>JAMJEX010000005.1:0-2400000 GCA_024713705.1 Morchella sp. 2018-W38C | reverse complement strand
AAGAAGAAGAAACCAGTGGCACGCGGATATTTCCACTTATTGAAAGTCAGCCACAAATCAACTGTTGGGAGAGATAAGAGCAGGATAGTGGTACGAACTGTAAAAAGATCAAAGAAGAAACTATGATAATGTGTCAAAGGTTGGTCTCCTTCATAATCATTCTCGACTGATGCTGAATTCGCAAGTCCTTGGAAGTCGGCCTTTGTCTTCTGAATAACGGTTCCTTGTAACATGTCAATACGAGATGTCAAGAAACGGAAGAGTCGGGAACTGCAGATAAAAAAAAAACGATCAGTAAGAGTGAAAACCAGCGGTAATCATTCGAATCAGCGGGAAACATACCTAACCGTTCAAGACTTGTTGGGGAGCTGTTTCTTCTGATGATGAAGACGAGGAGTAATTTGGTGACTCCATTGTTCAGATGGTTTGAAACTACGGTTTAATGGGATCAGAAAGGTAAAAGAGCAGGTATAATAAAGTTGCAGAGATGACTGAAATCTTCAGATACAGTGAATTGTGATGAAGGTGCAAGTGTGAAGAGAGAAGATAGAAGGGAAGAAGGGGTAGCTATGTTTTTTTTTGAATCCCGAGGGCTTTCCGTGTCGTGTGTGCCTGCAGGGGAGCCAGATAAAAAGTCTCGCATCCTCCCATTACGTCGTGGCTGGAGCCTTCTTATCAGCGGCAAAGCTTGCCTCCGCAGAACTGAACCTGTGGCACAGTCACTCAGCCGGCCGGCCCGGGCACCTCCAAGGAACAGAGCAAGCCCATGCACATACGTCAGACTATCGCATGTGAATGTGATGGGCCGAAACGTGTTGCAACCAGTCACGAACAGATCCAAGGCCAGAATGCTGATCCCCGTCTTCAAAAATGGCACATTTGCATGCTGCGGCATCTCTCCTGCGACAAACTGTTAAATTCCTTGCTCTGCTCATGCGGGAAGGTCATTGGAATTTCAAGGATAGAAGACGAGCTTGTTACAACATCCCACTAGCCACATTAACCGTCACCGTGAAGTCATTTCACGGATCACGCCACATGGAAAACCAACCGCTAAATCAATTCTTTGTCTGACGACTTATGGAGGCAGTCCGCATCTGTAAGTCTCACAACTTACACGCTATTCTGTTGGCTACACGACCGAACGATACTTCTGTTTACAACATTGAACATGAGTGGACGTTGGGCGAGGAACTCAAATCGTACAACTGATAGGCCCCATGGCCGTCGGCATTAATTTACATGGAACTTTCTGGAAACAGACCCTGAACACCCTGAACCTGATAAGGGTGCAAAAAATAGAACACTATCGTAATTGCATCGAACAAGACACATCATATCAAAACAGAAAGCAAGGAAACCATAAAAAAAAACACTACGAAATCAACTGCTGACTAGCCCTAAATGTATTCAATTCTTCCTCCGTCAACTCTCTCAGCCTGTTCGTGCTTGCAGCATTTCCGGTAATGGTTCCCTTAGCGATCTCAATACCCCGTGAAATGGCGGTTCCTTTCTGAATCGCATACGTCGCTGTCTTTGCGTGGACCTTGATAACAGCCAAACGAGGGTCATCAGGGCCTCCGTTGTGAACCCCGTCACCAAGATCCCCAACCCAGGCCTTGAGAGTAGGGGTGTAGTATCTAATAATAGTTATTATTTGAACTCTAGCATGTTTACCAGTTTTGAACTTACTGCTTCACTTTCTCTTTGTGATTGTCAATATCTGCGATTCCGCTAATGGAAGCCCATTCACCCTGGACAAAAACACCCATTCATCAGCTTTTACTCTCTTTTGAAGGGTGACTAATTTAATGTCGTACTGTTGAGCTCTTTATAAACCCTAAGTTTACATGAGGATCAGTTGCCAATTCGTCAGTCTTCCCGCTCTCGGTGTTTGTGTGGAATAGGAAATCAATTCCATCCTCCTGTAGTTGTTTGTTTCACGGTTAGCATCCGTTTTCACGCGATGGAGAGCCCCCAATCACAACTCAATTCATGATCAACCGTTAGAGGTGAGGAATAGATCATACCCTCGCAGCCACCGCCATACACCTACTAACCAAGAACCCTGAATCCCTCTGTCGAGTCGTCATCAATCCAAACTTCAATCCCTCTACAAACTCCACTAAATCCTGCACCTTGTCCTTCAGCGGACATTCATTATCCAGGTTCTTTTCTTTATAAGGGTCCGCGTGTTTTGTCCCGGTCTTGGTGTACGTTCCGCCAGTGTTGTTCGGGTGTGCGCTCGACATTTTCAATGATGTGCTATAATATCTAGGTTTAAAAAGAAATTCTGGATGTGAAGTTACTATTCTTCTGCTGATATTGCCGTGAACTTTTGCGGTCGCTCGAATAACAATCCAGGGTAAATTAAGAGGCGGAATCGGAGCCATATATACGCCGGCTGATAATTTCAATTCAGGATTTCTTTGACAAAAGGCTCAGGTTGAATCAAGGTTGGATCGACGGTGCATGGCATATCCTTATTTCATGCCATAATAAACCAATATGTGGGGGATCTACCGCCTTACAATTCATCAACATTCCATCATGGGTGTGCCCCATTATCGACGACTCTGGACTCTAGTCTTCAGTGTTGGGTTATGACGTAATTCTATGCACTTCTTGGCTATGACGGCAATGATTCGGGCCTCATATGCCTACATGTATGCACTTGGTCAATGATCGGCTACAAAGACCGGTAACCCTGGCCCGGTAGGTACATATTTGCACTGTGATCGCTCGAGGTAGATCTTAGAACACTGATTAAACCCGGTAGATATCCATCCGGGATCGATGAAACATCAGCGAGTGATATCTTGTGATTAACACAACTGAAACCTGGCAAGGAAAAAGCACTTGCAGTCTCTGGCAATCTTATTCACTAGGGTTCGTGGGTGCTCACTACACGAATATAGAGATTAATCCGATTGCACTGTTCCTAATGAATATATCCCCAGGGTTAAATACATGAACTCCATGAACTCTCCTTGAGCTGGGACTTAAAAAATATAACTTACAAGACTGGCTAAGGTGGCATTGGACACAGATTTGGTGGTCTTTGTGTTTCAAGACCCAATTGATAGCCAGGCCTTTCGCAATGAATCAGCCAAAAGAAAGGATGACCCGTAAGATAGAGTGGGTGGCCACGATTGGTGGTCACATTGCGTGGTTGAACATAACCTAGAGTAGTTCGTGTTGAAGTAATCGAAACGCTATCTCCTGGACGAATGAGACATTTGGAGAATCTCTCTCATGCATTAGCGTGGTCTATCCAGCAGTGATTGAAATAAATAAGGCAGCGTCTTGCGAAGTCTATGGCATACCAGTGTAACCTGAAGACTGGCTAACACGGCGAACAACCTACTCACCCAGATATCGAGGCCACATGATGTTATGCATGAGAGATTCTCCAAGTGTCTTATTCGTCCAGGGGATAGCAGGTTTACCAAGCCTTAGAGAGTTGGGGTTCAAAGACAACCTCTGGTTGGTCTGATCTGTGTTGATGCGCAACGACCGATATATCTACAGCTGGTGATCTTTTGAAAAGATATATATCACTGCTTATGATGTTATGGCTACCTGTATATTCTAATGTAGCTTTTAAGGCTGACTTTTTGAGCGAGAGGAGACGTTTTGATAATTATGTCGCTATGAACGGCTGAAAGCTGGGGTTTATTAACCTTGTCCAGGAGACACGACCCAATATGGATTTGTGTAATGATACTCTGGAGATTTTGCGTGTCATTTGACCTTGGCACTACTATGCTTGCATGGGAAAGTCTCTCTACAAGTGACATAACCAACTGTTTCGCGACATAGCAAATCATCACCAAAGAGGATTCTCTTACACGTCGAGTAGAGTATGTTTACTCTAGTTGTGATCGAATGCTCATCTCGAGGATATCCAGTCAAAAGGTATTGATCATACCATTAATAGATGTTGAGCTCGTATTTTCTCTCAGGTCACACAAGACGTTGTCAATGGAGATTGCCACCATCTGCCGGCGAATTAAACAAAAGAAGGTACACATGTACCTTGATAGGCAGTCAACACCTCAACACTATTTTGGGAACAGATCTCAACACCAATCAAGTCGCATCTGCTTTAATGATGAAGCCAGTCAGTCAAGCCCTCTCATATATAAAACCCCCGCATTGATCAGCTCTCCTCTGTACTTTGTTCTGTGCGAGGTCGATATATCAGTATCTCTGTTCCTGATTATCATTATCTCTTCCTGCAAGGAAATATATAATCAATCATGTTAAATCCTATCACTTTCGTCACACACGTCCTCCTTCTCGGTCTCTGCACCGCATACACCCCCGAGCTGATCAGCTACGCCGATGCCGTCGCCAGAAATACGGCTATCTTTCCTCCAACTCTACTCTTACTTTCTCATCCATACGCCGAGATCGCACCCCCAACCGCCGGCGACGTCAATCTCACCTTCGGCAGAGAGAAAACCCCACCGGCTGCTTCTGCCGCTGAGCTTGCCCGCGGCCGGATATATGATACCGCTGCGGCCCCAGTCATTGAAGGCGAGCTAGTGTGTAAAGTCGGGGGCGAGGATATCACCTTTTATTTGTGGTCGGTGATCAAGATTCTGCAGGAGAATGGGGATAAGTGGTGTTGTCAGACCCGTGATGATGGGAAGAGCTTTGCGACATATGCAAGGGCTACGGTGGGTCTGGCGGGGATGGGCGGTATGTGCGCCAGGTGCTATGATGTGGGATTTGCGGCAGACGAGATAATGAAAAGGTGCGGTAAAGTGGAGGGAGGGGAGTTTGAGTTTCTGGGTAATGACACGAAGGTGCTTGTTTATCATTCGAGGCTTAGGGATCTAAGCTAGATTTGAACTATTTCCAAGTCCGAAATGCTTCTCTGTTATTGAGTACATGTATCTATAACGCCTAATGTATTCCTTTTCTTACGTCTATCTACTATGACAACACTTAAAGTAGATATATGTAGATGCACATCTTACTCCAATCAAATGCTATTACTTTCTTTTCTACATTTCCTCAAAGACAATTTGAGATATTAGCTTAAACAGTGCGCGGAAGGTACCACACGCAGGCTCGTATCCAAATTCTCGATATACCTCCGAAATTCTACTACATACATATCAGAAAGACTTATAAGGGCAGACTAACCTAGAGACACCAAGCGGTACCGAGGCTATAACGGCTTGGCATTGAGTTTTGATGCATTCTGATCATTTCCCTAGCTGACGTTTCCTCATTCATGCAAACTCTCCCCCTTCAAGTTTACTACCACGGATCCTGCTCCACATACCGAGAAAAATAACTAACTAACAGTGGTAATTGATACATGGAATCATCAAAAGGCACTGTATGACCAGAGAACCAGGTCCGGCTGCTACTCTCACCCGTACCCCTGGTTTCAACCTAAACCTAGGGCCTTTGTGGCCAGAGATCAAATACTCGGTGCCTAGCCTGTAATGACGTCGAATAGTCTACTATTAGGCCGCTCATCTATATTCTTCATCGGCCAAAAATGGTACCTGAGGAGCCCACACCAAGAAGAGCCAAGCATCTGGATAAACAAGCCTTCAGCTCAGCTTCCACCGTTCTACAGTGAACAGCTGACCCTAGCAAGTAGATTATTCTTATGCCCAGGCCTTTGAGGAAATATGCGCCTCACATCCATGCATACGCTAGGGTAATAAATGAACTAATAAAGCATGTCCCAGGCCGATATGTCAATCATCAGTTATCACTCGTCTTTTATCCAGCCGCCGAATGGAGACGCTCCATGCCATTTGATTTGTTGTTGTTGCCATTATTAACTCATTCATTGTATACCTCCCGCGCCACTTATATACTTGAATAGCTTCAGCACCGGTTTCTCCCCCTACGTGAATGTGCTACTAGCAGTAGAGCAAGACTGTCCTTCCTTTCGTAGCAGGAAACTGCATGTGCCTCTCTCTCATAAAAGAGTATGGTGCACATGTACATGTAGTAACATATACGTACCTAAAATACATGTAGTGTCGGTGCTCCGCCGACCCTCGCCGGTCCCCTGTAGAGCTAAACCCTAATTCCGGTATAGAAGTTTCTAAGCCCACCTACGCAAACGAACCCGATCCACAATCACCCATGCTATTGGCCGACCTCAGTGCCAAAGGTCACGTCGAACGACGAAACCATGACTGCAAATGGAAATTCGCTCCTGTAACTTCCAACCCACAGCAGGGACACATCCTGTGCCCCTTCCGCCTACCCGACCTACGCTGAGAGGGAAAGAAAGTCCCAGGTACAGGGAAGACCGCGGTATAACGCTAAACCCTGCGTCGTATCAATTTCCTCGGAGCCGGGTGAAGATGTATGTTCGGGACCGTCTTTCGGACCCCTTTTCTTGTGACAATTCCACTTGTAACACCGATGCTCACCTCCGGCCCGCTCGCATTGACTCAACTACCAGCCTATCTTCTTTCGCTACAGTGCCTACAACAAAGCTATATACCAGTATCACATAAAACACTCAAAACCAAAAACAAACGTCACATCACAAAAGAACAAGCGTAGCCAGCATATGTACGGAATCCAAATCAGACTCCAACCTCGAATTTTTCAATTCCCCTCTCCTTCCGCCCTCACCTTCACCACCAAGTTTCCAACCTATACCAAACCTCACCGCCAAGCAATTCCAATATTTCCAGAATAATTAGCGATGTCAAAAAAAGAGCTCAATCACAAATCTCTCGCAAAAAACACACATAAAATAGAGAGATGAAAAAAAAGGTACCAAGCTTAAGCTTTACAAATAGAATCGAAGAGTTAAAGTAAAAAGCACATTGTGCACAGGTGAACCGCGTTTTCGAGGGAGGGGGGGGGGGGCAAATAGATATAGGGTAAAAAGTAAACTGTCTCGAACTAGGTTTCAAACAATAATAGTCGATCATACAAAATATATAACGCACCAGGAGATACAACGGGAGGTTTGAAGAAGAAAAAATGGACATAACATAGCAAGGGGATTAATAAAATTCCACCAAAAACAAGAACAGAGAAGGAGGATAAAAAAGACCACCCTTCGCAACAACCGCATTGCATTCATAAAGAGGGAGGCACGCCGCTCGAACAAAAAGAATCCCCACAACTCCACTACGAGATTTACGCTTCAGAGTAAGAAATAAAGGTAAATTTATCACATTTACATGGCGTGGAAAGTAACTTGCTCAGAGCTGGCGCGTGGCTGCTCGGAACTGACACGTGGTTCTTCGATGCTAGCACGTGGTTGTACGGTGTTTGCAGGTTCTTCAACAACGTCCACGATACTGGCTCTCTGTTCATTTGCCAAGGGGCTCGATTTGACCGGCGCAAATTTAGGAGAAGGTACCTCCCCAGAGCTCACGGAGCTCACAGGGCTCGCGGGAGGGCTTGCAGAATTCATAGGGCTCATAGGACTGACGGGGCTCTGCGGCCTAGAGTTGCTAGGACTGGCCGGACGATCCTCTGGTGCCGCAGAGATTGTGATTTGTGGTGGAGGGCCAACCCTCAAAATCGCAGGAGGAGCTATGGGCGAAGATGGGGCGGTAATTATCGGTGTACTGGGAGTTGACTCGACTTTGGGCGCGGACTCGCCAGCAGGGCGATACTGGGGTTTCACATAGCCCATACCTGTAGACTGGGGCCGCTGTACCGGGGATTGAGGTGTCTTCAATGTAGGAGACATGGCGTTAAAGCCACGTGCAGCAGAACCAGGACCTGGCGATTGAGTGCGCGATACAGGGCTACCAGCGGGAGAAAAGGCACGGATGGGTCCATTTCTAGCGGGACTCTGTGGGCGACCATTAGGACCAGGTGCGTAACCCTGTTGAGTGTATATCTGAGGACCCTGAGGGCGCGGCTTGACAGGGCGCTGGGAAAGACAAGTACGAGGGCAGACACCCTGCTGGGAACGGTCAAGGCGGGTACAGAGCGCCCAGCCATCGTCATACTCGTGCAAAAGACGTACAAGGGCACCGGCACGAAGTTCAAGTTCATCAGCCATAGAAGGCTTGAACTCCATTTGAACACGGTGAACGGGATTTGGTCCAATTCCGCCATTCGCCGCAACAAATGCAGAAGTAGACACATCTGAGAAGGTAGAGCCTGATGGGGACACAACAGATGGGGCGATAATGACAGGGGTAGCGGCAGGAATTCCTTCTAGTTTGACGAGATTAAGAGCTGCTGGTGGCGCCTTGCGGGAAGCGGCCGAAGCAGCAGAGCCAGCGGCCGGAGTGGTAGCCTGTTTGGTAGCGGCAGCAGCGGCAGCAGCAGCAGCACTGGCAGTAGCAGCAGCTGCTGTAGTTGCAGTCGTAGTACTAGCAGCAGAAGTTGTTGCAGCTGGGGCCGTCATCAAATTTGGGAGGAACTCGGTGACCGGACGGAGGGAAACCCTCGGCGCTTTGTCGTAGCCCGTGGCAGGGGGGGTATCATTTGATTTTTCGTCATACGAAATCCCATGAAATCCTCCGGCTCCAGCGGCCCCACGTTTCTCGTCCTCAGTCTTTCCATAAGCTGCAGCCGCCTTCTTTTGCGACCTCCTGCGGAAAGCAAAAATTGCAAATGCACCCACCACCAAAAGAATCGCAACAGCACCACCAATCAGCCCAGCAGTCGCAGTAGTTCCTAGTCCGCCCGAGGCTGGTACAGCGCTGCTAGTGGAAGAGGCGGAGGATATAGTACTGGTAGCAGACTCGAGAGCAACTACAGAAGTGACGCTACTACTGGAAGAGGCACGGGTGCTGAAGGTTGTCTGAACCGAAGTTATAGGGTTCTCTGTAGTGCTAGCATCTACAATTCTCAGTCCATGGATCATTCAACACCGAAGGAATTAGCGACTCACCATCCTCCACAGTTGAAGACGCCGTAGTCTTTGGCTCTTCAGTAGTTGACGAAGCGGCCTCGGTGGTCTCGGACTCTGTCTCGGATTCAGAAGTCTCCTGGGTTGACGTTGCCTTCGCTGTGGTGGTCTCCGGGGTCGAAGTTGTCCTTGGTGTTGTGGCTGCAGCTGTTGTGGTTGTCTTCGCTTGGGCAGTAGTGGTTGTCTTTGCTTGGGTACTGGTAGCGGTTGTCTTTGCTTGGGTACTGGTAGCGGTTGTCTTTGCTTGGGTACTGGTAGCGGTTGTCTTTGCTTGGATACTGGTAGAGGTTGTCTTTGGCGTTGCAGAAGTGGTTGTCTTGACCTGGGTTGAGGAAGAGTCGCTGTCGTCCAAAGTCTGATACCCAATCACTTTCCCAGTCCCAGTTGGCGTTGCAGTTACATAGACAACCTCTACCATTGTCTCAATCTCCCTCTTTGCGTGATCATGAATATGGGCACGGGCACGAGCATCGCGGCCCTGCACGCGTGAACGACGGTTGTGACTATGGCCGTCCATATTTAATAGTAATGAATGTGGTAACTGAAGATTTCTTTTGCCAATTGCACAGAAAGTAAATTCTTGCCAATTGATTAGGTTAATGAATTGAATTTCTTCCTGAATAGGGAATTGGATAATATCCTAGTACGGAAGCGAAGGAGTGGATTCTCAAGACAATTAGGAATAAAAATGAAAGACTAGGCGTGTTTGCCAAAGAAGGAATGAAACGGCAATTAACGCTTGCTGATAAATGAAGGACAGCAAGGCGTACGTTTCTGGTAGCCGTGATAGTAGGGGGAGGGGGGGGGAGGGGGGAGGAAAAGAAGAGAAGGAAAGAGAGAGAGTGGAAGAGACGGCGGAGGTAAAGAGGGAAGGGAAGGAACCGAAGAGTGAGAGAAAAGACAAGGGCCAAATGAAAAAGGGGAGCGAGACAAGACAAGATGTGAGTGCATGTAGCATAAGATGTTGTTGCCAAAGCCCGCAGGCGCCGGGCAACATCCATCAACTGCATTACTGCGGAACAGCAGACATCCAAACAGGCATCATGTCTCCTCAGAGGGAAACCGACCTCTTCCTCTGCCCATATGCATACATGTAGCCTTAAATTCACAGTATGGCCGCCTTGTCGAAATCACTAATACTATTAGGGGTAACTCATAATTTATTGGCCAATTCCCCACCTTCCCCCTACTCGCTCCACCCATGTAAATCTTTGGTACCTACATGTATGTACCTACATACAACTCATGAGGTACCCTCCCGCCCTAGACAGAGTTCTCGTCTTGAGCCGTTGCTTCCATCTTCGGCTAATTCATCAGAAATAAGATGAGAATTCGATGTTCTTCGAACCACGAAAGTAAGCGGCCGCGCCTAAAAAGGCCAATCATTCTCCTTTTTCACTGTAATCCGGAGACTCCGAATTAATGCCATGATCATCAGCGCAGAATGGGGTATATCCTCCAGGTACGGAGGTCTAATTTGTCTTGTATAACACCTTCTTCTTGAAGTTATTAGACTTTGGTGAGACGGAAGAAACAATGTTGCTTTCCGCCCACCTGTTTATACATATGCGTGCACCTGGCTGGTCATGGACTTCAATAGTCTTTAACTACCGGGAAGTCCCTATATCCGCGTGCAGCTCACACGCTCCAACACAATAGGTACAACACAACAAGAGAGAGGCGAGCGGGCGGAGGCTTCTGTAAAACCGTGTATCGGAGCACAGACGTTCATGACAGCATATCCGTACTTTGATCCTACGTGTATGCAAGGCCCTTGAGCCGACATCATATTCACGACCCAAGTACCGACCGACTCGAAAAAAAGCTCGCCCGGTTCTCTCTCTCTTCTCGATAATCTCAATCAAGACCTCCCCCGCAATTTATCAACAGGGGCATCATGTTTTTTCTTTCTTCTTCTCTGTCCCCGATCTAGCAGGAGCAGAAGCACGACGATAAGGCACCATTTCGGCTGCTCAGGTTAGCTAGCGGTCGCAATTTCAATCCTAGCAACGCAGGAACAAGGACCCTTGTCGTTCGAAGTTTTTTCGTCAACAACTCTCCGTCCGCTTTGGGCAGTGGCGCTACAACGCTAACGCAGGTACGCGTTCCCAGTTTTACTCGTGTGGAGAGATCTAGGAACGCATGGATGCTACATACATGTATCTATTTTTAGGCACTGAACGTCAGTTATCGCGTATTAAAACACACGGTACAGTACAAGAGGTCCGTACTTTACCTCAACATGAGTAGTAGTACCGAGAGTATCTATCGGCTATAGTTTTAAGATTGTTTTTTTAGTGGAATAAATGAAGCCTGGAGGGGGGGAATGTATCTCTGTGGTCGCGGTTTATCCCCCATTTTAGACAGGTGTTCCAACTTCTTATGAGAAACCTTATTGCTCCGTTCTAAGCCCTAGACCTTGTGTCATCTGGCATACATCGTATTAAAAAAATAAAAGATCATTCAGTCTAGAACATACCATAAACGCGAAATCCTATCCTATCTGAGACCTTCACAGGCCCTAAGTCCCGAGCCCCATTGGCCTAGAGTAGGGACTCTACCTCATGTTGTGTTTGTAATCAAACATTTATTTAGTTTGTTGAGTTTCCCGCCGCGCAAATACTTGCTGTGGGTGGGTGACTCACCTCAGCCCTGACGGGGTGCAGTAATAAATAGAACCCTGTCTGATTGGGCTAGAAGTTGTGTGATACGAAATGGCTAATAAGAGAGAACGAATACTCACGTGTTCATTAAATGGTCAGAATTTTGTGTGGGGATTTGGTTGCAACGACATCCGACAATTTAATGAATGCACGAGTATATAGAGTAACTACATGTATCAACCCAAATATGAAAATACCAGTATTCTTGATTTGAAGTTGCGCCTTCGAAATAACCTCCACAGTTCAGGGAACCAATTAAACATATATAGCGTCCTCCTTTGATATCTAGCTATCGGAATTTGAATTTTCATCTGTATTATCGTTTCAAAACCTGGCCTTGAGATATTGGTGCATACCTCATGTCTAACGGGGAGATACCTGGCCGCACGTGTACGTGTGGCACTATAATACAGTTCGTCTCCACTTTTAAAAACACCGGGGTGTGAGAAGACGTGCATGTGTATGTGTATGGAATCCAATAGATATACCTCGTGTACATAAGTACATGTATATACTAGAGCTACGCTGCGCTTATCAAAGCTCTAAAGCTTAAGTATTATGCCTACATATATGTATGAAGTTAAATATAGTTATGGATCGTACTTCTTTTACTCTATGCACGGGCTCGAAGTCAGGCTCTCCTTTCTCGCACTTGTAAACCTCAAATTGCAGTTTAGCTCCAGCTTCACCAAATTAAGTTAAATTTATACGTATATATATGCATTATTCGATACTTCACGAGGATCCCGGTCTCATTTAGAAATTAATTTTACATTAATAGTGAACGATCGATATGATCTGCTTGGTGGCCAGTATTCATATGCTTCTTCTGAGCTGCACGATGATGACCCAATGGTGAGTGAGCAAATGCTGATCGATTATGCCCGCTTAACCCTTCATGCAGGGCACAAGAAGCATGGTACAGGTACAGACGTACACGTCGCAACCCCGAGGGCAGAAACCTCCGTTGTCCCATAGAGACCTTATGGGAGATAGTAGATCATATAGCTGTTGTTTACTCTCTTCATACGAGTTCTGCGTAGTTTAGTTCATCCTTATCTCAATATCAGAGGAGGAGTTGTGACTCTCCCCATAACTAAATTCTGGGTACCAGGCTGACAGTATGTTAAATGCCGCTTCTGAATTAGTTGATATGAGTTGGCCCAAGTCATCGCCCAGTATTTCTTTTGTATGTGCATATAATTTATCGAAGGGACTACATGTAGTAACTCACATAACCATAGCTCCGTTATCATTATTGTGTGTTAATAAAATGGGTGATATCTGGTGATTCAAAATACATGTATACTCAACAGATATACATGACCTTATGTCGATGCATGTATCTTATAACGCGGGGTACTTACATATACTAATACTCCCATTAAAACCAACAAATATTGCCCTAGAATAATATACGAGATCGTTTCCTTTTCCCGTTGCTTCACTCCTACCAGTGCCGTGAGTGCAAGTTTCAGCCATATAACTACATGTAAGGGCCCGTTCGGACAACCCAATAATCTACAGATTATCTACCGCCAAAACTCAAAAAATTGACTATGCATACAAGATCAAATTTGCTACAAACGGATACTTCTAAGAGTGATCGATACCTTTCAGCCAATCGTTTTAGAGATAGTCCCTGGGCGGAGATAGCCAATTTTTCGAGTTTTGGCGGCACTTTTGGATTATCATAATAATCTATGCTGTTCGTGTAGTTGAATAATCCAACATTCAGAACTCCCGATTATCCACTGATTATGAGTATTATGATTATCATTTTTGCTACCTGTCAATCCAGTCTGTCTAATAATCTGAAGAAATAATATGAAGAGATAATCTGAAGAGATAATCTGAAGTTATCCGAACGGGCCCTAAGACTATCACGATATCTGGCCAATACTTATATTACTAAAGTGAGGTCAAGGACTCAGTATAACATAGAAAATTAAACCCCCAAACCCCGACATTAGCAAACAACCCACCCCTTAAACTCTACAAACAAACGGCTGAAAAAGAAAAAAAGACTTGGCATAGCATACCTACTCGATCTTCATGCATGCATCCAGATAACCGCTATCGCCACTCCCCAGTCCCCACTACCTAAACCCTCCCGAGCGCGTCCTCCCTGTTCTTACCTGCGCACAAGCTACTAGTACCATGTCCCCATCATCATCATCGTCCAGCGACTACGGGAGTGATATCAACCTTCCAGACCCCGACAGCCACGATTCCTCAACGACCGCCGTTGCCAGTAGTAGTGACTACGGCAGCGACATCGATCTGACTGACATTGACCTCCTCAACCTTCTTGACGATCCAGCACATCTATACCCGCCGCTCCCATACCATGACTTCCCGACACGGCCTCTCAACCAAGCACCTCTGGTGGTGCAGTACGAAACCGAGCCTTCGCAGACAAGTAATATGCCCGGAAAGATTGCTACAGACGAAGGCTGACGTCGCGCGCGTAGGCCCAATACCAACACTCCCAACGGTCAGCCCCGCCCAGCCCGAGATGGAGGCCGCTGATACTTCCCCGCCACTCCCGAGGAGATCTCCGTATGAGCGTTTCCGGTCGAGGCGTGGCCGGTTGAGCGTCACAGATCTGGTCAGTGGCGTGTGGTGTGAACAGCAGTTTATGTATACATTAGAAACGGGGTTTAAGCGTAATACGCCGGCGATGCGAAGGGGTACGAGGCTACACAAAGTTCTAGAGGAGGAGGTACATACAACGGTGCCTGTCACGGTCAAAACGAAAGAAGACCAATGGGGACTTAAGTTGTTCAATATATGCCAGGGACTTCAGTCACTAGCGGAGTATGGAATGACAAGAGAGCTTGAAGTATTTGGGTGGTTGAATGGAATATATATCAGTGGAGTTATTGACGAGATAACTTATGACCACCCTCGGCCAGACAAAGTGAAGGCGGAGGCGGGGATGGAGGCGATAGAGACTCAGTCGGATGATGAGAGTTTCACGACCTGCCCTGACGATATCCCAAAGGTTGTTTATATTACGGATACCAAGACCCGCATGACGCCCACAGTACCTAGGCAGTCACAGCAACTTTCCGCATCGCTGCAGTTGACATTCTACCATACGTTGCTCGCCTCGTTGCCCTCAGTTCCATTTAACGACGTCCTTGTGCATCATAATCTCTCGCCAACAGCCCGATTCTCGGACACCTTCATTGCACAAGTTGCATCAATGCAGTCCACTATTTCACTACCAGACCTCCTAGACAATAACTCACTCCCGGGGATGTGGTCGTTGGTGCTGTCCCAGTATGCTAAAGCCATCGACAGCATTGGTGACACAGTCGGTGTAACATACCGCTTCCAGGGCAATGGTGAAGTGATCGCGGAGCGATCATGGCGGGTAGAAGAGGACGTGCGGGAACGACATTTAGATGATGTAATGCAATGGTGGAAGGGCGAGAGGACAACTAGAGGCGTGGCGATCGAGGATGCATGGAAATGCGGCATGTGTGAATTCCGGGAGGGATGTACATGGAGACTAGGGAAGCTTGAGGAGACGAGGAGGAAAGCAAAGGATAGTTTTGCGGCAAATGAGAAGGTGGGACCGAAGGATAAGGATGAGATCGACGAAGACGCGTTGAAAACGGTAGAGCGGGTGAGGAGGAGGGGGAGAAAGGCAGCAGAAGAGACGGAGGCCAGCGACTCTGACACCAGTAAAGAGGAGAAACCGAGACGCCGTAGATCGAAGAAGAAGAATGGAGATATCGCTACCACCGCCACTTCTGGCGAAGCAATACTGGTGGTAAAGAGAGGCAGAGGTAGACCGAAGGACGAAAACGCCGCTGTTACCGCTACCACCACCCTACCACTACCCCAGGCGAAGCAGCATAGATGGTAGCGAGGTAGACAGAGGAAAGATGGTAATATAGATCTTTCTTGAACACATCTTCTATAGCCTTTTTAGTCATATCCATATAGTGTACTACTATCGTATTGGGATGGGGGTATCATTAATTCTGGAATGTATTGTCTAAATAGGCTTATAAACAATGAAATTGTTCTTTGATTATAACCGATCAAATCAATGTATGTAAATTTGCCCATGTTCAAAGTCTTAGGCGATACTCACGTAGCCTAATTGAAGCCACTAACGACGAGTGAGAGGTCATGAATATAGTAGACAAAGCTGAGCAGGCGTACTTGAAAGCTTTAGAGTTGTCTCCAACTAAAGTAGACACCGCAGTTCATAGACCGTAAGGACCAGACGCGCCACCAAGCCTAAATGCGGTCCATTCTAGGCTGCATCATTGTAATATATGGTCTCGGTTTACTACCCTTCTTTCACGATTAGCACACATCTTTCATTATTTCGCCCTACATCATCGAGGCAGTCTCGTGCCGCCTGCCTTCAAGGCCAACCAACCCAGATCAGACAAGCCTACAGGAGACGATTCAATCAAAGACTTCATAGACCTGGGAGAGGGAGGGAAGCCCTAAACCGTTCATTAGAATATTAATTAGTGGATGTGGGGGGAGGTAAGATTTACGAAAACCGAGGCGGATTAAGCTTTTGATCATCTAGTAATGTAGGTACTTGCCACACACCCCGAAACCAAGATATTAGTCCAAGGTTTATCATCTTATGTCGAAGCAGTTAGTCCATTTCATGATCTATTGACATTATGTGACGGAGAGGTAAGATGCCATATAACGTATTTCACCGGGAAAGCGATCATCACCGGGAAAGCAACCAAGGGCGACAATGGGATGACCCAAAATTGCTGAAGAAAGTTGGATTTATATACAGTTACAGAACTAAGTATCCAGAAGTGTTATCTCCCAACTATTCTTGACATGATTTACCTCTATCTAGCGAGAGTATTGTTTCAGAGAAGTCGTTGACTGGATTAAGGACTGTAAGCTCTATCGACTTTACCAAATTTTGGTTTATATCATTATATAAATCCAGGACCCGGAAAAGACATACTGAACCCTCTTATATATGCCTCCCTTCATATATTGTGTTTTGATGCCCATAACCTCTTTTTGTGAGGTTCGGTTGCTTTCCCGGTGATGATCGCTTTCCCGGTGAAATACGTTAACCGATAAAACCCCATAATTATATAATTCGGGACGTGCATCATCACTAGGTACACCGTTTGCAGAAGTTGAGGTAGAGAGGGAGACTGTATGGATGGGAGCGGGACGGGGCGGAAGTGGGTATGCCGTGGCGAAAGATTCAGAGCCCTGTCAGCCCATGCCCTTCGACTAGTGAGTGCTATCGAGCGCGCAAACGAACTTTATATGTCATCAACATTAAAAAAATAAAGAACTGCCGACAACCGGGCGAACCAACATAAGCACAATATTTGTTGGCACCGTAAACCAATCACCGCTAGGAATAGGTTCAACGGCCTAATTGTAAAAGAAAATTTAACCCCATTATAATTCACTTGATCAGGCCGCCAAAATAACCTACATATCGATTGATAAGTTTGTATTTATGGGTGTCGATTGAGTTGATACATACATGTACATGTAGACGTGCTACATCATTTCTTTATACATTACACACATGTGAGTGTTTGACTTTTATGCGGATCTTTGCAATTGCCTAAGATCTAATTATAATATTACATGTATACATGTATTTACCCACGGCTCCGGACCCGTTCCACTGCCAATAATTTTATGACCGCGGAAAGCAACAAGCTGCCCGTAGAAGATGGGGATGAACTGCATGTACGTACATACATGTACATGTAGACTTGCCTAAAACATTAATTATATGCCTACATGCGTATGTGTCAGGACAAGAACCAGCTGTAAACCTATACATCGGGCCCTAGCCTACACATGGTCTCGTTCCTTTCGAGCTTCCACTTCCCACCCTACTTAGATCTCTGCTATAAATATGTAGTCACAATTCCCCGCCCACCAGCTCTGGCACGAGATCTATGTCTGTGCTCTCGGGCAGGTAGGTAAGGCGCTTATATCATAGATTCTCACTCGTTAGTAGTTTACTAGTAGGTTGGTTTTGATATCTTTCTTATATTCCCGTTTTATCGAACACAACCCTAGCTATATAGCTCTTGATATGTAGTCCTATGAATGGACATGCATTGCCAATACGCCTGACTAACCTGAAATTCCTCTAAAGATTTCATGGTCCACGACATCCTTTGCACTCAACCTCTTGCTACCCTCATAAACTAATAATCTCCCCGCCAAATCTCTCACCTCTACACTGGCGCCTGGTAACAACTCCTCCCAGGTCTTTGCCGGAAAAACGTGGAACAGAATCTTTCCGAAATCAGGAAATTGCTTCGCCTCTGGCCACGTCTCTGTTGTTGGCGTTCCCAATTTTCCAAAGATGCTTCCGACAAGCCGCAATTCACTCCCTAGATCCCCTGCATTGAAGAACGACTCAACGTCTTCTTCCTGTGGCGCCATGAAGCACTCCGCAAGCACACACCCAAAAGCCCACATATCCAGTTCCGGCCCGTAGGACTTCCACCCAAACAGGATCTCGGGCGGCCGGTACGCAGTCGTGCCCACATCCGTGATCTTCTCATCCCCGGGCTCACTTGCAAAATCAGACGCATGCCATGCAATTCCGAAGTCAGCGAGAACAACGGAAGTGTCGGACTCGGAAACGAGGATATTGCTCGGCTTGACATCACGGTGGATCACGCCGCGCTCGTGGCACCATACCAGGGCCTTGGCAGTCTGGTGGAGGACTGAAAGGCGCGCCTGGAGGGTAAGGTCTCTCCCACCGCAATTGGGGTTATCATGAAGTAGGATGTTGAGATCGTAGTTGTAGAACGGGAATACGAGCACGAAACTGGATGGGGGCAAGGTGAATGATTCTAGCAGTGGGATGATGTTGGGGTGGCCTGTGAGCTGCGTAAGGATCCTGGCCTCTCTTTTGGAATCGTGCGGAGCAATCATTGTTGCGGGGTTAGTAAGCTTTAGGGCCACGAGTTGATGGGTGGTATGGTGCGAAGTCGCCCGGTAGATGGTGGAGAAAAGGCCCGAGGTATGGTGATGGCATGAGGTATATTTTCCTAATGTGGTGCCGCCAACAGCATCACTAATAGTGAACCCATTTGGTGTGGGCGGAGAGAATGGAGGGGAGGGTGTGGGTAGGTGAATTTGTTTGGTTTCCTGGGAGATTTTTGATTTCCAGGCATAGGTATAATCTTCCTGTAAGTGATACGCAATGATCAGCGAGTGATAATTGGTGAATTGTACATGTAGTTATGATGTGTCACGTGACACAGGAACAACAGAAGCTCGAGTTCGGTTCAAAAACACCAGGAAAATCACGACTAAAGGAGGAACTCGCAGTACCTCTGTATCAGCCTCGTTGAAACATTGTGTCTCAATCTCCTGAGCGGCCTTGAGCGTCTGGGAATGCTGTAATGTAGGGTCTAGTCTTAATGATGAGGCTCTGCGGAAGCAAACAACGGGAAACGTCAACACATGAATAACGTGGGGAGTAGGCAATATAGCGAACAAACTAGTAAAAAAAGGGAATATCGAACGGGACTAACATTTGATCAATGACAGCAAATCTATCCGTGAAGCTAAGTAGTGATTTCCACGACTGCTGCGTGTTTGGGGACATTGCTAGTAATGCGCGGTTGCGGTGCCGGGAGGGGCGGAATATCGTGCGAGTTGCGGAATATCGTGCGAGTTGCGAGGGTGCGTGGGTGCGGGGATAAAAGCAGAAGTTGAGGGGGAATTCGCTTTCTTTTGCTTTATGGATGAATTTGTTTAGATAGGTCTTTTAAGCGAAGTTATTCCTCACAATCATGCACACACACACATCACACGCACATACGCCAGTTAGAGTACCGGTAGTGGGGGGGGGGAAGTGATTAGAAGAGCGTAGAGCTTCTGGAATCGAAATGGTGTTACTTTACTTGTCCGAGGTCTCATTCATCGTGCTGTTGAGAGCGCTTTTTTCTCTTTCCTTTTTTCTGCAGACAGCGGCTCCACCGTGTCTACGATTTTCCCGGGGAGCACGTAGGCTGGTAGGGATTGTGGAGGGTGGCTCAGTGACTATGCCACAGCGGGTGGCATTTTACAGGGTGAAGCTCTGGCTATGGTTCTGTAGGTACAACAAGCATATTACCCTTGGTGAATTACATGTATGTACTCAATCTACTCAAGAGTATGTACATGTATATGTGCTGTTGGCACTCACACAGCAAGCCACATCATCTCGGCTGACTAGGACACAGGCCAGTGCTCGAGGAATGGGGAGAGAGTAATTGTTGCACTTGCAGGTAATTATATATATATATACTCTACTTCCAGATGGCCAATAGATAGACTAGAGTTTGTTTATCCCGAGTATTTTCAAGGTATGTACCAACGATACATGGTTACATGCCGATAACTCCTTCTAATTACATGTACATGTAGCTGCCAATCCCTCCTGTCTTTACTTAGACATTCTGCCCACATCATCTTCCCTATGTGAGACAACCACACGGACTTGACTGACTGAGTGAGACCCAACTCACTGATTGACACCTAACCCACTCGTCTTTCCTCTCTTAGAACTCTCCCCCCGTCCCCTTCCTGCATCTCATCCGTCCGCCTCGCACTCGTCAACATACATATACCCATCCACTACCAGCTCCTACATGTAATACTAGAGTCTACGTACATGCTCTAGCCTAACTAACCGTCGCCTGTATTCACCACACATCAGTATATCGACAACGCCCCTCTCCACACCCCTTATCAGCATCGTCATCGATCGCTACTGTTATTATCACTTCCTCATACCTCCTCTGCGCTTCCTGATACTCGCTGGTGGGTCCCGATAGTGTGCGAAAGGAAGTCGAAAAACAAGCAGGAAGAAAAAAAAAATACATCATGGAACTGTCACGTTCCGAGTACCCGGGCATTGTGGTTTGTGTTTTCCCTCACTTATTTCCCACTCACAACAGGTGCCATTGCCATTGCCTTCCCTCATTCTCAGGGCTATGTTTTTCCTGTTTATTGGAGGAATTATTGATCGCTGACCTTTCTGGGATTGTCTTCGTCCCATTCCGTCCCGTGTAGAGCTCTGTACATCCAACACCTGCAGTCAAGATTCTCCGGGATCGGCTACAGAGAGTGCAGACTCTAAACCTTGAGATCGCCGATTGGCTTCAGGTACCATACCGCTCACTCCACGCAACTGGCTAGCTAGCTAGCTAGCTAGTGAGAGCGATCTTCTCCCCACTAAACCGTATCGCTAGGAACGCCGACGAGTCGAGGAAGCTTACGCACAAGGGCTGAACAAACTCGCAAAGCGAACGATACAAGGGGATGGTTCGGATTTAGGGTAAGTCGCCCACAGTTTGCCTTTGCTTCTTGCAGGCTCTTTTCAATTGCACCCTTCCTCACACATTTTTTCTTCCTCATTTTCAGGGTGTTTCAAGGTCCATGGACTCGCATAGCCAGCTCGACTACGGCCCTTGCAACCTCGCACCAGGAGTTTGCGCAGCGCATTGACACAGAAGTGGAGCGCCCGCTTAGGGACTTCACTAATAGAAATGCTGAGTGGTCGGGAATGAAGAACATGGAGATGACCTTAGCGGCCGCGGCAAAGTCAGTTGACCAGGCGGAGGAAAAGTCTGAAAAGATCAAGCGACGGGGCCAAAAGGCGAAGCATGCGCAGGTAGCCGAGGCAGCGAAGGGAGTCGAGAGCGCAAATAGCGAGTGGGAGAGTCAGGCGCCATTCGCATTTGAAAAGTTCCAGGCAGCGGATGAGAGCCGATGTAATCATCTACGGGACGTCCTGACGACATGGCAAACACTGGAGCTGGACCAGGCGCAGAGGAATATGCAAGCTGCTGAGACGACGCTGAATGCGATTTTGGATATCAATACCAACGATGAGATCAAGGGATTTGCGAACAAGGTTACAGCAGGGAAGGCAAAGATTGAGAGGCTGAGAAGCCGAACGGGTAGCAGTGGTGGCCCGCCAGTGCCAGGTATGCCGTCAACACCATCCATTGTTACAGATGATGCTGTCAGTGTTCACACCTCCGGCTCCGGAGGAGGTTCAGGAGGAGGTATGTTTGCACAAATCAAGCTCCGTATCCTAATAGACTAACGGGGTTTTAAGGCTCTTCTTTAGGTCTCAAGCGGCTAGGCACTGTTCTCAGAGGCCGAAATCGAAACAGCTCGATACCCTATTTCAGGTCAGCATCACCAGATAAGCGGCCGGGTTCAAATGGCAAGGGAGGTCCTGGCCGGGGTCTTCTTGGGCTTATGCCACCGTCCCCGGCGTCGCCATCGAATAATGGCCTTTCTCCAGAACATCAGTCCACGGGGATCTCTGGTAATGCAACACCCCCGAGGCCTTCAACTGGAAATGGTCCACCACCTACACCCACTACGAACGGGGAGAGTCGTCCTGAGACTGCAACGACTTTGTCCGAGAGCAACCAAATACCAGGCGCCGTTACTCCTTCTGTGACTGTCACAGCTTCTGAGGTTAGCTCGGTTCTTCGGTTTTGTATAAGGAAAGCATACTGATTAGATTAGCCTCAAACGGATGCTGAAGGATACACAATTCCGCCACCAATTCATGATATTGGGCAAAGTTCAATACCAGATGAAGCTACTGAGTGAGATCCCTAAGACACACTCAATATAGAAATGAGTTTGGGCTAACAAACTCAAAAGCGAACAAAGTCAACCTCAATTCAAGGTCGAGATTAAAAACGATGTAATTCACGAAGAGGAGGAAGAAGCAGATGCTGCACTATCAAAAGTCACATCTACGCTAAGAGCAGTAAGTGTTATCACGTGATCATGGCTAGCAAACAAGCTGACATTAGAGCTTACAGCAACAACAAAATACGGTTTCTCGAAGAACGAGGGGAAGGAGGGATGCTAGTCAAGTGCGAAATACTATGTTTATTCCGAACCCACAAGACTTTGAAACGCCTTCGTCGCCCCCACTTACTCCAATTAAATACACCCCTAAATCGTCCAACGCCGCTTCCGAGTGTGCCTCGGATACCTTATCAATAAGGTCTTCAAGATCCATAACAAGCCTTACAAACTCCCAAATGAGGCACCCGGATTTAAATGAACTGGGGCTTTCTGCTTCTTTAATAGAAGCCATAAGCATGTCCTTTGAAAACGGCGTCCCATTAAGAACCCAAGTCACTGGCGAAATCGCGGTTGCATACAATCCCCACGACACCCCTTCACACCCTACCACTGAGACCCTCCGAATCGATAACTTCAACCTGTTGGAGAAGGTAGCGCCAAACCCAGCATTCATAACTGCAGTCCCCGACCATGTTGCAGAGTATTCCCTCTCCCTTGCCAACATCCATAGAACCTCCGTCGCATTCAAGTATCAGATCCATGTTGACGAAAACAATATGAATGTCTTCGCCCCAATCATTGTCAACCCTGTGTGGCGGATCGAGCCCCATCAGAGCTCGGTCATTGTGCACTGGAAGCCTAACCCGGTATTTCGACGCTTGAACGGTGTCACTGGCACATTCACGATGAAAAACGTTATTTTCTCCACCGGTGTTGAAGGCGCCGCAACCTCATCATGCCAGTCCAAGCCTGTCGGCACTTTCTTACGAGAAAGGGGCCGTCTAGTATGGAAGTTGGGTGATGTTTCTATCAGCCCAGAAGATGCGGAAAATGGTGCCAAGAAACTTGTCGCGCGGTTTGCTACCGACAGCCAGGCGCGGAATCAGCCTGTTGACGTCAGGTGGGAGATCTCCGGAGAGGATTCAAGCAATGTTGGGAGTGGGATCGCGCTATCTGTAAAGGATAAGGCTGAAACTGCACCTACAGAAGAGAAGGAGCCTGAAGACCCCTTCGCAGATGCGGAGGTGAAGAGTATGGTTAGCACTGATGTTGTTATTGCTGGTGGAGAAGAGTGGAAGGGCGTTGTGACGGCGAGAAAAGTGGTCAGTGGGAAGTATGTGGCTAACCAGCATAAAGACAACTGATGAGTCAGTGGTACACTGGTAGTTGGGGTGAATAGTCTATTTTTCTTTTTCCTTTCTTGTTTTATACTACGGTTTTTACCCCCCAGAAAGATATGGCTGGGTATAATTGATAGGCTCCGTTCATTATAGCGCAATATCGTCACCACATTCATTTTGTTTCCTCGTGTGTATGGGTTTTTTTTTGTCCGGTCTGGACATGTCTTGAAAAAAATATTTTCTTTGTCTTATTCATATCTCTCCATTAATCGAAAGCTGGTATTTATTGATATAATTACCTGTGCTCTGACTAACACAAAACAGCACCACTATCGGCTATTAGCCCTATATATCCACTAGTTCTTACGTCCTCTTCTTACTTCCGTATACTGTATTTTGTATTTTAATAGTTTTTGTGACGAAGAAAAAACAAACACGGAGTTTGTGTTTTGTTCTTTTGATCTCCCAGAAATTTATTCCGTTTGTTGTTTTCTTTGTTTGGTTTGATTATATCGTGTTGCATGAAAGAAAAAATGCAATCGCCCGCTGTAGTTTATGTTAAGACTCGCTTTACATAATTGAAAAAAACATTATCCCTAGACTGTAAAGGTTCTTGCCACCACAAATATACTAGACCTATTCGTACCTGTTTGATCACACCGCATGCAATTATTATGAATCGAGATTTAAACACTGTAATCTACACAAACAGTACTGTACCTACATTACATGTATGTACATGATATAAATGGAAAAGTGGTGTTTAATATTTCGAGAGGAGTGACATAGATTGATTCCTTCGTATGGTATCAATACATTGAACACATGCTCATGTATTCTTCTAGCAGATGCGTACATGTAGTTTACAGTACGCTAGTTACTGAGAAGTGAGATGTCATCCGCCAAGACCTTCCATCCTAAAGTACAACACCTTGACACTAATACTATTTCAGTTTTCTTCTAGTCGGCGACACCCAAGGTCATCATCGACTTCGGAGACTCAACACACTGGGTTGCAAGCGTTCAGGTACAAAAACCACCTACTCCCCCCAGAAATCCGAATCAAAGTTACTTCCGTCACTCCTTTACCGTGCCTACTATCACATTACTCTTCCATAATCGCCCCCTTGTTTTCCACCCCCGATAACGACACCAGCTCGCGATGGGAGTCCCTGCGCTTTTTAGATGGCTCACCAACAAGTACCCGAAGATCGTCTCTTCAGTTATTGAAGAGCAACCACAAGAAGTAGATGGCCAGATCATTCCGGTTGACACTACTAAACCAAATCCTAATGGCGAAGTAAGCCCTCTTTAGAGCTGAGTGGCGCACGTGTTAATTCGTGTGCAATCTTTTGCAAACCGTGTTACTAACTGCATGTTCTACAATCAGGAGTTTGACAATCTCTATCTCGACATGAACGGGATTGTGCACCCATGTTCCCACCCTGAGGACAAGGCTCCTCCGGAGACGGAGGAGGAAATGATGTTGGAAGTGTTCAAGTACACCGAGAGAGTTGTGAACATGGTGAGGCCTCGCAAGCTTCTCATGATCGCCGTTGGTATGTTTAACGTTCGCGCGAGCCAGGCCATTAAGGGCGCTTGCCAAAACCAATCAATGCTTGCTTCAGGAGATCAAGGAGTTTCTCCGAAGAAACTCTTTTATTTTTCATTGTTTTGTCCATGATTGTTCTCCGATTTTGAGCTAACCTCGGGCTTCTAGACGGTGTCGCGCCACGTGCAAAGATGAATCAACAACGGTCAAGAAGATTTAGGTCTGCAAAAGAGGCGAAGGAGAAGGAGGCAGATACCGCAGAGTTTATCAGGATGCTCGAGGAGAAGAGAGGCAGCAAGGTCGACGACTCGCTTAAGGATAAGAAAGTCTGGGATAGTAATGCTATTACTCCCGGAACTCCTTTTATGGATATTCTTGCGGCATCAATTAAGTATTGGATTGCGTATAAGCTCAATACCGACCCTGCCTGGGCTAAAGTAAGTAGACACTCTATTTTCCCGTTATAATAGAACCAACTAACCAATGTTATTGTTAGCTGAAAGTGATCATTTCCGACTCTACCGTTCCTGGGGAAGGTGAACACAAGATCATGGAATTTGTTCGTTCCCAGCGTGCCTCGCCTGACCATGATCCTAATACTCGTCATGTGATCTACGGGCTTGATGCCGATCTTATTATGTTGGGTCTCGGCACCCATGAACCTCACTTCCGCGTTCTCCGTGAAGACGTCTTCGCACAGGAGGCTCGCGCCAAAACCTGCAAGATCTGTGGCCAAAAGGGCCACCGTGCAGAAGAATGTACTGGAAAGGCGAAGGAAAAACAGGGCGAGTTCGACGAAAAGTCGCATGCTCCGTCCGTAAAGCCATTTGTATGGCTGCACGTTGGTATCCTCCGGGAGTATCTAGAAGTAGAACTTCAGGTGTCTGGGCAGGGATTTAAATTTGATCTTGAACGCGCCATTGATGATTGGGTGTTTATGTGCTTCTTTGTCGGTAATGATTTCTTACCACATCTTCCGAGTTTGGAGATTAGAGAGAACGGAATCGATACTCTGATGGCTGTCTGGAGAGATAATCTTCCTGTGATGGGTGGATATGTAACGAAAGACGGTAGCGTGGAGTTAAAGAATGTTCAGTTTATTCTTGACGGTCTTGCGAAGCAGGAGGATGCTATTTTTAGGAACAGAAGGAAGGTTGATGAACGTCGCGAGGAAGGCGCGAAGAGGAGGAGGCTGAACGAGGCTGGCGGTGGTAGAGGGGGCCGAGGTGGAAGAGGTGGGTTTGGAGGAAACGACTCCCCATCAGATTCGCTACAAGGCGCTGGTAGAGGTAGAGGAAGGGGCCGCGGGCAGCCTGACTCTGCCCCGCCGCCTATGATCCCGTTATTCAAGCCAGGCGATATCACGAAGGACACGAGAAAGATGAATTACGACATGGTCATGAACAGGGAGAACATCAGAAAGGCAAATCTGGAGAATAAGAGTGCTGCACAGGCTCTCAAAGCCCAACTAATGGGTGGAGGATCCGCCGAAGCCCCAGTAGAAGCTCCTGTTAACGCTGAGATTGAGGAGGAAATGCCCGATGAACCCTCAACAGAAGTGGCTTCCCCAGTCGCTCATAAGCGGAAGGCCGACGAAGTTGCCACCTCTACTCCCCCAACTCCCGCTGATGGTGAGATGCCGCCTGATACTGTGCGTCTGTGGGAAAATGGATACCAAGATAGATATTATGAGCAAAAATTCGGTGTTACCCCTGACGATTATGCATTTCGCAAAAAGGTCGCAGATGCTTACGTTGAGGGTCTCTGCTGGGTCCTCCTATACTACTTCCAAGGATGTCCATCGTGGAACTGGTACTACCCATATCATTATGCCCCGTTTGCCCAGGACTTTAAGGGCCTTGGTAGTCTCGACATAAAATTTGAGCGCGGGACTCCATTCAAACCGTTTGAGCAGCTCATGGGAGTTCTCCCAGCTGCTAGTAAAGTAAATCTTCCTGAGCCGTTCCAGAAGCTCATGACCGATGAGGACTCCGAGATTATCGACTTCTACCCCGAGAACTTCCCAATCGATCTTAATGGAAAGAAGTTCGCCTGGCAGGGTGTCGCACTGCTGCCGTTCATCGATGAAAAAAGATTGCTAGATGCGGCGCAAAAGATTTACCCTTTGCTGAGCAAGGAGGACGCGGGAAGGAATGCGATGGGTCACGATGTGTTGTTTGTTGCAGACACTAATGAACTCTATGACGATGTCGCAGCAAAATTTTACAGTAAGAGACAGGATGTTACCGTATGTGTTCTCTCAGTATCAAATTAAATCACTATTCACTAACCAAGGATAGAAATACACCGTTAATCCACATAAATCCCAAGGTCTCTCCGGCATTGTCAGCAAAGACCCTGTCTACATCCCCCGCTCCACACTCCCCTACCCCCTGAAAACCGGAGAAATGCCTGAAATAACCGACGATCGCAGCATGTCGCTTTTCTTCGAATTCCCCAAGTCCAAACATGTCCATAAATCTCAGCTCCTCCGCGGTGTAAAGTTCAACGAACCTGTCCTCACCCGCGCGGAGCAAGAGGAGGTGAAACGCCGCTCCACTAACGGCGGCCGCAGCTACGGTGGCGCACAGCTTTACCGCAATAACTCCGGGCGTGGCCGCGGTCGCGGCGGAGGCGGTGGTGGGGACTATGGCAATAACCACCAGGGAAGCTTCAGAAGTGACAGAGGAGGTGGAAGGGGCCCACCTAGCTATGGTGCCGGGACATGGTCGGCACCTCCACCACCGCCGCCGCCGCCGCCAGGAACATGGGGTGGCAACAATAGCTGGGCTCCACCTGGAGCTCCTCCAATGGCGGGCGGGCCACCACCCATGAGCTGGCGTAATAACCCGCTTGGTGGACCTGGGGGATATGCGCCTCCTCCGCCGCCACCAGGGACTGGATTTAGTTACGGTCGGGGCGGTGGATACTCAGGCGGTAACAATGGCGGCGGCGGCGGGTACAGCCAGCAACCAAGGGGGGACGACAGGTATAGGCCTGGCGGAAACGATAGAAGGGGTGGTGGCGGCGGCGGCGGCGGCGGAAGCTACGGTGATAGAGACAGCGGCAACGCTGGTGCTTGGAGGGGAAGTGGTGGGAATAGAGGCGGGTATCAGGGTGGTAGTAGTGGTAGAGGCTACCAGCAGGGGTACCAGAGATGAAACGAAATGATGGCATGTACTAAATAGTTAGATTGGGAACATACTGTAATTTTCTTGAAAATTTTTATTTTCTTTCTTGAATTTTGTAAGTTTAGGCTAGACGTTTAGGGCCCGTTCGGATAACCCAATAATCTGACGGATTATCTACTTTTGGATTATCATAATAATCTATGCTGTTCGTGCAATTGAATAATCCAACGTTCAGAACTCCCGATTATCCCAATAATCCGCCAAGAAAACAATCACCTTGGGAGGTGATTATTCACACACAACACAGATATCCTGACATGTAGATTATCCACTGATTATGAGTATGTATTATGATTATCATTTTCGCTACCTGCCAATCGAGTCTGTCCCATGATCTGAAGAAATAATCTGAAGTTATCCGAACGGGCCCTAAGTATTTTGATATAGGCTGATCCTTAACGAATAACTCATTTCACCCGAATCGATCACAGTATCAAAGAATTAAATCCTTTCAGATACCTATGAACATGATATTACAATATCATTGGTTGCCCAAAAGAGTATTACATAAGTAATTGTGGCATAACGTATTTTACCAAGTAACCGACCATGATCGGGTAACCGCTCACTTGGTGCGCTGAGTTCTTCGAGGTGTAAGATATAAATAATAAAATATAGAACAAGTACTAGCAAAAGTCTAAATTTATTTATTACTTTTTATAAGCTATTTCCGCTACTAACAAGACTGGTATACTCACTAAATCTTTAATTGGAATATCACCAAAGCGGCCAATGGAGGCAATGTCCAGTACTCGTAGTAACTGTAAATGGATGTACATGTATATCTCTCTCTCAAGGGATTGAAACTTATCCCAAAACTCTTCATATATAGAAAGAAAAAGATCAATATTACTTTTGAAATATTTATGGTCTATGTGGGTTGTATAATATTGTCAAAAGTAGGCCCTGAAAATTATTCCCACTGGCCGGTGGGGGAACCCTATGACAGGTATCAAAACACATATTATGGAAGTCACTACTTTTCAAAATACTCTTATACACTCTTCTGTTGATGCACATTGTCAATTAATTTATCATATGATTTTCTTCCCCCTCATACAAGTTGATTCATGGCCAATGTCTCACTTGGGCGGTATCCCGGTACTGGGCGGTTACGCTGTAATATACGTTATAGGTAGGCCTTAGGTAGGACAGATATCACCTACATATGTATCTAGGTAGACAGAATCACAAACCATGAGCGTTTTTGGATGGTGACCGTATGACCGTTTGCCCGTCCGCAATAGCACTCGGCAGAAAAATATCTTGTAATTTTGATCATTGACTACTAGCTCAAACCAGCTCATAAGACGGCCATTAGACGACCTATAATTCTAACCTCAATTTAGGGGAAGATACCTACTGTAGGTACAGGGATCTCTTCAGAGGCCTCCATAGCTGCCCCCGGGACAAGTCCTTAAAAAGTGGGGATCTTTAATAGCCCGAATCTACCCCCCCCCCCCGGAATCATAACTCAGTCTATTTTGATTCATGGCAAGTGGTAGCCTCGGGGTTAGTTAGATTCGATTAATACTAGGTGAGCTCGAGATTCGAGTCCGAAGCTTTAGCTGATGGACTACTACACCCTAAACCTCTTAAGTATTCAGTTGAAAATCTTATCAGGCGAGTTTATAGTTATATTCGAACTTAGAGGTGTATTAGAGTAAAGGTTTAGTATAATTACTATTGGTAAGGATTGACGGTTTATTAGGCGTGACGTCCCTAGACTTTAGCCCTATCCGCCTTGCAGCTTGAATTGGCTTACAAGGAGATATATTATTGTGGGTTAGGGTTGTTGGTCAGACGGAGCCAATTGGAGTTACTCCCATAACCCTCCACTTCGTTCAGTATAAGAGCAAAAATTCAGTTATCAGTTAATCTTTTGCGGGAACTAATCAAGTGGGTACAAGTAAGTTGAAGTAGTCCCTTTTTTTTCGATCCATCAACCGGTGGTATGTAGGCTCGTGTTTGACCACTCCAAACAAGAGATATTCGATCGACTAGAAGCCTGGCCAGTTCGGGTGGATTGCTGTAATATCGATTATTTATTGACTAGGTAAAACAGTATGTATCCGAGGTTAGGTATGTTGACAGTTTTCGGATGCCCACACTCTAGCTCTGCGACTACCTGTGATGCTGCGTTCTGGCCATATTGATATCCGCCCCTAGCTTGAGAGCAGCACAATAGAAAGGCAGCGATGTGCCCCTAGTATAGTAGAGTACACACTACTCCACGGTTTCTTTAAGTCCTCTGGCCGAACAGTGACCCCTGCTCGTTGAGGCATAAGCCGCGTGCAGCAGTTAAACTTGTGCTTGCAACAGGGAAAGATATCATTAAGTGCTTTCCACCCTTCGTGGTGAATTTCCATCGCATATATGTAATCACTCGTTTTTAGCATCCAGGGCCGCTTCGGGCCCACAAATATTAGTGACACAGCTTCCCCCTTTTAGCTGGGCGTTTGGCGCGAGAAGGCATAGGGGGTGGGTGTGTTAACTTCAGAGGAGCTTATTTTGTATGGGAATTAGAGAAAATTCCATCGTTAAGCTAGACGCTAGTACATACCATTATGGTGGTAGATCAAATTTCTATAGATTGATTGGCTGCAAACGCCGAAGTTTACACACCTATGGTGGGCGTCACGATATCGGGGCCGGTAAAAGTACATGAACGCCAAATCTATCTCCTCAACTACAACGCAATATATTTTTGATTAGAGGCCGTAGAATGACAGAGAATCTAGAGGAGAATCATTCTATGGCCTTTAATTTTAATTATCTTGTGTTGTGGTTGAGGAGATAGACTTTGAAGTTGGGTGAGTTTGGTAGGGGGACAGGTCAATTTTTACCCATACAAATTATTAAGCCCAGACCAAAATCCACTAAAAATACCCCTGCCCATCACCATAAAGCACTCGGTTTATTACCAAAAGGGTGTTGATCTGCCATCTGCGAGCTCAAAAACACCTAAATAGGTGATGATTTACCTGATGGAGATTTTTACATGTGCCAAGACCGACCCCGATATCGTGACGCCCACCATACCCACCTACCCACCACAGCGTTGCTGAACTCAGAACCCCATACGCATGCAACCGCTATAAAAGTTTCTCGGGATTTCTGTCGACAATCACCTGCCAGATCTATTTTGATTCTGTTGTATGTATATAGCTCTGTGACAACAATGATAACCCTAAATTGAGTATTAGGGAGGTATGTTAGCTAGCGTTTCCCCTAAACAACCAATGTTTATCTCATTTCGTTTTCAACCAGCCTCGCCGGGTCCAGTTCACAAAAGGAAAGGCCTCATTGTTAAATGGCGATGCATGTCTGTCTAAATATTAGTAGAATGACGCCTTAAAGGGTCCGCTCACAGCGCCGCCAAGAGTGCCTAGATGTATGTATATCCGTCACGTGATAGGCGCGCGCATCAAGGTTAACGAGTGCGTGCTCGGTGATGTTTCAGTCAAGTGTTTTGCTTAAGGGGAGGTTAATTTCCCTGCTATATCACAGACGTCACTTTTCCTTGACGACTAGGAGGAGAGAGAGAAGATGAAGAGGAGGTAGAGGAGACGAGACCTAGTCCAGAGATACCAGACCGACCCCACTCTGGTTTAAGTTAAATCTTTACCTACACAGAAGAGTGAGGATGGCGGATCTAGAAATGCGGCGCACAGTCGTTTAATTCACCAAAGCGGCGCTCTACACCCCGCCACACCTCGGCATACCCCCCCCTCTCTCCCTCTCTCCCTCCCTCCATCAGGCCCAGGCTCACCCCAACCGAGTGGACGAAAAAAGCGCTGTTTTCCTACTACCGCCAAAACTCGAAAAATTGGCTATCTCCGCCCGGGATTATCTCTAAAACGATTGGCTGAAAGGTATCGATCAACCTTAGAAGTATCCGTTTGTAGCAAGTTTGATCTCCAATTTTTCGAGTTTTGGCGATTTCCTTCCTTCTTTTCAGGTCCGCCCGGCCTACAGAGAAAAAGAGTGTGGGGTTAGGGTTAGATGTGCGCAATAGCTCAGTGCCTGTAGTTAAACCCCCGTTATTACAATCAGCACACCGGCTTTGCATGTAATTATTGCAATTCAAGTAAAACCCTTCTCCCCTCCCCTCTGGTACCTAGTAGTTAGGTAGAAGATCGTTCGTTCCTTCCCTCTCTAACCTTACTCTACCTCCCAGCCAACCCATCCCGGCCCCCCCGACCAGAAAACCCGCATTTTGTCCCATCACCTACCTAACTGCTCTACTACCTACTACTGCAGACTGCTACTCTTCCTACTACTACCTACATTACCTTCCATATCACTCAACTATTCACCGAGTATCTCCCACAACCCCCATCCCACCTTTGCAGGAAGTTACCGGGGAAAGAACCGTCCGCAGCCCCCGTCCGCAGCCCCCCCCAGGACGAACGTGTCTTGTAATATTATCATTGTTTTTTCCTGCGACAATCTCCCAACCAAACCTGCCGCCCACCGCCCGCACCCCCCCCGCGATTCCATCCTCACCAACCCCCACGATCTAACACTCTCTTCCCCTTCCATGGATGGGGACAGGAAGCTGGTGCAGACTCTCCTGGAGCGGCTTTCGTCGAGGGTGAGCCATAGCGCCCGTTTATATTTCCCCCACGCCTTATCTCCCTTCTCTTCTTCTTAACCAGGGCTGATGATTGATGGGGAATTCTGTAGCTCCCGAATCGGACTGGCGATGATCTGAATGATGTTAGACGCGATGATCTGGTTGCGCTGACGAGGGGGACGCTGATTGAGCTGGCGCGCAGCCAGATTGATATACTCGTCGAGTGCATCTCGAAGCAGTTGGAGATTGTGTCAAGGGTATGTCCCTTCTCCATTCATTCATGTCCATTTCTTATTTCCCCGGAATTTCCATTTTGTCGGGATCTCATCTCATCTGTCCTAATCTACCCGCCCCCGCATGTCCCATATATTACTCCTAATTTGCTTCACATATTTCCCCACCCAATGTCTCAAGTAGCTCATCTCTATTACATAGGGCTACGAAAACACCTCACCCCGCTCCCGCCCGCAACTGGTCCTCCTTACACAGACATACCTCGTTGAGATACTCGCCGACTGCACCTCCGCCCATTGGGACACACTCGATCCCACACACCCGCGGAAAACACGCCGCCGTGACCGTGAACCACCGCCTCTCGACGATTCACTAGCTAAACATGTTTTGGACTCACTAATGCGACTCACAGCGTCGCCGGCTGCGGACACAGACGCTCATAGCATGGTGATGACTATCAACACCATGACATCTGCAGACACTAGACGGGAAAGGGGTTCAAATATGTCCGGATCCGCGCACCGTGATTCGAGAGCTACCAATCGGGAAAACAGGGACCGAGATCGAGATAACAGGGACCGAGAATCGGAAGTAGAGGCACCGCTGGACGGCCTACCAAAAAAGCCAACAGAGCTGGAAAGAGCAACCTACAAGGTCATTGAATACTTATCTGCGAGTAACTGGAATCTAGTATATCACACTTTTTCAATAAAATTGAAAACTTTACGGACAACAGCCGCAGATGACAGTGATGCGACTAATCTATCATTCATATCGCATCTGCACCTAAACTCCAAAAAGCTCTCCCTCCTGCTCCAAGAGATTGGTGGATCTTTCCTCCCACTTAGGAAAGCACCTCAGAACACCCTTGCTTCATTGCTGCCAGAAATGATACAGCGATGGATCGACGCTCGACCGGGTGAGTTTGTCGATCTTCATGTCGCAAACCGCCGTCTCGAAGGGGGTGCCGAGATCCTATTTGACCTTGCTACCGGCCTCGTGGACGGCACAAAGCGGCGGGGTATCCTATGGCCTCTGCAGACAAGTCTGGTACTGCTGCTGCCTGATGTATTTTGGGTTCTTGAGATGCGGGGGGAGCAACGGGGAGGTAGTTTTGCGAAGAAGGTTGCGTTCCTTAGTAATTTAAGGCAGTCTTTAAGATTGCCAAGAATCTCAGATATTGCTGCGTCTTGTCTCATCACCATTTGCCGGGCTGGTGCACTGTTTCCGGCAGAGAGCGAGAGTGCGTTGCTGAGTTTTGCACTGGATGTGCAGAACGATATAACGGATGAAATATTCAAGAGACAGGGGTGGGGAGGAGCTGCAATGAGTGTCCTGAACGGAACTAATGGCAAGGATGGAGGAAAGGATGAGGCAGGTGGAAGAGAGAAGGATGGAGACGCAGTAGATCGGGATATCATGATCAAGGCGTTTGTTAGTAGCGCAAGATTAAACGTGGAGAGCGTAGTGGAAGGACTTCTACCGAGATGTTTGGATAGGAGTAGCCCCGTGGGGTTTAAAGTTACGGTTTTTGCAGGAGTTGCGGTGTTGGCTACGCAGGTTGGTCGTTCCAGTTCCTTTCTCATATCTTGGGTGCCCTCGTGCCCCACGTGGGGTTGAGTGATGACCTGTGATTGGGGGCGAGTGCTAATTCATGTCTGAAACCTAGAGCAATGCCGAAGATTACAATCTTATTTATCGTGCTATTGCCCCCGAAGTTCGCGAATACTTCATCACTATTGCCGCCATGCGGAAAGCTCCCAATGGCTCACCCGATAATAGCGCAACCCGCCATAATAACTCATCTTCCGACTCCATCGGTTCCGTCGAGCTCCTCTACCAGCTTCTCGAGCTACTGAAAATCCGCCCTCTACTAATGTATGAGAACCTTCCGTACCAAACCTCAGAGAGCGAGCCTCGAGATACGGATCAAGAATGGGAGAAACTAGGGGACCGTATCATTAACGCTATTCTCCGGCTGATCTGCGATGATGATGAGTTTGTGAGGAACTCGGCCGTCATATTTGCAAAGCGGCTGTTGAGCACAGAGGCGTTCCAGGTTACAATGCGGCAAAACGGTAACCTTAGTTTATTGGCGTTCTTTTGGAAGGCGACGAGTACAGTAGTAGCGAGCCTGAGTAAGAAGTTATTGGACTTTCATGCGCAGGATCCTGGGTTGAAGAGTATGCTGGAGTTGGTGCATGGGTATCTCGAGACAAGGGTTAGTATCATCAGTAGTAGGAAGGAGTTCACAGAAGCATTTACAGACATTCCTGAGAGAACAATTGCAAATGTCTCGCTCGAGGTATCATTTCTTGTCTTGCTTTGCAGCAGCGATCTTGATATCTGCTCAATTACCACTCACGCTATCGCTCTCTTATGCGAAGAAGGCCGTCTTACCGAAAACCCGGATGATCTCGCCCGCTCAAATCTCACAGTGATGCGTAATTTCCCCGTCTATTCTGAGCTCTCGCTCCAAACATTCCGAATCACCGGCCCCGTCGCATTCCAGAAACGGCTGCGCAGGCTTCTTACTAGAATGTCGATGCCTGGACCCGGAATCCTAATGGCGTGGGAGCAGGTCTTTCTTAGATGGCGGAGCTTGTGTAAGCATATTCTTTCAAACACTGGCTCCTTCGACGACCGTATGCACATGGAGTGGCGCAACTACAGTGGTTTCTTAGCGAGTGTCGCGGGATGCTGTATTGCAGATTTCCCGCATCATGGGCGTGCAGATGATGCATCTTTGTCTGGGCTACGGTGGATTGATAGACTGGCGAGCGACGGGGATGGGATGAGCTTGTTGGAGAGATTTATGAAACAGTGTTTGCAGTTGCTACTCTGTAAACTCGTTTCCGTCCGAGAAAACATCCGAGAAGTGCTAGGCACAGAACTCAACCCGAGGTTGTATCTGCAACTGTTTAGGTCTTTGGAGGTAGAGTTTAACTATATCTTCGACCCAACAACGAAGGATACACAGACCGAGAACAGAACGTTATTTGCGGAGCAAGCATGTAGTCTATTAAAGACGATTGTGGAGAGGATGGAGGATTCACAGGATATGTTACTTACTGTTGATCTTGGAGCACTAACGTTGAGTCTTGCGAGATATCTTGGGAGTTTAAAGGAGGATAATACTGCACTAAGGGTGAAGATCCGGATGTGCCAGCTTGTAGAGCTGGTTGCAAGGAAGAAAGAAATTGTAAACTTGAGGCAGGATATCAGAGTGAGGAACAATTTGCTGCAAATATTAGCAGGGTGGATGAGTGCTACGCAGAAAGTAAGTTCCCCCTACTAGTGGCGATTTTGTGGCGTGGTGGTATGATGCAGAGGGCGGTGACTGATGGGGTGACCAGGGTGAGGTATACCAGGGCTCGGGGATCCGCAAAGACGAATTTTTCAGATTGCAGAGGGATCTCGATAGGGCTTGCCTCAAAGCGCTAGTAAACCTGTTACATCGACTACCCTTACAACCCTCGGAAACAGCGAACGATACCGATGTCGTTGATGCAAGGAGTCAGATGTTTTGCTCGTATTTCACAAACTTTTTGGCGCTCCTTGATTCTACGAACCTAGGAGACGACAAAAGGCGTGACATGCAGACTGTCTCCCTTGCTAAAGACGATGCAAGCAGTTTCCAGGAACTTGCGATACTGGCGTTGTCGAACCTCTTGAGCGCAAACGTGGACGTTGGTCTCAAGTTCTCTCTAGAGATTGGCTACCATGATGATGTGGAAATGAGAACAGCTTTCATGCATGTGCTCACAAATATCCTCACACAAGGTACTGAATTTGGCACGCTGGGTGATAGTGCAATTGGAGAAAAGTACGAACGATTGATCGATTTGTTGGTAAACGATCTACAGTTTGCATTGGCACTTTGTGATTCGTGCCCCAGCAGCGAGGTGGACGAAATCAGTGTTGCACTGCTCAATATCTTTGATTCCCGGGGACTGGGACTGACATTATTGAAGGAGCTGATTGAGCAAGAAGTTGCCAATACTGAGAGTGAAAGCGAACTGCTGAGGAGGAATTGCGTTGCAACGAAAATGCTCAGTGTATTTGCTAAATGGAAGGGAAGTGATTACCTGCGGAAAGTGTTGCAAAAGGTCTTGCAGAGGATGATCATAGCGAGCGATGATCTGGAACTTGAGCTGGACCCCGGACGAACTAGCAACACGGAGGAGATACAGAAGAATGAGATGCAGCTGAAGTACCTCACCAAGGTCTTCCTTGTTGAGATCTGTAAGAGTACCAAAGACATTCCGAACAGTTTCCGGTGGATATGCCATACAATCTCTTCCTGCGTCTTTGACCGGTTCCCGGAAGCAAAGTTTACCGCTGTTGGCGCCTTTATATTCCTTCGATTCTTTTGCCCGGCTATTGTGGCACCGGATAGCGAGGGCCTCATCAATAAATCTCCGAATAAGGAGATGAGGAGAGGCTTACTGCTTATCGCCAAAATTGTACAGAACCTTGCGAACAACGTGCTTTTCGGGGCAAAGGAACCGTACATGATCCCATTGAACGAGTTCCTAACCCAACACATCTGTATTGTTACGAACTTTCTAAGGGAGATCTCAAGCCCGCCAAAAACTGTTGAGGCCGTCGTTGCACAAGAGAGTTTTGACTTCGGGAGTAGTGTTGCGTTGCATAGGTTTTTGTACGATCACTGGGAGGTTGTGAGGCAGAAGTTGATTTTCCAGGAGAAACAGAAAGCGAGGATAAAGGGGGATAAGAGCTTTGATGGGCCGACGGGATTGCAACTAAGTATAACGAAGTTCTCAAGCTTGATCAGCACGCTTGGCGCACCGCCGCTGGATGTGAGTTGGGGACGGCCAGCAGTCTCTGGAAGTATCCAGCCAGCTTATTCAAGATATCAACACTTTATGCTGAGGAACAGTGGGAGAAGTGTGGAGAGTATTTTGAGCGCTAGGATTGTGTATGATGGCGGGGAGACGAAAGATAATGTCCCCGTTATCTGCCTTGTGCTCAGGAATATCAATGCCGGTACCATAGATCCAGATCTCCTCATCTACTGCTTCCTCAAAATCGCCTCAAGAATCTGGCACAAGAATTTTGCAGTATTGATCGATGCAACCTGTTACTCCCTCAACAACGAACTCCCGGATCAGGTCTATAAGAAAATGAACTCAATGATGCCTCCAGACATGATCAAGAATTATAGCCGCGCTTACATCTACAATATGAATAGTGCTTACCGCAAGTTTTTCCGGCGGCAACTCCGGTATGCGGTCCGAGACGATGCTCATGCTTGGCATCCAAGCAATATCGACTTCATCATGCTAGGTTCCGTCTCGGAATTGCAGCAACATTTTAATTTGGGGAGTTTACACCTGCCGAAAGAGACTATGAGCTTTTTGAGCGATTGTAGATTCATCTATCATCACGTCACGAAACTCAGCAAGACTAGAGGAAGAATAGATGTTGTCTTCAAGGTCGGTAGCCAATATATTCAGATCACGCCAACGGCGAAACAGGAGATTGTTGCCGCACTTCATATGTTTGCAACTGTAAACGACATATTTAGGCTCACTGATGTTGAGGAAGCAAACCCTAGCTTCTACACTGACGATGAGTACGCTTTTGGGATTAAAACGGATAACGGGAAAGTCCCGATGTATTTCACAAGCCCAAGGAAAGCCGATATCCTTCAGACGCTCAAGACCAGCAAGGCTAAATATAGTAAAGATAACAAGCCTAGTAAGACGAACGAACGCACGATTCGCCCAGAGGATGTGCCGGGGACACTGTTGAATATTAGTTTGATGAACATTGCGAGCTCTGATCAGTCGCTGAGGTTGGCGGCGTACAATCTGTTGTGTGCGTTATGCCAGACATTTGGCTTTAATCTAGATAGACCGTTTGTGAGCGCGAAAGGTAAATATATAAGCTCTTGATTTGGTTGACATTTTGATCACTGACCGCGCTAGGCCTGAGTATCCCAATGGACCCGGTAGCCCTGATTGTTGGAGTGAGTGAAAAGCTGGCTGCGAGCGAGCCACAATTGACCTACGACTTTATGTCAGAATTTTTTGTTGGCTGGGAAAAGACACCTCCACAACAGCGGCCCCTTAATATCCTGTATATGGTTCCATGGTTGTCAAACTTATATTCTCAGGTCCTCATGAGTGGTGATGACAGCGAGCGCGGGAGGGAGAGACTTGCTACCATCGCTAGGAAAATGATTGATATCACCGTTCGGGAGCCAAGACTGTATACAACATTCCAGCAGAATGCTTGGTCGGTGATTAGCAAAGATGAAGGGTTGCTGGACGTCTTCTTAGATGAAATGGTTAAAACTGCTCTGAATTTCGGTTTTGGCACTGACGGAGCTGAAACAATCGGGTCTATCGCGTCAAGCTTTGGCACACTAACCATCAGGGGAAAGATAATCATGAGGATCCGAAAAGCAATTACCAAGTCCTCACTAAGACCAACACGCCATCTGGTTGATAACGTTGTATGGAGCGAGATCTGTGTTCTCTTGCGTGTATGCCTTGCGATATCATTCGACAGCAGGGTTCAGGCGCAGATGTATCTGCCTGAGCTGTTCCATATTATCACGATGGTGGTCAACTGCGGGTCAATCCTAGTCCGTTCAACCGTTCACAGCTTGCTCGTTAATACTATCCATTCGATATGTGTTTCGTTTCCCCTGGAGGAAGTAAAGTTGACAGAGCTGAAGGCTATTCTTACGAACTTGTCGGGCCCAAAATTATGTTTGCTGTTTAGTTTAAATCGACCAACATCAAGGGATCAGGTGACGATTCAAGATCAAAGGACAGCAGAGCCGACGACTGCTACGAGTATGGAGCAGATTACGAACTTATTGCTGGAAACCGTGTCGATCGCGGCACCGTCGATTGGTGGGTTGACTCTTAGCATATGATAAGCGATAATTCTAACGGATGGCAGATATGGCAAATATCTGGAGAGCACGATGGATGAGTCTCGTTGCGAGTACCGCCTTCCAGACAAATCCAGCTATTCAGTCAAGAGCATTCTCAGTGATGGGCTGTTTGGCGAGAGAGGATGTCGATGACGATCTTCTCTACCAGGTTCTTGTTGCGTTGAAAAACTCATTGGCAAGGTTCCTCCAAGAAAGCAATGATAACGAGATGTTGACCAGCATTGTAACGAGTCTTACAAAAATGATGGAGAACCTCTCGCCCTCATCCCGCTACCTCTTGCAACTTTTCTGGCTAGCAATATCGTTGGTCCGTGTTGGATCGGGACTGATCTTTAATTGTTCTGCTGCGCTTCTAGAGGCAACTCTGCGTACAATTGCTGCATCAGGCGAATTCAAAAATAATCGCATGGTCTCCGTTCTCCTCCAGGGTAAGCACGCCGTTGAAGAACCCACCAACGCCATCGACGAATTATATGGTCTTCAATTCAACCAAGATTCTTTTCACATTGCCGTTGCCGCAACACTCGCCAAAGGACTCCAAGACCCATCGACAAAACCAACTGCTCTCCGTACGCTGACAACATTTATGGAAGTCGTTGCTACCAACACCCCAGAGAATGTTAGGTGGGGTATTGACATACCTGTTCCGCCGTATCTGCCGATGGTCTGCACTCGTGCCACCAGTATTGTGGAATTGAAAGAGGTTCTTTGGGTTGTTGGCATTGCACTTGATGGAGATGAAACCATCGAGGCGGAATGCTACAATAAGTTGGGACCCCTTCTTGACGGAATGAGTGAGCAAAATCTGCTCCTCACCGGAGTATTGGGCGTCATAGATTTCAGATCCTGTGAGGAGAGCATCCAACGGCAAACTTTATCCATCTTTACCATGCTGGCTAGGCGTAGGCCCGAGGTTCTTCTACTACTATATGACCACCTATTAGATCACCTCGATGACGTGCTCAGTACTTCGCACAGCCCAATGCTCCTCAAGGAAGCGAACACGCTCATGTGTGTGACCTCTGCCGACCCGAGATTCGCAAATAGAAGAGATTCAAAGGAGGCACTTGCCACTCTCCTAGATAGATGGGGGCTTGGTGGAATATGGTTCTCGACGAGCTTTAAAACAACAAAGGATCTCGAGAAGAGATGTGCGGGGCTTACTATCAAATTGATTGAGGTGAGCACCACTTACTGGGATTCTTAAGATAGGACTGGGGCTGACTAAATGGATTTAGTCAATTATCCTATGATCGGCTGGAAGTGGATGGTTTGATGATTCTAATGATACTAAAAGAAATGAACTAAGAGGGGATGAAGTAAGTAGTGGGGGCAGTAGAGGTGGTAGTGGTGGCCTTAGCGGAGGAATGGCAAAATTGATCTTTATATCTAGGCTTTCTTGGAGTTATTTTTATCCTTTTTGTTATTTTTGATTTTTTGATTTGTATTTGTACGTACCTTCTTTTGCCCGCCGATTTCATCGTACGTTTACTTTTTCTTTTTCTTTTTCTTCTGCCTTTCTTTCTTTTTCATAGCATGGGGCGTTCTTTGCGAAAGCGAATCGGGTATGGAATGGGGATGGGAAGGAGACAATGGTGGGGGTTAATGAGTTTAATGATATTACCAAGTTGGAAAGTAAGTCGAGCTGTGTACATAAAGCATGTAAGTAATTTTTGGTTGGTTAAGATGTACTCCGGGTGCCACGAAAATGTATGTATCTAGGTCCCAGATAATGATGCACATCTAATTACTTAGTTCTCAACCCAAAATCAATACCCCTCGCAAGAGGCATGTCAGGACAGTATGAGGACGTGTATTATCTCCGTATATAAAGATCTATGATCGACCTGGGTCTCATCGAATAGTTTGCTACCTCGAGCTCACAGTGGCTACTTTTTTTTAAAGGGCAAAGGACTTCCGTACCACGAAGGTTATTACTAAAGACTCGAGTATGCCACGATCAGTCAGGTTTGCTTTTCTGGGGGTATAAATGGGTATAGTACTGTTCCACTTTGCTCAGTCTTGGCGCATTTTACATACAAAAATCTACAATTTCAACTTGCTAAGGCTTTTCAACCAAGACAGATATCAAAAATCTGCGACAATAGAACTAAACTTCATCTCTTTAACTAGAGTTCTATTTTTCCACTTTTTTTATAATATTTTCCGTTACAAAGCCTTAGGCTTTTGAGATTTCGTCGCGATCCGCTACATTTAAGCGTGGGCGCACCATATCTCTGTTACCAAATAACAGATCTCCCATACAAATTTAATTGCTCTATTATAGGGGGGCAATCGACAGACGATGGATAGATAAAAGAAGGTAGGCCATTGATCACTTGGAAACTCCTGGGGGGTTGATGGTCCGCCACGATCACATAGTGAAATGTCTCACTCAGAAATCTGAATCACGAACACTTTTGCAGAGTGGCTGTTCATATTAATATATATTCAGAGTCCTTTATTGAGAAGAAAGAATTGACATATATCATAGACAGTTGACTTCGTAAATAGATTGGACATGTATATGTACAGTACTATTTCATTCCAGTACATATTAGACTCTCTCAGGCTTTAGCGAATCTACACTACATGCATATTCGCGGCCGGAGATCACCAATTTTATCCTCCCGCTCCTATATACGCATGGGTTTAACTAATGTCTTGCACACCATAGAATATAAGAGAGTTCTTAGTTTAGGCCGTTGTAGTGGCAGGCTCTGGTGGTCCCGCAATAGATATTCAGACTCTTTCTTTTACTTTAATAGCATGACATGAACGGGATCGCAAATTGCTGTGAAAATTCAGAATCACCCGGAATTACAGAACTAAATACACTAAAGTCTTTTCGAACATTTCTGATAATCGTTACTAATAGGTAGTGAGTATATAGCTGTGCGAGGGTCATTAAGCCTTGATAACCCTCCCACAGCTATATACTCACTACGATCATAAAAAATAGTCAAAAACACCAAAAGAACTCCCCTATATATGTATGGCTTCATAGGTATTGCTTTGGTGCTCATAATGCCCTTCTGTGAGGTTCGGTTGCTTTCCCGGTGATGAAATTAGGGTCTTTTTCTGAAGGTTAGGGGTTTTCGTTACTAGCTCGGTGGTATATTTAAACTCGGGGTCCTTGTAAATATAAATACGCAGAGAATAGCCGATTGGGCATGGGTCACGAGCACTATTGTATTTAGACTATGTAGCTATTGGCTACCGGCTATGGTATTCTATTCTCAAGTGATATAAAGCCTAGCATCTAATACTCTAGTACTATATCAAACAAGTATTTCAACTTTTATACAGGCAAATGATTGGTTTAATTTCCAGGACGTTATGTAGGGACCCCTTTCCTTGCCATAGGCGAAGAATAAGATACGAAAGGAAAAAATTGAATGGGAACAAAAAAAATAAAGCAGGGAAAGTAAAAAAAAGGAAGAAAGAACCGCATAATTTTAACAGAATGATAACCCCCCCTTTTTTGCCCTAACGCCTACACAGAAACTACCTCTCCACCCCCGAATATTCATGCCTCGTATAATATCATATACCTTGCAACAATCATAAAGAGGAGTAATGAAATGCCCATACTCATGATGCAATCTTTTACATTTATGCAGGTAGGTCTAATAATGGTATTGTTAGATCTTGAGAGCCTTAAAATAATAGGTGCTGGAGCAGCCTCACCATCCAAGAAGAAGTAATTTCCACTGAGTTTCTGCATCTGGTCTTGCTGGGAATCAAGTTTGTTGATTCTAGGTCTGAAGTTCTCCTTGTCACGTCTGAAGGTAACATTCAGGGACTTGAGAAACTGGTTGCATCCAGTCAACAGACTTTGGGGTTTGGTAGCAACCGCATTAACGGATGGAGTACCCTCAAACACAATAACACGATCTGCAAGATAAGTAGCCATGATAAAATCGTGCTCGACGACAAATGCGGTCTTCTTTGAGTGCATGATGAAACGCTTGATGACACGGGCGGCAATAATACGTTGCTCGGAGTCAAGATATGCAGAAGGCTCATCAATAAGGTAGATATCCGCTGGGAGACCAAGTGCAAGAACAATGGCCACACGTTGCAATTCTCCTCCAGAAAGATGCTTAACTTCTTGATCGATGAAATCGTCGATGCGGAGGGGCTTGAATACATCTGTCTGGAACTGCTGATTAAGGTAAGATGCGCGGATACGCTTAAAGATGAGCTCTCGGACGGTTCCAGGGAATTTGGGATTGATTTTTTGAGGCTTCATAGAAATTGACATCTTTGGGATCTTTTTGCCATCATCTGGAGGTTCGACACCGGCGAGCATACGACAGAAGGTCGTCTTTCCGGTCCCATTCTCTCCCATCATGACTATAATTTCTGAATCGGTGAACTCTCCCTTATCAATCTGCAGTTTGAAGTCTCCGAATGTTTTGTTCATAGCTGGGTAATGGAAGGCGCGTGATTTGTCGACCAGGAATTCATCACCGGCTTCAGCGATACGGAACTGGAGCGATTCCTCGCGGAAACGCAAGTTTTCGGTGGGGATGTGACCATCGAGGAATATATTGATACCTTCGCGGACTGACGAGGGGAGGGTAACGACACCATAGGCGGCAGGTTTACCATAAAGGACACAAATAAAGTCAGAAAGGTAATCAAGAACAGATAAATCGTGCTCAACCACAATAACATAATCATCCGGCCTTAAGAGACCACGAATGGTTCCAGCAGCCTTCAAACGTTGCTTGACATCCAGGTAGGAGGATGGCTCGTCGAACATGTAGCTAGAATATCGTTAAAAAGAAGATAAATATTGGAGGAAGAGGGGGGGGGGGGGGGGTTACACATCTGCTATCTGAACACATGCCACAGCGATAGCAAAACGTTGGAGCTCTCCACCAGACAAATTCTCAACGTCACGGTCCAAAACCGGGCGAAGGTCTATAAAGTTACTAACTTTACGATCCACGGGAGGAAGAGAAAAGCCCTACCAAGAACATCAACCATTTCATCGAAGTTGTTCCTTTGACACTGTTTCTCCAAAAGTGCTTTGACAGATCTCACTTTCCCACGAATAGCCTCTGGCAACTTATCGACATATTGCGGTTTTACAACAGCCTTAATGTTATCTTCAACAACTTTGGTAAGATAGTTTTGAAGCTCTGATCCGCGGAAATATGCGAGCGTCTCGTTCCAGTCCGGTGGGTTGTCGTATCTTCCCAAGTTGGGCTTTTGTTTACCCGAGAGAATCTTCAACGCCGTCGACTTACCAATACCGTTGGTTCCCACAAGACCTAAGACTTGACCAGGGCGTGGAGTAGGAAGCCTGTGTAGCTTAAACGAGTTTGCGGAGTAACGATGCGTCACCTGAGTTTCAAGATTTGTCGGCAAGTTGATGATGTGAATCGCTAACGAGTGAGAAGATCAGACTCTTGTATTGACCAACAATCTTGGGGTGTGGGATCCATACCGCCAAAAGGACATTTCTTGGGACAGATACCGCATCCAATACATAATCTTTCCGAGATAAAAGCAATCTTGGACTCAGGAGTCACTTCAATACAGAGCTTTCCTGTTCTTACAACAGGGCACGATTTTTTGCATTCTTGTCGACATTTCTATAATATGTAGAAATTTTACTTTAGATGCGCACAACCGGAGTTCGCCGCTAGAATATTCATACCTTCGGTTTGCACTGTAGTCGAGTGGCTGCCAGTTAGCAAAATCCACAACTGGACACTATAAGAGGAAAATCAAAAAGAGATACGAAGAAGTTTTTCTTACCTTATCCGTGCTCACGATGGCGATACTTTTTCACCAAACTAATGTTAGCTACGTTGCCTTCTAATAACCCCCAAAAATGAATTGGAAGGCCATACCGAGTGAGTTTATCAGACATTATGCTATCTGACCCAGCGGTGAATCAAGAGGTGGACGTTTATAAGTATTGTGCTGAAATCGCGAAACAAAATGAGGGGTTACTGTCTAACAGAAAGGTCTTGTTAGGTGGGGTTCAAAAGTTAGATGAAGTCTTGGTACGCGACTAGAGGCTGAATCCTGTGGCTTCTGTGGCGGGTGCTGATTCAGCTCCTCTCAAACAACAATGATTGGCGGGTGACTAAATGCTTCAGGGCTCAGGGCTCAGGGCTCATGCTTTTACTATGCTATATGCACCCCATGGCAATGATCGAAACATGGTCTGGTATCTCAGTGCCGATAGTCACATTAGAGACTTTGCGATAATGGAGCCAGCTCCATTTTCCGGTAATAGACCCTTTGCGCAGGTAGAGCCAACTCTAAATTCTACACGGGAACGGGGAGAGGAATGAAGAAAAAGAGGAAGAAGAGAGAGAGGCGACGCGGGGGTGGGGAGGACTCAAGGACAGAGAAGAAGAAGGGGCAGTGTAACCATCTCATTCTTGTGGTATCTTTCGTTTGTTTTGACTTTGTGGCTACGGTACGGTTACTGTGAGTGGCGGCGGAGGCAGAAGGGCAGTTCTGGGGAGTGCGATATTACGGTTACTGTGAGCGGCGGCGGAGGCAGAAGGGCAGTTATGGGGAGTGCGATATTACCATAGACTACGGTCTGCATGTAATTAATGAGTTAAACAAAAAAAAAAAAAAAAACTCTAAATTCTACTATACTTATATGATTGGTTGATGGGAGGATCGGTGCCAATCAGGTTACCGGAATTTGGAGCTGGAGTCTTTTGTGCAAAGGGCCTAATATCATTGGTACCGATCCCACCAGCTGCCAATCAGATAACGAAATATAGAGCTGGCTCCATTTGCGCAAAGTCTCTATTTTCGGGGTTTTTGTAAACAATACTCAAATAAAGTGGTTCTAGTTCTAGACAATATATAACTATCCCTCTTGAGCGGAAAAGACGTAAGAATATTACCAAGTTGCATTAAATTCCAGATCAATCAAACGAGTGATAGGTACGATTAGCGATTCATGGCGGTGTTAATCAATGGTGGTACGGTAATAATGATGGGGGTTGATGATCTACCTGCATGTTGATATATCGATAGCGTGACGAAGCTAATTCCAGCCTCTCATCGGTAACGCGTTTGAAGATACATGTACCTTTATAAAGATTAAAAAGAGATCCCAACTAGACTTTCTAACAATATTCCTAGAGATATATCCTCTAACTCTTAAGAGTTTATATTATACGGAAAGAAAGAAAAGCGGGCCTAGATAAGTACAGCACTTAATCTAGGTATACACTTTAAAAGGTGACTTATACACGCACCACCTCCTTGTGAGAGTACACATGTATATACAGCCGCATCCGTAAAGTTTTGGCACCCCCAGTCTCGAAGCTCATGAGTTTAAATCATGATATCAACAACCGGATAAGAACGACTACAAAGAGAAAGTTATAGATAGATATTTCTATACTTCTGTATATCACATCACTTTGTATGACCATCTTTCGAGGAAGAGGGCCAAAATATATACTTTTTTTGTTGCAAGCGCGGACGTTTTTACAGGGTGCCAAAACTTTGCGCACGTGGCTGTACTTTAGGAAACTCAAGACCTCTCATGGATGGCCTCTAGGCTGTAAATCCCAGCCATATATATTGGCTGCAACTGTGAAAACATTATATATATATCGATGGTTATGCATCTGCCGCAAATTAAACGATGTCACGAAGAAGATGCTTTAATATACACCTTGGTTTGTGTTGCGAACTACATGTACTCTATTATCGTCCCAGAGCGCTCAGTCTCATACGATTGTATATATAATATAGTTTAGAGCGGTTATACGTTACACTATAGCTAGCTAGATCTATAGAATTGAGACTCATAGATCGACCGAACTACAGGATTTAATGATTTTGACAATCAATTTTGTACATAAATCATGTGGCACAGACCTATGGCTAGCTAGAGCAGTAAATATTATATCAGACGAGGCTACACATTTTTCACCGTATAATGAATGTACGTTAAACCCGACCCCTCAATTATATGTATATGACTTGAAGATTGTTCTCTCGTCCCATGAACAAGGTTTGGCAATGCCGAATAATACCAGAAAATACTAATGCACTCCTAAATCGTAAGATACCAAAAGCAAATATGATTGGTCATGTTATATCACTCGGTAGAACAGAACTGGAAAACTTATACCTCCAAGTTAAATTAAAGCGCATCTGAAATTCTAGTGTTATCCATAGATTAGATCTAACGGAGTCTAGGTCCTATACTAACATGACCAAAATTAGGCTTGGCTGCTTGATTGCTTTTGCTTACATGTATCCCTTAAGCCGTCAGACCGGATTTCAATCGTGCTACTCGAAAGTCGTTATATAAAAAACTGTAACTCCTCAAGATTTTACACTAGCTCCTATCGTCAAAACCGTGATAGACAACCTCATGATGGACAAGACCTGTTCGAGCCTAATCAAAGCTCGAGCCCGCTCAGCTCGTGCCCGTTTGATGAGAGAAGCGCCAAGTCCCCAAGAGCTTTTCGACCACAACTGATATTGTAAAAAAACTGGCTAGGATACCGTGATGAAGAAGAGTTTTACTGTGCCAATTTTTAATATCTGTTGTGGTTGAAATGCTCTTCGGGACTTGTGTTACCTTTAAGACTGGGGGCGTATTTCAAGCACCCGCATATCCCCCCCCCCCGAAAAAGGTGTTTAGCAGAATTATATCATTAGGGATCACTCGGAAGCCCTACATGTACGTGAGGGCCCTCTCTAGCTAGGCCGCCTACTGAGTAAATATATCAAATATGTATCTAGATAAGTACATGTGGGTTATAGGGGGTAGTTGTGGCTCGACGTGCTGAAGTACTACATGTAGGTAAGTACTTACCCAGGTGAATAAATTCAAGCTCATTAATTTGTAGTTAACCGTCACTACAATTATACTTCAAAGCTACTAAACATCAAAGAGTAATAAAATCTGCACAAAGAAACAAAGCCATGCCATAGCAATTCATACGAAAGGAAAAAAAAGAGGGAGGAAAAAAAAGAAAGCACTAATAAAGAAAAAGAAAAACCCTAGTAGCCCCAAGCTCCATAATACAAGCCCTTGTGAAACCCATGGTATCAATGATAATAATAACAATAGAAATGCTAACTGCAGCCCCTACAACCATAAGTAAGAAAAGAAAAGAAAAGAAAGGTAGAAATCAAATGAACCAAATACCTTAACTAAGGCCCTGTACTATCATCACTAGGCGTCCTATGCCTGTTGAGATCTCTCCTATCGATTCCTTCACCTGAGAAATCGGGACCCAGAGCCGGATAATTCTTCTTTCGCTTAGAGCTCTCGTTACCCTTATTATCTTCTTCATCCGCAAACCTCCTAATACTCCCGCTACTGCTCCTTCTTCCTTCATCGAATCCATTTTCTGCCTCCTCTTCCTCCTCCTCTTCCATCAAGCCATCCCTCAGAACATCCACATGATCGCCCTCGTCCCCATTAATATCATCAATCTCCTCCTCTTTCACCGGCGACTCCCTTTCATTTTCTTTTTCATTCCCAGATGACGTCCTACCGTTCTTCAGGTTCCAACTGCTCTTGCGGGTACCACGGACACTCCTGGTAGATTGACTCCTTGATAGAAGTCCAAGACTGGCAGAATACTCATGCTGCCCCAAGCCTAAAATGGTGCCGCTGATGCCTCTAGTGGTTTTTGTGGGGTTTGTAGTGCTTGTGATATCCCCGGGAATTTCATTCAAAGAAAGATGACGCCTTCCAGGCGCAGCGGAAGCTCGAGGAATAGGGCTATGTTGGGCCTTCATTCTAATGGCCTCAACACCGGCTTTTGATAGGCGAGAGTTATTTGAACGTGGTTTGGAGAGTAGTGCTCGGGATTGTTCGATGACGCCCTCAATAACTCGTCGTTCTAGACCTTCGGCTCTGGCTTCAAGCAACAATAACTCATCTCTCCTCAAATCAAGCGCAGTCTCGAGGCCAGCAACCTCCGCAGTAAGTTTAAGTCTCCGAGCGTTGAGCAACTCTGTTTCATCCTTCAAAATCTCAATTGAATCCTGAAGATTTGCATTTTCATCTCGAAGTGCGGCTGTGGCTGCCTCAACAATTTTCCTTTCTGCGTTGGCTTTCTCCAAGTCATTTTCAGCCTGCCGGGCGGCGTCGATTTTAGCAGTCGCGTCCTCAAGGAGAACTTCCTTTTGCATATTTAAAAACTCCGCGATATCTGCCGAAGTAGTAGAGACTTGTCGCTGAATAGAGGTCAGGAGATCTAGTTGTGGCAGGTGTTTTGCAGTCCTGGTCTCGGCCGCTAATAATATATTTAGCTTCTCTTGCGTTTGGGAGTCGTCGTAGGCAGGTGGTGGGGGGATTGAATCTGGTTTTTTGGCGATCGAGTCTTGCGCATCCCGAAGAAGATGTTTCAATTCCAAGAGCGCACTGAACAAGTTTGGCTGCGACCCTTTCCATTCTGTTTGCAATACATCCACGAGTCCCATGACTTCCTGGACTTGCTTCTGAGTCTTGTGGTGTTCCTGCACGGTGGTTGTATGGGATTCCTCAACAGCATTCTTCACAGCAAACACATCTTCTTTGACTTCTATGCTGTATCCTTCAACTGCAGCATTTACACTGTCGATGTTCTCTTGAACCATGCTTCGAGATTCTTCAATAGCGGCCTTGAACCCAGCTTCTGATGCTCCGATCTTCGCTTCAATACCGATTACTGTGTCCTTGGTCTCTAGCTGCGAACCTTCAACTGCTTTCTTAACCGCTTCAATTTCTTGCCTGACCATTGTCTTCGTGTCCTCAATGGCACCCTTTACGCCACTAATTCCTTCATTAGTTTCAGTCTGAATTCCAGAAATCGCTTTGTTGATATTGTTGATGCTTCCAGTCGTTTCCAGCTGAATTTCTGACGCAATGTGCTTAACATTGGCAATATCCTCCTTCACATCGGATTTGAGGTCCGTGATAGAGGTGTTGATATTAAGAATGCTTTCTTTGGTCTCTGTTTGGAACCCAGAGATGCTGTCACTAATTCCAGCAAGTCCTTCCTTAGTCTCAGACTGGAATTCGGAGACGACACTGGAAACACCAAGAATGCCTTCAGTGGTGACTGTTTGAAGTATTTCGACACCATCCTTGACTTCGGCCACCAATTCCTTCATCTCAACATTGGATTCACTGACAGCTTTTGCGACAACTGAAACACCCTCCTTGACTTCGGTGTTCTTTTCCTCGACTAAAGTTCTCACCACAGCAACCTCGACCCGACATTCGCCAACGGCAGAGCTGATATCTGAAATTGCCTCATTCTCTTCCGCCTGCCCTTTTGATATCAAACCCAGGGACTTCTTTACTTCGAATGTCGCCTGCTTAACCTCGAATGCTGCATTCCTCATGTCCTCAAATGCCTGTTCAGATTCAGGAGCCGATACTGACGTGCTAACAATTCCAGAAAACTTCTCCATCATCTCCAAGAACTCTCTCCTAAGGACATCAACTGCAACCTTAAGCTTGTCCGCTTTGTCACCAGGTTTGTCGGTAACTCTGTATTCCACCTTATCAAACACCGGAGGTTGGTCGCTGCCGGCGTCACTGCCAAACTTGATCGGTCTTTCCATAAGTTCCCGGACAGCTTTTGTTAATTCCCGAACAGCTTCGAAGTCTTTGGAGGCTCCAAATCCTTTTTCGACAGATTGTAATAATTCTTTCCGGAGGGTATCGATCATTTCTTTCATTGCCGGGACATTCTCTGATTTGGGGGTGACTAGAGTAGATATAGATCTGTCCAATGATTGTTCGATATCTTGCTTCAGCGAGTCGATAGCTTCTTTAATCTCTTCGTCTTTTGACTTTCCAGACAGCTCCTGGATTTGGGCCTTGAGGGTATCCACGGTGTCTTTTATCCCAAGCCCTTTGACCTCATTCGCCAGAGCTTCGATAGCCGCTTTTATTTCGACATCACTGAAACTTTGAAGCTCCTTCGATTCCCTCGCTTTCAACTCCTCTACCGCATCTTTCACCTCTTTTGCTGTCGAACCAAACTTTTCTGCCAACCCCTCAACCTCTTTCCTCAACACATTGACCCCCTCATTTGCCGCCCCGCCAGCAACACTCCTAGAAAATCCTTCAACCTGAATCTTCAGTGCCTCTATAGCGCCTCTTATTTCCTCATCTTTAGACCTCTCCATCATCCCAGTTACCTGAGTCCTCAGCTCTGTAATCGCTTCCATCAATCCGCTAGAATCCTTTATTGTAGAACTAGCTCCGAGCTCATCCTTGAAACTTTCCAAAGCCATTTTGACTAGGCCGACGGTGTCTTCTTTTGCTGGGCCGATTGGTACTATGGACATTTGAAGGATATCACGTACATCCTTCTTTAGCTCCTCGATTACCTCCTTGACACTCTCTTCCGAGTCAAAGGTGGAATTTGCAATAGCAGCGGCCAGACTTCGTTCTACCATTTCGCTAATGTCTGTCTTAAGCTCGGAGATCGTGCTCTCAATTCTTTCGACGGCACTCGGGTCGACGATGGCTTCGGCATCGGGGCCACTAGCTGGCATAGGGGCTGTTGAAATGGATCTTTCAAGAATATCTAAAACGTCTTTGCGGAGCTCGTCCACGGCTTTCTTTACAGCATCGATACTAGACTTGGGTGGTGGTGTCTTCTTGAGCATGTCGGCTATATCTTTCCTGATATCCGCAAGTAGTTTCTTGGTCCTCTTCTCCGATAACGATGGGGCGAGCATAGATGTCGTTTTTTCCGTCATCTCAACAACTTCTTTACGTAGACCTTCGACAATGTTCGTAACAGTTGCAGATCCGGATCTTACTGTAGCTAATGATTTATCCATGACGTTTGAAATTTGCTCCTTGAGACGTTCGAGAGCTTCATGCGCCTTGTTGATGAGATCAGGCTCAGGAATAGCAGCAACAGCTAAGTAGATGCTGTTTTCCACTGCCTTGTTGACTTCCTTCTTAAGTTCTTCGATAGCTGCAGCCACCTTGTCATCCATCCCAAAAGAAGCGGTCGATTTTTCAATTTTCTCAAGAACTTCGTCTCGCATCAGTTCGAAAGCGTTCTTGATTGATTCCTCAACGCTGGAGGTAGAACTGATAGTCACGGCTGCTGCCATTGACTTACCCAATTCGCCAATATCACTTTGGAGTTCTTCGATTGTTGTCTTGATTGTGAGGTTAGATTCAGCTGAAGATTCATTTGCGAGTGTCACTGTTCTGCTCACGGCATCGCATAGATCTTTGCCCAGTGAAATAATGCGAGCTTTGATCTCCTCTGCTTCGGGGTGTATCGTTGAAGGAGCAAGGGCGGTTGTGTACTTATCCATAAGATCGGTGATCTCCGACTTGAGAATTTCAATCGACTCCTGTATTTTCCCCGAGCTGTCTGGTTTATCCGCAATGGCAACTGCTTTAAACATCATGTTACTGATCTCAGTCTTCAATTCCGAGATCGCAGCGCTGGTTTTTTTATCAGCATGAGAGGAAGTGAGTGACATTGCTGAATTAAGTGACTTCTCAAGCATTGCCTCTACCTCTGCATTGACTGTCTCGATGGCAAGCCTCACATCCACAGATTCACTCAAGTTTGATGCAGTCGATTTTGCAACAAGCTCCTTTAGCTCTTGCTTCATACTATTGAGAAGTTCTGTTACCTCTTCTGTATCGGCCTTTGAATCAATAGATGTTAAAGACTTTTCTAATAGATCCTTAACCTCGGCTCTAAAGTATTCAATGGGCTCAGAGCTTCCATGTTTGATGGCTTCTACAGTCTTTTGGGCCGATTCGGCAATTTCAGTCCTAAGCTCTTTGAGGGATTCGTTTGGATCAGCGTCCCTTAAAGCTTGAAGACTTCTCTCGGCCATAGCGGCAAGTGCTGTTTTCAACTCTTCAATGAGGGGGGTTGGGTTTGAGTTCTTGATGACCTCGATGGTCTTCTCGGTGGATTCATTGAGCGACTCTGTATTCCGGTCCATCATATCCTCGACTTCGCCCCGAAGCTCCTCGACAGACGCTTTGACTCCGACATCCTGCTTACAGATATATTCGTCCTCGTTGCCTAGAAGTATTCGTTGCATGTGCTTCTGTATGTCAAGAAGCTCTTCGACCTTTTGCGAGAATGAACCGTCAAATTTGGCGATTTGATCGTTGGTGTTGCCTACCCCTGTCCGAATAACCTCAATAATTTTACGCATCTCCCCAGCTTGGGAGTTCGTACCAGCCATTGACACTTGTAGGTCGTCCAAAAACCTGGAGACGGACAAAAGACTCTCAGCACTGTGCGTATTTGCATGGTTGACGTCTTTCTGAAATACTTTGATGAGAGCATTGATGGAAGAGAGGGTGATATCTGTGCGTGTGGTTGTGGATGCAATATTTGCGAGGGCGGTGATAGCGGCTTCATTATCAAGATCTGGGGGGAGTGGAGGATTGAAAGTGAGAGCAGTTGATGGGAGGCCCGAAGAGTTATTCAACCTAGCAATAGCGTGACGTTGCTCGGTTACCAAAACCTCAATTTCCTTCATCAAATCTTTTAGGATCTGCTGGGCTTCCCTTTGATCTTGTCCATCCTTCCTCTCCACCAAATCCTCTAATAAACTCTTTACCTCTTCCATTATATCCCCTCCATTAACGACACCTTCCTTCACGCTATTCAAAACCTCGAGAACATGATCGCTGCTAGCAATCGAATCGGTCGACCTGGACTCAGACTCGGGAGAGGATTCCGACTTTGGTTGGCTTTGTATCGCACTAACACACTTTTCTAGGTCTGTGGTCATGCTGTCGATTCTGACTTTTATTTCCTCTAAGAAAGAGAGAACTTTGGCATCATCCCCTTGCTCTTTAAGCTCTTGAAGTAAGGAGAGAACTGTTTCGATTCGCTCGTCCCCCTCTCTTTCTTTCAGGTCTTCCAGAACAGAAAATATCCGCTCTTCATCCTCCACGTCCTTTTGCTTGATTTCCTCGAGCATGAACAAAACTCGTCTATCGACTTCCTTTGGTTCCCGCTGATGAAGATCATCTCGGAGATCGTGAAGCATAGCCATAATCTTCTCCTCTGCTTGTTCGGGTAGTTTCCCGGGGATAGCTAACTCCTTACCCCTGGCATACTCCCGGTCCTTAAACTCTTCCAGTAACGATAAAACCTTTTTCTCACTTTCAACTTTGTTGGCCTGAGACTTCAAGGTCTCTTGAACATCGTGTAAAAGGACTCTCAATCTCTCCTGTTCTTCTTTTGTGGGCATATCTTTCAAGATCTTATCAAGTGCTTGCATCTCGATATTCGGTTTGTCGATGCTAGAAGCTTTAGAACTTGCTGTTGAAATCTTCGAAGAAGCAAGGTCACTGGCAAAGCTTGAGGCGCGACTACTGCTCGATCCAGCGGTAATCATAGGAACAGATGGATTGTGACTTTCGTTTAACCTCTCGTTCTCCATGTTCCGGAGGCTATGAACAAGATCGCGAAGACTAGTTCGAATATCTTCGTCTCTGCTTTTGGTAGCTTCTTTCAGAGATATAAGATCGGTAGCGTTATCTTTTGAACGCCGAGATAGATTCCCCATTTCTCTTTGCAAGCTATTAGCGATTGATGTGAGCCCAGAAAGCTGAGATGTGAGAGTCTCGAGGTCATGAACTGTAAATTTGGGAACTTCATCTCGCTCCCAATCCCTGCGTCGGTCTTCCATTTCTCTTTCCTGTTCCTTACCCCAATCCCGTTCCCTTGATTCTTTTGGGGAGGTTGAGAAAGTTGATGCCGCAAGAACATTACCAGGGCCCGGGGGTGAGCTCTCCTGAGATTTGAATCCACGCATCGGGGGAAGTAATGAGGGAACTTTATCAAGGTCCAATGAGCCCCGGTAACCAGGTGTTTGCATTGAGTCTCTCATTGCAGGGAAACTACCAGATTCTCTTAGCGCAGGGAAACTCGGTGGATGGTTGGCGGGGAGATTAGGCTGACTCCCAGACTCTCTTAAGGTTGGAAAACTGTTCTGAGTCCCAAATAATTCCTTCGGGGTGGGGGTACTATTCCTATTGCTTGCGTGGCCAGGCACTGGGGGGGGAGCACCACCATTCGCATGTATGCCTCCAAGTTCACGAATATTAGATGTAGCTTGGGCGGAATTCAGTCGCCTGTGCGAGGAGATGACACCCCCGTTATTTGGTGGCGAGCTCTCCCGAGGACGTCGTATGGGGGATATCTCCCGCGATTGAGCTTGATTTGAAGACGCCAGAAACGGGCTCTCAATCCGTCCGACCGGACGAGGACTACCAGGAACAAACGGGTTAGGATTCAATGGTAAAGGAGGGGGGTGGCGAGTAGGATCCGCTGAGTCCCACCTATCACGGCTTGCCGTTAGATTGCTAGAGTTGCGAACGGCATTGTTTTGGAAGCTATGGTCATGAGAAACTGAAAACAGTGCGCAAAAGGCAAGAACACAAACATTGGTGGGATATGTACGATATCCCGTGAAGCCTTCGGAGTAGTGGAAGGATTGCCTGGTGTAGGCGGCATTCTCGATCGATTATGTTCACTAATAACAGGCGAGTGAGATTCTGATGATTGAGAAGTAAGGGATAGATTATAATCGATGAGAATGAGTTGTATAAAGAGGGGGCACTCACGATATTCTAATTCTCTGTCTGTGGATTTTGCAGGGTTACGGCGATGAGTAAAAAAACAAAAAAAACAGTGCGATGGTTATCAGAAACAAATATTGAAGCAAGCAACAAGGCAATGAGGGAAAGTAGTCCGTGTGTATGTGCTTCTTGTATGCGATGCGAGTGATGTGCGCCTTCCTATGCTCAGCTGGCCTGTCCACTCATGCAGGTCTGGTATGTAAACATCAACACCCGCCAGCTTGATTGAGTGGCTGCAGAGCAAAAACATAGTAAACGAGGGCCCGTTGCTGCAGCAACGGTTAGGTCTTGGCAGACGATGTGGCGCCTACTTGGGCTTATCCGGTTAGATAACCGTCCACCTGAAATGAAAGAAGCTCATCGGTTGGTGCCGAGCCCCATAACCGAGACAACAACGTTGATCTCCACACAAGCTCATCTTAAAAGTCTTTCGGCGCTTCCTCTAGTCAACACCCTTTTAAAATGTTATTACACGCATCATGCGTAAGGAGACACAACAATTAAAGAGTATGTATACCTATATACTCGTAGTTTCCTGGCGTTTTTGGACTGGGCCACTATTGCATACACCTAAAATCAGGATCTTGGCGTATTTTTGTATCCCATGGTAGGATGAAAGTTTGTCAAACTTGCGACCTGGACCGTGCACGACTTAGAGAAGAAATTACCTTGCTTTTTACGGAACAGAGCCAATCAAGAATTTCTAAGAATTACCATACTAGGCTAGTGAAGGTTGGAAAAGGGAGGTCGCAAGTTTTATCCTACCATGGGATAGTATGCAATATCAGTCGCGTTCAAAAACGTCAGGAAGTTACGCATGGCCCTACATGAACCTACATGGAGTAGTTACAAACATTTCGTAACCCTTACCCGCTCAGGTTTAATGATGTTATATGCGGGCTCGTAGGGGCTATGTGTGAGACTGCCCTACTAAACGCCGATTTCTTCGTTCTCAAATTTAATATTGTATCTATCGGTATCGCCAAAGCATTGATTTGAATAGACGGCCACACAAGACGTTGGAATTCTCGTATTTAGTACTCATACATGTATATGCAGTTGCGTTTTTGACTCCGGACCTACTGGGGCTTGGCATTGTTGGATTTTCACTAGTTCCCGAGAGTCAAAAATGGATTAGCATTACCTACATGTAGTTTTTGAGAATGCAACCCGATAGAAAATGAATTTATTCCGCCATCAATACCATCGCCAATTTTCTAAGTGTTTTAGAGAAGGTCAACTTACATCTGAATTTTATAATAAAGGGATCTGTATAAAAAAAAACCCTCATTTGGTTGTTCAGCAGTAGTTAGAAGGAGTGGATGACTAGACCTATTCCTTCTCGGCACCTTAGTGCCAAGCCCCTCAAAGAAAGACTCCGGACCTCCCAGCGCAAAGTGTCAATAGTAACCGGCTACTACAAGGATTAGGGCAAAACCCCAATCTAATCCGATTTATACCAAGCCATCAATCCCACCGTGACTGCCCGCCCACACATTTCGTGCATTCCAGGCTGTTTGAATTTCCTCTACACGGCCAAATTCACCAAATTACGACGACATCAACGACAATCCAACAATCCACCCAACGACAACCCCTCCAGCAGAAAGATGAAGTGTACGTGTTGCAATTTTCTCCTCCCTTTGTTTACCGGAAAATTCGGGGATTTGGACTGGCAGGATGGGAACGGTTGAGTGGGGGAATGTGTCTGGATGGGTTTAGGAGGCAGAGAAGAGAAGGGAAGCTCTGGCGGAATTGGACTGGGGGAAAGAGGTGGATGGGTGCTATAGGAGTGGGATGGAATGGTTCTGGAAGAACGAGAACTAACGTTTCTGTCGGTGTAGTTCTCAAGAATGGTAGAGTCGCGATTATCACCCGGGGCCGCTTCGCCGGAAAGAAGGTGAGCTTTTAATCTTGTAATAACTATTAAAGTCAATTTCTGATATAGTTCCCTAGGTCGTCATTGTCAAGGGTTAGTCCGAAGCCCTTCCTCCGTCCCTCCCTTAAAAATCGAATCAGCACATCAGCTTCCCCCACTTCCGAATCGAAAAAATCGCAAAGTCTAACAAATTTGCAATTTAGTGATGGACGACGGTTCTAAGTCCCACCCCTTCGGTCACGCTTTGGTTGCTGGTATCGAACGCTACCCCTCCAGGGTCACCCGCTCCATGTCGAAAAAGAGGGCTGCTGGTCGCTCCAAGGTCAAGCCATTCGTTAAGGTCATCAACTACAACCACCTGATGCCCACCCGTTACACTCTCGAGCTCGAGACTCTGAAGGGAGTCATTTCTCAAGACACCTTCAAGGAACCTTCACAGAGGGAAGATGCCAAGAAGACCATCAAGAAAGCTTTCGAGGAGAGGTATCAGTCCGGAAAGAACAAGTGGTTCTTCACTCGTAAGTGTCACTTGTGGAGGGTTGGTAGTCAAGGTTTTGCTAACAAATGTTCTATTACAGCTCTGCGGTTCTAGATGCACTTCTCTTTGTATTTCTCTTCGTGGCGGGGGGTTCTTGTGGGTAAACAAATAAAATACAAGCAAATGGGTGAACAAAAGTTGGGCTTTCTTTGTGCGTGGAGAAACGAAGCAAGCTCTCATGATACATAAACAAAAGCATCCCAGGAGGGTGGGTTTCACATAAGGCGCATTTAATTTGTATACCACGAAGAATATTTCTCTATAGTATTATATTCTTTTTTGTGAATTGCGCTTCTGTCTTTATACGACAAGAACACAGCTTACGACGAGTAAAGAAACAGTTGGTGTAGTTGGTATGGCAAATATCTGTTACAGATTAATCGTCAATTCATAGCAAATATTAATTTGGGTTCTCTCCCCCGATACGATCTCTACCCAGGCAGCTAATTTGAATTTCTTAAGCTTTTACTTATTAGTGAAAACTGAAATTATTATTTATTACATAGTATAAAACTCTCTATATACCTATGTGCCGACTCATATGTCTCCGATTTTGCTCTGACGAACGAAGGGATAAAAATAGGATTCGGGCACTAGTGACAGAAACATGAATAAAATCAGTACCGCAGTCTTTGGCAATGCCGTACCACTGCGGTAACAATACCATATAGTTCCTTAGAATACGGCATAATCTCCATATTAGAGAGGTTCTGTAACGGACGTTGAACAGAGTGTGTACTAAGGCAGGGGTGAAAATACAGGCAAGGTTGCGAGAGGATAAAAATGAGGTTTTGCACAAAATACGTATTATGTTAGTGCCATTACATAGTTTTCTGTCCTTCCGGGCTGGCCTCCTAAAGTGAGGACCCACTCGCAGTGATAATTTTGGTTAGAAGTTAGGACCCAACTTTGGTCCAACCAGAGTTTTTGTTTCCAACTTTTAGTGTATATTATAAATGTTCGTAACTTAGTGAAGTTTTTTGTCTGTATTTCAACCTCTGTATCTGTCGAACCCTTGATCCTGGTCTCATCCTAGTCTGATCCCAGCGGTCGCTGTGGAAACATAATACAAAATCCATTTTTGTCAGTTGTAGAACCTCTCTATCGTTGTGGTACGTATCAGTTTTATCCCATTTCTGATACTATCCCATAGACCGTCAGGCCGAATTAATAGAAATCGTGATATCTGGAACGCATGCAGTAGCAGCAACGACAGAATCCATCACGAATCTAGGATCCTATTATTTTAGTTCGGCCTGACGGTCTATGGGATAACTCGCGCAGCCTCAAATTATGGTATTTATTAATTGGCAATAATCCAACCACGATCAGAAGGCTTACGCAGTAGTCAAAGGAATCATGCAAGTACATACATAACCCATTTTATAATGAAACGAAACTTCCACACCAACAGATCACAATTACCAAGTGATGTACTGTGATCCAAAATAACCTTCTCTTAGGGTCCCGCGACATACGTTGTTCTTGGGCATTAGTACTCGCAATCGAGAGTCCCATAGCTTTTTTTTTTCGATAATCCGTATGTAAAGTCAAGTGTTTAAGCTCTCTATGGTATATACATGTATGTAGTAGCTCCGCTAATCCAGGTTTGTTTCGTGGCCTCTCTAGCTACATTCATTCCACGCATCAGATACATGCAACCAGAGCATGAGGGGAAATCGCACATACATGCCCTCCGCTATACCGAATGCCAAAAAAGCCACAAATCTGCTATAACGGGCGTGTTTTAGAAATCCGAACCCGAATCCGAATTTCACATGAAAATGATAGGATTTTATCTGCTGTATCGAACGAGAAGTTTTGGACAGCGACTGTACCTACTCAAGTTCTAACTTCACCACAAGTTCTAACTTCACCATGCACATGCAGTATAGTACCTACTACGGAAGTTAACGGGTTAGGTTTTGCTAGTTAAGGTACGCATTCCCTGTTTGGAAAGACTTGGAACACATCTGGCAACGTTTGTGGTTTCTTAGGCGCCGGGGCTTTCTTTTGTGCAGGGAGCCAAGAACTCCGCCTCACTGCGCCAAATGTTTTATGCGCCAGAATCCTACCTTTCAGTGTTTATTTAGGTAGTGTTGGAATTGCTGTTCTGGTGTGATATTCGCCCGCGATCGACACTACTAGTAGTAGTACATCAGATCTCGAGATTAAAAAAAAATATCGAGATATCAATATTCAAGAGGTCTTCGCCGGCTGTAGAGAAGAGATGGAGCAGAGAACGGGGAACGTAGGGGTGGTGGTTGAAATATTAGCGGTTGGAGGCCAGATCCATCTCCGTATCAAGTTGTTCCAACCATACATGTAGCCAACCCCCATCACACCACACCATATCACATCTCGACGTCCCAATCATTGATCCCACTGTCGAATGTCTCCTTTCCCGCTCCCCTCATTCCTTTCCACTCCCTTTACGTTGTTCTCTCCTTACCTCACGTTCTACTATCCATCGGTTGACCTGGCTTCAATCTCATATCCTCAACTCATTAATCGTCACCTAGATCTTTCGTTCTTGTACTCGAAACGAATTACAGCTGTGATACTAGTTCACACCTGGAAAATATCACGAATCCACAGTTAATAGCAGTTCTCATAACTTAAACCAGCGCAAGAGTAATGTCTGGACCACCATCTATAAGCTCTTTCCAGAGCGACAAACCTCTGCTAGAACACCTCACGAGTATTTCTACCTCTCCCTGACATGAACTAGATGTCAGTTTACTAAATTTAGTTATAGTCGACCTTCTCATTACGATATTCAGCCATACCTTCATGAACCCTGGTTTTGCAATCCTTCTACCACTCGCCTACCGTGCTCAGACATACCACTATAACTCACCCCCTTTCATCTATTCAAGTATATACGCCGGTATAGTCATCGTTCTCTTCGTATGGAAGTTCATCAATAAACGGCTTGCATTTGGCAAGAAGCGCGAATTTGATTGGACCGAGGAAGTCGTTGTGATTACTGGTGGTAGTAGTGGCCTCGGTCTTCTCATTGCCGAAACCTACGGCATGCGCGGTGTCTCTGTTGCTGTACTGGATGTCCGTGAACCTGAAGGTGGTGAAGCTAGGAATGTCGCGTACTACAAATGCGACGTTGGGGACCGAAAGCAGGTAGAGGCTGCAGCAAAGGAGATTGAGAGGGACCTGGGGACACCTACCGTACTGATCAACAACGCCTCCATTGTACATGGGAAGAGCGTCTTGGACCTGACTTATGATGAAATCGAGAAGTAGGCTTCTACTATTACTATAACTTGACACCTTTCTAACAGCGCCTCATAGAACCTTCCAATCCAACACCCTCTCCGCATTCTACGCAACCAAGCAATTCCTCCCCGGCATGAAACGCCTGAACAAAGGCTCACTTATCACCATTTCCTCTGTCCTTGCTTCTGTAGCGCCTGCGAACACATCTGCCTATTCAGCTTCCAAAGCCGCGCTCAAGGCGTTTCATTCTTCTGTAACCGCAGAGCTTGCAGGAACCCATCCGGGAATTAAAACCCTCCTTGTTTGCCCTGGTCAACTGCAAACTCCAATGTTCGAAGGAGTTGATACACCTAGTAACTTCTTTGCACCTGTGTTGGAGCCCGTGGAGGTCGCGAAAGAAATCATTGCCGCCATAGATGAGGGCGCTGGTGGTATTATTGCAATGCCAGCGTATGCGAGATGGATTGGGATTATGGACATTCTCCCTGTTAGTTTCCAACGTGGGTTAAGGTGGTTAAGCGGGTGTGACACAGCCATGACCGGGTTTAAAGGAAGAGGAGAGATTAAAGAGGAAAAAGGAGACGATGAGTAGGAAATAAGTCGTATTAAATTTATAGCCCGGGTTATATGTGTTGCAGGGTCGGCACGATAGTTTGAGATTAGGAATTTTTATCTTTATTTGTAAGGCTCAATGGCGCATTTTTTTCTTTCTTCAACAACTATTGGGGAAGTAATTCAGATTATTATTTATCAGACCTTGAAGAGGGTGGATGACGAGATTGATAGGTGAAAAAGTGAAGTTGCTAGTAAATACAGTGAATTTCTTTTTTTTTTACCCCCAGAATTGCCTGGATCAACAATCTATTCACTTTCTAGGCACAACAAACATGCTAAATCTTAATCTAGCATGGAGGCTTGGTTGGTATAAAGCACTTCAACCACATCAGATAACTTCTTGATCGTCTCCAACGCCGCGTCATAACTCTTATCACGACCGACTTCATCAAATACAATTAAACATCCACTCCCTTGGTCCAACACTCCAGAAAATACCTTATCAAGAATCATCTGACTTAGCTTTCCCTCAACCTGTTGAGTTCCTAGCCCCACCAATTTTGCGACATGCTCGATCTCGACACGGGAAAAGGGTTCGATAACTCGAACAAGATTCTGTTCTAGTAGGGTATCATAGAGTGCCGTGAAATGAGAGCGGATGAATGGATCCGATCCTAACTCGGCCTTAAAATCTGCAAGAGCTTGCTCAAATTCGGCCAATGATCGGTTCGAGTGCGCTCGGGCAACGGCTTTCATGGCTTCGATGTCACGACCAGCATATTTGATTGCAAGCTTTCCAGTCATGATCTGGTGAACATCGTCGGTAAGATTCAGCATGATCTTTGACAGAAGCATGTATTTAAGCGCAGCGATAGCCTTCTTTGAATCATCCTGAGTTGAGTATCCGTCCAAGGCCTCAATAAAGTACGAGAACGCAGTGTTGTAGTCCTTATCTTCCGCATGGAGTATACCACTCTGCATATCGAGACCCGCTTGCATAAGCGGGGGGCAGTAGACAGCATTGGCGGATGTACGTGCTGATGTAAGTGATGCGCGGGATTTGGGGATGTTTCGAAGAGCATGGTAGGCGCGAGACTCCAAAAGCTGGACCTCTACAAGTACCATCTTGTCATCGAGTCTTTTCAGCTCTTTAAGGAGTGAGTTGATGAGAGTTATGGCCTCGGTGTAGGAGTGCTTCTGGAGGTAGAGTCCGATGAGACGGGTTTCAAGATTCTGGCGAAGGAAAGAACGTCTTTCGGAGATAGCCCATTCGATACAAGATTTGGTAACCGAAATTTGGATATCCAAGGTATCGGGGATCGTGGTGAAGAGATCAATCAGTTGACGGACTATTGGATGATCAGCATCTCATCTCTATTCTTCTGCACTTGTATACAGATAACCATAAACATACCGATTTTAGCAGTCTTGGCCTTTGCAAATGCAGATAGCACGGATCGGCTTGTCTTGATCAACTCTGCAAGCTCAGGTGTTCGTCTATCCACCCCACAGAGTTATTCCTAGACCCAATACCAAGATTTAAATGCATCCCCAGATTCAAACAAACCTTTTATCCCTATACAATCCACCCAGCTCCATTAGAGCTAACTCGTAGTCCCTCAGCGCAGCATCGTTCATCCCAGGAGGCGTTGAGAGTATCTCTTTGTAGATGGCCTCGGCTTTTGGCAGGTCTGTCTTTGCGAGCTCTTGAGCATCTTCTAACCGGCCCATCTTGATTGTCTATTGCCGGGTAAATATGGATTATTGGCGATGGTGATGGTGATGATAAAGGGATGAAATGAAGGGATTAATGCTGTCGTTGATGCTGATGGATGGCGGGTCGACGTCAAAGTGGGATTCTCTCATGGTGCCCGCGTTGAAGCTCATGGAGTCGTCCCGCCATGATGCCAAGATAGATTAGTCATCTAACGAACCTATTTGGAGCTGGCATCCGCTACTCACTAGTAGGTACATTAACTACATGTAGGTACATACATTCGCTTGCTTAAAGGCGTCAATTCAAACTCTCAAATTCATTATTACATACTGACCTACATGTACTTATAACTGAAATTTAAAAAGAAACTCAAACTACATGCATGAATGAACGACGTGTCCCCTAAGCTGATAACTTGGCCCCCGGCGTATATAGTACTAAAAAGGGGTACAAATTCACTACCGTACTCCAAGAATACGGTATTGATACGGTATTCTACTTACGATGCTGGTTTAAACCAGCACCCTTGACTCAATTTTTCCGATCATACTGTAGATATCTTCAACCCCCACCATCCCCAGCGTTTTCGGCTATCTCTTCTAGGATATCTCGTACTTTGTTTCTCTTCTCCTTCTCTGCTTTGGCCACACAGAAGGCGGTCTGCACGATCAACACTTCCTCCAAACCGGTTTCAGCCTCGCCGCCGTAAAAGATCAATTCGCCGAATCTACCGTGCTTTCCCAGGTAGCATTTTTTAAACGAAGCGACGAGTTTATGATCATCCATCCGTACCATCTAAGTATATCAGCACATAGTTGGGAATGGGAACACTATATTATGCAGGTATACCTACTTTAACATGAAAGGCGAACCCTTTCAAGCCCAGTTTGTTGATGAAGCTCCCAGCATGCATCTTCGTTCCTGACCATCTGTATGTCCTTCCATCCACTACAAATTCGTATCTCCTATGCCCCGTATGTTTCATCTCCAACAATTTTGTAGCCTCCGTAACAACACCTTTTTCTTCGTCTGAGATCGCAGCTTCTTCTTCTTCCGACCACACAAGTTCTTTGGGGCTCATGCAGAACCATTTTCTGAATCTATTCGCACACTTAAGTTTCTTCTCTTTAACCGCTTTTTCATCTTTCTTGACATCCTTCTGCACAGATCCACCATATTCAAAAAAATATTTCCTCCAAAACATCGATCTCTTGCATCTTCCAACTATCGGTGACTCAGCCAATGAGTGGTATTTTGGATTGTCACCGGCGTGGATAATAGCAGACCAACTATAGGCATGGCGGCCGCGGTGATCGCCCTTGACTTTGTTGTATTTGGGAGGCGCCAGAATATAATAGCGGACATCGGTGCCATTGGATGGGGTAAAGACGTACTTTGTGTCGCAGACGCGTGCAGTTATCACAAGGCTTTGGGTCGCCTGCGGTATTTCTTGAGGGTAGGTAGACATCTTGTAAGGTGTAGAGTAATCTACTATTCCAGAACTCCAGGAATCTTGGGGCGCTATATATGCGCCCACAAGGCCATGAAACCTTAGGGATTATGGTCAGCCTTGCGGGAGCTAGCTAGTAGTACAAGTGGTGTAGTGATATCAATGACATGTGCCAGATAGAGCTTTCGATAATTAAATGGAATGCCTATTAGAGACTTTGCGCAAATGGAGCCAGCTCCACTTTCTAACAACCTGATTGGTGCCGATCACACCATTAACCAATCAGATAATCAAAATACAGAGCTGGCTCCATTGGCCTGGCCTGGCCTTGTCGATCGATTTTTAATACGAGGGGCGGGATGTGCCCCGTTACATTTTTCGTGCGACTGCATATTTTATTATTGCACATTGTGTCACCTGAGCAAGGAAGATCAATCATCCCACAATAGCGACGCAGGGACTCGATCGAGTGAGTAGTTGTGTCTACATCGATTGTCTATATATTACAGTTGACGATGATAAGTTAATTGTGGTTGTATGATGCGATTCCTAATTGAAAGAAGAAAATGCAAGGTACCTATCTAGAGTACACATAGTGTACCGCAAAATCTCAGGAATAACGAATTGAACTGGACTGGAACCTTGGGCTTCGGATTGGTCAAATACAGTCGTTTCTGGGTCAACGACGAACCCGGCTCGATGACGAGTGGCTACTTTTTGGGCTGATAGTCAGTCAAAGCAAAGGGGTCGGGGCGCTTTTGTTGGCTTTTATTGGCTTCGATTGGCCTATTCGCCACCGAACTGGTTTCGTCGTTGACCCCGAGACGACTGTACTTGTTGAGCCTCAATTCGACAGACCCAAAGCGTAACTTTTGGTCGTCTTGACCAATGGGTAAGTGGTATTCCAGCCCAGTCAGATTCGTTATTCCTGAGATTCTGCGGTACCTACAGTCGCAACTCGATATTCCGGATCGACAAGACCCTAAGGACCCCGTACGGGACAGCAAGGAATTCGGCATATGTTATTATGGCATATGTTATTATGGCTTAAGACGATGATCTATTTTCCACAAAAACCCGTTTTCCGAAGTTTATACACCCACTATTCACACTGCTTCGAGCCATAGGTAGTGGTTGATGAGCTGTTCAATTGACAATCGTGGATAGAGCGCGCGGTCCTATATACACCACTTCAGTCAATTCTTTCATTGGCTCGGGAAGAAAACATTCAAGAGCCCCGACTTTATGGCTGTATTAAGGGCTACAATACTGAACTGGTGTGAACAGAGATTACAAGGTCGCCCCCCCAAGGCCTCTCGCACCATAGTAAAATATACCAAGCCTCTGGTTGGTGCCTATCACACCATTACCCAATCAGATATAGAGCTGGCAAAGTCTCTATCTATTACACCCAGGTTAGAACTTAGAGCTAGTAATAAGATTTCAGCGATTAGAGTACTACACCTGTGACGGTAAGTCCGTATAATAGAGACTTTGCGCAAATGGAGCCGGCTCTATATTTTCGTTATCGGTTGGCAGCTGGTAGGATCGGCACCAATGATAGTACCGTAAAATGGAGCTGGTTCCATTTCCGCAAAGTCTCTAATATGTCGTTTGAGGCCAATTAAAGCTGCAGCACGTACTCTAGAGCATACATGTATGTAAATCGTAGCATATGTACATAACAGCTACAATTACGCAGAGTGCTGTAATGAAGTGGATGGCCTTTACTGAACGTCTTAGTAGAGCCTTTGCGAAAATACTCCAGCTCAATTTTCCGGTAGCCTGATTGGTGCGGATTCTGCAATCGACCAATCAGATAACAGAGCGTATCTGCCAACTTCAGTTTCGGGAGGACGGAATAAACCCGAAAATTAGACAACTCATCACGCTACCTGTGAAATACGCTGTTGGAACTGAAAATTCATACCCATGATACTAGGGTACTTGTGATCCTCCGGCATATCTCACAGCACGCTGCCCCACCGAAATTCAAAATTAGCAGCCCCAGTTGCCATTTCAGAGCCCCACAATTTCTAAATTCTTGAAATTGGCGGTTGGCAAATACGCCCTAATCTGCGGAGAGTTGATGTTGTTGTAATCCATTTATTATGTGCAAAGTCTGCGGGAAGCATCCAGTACTAGTGGTCAGCTTTGTTCAACAAGTTTGAGAACAAGAAGCCTACCCGATCGCCCTGGGATAGCGGGGTGATATATATTAATGTATCCCGTACGGTACATAGTATGGCCACGAGGGTACACAGAAGCCCTTCGGGGCCGGATTGTATATAATTATGAGTCGATCTTGAACGCGAGAGAGCAACCGTTCTCCGGTAAATACGTCATTCACGATTTCTGGCGAGACGGTCTCTTGTGATTTGAATTCCCCACAAAAACTGACCTCACACGAGAATCCTTCAACATCGTTGCGGTCGAAACCGACCCACTCAATTAATCAACTATAAAATATCTCCCAGAACACGACTCAGCATAAAGTTTCTGTAAGATCATCCATCAATACAAGAACGGTTGAGGTCGACGTCCATGGTCAAATCTAACACTATGACAGTCTAGAATAAGCCAAAACTACCATGAAGTTGAGATCATTCTCGAGATCGTTTTCAAGATCGCTCTCAAGATCGTTCTCAGGTTCAATTGATATGGCAAAGAAATGGGAACTCAGAAACATTTTTTCGGGAATTGACATCTTGGATATTTTTGCGGGATTTGGGTATTGAGCACTCCACTTGGGATATAAGATCTAGGAATATAGTAACAGCTAGCAGCTCCAAGAAACCCAAGAGCGTTTACAAGGACGCCGCCCCCGAAAAGGTTCTGGGAGGCACCGATCGTGCCCTCTCGAACCTCAGGTCCCTCGAAAAAGCCATAGAGGCCCAGTGTAAAAGTCTCAGGAAGTTAGTCAAGAAGGCGGACACTGCGCGCAAAGAGGCACCAAAGCTCTGTTTAGACGATCCAAAGATTTTACAAAACTTTGTCCTAACCAATGGAGGCCCACTATGTGCTTTACAAACGAAGCCGGCCTGGGAACGATTAAACAGTTCTCTGTCTACTGGTGGATCATCTCTTCTCGGGGATTGTGATTCGACGTATAAACATGACCGCCAACACATTACGGATCACCACCGTGACCTCCTCCGGTGCCTAAAACTAGACCTCGCGGTTATCAAGAGGTGTTACCGAAAGCTCAAGTATACTTTCAACTACGGCAGGAAAAAGGAACTTATTGTTACTTTCTTCACCGATTTTGGGGCAGTAACCGACGGGTTTGAATGGGTCTGGAGATCGGAGTGGAAGGTCGAAAATTGGTCCGATATGAAGGCGTCCTGTAAACTCATATCGAAGCTGCGGGATATACGTATCGACCAGTTCAACGAAATGATTCTTTATCGGTCATCTATGAACGGAGAGGGATCCTTTTCAGTATAAATTAGAGCTTTTTACTGCATTAAGGTTAGTAGTGATACACCACACTATTCGTACTCCCTAGCTAATTCATACTTAGCTCGGATTAGTAACTGCACATATTACTCGCTCTCACCCTCGAGTTATACATGCCCTTTCTTTGATCCTAAAGCTTTCTTTGCTCTTTCTCTATTTTCATATCTTCCCATTCAATACTATTTTGACACAAGCCGCTTAATTTTAGAACAAATATACTGTAAGTACATGTACATACCATACCGTAAGTACGAGAGAATATGTAATCATAATCGTAATGCATGTTTAGTACAAGTATGCACAGATCATAATTATATACATGTACATACATGTAGTTAACGGAGGAGCTGGGATTGAGAGTAATGTCGTTAGAGGAGAGTCTTTAGGACAAAGACTCCGAGTGCGTTATCATGATTGCATGGGTATCCCTGCTCTGCATATCCTGGAATCTTGTTTCAGGAAGATGCGTCATGCAGTGCTCGTAGGGAGCTCCCTGATGTGAAGGGGCAGAAGAGTGTTCCCAAAGAAATTCGAATGTAGTACATACTACGATCCATGTAAGTGCATCCCAGCACCGTTTTTGTGCATATGCCTTCTTAAAAGGTGCACATCCACGCGAAAGAAGCAGATACAAGGTGACTCATGAGATTTCATTGAATTATCATAACATATGAACTGAGTAATCATACGGGAAAATACATAGGAGCTCCCCCATCAACTGGATAGCAGCCCTTTAACACTCTATCCCGAAATTATAGAAAGATCAATACAAAAGAACAGGTAAGCAGTGTCCGAATTAATAAAAACACCCTTCCAAACCAATCCCAGTTATCCTAATACTCACTACAAACGAAATTTGATTGAAGAAAAAAGAATCTGCAAAACACTACATCCTAGAGAATAAATCGAGATTGTTTTGCCTTACTCAAGTCATGGATAACCAAGAGCTTTACAACTCCGATAGTATATGGGTGTTGATGGTCCTCTGCATATCAGGGTCAAAGTCCTCGCCAAAGTTCTCGAGAGTTGGGCTAGAGGCAGAGCTCTCGCCCAATCGTGTGCGAAGCTGGTGTTGAAGTCCAGGGTTGGAAGTTGGCATAAAGATGACCTTCGAGTTTGCCGATTTAGCCATAGCCTGCATTGCCTCGAGCTGTCTGATCTGCATGGCTGGAGCGCTGGAAAGGATATCGGCAGCTTGACGCATCAGCTTTGCAGACTCGACTTCAGCGCGGGCTGCGATAATCTTAGACTCTCCGATACGCTTGCTCTGGGCGGCCATAGATAGGGAGTCCTGAAGCTCGCGGGAGAAAATGATATCTTTAATAAGCATGCTCTCAACCTGAACACCCCATCCCGTAGCAACATCCTCAATTATTTCTGCAATGCTTTGTGCAATTTCCTCACGACGCTCTATTACATCCTGAAGCACGCGAGCGCCAACAACATGGCGGAGAGTGGTCTGGGTGCGCTCAATGAGGGCTTGGCGAACGTTTGTGATTCCAAAAGTGGCCTTGTGTGGTGAGTTGATATGGTAGTAGATGACAGAAGTAAGATGGACTGTAACATTGTCCTTGGTCATGCAGACTTGTTGGGGAACTTCACAGATCTGAATCTTGACATCGACAGACACGAGAGTCTCAGATAGAGGGTTGATCTTGACAAGACCCGGATCGACTGCGCGATGGAAGCGGCCGTAACGGGTAACGAGACCAACGTGACCCTGCTGGACAGGCTTATACGGATTGGGGCAGATTACACAACAAGGGATTGCGCCCAGGAATCCAATAGTAGAACCAAGAGTGCTGACTAAATATTCGATTAGAATATGATCACTAGATCACTAATAATCCCGAGGAGGAAACATACTCATAGACCCATACCATCCAGTAGTGGAAGCGTCATTGTCATCGGGAAGCAACTGGGCATATGATGGCTGTAGATCGCTGCGTTTTGCTGGTTGCACGTTGATGAGGGGTGCACCAGTATCGGTCGATCTCTTCTTTAGAGGGTTTGTGCTCGAAGAAGAAGTGGCACCATAGCCGCCGCTGCCTGAGGCGTTTTCTGTGGTTTCAATGGCACTCATATTGTGATGTGGAAACAAAGGATTAGTTGAAAGAAGCGTTGGATTGATTCTGGACGCTGTTGTATCGTGATATGATGTGGTGTGAAAGAGTAAGTAGAAGAGGGCAGATAATGGCTGTTATATGCTTCTCTGATGATCAGGCCAAACACAAACCATAGAATATGCGGGCGGAGCTTGGTTACAACTTTGCTCACCTGTTTGCAGGCAACACCTATCCGCACTAACCCCGCAAATCTCGTATTACTTGCAATTGAGGCACAGGTCGCGTCCCGGAACATATTCTTCCCACCCTAAAGTGGCTACGTCTCTAGGATACAGCTACATGTAGTTATGACCGGAATTGCACGGACTACTTTGGACCTATTGCGCGCCTTGTTTAAATCAGATAATGCTCTCTAGAACGTAGGAACATGTATCCAACAGAAGCTTCCGCCTGAAAGCTTGCGGGGCTCAAATGATTGCAAGGCAGAATTGGAGACTTCAAAATCACAAGCGAAGCTCATAAAATTGATATGTACGCCCCCCCCCCCACGGCTTCAGTATGTCGGTATGCGTGTACTACATGACACGCCGACCTTTCCGTTGTTCGAGGCCTCAAACTCCGTTGAAGAAATTCCCTAGAAAATCATTCTTCTCGGTGAAGCAAAATCCGTACCGTTTGAACATACGTGTTAACTAATACCGCGGCCATTAGAGCCTCAAAAAATGTCTAGATAAACGGTGCAGTCCGGATTGTCGAAGGAATGAATCTGTGCCAGCTGCGGAACGAGAGGTCACCAGGCCACTCTGCGGGGATTGGCATCGACACCTCCAGTTCCAAATCAGCAGGCATTGTGAGGTCATAAATCTCCGGTAGGATGGACTCCAGAAAACTCGCTAACGATTGTCACGCAAATGTTCTAAGAATAGTGGCTTAGAGCTGTGACTCCTGTTAATCAGCCACCCCTCACCCCCCTTATGGACCTGAATCTCACAACACCTAAGACATTGGCTAATTCATTCTCTTTCTTAACCCGCCATTCTAACACTGTCGGAAGGCTTAGATTCTGGCGGTGTGATTCGGTTCACAACAACATTCCTGTTTTAGCCGCTTAAGACCTCCCCCCCCCCAATGCGGCGTTGACTTTTTTTTTGTTTAGATAATTCATTAATTGCATGCAGACCATAGTCTGTGGCAATATGCGGCCTTGACTTGATGCTACAAGATCAACGGCGACAAACAAAGGAATGAACTTCTTTATTGGATCGACCTACTAATGCTTGTCTAGCATATAGGGATATCACTATGTCCGTTTAGAAACTACATATATACACAATCGGTATCCTGTACCGGACTAGACAGAACCCTTGTGCGCTTTATCCTCGATCTACTCACTTCCGCGCCTTGGCAACCTTATTTTCATGCGGGCTAACGGATATCACAAGGCGTATTTTCTCGCCCTTGGAGCTGTCATGGGCGGAATCACGTGCGCCGAGTTACTCGAGATTTAGGATCTCGGATATCAAGAAGCGCAGAGCCATGCCGACATTTTATGCAGGGCCACAGCACAGAAGTTTTCATCTACAAAGTACTCGCGGCAGGCATGAAGAACCTGAACATAAAAACGCGCTAACAGGGGTCAAAGTGGTGGCTGCCAGAAAAATGATGTTCAGGTTCTTCATGCCTGTCGCGAGTATGTACAGCGGTGGGTAATAAGTCATCGGACGACGTAGCCACAATTTTGCCTGCAAACCCGTATTTTGGTGGCGTTCCGTCCGATGACTTATTACCCACCGCTGTACATACATGTATGTACCTGCCTATTGTGAGGCTTGACCTCGTACGAGATATTCCTATATAGGCTGTTAGGTAACCACTCGGTGACTGTTCCTTTCAGATACGGCACCTGGTGGTTTTTTGTAAGCTGCATACATTGAAAGTATTGCTGATGATATCGTTGAAGTTATTGATCATCATGATCTGTCGGAATATGGTGAATATCACATAGAAAGGCCGGGAAATTAGGTTAGGGAAAGAACGCCTTGCGCGTGATAGATTTACTGATACTGAGCCTAGTGGCGCCAGTTATACACACAGCCTACATGCTACGCTCAAGTATTTGGTCTTGCCGATTGATATACTAACGCCTGCAACAATGACAACTTCCAATACATACATGGAGAAAGGTTATGAGGCCTGGCGCCCCTTACCATGGCTTTGAACAGGAGCGAGGAAGTCTTTGTCGCCTATTGGCTCGGTGGAACCTCCGTCATGCATCCACAAGACTAATTTCAGGGGAGTGAAATGAGTAGGGTCTCATATATTGATCGCAAAAACACAAGGCCCATTTGACCATCCTTCAATAGGTCTACACGCATAGCCTCTCGAATCTTTCATCAGGCTTGGGTTTTATCGTACCAATACGCACCGATTTTTGGCTCAAATACCACACATCTCCTCATGGGTACTTGGTCCTTGTGAATCCTCAGGTGTTGACAACAATCCTCAATAACTCCTCACTTGTACAGCTGGTCATAACATATCGACATTAATCTATCTACATACCAAGACCCTACTAGTCCTTGGCAGCAGCAGCATAGCCACAACATTGGCAGCCAAGAACGCCGAGGCCATACATAACGCCGATCAATCATGAGTCCTCACTCGACAGCATATGCTGTCCCCATACCATCACACACACGCGCGCGACCGTCCTAGCTTTGGTGCAAATACCTGCCTATTGCGCCGTATGTCCTACCTACATGCATCCATGTGCTTACATTACATACCACTCGATAGCCATCACACGAACACTGTCACACAAGAAGTAGATACTCTCGAGTAGGTTGCCGAACTCCCGATGTCGCTGGCTTAGTGCCACACATGGAACTCTCGGTGTCACCACACGGCGCCGATGTATCACATCACGTATGTGTGCAGGTATGTAGGCAGAGCGATTGGGTAGATTGAGGGAGGAGTGCTGGCTCGACTACTGCTGCGCAACAGTGCATGGCTTGCCCTAGGCCTTTCACTGTCCTGGAGATTTGAGTTGTTGCTTTTCACAAGGCGGAATAGAGTCTCCGGCTAGCTGCGCGAACTGACCAGAAACCCTAAGCAGGTTAGATGGAAATTCAAGCGGGTTGGACAGAAAGTGTAGCTTTCCTTCTTTCTCTCTCTCTCTTTTTGAGGAAGAGACTTACCCAATAAAACAAAATGTGCAGGTCTTTTTTTGTTGAAGTGCCTGACTTTCTGTTCAGTCAGTGTAGCTAGCTAAAGGGCTCCGATAGAGCGGTTTGCGTGGGTGAGGCTTCCCAGAGGGCAGAGCGCTGGAATATAATTGTCTCCTGAGACTCCATTAGAAGCACTGGTCTTTCTTAAGCTTGTGACTGCATGGCGAGAGAGGATTCATGGCGTAAGCCACCCAAACTAGCGGCCCTCGAAAAGTGAAAGAGAGAGTGCCTAATATGATGATGATGGTCCAACGCCGCGAACGGGCCCGTCCGACTGTAGTCGGGTGCGATGGACTGCCACCGTCGTCCAGCCAAGACAGTCCGTTCAAAAGCTGGGGACGGGCTGGGGCTGGATGGACAGCGGACTGCATAAGAGCTAAAAGTACATGTAGCTTAGACAAAGATCATAATATAGTATTGGACAGACGACAGATACCGTGAGTTCAACCCCTTGTGCAGTCCATAGTCCTAATCTTGGACTATGGTTGAAATTCTGGTCTGCCCTAGTCTACACTCCGCCTGAACCGTTGGAGGTGGTGCCAATATATCTCATATCGATATGATCTAGTACATACTGCCAAGATGCCATATCAAGTGACCAGAACTCCCGCCAAGACTGGGGGATGCGTGGTCATGGTGTATCACTCGCGTGGCTTTGTGAGTCAGTTTGGGATATGGTGATCTAGTGATCTGGTGATCTGGAGGGTTTGTATGTTGGAGGGGCATGTTGTTTGTTTTGTTGAGAGCCTTGTGGATGGTGTGGTCGCTGCGGTGGGGTTGGTGTATTATCAGATACATACGGCAAAACGCCAAACCCGCTGTAACCCCACCCGTGACCCCGTCCCTCGATAGTAGATGATATTTGAGGAATAGAGTAGTTGCATTTTATGCAATTCAGAGAAACAATTGCGGCTAGCTGCCATACAGAGTGGTACTTCACATGTTGGGCAACGCCATTGACTTTTAGGTCCCCTCCCCCCTGGGCTAGTCCCACTCTTCGCTACCCTCTTCAACTTGTATCTACACAAACAACACTCATTATATCATTGGAATGGCTCGGGTAGATTCTCTCTATTGCCTCTAGAAGGTTGTAGAGTAGTTGAATTTGTAACATACTTGAGTTTATTGGTGTTGGTTTTAGCAAGAGTTATAGTAGTTGTTGACGTGTGTTTTCCAATTTCCCCCCCCCCCCCAATCTCCCCCAATTGTGATCCCTCTAAGAATTAGATCTCAAGCTACTTGTAGGCGGAACTGTTTGTGCTCGATATGTGTAATAGTTGACAGTATATGAAATCTGTTGATAAGAATTGTGTCAAGGATCCAAAAGAATATTGGAAACTATGGCCAGAACTGTTGTCAATAGGGCATCATAGTAAGTCCAATATTACATAGTCAGCAATATCTACCCCACCCATATGGTGGTTGTAATCGTTGAAGAGTGCGGGAATTCTAGCTCTTCCTATTGCTCGTCTCCGAATTCGGCTAGAGCTTGTTTATTATTAGTACCTTTTCCTCCCGATCGTTTCTTTATTTTAAACAACGTCAGCTTGTTCCCCTTCAGATGATATATCGTAGTTATAAGAGCCGATTGAAGAGACAGCCAAAACTTCTGTCCTAGTACTATACATGTAGTCTTGTACAGAGGCCTTTTACGGTCATGTTGATACATACATGTATCCTCACTCGCTGCTTGTGGTATACTGCCATTGAAGGTTTCCCCTGCACTCTGCCCACCTGTTGTGCCTACATGTACTGTTCTCTCAGTACACGTAGGAGCAGCGCAGGCGTCGAGTGATCCGCGGTGACGGGGGACGCCTTCCCCAAAGCGCGCGCGTGTTACATAAGCACCGCCAGCCAGGAACACGAAAAGCCGCAGCAGCGACTTCTCCGACGCGACACAGCCAGCCCTCAGCACTCAGCACTCAGCACACACACACCGCGCTCATCACCCGCACCGCACGTCACCCCGCCATCAGCCCCTCCCCACCTCCCTCCCCTCCCCCCTCCCCCTCAATCCATATATCCTCACACCCACCCCCTCAATGGACCGCTCCCACCACACACCCCTCCCGCGCACCAGCGGCTACCCCCAGCCCCAGCAACCCCCGCCCACAGCGCGCCGCGGCCCAGGCCCCATGCTTGCCTCGTCCGGTGGAAACCCGCACCAGAACTTGACGCAGGCCCAGCTTAACCAGCAGCACCAGCAGGCCATGCAGGAGCGCGAGCTGGCAAAGCGCCGTGCGCGCAAGCCCACAGACAAGACCATCCCCGAGGGCGTCGAGGAGATTGTACCGGCGGTGGCCCTGTACCGCCAGCTGAGGGACATGGAGAAGAGGTATGATGCGACGATACTGAGGAAGCGCCTGGATGTGCAGGATGCGGTGAATCGCAATGTCAAGGTGAGTGGCCGTTGCTGTGTGTTGTGTTCTGGGCGGTGTGTGTGTGCGGGTTTCTAATGAGCGCGGCGCCGGGGAGGGGAGGTGGAGTAGAACTACAAAACCCTGCGTCTCTACATCTCAAACACGGCCAAGGACCAGCCGTGGCAGAACTCGGACCGCCCCCTCGACGAGAACGCGTTCGACTTTGACACGGGCCAGATCCCAACCTTCCGCGTGCGCATCGAGGGCCGTCTCCTGCCCGACGCGGACGACGACGCCTCCGAGCTCGACCCGGACTCGGACCTCGGCCTCGGCGACCCAAACAACCCGCTCCCGCCGCCGCCGCGCCGCAAGTTCTCGACCTTCTTCAAGAGCATCAGCGTCGAGCTCGACCGCAACAAGGACATCCACCCCGAGGGCAACGCCATCGAGTGGCGCAAGCCTGCGCCGAATGCGCCGCAGGGGCCCGCAAGTAATGGCCCGGCCGAGTTTGATGGCTTTGAGTTTGAGCGCAAGGGCGATGAGAATGTGAATTGCACAATCAAGCTCGTGAGGGATGAGGTGCCGGACCGGTTTCGGCTGTCACCGCAGCTGGCAGAGTTGCTGGATACGAAGGAGGATACGAGGGCGGGGATTGTGATGGGCATTTGGGAGTATGTCAGGATTAATGGCTTGCAGGACCCGGATGAGCGGCGGACCATCAATTGCGATGCTGCGCTCAGAAACGTACTTTCCCCCCCCCCCCCCCCAACTTCCTCCTTCCCCTAGGCGTAAGGCTAGCTAGCTAACAAGGCAGATAGATATTCCAAGTCGACCGCCTCTACTTCCCCCAGATCCCCGAGCTCACCCTCTCGCACATCCTCCCGCTCGAGCCCATCACGCTCACATACACCATCCGCACCGACAGCGCCACGCACTTCTCGCCCACCGTCTACGACATCACCGTCTCCATCGACGACCCCATCCGCGCCAAGATGGCGGCGCTGCTCAGCTCGCCGTCGTACTCGGCGTCGCTGCGCGAGATTGCGCAGATTGACGAGCAGATTGCCGTCCTCGTGCAGGCGGTCAATCACTCAAAGGCGAAGCGCGACTTTTGGAACGCGCTGGCGATGGATCCGGCGGGATTCGTGAAGCGCTGGGTGGGCTCGCAGAAGAGGGATCTGGATACGCTGAGTGGGGAGACGGGCGGCGGCGTGGAGGAGGAGGAGAGTCGGAGGAAGGAGTTTTATGATAGGGTGGGGGAGAATGTGTATCTGTTGTTGGCGAGGGGGAAGATGTAGGGAGGGGGTGTTGTGGGTAATAGTAGTGGGGGTTTCTATTTTTATCTTTCTTCTTTTTCTTCCTTTTTTTTTCTCTCTCTCTTCGTGGCTTGTGCTTTTTTTTTTTTTTTGAAGAGGGGGGTAGACAGACTGGAGAGATGGTGGGGTTCATGGGCTATCACTCGGGCTAGAGGCAGGGTAGAGTTTGTGGTGTGATACCGCCCATATCGGTTTCGAGGAAAAGAAAAATAGCAGAACTATGTAGCAGCGCAACGTAACATCCCCCGGTCGGCCCTTGAGGCAAGGGGAATCAAAAATTCAATTAATATATATCTATCAATCTCCCCAGGAGGGCTTATATTATATATATATATATATATAAGAGTAAAAGAAATCTAAAGGAAAATCACCTATTGATATTTGATCCTTAGCTCAGTGGTGTGGGGGGCGCCAGGGGAGTGGAGTGGAGGGGTGCGCTAGCTGGTGTAAAACGTCTTTGTTATAGGGCCTACAGATCTTGTTCTTGTGGGGATTGGGAGTGTGGCTGGCTGGCCATGGTGGCTGGCTGGAGATGCTTATTGGTTATGGTTATGTGTGGGTGATCTCTTTTAAGGTAATATATATATACGTGGAGTTATTATTTGCCTATAGGCGCTAGCTATTATATTTCTAACCCTGGGGTCCAATGACCGTGTTTGTTGATTCTTAACGCCTCATGTCACGTCATAGGGCCTCTCAGCTGCTCTGCGTGACTAGCTAGATATATATGCTCTGGCGCCATGGCCAAGTTGCGTTTTTGTTCGTGAGGCGTTAGTTTCGGCGAGTGAGAGTTGGTGTTGCGTATTCACGTATACGTGTTGGGATTGAGATCTACCCTAAATGGGGGTGGGGGTGTAATTAAACAATTAAGGGCCTGATTGGTAGTGGGTATGATAATGAGAAATCTACATCTCCGCTTCATGAATTCGAGTCACCTAGTGCCATGACTCCGTTTTAGACGGATCCCAAACGGGCTCTGATAAATCCGGTGGTGAGGATAGAATGTATGGTCATGAGCTCTGAGGCATGTAAATAAAGGCGTATAGATAGGAGTATTCGCCGTATCTAAATAAAGACTTCTACTGTTGTTTTCTTATATTACTAGTGTCATTTGCATTGAGGTTTGGGCGTCAGCTATCAGTACTTGTAAGGTTCGGTTTGTACCAGTTTGATTAAGGGTCATCGCCCGGACTGGCTGTACTCCTATAATCCTTTTTGTCAGTTGGGGCAAAATAAGGGTCTAAAAAGGCGAGACTACTTTCTTTTATTCAGCGCCGTTCGCTGTGCGTGGGCTTACATCGCATGTCAATCCACAAGTGAAGTATATCACCCCACTTTCTCCAGCTGTATCAGCACTGGCAGGTATGCAGCTGTCCCGACCTCAGTAGGAGTGGCAGTATACTACTACATATATCTATATATATATACGCCCGTCAATTCGTTCTCACAATTAATCGAGGGCAACGCCACAGTACCGTATGTATCAGCACGTTCCACACGGAGGCGTCTATATGATGGGCAAGGTTTCGTAGGAATTGGGAAAGGTTTCCGGTCCGCCGTCGGATGACGGGTTGCTGCGGTCATATTTGCGGAGATTTCGCGTCATGGGATGTCACTCGGGTATGTGTATATCTATGGAAATGATTTTTTTTCTGCTCGTTGAAGAGAGATACAAAAGGCTCTCCCATGAAGTGGGATTTTAAGTGAGATCTAGACTCCGAAGTTATGAAAGTTTTGTCGTTTCTAGAATTCTGTGGGGTATTCATGTTTCTGCATATCATTGTCTGGTTGACGCTGGAAAACGTAGACTGTCTAGATCTACCATACGTAACTATGAACGAAAAAAAGAGGCCACTTTTACAAACCTGCTTCCCAAACCTTCATAAATTCTCCTCATCCAGTAATCCTCACCCAACGGCTCTCACCACCATCACCACCACTACCACCAGCAAAACCGCTAAATACAATCGTACCTACCACATATACAATGGTGAACAACACCCCCGCCCCAGCTCGCACTACTCATAGTCGTCGAGTGTTTCCGCCGGAAACTTTCCCAGAACCGCAGGGCACAGTGGACATGGAGTGGCTTGAGAAGAACGCACCCGCGGGTGCTGTCAATAGAGACTGGGTGATGAGGCACGCGCCGCACGGGACGGACATAGAGTGGATTAAGAAGAAGTCGAAGCAGTTTTCGGCCAATGGTCAAGAGTCTATACTGGACTATTATAGGAGGAAGTATGGGGACCCGATACCGAGTCGTGGGTGGAAGGAGAAGGAGAAGGAGGAAGGTAAGGGAGAGGGGCAACAGAAGCAGGGGTTGGCGGAGGATAGAGGTGCGGAGGAGGAACTAGAGTCAAACGTAGGACGAGAGCGAGTGATATCGAGACTGGGGTCAGCGATGATGGTGGGGGTGATGCCGGGGGCGGGAGGAATAAGGGGGAAACTACATGTAGAGCCGAGGCTGGAGCTGGCAGAGACAGAGCCAGAACGAGGACTAGACCCTTTTTACACTGGTACCACTGCAGATGCCTTTAACAAAACCGTCACGCGTCCAGCAACGAGGTTCGAAGAACTTTTTATGGTCTATCCTGTTCTTCAGACTGTTTTCCGGAGCTTCTCGACTCGCGAGGTCTTGAAGTTATGCCTCACATCGGTGTATCTCTTCCGTATAATAAAAGGAGCTTTCCATGTTTTCTCGAACCATAGAACCCCTTACACAGGTATCGTATCGAATGGTATAGAGCTCACTAGTCGAAATTTAATGTACGACTTTTTTAATCAACAGGGCGAATTGGATCGTTTCCTTTTTTCAAATGTCGTTGAGTGGTCAACAATCAAACACTTGGTCCTTGATATGACACCTCTCAAGCTCGAGATACTGACAGCTATTGCCGAACGGTCAAGTTTGATAACGCTTAGTGTAAAGTATTCTACGAATCTTACTTTGGACGATATCCAAGTTCTTCTTGATCCAGATAATTCTCGACGCTATGATGCGCTTTACTATACCCACCTTCCAAATTACAATCAATCTTCCCAGCAGCTGGGCCCACGAAAAGGGCTTCTCGACGATCTGGAGCGTTTATGCGTACGTACTTGTCGGTTTGTCTACCCACAGTTCATGATTTACTGATTTTATTCCGCCATCAAGATATGGGGCCTTCCAAAAACAAGTTGGCAATATATTCCTGACTCAAAATATCTCACTCTCGATACCAGAATCCATGCACGCGCCACAAGAGCCTATAGATTCATTGTAAGATATTGTGAACAGAGAGGAATCAACCTTGACTCAGTCCCTTGTGGAAAACTAAACCACCATCGCTCGAAATGCTTTGGTAAAAAATCGGGTCTGAGATTATGGAGATCAGATCCCGAGAATGAGTTTTTCTATGAGCAGCCATTCTCCGAGTCGTCGATATGGATGTGTCAAAAGTGGAAGGCCCAGTGCTACGTTTGTGGGGAGGTCGAGGAAATTGCGCAATGCACTTATTGTGATTCTCTGCGCCAGAGGATGTACCAACGTGGATTCTGTAGACCGTGTGGTCGGCATGTTCCCCAGTCCTTCGTGCTGCTATATCTCTCTGCTAACGGTTCAGTTATGTCTGTTCTAAGTCGGAATGTGAAGGGGTGCAGAACATGTGTACACAGTGTGGTAGGAGTTGCTTAAAGTACGTGCTCATAACCCTCCTCGAATCAAGACACACTAAACGTTCCTTAGGTGCCGTATGGCTGTACATCCGCATAATACCTGTACGATGTGCAAAGAGTGGAAGTGCAAGCTCCATGCCTCCAATAGTTTACAGGAAGTCTGTGAAAATTGCAATTACAGCCGCTTTTGCGACAATTGTAGAGTAGAATATACAAAAGATACAGCGATGTCCTTTTGCTGCATCTGTAGGCGTGATGTTTGTGATGTAAGTCGTACCAACACTTATAGTCGGGGGTACATGGTTTAATTATTTTTTATTAACTACATATTACAGAGCTGTTTTACCACCTCCACATTTTGTGATAAGTGTATCCATGGCATATGTACATCCTGCCGGGAGTGGAAAAATAGTTGCGGGCCTACAAATTGGAACAAACCAAACGCCAAAAGAATTTTCAAAAAGTTCTCACTTGATCACCTACCCCTGGCCATGCGCTATAGGGGGTGGTACTGTAGTTTCTGCTTGGATACGCTTTGGGAAAAACTTGATATATTTAAAAGTTTTGGGAGGTATCCGGAGGGGGAGTACTACGACTTTGTCCTGGATCCGGAGAGTGAAACAGAACAGGAACAGGAGGGGGAGGAAGGTGTGGAGGAAGAGGAGGAAGAGGAAGAGGAAGAGACTGATGAAACAGACGATGAAGATGACGTCATGATGGATCCAGAAGAGATTAGCATCTTGATAGATAAAGAACCGATCAGAGAAAGCGATTTTCATCCTCATGCCCCATGGAACCAAGAGATCACGGACGCTGAGGTTGAGGAATCTATGGCCCATGGTACAGATGGGTATGAGGATGGTAAGGATGATGGTTGGTACGAGGATGATGATGAGTATGATGGCGATGAGGAAAACGAGGGTGATGAAGGTAATGAAGGTGATGGGAGCGGCAAGGGCGACGTGAACGGTGAGGGCGACGTGAGCACTGATGAGGGTGATACGGTTAGCCAGGATAGTTTCGATGATCCTTCCGCGCCATGGAACAAGTAATGAGTGATCAGGACCTTTGTGGGTGCTAATGTTGTGCGGTCTAGATCTAGAGGTCAGATCGTGTATTGTTCTGTCGTTTTATCTCATTTTGTTTAAAAATCTGGGCCTTGTGTACCAATGATAGAGTGTCTTTGACTACATGTATATCCTTTGGTTGAGCTGATCTTGGGGGGTTGGCCGGGAAGCTTACCGCTGAGCATGAGCTTATGGTGCGTTACCGGAAGATGTATTAGGGTAATGCATGCCACCATGAGATTTTTGACGAGGAGTTTGAATTGAAAGGGAATATTCTCCCATTAATCCCTCAAGAGCGGGTACTGGAAGTAGAGTTGATGACGCCAGTGATAGAGGGAAGGGAAGGGGGGCATCGCTATGTGTAATCACAGGATATCACTCGAGCGCCAAGAAATTGCCTTCTCACCCTGTTAATGCTTCTACTCGAGCGTTTGATGAAAAGAGAGGGGGTTGAAGGTTCGAATTTTTTTTTCATTTCTTTCTCGCCCATAAAATCATTTTTACGGGAAAAAGGTCCTCCATACATATATATATCGAGGGTTAGGGTTATTCCATAGAGGGTGAGATATACCCCGGTTGATTGATTATTGATTGATTGGTAATGCATTAAGATATCATTAGATGTAAAAAGGGAAGCGTTTATATAAACAACCCCCATCCCCCGACCTATTATTATTATTACATGCGACTTGAGTAATCCCGACAGTAACATGCAGCCGCTCCAAAACAGTGAGCGAGTACACACAAGATCTTTCTTCGATTGTGTCTGGTGGAGGAGTTATCTTACCACTCATTTCAGCGCCCAGTCTGTCAACAGTGTGTGTGGTTCCGGAAGTATAGTACATGTAGTCAAGTGATATTGCGCCTGCCTGGGTATCAGTAGGACGTTTGCCAAGGAGATCCTCTGAAATCTTTTTCTTTTTCTTATTTTCTTCCTTCTTTTTTTTTCCCTAAGCTGCGGGGATATACTTATAAATCATCATCGGTATCGGACCTACTCCCCGTAAAAAATATATTCCTCGCGATCGCCCAAAAGCAACTCTTGTTCTTTTACTTACCCCCCACTAAGCCCTCCTTGTGGATTAGGTGTAACGCCGATATCTCACCATGATGATAGCTTACACTATGTTAGCTTCCCGCTTGTCAGTACTTTTTCATTATATAGAAACATTTTTGACGATCGACCTATTCCTTGATATATATTGAATAAACATCCAACCCAGGCATGTATTACAGTCTCGAGACATTCCAACTCTCTGTGTTTGGGCCCTTTTAAACCACCGAGTAAGCTTTGACGACCGTGCAGGAAGAAGTGATGGCATGGTTTTTACTGGCTATACACTCAGATCAGGCCACCAACACCGCGAGTGAGATCTCATGACCCAGACCAAACCCAAACCTTTGGCATACGAGCATCCCACTCCCTCCCCGCCCCAAAACCTCACAAACGGGAAAGAATCATCCCCCTCCACGCCAATCTCACGCCTGAAGTGCCCCCAAGAAACCAATCGGTCTCAAATCACCTTCACACCAGCGGATTACGGGCTGCCACGTGCACCCACATGTTCCATTCATGTACGTGAGGGTTCGTACGTACATGTAGCTATCCCACGTAGCTATCTACTCTAGGCATTCTTTTTTTTCTTCTTCTCTTCCTTTGCCTACTCTGATATTATCGTACGAGCGTAGGTACATACTTCTTCCGGTGAGTGCGTAAGTGACCACTGGTTCGAGGATCGTGGGTTAGCCACATGTGTATGCATGGAGCCAGTAGAGTAGAGTATGGTGCAGTGTGCACAGCCACAAGGGTGTTTGTTTCGTTATGTCTCAATCGTGGTACCTTGCCTTGCCTTGCCTTGCCTTGCCTTGCCTTGCCTTGCCTTGCCTTGTCTCTTTTTCTTTTCTTTTGTTCCACTTTTTTCTAGAGGGCAGGACCCATTCTACTTTCGAGAAGAAAAAACCCATCGTAGCATCTACGGCATTTTTGAAAACTGCAACCAACATCAAAAATGCATAACCCTCGCTTCCTCACTTCCAAGCCGGAGACATACTAGCCAATGCCTATCCACATCCTCCACGGGCCAGCCGCGTTTGTGTCTCTACCGCACACATCTCGCAGAGTAACTTACCTAGCTGACCTACCTACATACCTTCTCTCACCAGATCACCACCACGCGCACATCACATCACATCGCCCACGCTCCTTCTTTCCACCCCCCTCTCCCCCCCCCACCCCCCCCCCAAACGACCAACCAACCATGTCCAGTCTCCGTTCGCTACTACAGCTCTGTCTGCCCACTCCTCCTCCCCTCGGCGCACAAAGCCCCACGACGACGCCCATCGTGCGGGTCTCCACCTCCTTCACGAGCTCAAACACGGCGGCCAACCACACGTGTCCGCTCTGCCGCATACGCTTCAGCGTCCCTCCCAAGACGCTGTGCAAGAGCTGCGAGGTCTTCGCTAGCACCTCGCCGGTGCCAGTCGTGGTTGTGACTTTCTGCGATTGAGACGCACACAAAGAAGAAGAAAAAAAAAAGAGACGGCTGGTTGCGGTTTCTCTAACAACCGGGAAAAAGTGAACTACTGCTAGCTATAGGCGCTGGGTGGATAGGATACTTAGTTGACGATTTAACCGGGCTGGGGGGGAGGGGGGGGTAGGATTTAGTATCGAGGTTGGTTCGCCGGGCTTTGTTCTTCTTATCGTGGCTCCCTGTAGCTAGCTAGCTGGGTGAGAGTCGATGTGATGCTGATAAGACCCAGCAATCAATAGGGCCGGAGCGGTTTTTACTCAATAGTGCTAATTCGATTCGGAGAGTTAATGCGGATCACGAGGGTGGATAAAAAAGAGAGAATATACTTACGCACTCCAGTGGAGGACAGGAGAATGGGGGAGGATTAATGGTACGAAGGGGAAAACGAGATCTAGAGGTCGATGGAGGAGGTTGAAAGCTGATGTCTTAGCTAGCAAGACACCACATGCACTTTACCCAAAATAGGAACGATTGGGGTCATATCAACCCCAAAACATCGCCAGACTGTTTCAACTCTCGTTCTCTCAAAAGCGCCGAACCAAGCACATCGCAGGGAATGGGAAATGAAAAAAAACAAAAGAACAGTGGAGGAGGGTAATGATGATTTATGAACGATTGTCTCAAGAAAAAGAAACGACATTCGGGTAAAAACGATATAATATGATTTCTAGAGGTATCTATTCGTTACCGAGTGATCCATCATGTCCTCCAGGCCCAAACAGGTGAGACACCAAACCCTGTTCCAAGACTTTTCCAAGCCCGCTGCTACGCTACTAGCAGTGAAAGCGGATAACTTAACCGACCATGTGTATGACGGCATGTTTCTCGGGTTTTTTCCTTCTGGAACCAGTTTTCCTTCTAGAACCAACATTTCCCGGCTTCCTCTGCAGCTGCTGCTACAAGTTACGACTAGTGCTGAAACCTGCCAGGAACAACGTTTTCGCCAGTAACAGAAGGGGGCGTGGAAGGAGAAAGGAAAAAGGGCCCCACATGCATCTTCCATACCGTACTTTACTCCTCTACATCTAACACAAAACTCTATTCCCACCATGGATGGCATATACCTGTACAATGACGATCTAGCCTTTCGGACCTCCGAGTGTAACGTATACACTGCATACGTATCGACGATTCTCCCCCCCACCCCCGTCTCCCGTCTCCAACCAGGCAGTGCGCAGAAACAGGTCTCATGGGGACACACGGATCAGATAAAGCCCGGTATGTGTACTTGATATACCCGACCGTTCAATTCGGTAATGTAAGCTGATCGGGGGAAGGGTATGAAGGTGTCATACCCTCAGCTTGCAACTCATCTCCACAAGAAGTCCGCCCTAGCCAGTTTATCCAAGATGAAGAGCTCCTGCCTCACCCAACCGTCCCCTTTGGAGCGTACAGAGCCGATATTAACAATAATATGATCAACAAATATTAACTTACACCCCCCCCCCCGGTGATTAGTATCACCAGTAGCCGCCTATTCTGTTTTGCACATCATTCCTCTCTTGACCGCACACAAATCCGAGATTTCCAACCGAGAGTAAAGAAGGAATCCCAAGGCATATGTAGTCTCTTTAAAGTACCGGCACTGAGACTCCCGTGATGTTGAAAGCAGTTAAAGCTCCGTTCATCCCCCACCATTAACGTACGGTGGTAAAATAATATGACGTCGATGTTCCCTGAAGGAGTAGTCCCAACACGGGAGAAACGCTCGGAGATTTTTGGGATAGAGGCTGAAAACCGTTTATGTACACATGTATGTACCTACACATCAATCCCAGGTATCATTAGACCCTTTGCGCAGAGCTGGCTCTAAATTCTACTTGTATGATTGGTTGATGGGGGGTCGACGCCAATCAGGTTACCTGAATTTGGAGCTGGAGTTTTTTGCGCAAAGGGTCCAATATCGTGGCTGGCTACGTGCAACATCGTCAGATACAAGGTTATGGAAGTAGGGGGAGGGGGGAAGACGATGTTGGCAATGTCAGGGGACATTGATTCAGACAACGGGGTCCCTGTAGAATTGTTAAAATTCTGTATCAGACCGAGAAAGCGAAATACTTCAACCGAAAATTCAGGTAACTTCACAGGGCAAGATCGACTGTAGATGGATTTGTTTCCCCACGCTAGCTTGTGAGACCTGTCGAATCGGAATAGTTCAATGGCAGTACCAAGAATCCCGTTTTACTGAGTGGAAGGGATACTGACCGTGGAATAGTGGCCAACGAGAGGACGTCCTCACGCTCAGGATCGGTAGATTGAACCTTGGACCTTGTTTTCATCAGAAATTTCGCCATCAACCCTGGCCAACTTTAAAGAGTTGATATTTGCGATCAAGGTTGATCGACAACAGTGTAATCTTTTTTTTCTATTCTGCCTTTTCGTAGCTGCGCAGGGACGTGTCTTCGAATTCGTTGCTGGCCCGCTAAGGTAGGCCAGCGTACTACTTTAGATGTTGACGCAGGAACCACGATGGAGCCCAGATTGAAAACAGGCCGCCGGGACGATGAGTTGTTACTCGGAGGTGGACGGGGGGGCCGGAGAGTCTAGCCAGCCATGATAGTTAAGATGAGGTTTGCAGGTGTCGTCATATGTTGTTGGGAGGAGATGCGCTAGGTGGGCCTGCAACCGTGAGCCAGTGACGAGTGATGCTTTGTGAATCAAGAAGCTTTGACGAAACAACGGTGCTGCTCGTGTGGTGGTGGTTGCCGTTTCACAATTATTATTATTCTTTTCCGCCTTTTTTTTCTGCGGGCTGATTTTAACCTGGACGCCTTTTTTTTCTTCTCGTAATCACGGTCCTATCCCTCTCCGCTCGCCGTGTTCTCCGCGGATGCTCAATATGAATTATCTATGTCGGTATCCCATCGTCTCGAGCCTCTTTCTATCGACTGGTGCGTGTGGTATTGGTGCGATCTGATCAGTTCTCAGATTTCCGGTCGCCGCCTCTTCCCCGCATTTTTTTCTTTCATATGCGTTCTGCATGGGTGGGTTCATGGGCCCTCTTTGTCTCTCTTTCTTTTTTCATCAGCTCGTTTCGATTGGGGGGTTGGTTTAACGTTGTGGTCCTGCAGTAAACCAAACGTATGTATGTAAGTAGTTGCAGCTATCCATTCGTGGCCTGTTCTTAATAGGTTAATAGGTTACAGAACACATGAATGCTGCTGCTGCTGCACTTACTGGGGATTGCAGATCAAACCGTACGAAACCCGGGGTATACAATTGGGTTTGGTATGTATGTGGGGCGATTGACCAAGCAAGCAGACATAATGGTCGGTAGGTTATTGCGTAAATCCATGATTCACACCAGGGAAAGGGATTGGAGGGGAGGCGAAAGGCGGTGAGGGGAGCCGAGAGAGAGGGAGAGAAAAGGTAGGTAGGTACATACATGCAGGACGAATTGAGAGGAGGAGTGACTGAGAGAGAGTGTGAGAGAGGAGCCGTACGAGCCGGGTGGCATAGTTTATTAGGTACTAATTTGTTGTTACTTTTTCCTTGAGAGGGTATATATAAAACCTTGGGAGGGGGGGGCACACACTTGAATCGATCTGTTACCCACCTTTTTTTTATTCCTTACTCGAGTGATTGATTGACCTGGACTCCCATAAGACTGCACTGCCATATTCGGGCCGTACTATCAACCTGCAACTACACCTGACCACCTACATACATCCAGACCAGCCCAGGTACTTACACCTGACTTGTTTGATACGCACCTATCTACAACGCCTGTTTATCCCCAATTATATACTTCAACCACTGCACTTACACACCTTACTCCCAGCTGAGCCTACAAATTCTCACCTCCAACAACAAACCTCAGGCAAGGATCCAATTCAGACAAGCTTTTCCCCGCGCAGACTAGGCAGACCCTTGATCTACCTGAACTGGTTCTGAGCCTGCAAGTGTGCTTGCTGTCTGTCCCCGGCTAGACTAGCCAGATTAATTCTACCGAGGAAAGGGTCCGATAACCTTACATCCCACTCACTCCTCTCTCGAAGGCGTTTGTCCTTTATCCTGAGACTCTCACTCCACCAGCACGCTACGCCTCCTTCCCTCCTCACCCCACAGTACAAAACCACCAGCTCTCCCACCCATTTGCATCCACTACCCATACCATATCACACAATCACAACCAGTGCACTACCACTCTCGCCACTGCAATTCATTCCATACACATACATAATACTCTCGACCAAAGAAACGGATAATATAACCAAAACCACCGCAGCAATGGCTACCACGACAACAATATTCCTCATGAGCGATGCCACCCTCCCCATCTCGCCCATAATCTCGCACACACCACCCCAATCCGTGGCAGAGGCAGAGGCAGAGGCCGAGGCCGAGACCGAAGCCTACAGACGACAGGCCTACGCAATCCGGGGTCTCGTGTACCCTGGCCCCCGCCGTGTCCTCCACAACAAGCGACCATCGCTGGCCAAGGCATCGTCAACGCCCAATGCAAAGAGGCCCAAGAGTCTGGGTGGCTGTGGTGGAGGCAATGGCGGTGGTGCGGGGCAGACAGTTTCAGCCGGTAAGTTTTTCCCTTTTATATTAAACGGATACCAGTGACCACTACCACGCTATCTTTTTCCGTATCACGATGGTAAACTAACGCCTCTTTCTTTCAGCCCCCAGCAAGCCTTCGCCTGCACCTGCAGAAGAGAGTTTTGCCACAAAGGAGCCCTCGTTTGCGCGCCTGATTGAAGACCTCCTGAGAACACATTCGTCCACGGCCTCGCCGTACGGTCAGCACTTGTCGCATTCGATCCTGAACGATAGCAATAAAGTCTACCTCAGTAATTTCTATGGCGGCCTCGGCCTCGGACCCGGATATTAATTTCGCTCATACCCCTTGCTCATCTCTCTCTCTCGACTTGTGTGAATACTACTATCTTACTAGCTCGTCTTTTTGCGCGGCTTTATGAAGCGTTGCTGTTTTTATATGTCATGATTAGATATTTTTCTTTCTTTTTTCCTTTGTTTTTCTCCTTTGTCTCTCTTCTTGCTGGGGGCGGTGGGGGCTTTTTTTTTCTTTTCTTTCGGGGTTTCGGGTACCTTTTTTTTGTGTGTTGTGTGTGTGTGTGTATAACTCTTCTTCTTCTATCTATCTCTCCAGTCCCCTTGCTTATCTTGCATCCATGCATGCCATCAGCGCATGTTATGCAGGGCAGGGCAGGGAAAGGGCAAGGGCAGGGCAGCAGGCGAAAAAACGGCGTCATCAAAAAAAAGGCTATTTTTCGGGATCCTGGGTGATTTTTTTATTTTATTTTAGTTTCTTTTTTATTCTTTTTTATATTATCATTCATCGATGATAAACGGGTGGAAAGCGGCAAAAGGAGGCATAGGCTGCATGCAAGGATGGATGGGTGGGTGGATAGGGTCGGTTGTGGTGGTGATGGCTAGCTAGAGAGGGTGGAAAGGGGATGGGAGTCTGTCGTTTCTTGGTTTGGTTTGTGGTTTGTCTTTTTGGGAAACTGTTTTTTCAAACGGTGTTTTTCTTTCTCTATTCTTGGGATGTCATTATGGTACGGATTGGGGTTTTGGCTTTGTTGTTTGTTTGTTATAAACCGTCGTTTTCATTTTTGCATCTTTTTCTTTTCTCTCTTTTCCTCTTTTTTCGTTCTTCTTTCCTTCTTCCTGCTTTACGAGGTTATGACGCGAACGACCATCATCATCATCATCATTATTGGCATTGGTAGCAATTAGCAATTAGCAATTTATCTATCATTCTCAGCTGCTGCTGCTGCACATGTGAAATCTTGAAGGTGTTGGGCCGTGCAATTGGGCTTTGGTGGTGGTTGTGAAAGTGGCATTGTTATCATTAGCCCTCCGCCCCCAGCTACATGTAACTGAACTGTCCCCCAACAATTGCGGTCCCGAATGCTCCAAACTCCAATAATATCCAGATCAAGACCCACGCAAGAAGCTAGCAAGAAAATAAAAAAGAAGAACAATAGGCTCACAAACAAGAAGAGCAGAAAGAAAGAAAGGACCAAAGCCATCCCCGCCCCCCCTCCTCCCCCCCAAGCTCACTAAAAACCATCCACACTAATACCCCACCGGCAGCCCCGTCCCGCCGCCCGCAACAGCCTGCAGAAACCTCTCCCGCTCCACCTCCACCGTCCCCCGCCCCTTCATCCCCGCCACCAGGCTCGCCCCCGCCCACGCACCCAAGCTCTCCAACCCGCGCGTGCGCGGCGTCCCAGCAGGGACCAGCGCGCCGCCCCTCCACCCCTCCCCCTCGCGCTCCAGCCCGCCGCGCGGGCTCCCGGGCGACAGCGCGCCGCTGCGGCCTGCATCTGCCGGCCGCCATGCGTAGCTTGCCTCTTGCTGCTCCTCCTCCTTCTCTTCCTCTATTGGTGGTGGTGGTGGTGGTGGCGGTGCTGGTGGTGGTGGTGGTGGTGGTGGTGGTGGCGAGTGGGGGCGGTGGTGGTGGGGGGGACGGGGACGGGGATGGGGATGGGGGATGCGGGACCAGCCCTCGCGCTCAACGAGCTGGCGCACGTCGTCGATGACGCGGCGCTTGAGGCCGGGGATGTGGCTGGCGGCGCCGACGACGATGATGCGCTGCATGCAGGCGGCGCGGACGTCGACGGGGGCGGCGCGCAGGGCGGCGTGTACGAGGCGTGGGAGCGGGTGGTCGTCGTCGTCGGCGTCGGCGTCGGTGTCGGCGTGGGTGGGCGTGGTGGTGGTGGTGGGCGCGAAGAAGCAGTGTTCGGCGGGGGTGGCGAGGGCGCGGAAGGGGAGGGTGGTGCCGGTGGGGAGGGTGATGGGGGGGGAGTTGTCGGCTTCGGCTTCGGCGTCGGCGCTGGCGTTGTCGTCGCTGGTGGTGGAGGGGGCGTGGTTTTGGCACCACGAGAGGCGCGGGATGATGGCGTCGAGCTGGGCGTTTGTGAGTTTGGGCTTTTTGGCGGCGGCGGTGGGGGCGGTGGGGGCGGTGGTGAGGAGGAGGTCGCGCCAGAAGGAGCGGAGGAGGCGGCCGCCGCGGCGGGTGTGGCGCGGAGAGCCGACGGGGCGGAGCTCGTAGATGGGTGTTGCGGTGGACTCCTCCCAGCCAATGTCGAGGACGAGGGCGCTGCGGGTGCCGGCGGCGAGGGTGACCATGGTGGGCGCCGAGAGGAGCATGATGCCCGGCATCTGGAAGTGCACAAAGAGCGACTTGAGGAGCGCGGTGAGCACGGCCGTGGGGATGAGCGGCGGCGTCACGAGCATGACGCGCTTGAGCTTGGAGTCGAGGAGGAGGTATCTGGGGGGGGGGCAGTCAGTGTCAGTATGGGGGTCTCAATTCCTGTTCTGTTTGTGGAGATGTCTCTATGTATGGGTATGGGTGGAGATGTCACGATATGTGGGCATGGAGGAGATGTCTCGACATGTAGGTATAGATATGGATATCTCGACATGGAGACATCTCGACGTAGAGATATAGATGGAGATCCCAATACACACAGAGGCTATACGCACTTGTTATACGCCATCCTCACGCCCCGCTCCACCACATCCTCCACCACGCCCAGCTCCACGCTCCTCAGATCCCCCCTCCACAGCTCCCCACGCCCTCCTCCCCTCGCCGCCGCCGCCGCCGCCGCCCCCGGTCCACACGATGCCCTCGCGGCGCCAAAACACCTCGCTGCTCCACTCGAGCACGCAGCGCGGCGCGCTCTCGCCCGCAAAGCCTGCGCGCAGCAGGCGGCTGCCAATCTCAAAGACCAGCGGGTCCTCGGCGTGGTGCGAGTAGGGCGAGCCTGCGCTGCTGCTGAGCTGGGCCTGGCGCGCGGGGGTGATGCCTGGCGAGAGCGGCGGGTTGAGGGAGGAGGTGCGCGGCGGGAGGCGGTAGGTGTTGCTTGCGGTGGTGGTGGGCATGGCCGGCGGTGTTTCAATTGGGTACCGGGGAGGCGGTGAGTGCGGTGTGTGCGGTGTGTGCGCGGGGAGTTGGCGTTGGGGATGCTGGGTGCTGGGTGGTCTGTGCGCGGATCCCTGCTGGCTGGCTGGCGGTGCCCGTCACGGATTATCACTCGGGCGTGCAAGGAGAAAGCAGACGTTGAGTTATCCATCTGCATACATGTGCACTGCGGGCATATATGGGGGACCGCTATACTCTACACCGCCCCCTCCACATCCATACCCATCTACATGTACACAATACACAAAGTGGACCCCCCGAAAGACCTGTGTCTGGACTCTGCGACTCCCCCGTGCCCACACAGCTATAATAGCACCGCCCACTATACGTATTACAACCCCCCCCCCCCCACTCCCTACCTAGCCCTAATAGCGCACACGCTGCATATTATAACTCGCCTCCCTCCGAATCCAACCGATCCCTGGGGCTCCACACCGAGGCCTTCCCTCCGGAGCAGGAGGGAAGCTGGCGATAAGCGCAGATCAGATATCGATATCCGGAGTGGGGGCTAAGGGGACGCATTTGGCTCAGAGTGCATGGATGGGCAAGCGATGCTGCTGCCCATGTTGTGCTCTGCCTTGAGGATGTGTCCCTGGGTTTTAGTTCCGGATGCAGCATGGATGGTATGGAGAGTACATGTAGGTACTCTACATGTATATGCAATGTAGATAGATACATGTAATATGTATAGCACGAGACCAAAAACACGAGACCCAAAAGTCACGGGAAGGCAACCACCACCACCAGCACCACCACCCACAGCACAGCTGCCATCATCAGGACCAACTTCTGGGTCTGAATATTTAGTTTTTGGCGACCGGTTTTTGTGTGGATAGCCCGCCAGGAGCTCAGAATTTGAGCTCAGAATTTGGAGATTTGGAAAACTTGGGTGTTCTATCAACAACGAACAAGGTTTTTTTTTTTGGGGGGGGGTGAAATATTGGCTCTAAAAAGGTGGGGGGGGGGGGCACTCTCTGAAACTAAATGTGGGAAGAACATAACCAGTCACAACCAACCCAACAAAGAGGTCATAAATACATACAGCAAATGATTATCCTCCCTGGAATGTATGAGACATTTGGAGAATCTCTCTCCATGCATTAGCGTGGTCTATCTATCTGGCAAACAACCAACCTGAATTCTTTAATGCAGCAATTAAACTACGAAGCCTCTAGCATATATCTCGAAATATACCGCATTGACTAGCGAGAGCGAGAACTACTGCACATAGACGTATGTACGTCCATACAAAGTGTGGCAAAAATATATATATATCACTGAGCAGCAGTCTTCCACCACAGCTCGACTCGCAAGCTACCCTGAGAAGCAGTTTTTCTTTGCTCGTTGAAGACAGAAAAACTCCTCGAGCTATGTATGTAGTCAAGTTAGCTTTGCACGCCACTTCTTATTCCAACCTCAAAGTGCAGTTCTCGGTAGTTATATATCAAGAACTTGTACATATTCACAGCCAAATATGGGGCCACACGACTGCCAATTCGCCCTATATATATATATATATAGTGCATGAGAGGGATTCTCAAGATGCCTCATACATCCAAGGGGATAAGGAGTATGTATATATAAGAGACCCCTAAATATACATGTATATTCTTCATCCTGTATCGTCGTTCGTTGGTGGCGGGGTTTGCAATTTGGTATATAGCTTGTCGTTGCATATATGCAGTATACGTACTGTTTGTTCCCCATTATTTTCGACAACCCGTAATATGAACTCGTAGTTTTTTGGACGCAACTGCTATTTCGTACACAGAAAAACCCCGCCAAGGCTATCCTTTGTAATGGCATGCAATAGCAGTTGCGTCCGGAAACGCCAGAAAACTACGAGTAGATATAGAGATTTTGCAATTGGGTCTTTGTGCATTTTTTTTCTTTTCTTTGCAGCTCGGCGTAACAAAAAAAAAACCAACACAACCCATTTTTATATATATATATACCGCCAAAACTCGAAAAAAAATTGGCCATCTCCGCCCAGGGATTATCTCTACATACAACGATTGGCTGAAAGGTGTCGATCAGCCTCAGAAGTATCCGTTTGTAGCAGGTTTGATCTTGTATGCACAGCCAATTTTTTTTCCAATTCGACTCAAAAAAAAAACAATCATCCACCATAATTGATGGTCGAGGACCGGCCGGGTTGATCAATCGAAAAAGCCTAAAGCGGCAGTTTTTTTCGGTGCCTTCCCATGCCATGCATGGCTTTTGACATGCACCGGCACGTAGAGTAGGTGCATACAGCGACCGGGATGATCTATAGATCATTCCTAATATATCGCTGTATATATGTATGTAGGTGGGGCCGCGGCGGGCACGTTGGCGGGAGTAGGCAAGCAAGCATGGCTCGAATCAGGGGACCCGGTTTTTTTTTCTTTCTTCCCTTTCCCCGTTTGCCGTTTTTCTTTTCGATCTGGAGCGTCACTTGGAGGTTGGAAAAAGGCTAGAAAAATAGAGCGCCGCGGGGGGTAAAAACAATTCTCCGGATAGGTATCGGTTGTTGGTGTAGGTACATACATGAGGTATGTACATGTGTATGTTACGTATAAGGTGCATGTAGGTTGATGTCGATATATATTAATATAGAGCTCTAATATATATATATTTGTGTATAATATATATATAATATGGTGATATATATATATAGATGAGATGCTTGTCACGCACGATTCACGCGCGCCCATAGAGTATATGGTGCGCACACTCCTAAAGATGATGTGGTGGCATACGGAAGTGGAACAATTGTGGCTGCAATAGGGCCTCATGGGCCAATAAGAGGGTCATTATGCTGCATTACTGCCACGGATCAGTCGGCTTTGCTTTTCTGGGGGGTATAAATGGGTATAATACTGTTCCACTTTGCTCAGTCTTGGCGCATTTTACATACATACAAAAATCTACAATTTCAACTTGCTAAGGCTTTTCAACCAAGACAGATATCAAAAATCTGCAAAAAATAGAACTAAACTTCATCTCTTTAACTAGAGTTCTATTTTTCCACTTTTTCTTTTGCCATTTTCCGTTGCAAAGCCTTAGGCTTTTGGGATTTCGTCGCGGTCCGCTACCTTTAATTAAGCGTGGGCGCATCATATATATGCAGACCCATCATAGAGTAGTCCAGCCTGGAAATGCCAAAGAAAAAATCTGCGAGTAGATCTAGAGTACATTCTGTGATGGTGGTAGGTTATACTCTACTAGCTAACCAGACAGCTAGCCAGCTGAGGACGGATGTATGTGTGTATATATATATAAGTACTCCACCGGCACCACTACGAGACGCGACGCGACGTTAATTACAATGGGTGATGACATGGCCGCCTCAATTGCAATTAATTACAACTTTTGCTTACTTGCTTTAATTTGCATGCAGCTCGTCCATGGGAGCTGCAAGGCTTTTTATTTACAGTCGCACCTCGTTATGTCGTTGGCGTATTCTGGGAGCTCAACCCATACGAGATAGCAAATATACCAAAAATATACGAGACAGCAAATAGGTTTATGTGGAGGAAGGCAGTACCTGTCCCGCAAACCCGTACCAGACAGCAAGAGATGCGAGATATCGAATTACGACATAGCGAGGCGCGACTGTGTTGTTTTATAAGTATAATTATATATTATATACATAACGCTTTTTTCTTTCTTTCTTTCTTTCCCAAGTCCCGGGCTGTTGGTATCGGTATATATATCGGTAGCTTAGCACTGATGTTATTATTACGGTACTGTGGTGTTGCATTGCATGTGTATTGGCTTGGCGCACAGGCCATCACTCGACCGGTCAATTGAGCTTTAATTCTCGCTATCTCCGTATTTGTATGTGGTAAGTCCGAAGAAGGCGAATTGGCGTATCAAACTTCACGAATTCGTGCAGATACATACACCTATCTGCTCTTTCTCGCCCGGAATTAGGATTAAGCGAAGCGGAGATAGTGGATTTCTCGAGAATTAACGGTAAAGTGCGATATTATGATATTACCATAGCATTCAACTAATGAATTAAACAAAAAAAGTAGATCACGTCTCGAACACATGCATGTAGCTATAGCTGTATATCTACTGCGCGTGTGGTTGGCAGCTCGCTGACTGACTTGAAGGCCGCTAGGATCGATGGGCCGGGAGGTTTGGGTGGGGCGGGGGAGTGCATGGCGGTACGGTAGATTTGTGCCCTTTGGATATTTCGTCTGGCAGAGATATTTGAACCTGCAAGAGCTACATACATACTTGTATCTATGCACGTACATACGTCTGCACTTGTCTGGACGCGACGTTCTATTCAGAAGTTTGAATCATGACCAACTGGCAGCCTCGCTAAAAAAAACATTATTAAAATACTGGCTGGCCCATGGTCATCGCAGTACTTGGGGTCATGCCAATGCCATCTTATTATATCGAGAAAAAATTACCATCAATCCCCCCCCCCCCCCTCCGGCCGCCCCCAACATCAAACCCTCATCGGCCAAGCCAGGGGGTCCCAGATGCCGGGCCAGCTTAACTCCTGTTCCAGCGTTGGGTTAGTAGTGTCCGAGCACTGGTGGGGCCGATCTAGCCAAGTAGTCATGGATTATCACTCGGCGCTGTATGTTAGGATGCAGCAGCCGCGGTCCTAAATGCTAGTATGTAGATTGGAATGATATAGCCTTGGATATTACCAGGTTTCTATGGTAGGAGAGCTTCTCGCTGCATGCATGCACAGCCGCTAGAAGCTAGTACCAGCAATAAAAATGGGGGACATAGGTTTAGCTATGCACAAAAGACAAGTGCACAATGGACAGGATATATATATGCAAAGAGGCCGTGTCAATTTAAGCAAGGCCCCCCCCCCCTCCCCTTGAGGACAGCCACTGGGGGCTCTTCTATATAACCGTGGTATCTGATACACTGACGGAGGATATGTTCCATGGAACGTACCCAATATATATACGATTCTGCGCCCAGATTGAGCATGCCTACACGCGCGGGGGGGGTCACCTTTTTTTCTCGCCCCTGTCAATATGCATATAAGCAACAAGAGGAAATGAAATAATGAGTTAAACAGAAAGAAGAAAAAAAGAGGAAATGAAAGGCAAGAAAAGGAAAGAAAGGAAAGGGAAAGGCCATCCTTCTAACAGCACGAAAAGCCCCTTTCCCCCAAACAAAAACCCCTCAAACATCAATCCCATACATCCTCGCCGCATTCCCCCTCGTCACATCCAGTATCTCCGCCAGCCCCATCTCCGGCTCCTCCCTCTTCCTCCTCCCCGCATTGACATGCCCCAGGACATGCTCCGCCGTGAACGGTATCATCCCCGAATGGCTCACATGGAACTTCTTCTGCCTCCCCAGCTCTGGCCTCTGCGCGAGCACCCACGCGTATGCCCCCCTCGGGGCCATATACGGGCTATCCGTCTCGAGCAGCATCCGCCCCACCGGGATCTCGCCGCTCTCGATCAGCATCGTGACCTGCTCCATGCCCTTGTACCCGACGACGCCCGTCATGCCCACATATGCGTTCGGCCACTCGTCCATCAGCGCCCTGGCCAGCGTGGGCCCCGCCGTGAAGCAGTGCACGTGCATGCGGTGGTCGCGGGGCACGTGCTCGCGCAGGATGCGCAGCGTGTCCTCGTCCGCGGACCGCGTGTGGATGATGATGGGCTTGGCCGCGGCCACGGCGGCCTGCAGCTGCCGCGCAAAGACGGCGCGCTGGCCGGCGTGCGTGTCGTGTTCGTTCTTGAAGTAGTCGAGCCCGCACTCGCCCCAGGCGACGCACGAGGGGTGCGACATGGCCGCGATCAGCGCCTCGTGTACCTGGTCGGTGTAGTCGGCGGCGCAGTGCGGGTGTACGCCCTTGGAGAAGTAGTATTTGAAGTGCGCGGGCCACGGGAGGGAGACGGCGTGCTCGTGGAGGGTGGACAGGGGGAGGTCGCAGTGGATGTCGACGACTGCGGTCACCTGCGGGGGGAACAGGGCCTTCACGAAGCCGTCAATGCCGTTCTCGGGGATCGTGGTGTCACCGCTGGCCTGTGCGGGGGGGGGGGGGGTCAGTATATATATCCGTCTCACCCGTCAACCGATCATTGACTTTCTGAAAGGAAGGGGTGGGGGTGCAATGATTGGATACTCACATCCTTCAGCATCTTCAATGCCGTAAACAGATGGCAATGCGTGTCCACCCATGTCGTCTCAATCTCCGGTCTATCTAGTCTATGCTCTTCTAAGGTGAAGTGCCTTTTGAGTCTAATTTCTGGCCTCCTAAACGGGGGGTTCCCCCCCACTGAGTTCCCCAGCGCCGAATGCCCCGGTGCAGTCATATACGGCTTCTTCTTCTTGCTCCCACTAATGTAAGTTCTGATCAGGTTTCTCTGCACTGGTGCCTCTGGAGGGGGCGCGTCGTGTTCGGCTGTGGGGACCAAGGGCCTGGGGTTGATTCTGGTTTCGGTTGGGGTTTCGGGGGTGGGGGCGCTGGGGGCGCTGGGGCCGGGTTGGGTGGTGAGGGATCGGAGAGGGAGGAGGAGGGGGAGGGAGCGGCACTTTATGGACGGGAGTGAGCGTAGGAGGAGGGAGGTTGGCAATTGCATTGTGGAGGCGGTGCTGGCGTTTTTGAAGGAACGAGACTAACTCTGGGCGAGTCGCTGGTGGGGGGGGGGGGGATGTGGTTGAAGAGATGAGATGGGGGGGGTTATTGGATGTTTGCGGTGGAGTTGAAGCTGTGGTCGGTGCAGGGTCTTGGGGTGCTATCGTTCCGGCGGGGGCAACTCAACGAGCGAACTGCACTGCACTGGCCATGACTCTTGAGGAATCGAGTCATAGATACATGTATGTTAATTGCTTCCCCCAATTGAGGAGTGCATTGGAGTTTCATGACGGGGAAATTTACATGCGAGTATGTAGGCGTGAGTCATTTGGGTGACAAGTAAGGTACATACATACGCACCTAGCTTGTGTAGAGTGGGTAAAACATTTCTAGATTTCTTATCGTCACCGTGCAAGGAAGACATACAATACCGTACATGCTCCCACCTCAGATATCTCCCACCTCAGATATCTCCCACCTCAGTGTAGTATTTCACCACGTCCATTAGGTAATTAATTTTGTATCCATCTCATGGGCAGTTCTCAAGGCCATCCCGTAAATGACCAAGTCCTGCTGTATCGATCCATTTCCTAGCCCCGGTGCCAGCTCCAATGCCCGCTCTAATGCCCGCTCCGGTCCCAGCTCTAATAGATGCCAGCTTCAGTGCCAGCTCCAGTGCCAGCTCAAATAGTATATGCCAGTCAATTCCAGCTCAGGCTCCAATGACAGCTTCAATGCCATCTCCAATGCCTGCTCCGGTGCCATCTCCAATGCCTGCTCCGGTGCCAGCTCGCTGTTCCTCCACCTCCACCCCTCGTCCCCTTTCCCCCTCGTCCCACTCCCCTCTCGTCGCCCTCTCCCTCCACCGCTTCTCCCTCCACCGCTTCTTCCTCCTCCACCTTCCCTCCTCCACCTTCCCTCCCCCCTCCCACGGCCTCCCCTCTCCTCTCCCTCCCCCTCCCCCTCCCCCCCCACCTCTCCTTCACTACTCACTGCTCATAGTCAACCATTGAATGATTATATTTATTTAATCATAAAGAGTTCTGTTGGGTGGCTGGTATTCAGGGCTAGGGTTTCAGCGGGCATGCCAGCAGGATGGTGGGTAGGGTAACAGCCAAAGGCAGGCAGGGTAACCGCACCAAAGCAGGTAGGGTAACCGCACCAAGGACACGAAATTTGAGGTGTCGTGCTTACTAAACACCCCTGTCGCTCTCAGCCAATCAGAGTGCAAGCGCCTCGGAAAATCATTATTCTAGTACATAGTAGATAGTAGAAGACTGGAAGTTATCGTTAGGCAGCAGGCTTTAGAGAGTTGTAGATTGGTGTAGAGATATATCTGTTTAAAAGGTCTACTCCAGGTGGTCTGTAATTGAAGGGCTAATCGGTCGCGGCGGGCGGACGGGGTGTTCTCAATCAAAGCACAAAGATATTCTCTACGAGCAAACTTTCCACAATTGCAAAGCCTAAAGAAAAACACTTACACCATATACCGCCCTCCCATGATTTCGACATTGCTAAAATTTATCTTACAGAATCTTTTCTGGCCAAAAAAAAACAAAAAACAAAGAGAAGAGAAAAAAAAAGAAAGAAGAAAAAACACATTGACTTTTGGGGTTGGTAGAATTTTTGTGGTTGGCGAAAAATTATATAGGCTACAATTACTCCCCCATCAAAAAAGGTAACAAACTGGAGAGACAGAAAGGAAGAGAAAAGAACGAAAAAGATTACGCCTTTGACTTTTTGGCTGACTTTTTGGCTGGCTTCTTGACCTTCTCGACCTTCTCCGTAGCCTTCTCTTGCTCCTCGGAAGCAGCCTTCTCCGCAGCGGCCTTCTTCTCGGCGCCTCTCTTGCTCTTCCTCTCGGGAACGGTCTTCTCCTCTGGAGCAGCAGCAACCTCCTTTGGAGCGGCTACCTCTTCGACAACAGCCGCCTCCTCGGGAGCAGCGGCCTCCTTGGCAGCCTTCTTCTTGGGGGCAGCCTTCTTCTCGGCGGTCTTCTTCTCGAATGTCTTCTTCTCGGGAGCAGCGGCCTTAGGAGCGGCCTTGGCTTTCTTTCCTTTCTTGACGACTACGTCGATCTCCATCTCCTCAATCCCATCTCCTGCCTCTGCTATGGCCTCAACAGCCTCAACAGCCTTCTCTACAGCTGCCTCAATAACAGCGGCAGTCTCAACAGCTGCGGCGGCCCCAACAACCGCGGCAGTGTCAGATGGAGCTTTCTCCGCAGCGGCCTTCTGCGCAGCAGCATCCCTCTCTGCAGCGGCTTTCTTGGAGACTCTCCTCCTCTTCTTCTTCTCGGGGGCGTCACCTGTTTTCTCGGAGGCATCGCTAGTTTTCTCGGGGGCAGCCTTCTTCTCGGCGGTCTTCTTCTCGACCTTCTTTTTCTCGGTGGTCGTTTTCTCGGTGGTCTTCTTTTCAGTGGCCTTCTTCTCCACGGTCTTTTTCTCGAGAGTCTTTTTCTCGGTTGTCTTCTTCTCGGGAGCAGTCTCTTCGGTAGCCTCAGCAGCCGGCTTATCCGCTTCAATGGCCTTCGCGGGTTCCGCACTCTCGATGGCCTTCACGAATTCCGGAGTGATAATTGGGGCTTCGAACTCGTAGTCGATTCCGAGGTTCTTCAAACCCTTAGTGATTCCCTTTCTCTTTCTCCTCTCCTTCTCTTCCCTCTCCTTCCACTCCTCGACTGTGTGTTTCCTCTCATGTCTAGCTTTATGCGCCTTCATGCCTGAATGAGGCTTGAACTTTTTGTTTGCGCCCTTGAACAGCAGCTCGATGAAGTCCTTGTCATCCATGGGGACGCGCTTGCACTTGAGGATGTGGCCAAAGAGGAGGTAGTTGTTCATGGTCTCCTCGACGACTTTTGCGGTCTCAGCGTCCGCGAACTCGATGAAGGCATAGTGCTTGCTGTGGCCGGTCTTCCTGTTGCGGGAGAGGCGCAGGCGGGTAACTTTGCCGAATTGAGAGAAGTAGGAGCGCATTTCGTTTTCGTAGAAACCGTGGGGAATGCGGCCGAGGTAAACAACGCCTGGAACGGACTAGAGTAGTTGATCTGTTAGAATTGGCAACATAAAAAGTGGCATGAATATAAGTGAAAGATGTGTGCAAGATCAGCACCAATCGTTATTGGTTTTAAGTTTTTTAACCATAAAATGACCTAGCATGTTGATTGAACATCACATCAAGCCAGGAAATGTAACATGAATTTCTCTGTAAGGGAGCAGAGAACAAAGGAAACCTGAAACCTACTTTTTCCCTGGCTTGGAGTGCGGCCATCTTCTTTTGCATTTTCTTCCCACCCGGAATCTTCGCATCCGCGAATTTTGACTTATCGGCCTCACTCAGTTCCTTCTGTGCATCATCCCCGTCTTCCATCTCTTCATCGGAGCTCTCGAATCCTTGCAAGAGTTTCGCAGTCTGGTCATCAATTTCCTCCTCTGCGCTTTCATCCGCGCTGTCGTATCCCTCTGCTGGCCCAGAGTCTGGATAGTCAACATCAAGGGAGATCATTTCCTCCTCATTTGACTCCTCCTCCTCCTCATCCTTCTTCTTCTTGTCCTTCTTTGCCTTTGGCTCCTCTGCCTTCTTCTCCTCTACGGGAGGTGGGGCGGCGACCTCATCCTTTTTCTTTCCCTTCTTCTCTTTCTTCTCTTTCACGGCAGCAGGAGCGGCCGCCTTGGTGCTCTTCTTATCCTTCTTGCCCTTCTTGTCCTCGAGCGCATCCCAGCCACCATCTTCAGACTTTTCGTCATCGGACATGAAGTCGGCAGCCTTGTTGCGCGTAGAGATTCTTGTCGCCGGTTTGGGGGCCGCGGCGACAACGGGGACGGAGGGTTTCGTCTTTTTGGCAGTGGGCGAGGGCGCGCTGGCCGCGGCTGCATAATTAAGGTTAGCAGTTGCTTCAATTGATAAGTGGGAGTAGTTTGATGGATTGTTTACCCTTGCGCTTCTTTTGTTTGTTCTCGAATGGCATGGCTGTTGGGTATTTGCGGTGGTAATTGGGAGGTTGCGTTGTGTCGTGAGAGGGAAAAAAATTCTTATCGAGTTGGTAGTGCAGGGCAGAGTCTTGGCGCTAGCCCTAACCAACGCTGCCAAGAGATTTCTATAAAAGAATTGAGAGAGGATTTGAAATGATAGAATGGATAAAAGAATACGTTGTAAGATAGTAAAGTATTCCAAGTGAGAGGTATCGTGGGAGTGAGCGATTGATGGTGTTGGTGTGTGCGAGTGATTATTGGTGATTTGGTTTTTGTTGCAATCAACCATACCAAGAAAGCGGATGGAATTGCTACAAAAACATGCAGAAGGAGATATGCAGAGTCACTTATTACGACAAGGCTTCAAGGAATCACTCCGTGGGGAATGTAGATTTTATTGGACATTCTCCTACAATGTCAGTCAAATTACACCCCTAGTATTTGAAAGGAATTGGGATCATCAAGTGCTCATGTAAGCAGTCGACATGATGACAACTCAGATATTTGTATTTTTCCAGAACCAGAGTGACTGCGCTGTATATGTTTCGGTTTGAAACTTTGACAGAATGGGCATGTTTCGTAGTTGAATGAATCAAGCTAGACCAGCCCATTCTATCTTTGTAACAATGTGTCAGGACTTTAGGAAGGGCATGGGTTAGAGCCCGAAGAGTATATATGAGAGAATATCAAGGGATGGCATTTCTTTTGCTGTTCACTTTTTCTTGATAACCTAGGATGCCCTGAAGTGATCGCGCCTAAGTAAAATTCGGTCAATGCGATACTATAGATGTAAATCAGTAGCTAGATTATTGAATGCGATAATCATGCGTGGACAATAACCTCGTAGTATGTCACCCCCGAGGACGGGCAATGCATCCGTAGCGACCTTAATTTGAACTTGCAATGTAACATTTAATGGTGTTTTCCCCAGAAACAACTAGGTTCGCCCCGTACCTGCCTGTAGTCTTACTTGAAAGAGCTTTCCGGCCCATGCGTTGATCTGTGCAATTTTGACATCGTTAAGATGGCTGGTCCTCCTGGAGAAGAGATGACTCCAGGCTCATTCTGAATGCCAATCGATAAGACACAGCAAACTCTAGTATGTATGCAGTTTATAGATGGCGTGAACGTCGAAATGAAACTCCAGCTTGAAGGTTTGTTTATCCTGTACCATGTGATGATCTGTAAGTTAAGTATGTTGCGTGCAGAGGCGTGGCTTTTGAGGAGAGAACATCCATTCTGTGACGTGTCTCATACCTAGCTGGTATCAACTCACTTGACTTTTTTATCGACTAATGCTCATATGATTATGGATATGGTCCCTAGGCCGACTAGAATTAAAATACCTTGATCTGCCCGGCGATGGTTTCTTTCTGAAATCCTGGCGTAACATGTGGGATAGTTTCGCAGCAGTAAACAAAGCAGTCTCTGCAAAGTTTAATTAACGTTCAGGGCAAGGAGACGAGCCTTGTGATAATGGAAGTAAGGGATCTAAAACGCGGGGTACACCTGGTCACTCGATGCCATCACTGTGTCTTTGTTTGCCTTGATATTCTCCGGACCTCCGCCTCTGAACGAGGGCTCTCTATGCGATCTCCCAAACCATTCACGCGTCGTCATGTCATGTCCATCATATCCGACGTTTCACGGAGCAGGAGGGGGGAAATAGCCCGCTTTGGAGTTAACCACCAGTCAATCATTGGCTTCCCCAATCAGTACTAGACCCCAGCCTCCCCGCCAAGACATCGCGATGGACCCACCCAGTTTTTTCCCTTCCGTCGCTTGGACAACAACAACCCTTCCCAACGTTCGCCAGAGCCCATCATAAATCCACAACCACTAACTGTCCTGTCCCTACATAAAACACCTAAACATAATCTTAAAGAAACAAACCTCTCATTTATACTCATAACCTACATAGCCGCGATGGTCTCTAACCGCCCGACGACATCGTCGATGCTTAGCCGTAGCCTTGGACACAGCAACGGGCGCCCGTCGTCACTGCCCGTCAAAGCCAAATCCAGCACCAGTGCTACCACATCCACCATGCCCGCGAAAAGACGAGGCTTTGGTCTCTTCAGTGATGACGAGGAGGAGGGTGAGCCCATGGGCGACGAGAGCAAGAAGCTGTCGGTGTCTTTCAGTGGGAACAAGAGTGGGTTTGAGAAGATTGAGAAGGTCAAGGGGAAAGGGAGGATGAGCTTGGATGGTACAGGTAGGCTTTATCTCTCTTTTTCGCGTTCTTACACTATTTGCTTTGTTATTTGTCTCTTTTCCTTCTTTGTTTTGTGGCGAAGCTACAACTGTTGCACATCACCTCTGCCTCCCTGCTGTCATACAACCACTGTAATGAGGCTAACAAAGCTTTCAGACTCCAACTCGTCGCAGTCTCTGAGTGCTTCGTTCCCAGTTTACACCCCGCAGAATGTCTCTGGCTCCCGAAATTCTCGCAACTCTACCTTCATAAGTTCTAAACGCTCTGGCCGCGCTCCTCGAAGCACCCCCTATTCGACTACTACATCACGGGCCCTCCAGCGCGCCAAAGCCGCCTCCCAGAGCAATGGAAGCGTTGATAACCATGAGGCTCAGCTCATATCAGATACCAGTTATGAAGAACCATCGGACAAGCGATCGCCCTATACAATGCACGGCGCCAAGGATTATGACGATGAAGATGAGGTGCCGACTGACGAGGATCCAGTAGATGTAGACTTGGAGAGACCAGCCAATGAGTATTCATTTACAATTACCCCAAGTAGAAATCTTTTCGCGAAGACACCAAGCCCTGTGAAGAAGACCCCTACGAGATCGCCAAAGGGAGCACCATCTACCCCAGCAACGGGAAAGAAGACGTGGGGACAGTGGCTTGGTGCGATCTTGCCGGAGAGCGTCAAGAAGCCCGTAAAGGCTATTCTTGGCGCTCCAGATGATGATCCATATGACATGGAAGCGAAGGTTATCACGCCAACTAAGGATCTTGTCATTGGTACTCCCCGGAAGGACAATGCAGATGATGAGAACGACGACGTTTACTCTCTTCCTGGATCCTTTGGTAAACCGGAACCTAAGAGACCATCACCATCATCTATGACAACGTCTCTTCTGGACTATCAAAGTAACAGCAAATCCAATGATCACTACGACAGCAGGGAGGTTTCTCGAAGCTTCGGTGGTACTCCTAGCAGGGTAAATGACTCTGGACTCTTCGTTTATGATAAGCCCAAGGTTACGACGAGTACCGCACCTTCTCGACGTGAACGTAGGTCAACAATGAGCACTCCTCTCAAGCACAGTAAGCCCACCATCGAAGTGTCTAGTCTGCGTAAGCCAAACAACTTCATCGAGCGGATGCGTTCTGCCAAAAGAACACCACGCTACGATCCCTACGCGAGGAAAAGCGCGGGCACGGCACCCCCGAAGGAAAAGGCCCGGCTTACTCAAGAGGAAGAGACAGAACTCACGCCAGAAGAGAAGTTGGAGCTCCTCAAGCAGAGACAAAAGGAACGCAAGATCGCCGAGCTAGAGGATAAGTATGAGATGCGTGAAGCCCTCAAGGCATTAGGCCAGCCCATCCCAGACGACGACGAGGTCATGCCCGATTCAGACACAGAGGATCCCAAAGACAAAGGCAAAGGCAAAGAGAAAGAAAACAGGCGCGCCTCTCTCAACGCTACTGTTGAAGAGATCGCCGAGGAAGCAACAACTCCCTCCTCTCCGGGCTCCCCTCCTAAAACATCCCCTGTCAAGAGAACCCGCGAGTCCCCCACTGCCGGCCCATCACGAAATCTCTTTACCCCTTCAAAGCCCGCGCCCAGCTTCCTCCTCAACCCCGAGGTCAAACCTGGCGATATCCCCTTCAAGATCAACACGGCACCCCCGCCCACCGATGCCCCCACTATTAATTTCAACGCTGCACCTGCCTGGTCTTTTGCTTCAGACACCTCCGACAAGGAGAACATTTCCGATGGTCCACCCCCACCACCGACTATGTCCCACGCTACTCTTCCCGCACCGCTCACAGCTTCCGCTTCACCCCCCGTTCTCTCCGGAGGCCTCTTCGGATCACAGCCAGCGGGTGGCTTCGGCCTAGGCACGTCACCATCCAAGGAGACGCCCCTTACTCCGTTCCAGCGCCAGAAGAACGCTGCGGAAAGGTTCAAGCCTACCGCGCCATCGTCGCTCCGTGAGAGCCGGTGCGCGGACGAGGACGAGAAGGAGAATGTACCCGACAAGGAGAATGCCGGCGAAGGCAGCAGCGGCGGCAAGGGCGAGAAGAAGGGGCTCTCACAACAGCAAGGACAAAGCTCTGGAAGCGGTGTCTTTGCCAAGGCGGCCTTGAAGGAGAACGCTGGTGTGCTGAACATGGGAAAGAGTGATGTGAAGATTGATGTTAGGGCTCAGGTTGAAGGAGTAAGTTTTAGCCCTCTCGTGGTGAACATCGAGTCGTATACTGATTTTTGCTCGCAGATTCCGATTAAGCAGCTGTCGTCAGTGATGGTCTGGCCTGTTGACTCATCATTTGGCTCACAGGCCATGAAGGATGCGGTCGCGAACATGTGGACAGGAAAGTTGTCTGAGTACCCGACCGGGTTTGGGGAGCTATTTGCACAGTCAGTCAAGTACTAGAATGGGACATATGAGTTTTACGGCGGTGGCGGCGGCGGCGGTGGTGGTGCGGTAGTTCAAAATACCTGTTTATCTTCTTGTTATCTTCCTCTTCCTGCGTGGTTCATTAACTCGGTATTCGATTGATTGGTCGATAATTTTAACCTTTTTTTCTCTCTGTTCTATTTCTTCTAGTGGTGTGTGTGTACTTGTTTGTTTTCTGTCATCCGGTTTCTTGCGTTGTGTTTTTGAGGGGCGTTCCGTTTTTTTTATGTTTATTATTTTTCTTTTTACAATTTTTCTTTTTCTCCCCCTGTGCTATGGTGGTTATAGTTAGGCCCCCGTATGTTTATGTGTATGTGTGCGTCGTGTGTCGTGTAGGAATTCTTTTCTCCCCCCCCTTTTTTTACATTTATTCCTTCTCTTTTTCCCTTTCTATCAATTGCTGGATGGGTGATGGCGAGACTTTAAAAAAAAAGGGGGGGGGGGATCAAAGAAAGAAAGAAAGAAAGAGAAAGAAAGAAAATACAATGCTTTCAGTAACGTGACCTTAGCTTTTAGTTTTAGTGATATTTGGGAGTATATGGGGTGGATGAATAGAGTATGATTAGAGAAACAAGGCAGGATTATGCGTATTTACATGTACTTTGGATGAATGATATGATGTGAAATTTCCGAGTGTATGCTCCGAATCAATTTGAGTGGCGGGTGGGTTTCTTATTATTTGGCGAATGAATGCTTTATGAATTTTGGCCCAAATCTCCACTAACTTATCATATGCATGAAGCTGCGAATGAAGGTGTAATGAATTAATGGGGTTAGACAAGATGAATCAAGATGCTGGACATGGCCGAGTGATATCTGGTGTCGCAATGTGGTTCTCCAGCTCCAGCTCCAGCTCCCCCCTCCACCCCGCCCCATATTTTTCAGCCACACACCACCACCCCAAAGCGCGCTGTTTTTTTTTTTTTTTTTACGTGACGACGAAGGAAAGACGTCACAGGTATGGCAAAATAAGAACGCCCGGCAGGGATACAAAGGTCCATACCTCATGGCCCCTACACTCCCGTTGATCTGGGTGATAACTCTACCCTGCATGTTTAATTGGCTGTGCGCGCCCTCTAACCACGTATCAACAAGCAGCTTTCTGCTTGTACTTCTTGCTGCAGGTGCTGCGCATCTAAGGTGGTGATTTACTTTCGGAGGTTTTGATGTGATAAGTGGTGGGTGGTATGTAACTGATGGCAATGCACCGTCGAAGCCTGGCCTTTACCCGGGCCTTCAGCCCTGGTTTTTTCTGCGCTCATGGTATCTTCCTCCTCCTCCTCTTCCTTCTCCTTCTCCTCCTCCTCCTCCTCTCCTTTGTGGGGGGTATACAGTACCCTATATAGCGACAAGACAAAGAAGGCAGAAGATTACACGAAGGCCGTTTCATGGAAACCCGAGGTCTTGACAGGGCAGCTAGCTTATGACTACATGTAGCCCTGGATTATCCGTAAATCTGCCAGTAAGCCTGTTTCGTTATATTATATCAGCATCTTTAAGCCACCTCCGGATCCTTCATTGATCACGGCCCCGTAAAAGGCCAGGGAAATGCAATCGTGAAAGAAGAAAGAAAAAAACAATATATGTGTATATGCACATGCACCTACATAGAGAAAAGCAGCATAGAGTTTCTTTTTTTTTTGTCAGTCTAGCGTGTCAAGAGTCAAGACTACCAAACGAACACCTGTCAGTGCGGGTTGAATGGTCCAGCGGTATAGAGGTCATGCCCTGTGTCCTCTGCCGCAACATACTCTCTGACCAGCTAGTGATATTGGTCCAATGGTCTCCAGAAGCTACATGTTTTTTTATATCGACAATGGGGGGATCCTACATGTTGCCCCGTTCAGACACATACCATTCTTCTGAGCAGCCCGCCAGGTGGCTGGTACATAGATATAAGGTGTCTGAACAGCAGTAGAAGAAGAGGCAATCAGAGAGCCTACTCCATCCGAAACGTGTTCACGGCCCTCTACTTAAAAAGCCATGAGACCCAAACACTCTCTCGCCCTGCACCCATCCATCTATCCAACCAGCAGCTGCCCCCCAACGTACTACCAACATCCTCACACCAGCGCAGTACAATGTCGGCCACCTCCGACCCCGCAAGCTCCAGCACCTCCACCGTCGCTACTGCCCCTCCCTCTTCTTGTTCATTCGCCTACAGCTACGTCCTCTCGGACGAGCCCGCCCCGCCTTCGCCCGGGATCTCGGGCCTGAGGTCTCGTTTCCGCAAGACCGCGGGCCCGTCGAGGCGGCCTGTTGCTGCTGCCCCGGGCGGTAAAGGAGACGGAGAGGCCGGAGAAGGGCGGGATGGGCAGGGCAGGGTGGGGGGATCGTGTATAGTACAGTAGGTAGGGCCACTGTAGTGTAGTGTACTGGTTGGTGCTGGTACTGGTGGGGACTGATAGGGGGGGTCGATGGACTGGTCAGGAATGGTGGTGAGGAGAGGTGATTGGACTGCCTTTGCTGCTGCTGGTATCTATGTCTTGCTGTGTAGGCTCGATTGCTCCGTTCGGGGATCAGTGGACACACACATCCATAGAGAAAGACGGTGGGTTTAATTGTGAGCGAAAGAGCTCTTGGTCAATGTAAGCTGGTTGGTTGGAGATAGAAGTGGTGACTCGCGTTGATTAAACAATCTCACACTACTCTACCAGTCCTACCTTTTTCTTTGGCTTGTAGCTTGTGACTACATAGTGCATTCATTGACCGGTACTGTTGAAAAAGATTACTTGAAAAAATAAGAGATCCTTTCGAAAGATCCGGTATACTATGATATGTATCTTCTGAGGGAGTTTCTATCGCGCTGAAAGGACGTTGATCTTTATCAGAGACTGACCAAGTACAGTCACTCATGGGGTGAAGGCGGATCCTGTCTGATGGAGGTCAGTAATTTGAGGCCAATACAAGACCCGCCGTCATTGTGGAAGTATGGGAAGAGTCCTATTGGCCGAGCCAGCCACCTAAACCCTGTTTTGGACCCCTCGCTGTACTCTTAGAGACCTATGTACCCTATCATCATGAATTCTAGGCTATTGGAGCGGCTCCGGCCGGCGGGAAATCTTGATTTTTCGAACATCTACATGCATCTTGAAATAGCCACCTACATGCACATACTCTGATCTACGATCGCGATTGCAGCGCATATGTCATGTCATTCCGAGAAGGGGCTGCTGGGATGCAAATAAGCCTTTTTTTTTCTTTCCCTTCATTTTCATGGTCATTTTGGAACAGGATAATAGAACCACTCTACTATAGAAGCAGGATCAAAGTATTAAATTCCTCAATCTCCGTTTTTTTTCACCCAATCACCAGCCAGCATCAACCCACCTATGGGGGTTGGAAGATTAAAACTTTCCATGTAAAGTAAAACGGGGACGTTGTGAGGGGGGGGGGTGGGGGGGCGGACGTACGCTGACAGCTACATGTAGGTATGTACATACATGGGCGATCGCGATGAGATGGCATTCCCGCGGCAGCAGCAGTACATACATGTACGTTACTACATGTATGTAGCTGCCACAGTCCCCGTACCGTTGTGACGTACGTGTTTCCCGGCGAGTGATAGCACATGACGGACCGGGGGGTGGGGGTGAGGGACGCAGCCAGCGCGAGTGATAATCCGTGCACCGCAAACAAGTGCGCCCAGAAGGACAGATCTTGTCAAGCTGCAGGGCTGTTCTAGAAAGAATGTCTCAGAAGGGGGGGGGGGGGTTAGGGCTTTTTCACGTGCTGGAAGATTCTTTTTCGTTGTCACATGTTGCGCGCTAGCACAGCCCCTGCCCTGCCTGACGTACATGTATGTACATGTAGGTACAAGGCTGGGGGTTTAGTGAGCGAACGGATTCGCACCTGTCGGCACCCGGTTTTGTTCATTCACTTGATGCCACACACCCTTGTGTGTACTGTATGGTATGTACAGAGGGTGGTAACATTATTGCGAAAACAAGGGTTGGCGAGCGTGCTAAAAACGCCTAGCGAGTATCAAAATTTGTGAATTCTACTAACAAAATCTCCCACTTTAGAGATTTTGGTCCGATGTTGAAGCCGTGAACCGCTGAAGCCCGCCTAAAGCCTACCTAAAGCCCACCTGAGGTTCCTCCTCACCCAATCACAGCACTCGCCCACCTGTGCGGGCCCACAACACTCGCCTACCCTTGTTTTCGCAATAATGTTACCACCCTCTGTATGTATGTACCGAGCAGCAGCGTAAATGACGCACACAGCAGGCTGTGGGCCTCTGGTCGTTGCGTTGCCGGCGGGGCGGGCGGGGCGGGTCTGTAAGGTTCCGTTGCCGTGACTCGTAGGGGTTTGTTGTGGGTAATGTGTGTGTGTATGTATGTATGTATGTATGTAGCTTGTATGTATGTACAGCTCGATGTCGGAGGTGATGAGACGGCAACCAAAATCACACCAAACCACACCAAAATCCGTCAAAATGCAACCACCACACACACAGTATAATTGCAATAAATAATGAATAAGGTTTTAAGAGATGAAATATCGGCTATCAAACGTAATAAATCTAAAAGGGCACTCTCTGAAATCGGATGTGGAAGAAGTTACATGAGCCAGAAGTAGAGCAACTTGGAGATTTTGTTGCATCCCATACAAATATGTGGTCTTGGCACGTTTTTGGCAACTTGACACAACAAAGTCATCACAGCTCATGCTAGGGACATATAATTGTAATTTTAAGCTGATAGAGCGATTGTCTATATACAGAATATATAGTTTCTCAATTCCCAGATAATATCTATCTTAATTGGTGGTTGAGGACCGGGTTGAAAAGTGGCATTTTTGGTGTAAAATGGTTGCCGTCTCATCACCTCCGACATCGCGCTGTACCTACATAGCTACATTGTAGCTGGCCCGAATAGCAATGGGGGGGGATCGAGATTGTTTGGTTTTGCAAGTCCTGGAAACGGGGATTCGGAGATGCGGTCTGCTCTGCTCTGCTCTGCTGCCTTCTATTTACTCTATTGTATGGCATTGCATCTGTCTGTCTGTCTGGTGTTTGTTTGCAGCAGAAAGCTGTGTTTGTGCGCCACGGCATCATGATTACAACCCGTCGATCCTTGCCTTCTTGGCAAAGACCTGTTCTTGTGCGGTGAGCGAACGAGAGAGAGAGAGTGAGAGAGTGAGAGAGAGTGTGAGAGTGAGAGCTCTCGTCTTCATCATTACCGTAATCCGAGAGGTAGAGTAAGTCAGCCGTGTTTTCTACTTGTTCTGCACCCGGCCCGATCGAACTGTGTCCTACTCTACTTTGGTCTCCACTTTGCGCGCAAGACTGAAAGAAAGAAAGAGAAAAAAAAAGAGTGAAAAAAAGAAAAGAAAAAGAAGAGAAGAAGACGACGAAATACTTCAACTGCACTGCACTTCAGGGTGTTGTTGTCAGTCACACTACCACTGCTCTGCTTCTCTCTACTTCTCTCCTTCTCTGCTTCTCTGCTTCTCTCCTTCTCTCCTTCTCTCCTTCTCTCCTTCTCTCCTTCTCTCCCTCTTTCCATCTCTCCCTCTCTCCCTCTCTCCCTCTTTCTTTCCTTCCCCCCACAGCCCTCCCCGTCTCCGTGTTGTTGCTGTTGTCCCTCTCCTCCCTTCTCCGCTCCTCCTGCTCACCTTCCACAGCCATCACCAACCCTCAGGACACTGTTCCAGAAACATCACCCCTTGCATCGATCGCATCTCACAACCACAACCACAACCCACAACCACCACCCATCCTGATACATTCTCCACAAAACAACTAGAAGAAACACACATTCATCCAATAGAATCCCCCCACCCCCCCCAAACCACTTTCGAAAATGTCTTTGTCCCTCCAATCCTCCCCCGCATCATCCTCCACCTCGCTCAACAACGTCGCAAAACTCGACTCCCACAGCACAAGCGACGGTGGCTACAACTCAGACACCTCCGCGACCTCCTCCGACAGCATATCATCGCGCGCGCGCTCCCGCTCCCCGCTCCAGAAGCGAAAAGCGCCCCCCGCGCCGCTGGAGACCGTCCCAAACAACGGATACCTCTCCCCGCCAACGCCCGCCAGCGTATGGCGTAACTTCTCGCGGAGCCCGAGTCCCCTCGGCCTGATCCCTATCCACCGAAAGTTTTCATCTCTGGTAAGAATGAAGAGAAAAAAACCCCCATCTCAATAATAGCGCTAGCTGTATGCTAACAGCTAGATTTTAGATTCACCGCCATGAAGTGCCCCGAAAGCTCCTCCACGTCTCGATCGGCTTCTTCGTACTGCACATGTATCGCACCGGCTACCAGCCCACGTCCATCACCCCACCGCTCATCACGGCGCTGATACCCATCGCGAGCGCAGACCTGCTGCGCTTCTACTCGCCCGAGTTCAACAACCTGTACATCCGCTGCCTGGGCGCGCTCATGCGCGAGTCCGAGGTGACGGGCTGGAACGGCGTCGTGTGGTACCTCGTGGGCACAATCACGGTGCTGACCGTCTTCCCCAAGGACATCGCCGTGCTGTCGATCCTGCTGCTGTCGTGGTGCGACACGGCCGCGTCGACGGTGGGCCGCGCCTGGGGGCGCTACACGCCGCGCATCAGGCGCGGAAAGAGCTTGGCCGGCAGTCTGGCGTCGTTTGTGGTGGGCGCGGTGACGGCGGCGATGTTTTTCGGAGTGGTGGTGCCCGGCACGCAGAGGTGGGGTGATGATCCGGTGAATGCGGTGACGTGGGCGGGGAAACTGGGGGTGGAGGGGTTGCAGGTTGAGGGCGGGTGGGCGCTTGGCTTGATGAGTCTGGTGACGGGCTTGATTGCGAGCGCGAGTGAGGCGGTGGATGCGTTTGGGCTGGATGATAATGTGACGATTCCCGTACTGAGTGCGGTGGGCGTGTGGGGTGTCATGAAGTTGTTTGGGTAGTGTGGTGTCCTTTTTCTTCTTTTTTCTTGCCCCGACTTCTCGCCTGCCTGTAGTCCTTTTAGTGGCTTTTCTTATATATTCTTTTTTCTCTCTTCTTCTCTTTTTTTCAATGTGTTTTATTCCTACTTTTTTTTATATTCTTGTTTATTGTTGTAAGGGCTGGAGGAGTTGGGCGTGGGTTTTTTCTTCTTTTCTTTCTGTCATCTAGGATAGTCTACTCCGTTGTGTCTGAGTGTGTTTTTAGTGTTCGCGCTGCTTGCCTGTACAATTATCTTGTCTTGTCCTGTAGGCTGCTGCTATGGATCGACTCCCTTATTATTTCTTCTTCTTCTTCTTCATCGTTACTACTACTATTCTTGCCGCTTATCTACTCTACTCTAGTTTAGTTATTACTTACCTATCTACCTACCTGTCTACCTATCTACTATACTACTACCTACCTATATACATCTTTTTTTTTTATAACTAGCTAGCTAGCTTGTTCTTCGTCGAGCTTGCAGTGTGCATCTAATTTTTCTTTCCTTTCTTTTTTTGCCCCCCCTGGTTTATTGTGCTTATACTTACGGTTACGGTTACGGTTACGTGTTGGTACGGGGAATGTCAAGAGGAGAAGAAAAAAAGAGGGGGTGCACGCACGGATGGTCGATGTGTAAGGGGCTTGGGTACGTGTAATGTGTGTAATGTGTTTGATGTGTGTAATGTGTGTGTGTGTTTTTCTGGGGAGTATGTGTACCGGGGATGTGTACCGGGGATGGGGACGGGGATGGGGATGGGGATGATGGGATATATATAATCATATGTACACTGTACCAAGTAAGTAGATACTCTTTATTACATAGGTACATATACATGTATACATGACATACCATACTCTACATACATCTTGTGCGTTAGTTTGATACATTATACGTACCCCTTCCTCTTCTTCTTGGTCTCTCTCCCTCCCTCTCTCTCTCTATATATATATATATATGGCTACAGCTACTTAGCTGCCCGTGTTGGTATAAGTACTATTACATGTAGTGTTATCGTTATTGCAGGGTTGATACATGTATCTATATAGTAGCAGCAGTAGCAGCAGCAGCAGTAGTAGTAGTATCACCTAGTTAGTGGTAGTTCCTATATCAATCTATACCGTGGGCTGTCGTATTGTAAATATTCAAAAAGGTTTACACCGGTCGTATAGAGCAGGTATTTACATACCCCCCCCCCCTATTTCGCGGTTGCTGTGGTACATATGTTTGGCGGCCCAGTGGTGGTGGATCGTTCCGCACGGCGATCATTACCGCGCCGTCAATCATAGCAACCACCGCGCCCTCCTATATCGCGCCCTCATATATATATATACATCACCCGCCAACCACCGCGCGCACGCACGACAAGCACAGACGAGCTCCCCGGCTGCGGGCGCGCGGGGCCAAAAGTACGAGGGGGGGTGGAAACCGCCGGTCTAGCTAGGAAGCTGAGTTGGTGATGTGAATGTGCGAGTGATATCCTGTGAAGGTGATTATTTTACGAATTGTTATCGCAAGTGTTGTTTGTCGCAGGTGTTGTTTGTCAAATGGGGTGAAAGTAGTATGCTCATAAATTATTCATGTATTTCTATATAACTAATCTGCCCAAACCCATACAGCCATCAAGGCGTATCCAGTTACCCAAAAACCTTTAAACCCAAAGCCATACACCAAACCGCCTCTGCCCAAGGGGGGGGGGTCACGCCCAAATAACTATACAACAAACTTCTTCTTCAGCGCCTCTAATCCCCTACTTATCTGATCACCACCGCCCACTGAACCAATCGATGATATCGATAACTTCCGATGCACCCTCGACGCCGACACAACCGACGCCGACACAACCGACGCCGACCTCTCGTGCGCCGGCGAGAACCTCGACGCAACACTCTCCGCCCGGGTATGACTCGGCCTCGCAGACGAAGAGCGTGGTTCCAGTCTCTCCATATTGACCGACCGGTTACTCCTATCTCGCGAGGTTGTTCTACTGCTGATACTTCCCACAGGTATCAACGGCCTTGCCATCCTGCGCGCTGCGCCACCACCACCACCACCTTCGTGACTGCCGCCGCCGCCATAGACACTCATCGCATGCTGCACCACAGCCGGATCGATATCGAGCGGGATGCGGCTAAGTCTTCGCAGCGCCTTTACATTTTCGCTCATAAAGTCCGTCATCCTGCTCGCCGCCTTGCGGTCCAGATGCTCCATGTAGCTCGACTTCAGGTTCTCTGGCCGTGCTGCGCGGGTGGTATGCATATCCGCCAGTCTCCTGGGTATCGCATTTGCCGGCGGCTGCTGCTGCTGGTCGTGGAGCGGTTTTGACTGGAGGAAGCTCTCGATGCTGCGCCCGTGGTTGAGCCGGTTGACCATGTCGTGAGCGTTCGAGACAATCTGGTTGAAGGAGACGCTTTGGCGCATGCGTGCCTGTCGGAGTGGCTGGAAGGGCGACAGGGGCTCGTTGATCTCGTTGACGGACTGGTTCTCGAGTGAGACCTCTTGCGCAAAGAGGAAGAAGCTGCCGTCGAAGACGCGGCGTTTGACGAGTCGCCAGCGGGCGCGGGCGGGGTTTTCTTCTATGCTGGGGCGGTAGACGGATTGCTCGGCGATCTCGGCGTAGAAGGTTTCGAGGCGCTCGGCGACTCTTTCGAGGAGTGAGATCAGGAAGGCGGATACTTTGAGTAACCGCTAATAAAACTAGGTGTCAGCGTACCTAGTTGCAACATATCAGAGGCGGCTTAGGGCGTACCTGTTTCTCCTTGATCGTGGTCTTCATGGATGCCACTAGATCGAACCCATCCATACCCGTGCATATCTCCTCCCGAATCTGCTCAAGAAATCGCACATCCAACTCAGTTACAGATTGGGCATATCTGATCAGGCCACGCTCAAGCGACTGCGCTGCTCCACTATTACAGACCATATCTCCGATCTGGGCAATCTCCTTCTGCACTTTAGTAGCTGACTGGGAGGACTGCGCACGGGATATAATCCCCATGACATCCGGAAAGCGCGACCCGCTGTTCTGAAGGGCCATCAGGTTGAATGTCAGCTTTAGATACAACTCTTGCATTTTTGTGCCAAACAGGTCGCTAAATGCGTTTTGCATTAGGCGCGATTGAAACTGTGGAAATGATTGCTTTAGCATGTTTTTTATTTCAAAAGGCGATGTTGGGATTAAAAACCTGATAGAATTTACGCACTCCTCCCATGTTTAGCATACCACCGGAGAACCAGATATTATCGTCCTTCATGAGGGATTTGACCTCGAATGAGAGGGTCGTTAAGCTCTCCACACAGGTGCGGAGGTAATCCTGCCACCCATCATACAGCGACGATAATTCCGCAGACTGTAGATGCGGTTTCGGAGCCATGTACCCAATGAAGTATTTCGAAAGTAGACTTGTAACTTCAGGGTTGGACGTATGTGCAAGATCATCAAAGGTCTTTGTCGCATCCAAACCGGCGCTGGCAGCAACAATGAGCGATCCTCCCGGGTGGATGGGCAGAAAATCGGTAACATCATACACAGCACCATGGACGCCAATCCAAGTCTTTGAGCCTTCTCGATGTCCCGTATTCCGCGAGAGCTCCGAGATGGAGATCACAGGATCCTTGAACGACATTGCTTTCGGCGTCATGAATATATCTAGCATGAATCTCCGTTCTGCAAACGCAGTGGCCAACAGGTCATCTGCAGATTTGGCGGTCACTGCCCGGTTGCTATAGAGAGCTTTCCGGATGCCAGAAATAACAGTCTCGTAGACGGAAACTGAACCGCAGATGTAAAGGTATCCGCCCAGCCCTCCAAGCTTTGTCGACATTACAACGTCACAGACAGTATTTCCGTTCTCGACAATTGCAACATCGAGATACCGGGGTTCCATGTCTTTGTCCACCAAGTCGCGGAGGTGATAATCATATACCAGACCATTGCGGTCTCTTGAAAACGCTGTATGTAGCTCAAGGTTATCATATCGGACATAATTACGAAGTTCTTCTTCGTAGACCAACTTTTTCCGAGATTGGACTCCGAGGAATAGGATGTTCCGTCCAACGGCCCCAGATAAGATACGCTTCGCCCAGAAGCTCCTGAAAGGCGCGATTCCGGATCCGCCAGCGAACATGGCCACTGGGGCTGCGGGAGAAATTGGAAGTTGGAAGTTTAGCGGGCGAGAAACGCCGACGAGCACAGTATCTTGGAGGTTTGCAAAGCCGGGAATCTCATTGATGATTCTCTCTTCCTCGGGGTGGGGATTGAGGAACCCGCTGCTTACGCCAGAGTAGGATGCGTTTCTACTAGTGCTAGATGCAAGGGCGGATGAGATATCATGCTCCACACGTGATACTGTCAGATCCAATGAGGACGGGAGGAGCTCATCAGAGACACTGGAGATTGAATAGGTTCTTGGAACTTCGATGGGGATAAGTTTTACTAGCCATGATAGATCCTCTGGGTTGAATGCCTTGTCCCATACTCCTTGGGTGACTTCGGAATATGCAGCGGATAGAAGGTCACCTAGTGACCCCCTGACTGGCCAGGTCTCAGATGCAAGTACCTTCAAGACAGTCGATGACGATGTTCTAAGAAGAACGTGAACCTATTTAGATTATATCATGAGTATGAATGTCCTGGGACCTGAAAAATTATGAAAACTCACCTGCATGACCGTTTCCTTCGTAAGAGGAGACAGATGACCCTTTCTAAGAATATCCTTTATTCTTAATACCGCAGCAGAGTTATCACGCGAAATCGCTGCCTCGTGGTGTGCATATCTCTTCCACTCGGAAGACCTCTCCAATGCAACAACCTCTTCCAATCTCTCTATCAAGTTCAACACATCCGCCAACTTTACTACCTCCTTCCACCCATTCAGCGGCATCACCGCGAGACGGTCTCCAGGGCCAAAGGTAATCCCAGATTGCATGAGATCGACTGTAACCTTAGCTGTACTTCTATCCGGATCACTATCGATAAATGAGCGGCGTACGATCCTGGCTTTGAAACGGCATTCCTCAAAACATCCTCGCATTTCGTGGGGCTTGCAGGATATGTTCTCCCGGAACGGCTGTAGGCGCTCAATCATCGAGTCTGAAAGGGTCTTGTGGACTTCCTCCCATGGGCGGCCTTGGTTATCTGCGGATCCGGCTCCACCGTTTGTTTCGGTACGCCCGGTTTTTGCAACTACTTCCAGGAACCCATATACCTTGTCTATTGCACGTTAGTAAAGGAGAAGAAGAAAAAAAGGGTTGTGGACATGGAAACTCACATCTATGTGTTCCCATAAAGCCTCGTTCTCCAGCATAAGACTCGACAATCCCCTCCATCACTCCCATCAATCGTGTATCACCACTAGATTTCACATATTCAGGGACTGAGTAGTATTGTTCGACGGCTGTAATAAACGCCCGAATGTTTAACGGTAGCCAAGCCCTCAAATGCAATGCTTCTAGCCCAAGGAAAGAGTCGTATTTTTTGCGGCCCAGGAAGGCGTCCATAAGCTGAAAAAGTGGCAGTGCTAGCCCTGATAAAGCTGGTACCCGTTTTGACAGTGGCGCTGAAAATTTGGCATATCTTTGACCCCACTCAACCTAAGGACGTGTTAAAATAATATTTCCAGATATTTGAATCTGCGATTCTTACTGGATTGGAAAAGTTCTCCCCGGAACCGGGGTTTACACTGATCTGGTGGAAGACGTAGCCCAGCTGGTCGACCACCTCTTTCAAGGCTACAAGTTCCTTTAACAACCCTTCGTTATCCCTAAATAATTCGAGTTATTAGTTGAAGCTTTTTTACTCCACAAATCTCTAAAGAATAATACCTATCCATCACCATCTCTTGACACCTCGCGATCAACTCCACTCCCGGCGTAAAACACCCATGACTGGCAGCCATGCAAATCAAGAATCCGCGCTCCGCCAAATCCTGGAATACCGGCCACCTAAGGTCCATATTCTCAAATCGCTCCGCATATGGATAAATACTCGTCGGATCCCTGAGCTTGTAATTATATATCGACACATCATACTGTGTTAGATGCGGCAGCGGCCTTCCCATTCTCGTACACACAGTTCTCAGTGGAATTGCTACATTCCGCGGTATTCCTTTCGTTTCTTCCTCCTCATCCTCCGCATCTCCTGTGGCATTTAGAAAGGCCGACGCATACGCACCAGCTACAATTCCCTCATGCCCATCGTTCCGCTCTTCGTAACGATAAACACTTGCCAATATCCCCAGGCATACCGTGGCCGCCCATAGTGCCTGATCCGGGATAACATGGAGCCCGCCGCTAATGAGCGGAAGCTCAAGAATAGCTTCCCTGATTTTCCCACGTCCAACAAGACCTGGCATCCGAGCGCACAAGTCGCTCCAGACACGCCCCGGACTGGACGCCAATGCAATTGGGGAGGCCGAGGCGTCAGGAGGGCAGAACCCATGTGAGCTGGTCAAGTACCCATCCCTCCAGCCTGTCCGAGGACCCATAGATTCTGCACGCTGTAAGACACGGCGTGCGGGTGCGCCTAGAGCCGCAGCGAGGACGTCCTCGTTGGAGGGGGTGAGGATATCGGCATTTTTTAGACCGCGGGTTTGGTCTTTGGAGGGTGCGGTGGGGAGGAGAACGTCGACCATTGTGCGCCGTTCATGCTCATAGATTATGGCAGGTGCGTTGGGGCCCTGGGGAGCCTGTTTGGGGTAGTGTTAACAATTCATGGGTTTATCAATCATAGCGGCTATTGCTAATGGCTTTGGTAGTATAATACTTACACCGTAGAGAACTTGTTGTGCATTTGGAGAGAAACCGGAAAAAGCACAACCTCTAGGTCCCATCCTGGAGGAGCTTCTTGAGCCAGGACAGGAACCGGAGGCATCCGAATTACCACTAACGGGGCATCCTGAATTGTGGATTGCCATTGTTTAAATAGCTTAAAGTAGGAGTATCCGTAGGGAAAAGGTAATATAAATTAATGGTTCTCAAAAACCAGCTTTGGAAAGAGTAAATAATAAAAGTTAAGATGGAAACTAGAATTTTCAATAATCGGTATCTTTAGGTTGTGAATATCGTGTTGAGGACCGGCCAAACACTGGGATACCTAATTAACTGCCTAGAACACCAGCACCAACAAAAGGTGGAAGCTCGGGATCTTTTATGTGTTGAATTGCAGCTGGGCTGCCGCCGCCAAGTTTACTCTCCTGTCTCATTGAGATGGGCGAGATACCTGTGAAAAGATGGTTATGGCGTTACATTTTGATATTCTGTGTTTCACTCGTCATGCCTCAGAACCGCATCTGCGTGCCCTTTGACTTTGCCACTGCGCCATGGTCCCCACCAACAGTATGTCAAGGTCTGCATCAACGGGTCCCACGCGACGGGTTTGACTCGAGGAACCGCCGTTCGAACCCGCGCGCGTTTCAATGTGGCACCACTCCACCAACCAACTCCGTATGTAGCAGGAGGTCGGGGCTCTAAGACATATGTAGATGCCTCTAGATTCCCAAGAGTTTACATATACTCACTGGCTCATAGAATAATCAGTATCAAGCTTGCTCTTCACAAGAATAGTAGGAGGAAAAAAAATGAAGTGCCACTAAACCAGTAGAGATGTTTTGCGCGACCTGTCTGATATTACGATAGACGAATGTCTTAGTTTTGAGCCTTTGTCGGTAAGGGGTTTCTTGTGTGCCAAGACTTCTACGATGCAACTACCTAGCCGCATCAAACGATCCATTGGTTACTATCCGCTAACAACTGTTTTAATTTGTCAACTTCAAGCAGCGGCTAAAAAAAAATTCGTAATACGACAGTCAAGGCTGCTTCGAGACAATACATATCTTTTCATATGTCGAGCAGGCTCCTTTACGACATGGATCTGGACAGGTCTGAGGACTGTACCTTTCCCTACTTTGAAAACTTTGCGAATCAGGAGTTTACCTCAATTGTAGCAGTATTACGATATCTGCAACAACCTCAGTTATATAATACTACTAGTGGCCACATATGGCTGTGGGGTTGTTCCCGGGCCAACTCTTTTCCCAGACGGCAAGCAAGGCTTGAGGACTGCCAAGGTGTTTGATATAAAATGGTCATCCAGGGACCGCGTCACCCCATCAAACATCGATGTGCTCAAGTCAAGGGATTTTAAAGACCATGTATTAGGCTCACCGCCGAATCTTGGTACACTATTTTGCCGAACCTGAAGCTTAAGACAAACAGGGTTAACCCAAGTTTCAAGTAAATCAAGCAGCGTGTCTACCAACAACCAGGAATTGACACAGTTGTTTAGACTTCAAATGGTACATATTTGACACAAAGATTCTTGATGGCCATCATAAGGCCGAAATCCAGGAAGAATCCTCGTTTGTTGTATAACAGTATTGTTTGGTGTAGATATTCACACCGGATACAGAACCGGAGGTTTCTTCGTGATCTTCGATTTCCACCGAAAGAAAAGTCTCTTTGTGGTCTCCCCTGATTCTTGCCCAACATCAGAAATTCCCACTAGTATATATAGGCTTAAAGCGTAATGCATCCTTTTTAAAGGCGAACTTCACCCAAATTTGGTATCTGAATTTAACAATGATTATATCCGCCCCCAGACCAACCTACTAGCAAAAGCAATTGGCATGTGTTTTCAAATTCGTCTATTTAGTCCTTTATACATCATGGATTTTTCTCCAAATGCTACCTCCGATGTACGGCAATTACTGTTGCTGTTGGGAGGATATACTTGTTCTCTCTCCCATGGTCGTATAACATAACTCTAATGAGAGAAACATATGAATTTACAGGGCTATAACCGAACCTTCCGTGCCCTACGTCTTATGAGAGTTTCTGCCTTATGTTTAAGGCTAGTAAAGTATCAAGTTTTGAGCCCGAATATCAGGTCAGATTCATGCTTGCGGTATTTATCGCCCAGTTTAAAGACGGGGCTACCGGAAGGAACTCCTTAGTCCTAAATGCACACTTGAGTACTGTAGGTACCCAACCACATGTACGACCAACCAACCGAACATCTGGTATCAAGAATATTCTGTTGACCCGTTGGAGGGGACTCGATTCTTCAGTTGCGCCGTCTAGATTGCTTCACCACATTTAGCTCTACATATATCGTTTTAATTACTGGGCCCCCCCCTAAATGAGTACTTGCATCTTGACCAAGACGGAACGACAGTTAAGTATGTGAGATAAGACGCTTGAAGCTTTTTAATCTAGTGTCATAGAATGCATTGTGTGATGTTGAAGTATCTCAAGAGGCCACTATTGGTACAGACCGCCCCTTGAGGGAAGCTTTCGGCGTGTATCCGAATGATGTTAAAAACCAGTACCAAGGGAATCTCTACAACGCATGATTCGAACAGAACATTCTAAAGTATCGACACCAGCTACAGTACGGAGTCCATGGAGTTGGTGCTCAGTTTCTGCATTTCGACGAGGTTCCGAAGGTTACATTAAGATTACACAGAGCCTGGCTTCTGGAGGGAGTTACTATCATCATAGAAGTTCGGATAATTCATTTGCCTTCTTAGTCGGTGATGTATCCGGATCCCTAATTTTGAACTTCGGTGTGCATGTGGGAATCAGATGACTTGGTCTCTGTATACCGAGCCGACCGAGAGACCTCCGACGCACCCAACCCCAGAGCTAGCCTCCATCTCAGCATGGCGACGTGCTGTATATTATTAGACTGGAGGGCAGTATATCAACAGCATGCAAGCATTCGAATTGTTAGTAGGCGGGGCGGATGTCGTGTTGGAATCAACCTAGCAACATCTAACCCGCCTGAGCCAATATGTGGCTCGGGTAACCATAGTTTTAGCCTTATAATTCGAAACCTACCCGCCGATGTACATGTTTCTTTACGGGAGGTCGGCCCAGACTGAGACATTTTAATAAATTCAAAAAAAAGACTGACATTTGCAAACTCTTGGCCTTGAAACGAGTGATATTCCGTGCTTGCCAGTTCTAAGCAACGATATTCTCTCTTGTAGTTTCTCATTTCAACTGGTGTTTTAGCAATACTGGGAGCTTTGAGTGACCGCTACTATGTACAGTACCAAAAAAAAAAACGGGTGGATCCAGTACCGCGCCTAGAAGAATACCGCAAAAGTACGGTATTGCTACAGTATAATAGTTAGGATTCCAATTTTTTACACAATTCCGTATTGATACAGTACGTATTACATCCCCTTTTTTTGGTACTGTAGTTGCTCCCAGCATTAGAATCCGTGCGGCCGATATCTCTACGGCGCCAGTGGGCTGTCTTCTAATTGAGCATGATTACAATTAATAGAGATTTTGCGTAAATGGAGCTAGCTCTATATTTGAATATCTGATTGGTTAACGGTGTGATCGGCGCCAATCAGGTTGTCAGGAAATGGAGCTGGCTCCATTTGCGCAAAGTCTCCAATATCTTGAGGTAGGTGCGCTCTTGATTGTTGTCGAAACCTCAACATGTCCAAATGCTTAAGACCTTCACTCTCAGCAAACTAACAGAACGTATTGTACTAACTCAACTAACCAAGTGTAGGTTTATTAGATAACTAACTAGGTATAACTCCAACTGTACGCAAAAGAAAGGAAATGCCAGGGACCCTCAAGCCCGTCATTAAGCAGAATCGAATAGAATTCGTGAAGACATAAAATTATCGTAAAGAAAAGCGAAAAGAAATAGGCAGGAGCAAATAATTAAACCACATCATCATCCCTCCTCCTCCCGCTCATCCTAGCACCCCTCCCAGACCCTCCAACAAGATCCCCCATATCCACAGCTGCGGACGTTGCATCAAATGGTGCACCTGTCAACCCGCCACCCAATGTTCCCCATCCTGCTTTCCTGGTTGCCATCGCATCATGGAAACTCCTCATCTCATCCGAATCTGTGTATGAGAATCCCAGTGTTCCACTGCCACGAGGAAGGGGGATGTGGTTGAATCTGAAGTCCCATACTGATGCATATACCATCCTGAACGATGATAATGCAAACATTGTACCAATAATTGCACCTGCAATGACATCATAGTAGTGATGATACTCATCGATCGTCAACGATCCTGCAATAAGCACAGCGCCAAGAACAGGCGCATATAGCAGTGTCTGCTTCCACATGGCGCCATGGTAGTTGGAGAAGACCTTCATCTTTGCGTTGAAGTATAGGTACAGGAAGATAAACCCGGCGAATGCGGCGGTGCTGTGCCCCGATGGGAACGACTCTAGCGAGTCGTTGATTTCTTTCTCATCGCCGGTACAAATGCTACGATCGTACATAATCTGGCGGAGACCACTGCCGGTGTTCATCCCGACGTCTGGAAGGTTTGGTTTACAAACGGCGAGGAAGTGTGGACGAAGGCCTCCAATGAGCCATTTGAGAAAGACCTGGAAGACGGCGGCGTTGATGAGGGAATAGAGAAGGCCAACGACTGCGGCATTGAAGTCCCAGAAGCTGCGGACGCGAATTTGGAATAAAGTGAAGAACACCAAAGGCACAAAGAAGGCGAGGAACGCGGCGAGCCAGATGGGGATGATATTTTTGCGAAGGGGGTACGCAAACTGGGGATATACGATTTCACCATCCTGGAAATAGACGGGAAATGATCGTGAAGGCGCTGGAGGCGCCATGTAAACACCGAGACCGACGGCTCCCAAGCACGCCATGGTAATAATGTCGAGCCAGATAGTGCGGAGCCATTCGCCAATTGTGGGCCGCTCGTTCATGTGTCTTCCGAAAACCTGTCTATGCTTTTCGGGGTGGCCATGGGAGGCGCTGGAGCGGCGGTGATGATGCTTGCTGGAGGTACTATTTCCAGCCGGTGCTGCGGCCTCGTTGCGTGAGAATAGCCCCATTGTGAGGGAATAGAGATCTCAAAGTTATTGTGAAGATGTAGGAATTGCTCGCTGATGATCTAGGGAAAAATATGTACATCGTGGGGGCTTGAACGTATTTATATTCAATTAAATTAATGTTCACGTCACATCTAAGGGTTTCATTCCTTGGTTCAAATTCTTGTTTTGTGGGTGGCATGACGAAATGGCACGTAGAAAGGGAGGGGTCTCTGGTTGGAAGTTGGAACGCGAGGAAACAAGCTTTGTCCAAGCCTTGGGGGCTGCATGTGGCAGAAAGCTTGGAATGACGGAGAGGTACGCGTGGCGCACATAGCGCTAAACACTCTGGGATGCCTATCGGTATGATTTCTACCCACGCAACCTCGCAGTGTGTGTAAATATGGTACCAATAGAATGAGTGCCGTATATCCGTCTAAGTCGAAACGGGCTTGGTTGATTCCATCCTCTGCCGCTCGGGTTTGTTTAACCGAGTTTGGCCTGCCTTGGCGATTATCGGGAAACATAATGCGCTCTGTCTTCAGATCTGTGGTACCCGCAAATATCTACCTACTGGTGCATGTGGTTATCGTTGTTATCGGTCCTAGCTCATAGAGATTCCTCTAATTAAAGTAGAGTACGGCCGTACCTTTGAGGAAGACCCGGGGCTTCAATCATTGAGTGAGTAATCGTGAGGGTTTGCATGCACGTTAGATTTTGCCTGGTAGCACGGCCGGGGATAGATCTCGTCACTGGCACCTCGAGACAAAAAAAACTTTTCTCCAAGTATTGTACAAGGGTACCCTGAGGTGCCAACTCTTCGTTGAACTTTATTACACAAGTCAAAAAAGGTTTCGATACTTACAACGTTACCCCCGTCCACTACTTTTAACCTTACACCTTGGTATCTAGGTCATACAAAATAATTTACCCCTTCCCCAGGATCTAAGATCCTCTAGAGCTTAATTCGACCGGTAGTTCCAAAGACGTCATTGCACACCGGCAAGAGGCCTACCTGTATTAATTCCCGGGGCCCAAAGAACACATTTGTATCCCCATCGAGGGAGGGCCTTGTCACTTTATAGAATGTGCCTAAAAAGTGCCACTCTTCTGGGGTGTTCTGTATTGGGGGTAGTGCAAGTGGAATCGGGGGAAGTGTACTTAGTGCTGTTAATTGATTGGTATTGTATTATTCTTTAATGGCCCTAGATCAAGAAGTGAATGGCGAGAGCTTTGGGGCAATTGAGCCACGTTACAAGATGCCAGAACTACATGGAGGTTTAACTGAATGCCACAGCTAATAATTGATCCAAGTTCTTGAGAAATTATGATTACTAAACCTGCCGAAAGACCGCAATTGAGCATAGTGGTGGAACGCGCGGCAGGAACTTTGAGTTTTTGATGGGAGGGTAGAAGCAGATCCTCATGTAGATAATAGGTTTATGTCAACATGCGTCAATCAATGGGTACACGTATAGTGAGTAAGACTTATGACACTTAGTCTTACGAAAGGTATCAATGCCAGAAGGCTAAGCTACACGAATTAAGGGAAATCTGAGACATTGGTCCTCCTTATTTGTCTTATTCATAAAGATACATCGTTCTCAGTTTTCCCTAAAACTACATGTAGGTACAGCTTGCAACAAGTTGCGCCACACCTCCCTTTTCCACACATAAATCACGGTCCAATTACTCTTCGTCCTTCTCGGGTTTGCGTCCATAAACGACATGGCTAGAGGAGTAGGAGTATATGTTTAGTTTCTGTAATCAATACGGGTTCAATGATTGGAAGGTAGCTTACTAATTTTGATACATGTGTATCTTTCTATCGGTGAGTTGCTCTCTGCACTTTTCACATAAGGCCAGCACCTCTTCATTTGTCCATCTAGGATGTAAAGAAGCAATGTTAGCGTAGATCCCCAGCATAAGTTGTCAATCGGTTGATCGGTAGCCATAAGTTGGAAGCTAGCCAGCTTGACGCCAAGAATTACTTGTAAGAAGCAAGCAAGTACATGTAGCCTACTACTGTGGCTAGCCAAACCACCCAACCAACCAACTACATGTAGCCAACCAGCCAACCAACCAACCACCCACCACCATTGCTAGTAAGGAACCAAAACATACCCCAAAATCCGCGTAAAGAGCGCCATCGTGAATCCCTCCAACCCCGTTAACGCGCTCAACAGCGCATACTTCCCAATCTCCTTCATTTTCGGATCCTTCGCCCACGGGCCCAGTGGCATCTTAATAACCTTCTCATGAACGTCCTCGAAGCCTGCCTCGATCATCCAGGCCTTTGTGCGGTGCGCGACATGAGCCGACTTTCCAAACTTCTCCGCCGCTTCCGCCATCTTGTCGACCCAGATATCGATTGGTGAGCCGCGCGTAAACGTGCCATCGTCGGAGAAGATCTGGAGTGTGGGTTCTTGCGATTCAAAGTATCCGCCGGGCTTGGTTGTGCTGTTTGCATGGTTAATTTAGGAACGGGCCGACCCAGTGTGGGAGGGAAGGGGAAGACTTACGTGTATACTTTTTGGAAGAGCACAGGCCAATCACTGACACAGGCGAGCATGTAGCGCATGTGGATGAAGTCAAAAACGTCCGGAGGAATTGCCCATTCACCCTCTAGGTCGTCGATTTCGAACTGTAGGTTCGGAGGTACCCATGACGGCTGGATTGGTGAGAGGTCGTTACCGATGACCTGTAAAGAGAGTTAATATTATTAGCCTTTTATTTTTTATTCTTTTTTTTTTCTCTTTTCGTGGCATGGTTGTTTTACTAACCTGGGCGGAAGGATATGTATCCGCACAATCAATGGCCCAGATTCCCGTTCCTGTACCGATGTCCAGGATCTTCTGTGGGTTGTCACCGATGGGTGCGAAATGGAGCTTCCCACCCATTGTGAGGGTGCAGTAGTGGTGGAAGATGTCTAATTGCTCATTCTGGGTCTCGTCGTTGGGACCATAGTAGGAACCTTCTTTGTAGGCGTGGTATCTTCTTCCATGTTCATATCTGGAGGCGAGGTAAAGTATCAGTAGGTGTGCCTGGTTGGCCATGGGATATATATTCCCAGAGGCTGAGAGTCAGGCGACATTTACTTGTATTTAAGAACACTAGACTTTAGGGATGTTGTGGCGCTCTCTCTAGAAAATTGTTTGCGTCAATAATGATCGTATAAGCTACTATCAATGATTTGAACTTACACTCCGCTAGAGTAGACGGAATAGTCGTCAGTTGTGTTTCCGGAATCCACATCAAGATCAGGCAGCGCGGCGCTCGCAGCGTTAGCATTAGTTGATTCGGCCATCTCGTATATATCTTGAGTTGTTTATATATATCTTAATGGAAATATGTGCGTATGATCACGGAATCTTCTTTTTGAGAGATTGGGGAGACAAGAAATCAAAATCTGAACGGCCAGCCTCGCACACTTAAGTAAATTAACTCCTACTGTTACATTCCAAAGAGGAAGGAAGCGGGAAGTATGTCTACCGTTGCGGTGTGAACATGGGGTGTATAAAGGTACTCCGTACTACCGTTCGACATATCCGGTACAAAAAGAGCAAGCAACATGGCGAATCGGAATGTTGTGTGCAAGAGAATTAAGCCAAAAGCTACGCATAGAGAAGCAAAGAAAATGGCTATTAGATCCCGTTCCCGAGAACCCCGGGGGTCTTCTCCATGCCAGACATCGGAACAAGGGTCGAATGGATCGATGTATTGGGTAAAGTCCACATGAAATGCCACGCAAATTATGTGTATGCGTGTGTAGGAGCTCAAACCTCCTCACCTGAAGTATTTCTACTAATTGGCTGCGCGGCTAGTTAGGACGTCTCCCAGAGCTTAAATCTCTCTATTTGGCGGATCGAGCGGATGTTTCGGCGCCATCATGTGGGTTGAGTGTCTGTGGTACCTACCTCAAGTAGGTAGGTTACTAGTCCATTTGTATGTACAGCCACGTCCGCCCCAGCAGTAAAGGTGTCCGCGATTGCAACAACCAATATATTTTGATCCTCTTCCTCGAAAGATGGTGTTGTGATATACACAGTAGTATGCAAATATCTATCTATAAATTTCCCTTTGTAGCCATTCTTATCCGGTTGTTGATATCATGAGCTTGGAGACTGGGGTGCCAAAAGCTTTGCGGACGCGGCTATACTCGCTATCAACCATCAACCATAAGAACCTGGTGACGGAGACAGGGATAATTTGTATGGAGAATTGTCTTGGTCCATACAAATTATCCTTGTCGTCGGCACCTGCATTTACGAGTACATATAGCTCGAGAAGCTACATAGAAATTTGGGAATCTACCCCCCATAATGATACTAGCGTCCAGCCTAACGGTGGGATCCCTCCAATTCCCATACAAAAAATGTTCCTCTGAAGTTGACACACCCACCCCCTATGCCTTCTCGTGCCATATGTATGTACCAAAGAAAAGTGTGTGAAGAGTGGGGGCAATCATAAAGTCCAGGGTGGTGCGAGAAGAAGTTACACGCTGAATGCATCAGCTATTTACCGCTCGTTAAACCCTGAATATCCCAGACTGAAAAGAGACGCGTTAAAGTAATTGCTTGTCATGCTTAGACCCAATCTCTATCTCTTCCTTGTATTTATCTCGTATATAGCATTAACGGATAATTGCAGAGATTTTCGTAGGCTTAAGCGCGGCATAAACTTGGATGGTATCGCCTCACTCAAACACTCGACTGTAGAAAGAGAACAACCATCAGTTTTGTGGGAGAAGGAGGGAAGTACTCACGTGCACATGCGGATGGTTAAAGGCTCAAGTAGAAACTCAGCCATACACAGAAACAGGATCGAAAGCGTTAGATACAGTCCATAGTCCATGGGTGTGTAAATTGTCTCGTCGAATCACTCAGATTCATGTCTAAATCCTGGACTAGCAGTTGGCACTGCATGTACCGTTGATATCGGTATTAGGCGAGAAGACACCACATAAACACAGGCTGGGCACGAGACCACCTACCCCCAAAGTACCTACATACATCATGATACATGTATGCTCACTCCTTGCTACACTTATCACTACAGCGGTTCACAGGCATTTGCCAGCCAGCAACCAGTCAAACTGCGGGTTTGACTTAGATATCCTGATTCTTATTGGCCGTAATCCCTGTTCGTCAAATGGGCGTATTCGCCAAATGCCTGTGAATCGCCGTACCGCATAAGCCCGACTAGCTATAACGAAAGTTAGAAATACGTGCCTAAGGGAGGCGGTCAGTTTAACGGCCATCATAATTCTACTCGACTAAGAGGGAAGCAATTGCTCTCACGTCCTGGAGGATTTCCTAGACAGCAGGAAGTTTATATGTATCAGCACCCTAATTACTGCAGATGCAGGAATCATGTTGTTTTGGAGTAGAACCGAATGCTCATAAAACCCATGAACCGTAAACCTGGGGCGCGGTGAGCTGATGGGATAGGTATTCTTACCTGGCTTCTGGGAACCCCGGTTCGGAAGTGTACCGAACCACTAGCTCTGCATGTAATACAACTATCTCTATATATGCAGAGTCCTCTAGAGTAGCTAGAGTAAAGCGCACACACGTATTTACCCATCTCAGCTGTTATTCCCCGATTGCCTTCGCGAAAACTCCGGAGGAGAATACGTTGCGGAACAGAACTATATGGCTCAGTCAGGAGAGTTATCGAACTGAATCATTCTATACATTCCTTCAGAGCGCGAGTTGAAGTAATACCAAAGCCATGGCTTTTCGTTCAGTGCAGAGCAATTACTGATACATGGGCTGACCTTGAACATCCTCTCTTATGTTACATACGGACGCTGAGATCCGGAGGCAAGACATTCTGCATGGAAAGTGGTGTGGTGCCCCGATGGCCCCAGCACACAAGAAGGAAGACGGAGTGCTCCCGGCTTTGTGGGAAGTGAGCCAAAATATTTCCATACATTCCAAAGCGGGATGGTGTAAGACCGGCGGTCTATCCCAGCACTTGAGAAACATCTGCAGCTAGACAATCTTACTGTTCCCTCAGATTTCTTCTCATAAGGGTCTGTGTTCTTGCCTTGGACCAAAAAAACGGTGCGCCTTGAGAATTGGTTGGAAGTGAGTGCTCTTCTCCATCACATGTATATACTTACACCACCTACCTACTTGTCTTTCCTGAGCGACTTTTTATTTACACTGACCTACGCTGTTTCCAAAAGCTTCTCCTAACTTCAAAAATTCATCACAAGACTACGACTTTCGTCCGGAAATACACCGGAGAAGCATCTTGCCTGTGACTGGGAAAACAAGCCGGAGAAGACCTTTATGAGCTTGATCTCAGATAACCCTTCTTCTTCTAGCCCCATCCTCCGCCCTCTAACCCTGTTCTGCCTCGCTAGATATAATTAAACACTAAGTTTATTTCACAGAACCCCTTAATGCGGATTATGTGGGGAGATGGGATCCCAGAGAACCACTACGCCCCCCCCCCCCCCTCCCGGCCTGCGCGATCCTACCACACGAGTCCCTCTAGCCCGCAGAGCCGGCTTGACCATGGATGCTGGGGAGGGGCCCGTCTGCCCAGAGCCGGGCTGGGCGCGCTTCCTGAGACGTGGGCCCCTATCGCGAATTCGAAGGGTTATACGCTGCTAGTTCCTAGGCGTTCTTTTCAGAGTCTTGATTGAGTACTTCATTACTGATATTTTCAGTCAGAGTCGCTAGTAAGCTCAAATTTATCTCATGCCCTAGTCTCGTGCCCAGCCTGTGCTTACTTCAATTTGCGGTCTGCACGAAGTAAACACACAGGCTGGGCACGAGACTACTCATGTCCTATCCTTTTTACGTTCTTTGGCGGAATAAATACGGTATTCTAGTCATCACAGAGCCGCTCTGAGTCTGAATTAAAAAGAAAAAGAAAAAAAAAAACCGCTCTGTGTCCGAGTGACTAGACATGACCGCCTACGTCACACGGAATCACTCGATATAAACACCACCATGCCAAGTGATAAGTGATATATAAAGAACCAAGTAGGTTGGCTACATGTCTGTAGTATACGATAGATATAGATGCGATATGGAACATCACTGAAACCCGATTACATAGTACGGACACCCCCATGGACCTGGTATCATATCTACATTCATCTCCAAGTACCCATGCAACTTGACCGCCTCTCAGATTCCATCAAATCCCCTCCCTAAAGGATCTGTTATAAAACCCCTTCCCCCATACACAGTCCAAAATAAATACAAACATAAAAATAGAAAAACTTTTCCACATCACATCATCAGAAATCACAATTACAGCCCACACGCATCCCAATCTACCCACCGATCCGATCCAATACAGTTGTAATGTTCATCATTAAATACCCACCGCCCCTATCCCCGCCCCTTCTCCCAAGTCTAGTCATCACAAATGCTCACAAAAAATTAAATAAAAAAGCTACAATAAAAAAAACAAAAAGGTCCCAACGCCCCCGCGCATCACTTCCCCTCCACCAGCCTACCCCAAAGTTCCCATGGACCTGCCCGCTTCGTCGGTAACATGCTGTACTGCATGCTATACAGATTTCGGCGGTGGATTGGGGGCACGGACTGGCCGGTCATGAGGCAGAGTATGACGTGCGGGGAGACGTAGTGTTTTCGTATCCGCTGGCCGAGCTGGAAGTATTGGTGGAACATTGCGCGGAAGGGGAGGGGGGTAGACTATTATTTCTTTGTCAGTGGGAGGAGGAGGGATATATGAAGGGGAGAGGGGGGGGCATACTTTGAGGTGGATATAGGATATGGACGATGTGGTATTGGTGTTATCGAATGCTGCGACTATGGCGCGCGTGTTCTTGAGTTCGAAGCGGATCCCGCCAGGGAGGCGCTTGGAGTCTTTGACGCGCAGCATGAGTGCGAAGAGCGGGAAGTGGTTTAGACATGCCAGGAGTGTCTCTAGCGTTGCTTTAAGCATTATGATGGCCATTCGCGCGCTTGCAAATGTGAGGTAGAAGACTAGCACTGTCGGCAGTAGGAATATCAGCAGTGTAAAGAGTATCGTCCCGATCAGCAGCTGGTCGAGGTCGTAGTCACAGCTATCGATTCGATTCCTGAGCACGTTTCTTTTTTTACCCCGGAAGAGGTGAAATAGTGATATGATGATAGACAGCTGCCAGTTGTAGATACGCGCAGATGCGATGTAGAAGGAGTATATATGCAGTGTTAATATAGAGAGGAGATCTGAGAACAAGGCTATGGGCATGGAAGCGCCGGCAAAGGATGAGAAGCCGATGGCATATATAACGCGTGGGAGGTGTGGGCGGATACTGGTCATGGTATCTGCCCAATAGTCGATTACCCAGAGGAATAGATCACCGAGGAAAGAGCCGAGCTCTTGGTTGAGTTTGAGACCGCCGGGGAGGTTCATGAGCCAGGAGATCATACCCTTCATGCCTTCAACAGTGTAAGCCTGTACATAAAACGTTAGTAGGGAGGGGGTGATGGGTACATGTAGTGATCGAGGTTACATACATGAAGATAGGAATCAATCTGGTAGGCTACGATGTGAGCGTTTTCTATGATGTAGGACCCTAGAGCAATTCCGATGATTACATCATTGGCGACTAGCCAAAGACTATTATAAAACCGAATATAATCCGGGTGCGAACTGGTGACACTCTCCCAGTCTTTTTTTCGCCGTCGCAGCGTCACGTACTGTATGGGCCAATAGCAGAATTGTTGCAAACGTATATCAAATTGTTGTGCTAGAGCACTCCAATCACCGTTTAGCAGCTATCCCCTTAACCCATATTATACCAAAAACAACAGGGCAGGAAAAAAAACCCACCAGTCGCCGAGATATCCTTGAGCGCCGCCAGCTCTGGCTTCAGTCTCCACTCCAAAACCTTCAATATGGTCTCCGCAACCAACCTCCACACCACAATCAGCACAACGAAACAATTCGTGACCAGCGGCCACATAACCCAGACCGCCCTCATGAGCGTATCTAAAAAGCCCTTCCACAGGCCTGTTGCCCCCTCTACCACCCTCTCACTAACGCTCAACGCCCTCCTATTCCTCCTACCAATCAAGAGACTGATGTTCTCTTTCAACAGTACTCGCATCTCATGCGAGCAATTGACCTGGTCCACAATCATCTGCAAACTCCGCTCCTTTTCTGTTGGTTGCGGTCTTTTCACTGAGTGTAGGCGCAACTTCTGCACTAGTTCCTCGCGGCGCAGCCGCTCTCCCGTTTCGTCGGCCTCCCCTTCCATGTTTTCGGCGCGGTCTTCGAGCGCCAGTGATATTGGTCGTAGAGAGAGGTACTGCATACGGTGTGGGTGAGGGCGCTCGAACAAGATCACTTGGATTGCGGTGCCGCTGAACGGCGGGCAGTGAATGCGCGGGTAGCGGCTAGATTTCTGCGTGTAGGCATAAATGTGCGATGGGTCGAACGTCTGCGCCGATGCTGCAGGCTCGTTGACATTTCCGAGGACATGAAGGGCACTCTGGCCGCAGAGCTCAAACAGGCGGGTGGCAGAGTGAGGGGACTTGCGGTAGAGATTAGTTGAGGTGAGGTCGCGGCTGATTCGTCTGCTCTGTTTCCTCAATTCTATCAGCACCCACAGCCACCAGTACTACCACTGCGCCGGCGGTTAGAACACGGGAAGACCCACATCGACGCCATTTAGCACATCTACGACAAATACATCATGTTCTGAGTTGCGCCATCCCACCAGCACCCCCGGCTCACTGCTGCGCGGAAAGTCGAGCGGCCAGAATATCCGCATCAGCCCGTTCTCATTGCCGCTAGCCATAGTAGCCGCGCAGTGGTTAGTAAAAGCTCCCGCGCCGACGGAGCTGCTCGCGCGCCGAGATTGCGCTGCCGCTGCGTGTTTGCTGTGTGCGTCTTGGTTAGCAGGCACCAAACCGGAGGAGAGTGGGGGGGTGGGGATGGGGGTGGAATCGACTACGAACTAGGCTTGTTTCCCGCGATGCGATGCGCTCGATGGGGATGAAGAAGAGAAAAAAGAATAGCGATAGTATGAGGAATCCTTTTGTTGCTCGTCCCTGTACCGCACACACACAGACACTCAGTTAGCCAAGCGGGTAGAGGTGAGGATAAGCTTCCAGCCAAGCCACGGGAACGGGGGAGAAGGAGAAGGGAGTATTTACGACAACACCGTTGTCCCAAGCAAAGTATGCCAATTCAATCGCTTGTGTGATTAGAGAGAAGCGCGCAGTAATGTATCCGGCAATGAAAACCAAGATCGCCAATAGCCTTTTCGGTTGTTAGTTTCAATTCGGGTTGTGTGTTGGGCGTTGGGCGCGAGCAAGCGGAATAGGAGGTAGACAAAAAAAAAATAGGTACTACTGACAGAGGCCGCATGAACAGCAGCTATTCATGGAAGAACTGTGACCGAGTGGGGGGTGTAGAGAGTGCTTGCTGATGCTGTCGTTTTTCTTGGGAGGAAAAAAAAAAGTAATTGTGCTGCTAGAGCTCCTGTGGAAACATCTATATCGTGGAGTACAGATGGGAAAAGCTGTTGGCTTGGATGGGTTGGCTGACTGGTAGACAGGTTCGATGTATGGCAGGTAGATGACGCGCTGTGGGGGTTGCGAGACGTTGAGGCTCTTGGGGGGTAGGACAAGGCTTTTGTTGGTGCGGGTTGGTCGAGTATCCGTCGCAAGTGCAATAGAATAGAGACTTATTGGATATGTGAATTGGGCACCTACACACTCTATCTGGAGACCTGTGATAACAAGGAGGAGGAGAGGTTGAATCCCGGATTAAGGAGGGGGGTAGGATGTAGGTAGATACTATGTAGGTAGATAGAGACGTAGGTAGAACAGAGCAGACAGGAACATGTGTGGGTAAAGCAAAGCAGATAGAGTAGAGTACGTATGTAGGCATGCGTGTAGGGAAAGATTTAATTTCGCGTCAGCACCCAATCCACCAGCCCTATGGATCCTAGCACATTCTGAATATGATATCTCACACCCTTCTCGACCTACCAGGGTTTATTCTGCAATTACTACTACAACCTCCATGTACCTACATGTATGTTCAATACTACATGTACCCAACAACTACATGTAGGTACTACTACTGCTGCTTTTTCCCATATACCAAAACGATAAAATATCCTAATCCATCGTCTGCTAACCTCACTTACTGCCTCCTGTCTTAATCCTTTCTCACACGAAAGAATTCTTCCAAGGACACGTTGCAATGCTCGTTCCCCGTCCATCCATGGAGTTTCCTTCAAGCTCGGGCGCCTGTGGCTGATGCTGTGGAGATCTCTGTGTGGCAGTACGCGGAATGTCCCGCTATAGTAAGTAAAGGTTTCAAAAAAAAATATAAACAGTCATTTCTCGTACCCTTGACCCACAGTCAAAGAAAAATACATACATGTATTGTCTTATCCACCACTACATAACAACAATACCAAAACCTGTCCTAGGTTTAGGTGCTTCCTGTGTCTATTCCCTATTCAAATCTGCAATCGGAAATACATCTGAAAGTGGGTCGTTATATACCATCTATATACAGTACCGGTATTGTACCCAGGTACTAGAGGGGTAATGACAACTCTGCGGCTCAACAGCTCACAAACTGTCTTGCGACTCATCCGTCTTCAGCGCATCACTCGCACCACTCGCACCACCCTTATACTCCCCCACATCCATTGCCGCAACTTCAACATCACTGCGCTCGAAACTAAACGTCTAGCCATGGAGAAGCAGCGGGAACAGCTCTACTCAAAGTGGTCGCACTCTGAGCTCATCACTCGCATTCTCGAACTGGAAAAGTCACAGGAAACGTAAGTAAGTCCCTCCCTCATCAGAACTTGCTGGTATCAAAAATCCTCCGGTGCCCCTAAAACTAACACATCCCTCAGAGTAAAGCAGGTCCAGCCTCGAAAAGCAAAAAAGACGTTCGACTCTTCGGCCTATTCAACACGCCACATTGCACTCAAGATCGCCTATCTTGGTGCAAACTATGGAGGTTTCGAGTACCATGCTAATAACCCGTTCAGCACTCCTACGGTTGAAGAGCAGATCTTTAAGGCCCTGCTCAAAGGGCGATTAGTCCCACACAATGGGCTACCTGGAGAGGAGGAAACAGTGCTAGGCTGGCCTGGAGATGAGGCGGTGGAGTACTCCAAATGCGGGCGCACTGACAAGGGAGTTTCAGCATTCGGCCAGGTCATTGGTGTGCGTGTGCGCAGTAACAGGCCACTACCCGCAACTCCCCGCTCTCCGCCCGCAGAAACCACCGTGGACCCCGCCACAGTCACCCTGGACGATAGTTTCGGCGCCGATCTAACCGCCGAGGCTGATGAACCCAGCATCCATGAATTTTCTGATGCTGACGAGCTCCTCTACCCACAAATTCTCAACCGGCTTCTTCCGCCCGATATCCGGGTCCTAGCTTGGTGCCCCAATCCCCCGGAAGGCTTCAGCGCCCGCTTCAATTGTGAGGAGCGCCGCTACCGCTACTTCTTCACCAACCCCCCAATCCCTCCAGGGACTGCTGGAACAACCCAAGAAAGCATCCACCTTGATATCGACAAAATGAGAGAGGCCGCGGCACTGTATGTTGGCGACCACGACTTTAGAAATTTCTGTAAGATCGACGCTAGCAAGCAGATCAGCCGGTTTGATCGCATTATCCGTCACGCTTCCATAAACGAGGTCGTCCCACAAGCGCCAACGTTTGGCGCTGTTTCCGGCGCTGTTCCTGAGGCGGCAGAAACAGGGCGCCCAAAAACCTTCTACTTCGAGCTGCATGGATCCGCGTTCCTATGGCATCAGGTTCGCCACATGGTAGCAATGCTATTTCTCGTGGGACAGGGACTAGAGGAGCCAGCAATTATCACCAAACTTCTAGATACAAAAACTAACCCTTGCAAGCCCCATTATGAGATGGCAAACGATCGCTGCCTTGTATTGTGGGATTGTATCTTTCCTGAGGGAATGTTAAAGTGGGAATATGAGAGTAAAGCGGAGCTCACCGGGGATGTGTGGAGAATCTGGCACAAGGCTGCTATAGACGAGGTGTTGGCAGGAGGCCTGCTAGATGTTATCGCTGATGGTGGCGGGATCGGGGTTACTACTAGGGAACTGAAAGGCTCGAAAAAGAGCCAAGTGGTTGTGGATGGTGGGCATGCTGCCCTGCTGAGGGGCAAGTATATGCCCGTGATGAAGAGAAAAAGAATGGAAGAGGTTGAAGTGATTAATAAAAGATACGTTGATAAGAAAGGGGATTGGATGGAAAATAGAATTAGACGGGTTGAGGCGAGAAGGGCCAGAGCACAAGGAAGAGAGGAAGAAAACAACGCGGTGGAGGAGGTGGTCAAAGAGTAGGTATTGGCGCAGCTGAGCACCGGCTAGATTACATGCCAGTTAATACCAACGTTCAGCGCGCCGCGATGATCTATGGAAGTGCGTCACGAGTGATTCGTGTCCGAGAATGAAATCATAGAATATCACTCGCATTTATAGCTTACCCCTCCCCCGCTACGGCGTACCCCTCATGCTAAAGCTCGCACCAATGCTCTATCTCGTGTTAGGAATACACTTTCTGCCATCCCATCACGCCATCAACCACTCTCTGCGCACGCTACTGGCGTTACGAGATAATCTCATCTTCTAGAGCATATATCTCAATATTCTCTGGCCCACCAATGGATACAACTTTATGATGATCATCCAAAGCTCTGAAGTTTGGCCGGGCTTACACCAAGGCATTCAGGCAGTCCATCTCGGAAGAGGTTTTTATTTTTTTTAAAAAAAAAACTGATTTATCGACACATGATTCGCTGTTTCCTGTAGTCGTCAGCACCTGAGAAGGCTTTTTTCTTCTCAAAACTCGTGTCTGCCTTGTGGCCAATTCGTTCGAATACAACAGCACATCATATGTATGTACATACCAAGCCCGAGTGCCCAGCCTCTCCACGTACATACATCAAGCCAGCAAACGAGAGTGAACGCCTCGAACTAGATATGATATTGCATTACTTGTAGCCAGGTAATTAAGTGATAGATGTTTTCAACTTGTCTGCTAGCTATGTGGTAGGTGGTAGGTGGTAGGTAGGTGAGCCATGGCGTGCGACTGCGGCTGTCCCTATGACTGGAGCGTAAGGATCAATCGAGAGCCACCGAGACGTACTGATGGAGAATTATCAGGGGCCCCGAACAAGACATATTGCATATTGGCGTCCTAGTAGTTGGATCAGACTAAGGGCAGATCTACACCACGACTACTCCGTATTCGTACTACCCAAAAAAACATAATGGGGGACTTGTCTTCAGGATTGGGGGAAACTTTAAATCCACTCTGGTACCCAGACGACTGCGCCCATCTACGTTCGCGACATCCAGGGGTTAAGAGTATCAACCGCGATGATCCATTGCGACTTTCAAATATTACTAGCACAGCCGATAAATGCGTGAATGTCAATCCGGCCAGCGGATAGCATAGGGATGAGTTGGGCTACCAAGGATAGTTAACTACCCTAAGGAGCACAATTTCAATCCAGACGTTTTTTTTGCCCTTTTACTCACTTTTGGGAGGCTGGGGTTTCTAATGCAGATCACACTCTACATATAGATCAGTACCTACATCATGAAAATATCGCCGTTTCATGAGTACCTACATTTCATACACTCATGTATATATAGTACGATTCTCGAGAGAGGGTAGGTGTGTCGACTTGAATTTCAATTGGCAGAAACCGACCTTTAGCTCGAAATAAGTGTAGATTAGGGTCTTTACTTGAAGCTCTTCCTACAAAATCAATTGCCACTCAAGTTTACACACCCACCCACTATCGAAAATCGGGCCATATGTAGACTTCTGCAGGGAGTCCCGCATGTAGCTAGAGCACGTGGCGGTAATCAACTTTGGTTTTAAGCTTTAGCTCCCCATGCCTAAGAGTATGGGGTGAGTGTTTTAGCCTCTAAACCTGCATACATGTAGTTTATGGCATGCGCCAGCCCATGCCATGGGATTGGAATCGAGGAATTGTTCTAAGACGACGATTGATTGAGTACGATCCTGCGCATATGAAGATTGAACCGGAGAGAAACAAAGGCACAATTCATTCCCCTCTCCATGAGGACAAACGTAGATGTTGCAGTGTAGTTCGTGCGTTGGCATTAATTGGCCGCCGGGACATGGCAGTAGAAAAAAAAACTTTCCAAAAGGCCTCCTCAGTGCCACCGACAATTTCGTATAACTTTTACACCGTGTTAATATGTCGAGTTCTGTTACCATTAGACCCATCAATGGATGAAGGGGGGGTATCCGCTTTCTCACGCCATCATGCAATTGCGTCCTGTCAGTGGCCTGCAGCGTACCTTCTTTTTGCTTTTTCCATTGGGCGGTTGCGCATGCGCCAACCCCAGTTAGAACGACCTGGTTGGTTGAGGACACTGAGTGTTTCCACTGAGTGATAGAATAAGAGGGCAGGGCAGAGCACATGATTACGGTTTAGAGGCAGTTCGGTTTGGCTCGCTTGATAGTGTTGGTGAAGATCTACAGTGCAGTGCAGCAGGTAGAGTGGATGATGGACTGTGCTTTGTGATGTGTACTCGGCAGCGCAGTGAGTGAATGTTTGTTGTTTTCCGATGCTTCCATCTAATCCCGCGAGGTATGGGAGGTATCGAGGTAATGCTTCGGTCAAGATCACGATCAGTCAATAGGGGAGTTTCAAGCTAGACAGTAAGCAAGCAATGCCCCTGTAAAATGCATCAAGATTAGAAATCGCAATCGTACTGAGGTGAGCTTGATAAAGGATAAAGGATGAGGGGAATCCACCCCACCTGCATAACTCAAGCCCTACAGACTACAGACAAGAAGAGACTGAGAGACAAAAAGAGAAACATTAAAAACCAACATTATTCCTAGCAACAATCCCAGGCATCATCCCACTCCCGAGAATCAGAATAAGCAAGCGGATCAGGACCGGCGCCAACGCACCGCGGAACAAAGAGTACTTAAGTAGAGTGACAGCGCCCCTAGCTGTCAGTCAACTCCAGCTGTCACAGCCATTGGATCATATATTCGAGCTCCTTTCTCGTCTCCCCGGTTAGTTCGCCTCCTTGCATGATAAATTAGTAGAGGAAGCCCTTTTTCGAATTCTTCTTTTACCTTTAGACCAGGCACATCGATAAGCAAGGAAGGGTTATTTCTCAGCCCTAACATCCAGCTAACGGTGAAGGATAAGATCTCAACCGACGTTCCGCTACGTTACACGTTACCGAGCCTACCCTTAGCTACCCTACCCGCCGGGCACTGCCGACTCGCTGCTATTTTAGACGACAACGCACTCCTCCCGACTATCCAACTACAGCCAATTGATTAGCAATCCAAACAACAACTTACTAGTACTACCATCTCCAACAACTGTCACCATGGGCAAGCCAAGAGTGAGTTTCTCTACTCAAGTACCCGTTTAATTGATTAGTAGCTAACCAGAGCCCCTCTCGGTGGCAAAAGCTCATCATCCTCGTCCGCCATGCCCAGAGCGAAGGAAATAGTATGTCGTCTCCCCCCGTCTAAAACCCATCATCAGCCACTAATTCCATCTCTAGAGAACCGTGCAATTCACCAAACAGTTCCCGACCACCGTGTGAAGCTCACCAAAGAAGGTAGCCGTCAGGTACGTACCTCCATGCCCCCCCCCCCCCTTCCATTCAACCACACTAATCTCTTCTAGGCCCTTGAAGCTGGTGACCGTCTCCTCAAACTCCTCCGTCCCGAAGACACCGTCCAGATCATCACCTCACCCTACACAAGAACCCGTGAGACCACCGCCGGCATCCTCCAATCCCTGACACCCCATCCCAACAGCAGCACCATCAAAGTCTACGAAGAGCCTCGCATTCGTGAACAAGACTTTGGCAACTTCCAACCATGCAGTGAGGAGATGGAACGGATGTGGCACGAGCGTGCAGCCTACGGACACTTCTTCTATCGGATCCCAAATGGTGAGAGCGCCGCGGATGCATACGATCGGGTTTCAGGGTTCAATGAGAGTCTTTGGCGACAGTTTGCAGAGGATGATTTCCCGAGTGTGCTTGTGCTTGTCACTCACGGGCTTATGACCAGGATCTTCTTGATGAAATGGTTTGTTTGCGCCTCTTTCGGTAATGTGTTGGTTAGTGCTAATTGAGTGAAAGGTACCATTACTCTGTCGAGCACTTTGAGGACCTTCGCAATGTCAACCACTGCGAGTTCGTAATGATGGAGAAGGACCCCCAAACCGAAAAATACATTCTGCAGAACAAGTTACGCACATGGTCCGCCTACCGCAAAGAGCAGGAAGAAAAGCGCGCCAAGGATGTACCCCAAGAGATCAAAAAGCTCGAGGCCGCCATGGCCGCTCGTCTGACCTATGGCGGCTGCGTCAACGGGTGCAACCACCCCAAGAATGCATTCTCGGCCAAGGAAGTTAACGCCCAAACGCTGCGAGATAAGCTCAAAGTCATCGAGGCGGGGCGCGACTTTGGGGGCAGCCGCAGTGGCGCTGGGAGCAGGGTATGCAGTGATGATGAGGCGAGTGGGAGCGAAGAGGAACGTCCACTGATTGAGGGTATTGGCGGCGGGTATAAAGGTCGGGGTGGTGGGCACAGTGGTGAGCCCAGCGATGTGATGGAGGATATGGTGATGCAGGACCAAGTGGCGGCGAGCAACGGCAGTGGAGTCAAGTTGTAATATCTGTATGTGTACGTCTGTACGTCTCTGTGTTAGCGGTTTTGTGTGGGTTCATGTTTAACGGAGGTTGAATGATTGGCGTTTTCCTCGTTTTTGTTTGCTTTTCCTTTCTTAGGTTTAACATGCTAAGATTTCTGATGCCTCGCGGCTATTTCTACTTTCTTTTTTTTGTCTTTACACTACTGGATCTTTTCTTTGTTTACTTTTCTTGGATGGTTCCTGTTGTATTATAATGGGGAAAACAAAAAAATTGATTTACTCATGAAATATCACTCGCACTATGTATCGGGTGTGCACATTAAATACCGAGGGACCCCCCTGTCAGTTTTTTTATTGGTCGATTTAGTATGAACACCATGGATATCACCAATCATGCAGGATAATTTTTACTTGTGTGGGAAAAAATACCGAGACATTCTCATATTTTCACTTATAAAATCGAATTAAATCGGTAAAGGCATAAAAAAATGAAAAAAAACTAGTGATATCGTCCTTATCTACTGCTTCATCTGCATAGCATTTTTAAATGTTAATCTCTGTTGAAGATCGTTGTTTGATGAAACTTTAGATAAACAGGAGTCAAATTGAGGTGATGGAGGCTGCGTTGCAAAAGCTGGCAACAAGCTAACTAAACACTTGCTTCACTGTCAAGTGTCACTTTGGTTCAAAAAATATGTATATCAGTCCAATCAGGGCTCTCCCCAGACCCTCATTTTTTGAAATTCCCCTAAACGGGTTCTCAGCACTTACCCTCAACACCTGTTACTCGGGGTGGGGATAAGTGAGAAGACACCCTTCACGCAACTTTGGCAGCGTGGTGCCTCCTGCATCAGCCGTAGTACCGATAGTAACGGACTAAGCTACACTAACTAATCCACTACACATAAAAATCCGGAAAACTACTGCTCCCGTCAAAGTCAGGGTCAGGGGTGCCATCACCCCGAATATATGGACTGCTACTACTACTACTACTACTACTACCATTCAGCGAGCTGCATATCACTCCTGAGACCGAAGAGCTCTACTCTGGTTCCCCGATAATCGAACGGCCCTGAAACCCCCCCCCCCAAATTTACTTCACAGGATATCACTCGTGGTGTGTAGATGTAGCACGCGGAATATCCTCCAATTGGTAGATACATGCATGTGCATACTTCACCTGTTTGTGTGCTGCTCATCGCTGTCATCAGACACAGGGTGTTCATGGGCGCCTTGTACACGTACACATCAGTCCATGAATGGAATGTGATGAGGACCGGCCAGCCAGCACAAAGGTGGGATGGAAAAAGTGACGCGGCAACAGAATCTGTTCCTGCCTCTGATCGAGAGCCTTACGCTAATAATGTGGTTTCAGACCATTGTCCTGTGGGTAATGCTAGGGGGTGGTGGTCGTGGTTGGATGGCTCGGTCACGGTTTCACCAATACCGTAAATACTTGATAAATTGGCTAGCGCCGTGTGCACCAAAAGTACCCAAAGTGCTGTTTTTTTGTGTGATAAAGGGCAATAACGCTGGCCAATTTATCGAGTATTTGCGGTACTCCACAGCCAACCCCGAGGTGCAGAAGAATACGGCGAAGGTACCAAATGAAGACTAAGAACTCCGAAGAAAGACTTGTATAATGGCGGTTAGTTATTAAAAGGTCTCTCCTTCCCCCCCACCCTCCAGCCTCTAGCCGTACTACGACTAAGAGTAATGACTGAAGAATTTATATAGAAGTGAGGAAGTCAAAGAATGTATCTATTCCTCTCATATACCAGCAGCAGAATATTCTACTCCCTACTGTAACTGAGCGCTTCATGCTGAGGTGTTCTATAGCCTTTCTCTTAATGTACAGTAACAATTCTGCATGGAAGTGGTGGATGGAGGTGAAAACAGCAACTCTCTTTTTTTGGCATTCATTACGATGATCAACGACACATGTATTCAAGTAAGTCGGCATCCTATTGCCACGTCATTTGTGTTGTTGTCACTGTTGGCTGGCTTGTATAGAACGTTTAGTTTGGACGTATGTTGTTCTAACAGTCATATACATACATTCAAAAAACACTTAATTGTTACATGTAGTGTTGTTTCTATGAGGGAATCCCGTCCATTTTCTCTTTATTTTTCAGTTCAACCGGCAATGCAATCAGATTTGAGTTCTTCGGTCATCTCCTATCTGAAGACCACTTAGTCCTGCAGACCCCCACCAGCTGAAGTACGTGGGGTCGGCATATCTCAGGGCTAGGGTTTCTGTGGGGACATACCATACATGCATCCTCAGCCCACACGTCTCGATCCACCACAGCAATGATTTTACGTACTAGCTCCTATTAGCAAATCCGGGGGAACCATGTGTGGTATGAGCTTTTAGGGCTACGTTCCAATGATAGAAAGGTGAGATATTGAGTCACATGGGTATTTTGGAGTAGTGTGGTAAGACAGAGAGTGTACTATTATGAGTTGTGTTAATGCGAGCTTACCTGTCAGCTGAAGTACATATGTAGCCCAAGGGGCTTGAATATCTTGAGCCCTCTTTCCCTTCCACATGGGTTGATGAGAATCAGCCTTGTTGTGTTGTGGTGGACCGTAAAGGTGTGAGAGGAGCTCGGGGAAGGCCTAAATGGGGCGGATTGAAAGCATACTCCCCGTCTACGTAGCGAATATCACCGACATTGAACTCAGCGCAGTTATGTACCTTGGGCCTTGCAAGTGGCTTTACTTTCTACTCTATGTAGGACACTCGATTAAATGTGGTTCCGCCAGGGCTTTAATATCCCCAAAGATTTGAAAAACAAAGAGGCTTTTTCTGATGTTTAAATTTAGAAAGTCAGTTCCGTGCTCACGGAATCTTTCCGTCAATAGATGGCCTCTAATACCTCAAGACCTACCGAGAGACTTGTCTCATTGACACTCCAAGTCCCGGGCGCCCGCTCTCGGGAAAGAATTTCAAGACATTTCGTCTTCACCCGTCATGATCACCCATGAGCACAGGGCAACGAGACCGCATGGATACCGGTCCTCAAGATACCGATGTCAAGGCGATCCGTGACCCCGAGCTATTCCCACGAGCTTATCCCGACAACCCACAGATCAACATATATCAAACCCCGAATCGGTTTAGCTTCAAGACAGGGTTCAAATAGAGTTCCTTGCCTGGGCCACTTTATAACATGATTCAATATTGCCTTCTAGAATTACTCGGAGATCCAGATGTTTTTCGGTTGCCTGCCGAGAAATATGGAGCAGGTTCTCTTGGGAAAAGAAGCAAATCTTTACCGGGTAACCCTTTTAGGCTCTAATTACCGAGTGAGACCTCATGACCGGTAAACAAGCATAGGGCGCTCAGCGATCCAATTAAGAATGTCATATCCGAGAGATACTTCGGGCATGTATCGTGTGTCTCTTCCCATATCAAATACTCCGACAGGTTCGTGTCATGTAGATACATGTTGGAGTAAGTTGTGAGATCCAGGTACACGGATTTGTTTGGTAAGCCAATCAGTAGGATATGTTTGAGATGCTAGTGCTAGTGGACACTATGCCAAAGAGGTTTTTGATACATATGCGCTGAATACTCACCCGTTATAACTCATTTTCGTATTGTCTTTATCTCTGAGGGCTCTGATCTGACCTTAGTATGTTATGTGTGTATCTGTAGGTGCGATTGGCTGAGTTTTGGCTAATCTTTGATGAATATGCCGTGTTTCTAGCTGTTAATTAATTTCTCCATATTTTTACTTTCGATAGATCTGATCCAGGTCTCGATCGTGCTTCCTCGATAGAGTACGGATCACCGCGCCTACCGCATAATCAAACATTTTTATCCAAATAAACGTTGGCGGGGTAGATTATGTGCCAAGATTGTTTGGGTACAAGTGTAGAAATCGACCAGCTTGACTGTTGCCTGACGTTGGCCCTGACTGACTTGACTGATTCCTTCTCGGAAAGCAAGCCGATGCCCAGAGATCGTGTGAGCCAGGTTATCTGACTGGCCAAAGATGTATTTTCCGCACTCGAATGATCGGGTTCAGAGTAAGGCGTGAGAAAGGGAGAAAAAATCTCATTCGCTCGCTTGGGTGCTTCCCAGGGGTGTTTTGACAATGTCAGTTGTGTGGAGCGGGGTTATGTACGCGATTGAGTTTCCACATCTTGGAACTTTCAAAAGGTGATTCTTGAGCTGTCGACGTGGTGGTTCATTTGGGGGTGTATTCAGAACCGGACTGGGTGTTTCAAACCGGTCTAGGACCCTCTCGAAGCGCCGCCCCGGGAGAGGGCAAGCCAAACAATCGCTTTCATGCGGCCAACCGGGTTCACTCTTACAACTGGGATGACCCAATTGACAAACGACGTTGGGTTGGGGGAACCACATGTATGTACGTCAAGTGCCGGTAGAGTATGTACGATTCCATCTGCACATAACGAGAGAGGGGGTCGATAAGATGCGTTGTTAAACTTTAGACATGAGACCTGTGGCTGGCTGGGCTAATGGAATAAATACCACCAAACCGTAACCTCTCCTAGCTAGTCCTCCTGCCTAGTCTACTTTACTGTACCTACATGCCATGCGATATCTTCAAGTATTAATAAGGCCGTCTTATATCATTCGATCGATAGTACGTTGCTCAATATCGATTTAGACACGCGCCTTGTACATATGTAGATTTTCTGTCATGTCTATGCTGTTCTCCTTCTACGATCAGGAGTCTTCTTCGCCCGAATCAGAGGATGAAGAAATGGGAGGTGCAGAGCTCTATGATGAAGATGTCGAGGGGACCTTTTACTACGACCACGACGAGTCGGGACCAAGCACTCCAGGTCTCCCAGAACTAGTGCCGTTGCCGCCAGCAATAGATCGGATTCCGTTCGAGCTATGGGAGTTGATATTTGGTTTTGCGGCACCAGGCCTGAGAGATGATGGATATCCGCCGCCGAAGAATCTATTGAACTGTGCCTTGACTTGCAGAGTTAGTTTGCACCCCTTTTTGTAAGGATATTTGCGAATTTCCGGCTAACTAGGGGACTCGATAGCGTTGGTCATGTACAGCAATTCCGATGCTGTACAAAACGCATGGCTATGGCGTCTTCATGCCAGATTCCTCAAATCGAGACCTTGGTTCAACCTATTTCCCGCTCTCGCGAAAAGTGGATTTCTTCAGTACCACGGCCGACTGGAGGATGTTGAAGCTCTGGCGTACGCTCCTGCTATCGTGTTTCACAGTCTCATCAAGCACAGAGTCCGCAAACGCAACGTTGTATCCATACATCAAATATGTCACCCATCTCGATGCGCGGACCTTGGTTATGGTTTTGACGGAGATCATGAAATCACAGCGAGCTGTGGGTGTGAAGACGGCGCTTGGTTCCAGGGCTTCTGAGTACTTTTTCGATGGGCTTTTGGGGGGGTTGGAGATAGCGGGGGCGTCGAGAGGGGACAGGATGATTGTTGGCGGATCCGAGTATGACTCCAAAAGCCCTGTTTACGGGAAAGATGTGAAGATTTTTGTTGGGGATACGGCTTTGATGATTATGGATTGTGGGTGAATCCTTTTTTGCACTTTGGCTAATTATTTTATTTTACAGATGAGAGATACTGACAGTTTTTCCTCGAAATCCAGTCCTATACCCCAATATCCATCATCTCAAAGGCTTCACAATCCCGGAATTAGGCCAGCTACGAACCCTCGATCCAGTCCGGATGTCGCACCCCATATCGCTCATATGCTCCCTCGAAAATTTGTCCCGCCTCGTTATCTCATCCGGCTGGATGGTTTGCCCCGAGCTTGGGAAAGCCATAGCTTCGATCCGGCCCACGCTGGTGAATCGTAGCTTCTCACGCCCCGGAAGACAAAAGGTCAAAGCAGATACCTTCTGCCTAACAATCCTCGACTGGCGCTTCAAGACGCACTATGATCCCATCTACAGCCACAACGATGACTGGAAGAGCGATCGGTCAGATTCCAACTGGTCTGTAGGAGCCCTGGAAAGGTTCTTTGATTGCCTGAACCCGAACTCTGTAACCTCATTGGATCTAGATTTCAACATCCAATACTCGCGGCTCCCCGGAAAGAACCCTGGAAGCGTTCCCTTTGCGATTCGCCAGAGTGGGAGCTTCAAAGCGCTGAGGCTGGCCAGGATGAGCTGCGGCGCGTTCAAACTTTGGAGGATGCTGGTCGACATGGGTGCCGCTGGGTTTGTACCCCAGGCACTGAAGCTAATCGACCTTATCATGGAAGATAGCGCTACCGAAAGCAAGGTATTTGCTGGGTGGAACTTCGCACCCCAGTTCTGGCGGGATCTCCGCACAGTGGAGTTCTCAAAGTTCAACGGGATGTTCGGGCTGGTTTCGGCGGCAGCGGAGGCCAAGAGTGTAAACAGCTTTGACGATACCCGCTCGCGGTGCTCTTACACATACCACACTCTAGATCTTGAAGAGCTGTCGCTTTCCTGGGAGGATAAGCACCTAGGTGCGGAGAAAACATACATGCACTTCTTCACCTACATCCTTCCTTCACTTGGAGCTGGCCTGACAAGCTTGAAGCTCATGGACACAGACCTCAGCATGGGATCCCAAGCCAGATGCGGGGCAATCCGATATCCACGTAGCACAGTTCTCTCTCGCTCCCCCCTCGAAAGCTTAACAAAACTTCAAATCCTCGTCCTCGCCGGCGACGTGTCAGTCTGGCTTCTCTCCGACCGCACTAGGGACGTCATGCGCGCCATGCGGAACACAATCACCAGCGTCGATATCTGCCTCTCCACCAAGGACCTGCGCGACTCGAACCTCTCAAAGATGTTCAGTCCCTGCGAGAAGCTGGAACGCCTCATCATCAGAGCATGGGACAAAATCGTGCAGGTCGCACACAACAACCAGCACCCCCAGACGCAGCGGGATGCGAACTCTGGCCTGTGGATCGAGTATCCGCCGCTTCTCACCAATGCGCGATACTCGCACACGTCGCTGTGGCCCGTGTGTCCAAAGCTCACCGCCCAGGGCGTCAGGCACTACTTGAAAAAGTGCAAGCGGCGGCCCGAGCCCGCCTCGTCGCGCACCGTGTTGCGGGAGTTTGCCTTCTCGCGGGCGTTTTGCAGCGATGCGTCGCCAAAGTCGTGGACTGAGGTGAGGGACCTAATGCGGCATAGAGGGGGGAGGTTCCTGCCGAAGTTGGATGCGGGTGGCTCGAGGGAGCATAAGCATTGGGATGAGGGTATGCCTTTACCGGAATGAATGGGGAGTTTTTTTCTCCTTTCTTTTTCTTTTTACGACATTTACGAATTTTCGGCTTGTCTTGCGAATTGTATAATACCATTAGTATACTGTAAATACCTACAGCTACCGCCCTATACATATAGAACGACACACATTCTCTGGTGGTGGGGATCTAATCACCTAATTTCTTTAGAATTTTCTTGTATATAGACTTCTGGTTATTTTTGGATTACTTTACGTACAGGTTTTTCGAATTTGGAGTTTTGCATTTTTTTTTCTTTCCCCCGAGGGAAAAGCTTAGAAGATGACCGCGTTACTTTGCCAATATTTTTCTCCTCGTGCCTCTTTCTTTTCCGTGTTGTTCAATGTAGAGTAAGAAAGCTCATCCATATCATCATAAGCGGTGTGGTTAGAGCAAGCAAGCAATCGCCGAAGAATTACATGTGCCATCCATGTGGTGCGGTGTGGCATGTAGGTTACATGTACTGTACCTACTCATATATACATGTACTCTACATGTAGAGTAACATACATGTACATACATACATACATGTAGAGTACATGTACTTGACAAAGAGCTCCCACGATGCATGCATGAATCAAGCTATCAGAAGCGAGGGGAGGCAGGGGGGAGATGCGGTGTAACTCTTCCTCGCGCAAGAAGAAGAAGTTCGTTCATGAAGCTGTCCCACTGACGTCTCCGACGTTGACATAAACTCTCCGGTGTGGATTAGGTTAGCCTAACACCGGGGTTGCCATGCGGTATTGTTTGCATCATCATCCATCACTCATCGAGATCCCCACCTCCTCTCACCTCACTCGTCTCTCAAAATAGGCGGTCATGAGCTAGTGTCCAGAAACTGTGCATAAATAGGAGGCCAATCCCACGCCCATTCAAACTCAGCAGCAACCAGCTCACAGCACCGGCCCACTTCTCGTAGGGAATGCCCAACCCACCCACCCCGTCTCCTATGGTTGATCCAACAGAGAAGGGGTTATAATAGGTGGGTATGGAATCCCCCCACTTCCGCTGTTTGAGTCACCCTGCTACCCAACTCGACACCTTCTAGATACATCCTGGGCGGCTGCTGTGTAGTAGTTCATCATGCTGCGGAGCCCCGTCCCCATGTGTCGCCCCCCGGGTGTCAACTCCCCAATATCATCCGTCTGGAAGGGACAACCCCCCCCCCCCTTTTTTTGCCTTTTTTTGGCGACTGCTACATCTGCGACAAAGGTAATGGACGAAGTGGTCTTTTGTTTTTAGCGACACCGTGTGTAGCAGATGGATGATATACGTGCGGGCGCCGATTCAAGTGTTTATTTGATCGGACCCTCTCCCTCTCCACCCACCACCAAATACCGGCTCATCTGACCGGTAAGCTTTCTGTTCCATCTTGTTTTCCACCAGGCTGTCTTCACCTTCAGCCGTGGGGAACAAGCGAAGATTTCCTGTCATGGAGTTTTCTGAAGGATGGGGGTGGGGTGGGCGAGAAGGACCAAAAGCCCACCCCGAAGGTTCATCCCTCACCCCTGCGCGCTCCGTAACGACCTACACTAGGGTAATTGAACCGCCCACTGAGATCGCTGAGTATCGGTGCGTATGGAGCCCTCGAGGGTTATTTACAGAACCCTATTCCCATGGCGGTAAGCCCCGACTTGACCCTAACTGATTCATTTCCCCCAGCAGTTCACTAACCCCGCCCTAGACCTCAGAAGCCCCGCCCTCTAAGGACGCCGATTAAATTGGCTGGCACAAATCGGTGTGAACGACCACGTCTTCCCGAGTGCTGTGTGCACCAGTATTAGGGAAAGTCGGTTTGTTCTCTCTTTGAGAGACTTGGGAGCTGTATTTATATTATATTGCCCTCGTCGAGCAGTTGATATTATCGAGAGTGTTGGCTACTCGTTCGAGTGGCTGTATATATATCTACTCTGTCTCACATAGCAAACCGTCAAGTTCACACTAACCCCTATATGCGAGGGAGGGGGCGATATTCACGTGCACAGGGCCGTGAGGATACCTGTCAATATCGCCCCAGCACTCAATAATCGAGCTGGATAAAAGCCAAGTTTGTCCCTGATCAGTTCAAGAAAGGAAATTATCCATCGACCTTGAGCACCCCGCATATCTCCCCCCGTCCCCCTCACCTACCCACGAGGTGATTCAGAGCCCACATTATTCCTCTCGGGGGGGAAAGAAAGTTTAGCTGTGGTACATCTGGCACCTATGCCGCTCTTTTCATAGGTGAATCTGTAATGTATTTCATCGGCGGAAGCTGTACTTTTCCCTGCGTCGAGCTGTATGTAGCGCCCCTCTAGATCACCCCGCACTGCCTGAGATACACCCCCCCCCCCCCCCCAATTGCAACTAGGCGCGCTTGATATTAGAGTACAGCCCTTCTTATTATTGGAAGGATCAAGCAACTTTTCTACCCAAGCAGCGAACAATTGGGGGTACCCGCGCCATAAATCTGGCCGCGAGGTGATCCGGAGCCCACATTGTTCCTCTCGGGGAAAAATGAGTTTTCGCTGTGGTATATCTGTGCATCTATGCCACTCTTTTCATAGGTGCAACGTGCATGTATTTCATCGGCAGAAACTGTTTTCCCCGCGTCGAGCTGTATGTAGCCCCTCTAGATCATCCCGCACTGCCCGAAAGAGACCCCCCGGCCCCGCTCCTCCGCTGTCTTGCCACGGTGGTGTTGTGGTGTCATGGTTCTTTCTTTTTTTGGCGTCTCTGTGTATCTCTTTAAATTTTCTGGTGTGTGGGGCGTATTGTATCTTTTTTTTACCTGGCTTCTCTATGCGCACCCAGAACTTGTCGTATTTTCATGTATATACATAGTTGGTTCTGTAGTTGAAATTAACAAAAGTCAGTGCCCCATAATTTAATTTCTAGCTGCATTTGACTAATCAATCAATTAATTGCGATTATGAATTAAACAAAAAGTGATTTAATCATAATTTTACTGGTACTCGTGCGAGGCGGCGGTTGAGAACGTCAAGTTTAGGGGCAGTGCGATATTACCATAGACTATGGTCTATTTGTAATTGATGAGTTAAACAAAAAAGAAATTCCAGTGTTGGTGAGCCGAGTGAGAATTTGTGAAGGAGAGTTGCCATTGGACAACCTGTTTTTGGACGGGAAGGATGAAGCTCCAGCGAAATTGTGGGGAGGATATGGGTGGTCATACTGAGAACTGTTTGAGCCAGGATATTATCTCCTAGCTAGGACTCTGGTTCAGGCAGGGAATTTATGGTCTTAGGCCCTGTCCGGGTGCACCTATGGATCGAGAAAAAAGCAATTCTAATTATTGACCCCTACTTTTTGCCTTCATCGCCTCTTGTTTGGTATGACATCCAGTGAAAGGAAAGCTTATATCTAGATGACCAAAAAAAATCATATTTTAGATTTCTGTGGTGGTGGTGGTGGCTTTGCGCGTGGTGTGTGTTGAACCCATGCAGAACCGCCTGAATTTTACCTCCCGTAGTGAAGAGTATGGTCCTTCTGTGGACTTCTGTTAACGGCCCGCACCCTTAGCACCCACCCCGCGTGATAATACTAAACCGTAGAAAAGCCACAGTGGCTTGGCAGTATGTTTTCCTGCATCTTCAATCATTGACCTTCTGAACCCTGCACCCGCTAAAATCTCAAACCACCTACCAGGGAGAATCGAGAGGTGGAGGGCAAAGTGGCGGGGGAAGGGGATAGATGTATGTTTTCAAGTTTGCCTAGCTACAGCTACCCCGTACTCACTCCCGTATGTCTGGTTGAGTTGTGGTAGTCGGGCACTGGGCGCGGGAAAGTCGCAATATATGTGGGTGATAGGATGGATGGTTCTACCACGAAGGAGGATGGAAGGCAGGCGCCCCCCCACACGGAAAGATGGCACGCCTAGTTACTAAGGCTAGCCTGTGACGCCATTACCAAGATCGCCTTGCAAAAGTGCTATGTAGACAAATGGCTATTCTTCCACCTCGATACCTCGGCGCCGATACCCGAAACCAAGCGCCCCACAACCCAGCACCACGCACCACCCAACCACCATGAGGACCTGCAAGAACTACAAGGGACTCCTACGAGGATACCTACCCAATCCACAAATATATACACATTCTTCACCAAATATCACTCGATTGCGATAACGGCCGATATGTATGCGCCACGCATCTGCAGCTGTCAATATCGGTGACCTCGTCTGTGCTCAGATCCCTTGCCTCTCCTCTCCCGAGCCTGCCGAACTGCCTTACCCATCCCATCCCATCCTTCCACTTGTCCGGCCGACTGACGGATTTGCCCTAACCATGCGGGCGAGTAGAGGCTCGACTTCGGACGAAGGCAGAAGGCAAAAAAAAAAAAATACCGTTTACATAAGTGGGGAGCTTTAGGGTGTTTCATTTTTTCTTCTCACAACTGGGAGCGCATTATATGTATGCTTTTTCGTAAAGGAAAAAACCCCGATTCTATTAGACTACATATATTTACCTAGAAGAGAAGGTAAGAAAAAACGAATTGCCACTCCATCTAACCGATAAAAAAAGCACAAAAAGCGATGATCCAGCCCTCTTGCTTGGTGCCTCCTTAAGACCGCGGGGGTGGGCGAGAATTAAGATCCAAGCCGATAAGAGAAAAAAAAGAAAATCCCTCCATACTGCAAGTAAAAAAAGCAAAGCTTACAGCAGACCAATCCAGGATGTGTGCTAGAACATCAATCCGGCCCAACGCAAAGAACAGTGATAAGGAAAAAAACAAAAACAAAAAACTGAGGCTTAAAAAAGCTCTCTAGTTGTTTCTCTTGGCCTCATTTTTGATCTCCTCGAGCTTTCCGTTGGCCTTCTGGCTCTTCTTTCCCAAGTATGACGCGAGGTAGCTCATCAAGTCTGAGCTGACTACAAATCCCGCCGTCACACCCGCCCTGGCCATGGGAATGTATCCCTTCTCTCCAGATCCTTGCTTGTTGAGCTCTTCGCTATAGACGGTAAAGACATACTCCTTTGTGCCATTTGCAAGCTCTATTCCACGTGCGTAGGCCCCATCAGCAAGCTTCTTTGGGTACCCAACGACCGAGTTCTTGATATTCTCAGTGGGCTCCTTGACAATGGGGAAGCGTTCCTCGAGCTTTCCTAGGCCGCTCTCGGCGAGGTCATCGGCACGGTTGACAAGAGGGGTGGCTTTGGAGAGGTAGGGTGAGAATGGTGCAATGAAGGTGCTGTATGCTGAGTGTGTGATGTTGATGGATCGCTGGGCAAGAGGGTACCCTTTGAAGGTGGTGATGGAGTCAGAGATTATTGGGTAAGAGGCAAGGTGGTCGAGGGACTTGTAGGTGACGGTCTCGCCGTTGGTCATTTGCTCTTGGGTCTGGGTGGTGGACATTTTGATGGTGTGATAGTAGGTGGGTATGAGGTGATTTGAGTTTTATTGATGAAGCTATTGATACAAGCGAGTTAGTGAAATGTTATATACAACAAGACCAGAATGATTGGTTTGAAGGTAGAAAGGGTAGAATAGGAGGAAATATGTGGCTGAGTTGAAACCAGGAGGATCAACTTACTATGTAGCAATGAGGTGGGAGCGCAAGTGTAGATGAAGCAATGAGCAGAATTAAGAGACAAGTAAAATCAAACAGATGAGGGGGGGAAACCGTCGTATTTGTATCGAAACATATGTACCTCACACAGTCTATATCTGCCTAGAATTGAGTGGATGATAGGTATCTGCGTCTACGTACGTATGCAGCAGCAACCCCTCTTGCCCCCCACTGTATTTCACGCTCCGCGCCGCAAATTTCACCTCCCTCATTTTGCCTGACATGTGAAGAGCAAGAAAAAGAAAAAGTCTCCCCAGTTGGTCACTACTCGATAGGGTCCCTTATCATTGGGTTGGCTTGTCATGGGTGTGCTTTCCGATATCGTAAATCTGCCGGTATGTTGTCCGCAAACCGCTAGATTCGACGGCCGCAGATTTCGACGATAGGTTGTGAGTCGTTTGGCCGTATCTGCAGCTGCATGTCGTTGTAGATTTTAACCGTTTTCTCCACTTTCCTGTCAACTCCTCTTCTTTCAACCTCTGGGTAGGGAAGGTAGCAGTCAATTGACTCTCAATGCTCTAGAACCGCCAGTTTTTCATCCAATTAACCCATCACAGGGTGGTCTCTTGATCTCTTGCCTTCAGGAGCTCAGACTGAGTGTGTTGCAAACATCGCAAGAAGAATCAAAAAAAAAAAAGAAGGGCGCCTTCACATGTGAAAGCCGCTCGCGGCTCGAGCACACCGCGCCAAAGATAACTCTCTAATCCCAATCCGCGGAAGGGACGATCAGCGTGCAAGACAAGGATTAAAGCTCGCTCGGAAACCCAAACACACACATACAAACTCCTCGCTTCCGGCCGCCACATGCATCGTCAGTGTCAGCCCTGTGGCGGAAACATTCCCTAGAAAGACCATAGGGTGGGTAGCACTGGCTGGTGGGTATGTACCTAGCCTGAACTCTCACATCGACAACAACAACATTGGTCGAATCGAACCTTTTTCCCGGCTTCAATTCCACCGGGCTAGAGAACGAGTAGAAACCCTCTTCTCATTCCCGTGTACCCGAGGTTCGTGAAGGTTAGGAAAGAAATGACATGAGGCTCAATTAAACCCACACCCTAGAAGTATTGTACATACCCCTCCATATAGGTATGATACGATCAGACATGTGCCCGCCAACATCAAATTTCTGGTTTTCCAACAGTCATGTCACATGTGAATGTTTATATTTATCATCTAATGTCAACACCAGAAATTTTCTCGGAATAACTTTTAACCCCCTAGTCCTTGTTGATAGAGCTTGGAGTTACTACTAGAGTGCTGTATTTCCGCTCTTAGAACCCGGTAATAGGATTATATGACAGTACTATGCTGTCGGAACGTTTGGTTTGATTATCTTGTATCCGTACGTGACGATATCGATCCTCCAACCAGCTAGCCAGACTTCAGCCAACCGAGAAAACACTCATTGCGCGAAATGACTCGTGATGGCGCTCAGCCATTACCTACATGTACATATGTACCTACCTACCTACTTCATCGCCAGGCGAATCGGCGATGTCCGTGCGGTGCATGGCATCTTATTGTAACCTCTGAAGCTTTTTTTGATTCCTGCCCATATGTAGGGAGGGTCCCAACTTATCCCCACCCAACGATCTCATTTTCTCTTGTGGTTCGTTTCACTAATGAATACGTGTTTCCCCCGCTCCATCTCCCCACTTCACGAGCATCAGCATCCGATCTGTTTGAGCTCGTGAAGTCATCCCACAGGATGATGAATATCAAATTTATCCGCCCCGCCCTAACCTCCACCCATGGTAGAGTGGACCATGGAGGATATGGCTTTTTCAGGTTTTCAGCTTTTTTCTTCGATCTCGATAGAACGTTGGAGATAAGGCTCAGATATGCGCATATAACAGGGATTAGATAGAGTATGTAGGATACCTCTACTGCATACATGTTCTGGTAGTACTCATGGAATAGATCGGATCATATCACCTCAATCAGTAGATTGTGTACTCTCAATCTTGCTCTAGGCAGCTAAACACGGGCCGAGGGTTTTCTCAAAAATGGCTGCCTTGTAGATCTGATTGACGCCGGCCGGGTATAATACTCTATCTCTATGCACATACACGTGTCTCAGGTACTCTACAGCGCTCAATTGAGCTCTGCTATCTATCTCAAAAGTCGGTATCTGACTGGCAAATTACCAAATTCCTTCTCTGCAGAAGTAAGAGAAAGAAATGCGAAGGCCGGGGATCCGGGGACGCAACCGGATGTACAGTACAATATATAATCACCCAATATACCCGCCTTCCAAGTTCATTTGTTTGAATTAATTGATAGCAATACGCCCCATATACTAGCAGAGAAAAGAGGAAAGTTGAGAAGCGGGAGGGGGAAGATATAAGTAGGTGGCGGTAAACGAGCAGAATGTCTGAACGCAGCAGGGGAAAAAATGCTGTATTTCATTTCTCATTTACTACGAGAATAATGTCTCTGAACGGGTAAGTACCTAAAGCTAAAAATTCATTCCAACCTGCCACACGTCATCGAATTAGAGCCGTCCAAACTCGGGATATAGAAAGCGGCAAGCAAGATGGAGAGAAATGAAGATAGAAAGAAAAGCGCATACCTTTCGATAAGATGGATTCCAGAAGCAGTCTCCACAGCATGGCTCATTTCACCAGGTCTTAGTTCGAAGGCAGCATCTTCAAACTCCTTCTGCATTTCGCCCCTTCCAAAGAACCCACTACCCTCTGTCAGCGCCGGGAAGGTTGTTTGCGATAGATATAGGAAGGGGTAACCAACAGATCCCCGCGCTTTCTCGCACTGCTGCAATCAGATTCGGTGAGTGCCAGGTCAGCCAAGCTAACCGAGCCATCCCTCACACGCGCCTCGAAGCCGAGAATCATCTCCATAGCCTCTTCCTTTGTCCTGGTAATTTTGGCCTGTACTCTTATTCAGCGTAAGTTGGGGGGGCTGGGGAGGGTGGGCAGAACAAACCTCCTTCCATGAGCTAGCCCTTCTGCTCCCCTCGTGCTTGACAAGCAAGTGGCTGCATCTGATCTTCCCCGCCTGGCCACCGCCCTCAGACGGCTGCAGCATCGTGGCGGGGAATTCATTCGCCATATACACCTTCAGCTTCTCAGTGTCCGCATCCGGTGGAGGAGCCCATTGCGATGCGTTGGTAGAGGTGTTGAAGTAGTATGGGAGGTTCTTAGACTTGGAGAACCGCACGGTCCAGTGAGCGGGGAGACCGGTTTCTTCGGTAGACTAGATGCCGCGTATTAATATCCTGTATCATGGCCCATGCAATCTGCACTTCACTTCACTTCATCCCTCCCAGCGGGTATATATCTACTGTAGTTTCTGCACCGCGGCAGGGGGTGAAAAGGACGGGAGGTGAGCGAGGGGGAGGGGCATAGATTAGGTTGCATACATACCATGATCGAGTGTTGGAAGGCGAATTGACTTGAGAGATATGAAGGACTTTTAAAGGGAGCAAGCTGATTCTTAGGATGCTACTGCTAACGGAGAGACGGAGACCTTTAGATGAGGGGTTGACTGTTGGACAGTTGGATGTCAGTTGCTGGCTGCGTAACCAAGGTCATGCGCCACTCTCAGAAGGATTAGCCGAGCCCGCAGATCGTGGGGTTATCCATTGATGCCCGCATCCGCATCCGCACAACACAACCTGTGATATGGAACACTCCAAAGCACAGCTACGCACTGGTGGTACCTTGCACACGAGTGATATCCTATGATTGCAGCAGTTTTTACATTGTCTGTCCGCACTGAATTACATACATAGGGAGATTTCCAAGTTAGGAAACCGTAATTACCCTCTTAGGTATGCGTATACATGCCTATTACTACATGTAGTAATAAGTATTGCCTATACGGGCCATAGCTGAATAGGTATACGACTCGGAGTCGGCAGACAATATGAAAACTGCTATTCCTACACTATAAAAGGTCAGGACGAAAACAATTTCTCATTCAAGAAAGGAAGGGAAATCTTTCCCTACATCCTAGAGCTTTCTGGAGGGGGGCGGTTGGGTCCTCGTAAAGGAAAGAGGAAAGAGGGAAGGAACGTAAACTACATGTATGATCGCTAAATCTACCATCACTACATGTATAACATGTACGTATATTGGTAGCGTTTTTATACTACAATAGGTGCCTCACCGCCGCTCGGGCCACTAGGAGCCAATACATACGTTTTAAATAAGAGATAATAATAATATTAGCTGGGTTTTGTAGAGCGGGACCTGGTGATGTCTCAAGGTTGAAGATGATACATAAATACATTTAATCATATTGAACTCAAGGGGCTTTCACCAATTAGCACCATGTACTATTTCACCTCTCGAATACATACAGCCAGATATTCCGAGATACACCAGAACCCAGCAATGCCCTATCTCGAATGGCTCCATCTATCTATAAATAGAATAGTTAGATATCTCTGTCATCACGAAAGGTTTCAGTCGGATGGTTATCTGCCTCCGATTTCCGTGGTCTGTCGGGTTACAGCTGTCAATAGACAAAGAACGGAGTGCTTTAAGGGAGACGACATGCATGCATGTTTTCAAATCTTCATTTAAATAGCAATACCGTCATGATATATATAATAGTCCTCTGACCAAGATAAATATCGAATCTACATGTACTCTTCCGGAATTAATTACAACCTCACGCGAGCAAGGAGAGGCCCAGCGGCAGGTGGCCCTGACTGCATGCGTAGTTTTTTTACGTTTCCGAGCATAAATCGTGCTTGGCAACTAGATTTTGGTGGTATGCAGACCCAGTTCAGTTCAGAAACGTTAAAAAACTACGGGTACATACATGTACCGATGTCTATTCCACACCATTAGTATACACCGAACCCGACGCCTACCTGAGCCATTCCGAGTCATTGAACAGGACCGAATCTTTAGAAATATTCCTCTGGTTATTGGCGGTTCCTCGAACTGATGATTAATTTCATATGCGGCCAGAGGCCGCTCCTCACTACATGTGTATATGTAATTATAAAACTGGGTGACCCACGCTGAAGAAAACTAAGGCGGCTTGCCCCGGGCCCCCACTCCGTGGCTTTAGTTGGATGCAATCGCTTATAGATACAATCTCCTTAACAAAGTTTGGACTTTGCTTAGTCTGGTAGAAATTATTCTCATATCCAGGTACATCTATTCTATATACTATTTGATCAACGAAGGTTTTATGCAATCATCTCCATCACCACATCTCACTCGATATCAAATATCATCAACGATAAATCTCTGAAAAGGAGAGCAGGGCCGGGTTACAGAATCCCGCATAGAATCACAAAAAACCGAACTTGAAAACATTTCGCTAAAGCTATTAATTTTGGACATTATTATTTTTCGTAAAATATATACTGATCTAACCACTTGGGTTACGTTTTTATTTTTATTTATTTTAGTTAGGGAGGTTACTAGTTTGTTGACTGGTCGACAACCCATTAAACCCTTTGCGCATGCGCAGATAAAGCTGGCTCTGAATTCTACTTGTATGATTAGATGATGGGGGGAACGGCGCCAATCAGGTTACCGGAATTTGGAGCTGGAGTCCTTTGCGCAAAGGGCCTATTATCCACCCGCAGCCTGGATTCGGTTATCAGTTAATTGGGTGCTTGTAATTTACGATTGACTATATGTATAATGCACTGGACCAGACCAAGGACCCTGTTGAATAGAGCACTGATTGTATGTATAAACTACATGTATTGCCGAGTGACCTAAAACCTCTGAAAATGCGACCACAAACTTGTTAACATACAGGAAAGATCTTTGGAGCTCTAGAAATTGAATATATCTCTAAATATCTGGAGCTTGGGAAATTTGGCCTTTCTGGTATGAAATTTGTAGTCAAAACCATTATTTCTCCATAAAAGTCTGGGTGCGTAGTTCAGTACGAAAAAACACGGAGAAATCAGTACTATACAACTACGAAATTTAGTAAAGAATACAGAATTAAACCGATACTACAAAAAGAATACCGTAGTAATATCACATTCTTACTATATTACTAGCATATTAACGCGAATAAGGTAGCGAATCCATATCCTATCCTTTTTTGGTATTATATTTCTGTCGCCCGGCAACACACAAAAACTTGTGTTTACCACCTATATTTATAGTTAATTAAAACCGTACTTTCGAGAGTATGTAGTTGGATATGATGTTATTAGCCAATAGCCTCGAGCTCATATCTACCATTCTAGTTTTTTATGGTGTGCATTATTGGCTGGAAATAAGTCTTATCCGTGGTGTCATCTACATCAGGAAACATGTCTTTGGACCCAGGAGGAGAGTAAAAGGGGTAATTGGTCATGATAGGAATTGGGATTCTTAACCAAATCGTTATTCTTATAGCTGCTCCAAGGTCTGCTTTTCAAGCTCTGAAAAGACGGTAACCGACTACATTACTGGACCTGGGAATGAATAACTATAGTGGATTATTGGCTCGATATGCTTCTGGGATTCATCATGTCCAGGGCCTTACTTGCGCACGAACCCGCTTGTTAAAGATACATGTATTCTTGTATATTACATGTAGATCTAGCACATATGCGCCAACTCCTACATGTAGTTATCATCCAATCAAGCCATATCATGCGGATATTCATTAATACATGTATGTGTTTTCCGAGGAAATACAGTCTCCTTCTCTAAAGCACGCCGATAATAGTACAGGAAAATGTTGCAAAATAATAAAGAGAAATAAAAGAAATCCGGGACCGAAGATCCTGAGTTCGTTCCCATCAATCTAAGTTGGAGAAGGTACCGATCATTCTATATAGCTATTCTATTAACTCCAACTCTTCCCATAAACCTCAAAATATCCCATAGAGCAAATTCATTACCAATTCTGGTTTTGTATGGTTAATCGATGCACTGGCACCTCTCATCTGGATCTGTCTCCCTTCTTCTATCGCCAAGAGTTGGGCAGCTTTGCGCCAACCTGGGATCGACACACTTGAATGCAATCATCCAGCTCTTTTCCATGACACGCCCGAAGGAAGGGTGATCGGGTTCATCGATGCTCTTTGCTTCTTTATGGATCCAGTGTTTCTTGTCGCTTTCCAATAGGGTTCTCAGGTGTTCGTAAGTATGCTTTGGTGTTCCTCTGATGCGTTTGGCAGAGACAAGGAATTGACCGGAAGATGATAAGAGCACATTGGAAGGAGGACACAGCTCTGAATAGACAGCAGAGAAGATACCAGGGACGCGGCTCAGATCATCGTTACCCCAAGGGTCCTTGCATGATTCACAAGAACAACTACCGTATCCGGCACCCAGGGAAAGCACACCGGTGCTGGGCTTAAAGAAATCCTCGATACGGCTTTTAACCTTTGGAAGATCTTTGAATGCGCCATTGAGAAATAATGTATGTTCCGCAAGGTCATCCCATTGCTCCACAATGTGTGAAAGATACGTGTCGTCATCTCCTCCAATGCTTCCTAATCCCTTCACTGAAGCTGCCTCTGTATTTTTCTTGACAGATAATTGATCCAACTTCGGATTTCTAAAGTAGACGACAACATTCGGGTCAAGCACGGAAAATGCTTTGATGGCTCTGATTTCTTTTAGATTCCAGCCGACCTTTGCTGGCTCTTCGGAGTTTATGCTGACGACGATGTCAAGCTTCCGCTTGGGCTTGTAACTTTCATCCGGAGTGCTACTTGGGAGAATGCCTGGAAGGACTGCCGATGAATCAGGTAGTCGGACTCCTGTGTATGCGGGCCCAGCGCTGCCGCCTCCATACAAAGATCCCAGACCCAATAATAAGAAGATAACGGTTGCGCCAATAAGAGTAGCTTTCCGTAATGCCGGGTAGGTATCCCCAAAGTTCCGCCATGCCACCGTGCCATCGTTACGAAGCTTGACATAAGTCTCCCGGAGCTTATCTGCTCCAAGCTTGTAGTACACAAGACCACCCAATGCTATGCTGTAACCGAACATCTGAAGACCGCTAAGTGGATCTGCCCAGATAACGACCGAGGCAACAACTAGGAGAATATCCTTAAGTACACCGCATAATGTAAGAACCAACGACGATGTTTTCCCAATCTGCCGTTCTATTAGCTTTGATTCATTGAACGCATCCACAACCGGCATCACATACCAAAAACACGACTGAAACATTCAAACCAAAAGCCACCATAGCATTTGCCAAAAGAGTGAAGATGCCCACACGCGCAATGTCGGATAATCCCAATTTTGACCCTTCGAAGATGAGAAACATGACAAAGTTCATGCCTGCACAGACCGGAGCGAAATAATACAATGATACCAAGGGGTCCATTTTGAATTCTGCCGAAGATAGAAGTCTTTGAACCATAACGAGACGAATAGCCTCGAAAACGATACCGACGATTTGGTAGAGGAAGCCAATAAGATTGAACGCAATTTCTCCATACGAAGCAATCACGACACCAATGACGATGAAGGAAACATTGCCCAGAACCTTAAGATTGGGCGAATCAATGCCCAGTCCCCACCCCGCGAGAAGCACAGCTACGGGGGTGGTCGCCTACATAATTAATCATCGTAAGCATCGATGAATTATTTTCTTTCGGCTTGGGTAGAAGATCTTACCTTTAACATTTGAATGAAGGAAACACTGAGATAAAGATATGCCTTATTCCCGCAAATTAAGCTTAAGCTAAAAAAGAATCCAATGGGCACAATCGCTCTCAAATAGATCCGTCCGGTCATTTTAACAGCGTGACGGCCGTCCAGAAGGGTAGACGTCCTCGCGAGAACCTGCGTCGCGATAGTCGCAAAGATAAGATGCCATGTGGTTAAGAATATTGCTATATTAATCAAATTCCTGAGGTTTAGCTGTGACCTCGAAGAATGCGTGCGATATAGTGAAATCAAGTAACTGGCTTTCCGGGAGTCTTACGGAACGCTATTGTAAAAAAAATCAGCGATTGAACCGCTTACCAGATTTTCAGAGAACTTACGAAATTCAAGACTGAATAAAATCCACTTGTTGAACAAAATCACAGACGAACTCAAACCAATCCATACACTACAAGGGGACGGTCGTTAACTCCTGGGTTCCTATTGAGAAGATCGAAAACATACGCTACATAGACTGCCGGGTGTAAGGAGGGTTTGGGAGGTGATGCGATATTCGGTGCAGGTAGTGAACCCGAGGAATCACCATCCCTCCCGTCGGAGGAATCGGCGGCCATGGCTAAAGTTTAAAGGAGGACGTTGTGGTGAACGAAGATTGGGAAGAACGGATGAAACGAGCGACAGTAAAGATGATAGATGCAGGGTTGTGGAAGAAACTGTACGGCGAAAGAAGTAGGCCAGGACGCGGAGTACCTAGAGAAAAGAAGGTCGAAATAATACCGAAGAAGCAGGAGGGGGTTGGAGAGCTGGCTCTAAGCTGATGGCGCCCAAACAGGGAAGAATGCAGCAGAGGTTTTATTTCGATCTACAACCACACAACGTGCTACCAAGACGATACGCTATCGTGTTCTGAGTAACCTAGCCCCTATTCCCGTCATGGCCCAAGATGCATACAGTTGCCCGCCGCTATAACGAACGTGCATATTGAGCAACTTTCCGCTCGGTATAGCAGATTATTCGGTACAGCAGACCAAACTCTTTGCTGGGGGAAAAAGAAAAGCCAGCTAAGTGGCTCGATACAGCAAATATTCGGTATGGGAGCGTTCGTTACAACGGCGGGCGACTGTATAGATTTGCGAGCCCAGTATTTTTACACCGCGAGAACAAAGACATTGCGGGAAGCTTATCGTTAATATATACTTTGCCCCACCAATTGGCAAAGCGTCCAAAAAAAATACAGGATCTCAAGAATCTTGATAATGTCAATTACGAGTACAATCAAAATGAATGCATTGGTGTAGGATAACTGACTCCCGAGGTTTAGAATAATCCTGATAGTCAAGCATTGAGAAAACATCGCTACCTACATGTATAGACAAGACTTTTTGTCGCTTGGACCCTTGCACGATAATTATGAGGCTCAAATAAACATTCACAAACCCTACCGAAAAGTATGACGATACATGTATCCCGCACAAACTGGTATAATATGTACAACTTACCCTACGTACTCTACATGTGTGCGTCAAGTCTAGGCCTTAATGTGGACAAAATCCCTAACTCATAGACCCTCAAATACAGCGCGTTTGAAGCTCGAGTTCGAGGCCATGGAGCTCCCCTGAAAATGATACGCGTATACATACATGTATCTACATACCAACAACCCTGGATAAGCACAACGGAAGTGAGCCCGTCGAGGAGGACGTAAGCAATCAGGATGCCTACATGATCGCGGTATCAAAAACTGGTTTGAAATTTGATGCCCTTGTGGAATTGCTGAATATGTGTTGATAGGCAGCCCTGCCGTGTGGACCCTAATTTGGGCTCCACAGCTAGCTAGCTGTTGAGGCTTATTTCCAGGGCTTCAGTCCTGTTTCAAATCTAGTTGTAAGTTGCCTGTGCACAACGTGCTCGCGTCTCCCTCCCCCTTTCCCCTCTTATCCCCCTCCTTCTCTACCCCCCAAGTATAGAAAGCCTCCCCGATAGACAATTGACTCCATCTTGCTTCAATCGCAGTTTTTTCGTCTAGATTATATCCAATTCTTATTTCCGCTAGCTGTTATGTCTTCAGATACGTGGGTGGATTTCCCTGATTCTCATGAAGCTACAGTGGCTGAGTACTATTCTCTAGATATGTTGATGTTCTCGTCATTGGCGCCGGACCTACTGGTCTAGGTGCCGCCAAAAGGTTGAACCAGCTTGTACGTCCCCATCTATCTTAATGACTTCAGAGAATAATCAAGCTAATAAATCACTTTCCTCTAGAATGAGGCTTCCTGGCTTCTTGTTGACTCTAATGAAACCCCTGGAGGGCTTGCTTCCACCGATGTCACGCCCGAGGGATTTGTACGTCTCTTGAACCCCTTTCAAAATTCCGATACTGATGGGACACGGTAGCTCTATGATGTCGGCGGACATGTCATTTTCTCTCATTACAAATACTTCGATGATTGCATCAATGAGGCTCTTCCCAAGTCTGATGATTGGTATACACATCAACGCATCTCCTACGTCCGTTGCAAGGAACTTTGGGGTAAAGGGATCTTATCCAATTTTGAGAACAGGCTGCTGATTTTATGCAAGTTCCATACCCGTTCCAGAACAACATTAGTATGTTGCCCAAGGAAGACCAGGTTAGCTGTATGAATGGCATGATCGATGCAGCTTTGGAATTCCGAGTTGCAAATACGAAGCCAAAAAATTTCGATGAGTGGATTGTGAGAATGATGGGTAGGCTATTTTCTGAACCTGAATTTGACTTTGCGCCGATTTTTAACTGACTCTTTCCATCTCAATAGGTGAGGGTATCGCGGATCTATTTATGCGACCATACAACTACAAGGTTTGGGCTGTGCCTACCACCAAGGTAAACTCTCAAGATCATTATAAGCTTAATTCCTTATGCTTACCAACCTTGCCAAATTTTAGATGCAATGCGAATGGCTTGGAGAGCGTGTCGCAGCACCGGACCTCAAGACTGTTACAAAGAACGTCATTCTCCAGAAGACGGCAGGTAACTGGGGCCCTAATGCTACATTCCGTTTCCCTGCCCATGGCGGTACTGGTGGTATCTGGATCGCTGTTGCAAACACTCTACCAAAGCAAAACATTCGCCTGGGTAAGAGTGGAACCGTTAATAAAATTGATGCGGAGAAGAATATTGCCACTTTGGCAGACGGGAAGACTATTACATATGGAAAACTCGTCAGCACAATGGCTGTTGATGCACTGTGCGAAAAGATTGGTGACCAGGAGTTGGTGGCCATGACCAAGGATCTGTTCTATTCTACCACCCACGTTGTCGGAATTGGTATTCGAGGTGCGAGACCAGAGAACATTGGTGACAAGTGCTGGGTAGGACCCATTACTCTAAAATTTCTATCTATTGAATCTAAACTTGTCGACAGCTTTACTTCCCCGAAGACGATTGCCCGTTCTATCGTGCAACTATCTTCAGCAACTATTCTCCCAACAACCAGCCACAAGCAAACATCAAGCTACCCACCCTCCAGAAAGCCGATGGAAGCAAGCCTGACTCGAGTGAAGCCCAGGAGGGACCTTACTGGTCCTTGATGATGGGTATGCTAACTTGTGATTTTGTTAAGAAGTAACTATAGGCTGACAGGATTTATAGAAATTTCTGAGTCGTCACTGAAACCAGTTGATGAGCCTAACCTACTCCGCGATACTATTCAAGGCTGTATCAACACCAGTCTCATAAGTGCAGATGCCGAGATTGTATCTACCTATCACAGACGTTTCGATCACGGATATCCTACACCCAGCCTGGAGCGCGATGGAGTTTTGAAACAGCTACTTCCTAAACTGCAAGCAACTGGCATTTACTCAAGAGGTCGGTTCGGCAGCTGGAAATACGAAGTCGGAAACCAGGATCATTCATTCATGCTCGGGGTTGAGGCGGTTGATAACATCCTTCATGGAGCAACTGAGCTTACCTTGAATTACCCTGACTTTGTCAACAGTCGTGCCAATACCGAGAGAAGCCTTATTGAAGGGAAAGCGCTTTTCTCGCAAATCCCCGCTTATAAGGATGTTGAAAGGAGAAACTAAAAGTGCAATACCATACACCGAGTTTTTTTCAGCAAGCGGTTTTGGGTGATGAAGGAATCTTTATATCGTATTAGTTTCAAATATCTATACCCCCAAACATACTGCATCATTCATAGAAGGGCTATGGAAATTGGCACAATATAAATACGTGTATTATTCAAAGATATCATAAAGACCAAATCTACATATAGTAAAATGTCTTGCAAAATTCCCGTTCGTGCTGCGAGAGCAACCGCCTACTTAGTCTTTACAAAGATCCTGTGTCCCTTATATAAAAGTGATCAAGGCCAGATATCTGTTCTCATGTCTCCCGGAACGCATTTGATTGGATCCTAGAGCTTATTGAACCAAGCTTTCGTTCTTGGCATACACGCAGTTGATTAATAATACAGGGTACTGTACTTGTGGTCATTTATCTTCGTTTACAAATTATACATATATATAGATAAACGTACTTATATTACGTATTCCTACTAATACCCTCCATTTAACCCGTTAGTTATTTAAAAACACACAAAATAGCCAGGGTTTTCTTGAGAAGATTTTATTCAATCATATCAAATCACTCGAAATTACATCCATGCAAATTGCTTTCAGCTAGAGTACTTATGCAGGGAAATGGGATGCGGGATCTGATCTACAAGCACTAGCAGCCGCCCTGCAGCCCTGCATTGTTCGAGTACTGTCGTTCACGGGGTATTGGCGGATACTGGGTGTTGACGGATTGCAGGAAAACTTGGCTTGGCTGTCTCTTTTGGCCGTCCGTCAACACCCAGGGCTCGCCAATACCCCGTGAACGACAGTACCAAAAGAAGACAGAACCTCGGAAAGGATACCCGTCTCTCTACCCACCTCGGTTTCCACAGATAGAGCGAAATACATCACTTTGACTTTAATCGCTAAAGAATAAATATGATAATTTTGATTTGAACTTTGTTTGACCATGACTATAGGACAAAAAGGAAAACTCTATAATAATAATAATAATAATAAAACCCCAAGCTTTAACTTTATTCCCTGGGCTACGCCCAGCCCATCGATAACCCTTGCTTCCGAAAGCACAATCGAAAAAAAGAAAAAGACAGAACGTGACAAACAAAAACGGATATAACGCCTGAATAAAAGACTTCCCTTAATCTTTACTGTCCCAAGAAGAGAGTGAAGAAGAAAAAATTAATCTATTCGACAGCGGAGACACCGGCGCTGGCCAGTACTGGGTTCTCGATGTCGAACTGGAACTTAAAGTCCTCTCCCAATTCCTTTCTCAACACGGTCACGATTGCGTGAAGAACGTTCTCAAAGAGACCCATGCTGGCTGGGTTCTCCTTGTCGTTCTCGTCACCCTGGTGGACACCAGTCTTGACAAGGCAGGTATTCCAGCCATAGAGGTTTCCGCCAATGATGTCGGACTGCGGGTTGTCTCCAATCATGTAGACGTTCTGGGGGAGTACCTTCTCGGAGTGGATCTCCTCCATCCATGAGGTGAGGCACTCGTCGGCATATGTGTAGGTAGCCTTTTCAGGCTTCCCGTAGATGGTACGCTCGAGTTCAACGCCGGTGATGGCCTTGTACATAGCCTCAAGGGCGAGACGGAAGGTACCCTGGGACATACGGGGGTACTTGTGCTCAGTTGGGCAGAGAAGATCGCCTGAGGGGAATTGTTAGTATTTTCGTTTAAGTATTGTAGAAATCTTCAATGGGGTACTGACCATGTGAGAAGTAGATGGGGATACGCTGGCTGATAGGATCCTTAGCCTTTGTGCCTAGACGACCGTTCTCGGACTGTAGGAGATCCATGATGATCTGTGCGTCTGTGGCGTAATCTCTTGAATCGGAGAAGACAAGGATTGCATCAATGTTGTGCTTCGAGAAATCTCTTGGTCGTGCGGACTCCCTCTCCCATGTTCCGAATGTTCGGTATGGGGCAATGCTCTCGTCCCAGGCGACGATGTCATTGGGAACGACAACGTCCTTGAAGCCGTACTTCTCGGCGACCTCTCGGCAACGGTAGCCCTCGCCGCCTACTACCAAGACGGTGTTGTAGTACTCCGCCAAGGCAGACATAGGGGTGTGTGATTGGATGAACTGCTTGGTAGAAATGGGAGAGTTCAAGATCTTGCTAAGCTGAGCGCAACGCTCTGCCTCTGGCTTTCCGGACCCGTTGGTCAAGAAGATGTGAGGAATCTTGAGGCCAAGCTCGTTCTGTCCGTTAAGAATCTCCAAGGTCTTTGCACCCTCGGGGATGACCCTGTCACCGTGGACGAGGACGCCATCGATATCAAAGATGAAGGCAACGTTCTTGGCTGCCGAGACCTTCTCCTGGGCAAGATCCTGAGCCTTGGCAGCAAGAATGTCGAATGAGGGAACTGAGGTAGGAAGACCAGGGCGGTAAAGGTGGGATGGGCGCTTGACTCGTGGGATAGGAAGGGAAGCACCGAACGAATTTCTTGAACCTCGGCGCTCTCGCTGAGAGGGAACAATTGACAATGAATGCATCAGTTTCTCGGATTCTCCGAGAGCAGAGCGAGTTGCTTCAATTTCAATGACTCCGGAACCCTGAGGTGCAGGAACTGGCAACTTTGATTCACTGAATAAGACTGTTAGAATATTTATACTTATGTATGAAGATTGTTGGGGAGTTGCTTACTTCTTTCCTGAAGTACCGTTGGTTTTCTCGACGTTGTTCATGTTGGAGGTAGTCATATTGAAGTTGTGGTAATAAGATTTAAGTATTTAAGTGTAGTATTTAAAGATGTTGTGGAGTGAGTGTAGTGAGTTTGGAATGATTTTTGAGAGGGACTTGAAGGGAGAGACTATTAGGTATTTATATGACCTTCCCTTACGTCCGGCCTTGATCATCGAATGTTCCAAATGGACACTAACTCCTTCTCAAAACCCAAATACAATTATTTGACTGCCAAGATTGGATATAGTTGCTTAATGAGTCCAACGTTTCCGGGAAGCGGGTGCCGTACTCTCCAATGTACATGCTTGCAACTGTTACAAGAGGGTTTGAAGATAGGATCCTTTTCGCTCGGCTGCAGTACCAGCGCCAACCTACCGATGGTGCAATTACCGATGGGCGATTCACTATGTTAGGGGGAGATGGATGGGGTGTTCTACTAAGATCTTGCTAAGATGGAAAGACGAAAACTCAGTGGAGGAACGGGATCTGCAGATAAGTAAATGTAATTTCATAATTTCATGTTTACTCACAAGCTCAATTCAGTTGATATCTTCAATTTTTCATTATTGACAATTAAAAATATTTGAAATTGATTACAATGAGATGACATATTATATTTCTTAGGGTGAATGTTATCTTTGTTTTTCGCCCTGCGTATATTAATTGCAAAGTACCCGCAGGGCTGGCTTCCTTCAATCACGCCTAAAGCGCTTATCAATCAGGCATATTGATGGCCTGAGAACTGATCGTTCGTCTGAAGAAGAGAGAGATTGATTGTGTTGGTTGATTGACTATGATGGATCTGTATTGGGAGTGGAGAGTGTTGTCGCGTACTGATAATGACATCCCTGTACCTAGCTTCTACTAACGGGTGGACGTCAGAGATGTCTCGGGCTGGTACGTTCTCGGAAAAACCTAATGCAGCTAAACCTTAGTTGCACATGCGCGGAGGCGGCCGGAGAGCGTGGGCACGTTGGCATTGCGTCATACTTTCGGCACTCCTGAAATCGAGGTATCGGACGTAAGGCCGGCAGAGCAACCAGGCAATGAAATTCCCTCGGGTCGGAGTCTCTAGTCGTTCCCAGGTTGTCAGTTTCGGTTCGAACATGGATTTGGGCAGAAAAATTTGACCCTTCCGAAGGGATCGACAATGTGAACCTGCATAGGCGGCTGGAATACGGCCTTTCCGGTAACTATAGATGAATCCGTAGGCTTGGAGGCGGAACACCCTGGCGAAACATGCACAGCGAGGCCTTTTCGAAAATGCAGGCCGTGGTTCCAGTAACCTTCTCTCGACCAGATCTACACAGAGAACGATTGAGAAATTCACTCGATGACATCAGTGCGGGTATTTTCATGTCGGTAGAACGTAGTTTTGTTCTCTTCAAGTAGGTATAGTATCAAAGTAGATAATAGAGCGCTGTGGGCCCGACTGATAGAACGATCATCTCGCCTTCTGGAAAGAAAAGGATAGATTGAAAGAACGAAAAGCACAACTCTCAATCCCTAAACAATCCCTCACAAACACAAATCTCCCTCTCTCTCTTTTCAAGAACAGTATCAACAATAATAACAACGTCATGTCTTTGGGAAGAACTTTCACATTGCCCACTGGAGCAAAGATTCCTGCTGTCGGCTTTGGAACCTTCGCCAACGAGGGCTCAAAGGGTGAATCCTACAAAGCATGTCTTGCAGCATTGAAGGCTGGATATAGGTAAACAAAACCCTTTGGGTACTTTCATCATCAAAAGATTAACACCGGGTTTACAGGCATCTTGATTGTGCCTGGTACTATCAGAACGAGGAGGAGATCGGTGATGCCATCCATGACTACCTCAAGGAGAGCAACGGGGCTGTCAAGCGCGAAGAGATCTTTGTTGTCACCAAAGTGTGGAACCACCTGCACGAGCCCGAGGAAGTAAAGTGGTCCCTGGAAGATTCATTGAAAAAGCTCAGGCTTGATTATGTCGACCTCTTCCTTATCCACTGGCCTATTGCCGCGGAGCGAACCGACGAGTACATGCCTAAGATTGGACCTGATGGCAAGGTATGATAAACCCTGTTAACCATGATAGTAAACGGACGGCACAACTGACAGTGCTTCTACCTCTCTAGTATGTGATCAAACACGATCTCACCAACAACCCTGAACCCACCTGGCGGGCCATGGAGGAGCTCTACGCCTCCGGCAAAGCCAAAGCCATTGGTGTAAGCAACTGGACCATCCCAGGCCTCGAGCAGCTCCTTTCCTTCGCAAAGGTCAAGCCTCACGCAAACCAAGTTGAGATTCATCCCTTCCTGCCCAACGAAGAGCTCCTCCAATACTGCAAGGAGAAAGACATCCTTCTCATTGCCTACTCTCCGCTTGGCTCGCAGAACCAGGTCCCCTCAACAGGAGAGAAGGTCTCGGAGAACAAGACGCTGAACGCCGCCGCCGAGAAGACGGGCCACACGCTGGCGCAGACCCTGATCTCATGGGGTGTCAAGAGGGGATACTGTGTCCTTCCCAAGAGTGTCAACCCTACACGCATCATCAGCAACTTCCAGGACTACGACATGACCGAGGAAGACTTCCAGGCCATTAACTCCGTTGCAAAGGGAAGGCACACGAGATTTGTGAACATGAAGGATACCTTTGGCTATAACGTCTGGGCAGACGAGAAGGACGAGTAATTTTTTGCATTGGGGCGTTTCTTTTTTTTTTTTTAGCTAGGCATTGAAAAGAATTGAATTCTATTTTGCTTTGAAGCGTGCATGCGCAGGTGAATCACTTCGTATCACTCGCCCGTTTTATCCTGCTGGTTAGGCGCCAGCCCTATCGAACAAACCGTTTTACAACCGCCCGCTGTCAAATTTAGCCCCCACATGAAGAAACCCTAACCCTCACGATCCTCTGATCTCCAACGTGGCAAAGCCAAGCTTTTTTCAAACTAAAACAACACCCACGTGTAACAACCCCCCAAAAGGCCAATGATCCCAATCACTAGATTGCTTACCCTCGCTACCTCATAGGCACAATCTCTCCCTACCGGAATATATTCTGATTATTGATATTTCGCAAGGAAGCTCCCTGTTAAAGGCAAGATATGTATTGGTGATATTTTCCTTTTTGGGCTTAGTAGTGCTGTGGGCGGAAGGCGTCTGTTTCTGTATATAGACAAAATATGGTTTGCCCTTCCAGAATCGTTACAACCGCATCTGCAGGGTGTGAAAATTGCGTATAGACAACTTCTCTAGCCACCCGAACACCCCCCTCACCCGAACAGTCGACGTCAAAAAGAAAGGATCTTCGTTGCAACCGGTGTGTGTACCAACCATACTCAACTGTTAGGGTGAGGAGGGTGTTCGGGTGACTAGGGAAGCCATCTATCTAATTGATCTTCATGAAGACAACTGTAGATCTACATGGTGACAGATATTATCCGCGCTGTAGTAATCACGCGTAGCCGACAAAAAGAATGTAGCCTAGACCTTCTGTGGAGATCCGGTGGTAGAATGTAACTCTTGCAAAAAGTAAAGCTGGCATGTGCCGGAACCGAGTGATGCACGGTGTCTCATCCGAAACAAGTGTTAGCGGTTTTCCCGCACGGGAAAAGAACTAATGGTTTCGATACGACAGCTTTTACAGTGTTTTATTAATCATCGATGACATGCATATAAGTGGTGATGGGATGAAAGCATACTGACCTTTAAAGGATAGATCGGAGTCCCAATGATGCAAGGGGGAGCAACCGCACTTCCAAACCGAACCGATCGCTCTCTGCTTCCCGTGTACCCGGGTTCCCTTGTTGAGGCTGGCCGTTATGCTTCTCCGTAGATGTGCTCGCTTCACAACTCCTAGTGGAGCCTCCAGCGGCTCCAAGGAGATCACCGGAAGCCCTGGTGTTTGATAGTCCATTCTTACCCCCTGAGCTGAAGGTATTTACAATGCATCGAGGCCCGGCAGCAGTAAACCGTCAGATTAACTAGTGTAAGCACAGTTGTGTGCTTAGAACTTGTAGGCTGTCCTAGCTAGCTCCTGGTCGGTCTCTGCCATGAGTGTGGTGCATTGGTGGTTTCTCGTATCTAGAGCCTTTTCGTGATCTCCATAAGGTGCTGTGATGGTGCGGGTATATGGTGATGAACATTACAGAGATGATGGTGGTGCAACAGAGGAGGACAGATAACGTAGGGATAACAAACAACCCTGACCACGACCACATATCTAATAAGTATATAATTATAACCTGCATATGCATGTGCATTTAAAGGCTTTTGATTGGCTCATTGAGAGGGGTTTTTGTGTCACTTGAAACATGTTGTATCGGGTCTTTTTTTGTTTTTTGTTTAACTCATTGATTGTATGCAGACCGTAGTCTATGACAATATCACAACCCCAGAACTACCCTGCTAACTTCTGGCCACACCCAATAAAGGGCATTCAGCAAGTGTTGTATCGGGTCTGAACATAGGGGATTGTGCTGAGTAGTGTTAAATTGCAATTGTTAATATATAGATCTTCAATTGGTTCTAGGAATCGACTAGTAGTTCGATTTTAGCGGATTAGTGGCTGTTAATGGGATACTTTCAGCTTGAACTGGAGGAATTTCTAACCTATTCCTATTTACTGATATATAGGGGATATCAGAAAAGACATAAGATCGACCAGAGCAGATATCGCGCCTGAGAGCCCCGACTGACAGGCAAAATAGTGAAATAAACCGCAAGGCGGCTTGCCTGTATATTGGACTGATTGATACACGTGTAGCACCGGCCGAAGGCCGGAAACCCCTTGTATATCCTGTACAGATACAGACATAGGAGCCGAGGCGCTGATGAAGATCTGGGTTGGTCCCAAGGATACTTATGTACTTTGTTCGCTCATATTATTATGTTATACATTGGTCGAATGTTTTGGGTTTTATTTTTGCCAACATTGAATGGCTTGCCACTATGTAGTAATCTGCGAATCTATCATCGTAGCCTATCTAATTCTATTTCTCTCATAATTCATGTAGCTACATGTATATTGACATCATATTCCTTTCTAATTTATTGACTATTGAGATACATATATACACGGCTCGGGACGATAAATAACCTTTCCTCTTGTCTTTCAGCAAGGCAAGGCGAGACAAGACAAGACTACATGTAGGTCTGAAGGTCTCGAGACGAGTCTCGAGATCCTCGGATCCTATTTCCACACCTAAATATGCTCCCCAGCCATAGCTCCAAGAAAATTTCAAGTTTCAAAAATAAAATAAACTTTTAGATTTCCCAGAAACAAAGTCACATGACCAAAAGACTCGAGACTTTGATGAGATTAGACCATTGTCTCGAGATTTTCAAGACCTAGTCCAAATAAGACGAGACGAGACGAGACCTGCCCATCACTATTTAAAATTAAACCAGGCAATGACGGTACAACGAGGCAAAATTAGGTGATGTCAAGTTGTGATAAGGTTCGAGCTAGTCTCGTTCCCAGACTGTTTTGTTGTCTTGCGCAGAATCGAAGTAAACTAGGTCGAAACGACCTTTTTAAAAACTCTGTTTTTATAGGGTAGCATTATTTTTTAGACCCGCAAAATGGATTGCCAAACACAACCAGTTTTCTCATGACGCAGTTTTCACCCGAACGGAGTTTCAAGCTCCAACAATTCCATTTCGGACCGCTAGTCCTTCAAGTGCTGTTTGTATGGTGGTATAATACACTTCCGGTTTAGGTAACTTCGACAGCGGATACCGACTATACAGACATATTTTTTTCTCTTTTACCTCAGTTCTATTATAGTATGCCGACTTAACCACACGAACCAATGATGAACTATGATAAGCCTAATTTTGTCTGGCTCGAGATATCCTGTCCTCGAACCTTTCGGCATTGCTTTACCTTCAATGGTCTTTGATCATAGCCAGTCACTCGCCTCTGCAAACCCGGTTTTCTCGATTCGTGCTTTCCTAGCATTTATGATTATAGATGCATATTCAACCACGCATGAAGTCCGCCCTAACTAAAAACAAAGAAATATATAGATACATTCCTGTGACAAATGAAAAAAAAAGACGACGAAAATCCTATGAAAAATGAAAAGTAAAAGAAACAATCATTGCGTTGATTAATCAGTTCAATTCCCATTTTCCCGCCCCAATGAAGAAAGAATAAAATATGAAAGAATGAAAGGGGGAAAGTCGAAAATAAAAACAAGAAGCCTAGCCTTTTTCCCTTTTCCACCAGCACTACAAGTCCACTCTACACTACTGCCCACGCTGCTTTTCTTCGTTGTCAATCTTCATCATCCCAGCCTCCACCAAAATTATTGGTACCGTTACTCCTTCCTTGCCCAAAATCTAGCTTGGCCAAAAATTCTGGTGGGACGCTAGGTTGGTACTTTTTCTCTCGCTCTCTGTTTGTGCCGCCTAATCCTGCGCCGTAGCTTAGTAACATATCTGTACTTGTTGGCAGCGAGAAAGGGAGCATGAGTGCAGGATCGAGGAGCAAATTTTCAGGCGCATTGTTATCTTCTTCTTCCTCTGCTGGCTCGGATGTGTGGAGACCGCCTGGAGAAGTAGCTGTGATGAAAGGCGGTGTTTTTGACGGGGAGAGTGCAGTACTTGAACGGGAGCCCGTAGGAGTGGTGGGAGTTTGAGTCGCCGAGCGGCCACTTGAGGACATATTGGATGTTGATATAGACACACTACGTGATTTTCGGCGTGCCTTGGAATCGAAAAATGATACGTTAAGATCAAGAAGGTATTTCATTCCTTCACGATTCAAGGTCTTTTCCCCAACTTCGGGCCTATAGTTCTTTGTCGCGTGGAGAAGCTGCTGTGGGTTGAGTCGAGTAAACTGTTGCGTTGTAGACTGTAGCGCACCGGGATCTTCACCCAGGGAAGTAAAGCATTGCAGCCATTGGAGCAGTTGGATGACTGGTACCAAGTGCCGTCGCGCGGCCTCGATTGTATTTTCGCCGCTTGTTGTCAATGAGCCGGATTCATAGTGTTCAGGCTGCCTGTTATTTGTCCGTGCCCAGTCTTCAAGTGTGGAGACATTAAGACGGATCTGCATCGCTTTTGTCCGGGCAAGGTATTTACGGTTCGACATGATGCGATTGAAAAGCTCTGCGCCAAGCCAATAAAACAATTGGCTAAGTACTTGAGAAATAATCACCGAGTGAATGTCATACAAATCCAATACGAATAACGTCGACGAGAGTAAAGATGTTATATTTCTCGGACTCGGCTTTGCGCGCTGTTTTGGGGAAGGCGGACGGAACCGCCGTTCTCCTGCTGGCTCGGGGGATTTTTTTTTAGTCTTGAATAACCGCCACTCATTCTGAAAATGAACGTCTTCAAACCCAGGAATGGTTTCGTGGTCAAGCATGGCTTGGTCGAGAACTCTGTCCATCCTCCGCTCGGCATCTCGGATGATGAGGATAAATATCTCGTTTATCAGCTCTGAAAGGTTTTGTTGAAAGTTTGTCGTTGCGCCTACAAGACCGGCATCTTTTTTCAGATAGTGAAGGAGTAGAGTTGCATTGGAGATCCAAAATGCAAGGATCGTCATATCCCATTGATGCCGCTCCACTACATTATTGATCTTTTCCATCGCCGAAAGAAGAAGTCGGGAAAGAAGCTCCTGAGAACTATGATAATGGGCATACCGGGCGGCCAGGAAAAGTACATTCGCAGGTACTGGCTTCTGACTCGGTGATCGCTGCGGGAGCATATTGGTGATCACAACCTCAAGCACTCGATCTAGCTCATGCTCTTGAAACACAAACATTTGATCATTCAAGCATCTATCCCACACGAATTCCTGCCCTTCTTCCTCTTCCTCCGACTCAGGCATCTGTTGTAAGTCAGCAAGCATACTCTCGGCGTATATTCGGATATCCGCACTCACCTCCTGCTGCTCATCCAGCCCCAAACTCGATAAATCTACCTCTAGATTTATGGCACTCTCCATCATCATCCGCCTCTTGAGCTCATTTTCCGCCATCTCCTCCTCAAACCTGTCCTGCGCCAAGCCTGTGTCGTAGAAATCGTCGCTGACCCCCGCCGAGCCAATATACCCACTTTCGTGCAAGTAGTCCGAAAGTTCGCTATTTGGCGGCATAAAGTCAAATGCTGTCCTTCCTGAAGAGCTCTTAATCTCCCCCGATGCTCCATGGTCTAACAGCAGCTTTACAATACCCTTATGGCGATTCGTCATGGCCCACATCAGCGAGCTCCACTGGTGCCTATCCTGTTGGTCTACATTTGCACCAGCGTCTAACAGCGCAGAGACAACATCTTCATGTCCCTATCGCAAATTCCACCTCGAATTCAGCCAAGGTACCTCCCGCCGGCGTTGCGTGGAAAACCATAAAAAAACATGACTTACGAAGCAGCTCGCATATATCAGCGGGCTAGTCCCCTCCTCATCCGGTGCATTAACATCGATGTATTTTCTCCCCTTGCCTTCTAGTATTCTCCTGCATTTTCCCTCGTCTCCATTGCTAGCCGCCATGTTGAGCGCACGTTGTAAATGATCCGTCTTCTCCTTGTCCGACAGCTTCGGATTATCGGCAATCTCATCCTCATCTTCCAAGCCTGACCCATCATTGAAGGCGGCCTGTGCAGCCAGCATAGAGACCAGCCGTGTATCGCTATCCGCAATTCCCTTCACGTCATCGTCTTCATCGTGAAAATCCGGATCGAGGTTGAAGTTTAACCTGGCAGGTACCGGCGCGGTGATGAATTGAGGCTCACCTGCAAACCGAAGATGGGGCATCATCGCTCCGTCAGTACTACTGGTCATCATGATATTCCTAGGTTTGCGTCTGGAGTCGCCGGGAGATGAAGAAGCAGAAGAAGCAGGGGGAGTAAAAGAGGAATAGAAGTCATCTTGATCATGGGGATTATGATAGTGCTGGGGTGGGAGGTAGAAGTCCCGAGAGTATGGGGAGGGTTTCGTATCGGAGGATGCCATACCACCTTGCCAGGCGTCGTAGACTTCGGTCTCGGTAGTGAGAGGAGGCGTTCTTCGGCGGTCGTCTAATGACGTTGGAAGGTCCGCGGGGAGTACTCTGGGGACCTTTGGAGGAAGCTCAAAGCCGTTGAGCGGATCACCTAAGTCCATTAGGGGGGATGGGGTGGGGGAGAAGAGGAGATATAATAAAAAAAAGACCGCGGTTGTTGGAGTGTGTCCTGTAATATGGGGGCTGCGTATGCGTATGTACTTCGTAAGATGATGTAGAAAGATGGCTGTGGCTGTGGTTGTGTCAGTGTTTGCCTGATGGCTGGTGGTGGGGGGGTGAGGCAGTGGAGGGAGCTTCCTCGTACGCCGGAGTAATACTTTACTTACTTTTCTCTATAAGACCTATCAAGATTAGTGCCTATCAGATATCAGATCCAAGGTTCATCAACTGTCTCTAGGGATTCTGGAACGGATGGTGATGTTCCAATGGTATTGGCAAAGCTCCACGGTGCCAAGACTTATGCAGCTTCCAGATGGTTTACGAGGGGTAAAAGGAGCTCGGGGTTGTCCTCAGAACATCCCTGGCCAGATGCCTCTTTCGGAGTGCATTACGAACACCATCCAGCCCATCGGGTCGGTGCGTTTGGGGTTTCGAATTCAAACGGCATTTTCTGGAGAACTGAACTACATGTATATCATGTAGGTCCTCTACGAAACAATCATCTTTCTACCTAAGGCCCTTTGTTCTGTGGTTTGATCGGTTTGATCGAGCGGAACGCCTACCATTCTGTATGTACACATATATAGAAGGTAAGGGGGAAAAACCCTCCATAAATACAGGAAGAGCCGACTCGATAGATAAAATATCGATCTGTATTTCCTTTTTCACGAACCCCGAGGATTCATCCGGATCTCATCTGCGCGTTTCCGTACCGCGATGACGCAAGGAACTTTATGCGAGACACCAAGGGTCAAAGACAACGGTGCTACAATGCCATGATTAAGATCTATTCTCTCGATGTGTATACACAATACTCGGGGTCGCTGATACCTTGTAGGTCATGAGGTGCCTCAGACACCATGACCTGCACAAAAAATTCGGGATAAATGAACTTTAAACCGACCATAATATAACGAGTGCATAAGAACGATGATCGCGAAGAATTACATGTCGGTCCGCGACCGATAAGTCTCCCCAGAGCCCAAGAATACACTAAATCGAGTGATGTTTCGTGGTTGCTAGCTAGAAAAAGAGGTCAGCGGCGAGAAACGCGGCCTAAAGCTTAAGCTCACGAAATATGGCTACATATCATATACGTACATCACATCATGATCTACATATAATCCCACCAAGTATATAGAACCCCAATCTTCTCTGACTGGATCAGGTGGTCTTTTTCTACTTCGTGTTGACTTCGTGATTGAACCAGTCCCTCCAAGTATCATCGCAGACTGCCGGTACTACTTACAGCCGAGTTTGATAGCCCCTCGCAAATAAAGATACAGCGTTCAGTTCCCGAATGTCTCCACTATGCTACGAAATAGGATGGTGCTACAATCATATCAGATACCCCTAGATTGGCGAGGCCTCTGACTTAGAACAGCGTTATATATTATATATACATGTATTTACGCATGTCGCCAGATTTGTGCTTTCGGCTCCGTTACCGCGAGACAAACAATTATATTATGGATCTATGTAGTAGTAATAGTTGCACGTCTTATTAACTTATAATGTCTTCAAACTACTAATAGTTGCATTGGTGTATGATACCAGCCAAGCGCACGGCTCCAAAGCCTCTAATTTCCAACTTTGTCTTTATACTGACCACTTTCTACCTATTATACATCGGGGATACAAGATCGCTGCTCTGTATTAGCTGGTCCAGTCGGAAAATCATTAGGTGCTTCCAGGCCCTACCCTCCAGGAGTTGGAATTTAGCCTACTTACAACCAATTCCCCGCTTTCAGCCATACCTTCAACGACTCGACGCCACGCTGAGGTAAAGTTTATAACATGCTATCATCCCATGTGCTACATAAACTACATATACTCAACAGCCCCGTTTAGTACCCGTATCCATTGCCAAACTGGGAACAGCTCCTGGATCCGAATTCTGAGCAATCTATGGAAAGGTAATAGATCTAGGGGGTATCTCGCCCTCGATTTACCTTGCACATGTACCTACATTGTACGGTACTTACTAATGAATACCGCGTCTAATTAAAAGTTCCTCTCGGCTGTTGATCAATGACCAAGTGCAGATATTGATTAACTAAGTGCTTTTTTTTATTTAAGCGACACCAATCCTCACTATCATAATAGTGGTGGGGCCAAACGGTAGTGCCTTTTGGATTAATCATGGCGGCACAGATGCTGGTAGTGATACCATAACCAATTTACTTATTCAATATCAATTCCATTTTTGGATAGTTGTTTACTATTAAGACTTAAGTGAACCCAAAGTAGATTTATCCTAATGACTTTTAATTGAAAGAGATTTGAGCGTAAACTCAATCTAGAAGAGCTGATACGGGGTCTGAGACATGAACACAAGATCTCGCATATTTACTTCATTCGAAGAGCAAGCAAGACCATCTGTTATAATGGCTCGCATTCAACTGGCTACCGGCTTACTGACAACTCTTTCCCTCATATCAGTAGGATGAGCTGCACCTATGTCACTAAATATCGTTGGGCGTGATGTAGCACTTCTTGCAACCTACGACTATATTATCATCGGAGGCGGTACGAGTAGCCTTACTGTTGCTGATAGACTAACCGAGGATGCAGATAGTAAGAATACAGGGCCCCTCTTACATCTAGCCCTACTCCAATGGCAATTAACTGACTTTGTAAAACAGAAACAGTTCTCATTATTGAATCTGGAAACCTGTACGCTTCAACACCCATGCACCACATGATTATCAAGCCATCTTATACCTTGTACTAGGCCTTTAACTTTTACAGCGACGATCAAGAAGACGGCGCCCTGGTTCCCGGGCTCGCAGGTAGTACCGGGAAAAAATACATGTACAACATGACCTGCGAGCCCCAGCCTGGTATTAATAACCGCACCTACAGCTTTCTCGCTGCGCACGTTATTGGTGGTGGGACTGTTGTGAATGGTCAAGCATTTGATAGAGGATCAAGAGGTGACTATGATCTGTGGGAAGCTCTGAGAAATCTAGGGTGGGGATGGGGAGGGCTGATTCCGTACTTCAAGAAGGTATGACTACTCTTCTTGAGCTTGAATTCGATCGATGTGGGCTATATATAGGCGGTAAACAGAATTAACGTATCAGTTAGAGTGAGACTTTTACGCCCTCGCCGCCCGATATTGCAAAGCAATGGGGGATAGAGTATGATCCTTCTGCACATGGATTCAAAGGGCCGGTCATGTCTTCGATGCCAACATACTACTATCCGGCTATGAGTAAGTTATCTTCGTAACTCTTTGCTATTCATAAGCCCTTTGTGCCAAGGACTTGATTAGTTTGGTAGCTTATATTAACCTTTCTATTTCTAGGATTTGTTTTCAAAGCCTGGAAACAACTCGGCCATACCGTACTCTAAAGACGGTACAGATGGTAACGCACTTGGCGCTTTCTTCTTCTCTGACTTAGTCGATCCGGTCACCCGCACCCGGTCATACGCCAGAACCGCGCACTATGAGCCAGTTAAAGGCCGTCCAAACCTCCATCTCTTGACCGGTCAAAAAGTCATCAAGTTGGTTATCGAGGGAAAAAAAGGCTTCCGCTGTTTTGGTATTATGATATTGATCTGCTTATCAAGTATCCAAGACTGAATATATATATGAGTAGTTTGCAGCATCACCAACCGCTTCGACCACAACCGTATCAGCGAAGAAAGAGATAATTCTTGCCGCAGGGCCAGGGCATACCCCGCAAATTCTGTAGCTGTCTGGTATCGGACCTAAAGCGCTTTCAAAGAGTCTCGGGATTCCGGTAGTTGCTGATCTGCCGGGAGTTGGGGCGAAGTTCCAAGATCATCCGTCGCATTATGCTGCTGGATTATGTAGGTGACGACTGCTTAATTGGACTTGAAGCTAGAAAACTTACTGGTGCTACTTATGCAGCCACGAATGATATGAACCCGAGCCCGGCTAAGATGTCAAACGCTACTTACGCGGCGGAGATGCTGGCCTTGTAAAAGTATAATCGCACAGGTAAGTTTTAATTTTCCTGATTCAAATGCCGGGGAAAAGTTGTTGTTACATAGAGACTCCTTTCTTCTTTGTGAATCACAGTCACTCACTCGTTCCACAGGGCCATATTCCAACGGCTTCGGCACAGCGGCAGCCTTCCTGACCCTACCGGACATCGCCAACAAAACCCGAGTGTCGTCCCTCCGCAACCTCATCCGGAAGCAAGATCCCTCCGCTTACCTCCCGGCCAACACCGACGCGACGCATCTGTCCAGCACGGTGTATGCGATCGCGGAGAAGGCGGCGGATATAATAAAGGCGAGGGCATAGTTGGGCCTGTTATGGATCGGTACATTTAGTAGTTAATACAGAATAATACTGTGATTAATATCCACGACTGTGAGGACTCTGACCAAGAAAGGGAGTTGGCTTGTGTAGAGGGGCGACAGGCTACATGAACAGAATTGGAATCATAGTCTATCACTCGGACCTTCTCAGATAAGATACCTCGAATATCAAAGCTGGATGAGTCTCGGGGTACTTTCTCCTACATTCAAGTTAGTATTTTTGCCAGTTGCGAGTTCTATGCTTCTGTATTTCTTCGGAGACGGTGGATCGAGTGATCTTTCATGAATGTACACCGCCACGTACGACATTGCACCCAGAAGCGCCAGTGATGCCCATGACGCCCCCAAGTCACAGAAAAAGCCCTAGCCGGCTTTAGACACCAGTACAGCAAAAGGGGGAGCACTTTACAACTTGCTTCAACCCATTTTTTTACCCAGTCACACAAACTTTCAATCAAGTCAGGGAGGGTCTCATGATCAAAGCACCACTCGTTATGTAAGTTAAACCTCGGCCCCTCTTGGTAACACTATAACTGCATAATTAATCTACAATAGCAGATGGAAGATGACGGTATAGAAATTATGTACCCAGGGGTGCCGGAAAGTGATGCAACGTTCGACCTATAGCCTAGCAACGAGGAAAGGCACTCGGAATGTCAACTCTTAACACAACACAATGCTTGAACAGGATGGATTTTCTAGTCATATGCATGATACATGAGTCTCTAGAATAGAATCTGAATTTCTTCAGGCCATTGATTTGGGGGTTTAGTTTTTAGCCTGCAAAAGGATAGCTTGTGACAAGAGGCAGTAATAAAAGGAGAAGCAATTACCATACTGTAGCGGAAATCGGGGTGTTTTCGATATCGTAGTGCTACGGCAGTAGTGCAGTATTTGTTACAATGCCGCATTGCTGGACCAAATATACAGAGATAATTCGGTAGTCATTGGGCCATGGGGCTAGGGTACATGGCTTGTAAACTGCTGTAGAACTGCGGTAGCACTAGCATGGGAATACAGGTACTGTATTAGGCATGTAACCAGCTGTCAGGTTCCAGTTAATTGCACATGTATCTATAATCTCCAGGTTATAAAATTAAAGCTACCAATACTCGTGGCTACATACATAAATGTAAGTACATACCCGGCCGCCTGGGATCCTTTATATACAGTACGAAAAAACGGGGTGAAATCAGTACTGTACGACTACCGGATTTGGTGAAAAATACGGTAATACAAAAAGAATACTATAATAATGCCGTATTCTTGCTGCACTACTAGCGTATTGACGGGAATAAGGTACATGTAGTTAATGCATACCCTTTCTTGGTATTGTATGTATGTGCTGTGTGAATTGTGGCAGGACAAAAACTAGGGTATGGCTTGAGCCTCACATACTAACCACCGACGAAACTTTGTTAAGAGCTCTAGCTGAAAACCGTGCACTCAGAGGAAAGCAATGATGAAGCCTTAGCCCACGATTAAGTTCAGAAGACTATCGCGCTGCGCTGACTGACAACTCCTTATATGATTATAGTTGAATCAGAGTCCTCAACTGCTAGATGATTTACGCTTTACCGCCAGTTAATGAGTGGAATACGTCCGAGAACGCTGACACACCATGATACAGTATATAACTCCTCCTTTAAGCTTATTAGGACACACACTGTACATTGTCAATGCTCGAAATTATCATGGTATGCTGATAATAGGCCGAAAGATTGTGAAGAAACACGAAAGGGGGCTTTTGATGCATGCCACGGAGCTCAAAACTCACTGGCTGACAGTAGGTACTACACTTAAGAGGAAGACCTGAGATGAAACTCCAGAACGTGTCCAAATTCCGGAACAAATGATTATACCTTGGCGGACCTAAAGCAGTTGGCAACGCTGCAAGATCACCCGCCCCGGATATCTACTATCTACTATACTATAAATGAGTATGTACCCAATAAGGTTTTACTAAAACCTATTAACCCTGCACCTGGTGCCCTTACCATTCATTGGACGGAATACAGCAGGCGTCAATCTCATGGCTAACAAAAGGATAAATGAGGTAGTCTCGCAGCTCGTGGGAATGCCTGCTTGCGTGAGGGCCCGGATGCCGTACTCGGGCTGCAGGAGATCAACCACACGTACACGTGCTAGAAGGAATCTAAATATAAACTCGAGAATACACACATACCTCTGTCGCATGGCAAATAGTGACCCGGGAGGTAACACTCGGAGGCACCCCTAGTAGTACTAGTACTACATATAAAACAAAAGTCTTCTCTAAACTCTAATCTACATATGGCATTGACTGTGAGGGATGGGTGTGATCAAACAATGAGCGAGAAAATAAGATAAATGTAGTTCAATCAGCGATTGTAGGCCCGCAGAGAGAGCTCTGATCGATATAGCACATACCCCACTAGGCCCTCAGGCCCATCTCCAAAAACTCTCAAACGGGTAATAAATTCACAAAAGGTGAAGCTGTGACCATATAGCATTCCCAGAGATATCGGTCCACCACAGTACTGCAACATAATGGGCTACATTTCCTGGTATATAGTATAGTACATATATACACCCCCATAGACACTTCCACCCCCGGAATTGAATCCATGAATATGACGGTTTATTGATGGCCATAGGGGCTCAACCCACTCGGTGTTCGTTCTAGACGAACTGTCTAGCTCTAGACTACACTTACCCACACAATCTTTTTGTGAGAGCTCAAGTAGGAACGCCTGCCCTGACATGGAAATCTACATCGACGTCGTGCACCACCACCAGCCTCTTGTATCTGATGAAAGGGCAATGATTGAGAGGGCCGTCTCGCAAATATATTATATCGACTCGATTGATTGGTAACGAGTGAGATAACCCACTGAGTTGATAGGTATGAAGAAATGACGGGGATATTCATGAGTTATCACTCGACACGGTGGTGCCAATTTGTTGGGTATGTGTCGTTCAAGGAGGTAAGGCCATGATGTCGAGAAGTGGAAGATCTGTTGTCAGGAGAAACGGTGTCCCCCAGGCCCCTATAAGTTAGGCTACATTGACTTTAGACATCGACAAGAATTAAATTATAAAGCTTTCAAACTCGCCCTACACACATTTGATGACACATGTCAAGATAAGTCTCCTGGGCCTGCTGTTGCCGGTAGCGTATATAAGCGAGTTATTGGATACCTCGAAATATTCATATTCGCGAATACCGGCATCAATGACAGGCAGGATGGTGGATTGTAGTATTGTTTTGTTTTCCTCCAAAATGAAGATCTAGAGGAATCGACAACCTCTGACAGAATACCTCCCACCTCCCTTGAATAAGTCCTAGAAATCTGCTAATGAACCTCTACATCTTCTCCCTTCAGTCCTATAACGAGCTCCGTGTAGCTTTCTTCCCATTGATATCGAGTGATTGTCTATGAATGCAGTTGCATGTGCAATCACTCGAAGGATAGATAGCCCGGCCAGTAAAGTGTGATCTCATAAACATCAACACAACACTTATGAGTTCATGTCCCCATAAACGTAATCTAATGTCCGATGAGTCGATACTGTGAAGAATTCCTTAGTGTGCTAGACTAATTATCCCGGATTTCGAGGTCCTTACAGAATGCACGTAGCTTTGGCCAACATGGTCTATAAAAGACCTTATTGTTAACTTTAGGAGCAATTTTACTCTCATGGTGCCCAAGTTCGATATTACTGAATATGATATGCGGTTTCAAGGCTAGGTGTTGCATCCCAATCGACATGGTACTCGTGGCATCGAAAATCCCTTCTCAAATCTCCGAGGGGCATCAACATCTCTCCAGTATGTACGACGAAATGAGGGTGAATGTGATACGATACACAAATTTCCCGTATATCAAAGAGATACGAGGGTGGAACAAAATATCCTAGCGACTTCGCCCCGTTTTTTTCGTTTAATACCGCATGCATGCATGAACTATCCAGGACAGAGCATAATAATCTCACCTCACCAAAAATTAATTGGGGTTATCAAATGTCCCACCATACGCAGAAATGAGTAGAATATATTCTTATCCTATTTCTCACAAAGGATCCAGATCCATAAGCAAGCATATAAGTGGTAGCCTCTTTCTGCTCAATAGTTCCGCGGCCGAGTCTCAAGTCTCCAAAGACGTATCAGGCTATCAGCTTGGAGATTTCATGTTACCATGACGCAACTTTAACACCACCTAATATATAGCAGTAAGAGTATTCCGTTATTACACACGTGCTCCTCGAGATTCTATGTGGGTGCGCAATCCGTCAGCTGCCTCGCCTCATGCGAGTCCTGGGGGGAATCCATGTAAATGAGGATTCGCTGAGGAGAGTACGAGCGGGGGTAGAGCTAACACTCTGTATTCTCCGTTACCTATTTTTCCTGCAATATCGGAAAAATGATCATAGTGTCCAGACAATGTACACTCTCTGATTTAAGGAGCCTGCTCCTCTTTTTGATATTTCACCGGACTATGCAATACACTTCTCTGTCTGTCCCCGATCATGAAGGACAGGATAACAGTCTACAACCATGACTTTGGTGAATACTGGTGTGATCTGCGCCGTACATGGGCGCTTCGTTGTGAACTGGAACCTCCAAGACGTACGTACGTTGTTGGCAGTAATAAGGACTGACTGGTCGAGAGATTAAGATTGTGGCCGCGGTGTCGAGATTATGTTTTCTTTTGCTGACTAGGCTATCGAAACATATATGGCGCCCTTTATCATAGGGGTGCATACGTTAATGTGGAGGAACGCCCCCGGAAAAAGTTGTCGAGGACTAGGATCGATGGTGAAGGTCATTGATGTCACTCGGAGATATATTAGTCAAAGGCCGTTTGATCACCAGGGGGGATTGCAAAACGCGCAATTTCTTAGCACTGTTCTTATACTTTTATCGACGGCAGATTTCATAATTGAAAAACTTCATTCCCATACACTGCATGCAGCAGCTAGGCATACATTTAACTTTAACCTACACGATACTACGAGTGTGAGAGGTATACCCATGATTGTTGCTCCCCTCCCTATATATCCCCAGAATCCTAACAAGCCTCCTTTTTACCACACGATTACCAACACCACCTGAAACCTCCAACCTCAAGGTCGATCTCAGAAACCCAACCACGCTGCGCCAAGCGAGTTCCGGGCCCCTAACCCTAGTACCTTCCATGCATGGAGGCTCAATAACCCTTGGCCCTGTCTACAGGCGCCCAGGCCTCCCTCCTCGTCTGGTTTAGCTCAACCCAGCCAGCTGCAGTCTGATGCCATCTTGGACGGTTTCGATACCTCGTAATCAATATGGGAAGTAGCCCACCGACCGATCGATGCTATATTTTCTGGCGCAGAGCCAGCCCCGGAGATTTGGTTACTATTGTACTCTACTCTAGTCTACTGTGCACGACCCTACACCCTAGACTCGCAGAGTATGTACATGTCTGAAGAGCTGCTGGGACAGTACCGGGATGGGATAGCTTCTCGGGATAGGGGGTATGTTTTTGCGTATGTGCTGCTGGAACGAAAAAAGGACATAGGGGCCGAAGGGTCGAGGGGTCGGAGGGGGGTCAGAGGGGGGTCGGTCGACCCAGCTAGGGGGAGAAGTGGGTTAGTGGGGGTGGGCGTTTGCATACCTACCCCTGGCTAGACTCTGGGTCTAAGCTTGATGTTCCCTAGGTGCAAAGGTTTCACTTCTGTGGTTGTGGTTGTGGGTGTTGCTGAGGTTGGGCTTTGGATCTGCTGAGGTTGGGCTTTGGATCATGAACCTCTTGGATCAAGTGTTGGTACAGATAGCTATGTACCGATGAGGGCGAGGACTTTCTCCCCGCGGCCGCCACGGTATGCATTGCGAATCTGGTAATCTAGATAGTCTCATATATCATAGCAGCGGGTTGTATGATAGCCGATAACTACGTGCTTAAGATGTATGATATACCGACCGCACTCTACTCTGGGTACATGTAGTATTATACTCTGAGTACGGTAAGTAAAAGGTATGCGCATTCTCTCTCCCCTCCCAGCTGCATGCAGCTACATACATCCTTGATCCTAATGAGACGATAGAAACATGCACATCGCCTACTCTTCCCCACGCAAACACAGCACTCTCTAGACTAATAGGGTAGGTAGCTAGGAGCTGTAGGTAGACCGGCAGGCAGACAGCTCGTTGATCATCACATAACCTCACTCGAGCCCAGCAGTCGTCGGGCGAAAACCTAACCCTTGTAGTAGTAAGGCAAGCAGCCTTCTTTTTTACTTTTCCCACCGCGCGCGCCCGGCCCGGAGGAGCGAGAGTAGAGAGTGAACGCGCGTATTTTTTTAGCCGGTCTGTAGTCGTATACGTAAGCTTCATGAACTATTTAATCGGCAAGCGATCGGACAGCTGGGACGGTGACAACGCCTTGGGTCTATAATCATAACTAGGCGGTTTCTATTTTGGGGGGAGGGGGGAAGAGTAAACACTAAAATACCTGCCTGTACCTGTATGTACTCTAGGTACTCTGGAGTGGAGTACCTGAATGCCTGCCTGTTCGGTGGGTGGATGGAGTTGAGATCAAGCTTTGTGATGTCAGCTTGCCGAGATATCCTTGGTGGTGAGAGAGAGACATTTGCAACCTCACTCAGTCAGGCACGCATACCTACATGTGTGTGCACTCTTGCACTCACTCTTCTCTGCTCTCCTACTCGCTCGCCCAGTGCATTTCATAGTACCGGGGGCCATATTGCATATATATATTTAAGCCTCATTCCACCACCCTCTGATCTCCTCCGCCGTCCAATCGATCGGTCGGTCAGCCCTGTCGTGTTCTATTTTTGCCAAAGAAAAGGGTGTAAGGGAAAAAAAAAAAAAGTGAATGTTCGGAAGCCACAAAGAACATTCGCCGCCCTGAGACAAAGATCGACCGCTGTTAAGTGTCGGTAGGGATATCGTGGTTGAGGGCGATGATTGGCTGTCGTGGGTTGCAAGGTGGGTTGGGGGATCTGCTGGGTTTGTTGGGTGGGGGTTGTGGTTGGGGGGGGCTGCACTGCTGCAGGTGCGGTTAGCGAGTGTTTGTGCGGAAGGGAGGTGGGGGGGGGATCGGAAGTAGGAGAGACATAGGGGAGTAGAATAGACCTGTGGGCAAACAAAATGTAGTCGATAAACAACTAGGTAGAAATACTTGTAGAATCTCTACCCAGAGAGGAGGGAGGTATCGCGAGACCCCCCCAAAACTCTAGCCTCAGGGTTCATCATGTAGGAAATACTGCACTTGGCTGCCTACTCCACTCCACTCCCCGACCTGCAGCCCAGCACCGCACCGCACGCAAGTCCGGGGAAAACGCACACGCTTTTCTTGGTGTTTCTGTCTCACCCACGGCTGAATCCACTGGGCATGCTTCTCGGCAGTCCAGATGCGGGTGGACAGGCCGTCCCAAAGTGGCTTCCTGTGTTTTTTTTTTTTTTTTTTTTTTTTTAAATTTTTAAAATTGGCTGGGAAAGGAGGGAGGTAGCGGGTTCGTGCCAAAAGGAATTTTTCCCTCGCAACAAAAGAAATTCCCTATTGATTTTATTCTCTTCCTCTGGGGCCGTTAGACGTCGTTGGGTAAGCTACATGTACTGCTGACTGACCGACTGTGGTGGTTGTGGTTGTGGTTGTGGTTGTGCTGGTATTGGTACTGTGCTACCGATAGATGATAAGGGAGATTTGAAGAGCGCCGCACTGCAGAGAGAAAGAATGAAGAGGAAGACCAAGAAGCTGTGGAAAAGCAGAGAACTGAGGTCTGTATGTGTGTATATAGATGTATGTATGTATGTAGAGTACGTATCCAGTAGCTAGCTACATGTAGCTTGTAGGCATCTAGGCTGAAGAAGTCTCGATCAAGAAGGGTCTCACACTCCCTACTGCTGCTGCTGCTGCTGCTACTCTGGGCTTCTTCGTCTTCGTCTTCGTCTTCGTCTTCGTCTTCATTTCCATCTCCATCTTCATCTCCATCTCCATCTTCATCTCCATCTTCATCTTCCCCCTCTCCTCTTCTCGTTCCGCAACTGCCGGTGCTTGCTCCCCCCAGAGTGCCACTGCCTGTCTGTCGACTTGCATTTCATCCCTTCTACAAGCTACATACATACATACATCACATCACATCACATCACATCACCGCTCACCCACTCACCCACGCTCCCACACACACTCACACAACTGCCCTGCACATTGCACATTTGTCTGCACACTGCACCACCGACATTTGAACAGCCCACCACTAAAACTACAACCACCACAACCACCACAACCACCACAACCACCACAACCACCACCGCCGCCATCACAATCATCATCATCATCATCACCATCCACAACCACAACCACCACAACCACTGCAATCCGGTGAAAAGTGGCAGAGGGCAGGAGGTAGTGGTCTTAAAGCCCTTCGCCCCAGAGCCTTCGTCGAAGCTCAAGAAGTGGCTGCTATATCCATCCACAATCGCCTAAACTGCTAGCTACTACTGCCACTATCACAGCACACCTACCTAGTACTTAGCCCTCGTTTACCCGGGAATTAACGAACCACCACCACCACCATCTCCACATTAACCATCCACCACCCCCGCGAACTACTACAACAATTCTCTACGACTCTCCACCATCAATCAGCAACACTGACTCGCCAAATCTACCCCCGCCCGCCGCTACAATGGCTGGCACTAGCAGCAGTACGCTAAGTACCCAAGCTCCCGGCAGCACCCCCCGCCGCTCAAACGAGACCATTCCAAACTTCTCTCGCCCACACACACCGCGCTCGCAGACGGCCCCGCCCGAGCCGCAGGACCTCTACCACCCAGCCGAGGTCACAAGCACCACCGCCGGTATGGCCACAGCGGGCGAACCCGTACGGCTCGAAATTGCGCCAGTGATACTCGAAATACCAATAGCGCTAGAGCTAGAGCCCGAGTACACAACAACAATAGCCCCAGACTCAATACTACCCGGACTCGCAATCGCCGACCTTCCCACAGCGTCAATACCCGGCCTCGCCATCGCCGAGCCCCCCGGCGACATCCTAGGGATCGCAATGTCCGACACAGACCCTGGCCCTGCAGACATCGACACGCCGCTACTGCCGCGCCCATCAATAACGCAGCGCCCGCCCACGGCGGTGTCAACAACCAGCTCGACCTCGCCGCCGCCGCACACCCGCCGCGCCCGCATCGCGATCGTCGACGCCCCGCCGCCGCCCACGCGCGGCGGCGCCGACAGCAAGAGCATCCGCTCGCAGATTGCGCCGTCCATCTGTTCGCCCGAGGACGAGGTCCTCAGCCTGAAGGTGCGGTCGCTGTACGACTCGGGCGTCGGCGGCAGCGACGCCGGCAGCCAGTTCTCGAAGCGCGTCAGCAGCATCATGGAGGAAGGGGGGAAGCGCACGAGCCGGGTGTCGCGCAACTCGTTTGTGGGCAGCGGGGACGAGCGGTTTGCGGAGGAGGAGGAGGAGGCGGCGGAGGCGGAGGAGCGGAGGATCAAGGAGGCGTTAGAGGCCGCGGCGATCGAGGAGGAGGAGGCGGCGGAGGAGAAGAGGGAATTGGAGAGGAGCGTGCACTTGAGGGCCGGGGGAGCCGAGGATTGGGAGGATTTGAATGGGAGCGACGTGGACAGGTTTGTGGTTCACCCTTTTTTACTCTTTCTTTCTTTCTCTCTTTGGTTCTACATTGATCTTTTGTTTGGCCCTTGGCTGGTTTGGGGACATCATATACATTGCGTGGGGGTTTGCATGTTCCCCACGTTTCCCACGTTTCCTTCATTTTTATTTTTTTGTTTTTGTTTTTCAATCAAGAACTATCACTCGGTCCCATGTCACGTGACCTCCAACCTCAAAACTATCTACAAACCTAACAAAAACTCTACTATACAGATACGGCTTCATCCACACCACCACCACCCGGCACTCTGCCCCCGCCGGCACCGCGCCCCCCACCCCGCGCGTCTTCACGCCCCCGCGCCGCGTCTCCACCGCCCTGCACCTGCACTCCACCACGCCGCAGAAGCGGAGCCACCACTTGCACCTGCGCATCTCGCCGTTTGCGCACGCGGCGCCCGAGATGCTGCGCTCGCCGCTGCCGGGGGCCACAGCGCTGCTGCGAGAGAAGGAGAACAGCCGCGCCAAAAAGTGGCGCGAGATGGCGATCGTGCGCAAGCGGAGCGAGCGCGGGGACGAGGGCGGCAGGGGCGGTGGGTGCGAGTGGGGCTTTGTGACGGGCGATCCGAAGCTGGTGAGTCGCACGTGGAAGGGCATTCCAGACTGCTGGAGGGCCGCGGCGTGGCATGCGTTTTTGACGGCGAGTCGGAAGAGGAGGGGCATTGGGAGGGGGGATGGCGAGTTAGTGGAGATGTATGCGGTTTGTGGGCCCTTATTTTTTTCTTTTCTTTCTTTTCTCCTTTGGTTTTTGTGGGGGTTCTTGCAGGGTTTAGATCTTTAGGGTTTGCTCTTTTGGGTTTGGCTCTTTTAGGCTTTGGCACTTTGGGGGTCTCTTTGGGGGCTCAGTTCCTTGGTTTCTTTGGCTTCTGGCCTCTTTTGGGTTGTGGATCTCGGGTCGCGGGAAACGGTTTGGTCACGTTCTGAGAAACAAGAGGGGAAATGATCGGGATGCTTGCATCGCTGGATTTATGACTTCTGGGTTCCGGTGTACTAGGGTATGGGAGGAAGAACCAGAAAACGCAATAGGGTTGTTTGTATGGCCGAGCGGCGCCACTCCATACAAACAATCCCTGCATAATGGTTCTTATGCCCGCACCAGAGTACACTTGGGGAACCAATCCGCCATCATATATTCCAGCAATATGAGATCGCTACATAAAGAAAGAAAGAGAGTGCAGAGATATGCAGACAAGGCCAAACCACTCTCAAGAGCCCTCTACAAAAACATAAAACTACACTTGAATTTCTAAAAATGTACGACTAACACTACATGATTTAGGAATTCATCACACGCCCCTCAGCAGACGATGTGCAAATCGATCTTGACGTCCCTCGCACCATAAACTCGCACATCATGTTCCGACGGCGGTACCGGGGCGGGCAGAGGTTGCTGTTCCGGGTGCTACATGCGCTGTCGCTGTATTTCCCGGCTATGGGATATGTACAAGGGATGGCGAGTCTGGCGGCCACGCTGCTATGCTACTATGATGAGGAGACGGCGTTCGTCATGCTCATCCGCATGTTTGAGCTTAGAGGATTGGAGAAGCTATATCAGGCGGGCTTTGGTGGCCTGATGAGTGCTTTGGAGGAGTTTGAAAATGGGTGGATCAGAGGTGGTGCGGTTTCGAGGAAATTGGTGAGTGCAGAACTTCTTCTTTTGGGAGGGGGGGGGAGATTCGTTTTGGAGGGGGGGCTGGGGCTGGGAGGACTTGGATGGGAGCTTCGGGGATAACACCGCAACGGTGTTTTTGTTGGGGTGCTTCGTGGCCTGCCCATATTCAAACAGTGCCAGCTCCATTTTCTAGAAACACTATTAGCGCATATTACACTGGGCCAGTAATGTTTCTAGGAACTGGGGCTGGCACTGTTTGCGTAAGATCTGTGTTGTGCCAGGAATGTGTTTGTTGTCAGCGGAAAGTGCTACAAATGGCAGGTCCCAATGACTCCAAACGGCAGCCTGGTATAGCGCAATCCTGTATGGGCGGGCCTTGGCCCCGATTAGAGCTATCAGTCATTTCGAGTTAGGCTCGAGCCTGCTCACCAGGTTTTCTCAGCTCGCGTAATAGCGTGGCAGAAGGGACGCATGCTAATCCCCTTTGTAACGTAGAACCACTTGGGCATTGGTCCTACGACCTATGGCACACGATGGTACCTGACTCTGTTCAACTACAGCATGCCTTTCCCAGCACAGCTTCGTGTCTGGGATGTATTCATGCTTCTGGGAGACCCAGATGTAATCTCCGAATCAAAATCGGTATCCTCGCCGCTCGGAACAGCACCTCCAGCTGCGCCTGGAGGAGAAAGTGCAATCTCGGTGGATGAGGGGTTTGGTGGAACCCTTGACATCTTGCATGCGACGAGCGCAGCGCTGATTGACTCGATGAAGGACATCATTGTCCGCAGTGATTTCGAGGGTGCCATGAAGGTTCTGACTAGCTGGATCCCAGTTAAGGACGAAGAGTTGCTCATGAAGGTCGCAAAGTCAGAGTGGAAGATGAGGAAGAGACGACGTGGCGGGGGAGGAGGGGTTGGTGGGGCTCACCATCATCCGGGAAGAGCCAGTCTTGGAACATAGCGTAAGCCATGTATTGGATGACTGGTTCTCCGAGGAGTGGTGGTGGGTGGGGTTGAATCTTGCATTTCTGAGACTGATTGGAGAAGGGACCGTTGGGGGGTGTGTGGATATGGCGGCAGTCAAGACCACAATCCAGTGTCTTCTCCTAATGGGTGTGCTGAAAGATTGGAGGGGCTCGATTTTGCTGGTTGGTCGGTGGAGGGGGAGGGGGGGAAGGTGCAGCAGCTGACGCTACAGAAAGGAAGGCTTCTTACCTGCATGTCTGTTTGCTACTCACAACTCGAATAACCCTGTACGAGTTTGTTCAGGGATCAGCACTTCTCTTTCTGGTTTGTCAAAACCTACTGACTGGCTTCTGGCATCAACACCTGGCAATAACTCTCTCTTCTTTCTTTTTTCATTTCCCTTTTTTTTCTTTGTACAACACATTTTCATTTTTCAAAACCCTTTTGGAAGATTCGTTTATTAACGTCATCCTACAACTACTTACTACCTCTTAATGGAGCCCATCTCATGCGCAATCTCATTGCGGAAATATTGTGCATTTTTGTTTTAGTTTTTGTGTTTCTGTTTTGGGATTTGGGGAAGACCCCCCGGAGTTTTGTTGCTTTGTTTGCTCTGAGGTTTCTTGGGTTCTGTGGTCTTGATAGGTACGAACTCGAGATTGAAGATTGTGGCGGCCCGCCCCATTACCGTTGCAGGTCGGACACCGTTGTTGCAGCTCGGACACCGCTGTTGCAGGTCGGACACCGTTGCAGCAGCAGTGGTGGCGGTGGCTAAACATACCGAATCACACTACTTTAACAGGGTTGGTTGGCTGCTGGCTGTGGAAGGGGAGCGGGGGATAATCATCAATCCGTTAGTACCTAGCGGTTCCGTCGCACCGGAACCCTTCCTCACCCTCCCCCGGTCTCCCTTGAATTTCGTTTTGTGCTTTTTGCTTTTTTCACCCCGTTCTTTGATTCAAATCTTTTTTTCCCCACCAGCCTTTTATGTGTTATTTCTTTTTTTGATCATCACGATCATTGGCCGCTCCTGGGTATCCCCCCAAAAAATTTCATCATTTCCTTTTTTTGACACTCATTCTCTGATCTCTCACTCACTCGTTCAGGCTCTTCTTTAATTTGTTCATTGGGAGGGGGTGTACCTGGCATTGCATTGCATTTTTCTTTTCCTTCCTTTTTCTCTCTCTCTCACTCTCTCTCTGCCTGTTTTGATTTCCCATTTTCTTTCCCGGTTTTAGATGGTGGTTCACTTTTTCTTTCTCTCTTTCTAATCGGGTGTTTCTCTTTCTGCGCTGCTGTTGCTTTCGTATCAACAAGAGCTGTTGGTGGTCGTGGTTGTGGTGTTTTTCTTTTTCTTCTTCTTCTTCTTGAATCTTTTTTATTTACTTTTCCTTAGAGTGTATACATACTTTCAGCTCCGATTTGGGTGTTTTGTTTTTTACTAAAAGGGCATTTTTTTCTTTCTTCTGGCTTTTCATTACTTCACTTATCTCCTCTTCTTTGAATTATATATTATATGAATGGGCTTTTTCATTATTTTTTCCTTACTTCTCTCTTTCGGACTTGCCAGCTATCTAGAGCCCGGCCAGAACAAGGCAAGGCATAAAGTGCTAGTTTGATTAGGAAGGGAAAGGAGGGAGGAGGGCAGGGTGGTCTTTTTTGCTGATTTGCGTTTTTTCTTTCTTGATGAGTTTATGTATCCGTCACCCCATAAGTTATGATATGCTCACTTCTTCCTCTTCGTTATCTGTCACCTCTTGTATTTAGATTCTACGTCTCGATTTCCACTCTGTGTTCCTCACACACACACTCTCTTGATTGATTGATTACTGCAGTATATTTGGTTGGCGGGGCCCGGGTGCTAGGTAGCTTTAGCTGTACATATACACACACTCGAAACACAGTCAAGGACACCCCGGGCCAACCTTATTCGATCGCACTAATGTTTAATTTCATTAATATTAATAAATACATAAACTACTAAAAGACGATAACCGTTGGCTCACACATAAAAAGCAATCTAAATTTTTAAAAAATACTAGCTTCCTTTCCCCGGAAGCTTAATGTCTCGCTGGATGGGAGAGGAAAGAGAGAACCAAAAGTGGGGATATGTTCTACATACTAGATAATATGACCTAAATCGCCCAAGGCCAAATTACGCAAGCACCGCGTAGCTGCAGCAAGGATGAAGCTGCTGGATGGATGGATGGATGGCATGGCCGATCATCCATGTTAATTCCAAGGCGAGCTGACAGCTTCGGCCAAGTTAAGTTCTGCACGAAAAGCCTTGTAGTGTGTGCAGGCCTCGAAAAGGGAAATACCACTGCGATAGGGCGGCTTAGTGGGGTTTGATTTCCTAGAAGGATGATGGTTGTTTCTCAGAAGTTCGCATGTGATATGCATGTGAGGAAGAAAGTGTGAGTGAATGACAGTTTTCGCTGGTGTTATGAGGGCATTTTCGGTAGATTTCTGCGTGCACACCTTTGGCCTACCATTCTTGACAATTTGGCAGGAGTGGTGTGAAGGAGAAAGTGCAATTCTGACATTGACATGCACAGGGCCGTACATATGTGTAGGTACATCCAGCCAGGTATACCATCCGTGGAAGAATGGATAATGCTCCCAAAAGCCTTAGGGTGTCAAACCAGCTAGGTTCAAAGTTGATAATAATACTAGGAAAGCATTCTATCATGTTCCAAATCCTAGTAGGCCTTGTGAGAGTCGTGCTCTAGAGTAAAGGCCGGTAGTTAGTTGCATGCTTGTTCTTTTCCGGAATTCTTAATCATGACCGTGTGCTTGCCGCTACCTGCTGAGCATCATGTCGCCCCGCTTTCCGCCCTTGTGAAGCCTTTTCAGGCTGTATCTCCTCTATTAATCTGTAGAAGCTTTGGCGGGAAACAATTGAAGGGTCAGTCTCATGTAACCGCGGAAGGGCTCAATGAAGTGAGGTAGGGGAAGAGACGTATTTTTATACGCAATAGACGCGAGTATACCCATCCACATAACTCACGTTACGCCGCGGAACATGGTAAGATTGAGCAAGAATGCATTCCTCTTAAGGACCGGGGTTGGATCCTGTCCTGGACCTCCCGTGCATCTAGGGGTTCTCGTTTCATGTTCTATAAGTCGTGCATCTTATGCATATGTAATCCTAAAAGACTCTTTCATCTTCGCGATGATGATACTGCCTCACTATCACTTCTGCAGTTGGGTTTACTCTCGTGACCTTTCATACTAAAAGCAAGTTGTTGTGGTGCGGTGATGATGGTGGGTGGTAAAGGTTTGTACTTGATTAATCAAGTATCTTGTTTACACCTGACCTTCTGACTCTGAAGGGCACCCAAGCTAGGCAGTCAACGGCAAAATATCACTCATAGCTATACTTGTTGACATCAAATATTTATGGCCATATATGAAGTCGAAGATATATTGTTGTAGGCCTTGGGGTAGTGGCCGAGCAAGATAAAATCAATAGAGGTAACCTAAATCTTATATAAGTTAGCTACTCTATATAGAATTCATAAAGGAGTTTAAGTGTTAGTTACGACGAGAGGATGATGTGTATTCACGGATACCCAAATGTGAGAGAGGTGTTCCAGCTCATGATGTTTGAAGTGTAAACACAATCATGGGTGATAAGTAGGGACCCCCGGTCGGTCGTCTACACATTTCTGTGTACCGTATCACAGTGGCTGAGAACCCAAAAGAAAGAAATCCCTGTGCAGCCATCCCCGAATAAATGCAAGATCGCGCAAAGACTCCCCCCACTCTCGAACCTAAAAGCTTTTTGTTTCCGTAAAAACTCTTTCCTCCTGAGACAATGCCAACGCCATAACGGTTTTTGCTTTTCTTCACCTTCAAGCCGTCGCTCTACGCATTGCGATATGCAATACCCTTATCTACGGCGGCAGCTCGCCTGTCCACTTGGCACATTTTTATCCAGTTGCGAGCGAGCTGGGTTCGGATTTTCAAGCCATCAACAGAAACCGATATCACCAGCTGTCACTCGCTAGTCGTGGGTTGGGGGGTGCAGTTATGCTTGGAGTCACATGCATGACCCTTAGCCACATATCTGATCCTGGCGCCACTTAGAGAAAAGCTGTGAATGTTGATAGATATTCGGGATTGGCTGGCTAGTGGCGCCCGATAGGCAGCATCTCATGGTCAAAGCTTCAAGGAATGGATAGTGTTAAACAGGCTGAAATGCCGGCATATCGCTCGCACCTTAACCACGTGCGTACATTTTTGCTGTGTTTCATCAGTCAGATGCTGTAGATCCGACAACCGACTTTCACAATTGCAGCCACAACGGAATGATAATACCAATGATGTACCTACAGTTATCGGTAGAATTATTGCGGAAATGTGGCGTTGGAATATCGCCCTGCTCTCGGCGCGATCGTCGGTCCCTGTTTCCGCAATAATTCTACCAATAACTGTAGTCTATGGTACACAGTTTAGGTTGTGGCTGAGGCTACTCCCGGTTCGACATAAGCAACCACCCTTCGCATCTCGGCGCTTAGTTACTCTCAATTACCACTGCCGTATGCCCAGCGACATGGTGCCCGCCAAAGTGCCATGGGCATAACCATTATGGTAATTACACTCTGTTAGCTGTTAGTTAGGGCCTTAAGAATAAGCACCACTTCAAGTCCCGAGCATGTTCGGATTATCTGTGCTATGCATTGTACAGCAAGGTTGCCCATAGTCGTAGAAATCTCTGAGGCTCTAGTGATTTCAGGTGACCAAGAATTGGCTATCTTTTTATATGTTGAACATTTTTCTTGCACCCATTTTATCCAGCCGGTTTTCCCTGCATGCTAAAGGCAAAAACAAATGTCCTTGCACGCAACCAAACACCAGGTCGAAAAATTTAAAAGAGGCTGGGGCTTGAAAGTAATTGAATTCGCGAATATTGACCTATCCCTGTTATATATGAGACAATTCGTGGCTTTTGTGGCTCCTGCAGTACAGCTTACCCAGTAACGGAAACAGGGATTATTTGTATGAGAACGACGCCACTCCATACAAATTATCCTTTCCCTGAGCAACTGCGTTAAGCGTGTATGTAGAATAATCAAAACTATTCTTGACCATTCGACTCTCTAGTCATGTGGTTTTGGGCGTTTGACGTTGAACCTTGGTTAAGGCGGAAGACGATCTGAAATTCCCCACTTAGTGGTTCAGACTAATTGAGGACTTTACCGCTGGAACGGCACTGCACACTGACGGCGCGCGCTTGTCGACACTTGTGACATTAATGACAAAGTCTGGAAGGGCATCTCAAATCCAGTAATCTAAATCAAACCACAATAAAGGACATCCCGTTACCGAGATAACATAGAATTTTCCCGAATGTTATCATTATCCTATCAATTTCAACCGCGGTGAATAACGATTTTGATTAGCTGCTGCGCAAATTTGAGTCGAAGGGCAATGAAGGCTCGGAAATGGTATGTACAGTACAAAAGCCCTCATTAAACATTAGTCATCAAGTGCATAAACCTCTTTAGGATTGGCGTCCCGCAAGCAACCAGCATGCGGCCGCGGAGCTCGCCTGAAGGAGCGGGGATGGACGAATAAAACTTGTGGGAACCGAGCAGATGGAATGTGTGAAATGCGCAATTGCGGCGCCGCTGATCTTGTATGTAGAGTGGATGAGATTAATGATTTCATGAGTCTACCGAGTAATTTTCTAGTATCTATTTATCATTGGACTGCTATTATAATCTGCGGCCTTTAGTTGCAGTTTTAGTAAGCCATTGGTCAACTCTGAAGCAACTTTGGTCTGGGACGCAGCACGTACGCCAAGAACGCAAGGACGAGGTGCATTTCCAAAAAGGTAAATATTCAAAAGACAGAGGGGTGAGGGGTAGATATCTATCAGCTATCACTTCAGGTAACATACTCTATTAGGTATCGTTTAGGACGGGATGGATACCAAAGGACGCCCATCATGTACTATCACTCGCCACCGATGTCTCGCATTGCCTGTCAGTCCGGGGGCGCAGGATGGGCCAGGGTAATCCCAACCGCCCTTCAGGTGATAAATGTGCTGCCGCTCACAGCTTTGGGGGCGTTAGCTGGGGTTGAAATATCGGAATTCTGCGCATACGCATATCGATTTCAGATCCTATGGAATGTACAACGGTCTCACCTGCGCGCTTGATAATTTAGCAATCTCGCATGGAGATTCAAACTTGGATTTATGTAATGTCAATCAGAGCTAAAAGAGTTGAAAAATTGCACTTTAAAAACCACAATCCCCACTGGTATCAAGTGCGGTGCGGGTCGCTCGTTACGCCTACAGTCACTCACAGGGTGAAGGCGGATCCTGTCTGATGGCGATCAAGGATTTGAGGCCAGAGACGCCAAGTGTAAATTACTGCAAACACAACCATCAGACAGGATCCGCCGTCACTAGGTTAGCGACTGTACTTGGGAATGTCAGTACAAAATACGGGTGATATAACTTGATCTAGATACTGTAAAAACTCGATAGGTGAGCCCGGGCCTAAACCAAAAATACAGGGTGAATAACAGTGGAGAAACATAAAGCAACCAATCAGAGATCTCAGGTTCGATAGATGAGCCCGGGCTCACATATCGAGTTTTTACGGTACCTTATCCACTAGTTAAAAGCAAAGGGTGGCGTGTTTAACACATTCACAAGCATATATTGCATGATAATGTGCATAATCCTGTCCCTGGGGTGTATTCGTCCTAAAATAACAAAAAAAAGACATTCCAGCCTAGTCCGGGACCGGTGAATGAACCGCAAAGCGGGGTATAGGATCAGCTTTCTTATGTATTAGAATTTTATAGCGGGTTAGAAAATAACCGTACGGCCTCTATATATTCTAGGACTCGTGAGCTATGAAATTAATATATAATCGAGGAGATACTACATCTCTGTCCTTATTTTGGGGTTGCCTATCTATCTTCGGAATGTGTTAGGCTTGACGAGTCCCCAAGGAAGAAAAGAAAAACCAAGTAAGCAGCCAGAGGGTACTTACCTGCAATTTTCGTCAGGGATGCTCGGAACGAAGTCGACGAACGTGTGAAACCTGGCCGGAAAATGACATACATAGGCTAGTTTGGGCGACGGGTTGCACAAGGAGGAGGAAGTGATTCACTGTAAACAGGAAACAAAGTCGAGGATGGACAAAAGTATGTCAAGTCAAGGCAAGCACTAGAAAGCACGTGTTTCCTGCCCCAAAGGAGCAGTCAATAGGCCCTCATCGCTCGAGCTGACTTACGTAGCCAATAGGTGCCAAAAACCGTCGTTTCGGGTCGGGCACCCCTCATGATCTTCGTTATGAAAAAATTGAATAGACGTTATATGCAACCCTGAAAACATGAAACAGCAATCCGCCAGATAGGTAGTTAGTTCCGACCTTTTGAACCGAGAAAGAAAAGTCGATAGGTCCTGGCTGACTCGTAAGTAGGTACACGTTTTATCCCCAGACCCTGGAACCTAGTAGTTTACTGCGAAGTAGTCCCGAACTGGAAATTAGGATGCCTTTTTGCTACTTTAAACGTCAAAGGTGACCTTGGACGCAGAGGCAGTAGCTGGTACAGCTTTATCAAATCAAATTCGAGTGTATGGGAAGCACTCCGAGCAATTTGTCGGATTATGCTCTCCGAGCCTATTTTCGTGCAATCTGTCCTCGTTCCAGTAACTAGGCTGCTGTATGCAGATTGAGGCTCTCAAAGCAACCAGGATATCACAATTGCTCTATTTATCTAGAGTATTCAGAATACATACATGTATATGTACTTATGTGCATCGGTACATGCCTTTGCCTTCGCTCTTTATTCCGCATGTTCCCGGTAGGGCTAAGGCGCCTCATTCGTCCTCACTTGGACTCATGGCGTTTATCGATCTCGGTCTCTCTTGCCCACTTATCATCATCTTGGCTTTAGCGTGGACTGGATTGGGTAAACAGCGATAGATATTTAGTACTGGGCATCTACTCTTAGACTGTGTCTTGTCTCTAATTCGATATCATCGCCAAATAAGAGGGAAAATATACACCAGCCTCACTGTCTTCACCTGCTGTGAAACTTCGCTTTGTGCCGGATTGGTTTCTTTCAGCCCTCGTCGTGGCGCGATCCTGTATTCAGATTGCTGCCCAAAGAGTTTCAAGTTCACGCATCGTGCAGGAGCCGTCTACTCTATTCCAACTACTTCGGACCATGATACCCAATTAGTCACTGTCGTTTCTATGTATTTGATGCTCGCCGCATTCGGTAGCGATGTTTAAGGAGGCCCCATTGATTCTACTGGGAGAATCTTCAGTAAAAATCATATCAGGTCCCGCTATCGTGGAGCTGGCTCGTTGGGAGTTAGGATAAACTGGCTTGCTTATCCACCGATCTCAACTATCCCGAAGAGAGCTTAGCGGCCTGGTGAGGCTGCTATTAGCAAAAAAGTGGGTGCGCCGTGAAAAACGATGTCTCAGACCAAAAAGAGAGAGAGTGCATCCGTGCTACGCCAACCAAGGTGCACCGCCAGCCGTTGGTTTGCTTTTTTGTCGCAACAAACGACCACTCTATCCACGCTCTTTCCACGCGCAGGCCACGCTTCTTTGAGTCTTCCAAAGAAAAAAAGAAAAAAGAAATCTCCTTAATTTTCTCCAGTATATTTTTTCTGCCTTCTTTGAGAAATTAGCAGCGGCACTACTGGAGGGTTCTGTGTGTTTGTTTTCTTCTCCCCTTCACTTCTCCGTCCAGAGTCACTCTTTCAATTCACGAAGTTTTATTTTCTCTGTCCTTTTTTTTTTTTTTTTTTTTTTTTTTAATCTTCGAACCCTGGGGAGTTTCCAATAACCCCCCACATCATTCCTTTATTTCCAGTCGCTTTCACTTGAGGATTCTCGCTGGTCTCTTTTTTATTTCGCAGGGAGTGGTGAAGCGGGCAGTTGATCTCTCTTCATCAACGTTATCGCAGTCAGCAATCAATTGCTCAACCACAAGAACGACGAAACGATTTTTACAGGTCGTCTGGACCTGCTGGCATAACTACATATACACACTGCGTGTCCTCAGCTAGCAACATCAACCATACGCCTGTCCCGTTTGCAGCCGCTACCCCCACTGCAGTTCAAGGTTGGTATTTTCTACCCTTCGTGTTTCGTCAGGGTGTAGCCAGAACTCCTGGTCCCTTCCCTAAGGGCAGACATACACGCATTAGATACTTGCTCCTGCTGCGACCTACTTTGTATGCGTGCGTAAAATACAGTACCAGATTGCGGCTGGAAACTCGCGCGTTCGCCTGAAGCCCTTCCCCGCCACAAACACCATTTCTGCCATTACCGTTCCTATTACTACTACTGCCACCACACTACTGCTACTCTTACTAGTACTACTACTAGTACTGCTACTACTGCTACTACTGCCGCCTCCGTTGCCAGTTACTGCTTGTTACTGAAAGGTGTTGTTGCTTCCCGCCGACGTCCCTCTCAGTGTGCATGCTCACCGGCCATATATCATTATTTCCCTGTGAGTGCTGAAAGTGTGTTATGTGAGTGTATGAGAGTGTATGCCCATGCCTGTATCTATCCACCACCACCACCACCACCACCTTGTATGATTATCATTCCTATCTGTACCTGTGTATGGCGTGTGTTTCTTTTTTTGTTTTACCATTCATAAAGTTCAGCTCTTTCCGATTCCATTTTAGAATCTGCACCCCATCAAAGTGGGTCCTGCCCTCCCCCCCAACTGGCATATTACGTCCGCCTACCACAAGCTCGCAAGCCTAGTTCGAGGGACCAGCAACTACTTCTGTGACGCTAACCTCATTTTTTCGCTTTTACAATGTCTAGGTAACCCGGCTGTTGTCGATGCTTCGGACCTCCAGTGGTGGTTTTCGAATCCGGTTCTCTTCAAAAAAACACCTCTCGTAGCGGCCACTCTGGCATCCAAAAGCTCACCGGAGGGCCCAGTTATTATCTTTTCTATGACCTCACATCGACTGCCGCTACCAGCGGCCATGATTTCATTACCTACTCAACAGGCCTCGAATATACTTGAAAATATGCCCCACCAATGGCAGAACTCCGAGGACAGTGCTCGGATCCAGTTAAGAATCGAGGAGGACCGACTGAAGGCGGAAGAAGAGCGGACGAAACAGGAACAATCTCGAGTGGATTTTAAGAAGCTGGAGTTGGAGTTTTTGAGGGAGGCTCATCAGATGGGAATACCGCCACAGATGATACCGATCATGTTTGCTGGAAGTGCTCTCAAGGGCGTCGCTGGAGAGTGGTTTAATGAACATTGTGCTCAAATGATGGGTCAACTTCAACAGCAGCATCAGATGGCCCAGCAACAGCAACAGCAACAGCAACAGCAGCAGCAGCAGCAGCAACAGCAGCAGACTCAACAGCAGCAAGTCCATTCCATGCCACCACATCATTCCCCAGGTCCTGAACGCAAAATGCGGAGGGAAACACGTACAATAGCAGATTCTTTCCCGCAGGGCCCGCCTGTACAACCACATATGGGCCCGCCTCCGGGAGCAGGAATGCAGCCGCAGGGTGCTCCGCCGGTGAGCTATACTTCTTATTTGCCTTCAAGAAATGGCCCAGCGCAACCGCCGCGACCACCGCAGATCAACACTAAAGACATGCATCCTCATTCTCAACAGCCTCCTCTACTTCCAGGGCACATTGGAACCCCAATTGGTGCCCCCCATGGTCCAATGCAGACAGTGGCCCAGGGACACCCCTCTCAAGCAACTCAACCAGCTCAACAACAAGAATCTGCTGCTATATTCTTTCACCACTATGTTCCACCAAACAGCCAAGCTAGTAGTATGACAACACCAGTCAAAACGTCTTCGCCGCAAACACAAACACAATTGCAATCCCCATTTGCTCTCCAACCACCTTCGAATCAACTTACTGGGTCTGACTACGCGAACTCCCCTAAAAAGCGAAAGCATGGAAATGCTCCATCTTCACAACAGCAAACACCTTCAACGCCCTTTTCTCCACCCTCATTTCACCCAACTCCTTTGTCTGCGGCGACCACACCTAGTCGGACACGGCGTGGACATTCAAGACATCGGAGTGAGACAGTAGGATCCACCGGAAGAGGATATGAACCCTACAACAGGTCAGCTACAACGCGTCACCGGCGATCAATCGGAGGATCACCACTACCCGAAGGGCCACAACTACCTCCGGTGTCGTCGGCAGGGGACGGTGTCAGCAGCGGTGGTGGTAATGGAGGTAATGGGGGGCCTCATCACTCACGTGAGCAAGAGCATTTACGACAAGAGCAACAAAGGCAAGATGACCATCAGAGGCAGGACCATCAGAGGCAGGACCATCAGAGGCAGGAGCAGCAGAGGCAGGAGCAACAAAGGCAGGAGCAGCGGGGACACGAACAACAGAGGCAGGACCAACAACGACCACAATCAGTGCCTCCTCAGCCACAAGGGAGGCCATACTCGGCTGGTCCCGGTCCTGGCTTCGCAGCAGCGTATTCCCCTCCCCACCCCCCACCTCCATCCTCAGACGGTGGTAGAGACAGCAAAAACGGTAATGGGCGTGGTTGAGAGAGCAAATTTCATTTTTGACATTTTCCTTTTGTATCTCATTGCATCGGCTATATTGATGAAGTGATGAAACTCTCCTGACAAAGATTGTATCGTTACAGCTCGGACTGGGTTTTTTCTTGGCACATAGATTGCCTCTTACTTTCGTTGGGTTTGCATTTTCCTTTCTGTAACAATATTGTTATTCATTTCATAAGTGCTTTCAATTTCTCTGTTTATATATTTAGGGTATCAGGGTTCGGGGGGGAAACTTCTTCTTTCCCCTGCGTATTTTGGTTGTTTGCTTACCCATCCCTTTCGTTTGCCTCCCCTTACTGTCTCCTTGTTGGCTAAGGGACAATTACCCGAAGCTATCAGTGGTAATCACTAGGTCTGAGAGGGTTGAGTCTACTTTTATCTGTTCTGTTCATTATTTCCCGGTGTGATCCTGCATTTTTTCCACCCGTTTATATCCAATTTCCTTTTTTTATATTTATTTCCATTCTTCATTTTTTCATTTCTTATATACAATATCGGATGCATCGTTTTAGGGGGACATGTGAAGGATCCAGCATGGGCAAAAAAATAGGGTCGAAAGAGTAGAGAAAAACGGAAACCTGGAGAGGGAGTTCTTTGTTTGGCCCGGATTCGTGGCGTCGTTGGAAAACAAATTATATATGTATATTCATCGTTTATAGGAAGTATCAAATGGCGTGAGCGGGGACGTAAACAAAACAAAAACAAAGGGGAACTTGTGCTTTTCTTTGCAAGGAGAATTCTGGTTTTTTCGGTCATTGACACTTTACAGATTACAGACACGTGCCGGAATGTTTTTTCAACATGTTTTTATTTACCGTAGGTCAACCCGCCACAGATTTACATGTTTACTTATACATACGTAACTAATCCTAAATGGTTTGTTTTTGTTTTGCGATGGAAGTGGGTCTTTTTTTGTTATTCAAAATCCGGGAGAGATTGACTACGCGTATCCACGTGTAGTTTGCACTTCGGCGGTCGAGTCGGCGTAGAGCCAGATTCAGACAAGCAGCTCGTCAATGAAGTTTGTTTTGCGTGCCCCGGAGAGTAAAAAATTATGTTGGCTTTGTTGAGAAGCTGTCTAGGGGAGGGAAAAGATCTTCTCATATGATTGCTTTTTATTTCTCAACCTTGGCTAACTGAGATTTTGTCTCTTTTCGTTTTTCAGACAGTACCGATAAAGGCAATCTTGGGAGAGGATCACCTTACACCGTGCAGCATCATGGTATCTAATTCTACACGGCTACCCTGATGAGGCAATCTAGATTTGTTGCTAAAGGTTTCTATCTATACTCGGACCGTGGATTGGACAGAGTAGGGTGCCTACGTCCGATACAGGCTACATTTCCACTCGTGTACCTACATGTCGTACAATGATCCATTAGGCGGCATACAATTCCGCTCGCGAGAGCTTTCGGTGTCGGTCAGCACGAATCATTGGCTGCCGATTCCGATCCCATGCGATGATGTTACCCCCGGGGGTGCCCGTACCGACTGGTTAGCCGCCAGCTGCTTACTCTGATCCTGGATGGCTAGTGTAGGGAATATATAAGTACCAGCCTGTAGCGTAGGCGGAAGGTTCTCGTGTGAGAAGTTTGGCCCTATCCTTACTGCGCTGCTAGCTGCACTGCAGCGCAGGGGTGAGAAGGAAGTGGAAGTGGAAGTGGAAGTTCGACAGAAGGATGAAGATGTTGAAGCGTGGCGCCGGCGGTGTGACACAGGCACATAAAGGTACTCTCTCCTCTTTTCAATCTTCTACGCACAGCTGTATGTACTTACTCTGTACTCTGCGCGCTACCTAGGTACATACATGTACATGTACATGTACCATATTTCCCTAGAAAAGGTAGAGCACTTGTATGCTGCATGCATGCAGGCAAAAGATCCCTCTAATTTCCAATTGCGTTCGAATCTCACGGGAGCGAGCTTTTTCCCCTTACCTATTCTGTCTGTCACTACCTTGGGCTAGAGGTATGTAGCCTATGCTATACTGGACTAGGAAATACAATTGTTTCATCACGATGAGATTGGAGGGATATTACTTTATCAGGGGAGGAGGAGGGGGGGGGGGTGGTTGTACCTATGTTACTCTGACCTATTTTTTTTTTTGCTGTCAACGACTACATACTTGGCACACGGACTGGCTGGTATTGAGGAAATTTATTTTCAGCCGCGCGCGCTGTGGAGATCCCTGTCACGGATCATCACGTTATTTCCGGCTTGATTACCCGGCCTCTCTGACACTGTCGTTTCTTTGACCATTATCATTATCCATGCCTGATAACGGTCGGTACCGTGAATATGCCCTGCTACACATGCGCTATAACTTGGCTTGTGCAGTTCCGCTCCCTCTTGGTTGTGCAGCCAAGTACGTATATAGGTACATTTTTGAAATGTTGTGATCCGTTGGTGCCGTCTAGAAGAGGGGGGGAGGATGGGGATCGCAGCAGCGGGCGGTGGTCGAAACGACGACGACGCATGGGCCGTAAGATGAACTGACGGGCGGGAGAGCAAGCGAAGGGAGATGATACATAGGGTGTTTTGACTAGGATTGCAGTGTGAACCTGGGAAACCGGGGACTTGGCCTCCCCCCCCTTCAACCCCCCCTTTTCCCCCAGTAGGTGCAAAGATTCCGACCCGGGGGTTTGACTGATACAGTAGATAGGAGAATTTACTCCTCGGTATGGTAAGTCTTTGTATAAACCGGTACAAACAGGGAATGCCTGCCAAGAAGCATAAATACTTAACTCTTGTCCCCATTGAGTTGGGCGGCGGTTGTTGTAATCGAGGTGCTGTTGGGTTGGTGTTTTCTGCTAAGACCTTAGGGCCTTAGCACTGCAATGCATGCACGTGACCTGCAAAGTCAACCCTAGCCCAATGCGTGTCTGTGCTCCTTGGAATCCTGGTCAAAGCTTCACCTTCACCAAACTCGAGCTCCATTTCTGCAAAGCGATTTCCCCATTCGATCCATCTCGCTGGTCACCGATTCCTCACCCATTACCTCAATTGTTTTATCATACCACCCCACCCCTCCATAATGACAGCAAAAGTCAGTCGTACCGTCATGGGGGCCATTGGTAAATTATCAACTAAAAGAGCTGACCCCCCAAAAAGCTTCCTCGCCAGCCTAACACCTGTAGCCCCAGCAAACGGTGCTTCAACCGCAGCAACTATCAACTCACCTTCAGCAAGCAACAATAAAAATAATTCCGCTCCTACTGCTGCTGCTGGGGAAGGCACAAGGGGTGGTGCCAACTCAGAAGAAGATCAATGCCAAGAAGGTGGTGCTACTCAAGTTGGAGCTGACTCGGGGCCCAACGGACCTCCTCCGAAGACCCTAACTATCTCCACCACCAACCGGCTGATAAGCTTTTACACACACCCCAATGGCGGGACCGACTCGGAAGACCGCACTCTATCTGAGATCCTCTGCTTCCCTGACCGCGATCTGGAGTACCATCATGACTACATCCAATGGCTCTTCCCTTTACCCGAAGCCTCCCCCTTCAACAGAAGCGCTCCACGCATTGACAGACACACTGCAGAGGCTTTCCGGACACGCCCAGAGCTCCGTGAGCGAATGCGGGAGAGTCTGGTACGCATGTTGGACTTTTATGGGTTTGAGGCGATCACCACCGCCGCCTGCGGGTTCGAAATCAGGGACGCGTCGGGAATCGACTTTCAGCGCAAAGCGAGGTTCTGGCTGTGCCGCTTCAACCATAATCATCTCAGAATTACGCGGATCATCAGGTGTCTCAGGGTGCTTGGGCTGGAGCACGAGGCGCGGGAGTTTCATAAGGCCCTGGTTAGGGCTGCAACACCGGACCCGAGAGGTAGGGCCTTGGTGGGGCAGAATACTCTGAAGTTCTGGAAGAGAGCTGCGATGAGGCCATTGGAGGTGGAACCTGCTGATGAGGGATTCGATGATGAGGAGTATGAGAGAAATGGCGGGCGTGGTGGCGAGGAGGCTCATAATGATGGTGCAGAAGGCGTGGAGGATAACTCTGGGTCTGGAAAGAAGCAAGTACGACATGAGATATCAGAAGCCTGGTTTGGGTCTTAGAATAGAGTGTTTGCTTTTTCCATTTGTCTCAATCAGAGCTGAATACATTAATACCGACATTTAATCGTCGTTTCTTTTATTTAAGGCTCAGTGAAACATACATACATTGATTCATGCAGTTCATTTTCCGGAATCGACGGCAAGGAGAATAAAACACCAGTCCGTATTTGGAATTAGAATCACAAAATATCACTCGTGTCACCAAAACACCGCGTGAGCATGGCACATGTAATCAGCGGTACTTTTGCACTTCTGTACTGTTTGGGACCTCGAAATCCTTCTTGTATTTATATATACCGAGCCTCTAGACTATCTACTGGTGGAACCCATATTTTCTTATCCTTCCTGCGTCTTGATAGTTGGCAATCCGTCCTCCAAAAGCAGGGCCTGAGGCACGCACGAGAAGCCAGATCTAGAGTCCCCGGTTAACTCCCTACCACCTCATACTCTAATTTCTCCACGCCCCTAGCCCTAGAATTTAACATGCATGCCCATACCCATGCCCTCAGGTCTGCGCACGACGTGGTTATAGTCCTCTGAAAAACATGCACACAAAACTGCATATAATTGTCTATAGACTTGAACTAGTGCATTGTACTATCGGCGAGGAGAGACAAGAAAAGAAGCCACAAGCTCGCGAGCACTTATATGCTTCGCTCGAGGCAAGCAAGGTGGAAGATCTGTGATGCCTTTATTCTCGGCAGGTACCCACCTGCACCACCTCACTTGTGACATGGGTGGGGTCTTTCTAGAATGCGGGGGTCCAGGAGACTGATCCCGGATTCTCCACCCCCCCCCCCCCTCGGGACTAATTAATCGTATCGAGGAACACGGGGTCTATCATGTACCCCTTCCCTCTGGCATTAAGGCAGGCCACACGAAGGTCTATGAGAATCTATTAGAACCATTGAAGGTACGAGAGCATCAGCGAGGTTTACCTTTATTTGTCATTGAAACCCAGTACTTTGAAACAACGGTTAAGGTTCCGGGCTGGGGCGTGGTGATGGTGTGCTATGATCAGGGGTCGTGCTGCTTATGGTTCTGGTTCTGTGTCGACACGCCTAATCAAGCTAGCTTGAATAATGCTCGAGCCATTGATACCATCTGGCCACAGAAAGGCCATGGACTACAACGACAGGTCAATGATCGAGAATGCAAGATATTCTTCCGCCAGATGTAGAAGGATAGCGAATAGTAGCTATGAGGTTCTCTGCTGGTCTGGACCTCGCGTTGTCATGCAGCCTGCATTATCTGCTTCTTCAAGGCATCTTGAGATATTTACAGTAAGCATGTGTGATTCACTATCTGTATGTATAATATGTGTAAGCTCTACAGGCTACAGAAAAGTACTCGTTTTGCTAGGCGGTTTCTGGAGGTGTGATGGCGGTCTGGAACGGCTCGAAGAAGGGAATCAAGATACCAACTTGTGTCAGACCCTTACCAGGGACCAGAGATCTAGGGGCTGGGCCCTTCTGTTTGTGTGAAAGCCTTTTAAAGTCACTACGGGTTTGTTTTTTCCGGCACCTTTTTAGTGTCCGAGCAGGGACTTCAAAGCGATCACACGGGCGATCTCACGATTACTTTCTGATTTACTGATATGTAGATAAGTTGATAAAATGCGGCCATAAGCCGCTTGTACTAATTATATGTATATGTAACAAGAGATATAGAAAGTTATACAAAGTCCGGCTGACAAACCTCACTCACTGACTGGTGCTGTGTAGATTACACCCTTCATAAACCCGCAGTATATTGGTAAGTGCGTATTAATCTTAAATTTATTGTGGTAAGCAAGAGTTATTTATATGTGCGCGTGCTTTTTTTTCTTTTTTTAACTCATTAATTGCGTGCAGACCGTAATCTATGGCAATACCACAACCCCAGAACTACCCTACTAACTCCTGGCCACACCCAATAAAGGGCATTCAGCAAGATTCAGCAAGCTCGCACACATCCGCCGCCGCTACCTAACTAAAAGAAAAAAAGAAAAAAAATAAATAACACGCAGGCTGTCTCCTCACACATTCTCTATTACAATTTGTACTTTCTCTCTCTCCAGTCTGCCTACTCTTAAGCCCGACCAAGTATCTATGTGCGCGTGCTAGTACGTACTGGCCATGCCATGTCGGGTTGACTACATTCATACTTGAAGCAATCTAAGGTGTATAAAGCTGTGGAATTAAAGGTTGTAAGCATAAGATTACTATATATACGAAGTAAGTAGTCAAAAATCATGAGAGGTAGAGGGCCGGGGGTGTGAGCGTGCATCATACACAATCACTCGCATCCGGCACCCTGTCACCCACAACCCTTGCAATTGTCACCCTGGAGGATCTAGTTTCACTGTGACTCAATACGCACATGGCGAGAAAGATATATAAGGAGAAGCTTTGTATTTGAGTTGTAGAACAGCCAGTGGGTGTGTGTGCCTTCACCCGGAGCTCGAGGCGGGTGCGATGCACTCATATACTGATCTGCCAGTTGTAGATATGCAATGGACAAAACCATGGGATGTAACCTACCGGCCAAAGAGTCTTTGTAACCTTTATTGATCATGATGATACAAGTAGGCCAAGAATTGGAATTTCAAATATTTATAGATGCCTTACAGTCAAGCCGTAGAACCACGTGAGCCTTGCCTGGGCCTTGTTTTAATTGCCTTTTAGAAAGGTACTTATGTATAGAAGTAAATATTAGAACCAGTTTAAATATACAATGCTCAAATAAGGCTCGTGTGATTCCGGTGTTGAGCTTTAAGGTATGACGATAATACCTTCACCTCGTCTGTCTTAGGGAATCTATGCAGTATTATAGCATCGGTGGCCTGGCCAAAGTTCTGGCCCAGGTCCGTCCAAACTTGAAGTCGTGGAGTACAAAGAAAGATTTCTACCCTTGCCGATCATGTATAAGACGCACATCCTCTCCTAGCTCTAGCATGTAGGTGCAGCGATGGGCAATAAGTCATCGGACGGAACGCCACCAAAATACGCGTCTGCAGGCAAAGTTGTGGCTACGTCGTCCGATGAATTATTACACACCGCTGTACATTTATACTTTTACAAGTGGTTCCCGGCCTTCAGCCGGTTAGGACAATCATTACTTTTGTATTCTTATTGATAGAATACCAACAAAAGCAACATCACTCTCTACCTAATTTAGGCCCTGAATCATAACTAATATCAATAATAGTCACTAATACCAATACTAACAAAATGCAAGCCCCGAATCACCACCAATATCAATATCAAGATGAGGCCATATCACTCTCAATACTAACAAAAAAGCAAGACCCGGATCGCTACTAATACTAAGAAAAAGGTAACTCCACCAGTATCAATACTAACAAAAAGGAAACCTCGAATTGTCAATACCAATACTAACAAAAAGCAAACCCGAGTCGCCACCAACACCAACCCAATCACTAAATCCAGGGGAAAATTGTCAAATTCCCATACCTAGCCAATCAAAACCTTTAAATCGCACATTGCATATCGGGTATACCTATATACTTATTAGATATTGTATGGCCATTGAATTAGCCCCACACCAGCATCTGCTATTATAGCTTAGTAGTTATGGTGTCGCTCAGAGGGGTCCGAGGGTTAACCCGCATCACCAGCGGTGGTTTAAGCGCTCCTTCTTTTATTCTTTTGATAGAGGGTTGTTACTTTTACTTGCTTGTGTGTTGATGGTTGGGCAAGGGCTGGTTTATTGCCTTTGGGGGCTGGTTTATTGCCTTTGGTCTTATGCTGTTTTTTAGTCATGTCGTGGGAGATAGAACGCAGGAACACGAGGAACGCATCTCATGCCCACAGAAAAATCCGAAAAAAACTAATTTGCATTTATATATACACCCTACCCAAAGAAAGAAAATCTACATACACGAATCCCCCATCCCGCCCGAGGAAGGCTGCGTCACAACTCATCACTCGGTGACTTTAAACAACACTGCACCGCTTCCGGGCCTACTCACAACCACTGCACCCTCAATCTTCTCGGGGCTCATGTCAGGGAACTTCTTCCCGTAGTACTCCTTCTTCCACGCCTCCTTCACAGCATCAACTTTGTCCTGCGGCACCAGGTGTACACTGCACCCGCCCCATCCTGCACCGGTCAATCGTGACCCGTAGGCGCCTGCTTTCCTTGCTAGTGAGCAGAGCTCGTCGAGTTCGGGACATGAGCAGTTGTAAAGATCCCGGCAGCTGTCATGCGATTCATTCATGAGCGCGCCTAGCTGCGTCAGGATTGTGTCGGAGTTAGAGCCCGAGGAGGAGGCAAGTAGCGCCTGGAAGCGGGTGACGCGAAGAGCTTCGGAGAAGACATGGATTGCGCGGGAGCGCAGGTTGAAGCGCTCGGCGCGGATGGGGAAGCGGGTCATATAACGGCTCACCAGATCGTCAACACTCGTGTCTAAGATGGCGGCCATCTCCTCGCGTGTGTAGCCACCTTCTTGGGTTAGTGTGCTCTTTGTAAGATTGATTAGGGCCTCAAGCTTCTGCTCGAGTGGAAGGGAGGTGGAGGAAGCGTAGTAAACGTCCATCAACCCCTTGAGGGTGTTTCCGAGCGGCCCGGCGTCAGCGGGAAGCGCACTAAGGTTGAGCTTCTTTGCAAGGATCTGTGCGGCGAGCGTGCATTCAACAACACGGAGGTTGTAATTGATAGGTCCCGTAGTGTGCTTATCAGCTGTTACGAGGGTGTCGGCGATGATAAATGTTAGTTCGGGGGAGGTGGTAGGGAAAGCAATCGGTTTTGCGGTTAGGGCGGGGTGGAAACTGATGTATAGCGCAGATCCTGCCTGGCCAAGTACAGAGGCGGATTGATCCATTCTTTATACATTAGTTAGTTTATGCGACCGACTAGCAAATAGATGCACATAGATAGCTACTCACCCTCCAGAATTGACACCCACATATCGCTCCGCAACAACAGCAAGGTTCACAAGATCCTTCTGGTTCACAGTCTCTTCTCCCATTGCAACCAGCGATGCAAGCGCACTCGCACATGTGAAGGCTGCACTACTACTGAGACCTGCACCAGAGGGGACAGTGCCGTCGGCGAGTATTTCCATCCCGACCTGTCTGGTAGTTCCATCCCTCTTTCGGAGGAGCTCTATTGCGCCGCGGAGTCCAGATTTGAAGTAGTTGCTCCATTCATGCTGTGTGGCGTCAATCTCGAGATCGCCCGTGGTCGGAATTGTGAACTCTCTGGTGGGAAACTTTGGCAGGACGTTTGCGAGCTTGACTGTAGAGCTGCCGGGCACCAGGCGGATGGCGAGAAGGAAGTCGGCCGTGACGGCCATGGGGATCACGGAGAAGAGCATGTAGTCAATGTGCTATATGTCATCAGTTTCAGATATCGAGTGTTATTGGATGAAGTATCGATTAGACTAACCTCTCCGATGATATTGACCCGACCGGGACTCCGAGAGATGTACTCGGCAGGGGTGCCATAGAGCTCTTGGAACTTTGCGAGGAGATGCTCCCAGCGCTGCTTTTGAGACTCCTGGAGAGCTTCTGGGTAGATTTCCGCTACTGTGAGCACTTCGGAGACGTTTTCACTCATGTTTAAGGCCTATGTGGTGATGGTGTTTGTTTTCTGATGATCTTCTCTACTGTGTCTGCTTACATGGCGGGCCTGGGACTGGGGTGGCAGCTTTATGTCATGTGGGGTGCGGGGCCCGAAAGCGGGGGAGCGTTTTATAAAGGATAATAAGGGATAAGTTGTGCGTTTAGCTGGCCGGGGGGTTCGGATAAACTCTCGAGGGCTCGACTGCCGGGGCGGCTCCGGTGCAGGTCCCTGAGGCATTTCAGTGGTTGCTAAATATGTGTAGGGTGTTTCGACGAGAGGAAACGAATCGGTTTATTCCAATTGATGCAATAAGAAGGAATAAGATGAGGATGAAGTGGATGAAATGGATGAAGGAGAGAGAGGGAGGGGGTTGGGGGGTCCCTTCAGTTTTCCATTCATCTATCCTCTAACTTGGTTTATACGGGACACATACATGACCATGGTTTCAATTGAATCTAGCGAAACAAAGAGAGAATATGTCGACTCCTAAATATGATATACATGTCGCAACATTGGGCGAGCCTCGCACGAAAGCCACAGAATTGAGACAGCATAAGGGATAGCAATCCGGAACGTCTTCGGACTCGCTTCTTTGTGGATAAACACCAGTATTACTGTTCTGCCATTTTGAATAAAGTAACCCGAGGGCTGGATAATGTTTATGCGGGATATTTGGCAGTAACGATTTTTCCTACTAATTATTGACCCAGTCGCCCGATTGAGCCGGTATAGTGGATATATAATAAGCTTCCAAGTAATATTTAAGCACCCACATGCTCACCAATCAGTGGGGCCTGCTCAATATTAGTAGCCAGCACTGCGACCTATCACAGCCAGTAGACATCTTCTTGGGTTCGGTACATACTATCTACAGATCACATCTCATGCCAGCCGTTCAGAGTAGAGGCAGCCGCCCATACAGTGGGGTAGAGCACATGTAGCTAGACCGTTCTAGCTACGCGCTGTCTTTTAGTTCCCAGAAAAACAAATAAACCTGGTGTATATTTGTAGTAATTTGCTCATTTAGGATTATTATATGCGCCGAAAGCTGATCGGTCCGTAAACGGAGAGGCTTCTCCGAAATCTTGGCCCTTCTCGTTGTCAATGATCGATGTCAGCCCGATAGCGATAAGCCCCACACGAACCTGAAAGATTTTTGACCTGACTCACCACCAAGCTCTGATAAATACCATCCCCATCTCAATTCCACGATCTATTCTTCTTCTCACAGATCTTCAATATACTTAAAATGACCGTTAGCACCTCCCCCTTTAATCTCGAGACCTGTGCTCGCCCCAACATCTTCAAACTCGTCCCATACCGATGTGCGCGCGAGTAAGCTCCCTCACCCCGCAATACTACCCCCGCAAAAAAGAAAAGAAAAACTAGCTAACCAGACTCAATGGGTAGCGACTACAAAGATGATGGCACCAATATCCTCCTCGATGCCAATGAAAATGCCTACGGCCCTTCACTCCCCTTGACTGCTTCATCGACCGCCGAAACCGCCGGTCTCCACCGCTACCCCGACCCGAACCAGCATGTCCTCAAAGACGCCTTCTGCGCCCTTCGCAACACCAATCCCACTAAACCTCTAACCTCCGAGAATCTTTTCCTCGGTGTCGGAAGTGACGAGGCAATTGATGCCCTTCTCCGATGTTTCTGCACCCCCGGAAAGGACAAGATTCTTACCTGCCCGCCCACATACGGCATGTACTCCGTCTCCGCGCAGATCAACGACATTGAGGTTGTTAAGGTCGACCTTAACCTCGAAAGCGGCAGGTTCGAGCTCTGCCCTGACGCTATCAACGAGGTATTGTCGCAGGACGCCAATATCAAGATTGTCTACCTCTGTTCCCCTGGTAACCCTACTGGTGCATTGGTGGACCCCGAGGCAGTGAAGAAGCTCCTTGCACATCCAACGTGGAACGGTGTCGTGGTGGTGGATGAGGCATATGTGGATTTTGCGCCAGAAGGGAGCTCACTTGCACCCTGGGTCGTAGACTACCCCAATCTGGTCATCATGCAGACCCTCAGTAAGGCGTTTGGTCTGGCGGGTATTAGGGTCGGGGCAGCTTTCACATCCCCAGCAATTGCACAGCTATTGAACAACTTGAAGGCGCCATACAGCATCTCGACACCTACATCGTCACTTGCATACACAGCGCTCTCAGCAGCAGGACTTGCGGTCAAGAGTGAGAATGTTGCCAAGATCCTCTCACAGAGGGCCCGTCTTCTCCGGGAGCTGCCCAGCATTCCAGGAGTCGGGAGATTTCTCGGAGGCTCCGATGCTAACTTTATCTTGGTAGAGATACTGGACGGGCCGGGGGGCAAGCCGTCTAACGATGTTGCGTTGGCAGCGTATAAAAGGCTTGCGGAGACCCACGGGGTTGTTGTGAGGTTCCGGGGCGGTGAGAATGGATGTTTTGGATGCCTCAGAATGACTGTGGGCACAGAGGAGGAGAATGGAAGGCTGTTGGAGAGATTGAGGGAAATTTTGGAGGGTATCTATTCAACGTAAGCATTAGGGTTTATATTTATTTTCGCTTCTTCTGGGGTAGACTAGATAAAATATACCCTATGTTTCTGTTTCAAGGTATTATATCAATCTAAGTGACTATATGGGTCAGTTCATAGTCCTTTGGTGTTCTAATCTGCGTAGTTGTACATATCCCAAGATAAAAATTGTAGTTTCCTCAGTGAGGAAAATCCCATCGTAAGGTCAGTTGAAATTGACTTAAAAACTCGGCACACCGTCGCTCTTATCAGGCAAGAAATTGATCTTTATTCTATGGGAGGCCTAGATATAGTTCTTATTTGTCTATCTCTTGCTAGTGGGGGTAATCTTATGGAGTGGTATTAATAAGGACTTCTGGCCTTTCAGTGGGCAAGAACTGATAAGTAGAAGACGTGGAGCGAAAACTTTGTTTTATGCTCTAATATATAGTGACCATACCTTTTTTTTGCATTGTTGGCTACTTTTCATTACACACAGCTGCCGTGTGATGTGGAACCCCCCGCTCCACAAACATGTGGTTGTGTTTTGAAGAGGCACACATACTCTACCGCATAGTAGCAGCTAAGGAGCTTCTGCTTCCTCTATCTATTCATCCCCTCAGTCATCCGACATCAGTCCCTTGTTTTTCAACACGACAGAGGAGCCCAGGCTTGGCCTTTTCTTTGTGTTATCCCTCCGGGGCCCTCCAAAACGGATGGGACCATGTGCAGACTGCTAAGAGAGAGGGAGGAGTGAGGTAGGTGGAAGACAGGAGTCATTTCCTGGACTTCCGGAGGTCCCTGATAAGGGGTGATACATATAAAAGATTGACCGCAAGAAGAGCCCTGTACTAGCAGGTCTCCTCCAGCCGTTTCTCTGTTTGGACTTGGTATTTGATTACGATTGAGGAGAAAGGTCATGGTAGCCACCTGGGCGCAGCATTGCTTATTACATGTACTACAGTTCATATCGCCAGGCCGAATAGGAAGAAATCCTAGCAAAGATAAACCTCCTCCTCCTACATCCTCCTCAAAACACACACACTATCTCGCGCGAAAACAGCACTAAAAGAAATCCCTTCTATTGTACCGCCACCCGCCTAAACAACAAAAGAATTGTACAATTAATTTCACAATCATAGCTGAAAACAAGGTTAAAGGACCGAACGAGCTGTGGAATAATCGTATATCCTAGCCACCGCCGAGTTATTTACTCGCAACCACCAACTTCTTCCATGTCTATATGCCGCCATCGTCAGCTTCACAGTCACCGTTATCGTTCTCATAAAGATCGTTTGGCATACTCTCGGCGAGGATACTTGATGTGAGACCTAAAACATCACATCGGATTCTATTAGAGCCCGAGTATCTGCTTGGTGGAGAAGGCTGTGCTAGGGATTAGCTGCGTACCTGCGTGTGCTGATGTCCCCTCGTAAGTTTGTCTCCGCCAGCCGCAGGGTTCGGCGGGATCTTTGATGAACTCCATCGTTGGGAACTTTTGCACAAAATTAGCAACGGCCTCTTTCAGATTTGGGGATTGATGTTTACATAGTGTTCATTCTTCTTGATTGTGATGACGAACGGGATGTTGTCAAAAGTAATCACTCTTAATCTGAAATAAGTGTTATCGGGGATTTTTGAGACCTCCGCCAAAAACGCTGTCAAATCTTGCGTCTTGACTCCATTCACCGCAACAATGAAATTGGTTGGTACTAGCTGGTACTGATATGCCGGGCTTCCTCTTGTGCGTGCGGAAACATAGATCTCTGAATGCAACGTGCTAATCTGCTGCCTAACTGCATGATGCGGCCGGTGCAATACAGCGCCACAGAAAATTACAGCACGGTCCGTCTCCAAGTCCTCGGTAGGCACAGTGGGAACTTTCAAGGTCATTTCTTCGCAATTCCGGACCACCACCATGTCCAAAAAGTCGTGGTCGTACATGACATCCAGTTCTGTGATTCTTGTCATAACCTTCCCGTTGATGGTCAAGATCACGTCACCTTCTTCGAGGGTCTGTGAGTACCCGCACTCAACTTTGCGGACCATAAAGAGTTGATGGCGTTCTGGGTTGTCCTCTTCGACTTTGCGAATCCATTCGTCACTCACGCCCATGATCCGAACTTGACTCATTTGCACAAGATGAAGCTCAACATTCAACATCCGCAGCTTGGGAATTACACCAGCCTGAATCTGGCGAATAACAGGTAGTAATGATGGGGTTGCTAACCCAAGATGGTACTCAACGTCTTTGTTATTATGGGTCCGCTCGCCGAGGTATGTAAGCCATAAGGCCTGGACGGTACCGTCCTCGTCTGCGAGCACACCACTACCACACTGACCACTCAGAGAGGTATCTACCGTGATAGCATCGACATTGATAGCGCGGTATCGGGGAGCAGATGAGTTGGCGGGAACGGCGACGGTGGTGATGTCCGTGACTGAAGTCTTGGCAACCACAACTCTCAGGTTCTGGTTGAAACCCAAAAAGATTGTGGGGGAACCTTGTTTGACGTGCTCAGTGCTTAGCTTTGCAGATTGTACAGGTGCATCGACAAGCTTCGGATCGTATTGCACCACAGCATAATTCTGTAGTGGGTGCATAAACAGAACTTTACCAGGCACAATGATGGATTCGGCAACAGTGATTGAAATATCACACAAATCGTAGGGCACGACTGCTCTGGAAACTACAACGAGCCCTAGACCAGCATCGACAACTAAACCAAATCCAGTTTTTCTAGCTCTCGGGAACCCGTCGAGTTTAATGGGCATTGTGCATGATATCCGCACAAAACTGCGAATCAAATCAGTTGCTGCTGAATAGCTCACATTATCTAATCGGATAAACTGGGCGGATCGAGGCACAAGGTCCACTGGAGGTAGAGGATCTCCGATGTCTGAGAAATCCCACAGTCCCGTAGAGTCTATAAGGTAAAAAGAATTAGCGATTGCAAAAACCATTCGGTGAACAAATACTTACCATTTCGGATTGCCATTCTCATTTTCGTACTCCAATGTCGGTCAATGTACAATATTGAAGTATGCATAGTGTGCAAATCACGGAGATGGCGATAAGTAACCACGACTCGGGCACGATCTAAGTGATTTTAGCATCAACACTCCGACTATGGGGTCCCGGGGAAACATACCTGGTATGCTCTTCATTATATCGATGAATGCATTGAGATTGTAACATTTCTTGTTGCCTACTGACTCAATGATCCATCCTTTGTCCATTCCATCGAACCTGAACGAGCCAGCTGGTTCGCATACATACACCCCCTTTACGGCGATCGCATATAACCTAGCCAATTGATAGGAAAGGTCGTGGAAGGCAGCTCCACAAACAGTCACAAACCGATCCGGTGTAATGTCATGCAAGTTGCCAACCTCAATTTCGACTTCCATATCTTGCCCTCCGCGCTGGACCAATAACTTGACCTTCTGGCCCACAGAACTATCCAAAATGTTGTCCAACTGGACAAACCTGGTGATCAACTCTCCATTAAGCTTGATCAAGATATCACCTTCCTATATATATATCGGTATACGTCAGAAAATTTTGTTTCAACGAGAGATACTGGTCCGCGATGTTTCAATTGGATTTTAATTACTTCGATATGATTATGAGCAGGACCCTCTGGGAGAACAATTTCAGCGACTAACATGCCGATCTCCTTTGGAAATCCCTTTCTCACAGCAGCCTCCCACTCTGCTGTAAGTCCTACTCTCCGACATTCATCGAATGGTTTCAATAACCACTGTGTTTGAATAGTTCCACGGGTAACCGGCTGGCCCGTTTGAATGCGCCTGAGCGCTCGTAAAGGCCTGTCAAGGGGCAGGAAATAATCGGTTGCAGCTTCAGTGCTACCTCCAGCCTGTAGGGCAACAGCATAACCATCCACATTAACCACGGGACTACCGGAACTTCCCCCGCTAGCAGAGGCTGCTGCTTGAATGTAGTTTGTATCTAATCGAGATATTAGACATAGCTACAGCAATCATACGGGTTTACTTACTGAAGTCGTTGTATCCATCTCCGTAGTCTGGCGCATTTCTATCTACCCTACTGATGACACCTGATAAAATACTGAGCTTCTCTCCAGCATCGTTACCGACAACTCTAATTTCCGCGCCGACATCTGTTGAGATATTAGCGTGGTTATTCCCATGAAATTCTTCTCTCTAGTCGTCTTACGCGCAAGATCTGGCCTCAGCTCTAGGGCGGCAACAGGCATGTACTTGATCGCCTTCGGGTCGAACCGCAAAATACCAAAATCATGGATAGGGTCGCGATACACTGGAAAGACGTCGCACTACACCCCCTCCACTAGTCTATTAGAAAAAATGGCGCGGCTATGAATAGTGGAGATTTGCGCAGCTTGCCTCTTCATGGTTGTCAAAAACGCAGTATCCCGAAAACGGACCCGAACAAACAACGTGTCTGTTTGTCAAGATGTAACCCTTTTCGGCATCCACAACAAATCCCGTAGCTTCGCTTGTGATAGCAGAGTCGGTGTCGAAGGAGCATGTCTGGCAGAATCGAATCGACACGACGTTGCGAACTACACTCTCGATGGTCCTCTGCCATTCCGCCGAATCATGTGTCGCAGCGGTTGGGGGTAGCATTCTGCTGGCTTCAACAATGAAACTACCATCCTCCCCCGGCATCATCTCGTCCTCATCGATCTCGAAAGACTCCTCTCGGAGATGCTTTGTTGGGCGATCTGGGGCTGGCGATCCACCGTGCTTCCGTTTCCCTGCGGACATACCGTTTGTTTCCATAGTTGATTACTGTAACGGAAGCTAAGCTTGGCCAAACAGTCCCCCTAAAGCTGTCTCGCGAGAGTTATAGAGGAAAGTGAAGGAAGGGACGGAAATGAAAGTCTGTCGTAGGCGAAGGGGAAATGCGAGCGCGGCGCAAGAGCTTCTATGTGTAAAGGGGTGTGAGGTTACAGCAGAAAAGACGGACGAATGTAGGGAGGGATAGTATAGAATTTGGATGGGAAGGCTTCTTTGAAGTAATTTTTCAGGAAGGATTTCTCATCTTGGGGAACTAGGTCTAGGATCCAGTGTCTCGGGGGGTGGAGAAGGTGCCGGGTAACTACAGGAATGTACCAGAGAAACCTCTCTCTCTCTCAGGGTTTCTTTTGCTGAGGTTTTGTTTCCCGATCATCTTCTGTTTGATTGACGTCTCTACTCTAGACCACCCTGCCTTTTCAACCTGACAATTCACCCACAAAACAGCACATGCTACGACCATCATTTCTTCATTCGGTCACTCCCCGGCTTTCCGCCGCCTTGCAATTATTATTGTTCCCCGCTTTTATCTCCTTTCCTATCCCTCTTGCTCACGTTGCTGGCGATATGCTGCACACGCGTGGACAGCCCATGCCAGGTTGTCGCTGATGCTGCAAGGCAGTCAGCCAGGCTATGTATGGTCAAGGATGGCAGCCTCGCGAAGCGTCCTGAACATCACGTGCCACTCGACGCGCGCATAGCAACGTACCTTTGCAATGTAGGTACTACAATGATCTCAACCACAAAGAAACACCCCCGTTGCTACTAGATGTATACAGGATCGGCTCTCGGAATTCTAAATGAAATGTAGTACAAATTATAAAGAATTAATATTAATAATAGTTAACGGAGGATAAAAAAGCCATCTCTAATTCCAGTCATCAGGTACTCAAAGTACTCATACTCCCAAAGAAATCCCGGTTGAAATTCTCGTCAACATCAAATGCCACGATTCTTCCATCACCAGCTTCACTTCTGTTGTACACATGAGGGAAAGTAATTTCGATTCTAATGTACGCGGGGCTTGAGATCCCCCAGGTCCCAAGTGATGCGGGATCAACCAAGTAGATTTTCGCGTGAAAACCGCATGCCATGAGAAGCTGGGTTATATAATCGATAAACTGTCCGCTGAATGCGTACAATTGCGGTGGGACGTCATCGCTAGATAGGAGTAATGACGCAGTGGGATCATAGGCGTATCTCGGGAGTAGTGACGGTGTGTCTCGATTGATCTGAAGCTTTCGGAGTTCGTACTTGAGTTCTTTCATAATCTGGTGAGCGGTTGCGATAAGCCATGAGCGAGCATCCGCTTGCAAATTTTGATGACTTTCATTATTGATGTGTTTAATTGCTTCTTCAAACCCTCGGCCGATGCCGGTGAGGTTCGGAAAGCTGTATTGTTCGTGAAGTGATTCGGCGGGCGCTCTTGATCTAGTAGACATTTCAGGGGTGGATGCTGCACAGTCGTAACAGTAGTAGAGGAATCTTCGGGTGGGTGAGGAGTTGCACTTTATATAAATAAGGGATAGATATCAAATCTAGAACTTTCGTGATACCAAGTGTATGTAGTCGTATTTTCCCCCCTGAGACGTCTGCTGACGCACTGACTCGGCGAAACCAGCAAATGGTATGTGAGCCTGTGAAGCCACCTCCGGGTGACGCTTAGACGAGCCGTGTCTTTGGATTTGTATGTAGGCACTCCATGTGCTTTGCATTCTCCACAATGTGCTCTTCGCTCCCGGCTTTGCGTGCACACTGCGTCGCACCAGGCCACTCGCACGGTACTGTGGAAACCGTGCTGCCTCCAATCAAGATATAAGACAATAAATGATACGGTATCTAGTATGGATGTTCGCTGTTCTGTTATCAAAATGTCTCAGCCTCGTTACATACGGGTATCTTGTACCCAAACAGAAGTTTGGCCCTGTTGATTATTGACCGTCCAAATATTTAGTGAGTCAACTACATGTAGTTATAGATGTGGCGATGTGGTGATTCACACTTATTTGTACCGGCGTACAGGCATGAATAGAACTATCAATGATACATGTACAGTGACGGAGAGAATTATTGCGAAAGTGGGGTTTTCCGTGACCCTGTAGTCCCATTGGCTCTTAGAAAGACTTTTAGCGCTGACTTTCGCATTAATTCTCCCCATCACTGTATAATTTGTGTAGAGTCCCATAAGTCTGGTGAGGTTGAGGCACCATAGACGCTTAGTCACTGTTGAGTCAGCACTGCAGGTATTGTTTGTGTTTGTGCATTCCAAAAAAAGGATGGGGAAATCGAGTAATTTCACGGCATTTGTGAACACGGTCTCTATTGCATACACACAAAAAACCTCCAAGACAGCCTTTTTGTACGGCATGCAATAGTGGTCGTGTTCACAAACGCTGTGAAGTTATGAGTAGAGCCAAGTAGCTATAAGTAGATATTTTATCTCCTTGGGAGACACATTGTTCCTCACTCGGTTAGTTTGCTGGAGTCTACCGAGAGCTAGACAGTAACCCTAGGCTCAGAATGCAGGGAGAGTGATATGTTTGGCTCTGATGTGTATCTATTTCAATTGCAAGGTTTTAGTACTGAATTACTCCTGGTACAGTGCTGCATGAATTGGATAGCAGGTGCTCTACCTACTAGAGATCAATTGCATAGGGAATTTCTGAGTGTAGTAACAACACATAAAGTCCCGGGGTGGTGGTGTTGATTGGTAAAGGAGCCCAATGAGTTGGTTGCATGAGGTAAATTCATATGTCATCACTCGCTTATACAAAAGCATCTTACCCGGCCTTTCCCCTGCGTCACTCGTACCCCGCATAAAAAAAATATCTTTAGTTACGCCCGGCCAAATCCTATTTGACACCTTTTTTCAAAATGGCTTCCGAAAAGACAATTAACGACCCAATCACAGAGGACGCTGAGTCTGAAAATGAAGAGGGATGGGAAGACGCAGAGCCTGACAATGAGGAGGAACCACCTGTTGTTTGCTTGTTTTGCCCAATCACATTCCCGGCACCTAATAAATTGTTTGAACACTGCGGGGAGTCACATGGCTTTGATTTTGTGAAGACAAAGGGGGAACTTGGTATGATTAATCCTTCTGCACTTGGGAGATACCAATTGCTGATCTAGCTATGCTGGATTAGAGCTGGACTTTTATGGAACAATCAAACTAGTCAATTACATCAGAAGCGAGATTAAGGCCTCGCGCATCCCCAATTTCACTTCCAAGGCATTCTTAGATGATGATAAATTCCTCCAGCCAGTGTTGGAAGACGATACTCTCTTATTCAGCCTAGACGACCCGGAGTTGGACTTGGGCACAGAAGAAAAAGGCACAGCTACTGATGCAGATAAGGTCAAGGAACTAGAGCTTCGATTAGCAAGTCTCTCGCAGCAATTTATAGAATACAAAAATGCCGTCAATAATAGCTTCGAGGCACAACTTGCCGAACCGGATAAGGTCGAAGTAAAGCGGGATGACGACAGTCATTATTTCCACTCATATGCGGGTAATGATATCCATGAAACTATGTTGAAGGATTCCGTCAGGACAGACGCATACAGAGATTTTATTTACGAGAACAAGGATCTGTTCAAGGATAAGGTAAGGTTCGTTTAGTAAGAGTCGTTGAATAAGTATTGATTATGAATAGGTTGTTCTTGATGTCGGATGCGGTACCGGCGTGCTTTCCATGTTTTGCGCCAAAGCTGGTGCGAAGAAGGTCATTGCTGTGGACAACTCAGCAATTATTGACAAAGCGAGGGAGAATGTCTTTGAAAATAGCTTTGATGGAATCATCACCTGTCTGCATGGAAAGATTGAAGAAGTTATTCTGCCAGTAAAACAGGTGGACATTATTGTCTCTGAGTGGATGGTAGTGATATTATTTCCGGTAAACATCCATGTGCTGATTCGAGATTATAGGGATATCTTCTTCTATACGAAGCCATGTTGGATTCAGTCCTCTACGCTCGTGATAAATATCTTGCTCCAGATGGTCTTATGGTCCCCTCCGAGTGCAAGCTTTTAATCGCGGCAATGCACGACTCGGAGTACATCAACGAGAACGTCAACTTCTGGAACCACGTTTATGGCTTCTCTATGTCAGCTATGAAAGAAAAAATCCGCGAGGACGTTATCGTTCACGTACTCGACTCCAAATCGCTAGCATCTGAGCCAGTTGTGTTCTACAATCTTCCTCTTCACACCATCAAGACTTCTGAGTTGTCATTTACAAGCAAGTTTTCTCTGAGTGTAAAGGATAATATCGAGAGCCTGGATGCGTTCGTCATCTATTTCGATACATTCTTCACTACCTCGCGTGGAGAGTATATTCCCGAGAATGCAAGAGCAGAGACGTGGAAAGCGACCAAGGATAAGGGTGTTGCGTTCACCACTGGACCCTTCAAAACCCCTACGCACTGGAGACAGGGGGTTTTGTTAGTAGAGAACAAAAGTGGAATCTTGAAATCTGGCGAGAAAATTGAAGGGGAAATCACTTACAGGAAGAGCAACAAAAACTCTAGGGAGGTTGAAGTTGATATCTCATGGAAGACTGATGAGAAAAAGGACCAGCAGTTATGGTACATGAGGTAAAATGTTCTTCCGGGCAAGTAATTTCAGTTCATATGGCGTTAAAAAGTTTGGAACTTTAGGTAGACTCTAAATCCAAGGGTTGGATATATGTGCGTTATTATCACATGTATAAGTTGCTTTATTTGAACACAGCTGGAGGATCCTGACAGTGATCTCCATGGCAACGGCAAGGCATCAAAAGTAAGAACATCTCTACGCGTAGGCACTCTACTTTATCAAGTCTCAGGCGTGTGCGGGGCCACACATACTGGGGTTACATGTACATGTAATTAGTAATTTAGCCAATTGCGTAAGAGGAAATCATTTGTAAGATAGGCACAAAGAGATCTGGTGGGATGGAGCTGTACATACATGTATGTATGTAAATACCATGTGGCAGTAACTGGCAGCAGTTGGCGGCTTTGTTTAAGACTGGACGCGAGAGCCAAGACGCGAGAAGTAGCTTGCTAGCGTGTTTTCGGACACAACAAAACAATCACTTTACCATCATCCCTTCCTCCCCCCACCCCATTGACAACAACCACCGACGAACAGTCGCGGCTCCTCGAGACATTACCGATCACGGCGCCACCCAATACCCAATTTCGAAATCACCTCTCCCAAACAAGTTTCCTACCGTCGTGGAGTGAATTACTGGAAGGAGCAATCGAAGCATCTTAGCTTCCGTTTTTTCTGTATCAACCGAGTGGTAGTCTTTGACATTGTCGGCAATATGGCAGGTCCTTCGACAGCAAAGCCTTCCGTCGGATCAGTTAGCTGGATCGCAAATGAGCGATCTACTGTTCAGCAGCTTGGGGATCAGGATATGGAGGATTTCGCGTTTGCAGCTCGAAATGATCTTGAGTGGTTGAATGAACATATGGCCGAGATTTTTGAGAGAAATAATCTGTATGCTGACATATATCTTGAATGAAACTTCCTTTGTTTCCCAATAGGCAAAAAATTGATCGCTAATGCTGTTTCTTGTGCTTAGCGATGTGGCCGAGCTTCTGAAGACACCAGGAAAATTACGTGGTCAGAAAACTCCTAGGACCGGGCGGAAACAAGTGCGTCCAGCGGCGCCAGGACGTGAGGTTTGTATATGAGATCCCTAATCCTCCCTGCTACTGGTGGTTGGCTTCAGTGGCCTGCAGCTTCTTGCTAACATTTTGGGTTTCCAGCAGCCGGCCAATGAGAACCCAAGCGACAATCCATTCTACACCGCTGCTCCACTACCGGGTAAGATACAGACTTCACCAGCTCGTGGCTCATCAAGATCGCCTTCTCGGCCATTACGAGTATTACAAGACACCAAAGCGAAGAAGCCCACAAACCCTATTAAAGATAACTCTTTCGGCCTGAAACAGCCAGAGAGTCAACCAAGTCTCACCGACAGCGGTGTATGGAGCGACTTCCAATCACAGCCACAGCAAACTGGATTTGTATCAGAGTATAATTCATTTGCCTCGGAGCCTGCCATTGATAGCCGAACAGGGGATCGAAGTTCAAACTACCACATTGCTCCCGAGGAGCCGGATGAGAGGGAACAGGAACATAAAGAGCAGGAGCAGGAGGATGAAGAGCCCGAGGAGGTGGTGGTGGAAGTAGAGCTGGGGAAGCCGGGAGATAATGATATAGAACCACCAATGCCTGAGTCACCGGGATATACCATAAAGGTCGCTTCACCAGGCATAATCGCTTTGGAAAAACCGGTCTCTTCAGAAACATTTGCTGTAAAATCTATTTCTTTACCAAAGGAAGCGGATAACAAAAACGAATCCGAACCTCGGGGGTCAGGTCGTCTTGCTCGACGCTCTTCACCTACACCCGCAACCGTCGAAGCGCAACCGGATCGCCCGAATTCATCTCTGCCACCATCATCGCCGCCCAGCCTACCCCAACAGGAGACATTGGTGGAAATAAGTGAGAAAATGCCTACACTACCGACCGAACAATCGCCCATTCCTCCGCTAGCTGCTGTTGAACCAATAAGACCTCAGCAGACCCTCTCTCTCGAAAATAGCGCCGAACCAGAAAAGAACTCACCAGCTGCTCCTCAAACCCCGGGGGATGAAGACTCTTCACGCTCTAGTTCATCATCCGAATCGCCCGCGCCTGAAATTCCTATGGCCCGGAAGAGTATACTTAACTTTGCGTCTCTTCCGGCTAGGGAACCATTGACAAACAAAAAGAAGAGCTTGGGAGTGAAACACACGCGCGATAGCAACGTAGAACAAGTTCGTCTTAATGGTACAAGCCGAGCCAGCTGGATGAACCGTAAAGGAAACGGTAAGAGTTTAGGGGCTTCAAGTAGACAAATCGAGCGGATGGAAAAGGCAGATAAAGAGACTAAAGAAGTGGGAATGAAAGACGCCAAAGAGGAGGAGGAGGAGGAAATTTTCCTGAAGACTGATGCATCAAACAGTCTAAAACGAAAGACTGAGACTGTTCGCGATGGGTCACGAAAGAAGTCAAAGGGCACTTCTGAGGAATCGGAATTGGAAAGCGATGAGTCAAACGGTGAGACAGCAAAGGCCGTAGCTTTACATAATAAAACATCGACACAAAGGCTCCACGACAAAATTCAACAACTTGGGAAAGTCAATGCATCTCGGGAAGCTCGTCCTTTCCCCTCATCGGGTTCGAGTGTTGTATATCCCGAGTTACCGCAGCTTGAGAATGACACGGTACAAGCTGTTCCGGCTTCCAAAAGCACAGAAAGTGAGAAAGGTCAACCTTCTGTTACAACTATTGGCCAGACAAGTATCGCCCAAGACGATGAAGAATGGATTCCGATGCCTAAACAGACGTTGACGAGAAGCCAAAGTCAGAAAGAAGAGGTCGCTGCTAAAGAGCAGACCTTGGCTAGAAGTCAAAGCCATACAGAGGGCACAGTTGTATCTACACAACAAGAGACTGAGAAACCAGTATCCGCAAGGTGGAGACATCACTCGCCTCAGCAGACATCCCCCCAGCCCACCTCTATTCGGACAATAACCACCAGTGAAAGTGCACCCAACCTGAGATCACCAGCAGCAGTCAGGCAGCTACCTCTCTCGCCCCTCAAGGCATCGTTCTCTGAGGACTGGATAAAAACTCCCGCTTCACCAGCAGCTAAACCATCTGGCGAAGGTGCAATAACAGCTGTTAAAGCACACACCTCAGTTGTATTTAAGAAAGCGAAGGAGATGCTGCTCAAAAGCTCGACAGCCAGCACCTCTACTAAGATCGAGACTATGAATCCCGCATCGCGAGGCTGGCACGGGGGGCAGAACTCGCGGGAGCAGAACTCGCGGGAGCAGCCCAAAAACATTGGCTCGCAAAAATCCGCTAAATCGATGGAGCAGCTCTATCCTGATCTAGGAGCAATGATGGCTGATCTAGGAGCGGTGACGGGCCCCAAGGATATGGATAGTCCCTCCTCTACTAAAACTCCAGCAACCGAAAATCCAAAGGAAGCACGTCAAATGAGCATTGATGTACCAGAAGCAGTTTTAGAGCCTAATAGAGAGCCACGTCGTACTAGGAGTTCTGCATCTAAGGATACTCATGAAAACAGCCCTGAGGTTGAACAATCTGCTGTCAAAATTCAGAAGGCTAGGGCGGAGAGAGAGTCCGAGAGGTTAGAGAGAGAGCAGCAGTTTCGCGAGAAGGAAGAACAGTTGCGACGGGTTGAGGAGGAGTTGCTCAGGGAAAGAGAGGAGAGGGAGTTGGAGCGTAGACAACAGGAAGAGAAGCTTAGGAAGCAACGTGAAGAAAGTCTACGGCTGGCCGAAGAGAAGTTGCGTCAAGAACGGGAATTACAGCAAAAATATAAAGAGGAGCGGATACGCAGGGAAAAGGAGGAGTTCAAGAAATTTCAAGAAGAAAAGTTGAAGCAGGAGAAGGAGGAACTCAAGAGACGTCAACAGGAAGAACTAAGGAAACAGAAGGAAGAGGCCCAAAAGGCGAAGGAGGCCCCTGCTAGTTTTCACGAACAAGATGACCCCACAGATAAAGAGGAAGATGAAGACAATCAGGATGATGATGCTTCGGAGGCTGATACCCGCACAATGATCAGATCATCTGCCGAGTCAGAACGTCCTCCATCTCGTCTTCAAAGGGCGGGGGGCATTCGATTCCAAAAAACAAGAGATACCAAACCTGTACAGCGTCCTGGGTCAGCAATGAAGGATCATGCAAAACCCAAGGGCCCACCTGTTTCTATAAGTGTAGGCACTGCAAGTCAGAGGGAGATGCAGAATCAACGAAACAAACCACCGGGACCTTCAACACTGGTAGCCGCACTCAAACAAAGCTTCGAGAATCCGTCTCTAATGACTAGTACAAGTCAAACCAGCTTAAATTCGTCTACATCCAACAACAGCTTAAAGTCTTCCAACCTAGGAGGGCCACCCAAGCCACCCAAGTCATTGGCAGCGGCGGCCAGTCAGCTGAAGAAGGTATTGCCCGTTTCTTATATTGTGTGCGGTATCTATGATCCTAATATATTACGTACAGGAGCAGGAGGACAAGGAACGTAAACTAGTCGTGAAGCGAGAAATCGAGCGCCGTAAGCTGGAAAACCAGAGGAAGATGGATGATGAAGCGGCGCGCAGGGCAAGACAAAAGCCAGCATCTACCCAAAAGACGCTGGCTAGGACTCCCGCCGTGGCAAATGTATGCTCCGAGTTTACCTACCAACACAGCTGCCGCAATCTGCTGACCGTTTATAGCTTCGCCAAACATCTGAAGAACCAGAGAGAAGGTTGGATTTCAAGACTGGAGCCAAGCTAGGTATTGCCAAGACTGCAGTAAAACGTGCGTTCCAGCCAGATGCTGCCGAGGAACAGCAGCAATACAGGCAAACAGCTACTAAATCTGGGGCTCCATCATACCAACAAGATACTACAAAGAAACGTAGAACCGGGGAATACGATGAGCGTGGAGAACGTACATATGAGATGGCACCGCCCATCCGCCAATCAGTCGCCAAAAAGGTAAAAGAAACCCTCGCCTCCGAGGAAACAAAACATAGCTAATAAGAAGGAAGGAAATTGTGCCAAAGAGTGCAATACCTCATGGATATACACAGGCATCGGCATCTGGGATGCAATCAATGCTGAGGCCACCTAACAAGCACGGGGCTCCAATGCCTCAGGTTGAGAGTGTTAAATTCTCAAAGGAGAAGATACGGTTTGCGGGTGAATCTTCTGTTGCTAGCGCATCCACCACGCCATCCACCTTTAAAACACCTGGATCTAAATCTGCCAAACCAAGCAAAACCCCAGCAGGTGCCAAGGACTCGCCAATATACCCGAACGGGGAGCTTATTGATTTACCTGACATCCAAACTGATTCTGATGATGATGATGACGATTACCCAGCAAAGAGCGATTTCCATGTACCCAAATGGGCCGAATCTCCGGAACTTCGCGGGCTGTTGGAAAACCAGCAGAGCATCAACCCCGAAGACGTTTTTGGTCCCATGGCCAGATTAGATATGGATGCCATTTTCAGGGACGGGGGCGGAAGGCAGAAGTTTCGAGCAAGAACTTCATCAGCGAACTGGTCGGGTGCGGATAGACTCACTCCAGATGAAATTGCGGCGGATATGGAGGCGCGGAGGAAAATGATTGAGCAGGGCGGCTGGAAATACCAGCCGCCCCAATAAAGCGATCATAACCGCCTTTATTGTTGTATCCTCTTGTTTTTGTTTTTTAAAGCTGAATCTTGATTTTATATGTGGGATTTGTTCAAGGAGTTTTTTTTTTTCCTGCTTTTATCTGCTTTGGGTTTGTAAACCTTCTCATTCTTCTAGTTCTTTTTTTCTCTAGTTATTGGGGTGCAGGGTAAATGCAAAATGGTCGGGATTGGCTTATGGTACAGCAAAAAAATAAAAGAAAAACGGGGATGATGCATCGTTTATGAACAACTGTTTATCTTTATGGTTTTTTTTTTTTTTTTTTTTTTGGGGGGGGGTTGCATGTGTAGTAAGTACAAGTAGTGCTGTAAGTAGTCACTGTGTTACAGAGTGTTTTATTCTTCTCTTTCTTTCTTGCTTTTCCCAATCTTGTTTTTGTTTTAGTTACAATAGTTTGTACTAATACTTTACACTTCCCTTCCCTCCCATCTCATACATCTTCTCTTCTCCGTGGTCATTGCCATGGGGGGGGCGGGCGGCCGTATAATTGCATACTTCAATTTTTTACTATATGGATAGCTACATGTATATACATATGTTTACTACATGTACCTCCCTCATCCTTTTTTTGTATGTACCTGCTACTAGAGTGCTGTGCTGTTCTAGGTGTGATGTTTGCGGGTTCGTGTTTAATTCCCAGATCATACATGTATCCTTGCGGTGCTTTTAGAATGATCAAAAAAGAGTCAACGCATTAAAAAACTACAGATACCTAACTACATAAAGGCTGGCTCGCGCAGGCCGGGTGGGTGCCTTGCTTGGCCGTCCACCCTGGTTGGGTCTGGATTTGGAGTCATGGGATATCACTCGGCTATATACTCTAACCCCCTCCAGCCCCATGTTGGAATATCCGCCTCCCAAACGATGTCAAACCCAGAAACTTGATGTCTGATCTTACCAGAACCTCGTGTTATGTCTGCTATGCAGTTTATGGGGTGTGGATAGAATATCGAACTGCCCCCCCCCTCCCCCCTCACGCCGCAAAAACATATCCTGACCAACTAAAAACTCAATACGAGAAGCCATGCAATTTTATCTACCCATTATATACTCTATATATACAAGCAACAAACATCCTAAAAGAACAGCCTCCAAGACCCACAGATCCTACAGCCCACTACCCCCCTCCCCTGCCTCCCTGCCCCGGCCACTACTTCGCAGGCGTTGGATGCTTCCTCTTCCAGTCCTTTACAAACTCCTCCGTCCGCGCCCTCGGCACCAGCAACACCGTCAATATCTGGTCCACCACCACCACCTTGCCCCCGCCCAGCGTCTCAAACAGCGGCACCTTCTTGCCCACCTTGATCAGCCCGCCCGTCGCCGTCTCCATGTACGCGTCGACCTTTGACGCGGGGAAGTATTCCCGCCCCGAGTCCCACGGACAGGGCTCGGCGAGCACCATGGAGAGCTGCTGGGCGAGCGTGCTGTTCTCCGGGAAGGCCTTGATGAAGTCCGACTGCAGCGACAGCGGGTACAGGAACACTGTCGGGAAGCACAGCGTCGACTTTGGGTCTGTCGGGTCCTCGAGATGCAGTGTTGCGTCCTCGAGCTCCGGCGGCTGCGGCGTCACCTTGACGGGTATCTTGCGTGCCAGCAGCGCCACGCGCAGGGTCTGCGCTTCCCGCAGCGCCTTGTCCTCGCGCTCCTTGCGCACGCGCTCAATCTCGGTGATGCGGTTCTGCTTCTTTGCGATCTCTGCCTGCAGCTGCAGCAGCGCCGCGTTGTCGGGCGCTGTTTCGAGCCCCGCGCTGATGCACTGCATGGCCTCTGGGAGCTTCTCGAGCGCATAGAGCGCCTTGGCGCTGCGGTACCATGCCTTTGTGTTTGCGGGCGCCATGTGCAGCGCGAGCTTGCAGTCCGTGATGCAGCGGCGGTAGTTTTTCAGCTCCAGGTTGCACGCCGCGCGGTTGGTCAGGCACGCCGTCTCGATCTCGGCGACGCCACACTTGACGGCCAGCGCCTTTGTGTAGAACTCGACGGCGTCGCGGTACTGCTTGACCTTGAAGTTGTCGTTGCCCTGGTTGCGGAAGTTCTGGGCGACCTCGTGCGGCTCGCCCTCGTAGGCGAGGGCCTTGAGTGCCTCGAGCTCGATGTTCTCGCCGGTGCCCTCGGCGTTGGTCTCGTCGAGCTCGGTCATGAAGAGGGGCATCTTGTTCATGGTCTTGAGGAATTCATCGGTGGTCATGTTTTTGACGCCGGCGATGGCGGCGGGGAGCTCGGGCGCCATGAAGCCGGGGGAGGTGGAGGGGCCATGGCCGTGGCGGGCGGCGGCCTGCGCAATGAGGTCGTTGAGGTCCAGGCCGGCGACCTGCTCGTTGATGGCGGCGTCGGCGGCTTTGTCGTTGTCGGTTTCTTCGATTAGGGGCATGGCAGGAGAGTGTGGTAGTGGTGGTGGTGGTGGTGGGTTGAGGTTTGGGATTTCTTTTGTGCTATGGCGGGGTTGACTGTTTGTTGGTGGGGTGCGGGAAACAAACCAAACAGGGCTGACTGAGACCCTGCAACGCCGCTTGGCGCGGGTTGATCATTGACAGTGGCATCTTCCGGGGCAGCGCGTCGGCGGGCGGGTTCGCAATATGTGTTGAGTGCTGAGATTCCAGGCATTTCACTGGAAAGGACCCAGGCTACATACAGGTGTGTATAATACCGATGCACTATCAGAAGCAGGGGAAATGTTGGTTCCCGGCGCACGTGAAGGGCGGGAGCGTGAGAACCGTATTGCGCAGTTGGGTACCCGGTATTCTGGAGCTGCGGTATTAATTTCGGGGCTTTTTGGCCGAACGCGATGGTGACAAGCTTAAGAAGCATCATATAGATGTAGGCAAGTAAGTGCCGGTGTCTTGTGTCTTGTGTCGAGGTTTGACAAAGGGAAGAACGTGGAGAGGCAATATGCAGTGACTGCAGTGCGCAAGAACAGTGTTCCATCTCGCATTCTGTGAGGAAACAAGAACTATAGGTGTATCTTCAGTGTCATGCAGACATTGGTACTGTTGTGGAGTACTTACTACATGTGTGTATGTAGGTAATGCAGAGAGCCTCTGGTACTCCCCCGAAACAGAATCGCCCATCTTCTGTACCTACATAGAGCAGGCATCCAACATGACTATGAGGCTGGTTCTGTGATATCTTCTCCCAAATATCAATGGGTGCATACATGTATACTCCATGCGTGTCGCCTTGATTTGCAGGTACGCGGCATACAATGTCAAGCCCTGTGATGGATGCTAAAGATAATGTCACTCTCTCAGCTGTCGACACGCTGTCTTGTTTGGTCTGCAAAACCGTGACTTGATAGCTATGTATGTACATTGTATCTGGAGATGCTTGTATGTATATGGACGTACAGCCTATCACATAACCAGCACAAGCAAGTGTCGTGGTTTGCGGAACCTCATTTGGTGACTGCTGTATGTACACAACCATGCGGAGGCCTACGCACCTACACTCTGCCCGTGAGAGCCGTTTTGATAGGCGTAGAGATTGGAATGGAGATGCAGTCTGTTTCCAGCCAGGGTTGGGTTCTCGTGGGGATGGATTGGTAGCTCAAGGCTCCATGGGTTAATCCAGCTCCAGCCGATTAGTTGGGTGGATTCGTAAATACCTACATAGAAAAACTGGTAAATGTTGCCGATCCAGCGGTTAATGACGGCCATCCACGATCGGAGCTTCACCCAGGACCTGTCAACGTCATGCTTTTTGGAAATGCGCCCTATCGATTGGTCGGCACAATCGCCAGTGATGGCATCATTGTCTCAGTCAATCCCTGGAGGACTATTTCTAAGCATATTGTCCCAAAGGTAACTCACTCACGCCATCTCTCAACTCCACATCCACCTCTTCCCCCCATTGTTTGGCCTTCTAAACAATTACAATATCCGATCCTAGAAGTATTCTGATACCTCAGAGACCACCACCTACGTCGCTCGTGAGCTCGTTCCCAGGTAAAGAAAGGTATGTGCGTCGTGCACTCGCTCTACTGTCCGACTAAGCGGCCATCTAGCTCATAGCTATGTAGCTATGTAGCTACCTCCAAGCTTAGCTATACTCGTTTCCCCCACAGAGCTCCCGGACCCTTGCTGACAATCCATATAGACACAACAGAACAAGCTATAAACCAAACAAACATTCACCGAAATGAGTATATCTTGGCCCCCCCCCCCCCCTTCCCCACTCTCCGCCTTTTTCGGCCCCTCTTTCCCACCCCAGGTCTAATGCTCCCCGTCTATACGTACTGCAGCCTCCACAGACCGGTCCGCTGCGCCCACAACCGAACATGAGCCCCTGCTCGGGCGCCCCGGGGACGTGGAGCAAAGAGATGGGAGCGGGCTAGCGAGGAATTTGATCACCGGTATGCATACCCCGATTCTAAGCAGGTGGAAGCTAGCAAGCTAGTGGGCTATCTAGTTGGCGATTTATACTAACATACCCCCTGTAGGCACCGCTCCCCTCGCCCAGGTCGGCGGCGTGATGGTATGTCTGATCCAAACACCTTTAACTATGGACGGTGGAGAAAGAAAAGAAAACGTGGGAGGGCAGGATAGTGGGTTAACGAGTGCTTGCTGTCTGTGTATATAGCTTATCGTGACCGTCTGGAGCGCGGTGCTCAGTCACGCATGGATGGTCTTCTCGCTGCATCCGCTTTTGAACTCTGTGAGTTGCTCCACCCCCCCCGGAGTGACCCTCCCCGGAGTTACCTACGGAGAATTAAAGGCCGCAAACGGAATTGACTGACCGATTCTGCCAATTCTCGTAGCTTGGCGTTTTTCTCTCGCTCCAGGCCATCCTGGTGCTTCAACCCACGCGCACCGCGGACCAGAAACGCAGGGTTTGTCATCCCCACCCCGGTGCCCACACCGCTCAATACCAGCCAGCAGTGATGGCAGTATATGTACTAATTACTTACTACATCCAGGGCACATATGTCCATGCGGCCCTCAACGGCCTTGCCGCGTTGAGCTTCTTTACCGCGCTGGCCATCGTCATCTGGCATAAGCAGCATAGTGGTAGTATGTTTTTCCCCACGTGGGAGAGAGAGAGAGAGAGAGAGCTTCCTGAAGGCTATTATAGGGGGCTTCTTTTACTAACGCAATCGGCGTGCTCTCCTTTTTACAGTCCCGCACTTTGAGTCGGCCCATGCCTACCTCGGCATCGTCATCTACGGGCTTCTCTTTGTCCAGGGTAGGCAACGCCTACATAGCTAGATATATGATTCTCTACAAGCCCACTAACCCTAACCCTGGGTATATAGCATCTGTTGGATTCACGCAATTCTTTGCGCCGGGAATCTACGGGGGCGCGGATAACGCAAAGTCAATGGTTAGTAGTAAAAAAAAAAAAAACCCCAATCAACGGATGGGGAAAAGATAGACAAGCTGACGGTAGTTCTGCGTTTTTTTCTTTTTCTTTTCTTTTCTTGCAGTACAAGTACCATCGTGTCTCGGGATATGTCATCTTGTTGATGTATCTGGTCAACATCATCCTGGCGAGCAAGTTGAGGTATGGAGAGAAGTTTATCCATCTCAAGACCTGGGGCGTCGTGCTGGCTGGCGTGTTGGTGGTTCTTGGTGAGTCTATATTCGCACTTCCTGAAACATATGTTTTTGAGGGTGGCCCTCGGGGGGGGGGGGGGGGTGCCCTGGAGATGAGGAAATGGCTGATTGATTGGTGGGGACGGACGGCATGTAGGTACTTATCCCAGGATCAAGAAGCAGAAGATCCAGATCTTTGGGTAGAGAGAAGATGGTGGGTGGGGTGTGTTCCCAAGGACTTTTTTCTTCTTCTTTTTCGTGGACTTCTCTTTTTTGTGGGTTGAGAAGATTAGCTTTAGTCTCTTCGTTAATTACGGGGAGGCGCATTTGAAAGTGCGGACATGTGATATGATCTTTTTTTTCTCTTTCTTTTATTTCCCCAATCTCGCTTTTTTCCTCTTTTTGCTTACTACGTATCTGTCGTGCGCGTGATAATTCATGTCTGGGATTTTTTTTCCTTCACCTCTCTCCTTTTTTTTTAAAAAAAAAAGCCCTTCATGAGAATGCAGTCCAGATTCGTTTGTTGAGTAACTACATGCATCCCCGAGGCGGATTGAAACAAAAAAAACTGCTCAATGCTCAATGGCCCATCCAAACCAAAACCAGCGGCCCGTCTTCTGGTGATCTGAGCTGATCTACAAGTAACTACTCCATCTTGCTATATGTCTCGCACAAGTGATCCTAAGCTTGGGCTGCACACATACTCAAATCCATGGATGGACCCCATCGGGGGGGCTGATTGCAAATACCTACAGCGATTCACAAGCATTTGGTGAATACACCCATTTAGCGAATTTGTATGTATGTAGCAACCAGCCAGCAACCGAGTTTGACTTATATATCCTGATTCTTATTGGCCGTAATCCCTGTTCGTCAAATGGGGTGTATTCGCCAAATGCATGTGAATCGCTGTAACACATTCCAGAAGAGCCCCCCCCCCCCTCCGACAAAAGCTCGAGCACACGCCCCAGAAACAACAGCGGGACCCGAGAACCATTCGAGAAGACGCCGCCGCCGGCCTAGAAAAAGCAAATCCCGGCTCTGCGACCCGACCCGGACCGGGCGAGAGGTCGGTGGGGTGGGGTTGAGTCGAGTTTGCGAGGAAAGTCTCCGATCGGATATGATGTGGTGTAGAGACACCCCTTCTGAAAACGAAAAAGAAAAAAGGGAGAAGGGTGGGTCGGGATGAGTGATCCACTGTGCTTGTACACTGTGCTCTGGCAGCTACCCTGCCCTATCCCCACAGTCCGGATCCGTCCATGAACATGTCTTTGTGGGTGGTGAGCCCCGCCTTACACTGTTTCGGTCGGCCATGTCGGCTCGGAGGTCGCGGGGTCGTGTGGGGCGACGGTATATGTATTTAGCTATTTATTGCTATTGCGGGCGGTTATTTTTTTATTATTTCCGACCACCTTAGGATTTTGAGTTTCGGTGTCGTGTTACTGTACCTGCCGTGGGAGATATTGATGGGTGGATAGATACCGATAGGTGGGGCCAGTGTGGTGGATGGTTGTTGTTGTTAATTCCCGGGATAAAGATTAGAGTGTATATCGGCCGTGAACGGCCAGTGAACGTTTACTATCCTTCAATCCCGGGGTTGACAATGTTCCAGTGCCTGAGAACCACGCCGAGGACGGGCGCTCATTGGGTCCCCCCCTCCGAGGGAGCGTGACTGACCGAGTTGTGGGTGTAGTGGTGAGACGGGGAGTGAGTGAGTGAGTGAGTGATAGTCGGTACATGTGAGTACATGTATGCAGATTGATTTGATGGGTCATGGTGCATCACTCACTCACCCACCCTGAAGTACCTGGTGAGCACAACACCGTATGCGCCTAAGATTAGGGCCTTTGGCTGTCTTATCACCCCCGCGCGCAGACCTGAATGTGGTCCTTCCCCCGCCATACTCATAACGTGACAGCTACAACCTTATAAGTCAGCCAGTTATAAACAATGTTTATGTCTCTGTCACTGTCTCTGTTGGATGTAAGCAGATACCCGGCTACTGCGCATGATTGGACCACTGCTGCTCTAGCAGGCGCGCGGTAGTTAGTCATGCTGTTGGGCGTACGCAGATCTGTTGTGATGCTGCTCACGAGGAGCAGCAAAAAAGAACTCTCCCACAGTGGCTGTAAATTGCGTGCCAGCCAGCCAGCCATCCTACCGGAGATCATGACGATGATCGCCGGGTCGTCATGAGGACACCTTTGTATCTAGATGCACTGCTCCCCTTCGTGATCGCGATCCTCTAGATTCGAGAGGAGAGATGCAACAATAACAGCAGCGACAGCGTCCTATCGTTCTTATCTAGACCGCTCTCTGTGTAACCGGGGCCGGTGGTCTAGACTCTGGAACCGTAGACTGTAGAGGTCTCTCGGGGTGATGGGTATACCGGAGCACCGCTCTGGCAGAGTGGATTGGCCACGGGGGGGGATGCATGTCTTGCAATTGGTGAGCGAGTGAGTGAATGAGTGGGCGAGTGCATATGATATGGAGAGGAGGGGAGGGAGAGGGGAGGGAGAGGGAGAGGGGAGGGGAGGGAGAGGGACGTCGAAACAAAGTGTGGCTAGCTCATAGTGCTCTAGCTGGCTGGCTTGTCACTGCCCTGTCACTGTCAGTGGTGGAGGAGCTGTCACGATTGCTCGCTACACCACACGTGCAGTAGTCTTTTCTTCTGCAATTTCGAGGGTGCAGACAGAGTCTGCTGGAGTAGTCTATTCTGGGAGGCAGATCTGGGTTGCGGTTACCACAAAAGTCCTCCTCAGCTTCGATTCCGCGCGCCCCACTCTTGGGAACGCAATTTCAGAAGAGTGATGTGATGCGATGTGCGCTGCGGTGTGTGGAATTTAGAGGTATTTGGCGGAGAGCGCCCTGCAGTGGACTGTTACATACACGAATGATCAAGCCCATCACCACAGGTTCCGTTGCGGCATGAGAGTACCTACATACTGTACCTACCTAGGTGCAAGGAAGGCTCTATCTACTCTACACTTTTTAAACGCTAACTGGCACCCAGCCAATGGTAAGCCCGAAAACACAAATATGGTCAATCGAGTAACCTCTTCCGGAATATAATTGATCCTCAACCCTCAGCCTATAAAAAAAAAGAACTCTCACACGGGTCAGGGATCCGGGTCGGTATCGTTTTGGGTATGGACGGAGAGGATGCCGAACTCCCCCCTCCCCCTCTGCAATGCCGTGCCTCATAGCCGATTGAGTGGCCGAGGGACCGACAAGCCGAGTATTCCTTCCCTCCACATTGTATAAACACGGCCCCCTTAATCTCCTGCCCTGTGCCTTGCCTTGCGTTGGGGGGAAAGGAGATCATGACGTTTTGACGATCCATGAATGCAGGTACACTTTTTCACATGTAGAGTATAGCAGGGGGATATGTAGGACCGAGAGCAGAAGGCCGTAGAGTTTGTACTTGAAAGTTTGGGAGACGAGAATCAATTTTCCATGTGGCACCCTGGGGCGCTGGCAGCGCGCAATTCCAGGGTAGAGAGATATAGAGCGAGAGGTACATGTAGTATGGCTGGCTGAGCCAATAGGACACCTCTAGTAATCTTACCACAAGCTGTAGGTACGAACATTGTGCACCATCTGTAGAAGAAGAAGAAAAAGAAGAAGCAGTGTCCACGGGAGACTCCGCGCTCCCCTGACTCGAGACTCAAGACTCGAGATTCGAGACTCAGGCTCGAGTTTGAGGCGTACAATAAGATTTCCCCATGTACTCTCTGTTTCTGTGTACGCTCTCTGTGCGTACCTCAGTGACTACTTCTTCGTCGCGCGGGCCGCGAGCGGTGATGAATGCGGGAGCGAGGAGAGGCAAGAAGGGGCGGATTAGTATTCTCTCTTGTTTTTCATAGCGGTGGTTCGTGGTTGTGGTTGTGGTGGCGTTTTCGTGTTCTTTTTTTTCTTTCTGGCACCTATTTCTGGGGTCGGGATCGGGGTCGGGGTCATGGTTGGTCACTCGGCCCCCATCCCATCCCTTCCCATCCAATCCGGTCCGATCCAATCCAACCTTCAAACCCTCAACCCTCAACATCACTTTTTTTCGCAATAGATACATACCCCGGATACGCTCACACTCATTCCTCGCATCCTTTTTTTCACTTTCAACACGGGTAGCGAGTCTGCGCGCTTGTCTTGGAAGCGGAAATTGCCGGCGGCGCGGCCTGTGCAAAGGGAAAGGCTTATGTCCACTTATATACCCGGGCTGCCCCGATGGAGGGGGTATAGTGGGCGTGGATATAGGGTTTTTGTGCGCCATATGGACGTTCTATGGACGGATTGGATCTGTGACGACTGGATTGGGGAGTCCTTGGGGTTGGGTTGGATCGGTGGATCGGGTTGGGCTGGGCTGGGCAACGCTGACCACGAGGGCGCACGGGTGAAAGTGAGATGTCGTCAAGATTGTGTATGTATGTAGGTACATGTAGGTGGTGGTCGTATAGTGTGGATGGAGATCAAGGAAGATCTAGATGGGGGGGCATGGATTGGTAGTTGAATAATGTACAGCAAAGTAGTCAGGTTAGAAGCATAGAAACATTAATGGGGCAGCGAGTGTGCTGCGCTCTCATAAATAATACTGAAAGGCTACCTAGGTAGAAAGAAACAAAAGAAACCCCCCACCGGCAACCCAATCGAAATCAATCCATCAGTGATAATCGTAAACCCAAATATCACCATCAATAGTTAGTTTATAAATAAAAAAAAGAGAGAAAACAAAGGAGAAAAAAGATAATGCCAATCCTGTTAAAATAAAACATAAAGAAATAAACAAATGAAATAATCAAACAGCCCAAAGAAAACCTCCCAAATCCCACACAATCCACAACCCAAACCCAGCAAGAAGGAGAAGAAGCGTATCCCCGCCATCAATCCCCCCTCCGCCCCAGCCCACCCAACTACTACTACGACGACGACGACGACTTTGACACCTGGCTCTCCAGATCCTTATCCCCCATACTATGCGTACTATGACTCTCATCCACCACCACCGCCGTCGTCCTCACAATCATGCCATCTGGAATAATGATATGCTCCTGACTACCATTCCTGGACCCCAACTGCGTATGCCCCCCAGTCACAGTGGTGTTCATTGGCCCGTTCTTCATGCGGTCCATCGAGTATGAGCGCTCACTATATCCCTTCTTGTACCGCGAGTTGGCGGCGCCGCCGCTGAGTCCGCCACTAACTCCGCCGCTCTGGTCGTTCCCGCTGTATCCGCTCCCAAGCATGCGGGGAAAGTACTCCTTGACGAGGATCTTGAACGACGGGATGGATGCCGCGAGGATCCCGATGTTGATCTCTATCACGGACCAGTACATGGGCTCGGCGATCACCCAGGTGGGGTCGGCGCTTGTTAGCATGGGGGCGACGTAGGTGATACGGATGATGGACGAGATGCAGGCACTGGAAAGGCTTATTAGCACCACCTCCGGAAAAAACTCCACATCATATCAAAGGCTTGAGGTATACTCACAATCCACCCAACCCGAGGATAGTCACTAAACCAATCTTCTGGCGCTTGGGCAGCTGCAGCTTCCACAGCATAGGCATGGGCAGCGTGTAGGTGAGGAAATCGGTAAAAATGTTGAGCGCGGCGTTGGCGAGGTAGAATGCGTTGATGTTAATGCAGCGGCCGCCGGGCAGCGTGCGGTCCCACAGGAACTTGATGGGCGTGCATTGGAAGATGCAGGCGCTGACATTGGAGGTCGCCTGCCCGCCCACGATGAACATCATGAAGAGGGCGACACGGCGGAAGGTCAGCGAGGGGGTGAGGCGCAGGTAGAGCGCCAGCGCGGAGGTCTTGATGAAGCCGAGACAGGCGTTATAGAACATAGAGGAGGCCCAGACTCGCTGTGGGGTGTTAATAGGGTGTTTCTTTTAAGTTTCGGGGATTTTGAGGTGGAGGGGAGCTTACTCGAGTGTATGAGGGCAGGTTCTCAACGGGAACGGCGGTGAAGTGCTTCCCTAGACCTTTGTTGACACAGAGGATGACGCATATTGAGAAGCCCCAGGAACATAACTGCAGGTAGGTTTATCAGTCATTGATATCTTTAAAGAGCACGAGTCTTTTGGGTGGTGGGAGAGAACTCACTGCGGCAAAACAAATAAGAACTGTGGAAACATTGGTTAGCTTTAATTCTTATATTGGATATAATACTGAACGTTTGGAGATTTTTTTAATGTCTTTGGGTATAGATACGTAAATGTATACGTAGATGATATATATGTAACCAAAAAAAAAAGAAGAAGAAGAAGCTTACTATCATCCATTCCCATGGCACGAACAACCCATAACCTCGAAAACATCCGCAGCCCAATCACGATAGCCGTGAGAACCATAAATATTGTGCATACTGTATTGACTATTGGCCCTTTCGATTCACTACTGTAGTTGAAGTCGACAACCTCAGCTTCGTTTGTCATCTTGATTCTCTAAAATATATGTGATATCTCAGGCACCGATCTCAATTATTGACTACTGTCTCTCTCTGGTTTGTTGGCTGACTGGCTGCTGGTTGGTTGGATGCAATGCACGCTGATGGTATTGTCGATGCCTCCTAGAACCTCTCTCTCTTTGGAATATTTTTCAAGCCAGCACTGAGTAGTGTCCACACGCTTGAATCCCTGAGATTCGACTTAATTGCCGGGCTGCCTGCTTGTTCTAATATCCTCTCTCTTAGATGAGACTGGGGCTGCCTGGGATTGAAGAAAAGTGTGTCTGCGCTATCTAGCTCGTTTCTCTAAGGATTGTTCCTACATGGAGGGGAGATTCTATATGTATGCAATTTTGAGACCCCCCCCCACACACGCACGCCGAGCCGATATACAGGCGTATAATAGTCCCCCTAGCCTGGCTATGTTTTGTCCCATACCTGGATACCAACCTGCCTTACCCATATTTCCAACTACATGTAACTAACATTATTTTGCAACTAATCAATTCTATAACCACAAATGTATATATGGCTATATTATTATTATTTCTTCTTTCCAATTCGCACCTCTTCCACCCCCTCAATTGAGTACCTGCCTGGCCTGAAATGCCTTGCCACTCTTTTTTCCCCCCCTGTGTATCAGGTTTTGGACCCAAATTTTGGCAGCCGTGCTTGTCTCTTTTCGTCTACCGTGGTTTTCAAAAACAGATCGTGCCGTAATATTTACCCGTGCCCACACTCTGCCCGTCTGGTGTCGTAGACCACACACCTACACTCACTTGCTCACTTACTCGCTCGCTCACTCGCTCACACACATGCATGTATGCACACACCCACGCACCTCCCCCTTCCCCGGCGTTCAAAAAAACACTCGCTTCAAGTATCCCAACCTGCAACCAGTACGTTTTCATTCGTGAGGCCGATCCTAAACTCTTTCCTGTCACGCGAAAAAAAACACCACCGAGTGACAAGAACGGGGCTACCGCGGGCGCTCTATGTTGCTTGTTGGTTATGGTTAGTATCTACCTAGGTTCTAGAGACGAGACTGGTCTTGATTGCTCCCCGTGAAGTTTAGATTTGTTCGATGTAGTTGCAATTGCGCCAGCTATTTCGGTCATTGCCAGTGCTCGAACTCGTATGTGCTCACTCACTTCTCGCGTGGTATCCTAGGAACCGAGGATTTCAAGATGGTAGAGTACGTAGATACAGACCTAGTACATGCTTAGGCAGGCTTACTCTATTTGAATCATGATAAATTTCCTGTACCTGGTAGACCCGTGTTCTTCTTGTAGTGTGTGTTGATCAACTGTTTGAGAGCAGCAAGCAGGCAACGTCCGTCCACCCGCCCAGCCAGATGCCCATCCGTTCAGGCAGATGCCCATCCGTTCAGGCAGATGCATAGCCTAGATTGACACCAGGTCAAACACAAAGGAGAAGAACTCATTGCATCCTCGGGGATTAATTGGTTACGCAAGTCAAGGTAAAAAAGAAAAGAAAAGAAAACAAGATGGATTTCTTCCCTTCTATCCAGGTTTCAAAATCCAAGTATCTGACGTTTGCATGTATCGAGCTCTTTACTTCTATAGCTACTTCATGCTCAGCCTGAAATAGGATCAATTGAATATTTTGGGTATCTTATGAGAGGGACAGCCCTTGGATCCGGATTTGTGATTTTCTTGACACCAGTGTTCTCAAGCCGTTGGCATTGGAAAAAACACCTTCAAGGTTGTCCCTGACTTGTGCCTACATAATACAGTTCGTTAACAGGCAGTGTAACAATTATTCTGGGTTTTGAAGAACTTTCTTCCGCCTGCCTTGCTCCTGCATAAGCATAATGCAGGTTCAACTTCGAAGCTGAGGAAGAGCATCCCCCACATCTCGTCCCCGGCCATCCCAACAACATGGTCTTGGCTCTCTCCCTTCTGATTAGAAAAAACGATCCATGAGAGCCCCACGCTGTTCGAACAACTACATGTACCTATCCTGTAGCTATCCCTGCACTTAACTCACTGCACCCCCCCTTACTAATAATACTAGACCTAGACGACAGCTAACCCCCCACGGAGGGTATCATCAAAACAAAAGCTCGCAAAGCAATGGGGCAGTACACGCTAGAGACATAAAGTTTGCCGAAGACTGGGGGTGATTTGATGGAGAGATCAACAAAATCACAGGCTCTGCTGCAGCTAGTGCATGACTGGCTGCTGGTGGTTAGAGTGGAAAATAAAGATCATCCTGGTCCACAAAGCCGCCACACATCGGCGCGGCAGGTTCTCGGACTTGGATTTCTTTTTCTACGGACTTCAAAGAACGCGTTCCCCGATGTTCAGGTGTCGTAATATAGTGTTGCGAATTTCTAATCATAGGCACATACCTATAGTAGAGAGCAGATAATGGCCTGTGCAGACGCAAAAGTAAACTACGCTGAAACAACCCCATCAGATAACCCACCCCCCAGTTCCCGGTGATCGACATTTCAAGAATCTGCTCACAACATCGTTTATCGGACGATAATTCAAAAGGGTTAACTTTACACGCCCAACAGACCTAGACGAGCTAGCTGGAGGGGAAGCGAGCGCATCATAGAGAAAAGAAGCTTGTTCACGTGGCGTCTAAAGGATCGACTATAACCTCCGGATTCCCCCCGCAAAAAAAAAAAAATAAAGGTTCCCCGAGAGACTCTATTGTTTTTGTTATATCCTGTCTCGTTGGTAAACAACGTCAGAAACAAATTTTCTGCAGAAGACTTTTTGGAGTCGCAATTGATGTCATGATAAGAGTAAGAGGGACTGTGAATTAGTGAAACCCTTTCTAGATCCCCCTTTAGAGCACACATGACAAACGCCCGCTCCGAACCGCTGTCAATCGATGGTGCCGCAACGCCGTGCAGACACAAGTAACACAAGATCTAGATCCTGGCCTGTAGAGATGAATCTCCTTCCGCTAGGTAATTAGATGTAAGCGTCTACCACGCACGGTGTTTGTTCCAAATCGGAAGCAGACAAGAGTGCGATTTACTTAAAGATGTGCTTACTATCAACGGGCGATATAATCTCCTATCTTGTTGGGAAGGAAAGAAAGAAAAAAAAGGGTTTGCCAATAATTTTGGAGTACTTCCTATTCACACGCCGGCGTGTGATAGTTGGTGACTGTCTTGCAAAGCGCTCGAGATCTACATCATGCAATGATAGGTACGGTGGAGTCCCAATATCCAACTCTAGAGATGGCGCTTTACACAACTAATAATCTCCGGAAGGGAAAGGAAAGGAGGGGCGCAATATGGACTCCAGATGTGATTATCGGTAACTGAATCTAATACGAAGACAGCCTCTCCGGTCCCTGCATATGGTGGATCTGGTAGATTTCGGGTCCTTATCAATATGCTGTTAGGGCTCACAGAGCTTTCTTCGGAGATTCGGTTGTAAGCCCTAAGTATCTGATATGTTCTACTCTGTATTTCACATTATGACAAGTGCATCATAGGGAGAGAATGATCCGAAGCCTGAATAATATTGTCTCATGTACATACGCCAAATATTCGGGCATTGTTCTGAGGAGAAGTAGAAACACCTCTCCGAACCTGGCAGAAAAAGGGGCGTTTCTCTAAGCTTGGTTTTTTCGCTCATTTGCAATGTGGCGTACACCAGGATCTAACGGGAGCGGATCGACCCGTTTTTGAACAACTCCGCAGAGATTGAACGTGACACGTCACGCTGGACTTGCGCGCCAATCAAAAAACGAAGGCCATATTTCAGATGTTCTCGGTGTTTGCTGCGGGGAGCACTTACCATATTCGGTTGACCGTGCTCCGTCACCTCTAGGTTGAATCGAATCCGAGAGTCAAGTCAATGATAGCCGAGGGAGTTCAGTTATCTTATTGATTTGGCAGTAGGTACAGCGATTCATAAGCATTTGGCGAATACACCCATTTGACGAACAGGGATTACGGCCAATAAGAATCAGGTTATCTAAGTCAAACTCGCTGGTTTCTACATACAAGTTCGCCAAATGCGCCAAATGCCTGTGAATCGCTGTATGCATGTTTGAGTGAATGTCTATTATTCAGATCAGTATTTATAGACAGGCATTTCAACTCACAAATTCCCGAATCACCGTGTTTACCACAGGTTACAACAATCGGGAATTAATATATAAAAGTTTTTTCCTGAGTGGGTATTTAAACGGAGATTCCGAAATCTGGGCACCCTCAAGTGTCTCGCCTGTGGCCTGGGTTTTCCCTTTTTCGAAACTCGTACAGTTACGAGCGTGGCCTTGGCAAGCGCACATTACCCGACTGGGATAAGCAATATAAGCCATTTCCGACATCTAGACGCGCTAGGTTAGTCGAGGATCTTTTTACATAATTCATTTACTACATCTGGTCAATGCAATTATTGTATTTGAATTCAGTTCGTAGTAATTTTGAGTACGTCAGTACTACCACGGGGGGGCTCAGGGATTGGGGTTTCTCTATATAAGAGGTCCGAGCGGAACATTCAGGTCTGCACTTTTTTGCTCGCCAGTCGGCGGAATCATACCTTCCTATAAGGAGCGTGAATAACCCGGGCAATAAATTTACTTCCCATATCTCCTCACATCCACCGGAATCTCGGGGGAAGACAAAAAGGAATATATGACAGATGGATGAGATGCCCAAATATCTCCTCACACAACAAGACTGCATATTCCCTTATATCGAGGTTTCCTTATAACAAGGTAACTAGTTACTCCTGAGTCTAGTGCCTCGATCTACGAGTGTAGGCACACTGTAGAGCAAGTTGGCAAAGGCCATGGCCGTGCTGCCCGAGAAACCAGGATAGCCCATCACCACCACCATTAAAGCGCAGTTCTTAATGTCCGGATCCCGGAGCTGTAACGTCTTGCATTCTTACTTGAGAGGCACTACTTAGATGGTTTGTCAAGCACTAAGTGCTGAGGACCAGTGGATTCGGTTACAGATAATTCGCTGGTTTCAAATCGGGCTGGGAAACCACTTGCAGTAAGCAAAAGTTACAGCATATCGATCGTAGTAGTATGAGGGAGTAGTAGGTATGTAGCCCACACTTCGGGCTACCTAGAGGTACCTACATGTATCTATACACCAACCTAAAATTGTTAGGGTACGGTATAGCTATAAGTATTAGAACTTTCCCCGCCCAGTTCTTGGGAGAAATAAGATCTCGGGCCTCCTCACTCCTTCTCCTGTTTAAATCCGGGGTCGTTGTTGCTATTTCCCATTCTTTTTCTTGCAGAGTTTCGCCATCAGAATAACCCTTGCTTCAATCCCTCGCGCGTTTATATCGGCTATTATTTTGGAAAAGCGGAAGATTCATAGTGAGGATAATGGGGAGCTCTCCGTTAAGCATGTTATACTCCACTAAGGAGGGGGTGATTACCAGTATTGTGGTGATCATCGTTCTTTCCATTGCAAAGAACATTATTGCTTCCCGATACTTTCACCCCCTATCACAGTTCCCCGGTCCCTTTATTGCCAGTTTCTCCAGACTCTGGATCGTCTACTGGAATCTCCTCGGTGTGGAATACCTCAAGGAATATGATCTACACAAGAAATATGGTGAGGAAAAACCGTTTCCCGTTGTCCAGTTAAGTGAGGTTAAGCGTAATACTTATATTCCCTTTCCCGCTAGGTCCCGTTATTAGAATTACGCCTACGATGTTGCTCGTCAGCGACCCCAAGATGCTTCCTGAGATCTATCACCGAAGGGCAGACAAGGCCGATCACTACGTAACAGGGTCCTTTGGAAAAACCCCTAGTGTCTTCAACATCCAACCTCATGAGGTCCATGCTGCTGCGAGAAAGAGAATTGCGCAACCGGTAAGTGATCCGAAAGTGTTCAGAATAGTCACTAAAAAATAAAATAAAATATGACTGGTGAATCACTTCTAACCCGAGAACAGTATAGCATGACTGCAGTTAAGCCCATGGAAGGTCTCATTGATGCCCGTATCGTCGAGTGGACGGACAAGTTGGAGAACGACTTTGTCAAGACAGGAAAGAAGCTTGACTTTGCTCCTTGGATTACGTATGTCTCGCCTACCTAGTCCTGACTGATTTAATGTGGGCCCTTGACTTGTTTACTGACTTGGTTCGCAGCTACTTTGCATACGATGTTATTTCTGAAGTTGCCTTTGGAAAGCCTCTGGGTTTTGTTACTAAGGGTATTGATATCGACGGCCTCATCCAGTCCTTCCACGATGGTCTTCCTGCATTCGGTTTTCTGTGTCGTCTTCACCCGTTTACAAAATGGATCAAAAAGACCTGGGTTGCAGATGCCTATATGATCCCCAAGCCCGGTGACAACACCGGTATCGGAAACATCATGACCTTCCGTGACAATCTCCTCGAAGAGCGCATCAAGAACAACAACGACCCCGACCACAAGGTCGAATACAATGATCTCCTCCAGAAGTAAGTCTCCTACTCCACACCACCATCATAACCACAATCCATTGACACTCCATAGCTTCCTTGCTGCGAAGAACAACGATGGTAGCCCGATGCCCATTGAAGACATCAAAGCTGAGACCCTCCTCGTGCTCCTGGCTGGCTCTGACACCACCGCAACTTCCGTCCAAGCCCTCATGGTCGACCTCCTCAGCAACCCTCGCTGCCTCGAGAAGCTCCTCGCCGAGATTGCCGAGAAGGACGCCGCTGGCCTGCTTTCGCCTATTCCAAAATACGACGAAGTCCTCGAGCACCTACCCTACTATTGCGCCTGTCTTCGTGAAGCGATGAGAATGACCCCCGCCGCACCAAACATCTTCCCCAGGGTCGTATCCCAGGGAGGTCTCAACTTGTATGGAAAACACGTGCCAGCCGGTTTCGAGGTCACTGAGAACCCGTGGATCTCGCAGAGAGACAAGACCGTGTACGGTGAGGACTCCGAGATCTTTAGGCCCGAGAGATGGCTCGAGGACCCGAAGAAGGCACAGGAAATGGATAAGTACGACTTCACATGGGGATTCGGCACCCGCGTCTGCTTGGGGAAGAATATTGCGTTGATGGAACTCCACAAGGCGCCTGTGCAGGTAAGCTAAGCGTTAATCCCTACACATATATACGCCCCTTACATACATATATTATGCGCTTGATGCTAATGAGGTTACTGTCGCTTGTAGTTCTTCCGTCTGTTTACCCCAGAGCTCGTTAACAAGGACAGGCCGAGTACCTACGTCGTTGCTGGCGGTGTGTCCTTCCACAAGGACCTGTGGCTAAACATCAAGAAGAGACAGATTTAAGTGAAAGGTACTTACAGCGACGGGACGCGGAATGAACATGAGATTCTTCTCTTTTCATTTATTTTTTTCTTTTCTTTTTTCTTTTTTCCTTCTTTCGACTATTTCTCTCTTTAAATTTGGTTATTTGGTTTTTTTTTCTTCTTTGTGTATTTTCTTCTTTGTTTTGGTTATTTAGATTTTAGGATGGCTGGGTGCATAGGTTTGGAAATATGGACCGGTAACTACATCATTAAATCATTTACATAAGATGTACTTTTCACATAGCTTTAGCTCAAGCTTACATACCTCATTTTTCTTTGTTTCTGGTGGGTGCATGTGTTAATAAGAATAAATACTCAATCTGTACAAAAAGCAGAAGTTGGCATATATGTCGTTGCAATCAACTGGTGGCCCCCACACTTGGGTGGGGGGGATTGGCGTTCCATCCAGCCGCAACGGATCCCTTCGTTCGTTTTCAGGGTAGTTGTGATTTGCTTAGTGGGATTTACCTTTTTCTGGTAGCGTTACTCGCGCGTTAATTAAAAAGTCGGAATTTTGTGTGGGGATTTGGTTGTAATGACTTCCGACCTTTTAATAGAGTATTTTAGCTGCGCGAGTTGAACAGAAAGTCGAGCAGGTTGGACAGAAAGTCTAGCTGTTTTCGGAAGAGACTTGCAGTCGTTCAACCAATAAGATGTGCAGGACTTTATGTCGAAGTGCTCGACTTTCTGTCCAACTCGCGCAGCTAAAATACTCTAATTAACGAGTGAGTACATACATTGCAGGCTATCATACGATTAACGCGTTGGACCGGGAACCTTGTCAGACGCAGAAACCTGTCGATCGCAACCAGAAAAATCCGGGGAACCGGTGCCAGTGGTAAAATCTCAACCTCATGAATCTAGATACTACTTACATAGGTAGAATTGCCTATTAAGAAGACAAATCTACTTGGAAACTCTTGAAGAAGCAGGCAAATCAGAAACTCCCATACGAATATAGGTATGTATGGGAGATCAGCGCCATCTCCACCAGTTTTTGAGATATCTGATTCAGGGTTTCCTTGAGATGGTTCTCACATAAGGGGATAGATATTCATAAAGATTTAAACCCCATTTTCCTCCTGTGATGATTGTTGCCCAACAATTCAGTTCAAAGCATTTTGTATGGAGTTCTAGTACGCACATAAGCGACATTGTGTGACGATACAGGCAGTGACAATGCATCCCTGCCACAGCTACATAGCTTACATCTACTTACTCATAGTCTCAGCTACCCTCCTTATTCCATTTCGCTTCTTAAGACTCTATAGTGTAGATTAGATCTAGTACGCGTCCATCTGTCTGCCTCGGTGCATATAATATTTAGGCAGACGGTAGCAGCAGTTCCGGCGTGAGACAATGGAGATATTGATGCCGCGATCGAGGGGCCTCGTATCTAGACGGCCGCTACAGTAGGAGGAAGGCGTGTAGGAGTGTGGTACAGACGGTGTATGTATTTGTTCAAGCAGTGAACCTAACGGTTAGGTGAACCCCGTCCTTCACAGAATTCTTCCAGCCGGGACGGGAGGGCAGGATGTCAGAGTACCGTAAAATCCGAGAATATATGTTGCGCTGCAGCCGGGATATTCTACACCAAAACTTGCATATTGGCGTTCAAATACTGCCTCTGGTTGGCCTATACCCCTCAGATTCTACGGTAAGTACAGACTAAGACATTTGCTTGCTGCTATAACGAACGTGTATATTGAGCACCTTTCCAGGCAGTACAGCAGATCGTTCGGTACAGACCATAGCAGACTAAACTCTTTGCTAGGGGAAGAGAAAAAAGCCAGCTAAGTAGTATTCGGTATGGGAGCGTTCATTACAACGGCGGGCGACTGTAATCGTAGTTTTTTGGCGTTTCCGGACGCAACTGCTATTGCATACATAGAAAAACCCCACCAAGGCTATATTTTGTATGGCATGCAATAGCAGTTGTGTCCGGAAACGCCAGAAAACTACGAGTAGGCAAATACATGCGTGCATTTGTGTATTTGTAAATGCGATGCCGATATAACAATGATTGATTCTAGTTACATGCAACATGGGTACGGAGTCAGGCAGATAGAGAACTAGGCAGACTACGCAGCTCAGGCACCGTGCGTACGTTGCGGGTATCAAGGCCCCTCCTGAGCCGTCAACTGCCGGCCGGCCGATGGGGAGCTATATGTAATAACTAATCAACTAATCTACTAAGTACCGTAGGCGCTGCCATATTGGACTATAACTAGACTACATATTGCATCCTTCACCAGCTCAACTTACAACCAAACTAGAGTAATAATAGCTTGCGAGCATACATATAGCCTAACTAACTACATACTCTAATTATTAACGACTCGTAACGACTCGTGGGACAACGGCGAAATCAGCTGAACATAAAACAAGGTTCATCCCAACAGTACACAGACTCCCGTATCAAACCAGCCGTCCTCGTCCCAGGGCAAAAAGAATCGAAAGATTCTACAGCTTCGCCGAGGGTTTGCTGTAATCATCCCCTTTCCTCTGTTGTCGGTGGTGGTTGACAATCTCCAGCGCCCCCATCCTGTACTCCTCATCACCACCCGTCCCCTGCGCCTCGTTCCACATCTCTTCATACACATCGCCCCCATCCCGCCCCAAAATACTCCCGCTTATATCAAACCTCGTAAACGCAAACGCATCGATCATGGCAACAGCCATACCAACATCCATGCGTACCGTCACGGCATCGTCCAGTGCAGCACGCAGCATCCTGCTCTGTGCAGGGTCCACAAACCCGCTCTCCAGCAGCTCTGCCAGCCCTGCGACAAGCCGGGAGAGTGCATTGATACCTGCGAGGAGGGTTATTACTGCTTTCTCGGCTGAGGAGGGTAGTGAGCTCACGGCCCGTTGGAAGGCGGAGGCGATGAAGACGTCGGCGTGGGCATCAGCCACGCGCCGGCAGTCCCAGCTGTAGCTGGACCAGTCTTTTTCACCACTGGCAAGCTTGAGGCCGAGATCGAGAACTAGGAAGGCGGCACGATGCTCGAGTGCTGCAATTTGGACGGAGGGTGTAAACCAGTCCTCTTTTGCGGCTGCGGCGGCGCGGAGGAGCGTGAAAGTTATAGGTGGTAGTAGGGTACTGCGTAAGTATTGACTGCTAGACGGAACAATATAATTGCTATCGGTCCGTAGCTTTGCTGCATGTTTGAGCAGGGCGCGGGCAGTTTGTTGTGCAATCAGGTAGTTGTCGCCTAGTGTTTGCATCATTAGCTATCACTCGGATTTATAGGTCCTGTTCTCAGGTTGGGTATACCTTCGTAAGTTTGCGAGGGAACAGCATTGGCAAACAGAGGTCCGATCCCAGACATGTAGCTGAACCCGTGCCCGCCGAGACATAACCGGGCCTCCTCAATACCGCGTGAAGACTCAGTACTGACTTTACACTTTATGGCCGTTGAGAGACTATGCATCTCCGCCAACATACTAACATCGCCACGCTTCACGATGGCCTCATTCATTTCATGGTATAATTTAAACACCTCTCTACTCGCAATGATGTTTGCGTACGCCTGCGCAAGTAGTGGATACAGCCGGTACTGGACGGAGGCATACGATATGACCTGCCGCTCCTGCTCCGTCGTGCCATCTGAAAATTGCCGCCGGTGCACGCAGTACCGGATTGCGATTGTGACTGCGCGCGCTTGCAACCAGGATACATTCAGTGGGACCTGTGCACGTAAGGCGACCATGGACCCATAGGAGAGCTTGGAGTGCTTTGCGGGGATGTATTCGCCCGCCGGAGTCACTTTCGAATAGCGGCTTAGCATATTCTCAAGAGGAATGCGGACATCATCGAAGCGAACATAGCCGTTGTCGGTCATGCCAAGCCCGCCAAATGCTTTTGGCCCGATGAGGCCGACGGTGATGCCCGGGAGGGGCTCGTGGGTTGTAGGTGATCGAATCGGAACAATGAATAAATGTGTCCCATATAATTTGTATCCGCCCGAACTTTCGGGATCGGGTAACTGCAGCTGAGCTATAACCGCGGCATGATTTGCCTGCAATGATCATATCGTTAGTTTTTTCTGTATCCAGTTCGTAAAAGAGACCGAGCGAGTGGCTGATATCTCACCAGAATCCCTAGCCCGCCCATCCACCACTTTGTGCTCTCCACCCCTGGAGAGTTGATGACAAATTCTTTTGTTACCGGGTCATACTGTGCGGTTGTTTGGAGGCCCTGGACATTGTTCCCATGCGACAGCTCGGTCTGCGCGTAGCACCCAACAACCTCGAGGCTCTGGCATCTGGGAATCCATTGCGCCTGCTGCTCGTCAGAGCCTTGCGCGAGGATTACGGGAGTGAAGGCGAGATAGTGGAGCGATATGACGAGCCCTTCGTCTTGGAGGAGGCAGGCGAGTAAGAACTCTTGCTGGGTCCAGGAATGGGTGTCGCGGAGCTCTAGGAGCCGCTTGGATAGTTTGAGCGAGTAGTGCAGAAGCTGTGAGGTATTGAGGAACGGTCTACAAATGCTAGTTAACAACCGTATTTCGAGCATCAGAGGAGCTGTTCTAAATACCTTTTAGACTTGACACAAAGCGGTTCCTTCTCTAGTATTGCCGCAATCCTGGCGCGGGCTTCGCGCTGTCCGTCGTCATAGAGGAGACTACCGATCTGCCATGTGTCGAGGCTTGAGCTTGAGCGCGCAGTTTCTAAGTCAGTGGGCATCTTTTGTTCCTGTCTTTCTCGTGGGTTATATGAGAGGAGAGATAGGTAGCTACATTTGTGGTATTGGCCAGCTCACCGGTTATTAATATTATTGTTACCCCAGGTCAGCTCAAAGTGCCGTAGATCGGCCCGGCCCGGCCGCGGCTCGATCGCGAACCCCACATCTTGGTGACACGTGCATTGGATATAGCTTGGTCTAAGCTCGTGGACTTTGACATAGGTGCATATCGATTTCTCGGCACCAAAACCGTACCCAGAGTACAGGCTTCGCTGCAAGACTCTGGCTGCGGCTCTTGCCGTTGGGTTTTATGTCTGATCGATACCATTAACCGTGTCAACTCTGAAGATCTGGATATGTATATCTCAGTCAGTAGCTGAAACAGGGCATGGGAGGGGTTTGTAAAGATTTCTACTTTACATGCAAGGTAAACCTTACGTCCAGAATCGAGCAGATTGAAGTGGATCACCACTTATGAGTGAATGATTATTCAGAAATCTAGCGTTAGGCCCACAGATATATACATGTACTCCTGAGTATGTGGAAGCAAATCTTAGACGAGCAATATGCTGTAACTTGCATTTAACCTAATATTTCGAGGGTTTTGGTTCTCCGCGTCGTATGAGATCAGGGTCAGGAAGAGCACACGTGCCATTTATCATCTTTGAGGACACATTGTTCACTACTAGTCTTTTCTTTTTCACGCATTCTGTATCCCGCTTCGTGGATTCATTAGCCAACGACCATCTTCGTTATCTTCATTCCATCATCAGGCGCCTCACCTGTGATCTCTCTCCTTCCTGGCAAGTGTCAAGGAAGCCTACCAGAACTATAAATAAGTCTTGACTATATCGGTGAGCTAGGATTCCATCTCTTTTATCACTTAGTTAGAGATCTAAGTTCAACTAACGGCCTTTCGTCTCCTTGTCCGCTGTCTAGATGGGAAGCCGAACTCACCAACGTAACAATAGAAAAGTTGATATGGATTTTTTTGTGCAAAAGATCGTTTCTCCATCAACATCCGGGGATATAGGCAAGACCGAGGCCATTCTGCCACTCAAGTCCCTCGCATTCCGCGGCTATAAATGTTTAGGGATGTTTTTATCTCCCCGCGACGTTGAAAATTTAGATAAACTCTCTTACTCAAGCCCGTTTACCAAGAGTCAATTGCCTCTAAATGGCACGGAAACTCACTTTTGCTTTTGCCCAGAGATTCCGACAACTATTATTCCAATTGAAATTGGAGGTCTGCTCGGAGAGATTGATAGGTTGAAGGTCAAGGAGACAAAATGTTCTCTGCAGAAACAACGCTGCGAGAAAAAATATCAAAAGTTGGGGAGAGAATTATCTGGTTACAGTGCCAGAGTAAAACTTGACTTTGTGCTCATGCATGGCAAAGACGAAGCACGTAAATTCCACCTTGACGGTGCTTTAATCCTGGATTTGACCCAACCCCTCTTAAGTCTTACTAATCCAATCTGCTTGATTGGCATGGACTTCATGGTCAAACATCCGCACTTGTTATTTGAGACAAGATTAGATAAGAGGGGCGAACTTTCTTTTAGATTGGCCAAAGTACTTTCTCAGCATAGAAGCTACGAAATCCCAGCCAATAATCAGAACGAAATTATTGTCAGCGTGGAAGATCATCGCAACGAAAATACAGGAAACCTTGGATGCGGCGTCTTTTTTAAGACTGGATCTGTCTTCAACTCCTTCTATGGGGTAAGCAAGTCTGATATACTGGGCACAGAGCTTAATTGCTATTGGAAAGAGCGTAGTTTATTGGTAGGTATCTTGAAGGCACTGCAAATTGTGGAGACATTCTCAACCGGGAGAAATTTGAAGCCTGCATCAGTGGTTATCAGAACCTCGAACGCAGACATTGAAAGTATTCTTTCTCCAATTAAATCTTCATCGGAAAATCGCCCGCAGGATTTGTGGGAAAGGGGTTTCCCTCTGGCGATTCGGGATGTGGCTATTTATTACCACGATAATTTTGTCAAACGGAACCCGGGATTTGGAATCAAGTATCAATATGTCAGTAAACCCGATAGTCTCGGTGGAGAACTTTCTGCAAAGCTTTTAGCCATTGCAGGCTCTGAGATGGAAGAGTTCTATATTGAATGTGGATCTGCAGGGTTCGAATGTGAAGGATTACGCGGTTATCCCAAGAAAAGATGGCCGAGCTCGAGGAATGCAGTTCCATTGATAAGCTATCCCAGCACCAGAGATAATTCATTATACGTATCTTTTGGATTTGACGGCTACTATTTTATTCAACGGGAGAGGACTCATATGGTAATGGATTTGGCGGACCAAGCAGGTTCGACACCAATACACGATGAGAAAAACCAGGTGATTTCGGGACAAGTTTTGAAAGAGGACAAACATGCTATTTATAGCAACCCTGATAACCTGATAACAGACACATCTTCTCATACTGATCTCTCAGGTTTTGAAAGTGATTGGTACACTCGGACAAAAATTTCCGCTGCAGAGTGGGATTTAGGAATGGGCCAGAGACCAAGCAAGATAAATGTGGAGCAGTCGCAGAACAAAGCGAATCAGGATCGTCTAATGAGAATAGAGTCATCTGATTTCTTAAGGAAAGAGTGGATAGAGTCAATACGGAAGGAATATCGAAATGCTAAGGCTCAATCGAAAGTGGGGGGAGAGGCAATAGTGGATCTCAGTAAGGTGCTTGAATTGTGGAAAACTGGGCCCAACAAGATGATGAAGGCAGTTAGTAGTGATTCGAAACTACTATGCCATATTGATTGCGGGTGTAGAACAGAAGAGGGAGCATGCCTATGCAGAGGACCAAATGGGAGTATCCAATGCGAGTGTGGTCCGCCTTTAACGTCTCCCAGGGAACTGGATTATTCTCTCTACAAATTCTTGGAGCCAGCTCGACTTACATATAGGTCGCCACCGCCTAAATACACTGGAGAAGCAGGTCACATACAACAGTGGGGAATCAATAATACACAAAAGCTTCCCTGCTGCTCGCAAAAACACCCGAAATATGCGGAGGACGATAATGAAGCATGGGAGTCTGTCTGGTGATCTGGTGATCGGGAGATCTGAAAGATCCCAGAAGAGAAAGAGAGATTCAAAGGTGCATGTATATTATTAGTATTCTCGTGGTGGTGGACCTTGAATCATTTCTTTTTTGCGAAAAACGCAGGAAGGTGCTACACTATGCGAAGTAATAGATCAAATTACTTGCATGCTTACATGTATGTAAGCCTAAAGTTCATAATTATCATAGAATGCTCTTTGATTTAGCCAAGGCTGAGATGCATCTGATAAATATTATGTAGATGTGTGAGTAGGTATTGATGATTTTCACCTGATCAATGTGTCTCGGGGATAGAAATAAAACTTCCAAACGATTTCCAATTTCAAAGAAGATAGACTCCAAGGCCAGGGTATCTATAAATTCCAAGAAAACTGGCGGCATATACCGTGCCAGCGTATTGAAACTTTTATGCCTGGCCCGAATCCTGATATGTGCCTGAAAAGAAGGATCTCACGATGTACCATGCACCATAAGTAATCTAGAACGACTAGAGAGCGAACTTATGCAGTAGGTTTGACTGTTAATTTGCTTGAACGGCGATAAATTGTCCCCTGAGTTATTCGAGATACTAAAGGCAAATATGGGTTATATCTAAGCTCTAGAGGCCACGAGTTTCCTGTACCTGCATGTGAGGATATGTACACCTAAATGTGCCCCGGGGTCCCGAAAAGTGATGCAACGGCTTGGGATTGGGTGAGGTCTTATAATCAGTGAATTCGCAACCACCTTAATTTCTTTTATTCAAATGCGATCGTTGAAATTACTATTCTCTCTTTACTTGATGTGCCATATCTTGTTGTTTCATTATAGTCAAAATTGGGTCACATGTGGTTGATTGAAATCGTGAGTGGTAAGTTGAGTCGTTGCATCGCTTTCTGGCACCCCGGGGTACACCTGACGGGCAGTGTGGCTTAAGAATATGAGCGCCCTTGTGGATCTGCCTAGAGGGAGAGCGGTGTGCCGGACTTCGAGGACCTTGAAGACAGAGGTCAACGAGGACGAGTTACCTCGAGGATATCCTTAAACCCCGCCTCGAGCGTTCTCGTGGGCCACACTACTGACGGGCATGAATTTTCTTTTGGGCTATCAATATTAGATATTTTCACGAGCTTCTTTTAATACCTCCGGGGTTCTCCTGTGGAAGATTCTCTTGTGGTACTAACTATAGGAAGATTACATAGATATCGGATAATCGCACAACCCGAGGTGAATTAATAGGAGATCTCACCTCAAGCACGATTGCCCCAAAGACCCGAGATAGATATTGGGGGCTGCTCTACTAGTACTCGGATTGGCGCTCTTGTCCTTGCAAAACCGACCATCACCAGCCAGGGTCTGGGGAGTTGATAGTTGAAGGAGGCTCTAAGAAGAGTGAGTAGAGTAGAATGAAAAAAGTTAGTGAAATAATTTATTGGTGCTTATATAAATATAGTTAGGGTTATCGTATCAACTTTGAGAGAGACCCCGAATGGGGACTCGAAGGAAGATCTCTACCACCGCCTCGGGAGGACCCATATCAAGAAAGAACAGTCAGAAGCGGGTTGTTCCGATTGAAAAAGTGTCAGAAAGAGTTTTCTTTGGCAACCTAAACTCTCGCAACAGTGCCGTCGGGCTAGATCGGAAGGAGCAATCTAACGCCGCGACTGGGAAGCCTGGATTAAATTAACACAGACACACTTAGATAAGGTAACCTCACCTTGCGGATTTCTTATATGACGATATATATGACACTGGCCCAAAAACCTGGCCTGATATTTAGCAGTAGGATACGGACATGCACATGGATATAGTGGAGAAATAAGGTCTTTCGCTCCGGCTTGACCAACCAATCGAGAGCTATAAAGACACTTTCTTTCAGGTACGAGACCTTGATTGGTGGTTGGAGCTCACCGGATAGAATTGCCTTGAGGGCTCAGTTGACTTTCGATAGTTCTGGAAATAAAATGTCCGGTGTGTGAAGTTGGTTTAAAGTGTTGCAGCGAGGCTGAAAGCCGTAGCCAGGCCGGATCGAAATGGGGGTCCCTGCAACTTGGTTTTAACGTGGCTTATGCCCGCTCTCGTCGACGGGTACCACGGACTTGGGGGTTGGGGTGGGTGGGGGGAAAGAGGAGAGAAGGAGCCTGATAACCTCAGGGCCCTAGCCACTTGGCGCCAAATCCTCTGATTGGCCGCGCCTCAATGATCGCCCCCAGGGTGTGGGCTTGGCATTACACGAACTGGAGTAATCACTGAGCAGAGAAACTTCGGATGTCCCGCAGGTCTAGTCTCTATTGGTACATGTTACTGCAAAAACAGTACCTACGCGCACACTATAATTCCAAACAGTACTCTTCGACAGCAAATATATGATCGTATTTCGCGCACATCTAATTGCACCGTGGGTTCCTCGCGCGAGATTTGTAACATTTCATAAACGGTCGGGCCAACTAATGGGTTGGTACGCAACACTAATTATTACTTAACCGATTTGTCATATAGTAAGCGACGAGTGATTTCCTGTGTTGCTGCGGCTACTATTGGACAGGGGGTGGTTTAGTTGCTGTCTTGTGTAACACACCTCCTTTCGTATGCGCCTGGTCGTGATATTTTCACTAGCTAAGGCAGATATAAAGGGTTCCAGACTACGACATGATTTCTGCACCGGGTGTCGGGTGAATCTTGGCCTTCGGTGGTATTCTAGACAATGATATTCTGCTCAGCTTCTGTAATATGACGAGGAGGTCTTTAAAAGTTGAAGAATATCGAATGTTGAAGAATCTCATACAATGCACTGACAGCGAGTATAAAATTATCTTGATATAAAAGTTGAACCCAATGGCCGGGAGGGAAAGAAAAAACATCAATTGGAAAGCAAAGGAGAAAATACTAGAGTATCATCCGTTAGCTACTACTATTATCATTTGCATTGAACATTTTTTCGAAATCCATAATTCTCAGTTCTCAAGAAACGACCAGACTAGAAGATCAATCAAAAAGCCCAAACCAACACTCACAATGGAAATTGATTTCCCTCCTCTCGTGATCCACAACGTCCACTTTCTCTGGGACGATCTCGATGCGCCATACACAATCACCATTGAGAACGGCCTCATCAGCGCCATCTACCCCAGCCCACCACCCCCTGCCCATGTCCCCTATGCCACCAATATCAATGGCAACCACGGGACCATCCTACCTTCCTTCTGCCAGCCCCATATCCACCTCGACAATCCTTACCTTATCCACCGCGGGCCCCCTATGGTCTGCGGATCCTTCTCCGAGGCGCTGGAATTGACCAATTTCTCTCGGCAGGAGTACACGGAGGAAGACCTGATTGAGAGAGGGCGACGGCTCATTATGGAGAATGTTCAGGTCGGGGTGACGAGCATGAGGTGCCATGTCGAGGTGGATGAGATGGTGGGGTTGAAGTGCTTGGAGGCAGGATTGAAACTAAAGAAGGAGTTTGGAGATGAGGGTAGGGGGATCTGTGATGTTCAGATTGCAGGTTTGTGTCCTTTTTATTTATATTGGTTCTTGTTGAGTGTTTCGGGTGGCTAATTTTGAGTAGTGTTTGCACAGGAGGCCGTGTTCATCGGTGAAGACAATGGCGTTGCCATGCGGAAGCTGTTCTTCGAGGCGTGTGAGCGAGAAGGTGTAGATGCGATTGGAAGTGCGCCGTACGTGGAGACGACAGTTGCACTAGCAAAGAAAAACATCGAGTGGATCATTGACATTGGTAAATAACACCGGCCTCATCTTTCATCTGTACCCAATTGCAAGCTCTAGATCTTAACAAAACCCTCTCTCCCAGCCATGCTTAACAAAAAGCACCTCGACCTCCACCTCGACCACAACCTCTCCCTCCGCAACGAACCCCTCATATACCACCTCATCCACACGCTCAAATCCCGCTCCTGGTCCGCCAGCATGCCCCCGCACCTCCGCATCACCCTCGGCCACTGCACCCGCCTTTCCCTCTTCCCGCCCTACGAGCTGCGCCGGCTCCACGGGCTCATATCGGCCGACAACCTGCCCATCCATTTCATCGGCGTGCCGACGGGCGACCTGTACTTTATGGGCCGCGGCCCCACCGACGGGCCTGCCACGGGCGGCGGCGCAACAGAGAGGGGCACGCTGCCGGTGATTGACTGGATCAGGAACTATGATTTCGATGTTGCGCTGGGCGTGGGAAATGTCGGGAATGCGTTTACGCCGATGGGCGGTGTGGATCCGTTGGGGATGGCGGCGTGGTTGGGCATCGTGTATCAGGGTGGGAGTCAGGCGGATTGTAGGGTGCTCTTGGTAGGTTCCACTCCTACCCCCTTCCCCCCCCCTCCGTGTGTATGTGTATGCTGATGGTGTTGCGGTAGGAATGTATCACCACTCGTGCCAAAGAGGCAATTGGCGTCCTGCACAATCAGTATAAAGACGACGATCGAATGGCAATCTCGGTGGGTGATAAGGCGGACCTGGTTATTGTGGGCCAGCGGAGTAGGGACATGGGCGTTCATGAGTTGTTTGTGGAACCCGGGTATGGCAGGATTGTGGTGAGGGGAGGGAAGATTGTTGCAAAGAGGGCGGTTGAGACTTGGATTGCGTAGAGATTGGGACTGGGCTTTGTGTTGTGGGGGGTTTTCTTTAAATTACATGTAGTTTGGATGAATGAATAGATAGATCTCTATTGTTTTGAATTTACATGTTATTTGATTTGGTTAGTAGCTGATGAATGTTTAATATACTCGTTTATACTACTATCTTCGACAGGTAGACGCAAGATTGATTTACATGTATTCACTGTGGAAGAAGCCAGTGCAGTGAGCATGAGATGGCTCCAAGGTGAATGTTGTGCATGGCTGAGCGTTGACATCGAAGGGTTAGGGGTTCTGCTTGGGGCACCGCCAAGCTCCGAGTCAAGTACCACTTCCAGCGAAGCATCCACCATGGGCGAGTGGTCTAGTGGTTAGACTGCTCGTCAGGCTAGACACCGAGTGTTTGTTCTCAGGATATCAAAGGTCCGGGGTTCAAGCCAGGGGTGGGAGTAGTAACTGGGTTTCATCGCCGGTTGCAGTACTTTTTGTTCTTTTTTTTTTGTGGTGGGATAGATTGGGCAAGTACGATTGCCAAAGCTCTTATTTTCTCCGTCCATCGAAAAATCACCTTTATCTTTGTTTTCATTGCTGCCTCGGCCACGCCCAGACAGAGATGAAAAACGAACAAAAAAGCTCTAGAGAAAGCGAAATCACCGAACCTGAGTCTTACGACAAAGGTTCTCATCCAAGTTCGGACGAAAGCAGGCAGAAAAAAGAATTTTGTTTTGATTTTGGCCGGGATGAGGACAAAACAGAAGTAAAAGGGACTGATTTTTGAAACTGGGCCTTTCTTTACGAAAGGACGAAAGGACGGAAGCTCCTCGTTTAAATCTCATTTTGTTTTATTTTCTTCGCTGCCTCGGCCACCCCCAGACACAGAGGAAAACAAAACAAGAAAACCCTCAGTGAACTAAAATATTTTTTTTTTTCAAAAACGGCCCCCGAACGCCCGGGCCGGGAGAGGGAGAGGGGAAAAGCGGGTTTTCATCAAAGATGAAAACCAAAACCAAAAATCCCTAAAAAACCAAAGCCCAAGCAAGCAAGAAAGAAAAAAAAGAAGAAAAAAAAACCCCACACAATTATTTCCATCACCGCCTCGGCCACGCCCAGACAGCAACAAAAACAAGAGCACAGAGCAAAAGAAGAAAAAAAAATCAAAAATTAAACAACCCAGGAGGCCCGAAGGCCTCTGGCCGAGTCCACCTAAGCCTCGAAAAAGTGCAATGAGGAAGGGGAGCCCAGGGGAACTGGTAATCGTGTACACCAGTCCCCGTCGTCAGGTAAGTATGGGGGAGGGAAGAAGGGGTGCGGGGAGACCGCGGCTTATAAAGACACGGGGGGGGGCTGGGCTGTGGGCTGCCAAGTTTGTCTTTTGGCCGACGTTAGGGCTGGGCCCGGGGAGGGTAACGAGTGGGGAGGGGGAGGGGGAGGGACAGCAGCAGCGAGCGCAGGGGGGGTGGTGGGGGGGGGGCACGCAGCAACCCGGATGCATGCGTCGCGGCAAACAAGCATTGATCCAACGTAACGTGACGTACGTGGGCCAGATGCATGTACTCTACGTGTGCCGACCAACAAAGGATCCTTCTGCCCCCTCCCCTCCCTCACCCGAGGCAGTAAGCCCTTCTTTATGTCCACTGCTCCATCCACCACCACTAGCAGGGTGTCTGCACGATTACATACATGTACATGTATACGCCATCTCTCCAATATACACACATGTCACTACATGTAGATTAATTCACGCTAATTAAACATGCAGAACCCACCACCGCTTCCATCATTCCCTCCTGACCATACATGTATGTACGCAGACATACATGTAGAGTAGAGTAGAGTAGATGCATGTATCCTTCTTCTTCCCTCCTCTACACCCTTCCGCCCTCCCCCCCCCCCTCGTCAGCAATTGACACCTGCCGGCCCACACACCACACCACACCACACCGCCCCCCCCCGGCCCACGCACAATTTAAATTCCGCTCGCGATGCCGTGCGGCAAGTCACCCCCCCACACACACACACAAAACCGAGTGACGCCCCATGACCCCTCTCTCGCGCCCCATCACAGCCCATCACTCGTCCCACCACCACCGCCCCCCCCCCACGCCAGCCGCCTAGAGAAGCCTACAAGCGAGTGATAGCCTGTGACTACACCCCTGCCTCCATGTACTTGCATGCCTTCCTGCCTGCCTACATGTGTGTAGTAGTAGGCCTAGGTTAGGTGTGTGTTTCTTGCAAGAGCGGGTGGGGAAAAAAAAGAAGAAAAAAAGTTATATTTTTCTAAAAGCACAGCTATAGCCCTACACGAGAAGAAGAGATAGAAGTAGTAGGGGCAGGAAGTAAGAGCGCAAGAGAAAGAGTCCAGGGTCCTGTAATGCAGTGGGGGTGAGTGAAGGAGGCCGGAGATGATGGTATGGAGAGGGCTATACAAAGAAAGGGGGGAGAGGGGAGGAAGGGGAAAAGGGGAAAAAAAGGGAAAGAAGGAAAGAAGAACTATGAAAACTGTGGAAACTACGTAAAAGACAGGAAAAGAAACAAGAGGAAAGAAAAGTAACAAAAGAAACAAAGAAACGAAGAACAAAAGCACCAGAAAACTACACAGCGACAACAAAAAAAACAAAAGGGAAGCAAGCAGGCCAATCCCCCGCTGCACATATTACCCCCCCCCCCCAAACCTACCCCCTCCTAGCCTTCTTCCCCACATCCCCACCCGCCATCCCCGCCATCCCCGCGCTCCTCTTCTCCCCCGCGCCCTCCCAGCCCCCCACTCCTCCACCCCCTCCTCATCGCTGCCAAATCCATCTCCGCATCCTCGCTCCTCAGCCCGGGCGGCGGCGGCGCAATCATCGCCTTATTAACATAGGTCATGCCAATCCCCGGCACCCCGCCCAGCACCAGATTCTCCATCTCTCTACTCCTCGTCGCAACACCTTGATACCCGCCCGCCACCTCCTCCTCCTCGCCCTCCGCCCCACCACCACTCCCGCCCCCGCCCGCCGCGCCGCCCTCGTCGCTGTCCTCGGCATCCCCATAACTCGTGTGCTGCCTCTCCGTAAAGTACCGCACCGTCGCAAGCGACGCCTGGTTCCCCGCCAGCTGCAGCTCCTTCTCCGTAAACAGCTTGTCAAAGCTGTACACGGGCGTGTACACCTGCCGCATCAGGTCCTCCCTGCGCCTGCGGTTATCCGTACTCGCTGCCGCCGCCGCCGCCGCCGCAGCTGCTGTCGCCGGCGCTGCCGCCCCCGCACCCCCCGCAGACATCTCCGAGCACTCGGGCGGCGGGGACATTGTGGCCAGCAGCGGCAGGTCGTCGGCCGCCGGCGGGAGGGTGCGCGTTGTGCGCTTGCGCTTCGACGACGTGCTGGGCGGGTCAAAGTTGATGCCGACGCCAAAGGAGAGGAGCTCCTCGACCTCGCCGGCGCGGCGGCGGGGCTTGCGGGGAGCGTCGTCGGGGGTCTGCTGCGGCGGGGGGTTGGGCGGGCGGCGGGGCGAGCCGATGGAGGGGACCAGGCCAAACTGCGAGGGGTGCAGGAGGAGGGCGTTGGTCTCGGTGAGGTCTGTGTAGGCAGATGTGGAGAGCGACGAGAGCGACGAGAGCGTGGTGCTGCTGTTGGACTCCTTCTCCGCGGCGAGCTTCTTGAGCTGTGTCTTGAGGCGGGCCATGAGGCGCTGCTGGATGGTTGCGCTGAGGGACTTGTGCTCCTCGCGGGCGTGGATGATGCTGCGGGTGTGGTGCGCGACGAGGGAGAGCGACTTGTGGTTGTATTGGTTCTGCACAGTCTGTTGTTAGCCAGGTCTTGGGGGGGGTCTTGGGGGGTCAACATACATACAGCAGCGTCAGCTGCGCATCCCGCTCCTCCATGCCCTGATTCACCTTTTCCAGAAAGTCGCCGTACCACCTGCCGGCGCCACTCACGACGCCCTGGTCCGCAAAGCCCATCCCCGCCAGCGCGTCCTCGACCTCTCTGTGGATGGCATCGCTGCTGTCGTCCAGCGGCCGCATGTCCCGGCCGGAGGCATCGCACTTTGTGATGAGCTGGATGTCGGCGGTGAGGGACGCGAGCTGGGCGCGGTAGTGGGTGTCGCGGGCCCGCGGGTTGGCCGGGTTGTGGAAGGAGGTGGTGAGCGTGGTGAGCTTCTCGCTGAGGGCGTGGCGGCGCTTGTCGCGTTTGCTCTGCGGGGCGTGGGGGTGAGGGGTGGGGGAGAGCGAGGGCGGCGTGGGGGAGGGGGAGGCCATGGTAGGATGTGGGGGTGGTGGTGGTGGTGGTATATGGTGTTGGGGTGGAGGGGGTTGGTCTTTGAGGTTCTTGACTTCCCCTTGATCTGCCAGGCGGTATGGCTGGCTAGAGAAGGCTTTCTTTCCCAGTGCTCTGCCTCTCGCTCTTCTTCTTCTTCTTGTTCTTCTTCTTCTTCTTCTCCGTCTTCTCGTCCAGGTAGACCGCTGTCTCTCCTCTCTGTCTGCGGCTGTCGTGCTGGCTGGCTGGCGTCTCTCGCTCGCTGGCTCGCTCTTTGCCGTCAGTCGTTCGTTCGTTGTTTGAAATTCGGGTGAAGTGCAACTTGAGCTGAGTGCGTGCGTGGTCGAATGCAGCTAGCCCCATGTCCCCCTTCGGAAGTCTAACGCCGGCATGCACAATCCCTTTGTCTGCACACCCCCTCCCCACCCCTAACCCTCACCCTGCACCGATGCCTGACTGGAGTGCAATATATACATGTATATACATGCACATGGATATACATGCACAGTATCGGTAGTGTGTGTTTAGTGATCAATTAATGCTGACTGGAGATATACATACATGCACCCCTGCCTCGGGCACTTTTCGCCGTGTTTTGTCAGTGGGGTGCTGCGGACCTCAGTCTAGCAGGGATGGTGTCGGGGGTGCTTATATATCACTCCGGGGTCGAGTTATGCTGTTGGTGATATATCGAGGTCTTGCTGTCTGGGGGTGCTGGAGAATTGCCTTTGCTGCTCGAATGGGGGGAGGTGAGGGAGGTGATGGTGATGATGATGATGATGATGATGATGATGATGATGATGATGATGATTGGAGTAGTCGGTGCTACAGGCTAACACATACATGTACATGTACCTACATGTCCATGTACATGTAACCTGCCCCACGCCGTGAGTGATGGCTGGTGATGCGGGGTGCACCCGGGGGGGTTTGGAGCAGGAGCAGGTGCTGGGCATGGACGGGTGTATATTGGAGAAAAGAGTACATGTGAGAGTTTGTAGCCGTTCTCCAGAGCATACATACAGTATTTGCTGTAGTATTCAATTCACCTTATTTCTTCTGTACCGGGGGTCAGCCATAAATACCGAGAATCTGATAAGATAAACACACATATCAGATTCTTCGTATTGACCCTCGGCGCCCGCTACGTCAATTCTCCCACCGCAGGCAAACAACACCCAACCACGAAACAAAAACCCGAGATTGGCAGCTACGTAGCGCTGACCACAAGTACCGCTCCACATACACTCGTCAACGTCGGCCCTCCCCCCCCCGGTGCCCGGGCGCGATTACAAACCCACATGTGCGCAACCGTCCCCATCTCCAGCCCGTGCTGCGGTAGGCTGCGACCAATCGGAGCTACACGCGATCCCTGTCCGTCCATCGGCCCTCCCCCCGGTGACTCAATCATATCGCATTGATTAAAACTCAACCAAGCCTTTTGGAAAAACCCCTAACCCAGTTCAGCAGTGTTGATTTCAAAGCAGGATCTCCGTCGGATGGATAGTTAGCGGTGGTAGGGTTTTTAGATCGAAACCAAGGCCAGTATGGGGATCCTATAATTGGGATATATAAACTCGTGCCTCTCGCCTGTCCCTCGAGCTCTCAATCCATCCAACATCTCAATTCCTACAACATAACCACCCAGCCCAGTATCAGTACATCTACAACATTCACAATGGCCACCCCCACCCCCACCCTAACACTCTACTCCCACAGCTCCGGCCCCAACCCCTGGAAAGTGGCCATCATCCTCGACGAGCTTAACCTCTCCTACAACACCGTCTTCATCGGGATGGACGGCTCGCAAAAGTCCTCGCCCTACATCGACCTCTGCCCCAACGGCCGCATGCCCACGCTCGTCGACCACTCAAACAACGACTACACCATCTGGGAGTCGGGCGCCATCATCCTCTACATCGTATCAAAGTACGACACAGAGCACAAGATTTCGTTTTCAAAGGAGATGGACGACGGCCTGACGGCGCAGGCGCTGCAGTGGCTGATGTTCCAGATGAGTGGTATGTTCTTGCCCCCCTCTCGTTCTTCCCTCTTCCTTCGCCCCAGCTTCGATTACTAACGGGTATGGTGGGGTATTCAGGACAAGGCCCATACTGGGGACAAGCGGTCTGGTTCAGCCGCTACCACCCCGGCGACAAGATCCCCAGTGCGATTGAGCGCTACACCAAGGAGGTGCGCCGTGTGCTGGGCGTGATTGATCTTGAGCTCAAGAGGGGGAACAAGGAATGGCTGGTGGGCGGCAAGTGCTCGTATGCCGACTTGAGCTTTGTGCCGTGGAATTGGTATATGGATACGCTCTTCGCGGGCACGGCGGTGGACGGGTGGCGGGACGAGTACCCGCATACGGCGGCGTGGGAGAAGAGGTTGTTGGAGAGGGAGTCGGTGAGGGTGAATAATGAGAGGAGGACTGCAGCGATTGCAGCGGAGGCGGCGAAATAGATGTTGGGGATAGGGGTGGTGCATGGTGTAATCCAGGTGTCGTAGTGAAGCTTGTAGGGATGAGAATTGATGGTTGTATTTCAAAGTCTCGTGACTCTCAACTGATTAGTAGATGATGTTCTTTCTGTGCGAAAGGGGGGGCGCCTAGCGAGTGACTGCGTGTGACTGGTATATTCATGGCCGATCACTCGAGCTGAAATAAGGTCAAGATTGATTGTCGGGGTAGAAGTGCAAGATCTAGATTGCTCCAGATTAGATTATGGTGCCAAGCCCACACCCAGATTACTTTCTAGTACATGTGCATGCAACTTGTAACCACCACCACGAAAGCCAGTGGCGTGCGTTTATAGGAAATCCCAATGGGTAACCTGGGGGTGAATGATTGTGCTGGGGAAGAAGATAAGGGCTTATTTGCTCATAGTTGCAGTCAAAAATAAGCTAGACTTCGGACACCGATCACCTTACAGCACTCACCACGTGCGCTCCCAAACCTCTTCTCTAATCGCCCACCCATGGCCAGCAACGAGCCAGTACTGCGGTATACCACTACTATCCCATCGTCTGTCGATTGCTGCCCCCCTATAATAGAAGGTAAGGCCACACAATAGAGGGTAAGGCCACACCAAGTTTGCTTTTTCCCGGGTGGGCAGCATTTTGTCGACAGACCAAGGGATAGGCCTGTCATGACACGACTGGGAAGATATACTTCGAAGCTTCTTCCCGCAGCATGAAGGATCGCGATCAGCTGCGCGCCTGTGAACGGTGGATTGATACTAGGCTTTGTGGTGGGTCACTGCACTGCCCTTCAGGTTATTGGACATATATCTATCTCCGACCAAGCTAGACCAGACCACTATTGAAGATTATAATGTAGATCTTTACCCCAACAAATCTTCACAGCCCATCACTCGGTCCTTGGCACAACATGCACCCGGGGACAGAGTGGAAAGCAAACACGAATTAGCGTCCGGATCGGAGTATTTCTGCTACAACACAGAGACCGCCCTTCGAAGGCCGCCCCCCGCTGTTTGGTCGGATGCGCAGAACCCCGAGTAAGCAGCTACTCTATCGCCGAAAGGTGAGACAACCCGTGATCCCCCATGCCGGGGGTCCGAATTGAATCGCATAAGTAGGCCTGCCCCTACGCTGCTTCAAGGACAATCAAGGCCTTCAGAATCAGTCACTAGAGACCTTTCGAGTTGTCTTTCTCACCACGAGCATTATATATCTCCCCACCCCCCCCCCTCCCCCCCTTGCCGAATTAAATAAAGACGACAAGACAGACCAGACCCTATGAGCGACCCCCTAAGCAGTTCCGAAATCGAATTCCAGCTCCTTCTGCCCTTTGGGTGATCGCCATCGTGAGCCTCAGTTCTGGAGGAATGTGCTTGCACCCCCCCCCCCTCCCAATCCATACAGGGCTGCCGGTGGTTCCAATGTCATCATGAGGGAGAATATTGTGGCGAATCTGTGTGGCGGATAATGGGAGGCGGAGAGGGCAGTGCATTGGGGGGAATGACCGTAGGGTATCAGACAATGATGGAAATATTTCTCTTTGTAGACGGAGGTGAGAGCGGTGTGTGTGTGGGGGGGAGTAGCTGGGGCGAGTGATGAACCATGCAGCAAAACCAAATATTTCTTTTGTCCTAATGAATTATGTAAAACAAGGCTTTCAAATTCAAGTTTTTCCCTTTCTTTTCAAATCCAAACCACATCGAGTCGAACCGCATAATTATATAAACAGGGCTCGACCAGTGGCTGAAACCAGAGCTGCAAGTAGTTGCATTAAGCTTAAGTGCATGTCCAATCCCATGATGAAGCATATCTAAAGAGGGTAATCTACACCCATCTGACTACCGCCAAAACTCGAAAGATTAGCTATGCATACAAAATCAAACTTGTGACAAACGGATACTTCTGAGGCTGATCGATACCTTTCAGCCAATCGCTTTAGAGATAATCCCTGGGCGGAGATAACCATTTTTTGGCGGTAGTAGAAAGACATCTCTAGTAGTCGGAGTCACCGGTCGCCCCATCACCTGCTCTAAATTAAGTATCCACAAGTACCAAGCGCTGTCCATAGCTGAAGCTCCAATTAGCCCGATCTCAGATCTTGCAGGCGCCTCCGACACGGCCCCATTGGCTAGACAAGCGACCAACGCAGTGCAGCTCAGCTCTTATCTGTCAAACGTTAATCTTACGTCAACCATGCGATACTCTACTCTAATAGTGGGGCTCAGCCGGCTATGCGAATCAGGCCCTTGCATCAATGACATGTACCGGTACATAGGACACACTAATGTAGAGTATAGTACTCGCAATGTCCTGACGTTTTTAGACGCGACTAATATTGCATACAACCATACAAGAGTACGCCAAGCTTCAGATTTTTGGTGTATGCAATTAATAGTGGCCCAGTTCAGAAACGTCAGGACATTGCGAGTACTCTACCTACATGTACATATGTATCTACCTGCTGTCAACACCCTATTCAGCCAATCTCGCGAAAATATAAGGTTGCCCTGAAAAAAGAGAATATGGAGTGTTGTGGTTGGCTGGTGGTGGTTTTGTGGCGTTATGTTCAGCCCCAAGCTAAGTGCAAGCCGCCCTATTGTTTAACGTCGTGGATACATGTATCGAACCAACTTTGTTGAGTGTATTTTCTGCGGTGGAACGTATGGATTCATGTAGTGTATATAGAGTACATGTAGGTACATACAAACGTACAGCAATGACACCTCGTGGGTGAGGTTTCGCCCAATGGCCCGGACGTATGCGACTAATATCCAGACTGCAGCTGGCGGAGCATCTTGCATGTTCAATTGATTCTTCCTGCACCTAGACTCGTAGGCGATATTACATGATGGTGCGAGATGCTGTTGAACAGAGATCACCGAGGGATCGAGAGTGTGATATGGTCGCTAAATCAGATGCAGTTAAGTTGTACATGTATGTGATCATTGACCCGAACCAGGACATTGTTTGTGAGATTGGTAACGCAAAATTTTGCAATTTGCTAAATAAATATACATATGAAAGATCGTGTAGATACAGAAAAGAAAAGAAAAACAGAATTTCCCCCAACGCGTACGAGCAAGTACATAAAAGAAACTAGAAATGAATGACGCCCGTCGAGATTCTTTCGACAACAAAAGTGAAAAGATACATTATCCGGGCACACAACGTGTGCATACAAACCAGCTCCAAGTAAAGAAATAACTAAACAACGCTTCTCTTAAGTCATGCCTTACAGTTGTTCGAGCGATCGTCGACATCGACCGACCAACCCGCCTTCTTCCACTCACTCTTTGTGCAACGAGAGTTGTGTCCCAGGATACCTTGAAATTTCTCAAGCTGAGTAGTAGAGATGATCATAGGTTGCTGCACAACAAACCAATTGACACCCTCTGTACACGGTGGTGTGGTGAGTGAGCCCTCGTATGTGGTGATGTTACTATTGCCAATAGTGGCATGGGCTTCGACAAATTCTTGCACTCCACCGAACCTGTATGGATCGATTGTTAGATTAGTCTAGTTCAGCGTACTAGCTAGTCCAGGTTTACATACGTTTTCTCTGATAGCACTAGGGGTTCTTTTGTCCTATCGCCACATTTCTTGAAATCTTTGATATTCTTGGTGACTTCTTCAAGAAAAGGGTTGGGCGTGAAGTCATCGAGTTTGAACCAGATTCCGAGGACTGCTTTTCTACCCCCTGAAGAGTGAACGAAATGAACCTCTAGAGGGAATCTAGCTGGCTTGTCTTCATCTCCAGCGCCATATGTATGTTCAGAAGGAGTGTGGAAGTGGAACTAGATTATGCAAGTGGGGTTAGCCCAAGTTAATCTTCTATGCATATGCTTTAACCAATACCCACCTGCTCAAACTTCCATGAGTCTCCATTGAGCGTTGATGTAAGAGAAGTATCCTTATTCTCCAGCTTCGCCTCAACGGTATGTCCGTCGAACTCGAACTCGAGTTTATGGCCTTGATGACCGAGTCCCCAGGCAAGCTTTGTCACTCTCTCGGTTTTATCCATCACACTTGGGCGGATGACCACGGGTGATTGGTGAGTTGAACTCCGAGTTATGTTGCATGTCGCAACAAGGTCTTCAACACCCGGGATTTTTGTAAAGGTCGGCCATGCAATGGGGCCATTTTCGGAGTTGTAGCCCCAAGGAGATACATATCCATTAACCCCACATTTCGGCTCCGAGAGTGCTGCCGCGCTGAGGGAGAATGTGAAAATCGCTGCCACTTGGAGAAAGTTGAAATTGAGCATGGTGGACGGGTTAAAGAGATTGTGTGAGGATATAGAGGTAGTATTACTTTGCGGCCGGATAGTACCTTGGAATGATTTTGGATTGAGGTATTGAATATGGGATTCCTTTTAAACCATTCCCATACCCTATATATAAGGTATTCACGGGTGGGGTAAAGATTGAGATGATGGCCGTAAAAACTCAGCCCACAAAGAAAAGGGAAGGATGACGATCTGGATGGTGGTATCCTTCGGATTCAGCTACATGTACGTATACAAAGTTTATTCAGCCCTGATTAGCGTTGTAGGAAGTTTTACCGCACTGAGAAGTCCACTTACAGCCGTGGTACACCTAGGGCTCATGAAGTGAACGCCACAGAAGACATCATTGAGCTGACTATCTCTAGATACCGATTCCTGGTAATATATATTGAGATTTCAACAGATACTTGATCCCCATGAATATATACGTATAAACTGATTGGCCCCTAGCCCACTTGATCAAGCACATGTAGGCATGGGAATATATGTGTGCTTTGAATACAGTTATATATACATGACTACTTGGCCGGATGTATACAATACCAAAAAAGCGGGTGGATCCAGTACCGTACCTAGTAAAATACTGTAAAACTACAGTATTGCTACGGTATTGCTACGGTATGATATTTAGAATTCCGATTTAGTTCGGAAGTTTTAAACAATTCCGTATTGATACAGTACGTATTACATCCCCCTTTTTGGTACTGTAGTTTAGCTCAGAGTTTTTAACGGTTTTTCTCTTTTTATTTTCATGTGAATTTGCGGGGTAGACTCAGTAATGCCAATAATATAACATGCATGCCATATCTGTTGCCCTACAGGTGCCCTAGAACAGAGTGCAATACATATGGTTTACTAATTTTAGATGAAAATATCGTAAACCCAGCAAAAAGAAAATTTAATGGAACTTGTGTTCACGCTATTGAATACATCACTTAATACTTTCATATACACTTTTGAGTTTCACGAGCGCGAGTTAGCGCGGACGGTAACGGAAATCAAACCTTATAATATCCTACAGCTATCATATATCTATCGTTTCATCAACGAGTCAAGACCTTATCAGGTTTACCTTTGACGTTCGTAGACACTCAGCCCTTAGAAATTCTTTGTGGTTCTTTGTCTGGTACTCGCATAATTCTGATTCTGCATCGTGCCCAGCCTCTAGCCCTAGTGCCAAGGTTAGTGGCTTATATTAAGTGGTGCCGCAGCAGAGTTTTGTGAAAGACTACATGTAGTTAGCTAGATGTCTTACTACTGTATCTACATTGTAGAACCGTGCGTGCCCTTTTCTCAGGGTGTGATGTGTGTTAAAGGTTTGAAATTTAGCTACAGGTTTGAAAATCCGAACCTCCCAATGCCCCAGCGGTATTGGGGGGGGTACGGTTCCAAGTCCATGTAGTTTAACCGGAACACTCCCAGTACCCCTTTAGAATTTAATAGTTCTAAACTTATCTTAAATCATCTACATGTAGTTTTGTTTTTGGGGGTTGTGATTTCTTTTTTACTTCTTGTATGTACTTCAAAATCAGAGGCCTCCGACCCGCAAAATAACTAAGACTAGTACATGTTAGATACATGTATGTATGTATTTATGACTGGTTTCGATCGTGAGGAAGATGTGGACATCTTCCGGCGAAAATTACATATAATAATTGACGTGCTCTGGATTGAGCTAGTGCATATCGAAAACCTAACCCTGCCTAACTTCTTGAATACAGTATGAAAAAAAGGGGTGGGATCACTACCATAGGACTACGGAACTTAGTGACGAATACCGAATTAAACCGGGATTGGAGGAAGAATACTGTACCAATACCGTATTCTTACCGCATTACTAGCGTGTTGACGGGAATACCGTAGTGATCCCACCTCCTTTTTTGGTACTGTACATGTAGTTTGATAGAAATCAGGTTTTTATTCAAGCAGGAAGCAAATCTTATTCCTGATAAACGATTCGTATCCTGTAATTTCAATCTCTTTCAATTCATTGTTCTGTATGAGCACCTCTGCCATGGTATTTATAACCAGCGTCGTCCCCTCGTACATCTCGAGATTTGAGGAATTCGTACAGATTTGGAATTACCATGTACCAAGTTTGATTTCTTGCGCGCGACGGTAACATCAAGGGCAACAAATAAACGTATGCCCACCCTATGTCTCAAATACTGAAAACAGAGAAAGAAATTTCAATGACTGTGCGTGAATAGAATATAACTCTGAGATGCATCATACTTGATCTATCTCCATTGGATCCACCGCGTCCGCAAGGTCTGTCATCGTCATAGGTCCGATCATTGTAGACGATAATCTATTTCTTAAAACTTAGTATATATTGATGAGGAAAGGAAATGTTGAGTGGGTGTACCGCGTAGAGGTAGTGCTGGTCGTTGGATTTGAATCTTCTATCGGCCCCATCGCAAGGGAGTGCTGATTGAGCATTCGCGCCCACAGTGACTAAGAAAATGTTGGCCTGAAGTTTATTAAGAAGTCATCACAACATTAGACTTACCTTTGGATGTTGCCTAACCTTGTTGCTCGTCACAGAAAAACGAGCTCCTAGTGCGAACCTGGTTTGCATACGCATAACGTTAGCATATATATATATTTGTTTTATGAAGATCAGTATATGTACTTTGTCAATAGGCCCGGAGGTTTGTAGCCTAATCTTTCCATCAAAAGTATATAATAACAATCGGCACGCGTCCACCGGCTAGTTAGTTTTTTTGTCTCCATTTCCACCTCGAGCTGGTCAGGCAATCTGTAGCTGTAGCTATAATTAGGCCAGTCAATGAGGTCTATATATAGACATGTAACTTACTCTTCAGAGTCTGTCCTATCAAATAAATCAATTTCCTCTGCTTCTTGACCTTCAAAAAAGATTGGTGCTTGGTCCCTGGTATTTAAAGCCTCTACCAGAAATCGCTCGGGTCTATAGTCGAAACGTTCGGATATGTCACCCTAAAATAATTGATTGGAGATTAGCTAAATGTAGTTAACGTATATGTTGTAAGTTAAGAAGAGAGAAATTACGATTTACCTTACAAAAGACTGTAACATCTTGGAGGGTGTCATATCTGGCCGCTATATGGTAGAGATAGGTGTGTCCCACGCCGTGGCCCACGTTATCACGGAGATATTGGGTACGAGCATGAAATATTGGAGAAAGTTTCTTGCCCCCTTTTGAATAGATAGAAATCTTAACCCCCGGATGACTGAGGAATGGACCAAGCCACTCGAGCGCTTCGTGATGGTGAGCCACAACAATTTCAATTTTTTTAGGGGGTGGTAATTGTTTATGCTCTCGAATAATGTCAGAGCTAGAGGTATCAAGACTCTTTCGTATGAATGCGGTATGACCGCCAGGCTTAATGTCGTTGCTGAATCGTGTTGTTTCTTCAGATCTCCCACTCTCATGTGTTACTGCATCTAATCCGATAGGCCGATAAAGATTTTCTTTGATGTATTCTTTCGGTACACCGGAGTTCAGAGCGTGATTTATATAATCTTGGGCATCTTTCCCTTCCAGATACAGGAGGTCCTCCTCCATGGATTCTATGAGCTCTGCATTTGTGTCATCTCTTTCCTGTATTTTTTGGGCCAATAAGTCTGCACAGTACTCTTTAAATTCCAGTACTGATTTCATTCTATCCATTCTCTCCTGTTCCTCTATCATTATCTCCATAGCTTCTTCCTCTTTTGCCTTCATCTCCTCTATAGGTTCGATCTCAAGCTCTTTGGGTACATTAATCCATTTTGTTTTCAGTTTGATCTTTTCTGTAATCTCGCGTATTGTCGTTTCCATCTGCCGTATATTTGTTTTCAGACTCTTTTCGTCCATAATGTAGTGAGGATTCCAATGTCCACGAAACACGGTAAGACAATTAGTCGCTTAATAATTTTTCAGCTAGAGAGCTAATTAGCTGGTCATATATGGGTGCATGTATACATGTATACGAATATGGAGCGGTGAATGGGAGACCCCGCACTATATACAGATTTTGATTGAAACCTTACATATACATGTAGTTTACGTACGTATATACATGTAGTACACAGAATGTTGTCCTTTTTACGCAAAAGACATGTACAGATATTAATTTCTCAGAAACTGTACGCGTATATGGGACGGTAAATGTGCCAAAAGTAATTTTACCACCGATTTACCACCCGCGGTATAAGCACTGAATTTCACTCTTTATGTTGTGCTGTACTATACAAACAAATGTTAGTAAATAATTTATTGCCGATTGGAAAACCACTTTTGACACATTTACCGTCTATACTGGTGGATTAGGGTACTACAATCCACCTTTGGCGGCTCGGAAAGCCGCGTCACACTCTATCATTCGGAGGTTTGTCTTAGCTCCCCACGCATCCATTTCTCAACACAGAACGACCACATACCTGCTACCCCTTCCATCAACCAATCACGCTGTCTAGAATCATTTTATCTCCAGACGTGCCTGGATAGAACGCAGTATCTTACCATCATCATAAATCAAAATGTAAGTCGTTCCATGTCTCATCACTGATAATAATCAACCTTGCAATTGGTGGAGCCACACTTCATTTTTCTGTTTCATACTTTGGCTGATTAGATGAGTCAAAGGGCCGAACCTAAGGGCATCCGTCACAAAAACTATCACCATCACCCACAAGATGATGTTCCCGGACAAAATAGAAGCACCGTCTTTGTTTCAGATCCTGTGATGGGTTTTCGCTTCAATAGCATAATTGCATCTGGGATGAATGGGCATGTCCCGACATTCATCCCAGAACCCAGAATCCGTGCTGCACAGATCCAATCTTGCAAAGAGACACAGGAACAAGACGACAATAATATCTACACTGAACGTTCCGTAAGGCAGGATAAAAGTATGATGAGTACGCCTACCAGTCTGTTAGAGAAAACCACCGAGCCTCGATTTCTCAACAGATTCAGCACAAATGCTCACGGAATCATGAGTGAGAATGTACAGCAAAGATACTTGTTCTCTAAGACACCTAATTATGGTCCTTTGTCCATTTCCACCCCAACATCATATCATCCACTCCCAAATAATGCACGTCAAGTTTCCGATCTAAATTTATTCGACCGTGAAGAGCCTCAATACTATAGCCATAGGTTTAAGTCCTTTGAAAGACGCTCGAGCGATGCTCGAGAGCCGATGCCTAAGCTTGGTCACGGGGACGCTAGGATTGGAGAAAGTACCCTTTTTGGAACAAGAAAAATCAATTCGAATCGGTGAGTTGTCATAATGAAATTATTATCTCAGTTATATCGTCTGACAAAGTCGCACTTGGGATACGGATAGACCACCGCCATTAATCTTCCCTACAAGATCACCCCCACAGACATGTTCCCAACAAGTTACAACGTTTGGATCCAATCAGAGGGAACTTATACAACATATATCCACCCTTCCTGACGGATCCGTCCCGGAAGGGCTTATGAGAATAACCGCCAGTGCCCAACATCTATCAAGATTACCCAGTGATAAAGATTCCCTACATGCCATTGCCGCAAACGAAGATCACACACCGCGTACAAATCCGTACAACTGGCCTGAAGGTGTTTATTCAAACAGCATGCGCGAACATAAGAAATCAAGCTTTCATCAACTTGATGCTACAGCTCCCGTATTTCAGCCGTCAATGCCGGCCGCGGCTCGTGCCCGCCCAGCCAAATGGAACATCCAATGTAGATGGACTTTTAACAATGTGAATGATTGCCGCTACGGATCTACATGTAATTGGGGTCATGAAGGCGATGAATACATCGATGAGCCAGGTGTTAAACATTCATTTGCGAACTCGAGCGGCCAATCGGAGGAGGCTAGTCAAATTCCTAAACAGAATAGTAGTAGCTATTCTGTGCACTCCAAGTCTCCCGTTGAAGCTGTATTGGAGCAGCAGTCCGATGATGGTTCACAGAAGTACAATGATAGCCTGCCGGACTTTTCATGGGTTGGTGGTGCTACAAACGTAAATACCTGGGTTGGAAATCAGGTGAATGGGACAGCTGGTTATAAAAGAACCCAAAACCTTTCCAAAGCTTCCAATGCCTCGGTGGGAGATATTGAGAGTTTGGAAAACCAGCTGAATGTGGAGGAATTTGTCGGCATGCGAGCAGTTTACAACCTAAAGGGCGATAGATCCCAACGCCCCCTGCAAGCTCAGGAGTTCCAGAAAATGAGACCAGGAATCGAAGAGATTTCTGAGAAAATTGAAAGAAATCTTTCTATCGGCTGCACGAATGTCAAAGAGTTTCACACGGGAAAGGAGGATGCGCCAGGGGATATCTATGAGAGAAAGTGATTTGAAGGTTAAATCGTGTTTATTTGCTCACGGGATTGCTGAGAGGTCTGTGGAGTAAAATATCGGTATTGAATGAACGGATGGGGTTTCGCATATTCCGAGTAATCCAAGAAAAGTTATGTTATCTTTGTTGAAGTTTTACGGGTTTGCGTCGAGCTATTTCTTTTTCTACCTTTTTACCCCCTCATTTGAGCAGAGTACATCCAAGGACTGGATTGTACTGCAAGAGAAGGTTGAAGGTCGTTTTGTTTGATGGATACTATTGGCAACTGCACTTCTTTCTTCCGACCGATATTTGGGGCATTTCCCTTGTCATTTCAAGACAAGCATGTGTACTCCTTCCATGGTCTTGCAAATAGATAAATGCTACTTACACTTCTTTCATGACGACATGATAATGTAATGGTTATGATGGGTACATACATTTGTATGCATATACTCAATCAATGCATAAAGCGGTTAATGATTATTGGGATGTCCACTCGACTTGAGCGAGTGAGACATTATGATGCAGCTGTTTCGTTCATTCCCCCCCTTTATTAATCGTTAACGTTGAGGCAAAAGACCACGGGTCGCACTTAGTAATCGCTTATAATTATTCCCATGATCTTGATTAATTTTGTATGTGGCTGCACAATGCTGTGGAAGTAAGATATGAACGCTCAATTATAAGATATTCAACGATGGTAAAGTGCAGTATCCGCTGACAAGGAGAAAACCATCTATACTGCTGCTTCTAAGCACTCCATATTCCCGGCCTCTATTCTCACTACATTTATGTGGTAATCGTAAACCTCCCAGAGCCCTTCATCTTCCTCGCGCTGCATGTTCATAGTATGAAGATTAGCCCTCGACCTGGACTGCAACTCACTCATATCCCGATTATACACAGTAACCTCATATTTCAGCGTATTCTGGGATAGTAGCCTAGCACGCTCCATATCTAGCGTCTGCAGCTCACCAGTATTAGTGTTCCATTCAGCCATGCGAGCCAATATTTCATCTTGGAAAATCTCTTTTTTTGTGCGTGGGCCTGGCTCGGGGTGTTTATATCCCGGGGGATATGAGAAATTATGTCTGAAGTTTGGAGGGCGGTGGGGAGAAGATTGCGATGGCGGGGATGATTTAGGCCAGGGGATATCCGCCACCAGAGGAGGAGTTTCCTTTGGAAGGGAGGGTGCCTGCTGGTGCTGCTGCCGTTGATTGATAGCACTTTTAGTTGCTCTTCCCCCTCTGCCTCTCTCAATCTCTCCTCTCCCTCCTCCTACTACTGCTGCTGCTGCCTTCCCTTCTCCTCTATCTCCTTCTTGCAACATGCCTACATTACTGGAAGAGGTACACTTCCGTTTAGTGGAGCGACCTTCTTGGTCTGGAATATATATTTCTTTCCGTTTCATTGAGACCTGCAATGGCTGTTCTTGCAGGCGATTCGGGTTAAGTGGTGAGCAACGATACTGATTTTTTGGTCTTGGGGTCGGCTGCACAAAGATCTGTCGATCATGTAAACCTGGTGTCGATCTCATCTGTGTAGTGACCTCAGAGATACGTTGAGTTAACTACCCTTCGCCATGTGTCAAGCCACTCTGGGAGTTAGCCATTCCACCTCTCAACGATTCAAGATAGATATATGGCAGTGGTCGTAGCACAACTCACATCTGACCATTCACTGCCCCTCATGACAAGGGTCCCCATCCCCGGGTGGACGGAAGGAGACTCATACCCCATAGTGCCCTTATTGCGCTCTTCCCTTTCGCATATGGCACATATCTGCTCATGCTGACTAACAAAGCCTCCCACGGGGACGCGGAGCGGGCAATTATACTGTCTGTTTGGGTCTGAATGTTGGGCATTTTTGCATAGTTCTACCTTGAGCCATTCAATTACCCCATGACTACAGGGAAAGATGAGACGTTGGTAAAAACACATGGTCTTTTGAACGGGTAAGGTACTAGTTGAGTAAAGATATTTCTATATTGCCAAGCTGGAAGGAAGAAGAGTAAGGACTCCTGATATGGGTTGAGATTTTCTAGTTTGGAGTGTCTGAATAGAAAGCTATGCGTAGGAAATATCTGGAATGAGGAATTGTGTTTCTGGCTTTCGCAGGGGCCCAAATACCAAATAAATAGGGGTGGGATTCTGTGGAGATCAGTGGTCAAAAGAAGATGAATTATGAAGGTGTTTGTATCCTAAAAGGCTCTTTGTTGCGATGATTTGAGGATTCTCTTCTTTGCGCATACGTATACTTTGATCATTTCAATGACCACGCTCTTTGTCCGCCAAACCTGTGCAGAGCATAAAACGATATAAATGTGACGAAACAAAAGGTTTGGGGTTGGATTATTGTGACTTTAAAGGACGTAATCCCTTACAAATCCCCGATGTGGTAGTTAATAAACACAATTTGACCGAAGTGCGTTGATATATAAAAAACTGCAGATAACGAGCTTGAAACATTTATTTTCAATTGGCACACGCTGAAGTATTTTGCCAAACAAAACGAAGCGTAGAATCTGCCTACAACTTCAGTGCCTTCTTGATCTCTTCTCCCAAGGGCCCAGCGCTCGCAGGGTTCTGTCCCGTAATCAATCTTCCACCGCGTCCGATGCACACTTTTTCGCCCCAAGGCTCTGCCGCCTTCTCGTATTTGGCACCTGCTCTGTTGATCAACTCTGTCTCTAGCATGAACGGCATGTGCTTCGACAAGTCCACCGAGTCCTCTTCAGCGTTTGAGAATGCGGTCACCGGCTGGTCCTGCAGCAAGTACTCCCCGCTCGACAACTTAACATTAAGGAGTGCCGCAGGCCCGTGGCAGACTGCAGAGACAATCTTGCCAGCTTCATAGAACTCCGCAGTGAGGGCCTTCGAGATCTCATCATCCACAAGGTCGAACATTGCTTTTGTCCCCGTCAGCAAATGACTTTCTCGATTTACCTTCTCGTGGAGGGTACTTACGTCCGTGACCACCAACGAAGAAAATAGCGTCGAACTCGGATGCGTGACCGACAAAGGCAGAAAGCTTCTGAGTGTCCTTGTAGACGGCCTCCTCGTTCTTTAGGAAATCGGTAGAGATCTCGTCGTTCTTGAAGGCCTCAACTGACCCCTGGTCAAGTGGAGCCTCTCCTCCGGCTGGTGAGGCGACAGTGATGGAGACATGAGGCTTCAACACGTGATATGGGTGTGCCATCTCAGGCTGATACGGCCCAAAGGTTGTTAGCATCTATCTCCATGGCATATCTATCAAAGGAGAAACCTACCAGGTACCATCCTGTTGGCTTGCCGGTGTCACCGAGCTTGCTGTGGGAGGTGAGAACGAAGAGGACTTTTGGCTTAGACGAGGTGGCCATTGTTGGACGGTTATTATTTCAATTGATTCGAGTTGAATACTATTATTTAGTGTGCAGTAGTAATCGTATCTGAAGATGATATCATCAGCACAGGTCGGGGAGAGTTCGACTCTTTATACCTACCCTCCTACGTCATTTGGTGGGGTACGGAGATAAAGCCTGCCAATCTCCGGGATACCGTTTCAAGCAGAGCGTTTCCTAAAGAAGCGCCAGCGAGAACGATCGAAGAACCTGACAGAAAAACTTTAAAATCTGATGATGTAAGTGAACCTAACTGATAATCGTTTAGGTAGAAGTCTGGGTCTGGAAGAAACCCGCGCCCGAGAACGTGGACAGACGATACGACGACAGCTCAAGGACAGAAGTATCTACTCTAAAAGCCCCGCTGTGAGGAATAAGCTACATACATACACGCATCCCCCACTAATTACCATCCGAGTGGTCTTGGTAGGTTAGGTCTACCCACTCGATAGAAAACTATTTATTGGAGTAGATAAAGTGGTGAAGATCTAATATGGGTGTCGAGTGATAATCTGAGAAACAGAGCCTCATCCTTATCTTATCAGATAACAATCAGTTACAATAGCGCTGGTCTGAGACACAAGAGCAGACTTCACCATAAACTTCACTGTAACAACACATGCAAATGATTAACGGAATGACTTAGGCATCCCGCCTATACTAAATTTTATAATAACCACCTCAACTATCTCGTCCCCTTAAAATAAAAATACATAAGAAGAAATATAAATAGTAACTATGCCAGCAAGCCCCACAATCCACTAATCCAAGACTTTACAAAAATTTAAAGCGCCCGTCTTCTCTAATATCGTCGTTTTATAACCCTAACTTTAAAAAATGGAACGAAAAAACCAAGAAGAAGATGCTGTGCTTGCTGAGACGCTTACAAGCACTGGGCGTAGTAGTCGTTCTGCTTGACACAGCTGCATCCAGAGACGCAAGCGGTGGCACCGGTCCAGAGCTTTCCGCCGCACTGGAAGTACTTGGCAATAGTGCCAGAAACAGAAGCAGGGGCAGATGTAGCGGCAGCAGCAGCGGTGGAGGTCTTGACAGCAGCAGCGGTGGTAGTCGGGACAGCAGCCTTGGTGGTAGTTGGGACAGCAGCAGCGGTGGTAGTTGTGACAGCAACCTTGGTGGTGGTTGGAACGACAACAGCGACAGAAGTGGTAGTAGGGGCAGCAGCGACGGCAGTGCTGGTAGAGGCACTCCCGCTACCGCTTGAGGCTCCGTTCCAGACAGCAGGACCTGGGATCGTATAGGTGGTTGATCCACCGTAAAGGTTGAACAGAATGCCGGGGTCAGTGGGGCTGTAACCACCGATGAAGTTGAAGGTTCCTGGAGGAGAAACTGTGCCACTTCCAGAAACAGTGACCTGGGAGCACGAAGGGTAGAACTGGGCACCGCGTGCGCTGTTGACAGTATAGTCGGTATCGGCCTCGTGGAGAGCAATGATCTCAGCCCTCAAGAGGTAGTCGCCGGAGGCAAGACCTGAAGGAAGGGTAAGACTGTGCTTGCCCGCGTTGGCAATGAGAGTATCGACGGCCCATACTCCGCCGGAGAGACCAGACTCGGCGAGCTTGGTCCAGACGCCGCCAGCTCCGTTGGAAGCGGCAGGAGCAATGTAGACTGTGATAGGTCCCTTGTGGCTGCCATCAATGATATCGTCGGCACGGTTGTCGTGGTACCATTCGAAGGTAACCTTGTCACCAGGGGCAACTGGGACGCTGGCAGAGCCCTTAGTGTTGGCAACATTACAGATAATATCGCTGCTCGCGACATTCTGAGACAACTGTTAGATATTTAAAGGCCCTGGATCTGAATTTGAGCAACTAAAACTTACCTTAACGGGGTTGTTGTTAGGAGGGCTGCGAATGTAGGTGCTACGACCATCACCTTGGTCGACATCATTGACCCAAAGACTCCAAACGCGGGTGTGCGCCTCAGCAGCACCGAGGAGAGCGGCAAAGACAGGGAGGAGAGCAAATGCTTTAACCATTTTGAATGATATTGGTTTTTTGGTTTGAAAGGGAGTGAAAAACGACTTGTGTAATTGATCAAAGAGTGGAAGACGTTTAGGATACCAGTACCCGGGATTGAATTGAAATCGGCAACAAAAAGAGTGAGCTGCGGATCGGATGGAAGAAAATGAAGAAGGAGAGTAAAGCCTCAGGCAGTAGTGATGAACAGTGAATGTGAGTGTGGTGAGGAGGAGAATAATGCGGGCAAGACGTTTACCTTATATACCAAGAAAACTCATCCCGAGATTCCCAACTAACGAAAAAAAGAATTATCCGAGCCGCTGTAATAATCCCAACATATGATGATATCTAACGGCTTGGTGGTTCGACATGGCCATGGATAGTACTTGTTGTCGGCCATAGATTGTGGGGTCTGAGACCAAGTACCTATGTGGCGGAAAGGCATATAGTGGCAGTAGTAGAGTTAGTATGTCTGGGATTAGAAAATGCACCCCTGTCCTGTCATCACTTGAAAGTATTTACATGCGCCCAATAATCACAGCAACAGCAATAAGGTATAACGACTAGCCAACTAGAAAATTAGTAGACGGCATACCACATCAACCCTACAAATTGGTACTAAATAGCAATTCTTGGAGTAAGACGTTTTCCCTCCTATATTTCCTTCTAACTACTAGTTCTCCGCCGTTCTACCTCTCTCATTCACTAACTACGGGTAGTCTATAGCTAGCCAATCTCTATCATCCCGCGTCTTCAATAACAAAAACGGGTTTTGCGCGCGTACTGTTGCTTTGGAAGGAGGCTCGAGGCGTTTAAGTCAGTATCAGATATATAGTAGGCTATTAAAGATTTTAGTCCCATGTCCCTGCTTATCGGTATCGGCCTATGCCGAGCTTTAGTTATTACTTCCCTATTCAGCTGCACCTCACAAATCCGCCAGCCCGCACTATAAACGAAGCTCCTGGCATAACTTAATATCGGGGAAAGGGGCTTTGGCGAAACATAAGACTCGCTTATTTGTTTCGTTTCAACGTTAAAATATGGCGGGCTACATGCAAGTGTTGACATTTGGTAGAACGCAAGCAACTATGTAGATGTTATTAAGGACCGTACCTTGTGCTTCAATAGATGTCTATCAAGTTCGTTCTTTGCATCATATTCCCGAAGGATATCATAAGCCCAGCTAGGAAATCACAGCATCTTCTGGAACAACTCGACCCTTCGATTTACAACTAGCATTGTGTCACGTAGGCACATATTGCAAAGCGCCGAATCCCTGCCCAAGTCGAAACACTGACCCGTTCTGTCCTGTCAATCCAAAAACTGCGCTAGGAGAGAAATCTCGCGACAATATCTACGCGAAGGAAGGAGTCAAAATACTGGTGAAACCCCGATCCGCTTCCACGCACATCTATTCGGGCGAATACGAGAGCTACTAAGCTAGCAATCATCACTCATGCTCACCCAGCCGCCACATCCCATCTCCGTATTGCGATTCAGGGGGGATGATATGATACCACTCTAATATTTTACTAGGGGGAGCTATATACCTATACTAATCTACACATATACCCGACTTTTGGCAGAAGAGCCACTCTCCATACCCAGGTTTCCTAACGATCGTAAACTGGGTACAGAGCACGGACCTCCACGACCACCGCCCTAGCTAGCAACGGATAATCTGTATGTTCCAGATCCTTGAATGTCGGATAAACGAAGTGGGAGCCCGAACAAGCTTAACGACCTGTCAAAACTGGCTACATATATGTATAAAGTTTTTCCGGCCCCCTCCCTTTGAACGAGCGGTCTTTGCGGTAATCTTTCAGGATTCGAACTTCCCTGGATAGCAATACATACGCTGCTACCATCATTTTCGCCGCTTCCCCTCTCTCCAGTACCGCGGGCACGTTCGCGGTTCTATACTCCCCACTATAAAAATATATTACTGAGGGCTACCTAGTTTCCCAGAGAAGAAGCCGCTCGCTTTGGGGGAATCACGTAATTTGCATTGGGTTCTCGGTGAAATACAATATAGTACCGTGTGCATGTGCTTAATCTTAAGCATTTCCCTTTCCCGCTTGACTCTGTTCTAGAGTGTTCTAAGGGCAACATTGGGACGGGGTGTCTGAGCGTTGAAAGAGGGGTGGTCTCGTGGGATTTTGATCATGGTGTGTCACTCGGATCTTTCAGAAGTGAGGGTGTTGAGATCTACATGTAGCTACAATGCTTCGGGTAACCGCCGCAGTGAAAAGTTGACTCCAATCTAGCACGATGGGTACATATCTATTTCCGATACTTCCTCCTGGAGGCGCCGCTGGGAACCCGACAAGGAAAACACTGATCTCGTGGCGACAATATTAGTTGGTACCCATCGAAATCTCGACATCACACAATCTGGCACTACCACTGGTATAGTTCTCTACCGCTCGGCATCTCCAGAAATAAAACTAACAAACCAATTCGCCCCTCTGGTCCAGGATCTGGTTATATAAATTGCCTGGTTACATATAGCCCCTGCTCACTTTCCGTACTTGGGAAGTACCTAAATACATTACTAGACAAGCGCTTGGATAGAAATATGCGCTCTGTGCATAAGTGCTCTACCTTTCCAACTCACAACTCGTGTCGCTGCGGCTTTTGGATCCTAACTTGAGTACAACTTAAGCTTCAATCGAGTAAAAGCATAGCACGCTCTGTATTGTGACAAATGATTCGGCCAAACTGAGCAGGCAGGCGTCGACGTGAATGCAGATTCCTTCCCTACTCGTCAGTCAAATGTCTGGGGTCTATATAACATCTGCATACTAAGATGAGCTGACTGTGTGACTGTGATTACCTCCTACCTATATATTGCTTGTGCCTGTGCTGTGCCTGTGCCTGAGATCGATAATCAGCCTATAGATTGATTTGCATGTGTTCCTCGGCCTCGGCATCGGCTCCTGCATACCGACATGCATATCTCATCTCATGGCCGGATGCCGAAACACAGGGATTAATCTCGCCCGCCTCTGGCTCCTCCTAAGCCGGCTAGTATAGTTTTGCGCTCCGAATACCAGACAAACGCAGCACGACCTTCTCTGTCTGGGCGGCTTCCTATACGCGGACGGAAACTACACGACCGTGGTTGGGTGTTAAGAGTCCCACCACGGATTCATGGACTGCGTGGAATCCGGAAGGATAGGAGAGGTAACAGGAATTCTGGCCATAGTCACCCAAGCAGACGTAGGTACTGAAAGCTGCAAGGGAGCGGCCCTCGCATCCCTATGTAATGGGAGGTAATATGGCGGCACCAGAAAGATATCCCGTTCTTTCGCAGCCTCCGGACCCGTAACCTTCCAGCCCACTTCACTGCAGAATCCGGAGCCGTAGACCGTTACTTTCGTCGCGACGTTAAACCAGTGGGCTGGGTGGCGGACCGATTCCACGCGCCCCAAATCCCGGGGGGCCAGGAGGCCACAGACAATGATTCATAGCTAGTATCTCGGTCACCTAGACACAATACCATTGGCCTGGACTATATGGGGCTAAATTCATTGTTGAAACAAAGTTCTAATGGAAGTTTCGATACGAGGAGTTGAAGCGCATGTGTGGGTCTAGTACGACCCCGGTGGGGGACCCAGGTAACGCATTGCTCAACTCATTGCCAAGGCTCAGGGGATCTCACTCGGTTTTTCTCTTTCTCGCGCATTACTCGGGGCAGGTAGGAATTACCATTTCTGGTGGTTGTATGACTATTCGTATTCCTAGACTAGACGCGAGGATGATGCGCATGTGAGAATAGTTACACAATGACATCAATTGAAATAGATTACTTGTTTCGTTTCTAGGTTCCATATAATAATCGAGTACAAAATACATCTAGTACTGAGACGAATAGGAGAACGGAGTCAAAAAGGAGAATAGCATGTAGTACTCTGTGCTCTTGATGGTGGAGAATAACTCAGTGCTATCGCATCTACAAGACCTTCAAAATTTATAAGAAGGCCAGCGGCCCGTCCTTAATGAATTCACCATTTCTTCATGTCACCCATCCACAGTCGTAATCATACTTAAACACTCATGAGTCTTCAGCACATCGATACCAGTACCAAACACATCTTGATAACGCCATACTATCAAAGTATAAGATAAGAAAGAAAACAAGACCTATTCAGACCCACAAGCTCCCAGTAACTCACGGATCCTAATTCTATCCTCAAAGTGAACGGGGAAAACAGAATGGATAAAAAAAATACAAGACAATGCCCCAAGAAAACCTCTTTTTTTGTAACACCAGAATAATAATAATATTCCTTCAACCTCGCGCGCCCCACGTTTTCTACACTTTACGTAGACTCTGAGACGACCTCTGTTTTTCCCGCCCCTTCTTCCAGGATTCCCTCCAATGCCCCCAGATGCTTCTTCAGCAACACAAGAGCTCCCTCAGAAACCCTACCTACGCCCTCGCTCCCTACTTCAGCAGATGCTTCACCGTCCTCAATTTCCCTCGGAGCTGAACTCCTCGTCACGACCTCTTTAGCCCTTTTGATAACCTCCTTCAAAAGCCCTGGCCCTTCAGGCTGTCCAGGCATGTACAGCCACTTGATCTCATCCTCGAATCCCAGGACCGGTCTCTGCAAAACGTGCTTGACAAAGCCACGTGCTAGAATAAATGCCTTCTCAGAGTAAAGAGCTGAGTTGAGTATTGCGTCTTTGGAACCAACGTAGACGTTAAAGCCAGCCTCATCTGCGTGGAGAGGGTCCATGTCAGCCACAATTCACGCATTCGATTATCCTCCGAGCTCCAGAAAAACAAGAAAAACACATCTTGAAGGAAAACTCACTGTAATATGGCTCCCGGACGAGTACGAGACCCATCAAACTGACAAGTACCTGCAAAACAGAACTTCCGTTGGGACTCCACCCTTCGTTCCTTTTCTCCGCATGCCACGTCCCCAAGAGACTTAGACATATCTTACCATCCTCGTATAAATTCGGATTGACCCTTCCTATGCCTCCAGTCCAGCTATGAAAGTGCGCCAGTGGTGGTGAATGCGGGAAATTTGCCGAGAAATGAAAATCGAACACGAACGGGGCAAGTTCATACGGTGTGTTGAGAGGGCCAATGATTAAGACCCTCATCAAGTCAATTCGGTGATCCCATGTGCGCACGAGGATCCCATCAGGAAGAGACGATGAGAGGATCGCATGCTCCTTTTTGATGCGTCTAAGGAACTTGGTATCTACAAGAGTTTCGGGCTGTCCACTAAATGCATGATCTGCAGGAACGGCGCTTTCCAATGTCGCAAATCTCTCCAGTTGTTTCGAAGAAGTGGGAATGGAAAAGGCCTGTGGCGCTGGCATACCCTCTGGGATTGGTGGAGGGAGTAGTATTTTATCATCCGTGGACTCTTTTTTATCTTCGTTTACCGGTTCTGAACCCTCTCCAGTACTAGTGTTACCCATCATAATATCGCCATCAGAATCTAGGCCGATTGGTTGTTTTGAAACAGCAGAATCATCTTCGAAATCCATATCATCCGCCTCATCGTCTGTTGACCATGCTTCTTCGCCACCATCGTTTTCTATCCTTTCACCACCTTGATAGTATACCTGTTCATCAATAACTATATCATCTCCCCTCCATATTTCGTCGTCATCGTCATCTAGTTCATCATCTTCATCCGGTCCACTCTCCTCACTATCGTACTCATCGTCTTCATCATCCTCGTCCCCGGGTGAATCAAAGTCCGTCTCACCGGTGAAAATGATATGCAGTTGTTCGATTGAAACTTTAATATCCTTTGGCTCGTCTAAAGCACCGAGACGCACAGTGATTAGTCCATCTAAACCCAGATCAACAACTTCGCCAATCCATTCTAGAGGTTGATTTAGATAAAAATCTTCGTTGTTCATGTTCCGAGAAGCTACAGCCGGGGGATTTGTATTTTCGGAATGATTGTTTATCAATGGGAATTGACTCAGCATCCTACTGACGGCTTGAAACTGCGGATGGTTACTAGTCCCTAAAGCTGCGCTCAGATTTGCTAATAATCCGCCATCGATCATCCCTCGCAAGCCGTCTGCCATTTGCTGCAATTGACCCCCGGAGGAATGTTGATTCGTTGGAGCAATAGGAGTTATATCACCGGCACTAGTCGTAGTAGATTCTCCTTGCTCTTCAGATACATCCTTTTCAGGCGCAATAAGGACGAAATCACCCCTCCTCACACCCATAGATTGGTGGGCAATGACCTCATAGAGGCTGGCGTCCTCCACTTTATTTCCTAAAGTTCCAGTCTTTGATCCAGGAATCATAATGTTTCCAGCGATCTCTACTTTCGGATCTGCAAACCATATTACCTTCGCAACCCTTTCTGCTGGGTTTACAGTCTGAACGACGCCAACCTTCTCAGGCTTAATAAAATCCGGCACAGGAACTGCCTCTGAAGATGACCCAATAAGATTTTCATTGAAGTATTGCCAGGCCCCTTGGAATTGTTGTCTTCCATCATGGTTGATTTCACTTGGCTTGACCTTGTCTTCAACTGGCTCCTCTTTGATGACGACCATTTCACCTGGCCAAACATCGTGCTCATCGACATTCAGGTATGGCACTATGCCACGAGCTTCTTCGAGGGTCTCAGTCAAGTCCTGCCACACCACTCTTACACGAGTCTTCGTTTCAACCACAACGAAAGTGTTGATCTCAAAGCCTAGAGACTCGCTTCTTGAGATTTTCCTGACACGGCCTTGGTATTTTTCCAAGGCCACCTCAAGATCTCTAAAACGGACTCTATCCCCCACCTCCAATGAGCCCCCTGTTTGGGTAGCATCTATGCTCGTAAAAGGCTTGCCCTCAAGATCAACAAAACCTCCCATAGATTTTGTGAACTTCTTGAGTTTTGAAATCTCGGCTTCTGTTTCGATAACCATATCTGGCCTTTGGACGGGTACAAAACGACCAGGAACGATCATGTTTTGACATAGCCAGGTCACATGGAGTTTTGAAGTAATGACATCCACAACGACGCCAATAGGAGGAATACTTGCATTATATGCACCATACAACCAACGGCCTCTTCGGAGGTTCGCTTTGTTCGTTGATACAGTCTGACCCGCGGAAAGGTGATACGGTGAAGGAATGGTTTTTGGTCTAGAAGGTCTCCTCCCAGATGTGCCGGTAGGTTTCCCTTCTGCTTTTCCCTCTCCAGTTCCATTTATTAGAGAGTTGATGTTCTGATGCTGTGCCTCCTCCTCCGCACTTAATACTGGAATCTCAAGCTGCCAGGCGTTTTCAACAACGACAACACTTCCGTTCCGAAGTCGCACGGCAACCTCATCAACAACCTCTTCTACTACACCCATCCAGCAATTCTTATATATAACAAAATCACCGTTGGTCCATTGTCTTGAAAGCACCAGCTCTTGCTCCCCAACGTCTGTAATAAGACCATAATTTTCTGTTGGTTCGTGCGGGTCGACAAAAGAGTGGCGAAGGCCAACTGACGTGGACACAGATATAACTGTACCGGAAAGGGGAGATGTTAAATTCTTTTTAACAACATCGCCAAAGGCAAGAGCTCGATCAAGAAGGACTAGTTCTGATTCGTGGAGGAGCATGGAGGGCATAGCTGGAGACGAAGGCGTAAGGAGAAGATAATTCCGGGGTGGCTAGGGTGATGATGTTAGGTAAATCATAAATATATTTCTAACCAGGGGCACAAACCTGGCCAGTTGACCGAAATTCCATCACGTCTTCATCGGAGGCGTATTTTCCTGGAACACACTCATCTATTTCTTCCCAATTTTCTAAGTCGTCTATGTCATGCCATGTTTTCTATAGGTTCAAAAAAAATTAGACTTGTCCTGCTAGAGAGCATACGAGACAATAACATACTGCCACAACGCCGATGGTGTCTGGCGAATCCTTTAGCGCACAGGTATCTTCTACAAAAAACTAACTCCCACCACAAGCCCATTAGCTTAGCCATTGCTTGTGAAATTCTGCCATTTCTTTGCAGGTATACGTACTGTATCCCATACTTCGCCTTCGGGGATTTTTAGGCGCGACCCGGAATCACTTGACACATTTGGAGGCGCTCTCGTGGGAGGGATTTGCTCAGAGGCGGTGGGAAGTGACATTTACCGTTTTGTCCGTGTAATCGGTAGCGGTTGTTGTGCGGCCTCAGACGATACGGGGCGTTGACGGTAGGGTGCGGAGTGTACGAGCCTGATGTCGAGTTCCTGCTTCTTTTGAGGATGTCTCCTGCGTTGCATCAAAGCTCGAAGACGTGTGGAGGGGTTCAATGACTAAGCAGACACATGTAAACCCTTAAACTAGAGCTGATTAGGTACAGTAGAGCGGTGGGTAATAAGTCATCAGACGGAACGCCACTAAAACACGCGTTTGCAGGCAAAACTGTGGCTACGTCGTCCGATGACTTATTACCCACCGTTGTACCGTTAATTCTCGAATAATCCGTATTTGTATGTGGTAAGTGCGAAGAAGGCGAATTGGCGTATCAAACTTCATGAATTCGTGCAGATACGAACACCTATCTAGTACTTGCTTTGCATTGATTCTACATAAAGTTTCCGGAATTCCCTGTGCACTACATGTAGTCAAAAACAATCCATAAGCAATTCGTACCTGTATGTAAGTCAGTCCTGGGTAATCGTTCTTCAACTACATGTACATGTATGTACCATACACCCACAGGAAATAAGTGAGTAGCGTGACAACGGGTGCCTCCAACTTGACATCCCCACACCCGCAATACAACCCCACAGTTTTCCGTGGCCATGCCTTTTGACAAGTCTAGAAAATGGATAGAGGCTACTCTGAATGAAAATATAAAAGTTATTGAAGCCCAAGCTATGGAAGGGTAGGAAAGGCCGGATTGGGGGAAATGTATATAAAAATCATTGACAGCATGCCAAAAAGAATTGCAGCAGTACATGTAGTAAAGGACTAGGGAGATCATAAAAAGTGGTGAATATAGTTTAGAGGCCATAGTATCTATTCTGTATTTTTATTGTTTAGTTATATTACTTCTTTTCATTTTTGTTTTCAATTTTGCATTGGAGTTCGGACGGGTTGCACCCGCTGTTTCCTGCGGGTGTACCAAAAGTTACCTTATATGGTGCGCCCGCTCTTAATGGTAACCGAAAAATGGGGCAAAGTCGATTCCCTAGGAGTTTGAAATTCCCTAGGAGTTTGGGATTCCGCATTTTTGTATGTAAAATGCGCCAAGCCAGCGCCGAGTGGAACAGTATTATATCAATTTATACCCCCCAAAAGCGAATTCTGGCATTTTGTGACAGAAATGCCTAGAAGTCACGATTGTTCCACTTCCAGATACCGCCGTGTCACCTTTAGTCCCGTTTGGGAGAAAATGAATAGCCATTTTGCGGGCCCAGAAAACCATTAATGCGTCATCATCAAGACATCGTATTTAGCGCTCCCAAATGTGTACCTATCGGCCGGGTAACAAATCCTCCTACGCAGCGTATGCCAAGCATCTTAACACGCTGTCACGCCTTGTTTCGTTTCGGGAAAAACACCACTTCCACACATCATCACAATGTCAGAACCCATCCCCGAGTCGATTCCTACGTCCCACGATCGTCGTTCAAAACGACCTACGAAGCGCCGCGCTCTCTCTCCAGTCTCCTTTCAAGCTTCGGCAGTAACCTCCCTATTCGCTAAACCTGATCGCGAAATTATTCTTCCACGCGGTCCCAAAGCTAAAACTCTCCCACCACCTCCGGAAATCGTTGCAAACGTTCAAGGTTCATCCGCCGGTGCAGGTTCTGGCGAGTTTCATGTTTATAAAGCTGCGCGGAGGAGAGAGTACGAGAGGATCCGATTGATGGAGGAGGAGGTTAAGAGGGAGAACGATGAGAAGGAGTTCTTAGAAAAAACCGAAGAGCTTAAGAAGAAGGATGACGAGCGGACAGAAAAAAACCGGAAGAAGAGGATGAAGAAGAAGCAGAAAGGAAAGGGCGGCAAGGCTGATGTCGAGATGAAAGATGAATCTAAGGACACAAATGGCAGCACCGCCAATGGAAAACCAAACGAAAGTTCGAATGGTACTGCCATAAAAGAAAACACAAACGGAATAAATGCTAGCGGGATGAAGGTACAAGAGAGATCTTCGACCCCCGTGGAGTACAAAGAAGGGAATGGACTCATTATTCACGATGAGTCCGATTGAGTATTTAGAAGGAGCTTAAAATACTCACTTCTAGTCAGTCAAGATTATTATGGTACAAAAAGCGACTCGGGGTAAAATTGAACCTTGCTAAATAGCTTATTCGGAACCTCTGAAGCTCGGGTCATGGAGTTGACGGCGTGAGGTGGAGAGAATAGGAGGCTTACAAACTTCTTCCCCTTAAATCTATATTCGTGTGTGGTTCGCTTTATGTTTGCACTAAATCCTTTCTCTTCAATAATGACAGTTTATGTTTCATTTGTCATTTTATTTCTTACCCATAGAGTACTCTAGACTTTTATGTAATATTATACTCGCTCGTTAATTAAAAGGTCGGGGTCGTTGCAACCAAATCCCCACACAAAATCCCGACCTTTTAATTAACGCACGAGTATCAACCAGGTGTTTCTAGCTTCCTCAGATTATGGAGTATTGTGGATTAGGGAGAACTACATGTGCCGTAAATTTAATCCACTTTCGCTCTGTTGCAAGTGCGCTGTATGCGCTCACAGTGTCCCTATCTCATAGTACCAAATGTATGTGTCAACTTCCTTTTTTTACTCGGAGTAGTGGTCACATGCAGGTGAGGGCAATGTGTCATGATATATCACTCGCCCACACACGTATGTTTAATTAAAACAATCACATAGAGTTCAAGTTTCCCCCCTTGAAATTCGTCATCTTCTTTGGCTATCTCCGACTACTGCTAAAGAACTACACCCACTCCGCCCTGTGGACGGAAATTGTTTTCATTAACCTCTACCTCTTAACTTGCTTGACCAAACCGTTGCTCGTCGAGATGGTACCAAACCCTCTCCTAATTGATAACGGTCCCGGTCACCCACCACAAATGCTACGGTACCCACCACACCCTTATGTTGAAGATGCTGAAAGCAAAGATGTTCAATATGAAAGCGAGCCAACCTATTTCCATGGCCCGCTTCGGATGGATGTCAGTTCAGCAGATAATTTCCCGGGGGCTCTTCCTGGCCAGCTCTTACTAGAATATCCAGGATCGTTGCCTACGGATGATCTAGAGGAAGAGAGACCCATCAATCCGCCTAATACTCCGCAGACACTATCAGAGTCATCATTCTCCTATGAAACTCCATATAAACAAACAGAATTGGAGGAACCTTTGGATTCCTTTGATTCAGAAGAGACAGAGTCAGGTTCTTCAGTATATGGAGGTGATACCACTCCTCAAAAACTCTCACCAGCAGTGGATGCACCACCTCATATGCCTTACATACAAGGGATCCTGGCAGTCAGTATTGAATCGCATTTTGAACCATTCCAGCTAGAAACTATAGAAGAGGAGCCGGGGGAGGTAAGCAGTAGCTTAATCTTGAACTAGCGCCCCTAATGAACTCGTACTGTTACTGTCTTAATGCTAATCGTGTCAATTAGGGGACAACGGCTTCTGGCATGGATGCCACGGATAAAGAACCTCGACTGCAAAAAGAGACCCCCAGGTCGACATCGTTTACTGCCATACTAAACGGAGATGAAGAAGAACTCGATTTAGACGACGACGAAGTAAGTTTTTTTCTCTTCTTTTACACATATATTAATTTTTAATTTTCGGACGCCTGAATTGTAATATATCTGACCAATTACATTTGTGATAGCTAAGTGTGCAATGCATCGAAAATGTTGAATCCCATGAAAACCCCGAGAATTCTCTTCGCCATGCTTTCAAAACGGATAGGAATGAATTCTCCCAGAGTACTACGAGAGTAGGCTCAGGTTCATTAAGCCTCGAGTCGGTGGTTAGTTCTGGTTTCCTCAAGCTTTTAATTAATAAAAAGGTTACGTATTATTCTAGACTAATATGTCTTCTATAAGCTGGCTGAAACTTTCCCCGCTGTGTCTTTACACGCTAAAGCTGCCGGAAGAGACCATGAATCAGTTGAAGCTGAGGATGAGGATGAGGATGAGGATGAGGATGAGGATAAGGATGATGACATGTTATTTTCAGTACCCATGATGCGGAAAGCTATTCCTAGGGGTGCTGCTTTAAAGGTTTCCATCAGTGACTCATTCTATAGTTTGAGTACTTTCCAAGAAGCGAAATTGACCACGACTTTAGCTCACTATCCCTATCCCTTCCGATTCAGAAGACAGTGCTCGCCTTCCATCCTCACCAAAAAGAGACGTATACGATCCAACGTCGCTAAGAAAACCTGGCCCTGTGAAAATGGAAAGCCTCGAGCACGGTCTTGTGAGAAGGCGAGGAATATTAGCACCTCCGTTGCTGAAATTACCGCCTGTGTCATCAATCCCGCAAGAGCCACCTCCAAGTTATGAAGAGAGCATGGGTCTTACAAACGATCCTGGAGTCCTTCTAAAGGATCCTTTCGATGGAACTGATAGCGAAAGCGACAGTGATAGTGACTCTGATGGTGATGATGATGATGATGATGATGTTTTTGACCCTAGCAACGAAGATGATTTATATGATACGGACTTTTCACGACTAGATGTTTTGGATGGGCTTATTGCTGAGACTAAGGCATCTAGATCTTTTTCATTGAGAAAGGAGCCTATCAACATACCTGCTAAGGTAGGTTCCGATGAATATGAGAAAGAATCCCTGCCAAATAAGGAGCATCAACATCCAGATGTTACAACTACCCGACCAGAACATGATGAAGATGATCCGTTCATTTTCCGAAAGCCATCTGGAAAGGAATACGGGGAGAGACTTGGATTGGAACGCCATCCAAAAATTGCTAAAACCCAGCATATAGGGAATATGCGGCCACAGCCACTGAGTATTAGAGTGAGCCAGGTTGAACCATACGATCTAAATATTAATAAACCCTTCTCCGTCCCAATTCCATCAAATGATACACCTTCAATAACAGTAAGTCCTTCTACTCCCATCTCGCTTTTAAATGTATAGAACCGCTAGATAATTAAAGGGATGGGAAGGAAGAACTTCCAAGGCATCGTTCCATAAGGAGTTTTCATGGGCTCCTAGGATCTCCGAAAACCGGCCAGAAGCCAGTGGAAAACATAAACAAGCCCAGCAATCTAAAATTATCTAGGAATTCTAGAGATAATTTATCAGGTCCTAGAATGTTATTCAAACGGGATCTTAGTTTTGAAGATCGCAAGGGGTATTCAGATATGATCAATATACTTGAAGATGGGATTAATACACTAGAAAGGTCTACATCAACATCCGAACCAGAAGTGTCTACTGCCATTGGCAAACCCCAAATCACTGTGGACTCGGATTCAACTCCCAAAAGAGCAAAGACGTATTTCTCGTCAAATAATACAACGTGTAGCCCAGATATGGCTATTGAAAAGGACGAAATAGAAGAGTACGAGGGAGAAGGGGAAAAGGCGCGAAAGGAGTTGAGCGAAAACGAAAGTGAAGAAAATGACGAAGCAAGGAGCAAAGACGATGATCGATATAGTACAGATGATGATAAAAATAACGATCACGGTCCGTCGAGCGGAGGCGCTGGGACTATAACTGGATACGGCACCTCAGACCATCAAGATAATCAGGAGCGTGGCAATTATAATGTTGATTCGCCGCCTCCAGAGAACGATGGAAAATCATCCCTTTCATCTTCGAACAACTCTAAAGCGTGGGAACACCATGTTCTAAACTGCGAATACATGTTTGAGCCAGTATCCGTGCATCAAGCCCTGGAGAGACACCAAACGAAGCCATTGAGTATAGAGAAAAGGGGACTTTATTCCCCAAGTGCAGCTAATAAAACTTTGACACAGAAACCAGACCTCCCACCAAAGATCTCGAAGGGAAAACATGATACAAGACGATGCACTTTTGAAATATCTAGAGAAGCACAATATTCTACGGAAAAGCAGAAGCAGAAACCCATATCACAAACAATACCACGTTTGACATCGGCCTCTACATCACCCCACAAAGTGTCCGAATATAATGTTTATCCACAAAAAAGCGAAAAAATATTTTCAACTTCATATGCCCATAGCATAGTAGAACCAGAGCCAAAGAAATACCAACTCAAGGCGGTAGGTGATGCGAAGCAAAGCTCACTTCCAGGCCTTGTGCCCGTTTCCCACGTTCTGTATTCTTGTCTATCATGTGGTTTCTTGGATTACAGAGAAAGAACAACATGTCTCCGATGCACATCCCCTATAAACTCCAACAGAATCACATTGGAATCCCATGGTCGGTTGGGGCAGTGTACACTGTGTGGATATACAGGTTACCAAGGCGGATCAAAATGTCCAGGTTGCTATACGCAGAATGCTCCTCAACACTGCAGTATTGATACCCAACAGCGATCCCGTGGGGGTGAACAACCAAACGGACGGTGGAAGCCGCGCAAAAACTGGAACTGCCCACACTGTGCTTTCCATAACTTTAGACAGAGAACAGTGTGCAATAGCTGTGGTATACCTGCAGTCCCACCGGGTACTGCCCAAAGTGGTGTTTCCCAACTAGTTTATCACGGTCCAAACACCCCATCGTGGCAACAAACAAAAACAAGTAGTAACATGCCATTGTCCTCTATCTATTCAAAACTGGTCTATGAAAATCATGCATCTCAGATAAGAACTGTAAAGGACGTTCCTAAAGTATCATACAAACATAAAAGTTATGATATCAGCGAAAATTCACATACTGCTGTGGAATTTGCCCCTGAGAAACGAGATTATTTCTTTAATTACTTACGCACTATTGAGAACAAAAAGATTACTTTTTAGACGACATAGTATTGGTGCCTGGAAGATTAAAAACACTGTTTCTCTGGTTTGATTGTTCTGGTATTGTTTAGAGAGTATACTTGCGTGTATACATGAAGATTTCCTTAGTGGAAAAGGATAAAGTTGCTATGATTATAAAATCACTAGACAGAACTGGAATTATTAGTTTTCGCGAAGGAAAGCAAAGTAAATAAGAAATGGAATCTTTCTTTGCAAGCTACGCCGTGATCAAAAACAGTTAAAAGAAAGCCCTAATCACTCGCAGATTCACTGTGGTGGGCTCAGATATCATTATTCATCCAATGGCTACGTTCCTCTACTAGTACGGTACATGTAGCTACATATAAAACCGTAGAGTACAATCGTTCGTTTAACTTACATGTATATCTCCCTACATGTACCTACATGTACATGTAGTATTTTAGCTGCGCGAGTTGGACAGAAAGTCGAGCACTTCGACAAAAAGTCCTGCACATCTTATTGGTTGAACGACTGCAAGTCTCTTCCGAAAACAGCTAGACTTTCTGTCCAACCTGCTCGACTTTCTGTTCAACTCGCGCAGCTAAAATACTCTATTTCACTGACGTTTTTGAACTGGGCCATTATTGCATAATCCAAAATCATATACGTATAGGTACATATACATATACTACGCGTGTAGGGGTAAGTACTCTATGTCTGTACTCGCAACTTCATAGCGTTTCTAAACACAACCGCTATTGCATGCCATACAAAAATGTAGTTTTGGCAATATTGGTTGTGTTCAAAAACGCTATGAAATTGCGAGTAGACAGGTGGCGGTAACACATAGCCAACTTTTCAAGTTTTGGCGGTGTGTTTGGCTAATATTATAAAACTCACAGCTCTGCGGAGCTCGGTGCACATTTCGGCGTCTACCCGAGCCATGCATGGTATTTTGATCAGGCTACCCTACTTGCTTTACCGAGCTCAGAATTCTGCGCCTCCGGGACTTCGTAACTTGGTGCTCGTACAATAGAAGCAGTCACTCTAATTCTCCCCTATTTCTACGAACTGGCAAAGTAGTATGTACCCATGCCAAGCACACAAAAGGTGCTCATCCTTCCCCTCACCCCCATCTCATCCTTCTCGCCTAAACTCAACCCCGGGATGGCGCAGACAAGCATTTATTTTCCCGGGGTAAACGTGCATTCATAGGCTACCCCACAGTTTCCCTTGACGTCAAGCGGCCCAAGCCCAGCGTTCCACGATTTTGGGCCTGCAAAGCGGTATATGTACATATTTCTCCCCCAGGAAAGTCACTCTCCGGTCTAATTCGCGGGGGGAGAACTTTATCCGGTTGGATATAGTAACAGGCATATAGAGGTGCTATAGATACGTTGTGTATAGCTAGGTATCCCTTACCTCTTGAGATGCTGCGGCCCTATTAATAAGGAGGTTCATCCTCCCAGCCATTGGCCTCTTCTTAACCTTCTACACTGTACACATACTCATATCACTTGTAAGGTGCAGTTATTTCAAGATGGTCAACTCACTCATCACTACTCTTGTGGGCATATGTTGTCTCACCTCCGCGGCCTTAGGATTCCCAAATCCCAGATCAGAGTCGAAACATCACGCACATAATGAAACAGGTGTTCCGAGTCCTGGTGCTGATGGCAAGTATACGCTTGAGGCAGAGGGCATCAGGGCCCAATTTGTTCCATATGGTGCTGGTATAAGCAACCTGTTTATCAAGGACAAGAATGGTACTGAGAGGGATATTGTACTCGGTTGGGATAATGCTTCGTATTATACACGTAAGTCTGGACACTCTTTCTCATAATCAGGACTCCAAGGGTTCTGGAAACTGATAAAAAGTAGAGGATCCATGGCATGACCATTACGGTAGTGTTCCGGGAAGATATGCCAACAGGATTAAGAACGCATCGTTTGAGATCGATGGAGAGACGTTTAAAGTCGACGCCAATGAACACGATGGGCGTGAGTACAATTTCGATGTTACTATATTTGAGGTCAATCATACTAATACCTGTCAATTAGTAAATCAACTCCATGGTGGAAGCAATGGATGGGACTACCGCAATTTTACCGTCGCCTCAGTCACAAAGACCTCAATAACATTCTCAATCTTTGACCCCGATGGCGAAATGGGCTTTCCCGGCGATGTCATCTCATACATCACTTACACACTCTCACCATACACGTGGCATATCAGCATGACGGCCACTGCTCTAACCAAAAAGACACCTATAATGTTGAGCTCGCACGTTTACTGGAATCTTGACGGGTTCCAGAACCCTGAAACGGAATTGGCTACTGATCACACACTGTAATCCCCCCCAAAGCTCTCTCTCTCTCTCCCAAAAAAGGCAACTGTACTAATAACTCATGATAGATATCTCCCTTACTCCGGACTCAGGATCGGGGTCGACTCTATCCTCATTCCCACCGGCGAAATCCTACCTAATACCAGGGGCTCTGTGAACGACTTTTGGAGCGAGCCCAAGAAGATTGGCCATGACTTAAACTTGCCGGATGCAGTTGGGAACTGCGGAGAGGGCTGCACAGGATGGGATAATGCTTGGCTCGTCGGAAAACATGATATAGACAATGAGGTAACCTCTTGCCACACGCTTGTACAACTCAATCTGACAATCTCCCTAGCCCGTTGCGTCTATCTGGTCAGACTGGTCTGGTATCAAAATCGACATATTCACCGCCCAGGAGGCATTTCAAATGTACTCCTGCAACGGGATGAAAGGTTTATACCCATTCACTCTCTTTCTACCCATCTTCAATAACTGACTTTTGTTTAGGAGACAAACCATTGAAGTCGACTCAGGGTCTCCCGGGTCGTCGCCTTACACAGAAGTATGGATGTATAGTATTAGAGGTTGAGGACTGGATCGACGGAATTAACCATCCAGAGTGGATGCGTGGAGGTCAAATCTGGGGCCCAGAGGACGGACCGTATGTGTTGGAGGCAACATACAAATTCAGTACTGTTTAAGGTGTTGAGCATCTATGTAGGACGATGTATAATGGGCCTGTATACTTTATTGATGACTAATGATATGATGCTTGCAAAATTGAGTTTTTATCTTCTCGATTTCATGTGATAGGATGCCGTTATATATAGTAAATATAGCCAAGCTGCATGTACCTACAAATTACTCACTCCACTACACCCTCAAAATCAGCGTCGCACATAGGTAAATTTAAATAGATGGTAGTGTACACGTGTAACATTGCACAGACAGACCACAAGGCCTAATTTAACTCAGTCACGTACTGTCGTTCACGGGGTATTAGAGAGTTTGCGATGTAGACCTAGGTCGCTGCACTATCATACTTAATCACGGTCATGCCGAGAAAATCTCTTCCTGAATGTGTATGTAAAGTGCTCCCTCACTGGAGGTCTAAAGTGTTGATTTGGAGACCTGAAATCTCCACAACAAGACTGTGGGGGATAAAACTAAAAAAGAAAAAAACTATGATAAACTTCATATGACAGTCAACAATTTATCTCTTTCTCGGCTCAAAATAAATGTAAACTGGAGTGTGAAGCAGGGGTGAATAAACGTGAGTTTTGCAGTCGGTTACAAGTTTCTGCTACATTTGATTATTAGCGCGACCCCAAACCCGCAAACCCACTACACCACCTAAATCTCTTTTGCTGTCTCTCTTTTGGCTTGTCTATCAACACCCAGTGTCAGCCAATACTCCGTGAACGACAGTACCAAACATCGAAAGAAAGGCCCTACAAAGAAGGATACATTACTAAACGAGTGATACACTATGACTCAGATCATTACTACATGTAATTGGTTTTGTTTTTGTCGCAGTCTAGTAAGTTTCTAGAAGCCACTCTCTACGGTTACTTATACATCCATATAAACTGGAATACCAACAAAGTATGAATCAGTTATATTGGGGCGTCAAAAAGTTTGGATTAAGGAAACCGGCAGCGGATTAACTCAAGGTGGTTGCTGTGATCGTGGGTTCTAGAAGACCCCATCATAAGGAACCGCTCATAGGAAAACAAAGACCTTTGTATGGGGCAGAGTACACACACAAGCAGGAAAGCTAGAATACACCGTGTTTTACTTTCAACAAGAGATCAAACTAGATAACACCAACGACGCGATTCTACAAAATCGCTCTTGTGCTTGTACACCTTATCTTCTACTCTCATTTATTACAAGGTATTAACGCAAGACTGAGGCATCTTGGATAATGTCTTGGACCATTCTAGATCATTACGTTTCTGCCGCCCTGTGGCAAGCCGCTAGTGGTAATAATGCAAGTATACAGAATTGTGTATTTGAATGTGGTTGTATGTACTGGGATATTCACCAATTTCTCGTAACCTTATCAAATCATACTGAAAATTCGAGCTAGCGTTACCATAAGGATGGATTACTGTCAATTATCTAAATCGTCCAGATCGAAGGTTAATGTTGATATTGCAGATCCATGGTCTTTCTCTATGTCATACCTCCCCTCATCCTTGACAATTGATTAATTAGCCCGTAATAACCATCTCTGCCACCCGACCAACCATGGGAATCTGCTTTTTCAGCCTCTTCGTCAGCCTTCCTTCTCTCTTCTTCTTTGCCCAACACTGCTTCTTGTCTCCTCTCTTGTTGTCGTTTTGAGGCCATCTTCTTCTCCTCCTCCTCTGCAACCTTCGATTCTAGTGCCTCAACAACTGCAATCCTAGCAGGCCCTTCAACAGTTCCTTCGAAGATCTTAGCAAGCTCTTTTAACTCCTTTATCTTCGTGGAAGCAGCCGGAAGGTCGTCGCATGACAAAAGATACAGAATCTCTTCTATAGGGTTTGCGCTTGATTTCTTCTTTTGGGTTTTATTACTTGATTCAAGCGCACGAATCGGGGAGGGGGTACGGGGAGGTACAGGAACACCGTAGGCGTTTTCGGAAGGAGGGTTCAGGTTGTTGGATTCTAGCTTGGGCTCTTCCGGAGAATCGTTCAGAGGCCAAGCCATTGCATCGCCAAATATGCGGATCACATCTTCGAGGCGCGCTCGAACTGTCGCTAGCATTTCAAGCTTCGAGAGAACGTCTGGCTTGTTACTTCCGCGGGGTGCCTCCGTAGTGGTGTCCCCTGTAGTCTCGGTGGGCTCTTCAGAGTTCTCGGGTACTGGGGGTTTGAAGTGCTCGATATCTTGTCGCAGATCTGTATTTAACGCCGTCGACAATGAGAGAACATCGCTACGAAGAAGTTCAACCTCATAGCCAAGGCGAGGTGTCAGACGTAAGATCTCGTCGGTAATGGTTTGTAGCGTCGTCAAGAGACGCTGTGTTTGAAGGTCCAGGGTAGAAAGAAGAGTTGTGGTTTTGGCTGATAGGCTAGACAAAGACTCAGGATTCCTAGACTTAGATACCGATGGTGGAGAAAGAACAGAAGGTGGGAGAAGAGGTGGGAGGGTCGAGTTGAGGTACGCCTTGGCTGTAAAGTTTGGCGAGAGGAAAGGTGCCAAAGCGGGGTCTGCTAGGAGAGATGATGACGACGAGGCTGTAGTGGGGGCCCCCGAGGAAGCGGTCGGAGCTTGTGAAGCCATCCCGTTCCAATTAGCTTGTCGTCGAGTGAGAGCTCCTTGTGTGAGTGATGGCTGGTGCTTGAGCTTGAAGTTGAGGTGAAGTGGGAATATTCAGTGTAAGAGTAGACTAACCAAAAGCGTCAATCCTATCACTTTGTGTAACAATGCCAGGCGACGACCATTTCCTACTATGAATCATTGAGATGTAGTAGCCAAATGTGCCTACCATGAACCTGCCCTACTGCCCACTTCGGTGGGATCCATACTGCAGTTGAATGTATCTGAATAAAAGAGCTTTATGAGCTCCGCTGAAATCAATATACCGCCTGTTGACAAGGTATGTATGTACGTAGGTACAATACCTACATAGCAACGTAGATCTCTAGATCCTGACGTATTCTATGGGCTGTCTCTCACCTTTACGCACCACTGCGGCTGAAGAGAGACAGGTACATGTATTTTACAGTAGATGCTTGGCATGTTGTACGCACACGCGGGGCAGCATGATGATGGTTGCCTGGCAAGGAGCTCCCAGCGACGCCTGCACGCATCACTCATCAGTTATTCTTCCCCAATTTAACTTCTTTTCATTTTTCTTTCTTCGCCCCTCTGGAACTTCACTCACTGTCCTCCAATTACATACCACTTCCTTAAACCGTTGCCGATTAATTGTCTGCTGAGGCAAGGGGAAGGATGCCTAGGAAAGCATTTTTCGCCGATCTGGAGCGAGTACAGAGGCCGGGTGGTGTCGATAGTTGTATTTCTGGTATGGATTTCAGCTTCCCTGTTATGTTTAATGATTACAGCAGCTCTTTACTTGATATCTGGAGCTCTGGCAGCTCCATTGAAAGAAGCTATCTTGTTTGATTTAGGCGGTAGATACAAGCGAACACAGATGAGCCAGGGAAAGGGGATTCCGTCTTCAATTGGATCGAAACAGCGTGTTTCGTTTTGAACCACTACTAATCAATGAGAATCGCAGATGTCCACCGAGGGGACGATGATGGATGTTTCAACTTCACCTTTACACCACATGGCACTGGTTCGGGGAACAGAGGGATTGGAATTACTGCCATGATTCCAGGTTCGTCTACCCAATGTTACTGTTTCTACTCTTTGCGCAGATGCCGTTCGTTATAGTCATTGAGGGGTGGGTGTATCAAACTCTGAGAAGCTTTATCAATGATGCTTTGTGCCTCCCATTATTGCAACCGTTAATGCAAGATATGGAGCAAACCCCTTCCTACTTTGTTCTCTCCATCTTAGGGTGATCATATAAGAATGATTTCCAAAGTCCTTAAAGCTAAGCATGTTCTCCTTAGAACTGAGCGATTATCCGGATTCACACCAGACATATCTGTACACAAGCTCTGCTGATACTCCAAGTGCTATCACTGGTGCTCTTGCAAAGTTCTCTCCAGAAATGTCGCAGCCACTATCAGCACTTCTAGCTGCAGTCTCATACTCCCTCAATAAAGCGATGGGCAAAATAGACTCCCCAGATTCTGATGTTCTTATGGAGGACAACGAATCCGACAATAGCGGCGAGGATTTTCAAAGCGGAGAGGACGACGATGATGAAGACGATGATATATCTGTCGGAGGCTGGGAAGAAGATTACCAGCACCCAGTTGCGAGAGCACGTCAGCATAGCTCGGCCGAAAAAGATGAGTTTTCACAAGATACTCTGAATCCAGCAGAGGTACGGAAATTAAGAAAGGCGTTGAGGCATGATCTTCGGCTTGCAAAGATTGCCGGGTTTAAGGTCGGCGTGCTTGGAGATTATCAGGGCGGAGTGGATCTTTATGTTTCTCTTGGTATCAGGGTGTCGAAACTAGGCATTTCGGATGAAGCAATTGATGCTTGGAAGTTGGATAAGCAGAAATATCTCATCATGCTCATCCACTACTCATCATACTATCAAACTTTGGAAAGGCTCACTGGGGACGTTGGGGGTTATCATGCTAAGAAGAGTGTGGAGTTATGCGTTGGAACTGCTGCCAAATATAAGCCAACACTAATCGAGGCAATTGGAGCCTTCAGCAAAATCAGCGTTTTCGATAACACTCACCCTCTGTCTAATGGTACTAGCAAGGAAGGTGACGGTCTGGATGGAATAATTGAAGACATGTCAGATGACGACGCCTTCCGTGGAGTGTTCATTAGTAGACCTCTAAATGAATTGTTAAATTCGAGGCTGATACAGTTGGTGAAATATCGAATTCAGCATGGGTTTGGATGGGACGGGGCAGAAAGATATTATATCGGTGAGAAAAATCAATGATTCTACCAAGCATAATTACTAACGCCTTCCGTGACCACAGATAGTCAAGGTCGCGAATCCAATAGTTTGGGTCAAATTGAAAGTAGATATTATGATCATCAAGAACCGAAGAGGGCTCTCGCAAGGATCGTAACTGATGATTCCCTTGCAACTTCGTCACCTAAGGATGCATCGTTCCCCTTACTTGCAATGCAATTAACTCTTCGTCACCTGGTCCGATGCACTGAATTCTGCCTTGTATGTCACACAAAGGTTCAAAACGATTTCGAAGCTCTCAAGCCCTATGTTTGCTCAAGTCCACTATGCCTTTATCAATACATGTCCCTTGGGTTCGGACCCAGTATCGAACATGAGATAATCTCCCAGCCTACCGTTGTCGATCTACTGATCAGCTTCTGCCATGTTTCAGCAAAGTTCGACAAATTGGTGGAGTTTCCTTCTGGAATGAACCTTACAGTTCCTGGTGCACCCCTTGGGACCTTTCAAGCTAACTATCATCGGGTGAGGCACGAACTTTCGTTCAACCAAAACCCAGATACACTGAGGCCACCACTAAAAGTGGGTGACTGGATCACAATGCAAACCCAAGCAAATGGTGTAGCTACCCCAGAAACATTTCACGCGAGGGTTATCGAGACGGAATACTTTCCCACAGTTAATCTTGCTACCCCGGTAGGATGCACGCCACCACCGAATCCCGTGCTCCCGAACCCATCAAACGCTTACAAAGCTTCCCAACCCCAAGCAGTTCCTATTCACTCACAGCAGCTTTCTCAGCCTGCGGATAATCTTCTAACAGTATTACCGGTCACGTTTTCGATTTACAATGTAAATTTTGATTCGTTACCTGAGAACAAAAAGACACAGAATATTCTTCAAATACTCGAAACCCTCCCTTCGGTGGCAGAGATGAGAATGTGGTTGCAACGAAATACGAAAGTTGGTGAGGAAGCAAGTTTGAAAATGTGGAAAAATCGAATTTCGCCCCCAGCCCTTGGTATATTAAGATGGATTATTGCAAGTAACAGAAGCTGTATTGTTCCAGTTGATCACGAGATGGATAGCTTTGGAAACATTAACAACGGTTTTGGAAGTAAAAAATGGTCAGAACAACGTGTTTGGGGAATGGGCGATTGGCTGCAGTTCAGATTTGCTATGGGTGCACCAGACAAGGAGCAGCGATTTTTGGAAGCTGTTCAAGATGCCCAGAGAAGACTCAACCAACCTCGTATGAGTCCCTAGTCCCTATATTATTATTAGTCTAATAATCTTTAGATTCTTCCCTATTTGCTTTCCACGGATCCCCTTTATCAAATTGGCATTCAATTATCCGCGAAGGCCTTCACTTCAGGAAAACACAGCATGGGAGAGCTTTTGGTAATGGTTGCTACCATAGCTTGGACCTAAATGTATCTATGGGATATTCTGGCACGGTTGCTGGGTCCAATGTTCCGCATACCAGCGTTCCATCCTGGTCCCAGAGTTCACTTAATATTAAGGCAGCCATTAGCTTGAACGAAATTGTAAACGCTCCCAATGAGTTTGTTTCTAAGGTGAATATCCATCTTAAGGCATTCGGTTTTGTTTAGTTCCTAACCTCAGTGTAGGCACCGCATCTAGTCGTGTCCCAGCTAGATTGGATTCAAACGAGATATCTGTTCATCAAGGTTGAGGGCAACAAAAGCGCGCCCGTTGATGATGCGGCTTCATCGAGGCCGACTCTTATCCACCCTCAGGATGATGCGTACACTCCCAGAGGATTTTTTGGGAACCTCATCATCCCTGCCACAGTCTCTGGCTATCGAACCAGAAATGTGCTATTTCCCGGCGGCCCACCTCCCCCCACTCCATCCTTGTCTCCAACGAAGCTTGCAAAAATGAAGAAAAAGATATCACATATGATACCCAACATTGGATCTTCATCTAATACCCCGATAGTATTAGATGATGATGATCTTGCTGATGATGCTAGCATCGCGACTGAAGTCTCTGACATCTTGGCATTGATTTCAGATGATGAGGACGATGAGGACGACCTACTTCTTTCTCACGAAGAGCCAGCCCCCACAAACTGTAAAACGGATGGATCATCTATACCGAAGGAGGGGGCATTCATCCCAGGAAGTCTCGATACGTCTGATCTTCCAATGCTTCCATTGCCCTTATATGCCACTGGAGGGGCGAGTAAAAGGATCCAGAGTGATCTTAGGAGTATTGTGAGGCTTCAGCAGACACAGTCAATTGAAGAGCTCGGGTGGTATGTTGATACAAGTCGCACAGATAATATATATCAGTGGATTGTTGAGCTCCACAGCTTCTCCGAGCACTTGCCATTATTCAAAGATATGAAGGAGAAGAATGTCAAAAGTATTGTTCTCGAAATGCGGTTTGGGAGCCAATATCCTATGAGCCCCCCATTCATTAGGGTCGTCAGGCCTAGGTTTAGGGGATTCGGTCAAGGTGGTGGTGGGCATGTAACTGTTGGTGGTGCACTTTGTATGGAGTTGCTCACAAACTCTGGGTGGAGTGCAGTCAGCAGTTTGGAAAGCGTTCTCCTACAAGTGGTAAGATTAACATATCTCATTATCCGCAATGATTATTTCGATGCTGCGGCTAACGTCTTTTTCTTTTTCTAGAGGATGATGATTGCAGAGGAATCCCCGCCAGCTAGATTGGCGGTTGGTCCAGTGCAGTCTTATGCGCCATCGGAGGCGAAAGACGCGTATCTTCGAGCTTGTAGAACACACGGATGGACCGTGCCAGCAGATTTTGCAAGTATTGTCTAAAATAGGAGGATTGAATTATTTCATCAGGCAAACAGTAATACACCAATATACTGTAGTTTTTTCACTTAACTATTTTCCTCGGGGGGGTAGGATTAGCGGGGTATTCTTTTGATTGCATAATGGATTTATTCATTCTTAACAGCCATCATTAGTCTTTGGTACAGAAAGGGATCAAGGCGTCTTTCAAGCAATTGTCTTTTCATTATTCAGGCCTCCTTTTTTATAGTTTCATGCCAACTGTCCACATGTCGATATTACTTTCTGAAATTCGGCAAGCCATTATTTCTATTATATATCTGGGTTCTGCAGTATGTTTTTTTGCCGACGCCTTTATTGAGTCATGAATAGTCCTAGGCATTGAGACTCCATGTATTGGGACATTTCTGGCTTGATTTACTCTCCCATAATCAGGTACTTGGATGCTGTTTGAGGCTAAGACCAGCTTTAACGGGCTGTGGGATACGCAGCTAGCGGTGTTAGGGCCCAACTGAATTGGTATGTCCTCCTGTCACAAACTGTCACTCGGTTGCCCGCGGTTGACGTTGCCCTGGAACAAATCTTGCATGGAGTTTGAGTCCTAGCGTTGGGACTCTTGGCGGCAGCAGCAAAGCGCGATAGCAGCAGCAGCAAAGAAGTTCAGTGATCACCTATCGCAGCTGCCGGTTGCACCATCTTGAAAAACTATTCCAACTGAGATACAATACCTCTACATCCCAGAATGCTCCATAAGAATGCCCGTATATATATAGATGTGATGTGTATATGTATATTGCTTTTCTTTTCTTGGTGTTTCCTTTGTTCTCCAAGACCCTCCTTGGCACTGTGACTGTAAACGTTAGTGCGCAGGGTTAGGGTTATTTATAGCAAGGCCGTGGTTGCAAATCCACCAGTCCATTTGCATCGGCTCGGAACACACCTCGCACCAAACCTCCCCCGAAACACAACCCATCGTCGAGTCCCTCATCCCATATCATAAATAGCAAACACACACAAAATCACCGTCATAATGTCGCGCTCCTACGTGCAGGACCTAGGCCTAAACCAGGTCAAGCCCGAACAGACACCCTCCGCTGCGAGCTCCGACGACGGCCTGGATAACAACCTAGACATGTACACAAACTCGACCTTCGACTTCCTGGATGCCGACTTTGAGTTCGAACCAACTGCTACTACTACTGCTGCCGCTGCGGGAATGGAGGATGTTGGTGGTGCGGCGGAGACCAAGGTCATAGACCTATTCACGGCAGAAGACATATTTAGCGATGTTACGGGCTTAGCCGATATAGTCCCCGGCCCTTTTGTGGACGGGTACGATGTTTTGACGATGCCCCCCAGCTCCTCGGTCCAGAATGACGCATTCGGCGCTTCGCAGTTCCCGATGTCGCCTCCAGCGCAGTTCACGGCGGCCTCTACACCTATGGCGGATGCGTCTCCGGCTACCCCGGCGCCAAAGGGGAGGAAGAAGGCGGCGACGAACCCGGAGGCTGTGAATGCGGCCGATGAAGACAAGCGCCGGCGTAATACAGCTGCATCGGCGCGCTTTAGGGTCAAGAAGAAGCAACATGAGCAGCAGTTGAAGGATAAGACGAAGGAACTGGCGGAGCATGCCTTGAAGCTGGAGGAGAGGGTGAGGAAGTTGGAGATGGAGAATGAGTTGTTGCGAGGACTTATTATTGAGAAGAACGGAGAGGGGGCGACATCCCTCGCTGAAGGGGGGATGGATTTTGTGGCTTAGACCCTTTTTTTTCTCTCTCCTTGCTCTAGATTCCAATATTTTTTCTCTTTCTGTTTTATTTTGTGTTTATTGTCCTTTTTTTTTTTTTTTTTGGTGGGAGGCTTTGTATCCTTTTCTTTCCACTTTATGAGGCTTTGCGTTCTTTACTAGGGATTCTATAGGATATCGACAACCCTTTTTCTTTTCGCCCCCAAAGGTTTGGTTAATGAGAGTCGATGACATGCGCAACGTGTATATGTAATAGCAAAGAACTGGAGATGCCCATTTTATAGCTGAGGAGGCTCACGAATTCAGTGGCTTGAAGCTCGCCAACATTTCACGGCCAGGTATCTAGCTAAGTTTTGGAAGGCGTCTCCACGATCATTTCCCTCGGGCCTCTCAGGTGCGATTTCCGGTTTTGGATTTTGGATGGCGAGGCGGGGTATCCGTGTGACGCAATTGCCTCAGGAGGAAGTAGGGATCGGCGCTGTCAAGGAGATGCTGCGTCGGGGGGCCGGCTGTGCTTGGCGGCCGTTGCCAAGAGGTGCCCTGCACCAATAAAGCACTGTCCCTGAAAGAGAGGTCGACTCCATATCGTGGGCCTGAACCCGAGAAGTAGTGCCAGAAAGACTGGGTTTTCCATCGCCGTTAACATTTGAAACCTTGAGTCGCAACCGCCATGTAGGCCCGCCGTTATTTATGGGGGCAAGTTAAATAGCCTGGGGGGAGCTCCTATCATGCCAGTTCTTCTTTTTGGTATTTCGCGAGAACATAGAGCGATGATGAAATCTCCCAGTATAAGCTTTGATTGGGCAGTGTTGTCCTTTCCATATGCAGCCGCCCGCTGTCAACCACAAAAAAGGGAGGGGGGGGGGGAGGGGGCGGATAACAGCAATGAGCCGTGGGCCTCTAGTTACACTTTCTCGGTCGGGCCTTTACCTCTGTAATTCAAATTAAACCGATGTTCTCAAACCGCATGCGTGCATGAGATGGGTTGAGCGGGGACCGGACTGGGAATGATCATTGGTCGTAAGAGAATTTGCCCTAATCTGAAGCTGTCGTTTCTTAGGCCTAAGCTTGGGTCTAATCCGTACGTAGTCTCAGTAGAGCTCTATTGACAGCAAGGAGAGCGTACTTATAGCATCTATATATTTTGTGAAGCATATTCTTGGAAATCATAGGGTGGAGAAGCCGTGTAAAATATCATACCTTCTCATGTACTTCCCAACTGCAGAGAGCACACTTGTAGTTCTTGTAGAACTCTGTACAAGCAGTTGTGTATCTAGGTATAGTTGGCTCCAGCTGCGGATATTTGCTAATCAGCGTATGGTGGATAGCTGCTAACCCACTGCGACATGAACGAGAAATGTAGCCAGTACACAGTGCAGTCGATGCAACACTTAATTTACTGTCTACCTAGTGCCATCAAGCTTCTTAAGACATAACTAGGCAGCCCCTGTGAATGTACTTGTAGTTGAAAGCAGTAGTTCACACTAAGAGGCGGATCATGAAACATCACTCGCTAGGGCTGCTGATGCTCCCCTATTCCATGGAGGAAGAGCGTGTGGTATTCCGAAACTCTGAGGAGAAGGTAGAGATGCAGACGGGGTGAAAGAGAGTTCCTGTCAACTGGTTGCAGTCTATTGTGAATAGGTGGCCTTGTGATGTTGATTGTTTATTACAGTAATGTATGCGTGAGGTTACGTCTTATGTTTTATACACGGTCATCGTAAGCGAGGATACAGGAGGTTGAGGTCTATCAAGCCCTCGATTATATCTTAATATAAAGCCTGCCTCAGTCTATAATTAATTATTCCACGAGTTATATTATCACTTAAATATATCTAGGTATTACTCTCCACGAACATGTTCGAGACAAAATAACACAGGCTCGCCTCGTCTCATACTAACCTTACATGCGGTCTATCGCCTGTACTTGGTCGTCGTGCCTCAATGCCAATGACGTGAGGCCGGGTGGGGCGAGTGATAATCTATGACCACAACTCTGGTGACTAACTGACAGACAACGCACCCGTGTTACAGCCTGTAAAATATGGCACTGTAGAAAATTATTAAACAGACTATATGTATAACGACATATTACGAATGACTAGTTAATTGATTGACCTATTAAGAGATACAAAAGAGTGCAACTATGTAGTTACAAAGATTTCCAGAAAAATATGCACCTGTATCTGTTGATATTACATGTGTTATTTTCTTTGATTTTTTCGATTCCTACTACCAATTGACTTGTCCCCTTGTTTCCTTGTTCCTCCCAGTTGCCCATCTTCTCATGCCATCGCCCATCGCCTTCGACCTCTTCTAGACCTCGAGAATTCCATCCGCCGCTACCTGACTCTGAGTCAGTTTTTAATATTATTCTATCAAGCTCAACGCCCAGGGGAAAGACACACCATACTTCTTATCGTTGACAGTACAGTTCTAATTCTCGGACAAACGGGCAGGCTAAGAATGTTTAAAGAAGCACCATCTCTCTCCAGTAGCTACCTGCCCATGGCTTCTCGGAGGCTGAATCCACGAAGGATATAGATAGTGTGGGATTTCCGTGAGCCCGCTGGTGACAAAAAGTGAAGACTGAACTGCCTGACTAGTGGTACTAGCAGGTGTAGTTGTCGGTCTCGCGATCGGCTTGTTGTATCTAGCAGTCTCCACCTGGGCTACCGTACTTGTAGTGATAGAATCGGGTGACGGCCTCGTGATCGGATTTTTGTACGCGCGGATAGCATGACGCTGAGCTTCATATTGGCGTTGTTGCTCTTGGTAGAGGCGCTGCTGTTTCTCATGGTCCTGGTGTTGCTGCTGCTCCGCTTGAGTTTGCACGTACGAGCAAAGCTCATCGAACTCTGCCCACTTCACATGCATCTCCCGCTCAAATTCCTGCTGCTGCTCCCACAGCTTCCTGTCAAATATCGCCTGATCCTGCTGCAACTTGCGCTCCTCCTCTCTCGCCTTCTCAGCCAAACCCTGCCTGAAATCGTAGAGCACCGTTTCCACCCGAAGATGCTCCTCGAATCGCATCTTACTCTCGTCGATAAACTCCTCGCCATCAGTGACACTACCCTTCTTAGAAGAAACAGAAGTACCAGCAAGGGTCTGATCCTCCCAGTCATGTTTGCCTTCCTCGGAAATACTGGTATCAGTTTGAACTCCCCAGCTCCCTTTACCAACTTTAGGGGAACTACCAGTCTTGGCTTTGTAGGCCCGCCCGGCCCAGCACCACTCGTCTTTTTGCACCAGAGGGCCCTTTTTGGCTCTCTCCACTTCAACAAGCTTGCCATAGCTCACCTTCATGCCATCACGATTAATGATATCACCAATCGCTAGAAGCTCCTCCCTTCTCTTAAACAGTTCGAGTTTCTCTTCGAGGTCAACTTTACTTTCCCAGAGATCGACGTTAAACCCCTGGACAAAGCGCTGCACATGCCATTGTGAATCGTAGTAGCGGTCTTCTTCGTGCCCGAAAGGGCAATTTTGGGGTTGGTTGCAAGATTTTATCTCGCCACTGTTGGAGGTGGGGGAGCCGGGAAGTGACAATCTACATTGGATCATGGCGTAGTAGGGACGATCGCGGGGCGGGTTTTTGTAAATAGGTCCGCGCCTTTGATGTCTTCTATTATTGACTTTTACAGCGGTGTGCGGCTTTGTGTTGGCTTGGGGCATTTTTTTGGCGGGGTAGATAGGGCCCATTCTTGTATTTTTTCTGGAGGGGGTAGTGGGGTAGTTGGTAGTGTGTTGGTTGTTGGTAGATATTTTGGAGGAACCGGTGTTGGTAGGTGTATGGGGAGGAAAGTTGTCGTCGAAGAGTTTCTTTTTAAGTGGGGAGTTGACCTTTTTTGGAGGGGCCTGGGCACCATTTGATTTGGGGCCTTTGTTCCTGGGGTAAAACTGCCTATAAGGAGCGATATTAGGGTCGAGGGCGGTTGGTATGCCGAGGGATAGTGGCTGCCACTTCTTGTTTTTTTGCTTTGGAGTGAATGGTTTGACGGTACTGGCGGTGACTTTGGCATCGCCACCAGTAGGGAGCTGAAGGGAATCACACCTGTCTTCTGTCTTCCTGAGCGACTTAATGGGTAAGCCACAAGGATTCTTAATAGTGCCTCCACATCTTTTGGCAGGGCGCTCCAGCAGGACCGCCTCATTCATTTCATCTTTCTCAGGGATGAGCATTGGGGCAATAGACTCGGACAAAGCTTGAGAGTCGTCTGGAATTATCTGGAAGAATTTCAGTCTCTTATTTTTGCTCTTCTTCTGGGGGGAGAGTGGATAGGTCCTAGTAAATGAATGAGTGACTTTCTATGACGCTGTATCACCCTGGTAGTACGAGTGGGAAACTAGGGCAAGTCCAACTGCTGCAATGTTTTATTCACTGCACCTGGTATTTTAGCGGGGCTACTGGTATTCTTATAGTTACTAGTAAGTACGCAGTGCAGTGGGGTCCATTTCCTCATCATTCCTGTCTTGCGTCCCTCAGAAACTTTGCCTGGAAACAGGAACACAGGTTTTGCGGTAGGACCGTAGATGGCCTGTGGTAATTACATGTATACCTCCTTATACAGCGATAGGTAATAAGTGATGGAACGTCCATAGATAGGTTATACCGCAAACACCATATATTGGTGGCGTTTTGCTCAAAACAGGTACCACTCTGTCCCAGTATCATTGACATTGGTAGCTACTTGAAGAAGGTTTATAGTTTACTTGTTGGATACAGGTAGTTTCGAGTGGCTTTATGTACCATTGGCACGTATTACATACTGAGAATAATGCTTTTAGATTGTGAATATAATCTGTCGATAATAAGGGTAATAATTCCTATAGTCAATAGGTTATGTTCGGGGCAGAAATTAAAATTGCCCTTCCCTCGGGGAAATTTAAGGTTTAGTAAGCAGATGTAATGATAGCGTTGTTAGGAATGTCGAATTCTTGGTTTGCTCATATTAATATTTAATTACTTATAGATTCCTATCATTATGCTTAATTTCTAGGGATCGTTTTTTTTTTTTTGTTTAACTCATTAATTGCATATTTCTAGGGATCGTAGAAACACTTAATTTTGGGACTTCGGTAAAAGCTAGCTACTTAATTCAAAAACGTGACAAATGCCCAGCTAAGGTGACGTTTAGTTTAACATAATATCAAAAAAACCAGCCTATCCATACTGCATACTTTAGAAGGCCGGGGCTATATCGCCCATGATTTTTTTCACCCAAACCTCTTCTTTAAATCACTGTTACTATACAAGATGGGAGATGAGAGGATATAATGGCCTTTTGAATGTTACGCTTCAAGTAGGCTTTGTTCGTAGTCACATGAGAAAAATCAAGAAGTCCCCCTAAACCTTTTTATATTCTTCCAATCTTTCCTTTCTTTCTTAAGGGAATACCCAGGGTACAGAAGCTTTCGACCAAAACCTACCAAAAGAGATGTGCAATCGCGCATTCCATCATGTCGAGCGTAGAAATAACAAGTACAAGGGGGGAAAAGCGAGCAAGTGAATTTGGGCTGGATGAGGAAACACTGCAAAAAAAAAAAAGAAAAGAAAGAAAAGGAAATGAAAATGATAGTACAGGCGGTTCAAGCACCCGAGCCCTGTTTCCTGTACATCAAAAATCAAAAGGGATTGAAGGAAATTATGATGATAAAGCCAAAGAAAATCGACATTATATCCCATTAGCACACAACCAGATGCACACCCTTAACAGACTTGACGAGTTTTAGACGCTGTCTATAGTTTCTACGAAACTAAACTTCACGATATTTACCAGATGAAGACTTCTCCGAGCTGTCCTGGTTTTTGTTGACACGGATATCTTTCTGGCCGTCGCTACCATCGGTAGGTTCGCGGTAGGGGTACCAAACGCCATTGTTACCGTAGTACCCGTACCCAGCGCTGGTCCAGATTAAGAACCCTGGGCTGGTAACACCAGGGATCAATGTACCCATAGAATCAAATGGGTGACCCGGGTACTGCCCCTTATCAAGTCCTGGCCACTGTTTCTTTATTTCTGGCACAAATGCGGAAACTTCTGGTCGAAGGGTGAAAGAGTTGACCGGCTTCACATTATCGACAGGAGTGAATTCTGGGCCACCTGCAGGTATGAGTGCGCTTGGGATACTTTGCTGCCAGTTATACACAAGATCCTCCGTTTTAATTCGGGGAACTTGCTCCATGTTTTTGGTATTCATATCTCCAGGTACGGAGATGTGACTTTGAGACTGTTGCATATCATCTGCGCCTGTATCAGAAGCGTGATGTTGGGACCCAAAATCACCACCGTAATACTCCTGGTAGCAAGTGAACTGGGGCTGCGCCTGCAAGTTGTGATGGAAATTGTAATCCTGTGCAACGCTAAACTGCGTTGAAAACGGGGCGAAATCATTCGCCATCGGGTCCATCCGCTGTACACTATTGTAGAAAGAAACACCCTGATGGCGAGACTGCCAAGGTTGGAAATCAAAATCACGGCGAGAGTAAATCTGATTATGATTCTGGAACGGGAACGCAAACTCTTGACGATGGTGAGAGTTTTGATTTTTCTGGAATGAAAAATCCTGGCGACAGTGAGATTGCTCAGTGAGGTGAATACGTTCATTTTTCTGGAGAGCAGGGTTCTGGTGGTGTTTGGTCTGGTCATTAGGCTGGGAATCAGAATTCTGATGATGGGGTGGAGTGTGCTCGTTGTCACCATCGCGGTTCTGGGGGCGTTTTTTCTGCTTTTTGGTCTTGATAGAAAACTCCTGAGGGTGGTGGTAAGTCTGCTGTGAAGGGGTTGTGAAGTCACTAGCACGAATACGAGGCTCCGCCCTGAAAGTAGGATTTTGTAAAAGATTCCTCGCTTTGATCTTGTTCTCCCCCCCTGTCATCAAACTCTTCAGTTTTGTTTTTTCGGCTTCGGTGATGCCAGTTTGCCATCGGTTAACATAATGACTATATTTGTGAGTAGAATCGGTGTAAATATCTCCCTCGTGGCCGTAGTAGCAACTATGTCCATACGTACACCCATACACACCTGTAGCGCCCAAAGTACGAGAACATTGAAAGCCGTAAAATTTTGGCCTTGGCCTCAGGAACGCGCCAGGTTGAACAGGAACCATGGATTGTAAGCGTTCACGAACTGCTAGCGTTTCTTGGTTGGCCTGATTACATTGATCTGGGAAAGCTCTTCCCCCAAGGGTATTTGGGCCAAGGCTCATGAAATTAGTTTGAGCAGCAGGTTCTTGAAGCTCTGGCTCTTCAGACCAATCCAAGAGTGGTTGAGCATTGGCCACAAAGTCTTTTGAAGCCTTTTTGCCCTTAAAATTCTCAGTATGAACATGTCTAGAAAGCTTTTCCTGGTTGGAACTTTGGCATGCGTTGTTTTTCTTTTTGTTTCTCTTTTTGTGGGTGTTTGAACTCTTTTTTACTTCTGTAAATGGGGCAAGAGAAGAGATACCAGAGCTAATGGCAGCATTGGAAACAGACTTAAGTAATCCTACTTGAGACTCTGGAGCGGCAGAGATACACTCGGCAGAGGGTGTAGCTACAGCATGCCCGAATGTAAGTGAAATAAGCTCTTTCCCCGCCCACCTCGAATGTGCAAGATTTTTAGCTTCGGGGGCAGTGGTTGATCCTTGAGTATCAATAGGCACTTCAGGGGCCATAGGTACGCCTTTAGCCTCTCTTTGAATCTTGGCCGTAGAAGTGAGTTTGGAAGCTTCATTCCTGGCAGTGACAGGCAAGTGGAGATCACCAAAAAGGTATCCGCCACCAGGACGATACTCGGGGCCAGGCCTTGATGGGAATTAGCACCGTGAATGAAAGATGAAAATAAGAAGAAAAAAATTGAGCTATTTTTTTGTTGACTTACATTACTTCTAGAAAATCTTCCCGTAACTAAGAGATCTAGGCGGGGGTGGAAAGATTTAAAAAAAAAAACTAGCGGATACATGTATTTTAGTTGGTGTGCATTATGTCTCGCCAGCAGAGCAAGAGGAGTGACTTACATTCTCACACAGAAGCCGGGTGCTTGCACTACAATGAAAGTTGGAGAAATCAGACTGGTAATCAGATAAACAAGGTCAGTATATACTTCTTTTGTTATATCTATGTGGATGAAAGGCTTACCTTCGTTCGTCACTTTAAACAGCAAGGCAAAGGTATTGAGTGGGAGAATCTACAGAACGACCTTCTGTTGGGGAGAAACCGGATATCTGAGAGAAGCATCAGTTGACAAATTCTGGGTTGAGGGCGGTGGAATACACATATGTAAACTTACCAATAAGAAAGTTTCAATCAACGCGGCCGGATAAGTAGATTGAAGACCCAGAACGAAACTCTCTGAAATACCAGGAGAACTGGAAGATTTTGATTGGATGGGATTCGATGGTAGGATGAAAAGAAGTAGTGATGGAGTGGGATGGAAGTGATGGAGACAGCGGTGGTTGTAGCGGCTGGTGTGGTTTGGTGGGGTTGGAGGAAGTACCCTGAATGCCCTGGATCAAGACATAAGAAGCGGCTCTGCATCGGTCCACATACCTGAATAAACCCGCATTGGCGAGCTTTGCGGAATAGATGCAGTAGCAAAAAGTGGTGCCGGGTCCCTTTTCACAAAGAACATACATCTCTTTAATTTGCAAGCTAATATTCTCTTCATCGCACCTACTGCGGCCAAATCTCAGTGCCTACGGTAATTAATGAGTTAAACAAGCACAAAAAAAGTCAAATCTCAGTGAATATCGGACATAACCAGTCACTCGATTCCGCAACCCTTTTACTCACGATACGATATGTGTTGACATCCACAAAGGAAATGATATTAGACCAGGCACTGACAACGAGATAGGCTTCAGATCAAAATTTTTAATCATTATCATGACAGTATGGGGATGCCATACACACATGAAAGCCACTATGATACTTCACTCATAAACATGAAAGTATTTACAAAACTCACATATAGGCAATGCATGTACCCTCGACAATGAGAGAATGAATGTTCACATGAGGGCATCCTAAGGTCAACTTGAGTGTGTAGATTCTCTTTCTAATGAAAGAATAAAAAGAATGACTGTCATTAATGTTTTCTAAGTTTTTTTTACTATATATTCTCCCTACCTCGCAGCGTCTCCTTGTCTTTGAAGTGGATATTTTATTTCCAAAGACAGGCCAATACATCCTCAGGCATAACAGAGATGTTCTGTATCCGAATTCTAACATTGGGTAGTGTTTTATATTGTGTCAAAGTATAGAGATTTGGGTGTATTTGGGCGTTGTCAGGCCAAAATATGCACCACTTTCCAACACTCTGGGTACATAAGATACTTCCCCCGCGACGCAACGCGGCCGTACCTGTAGTTATTACGGCTGACTGGCCAGAACTACCATAGCTAAGTACAAACAAGAAATTAGCGGACAAACACGCAAGAGCGGCAAGGCTTGAATTGAAGTCTTATGAATTGAAAAGCATCCCATTCTAATTACGCATTAATCGACTTAACTATATGGTATCTACATAAAGGCTTCTATTGCCAGATCATTTGATCGCACCCAAAAGAGCACAGATTGACTAACCTAGATACATCTCAATTCATCTCTCAACTTCGTCCCCTGCGTGTTTGGGCTCGTGCAAACACTTCCTTGCACCCCGCCAAACCAGCTCTAGCACTTTCCGTCCCGGTAATAAGGTCTATACCTGTCAGTATTTTCCTCCAATTTCCATAAGATTCTCAAGGAACAATGAGACCAACCGGGAATACAACGACCAACCCCTCCTCGCCTTCTACCACAACCGCCAAGTAAAACCTCACCTCAAATCCCCTAAAGCCCTCACAGATCCACATGTCACTGATCCTCTCCGTTGGTATAAACCTGCTCCTCGTGCTCCAACCTGTCTTCGTCGTGATTTGGACACCCAAGTCTCTAATCACAACCAGCGACTCCTCAGTATAGCCTCCCGTGAAGAGAAGCACATACAATAGCACCGCCGAAGTAGGGAGCAGGTGGCGCCATTGGAGCGAGGTGGAGAAGCGCGAGAAGGCCGTGAAGATCGGGTAGATGAGCGGGTGGATACTGCTTGAGTATGGTGGGGGCTGAAGCTTTGTCAGTAGGAGGAGAAGGGTGGTGGCGGTCAGAATCAAGCGCAGGAGCGAGGTGAAGTGCGTCAGGAGCGTGTGTGGGAGCGTCGGTGGCGGCGCGTTGGAGAGAGTAAACTCCACGGTTGTGGACGAGGGCGTACGTATTCGAAATTTGGGAGGTTTGGTGAACATTGTGGTGACTGATTGAGGTGAGTCTAGTACGGCTATTCGCATAGCGCTGTGGAATTGTATATTTACAGGACACTTTGGCGCGAGTCGTGCGTTTGACGTCTAAATTACTTGATTTGGTATCGCGCCGGGAACAGCCGAACTACAGCGGGAAAATTATTCTAGAAACAGGGGTCTAAAACCAATAGGGCTCTTCCCATACTTCTATGTACCTACAATAATTTTACCTCACGCTGTAGAGTACTACTATCATTGGCGGGTACTGGCTGTTGGCGGAAAAACCTAAAAAGAGACAGCCAAGCCAATTTTTGGCTTCAATCCGCCAACACCAGTATCCGCCAACACCCCGTGAATGACAGTAAACGACAGTACAGTCATCTTGGGGGCAACGGCGAAACTGGCTGAACGACGAACATTGTCAGTCAAGACAGTGGCGCTCGGGCTAGTATGCAACCACTTTTTTGGCTGAAATAAGTGTTTTCGTCGTTGTCCCAGGTTCGTCGTTGCCCCAAAGTTGACTGTACCTACTCTACTCGCAATTATTTGCCAAGAATTTTCACCTGACCTCGGTGAAGTGAGGCTTGATTCCTTGGTCAGATAAAAATCCTTGGCAAATAATCGCGAGTAGATTCCCTAGTGGGCAATTGCTTGGCATATATCTAACTATGTACAAGGGACTGGCATCAAGTGAATGAACAAAACTGGGTGTTGACAGGTGAGAATCCGTTCACTCACTAAATCCCAGAGCCTTGTACATGTATTTCTTTGAAACTGAAAAATATCAAACGATATAGGTAGCCTACATGTCTAGTGTTTTGTGGTTGCTGTGCCAAGACGTTCTGCGAAAGTTGGCGTAGCTAACTTAATTCAAAAAGGATGAGTCCCAGTGACCTTATCAGTCGCAAAACAATAGGATCAATGATTCCACTCATCGGCACTGAAAGGAATGATAACGGCCTGGCCTTGACACCTCAGCTAATTTGTTGAATCGTTTTCCCCGACCGGGCCCGAAATCCAAGCATGTAGGTACTACCTACAAATAATGCGAGACACAAAAGTTACTCATATTTGTTGGGCTATGGAAACCCACCCTTTTCTACTGAAGTTACAAGCCCTAGGTACAGTACTGAAAGCGCATATTTGTATATGCGTACATACATGTATATTACCTTATTTCGCTTCCAATGTTTCAAATTTTGATAGTTTGCTATATATGCGCATATGTAGGCTAAAGCTGATATATCTCATGTAATCAGTTACATGAAGCGACAGCCTATTATACGATTACAAGAGACACAATGAGTCGAGATTCGTGTTACGACTTATTGCAAGTGCCACTTATGGTCACTTGCGCTTTATATATATATGTAGGCACCGATGCTTGACGTCCATCTCAGTCATCTACTTACTTTTTGTTTCACCGATATCTTCATATCGGGTCGCTTTAGCAATGTACTTATGTCTACATGTGGCTAGTACAGAGTTAGGCTGCAGTTATGTACATGTATGTACATGTGAAAGCTGTCAGTCCCGCGGTGCTACATACACCTACCCCAGTTTCGACACAGTGTTTCGACAGCAGCTGGCACATGGTAGCGAAGAAAAGGTTAAACTAAAGTACCTAACAAAGTACATGTATTTAGAATCCAGTCTTCCTTCTATGAACTGCTTAAGTACAATTGTGTAACCTCGTGACTACAATTTCCTGGCCAAGCGTGGACCACATCCCACTACAGCCGCATCACGCGGTGATTGGATGAATCATTACTCTACATCACTGCTAAAATTGGAATAACTACATGTGCGGTGATGTACCAATTCTAGAGTACTCGTAGTTCATAGCGTTTCCGAACACGACCAATATACAAAAAGGTGGATTTGGCGCTTTTTTGTATGGTACGCAACATTGGTCGTGTTCGGAAACGTCATGAACCTACGAGTAGGTACATGTATGTAGGTACTTTACATACATCTACAGGTATGCAGACCTTCGACTCCAGAAGGAACCTGGCCGCCAATATATTTACCGCCAAGACAGGTGTCTGCCAATCAGTGCTACGGTATTCCACCCGAGCACCTTCCTGCGATGAAAGAAATAGCTGATAGGCCTACACAGATTTACACAACCTATGGGGGTGTGTGCCGACTTACGCGGCCGAAGCTATCCCATTCCACGATATCCACAGGGCGAAAGCGATAGAGAGAGCCGCTTGCAGAATCAAAACCCAAAATAACAAAGGAAACGGTCAAAAAGGAAGGAAAAAAGAGAAGGATGAGTACATACATCAGCCAAGGAACTAAGAGCCAGCCATTGCGCATGGTTAAGTTACGTACGACACCGGCACCACGAAACAACAAGCTGTTCTCTTATTAGCCTGACAAGAAACCACCAAAACAACCTTCTGTCCACTTTCTCCTTACTCTGAAAATTCTACAATTCACCCTTCACACTGTTCCAATATGGCCTTGAAGCTCTCCAATACCTGAACAAAGAATTTCGGCAAGAAAGCTACACCACTCACTCCCGCATACCCCCCACCCCTTTACCTCCGATATTATCCCCCCCACACCTCATCATGGACGTACCTACTATCCTTACACCCCCGACACCTACACGATCCTCATCGCCAGATCCTGCACGACAGCTCTCCCGTTCTCCGCGCCCGTATCGCCGCAAAACTCTTCTCTCGAGTACGCCACGTCCCTCAGCCGCATCGAGCTCGCGAAGGGCCACATACCTACCTTCGCCGCTTCCAACGCCGGATATCTCACGCGCGCCGTCGCCACTGCCTGGAGTACGACGGAGACGAAAGGAAAGATTGAGCGCAGGCGGGTCAGAGTCGGGAACTGAAGCGGACGACGAGTGGACGAAGAGATTGCCGGCGCCGCCGGGGAAGCGAAAACGAACTCTCTCGGAGGAAGATACGTATTATGGCGAGGTGGAGGAGGATGCGGATGACCTAGACGGAAGAGGTAGAAGGAGGAAAAGAAGGGTAGATGAAGAGAATGGAGAGCGCAAGAGAAAAAGAAAAAGAATTGTGTTTGTGAGGAGGGGAATTGAAGTTGCGCTCATGGGAATTTTGGCGGGGGTGGTTGTTTATAATGGTGGCAGAGGGAAGGTGTGGAAGGAGATTTTGGCGTGGAAGATAGGTGCGTTTTGGTATTCCAGTTTTACACAGATAGCTAACTTGGTGCCCAGAGTTTTCATCCTGGTTTCTAGTTTTTGCTTCGATTCTAGCTTTATTTCCACTCCAGATTCTCTTAAGAAGTCTTCCATTCGAGCTTCCTCGGTCTCTTGATCCAGCGCCGCTTCTTTATCCTATACTATTTCCGATTTTAGTTTCTCTTTCTCTCACTGAAATCGGCCCTCCCGGGCGGAATCAGTATATCCTCACAAATATAATACTTTCTCTTTCTTCCGTTCCTCCGAGCTTCCTTTCATTTCCCGATCTTCACTGGGTGCTTTCTCTCGTTCCACTCGTTCTTCGTCAACATCTTTCTTCTGAATTCACCCCCAGCGATACATACCCATTCCTCCCTCCACTACAGTACGCACTTGTTGCAGTATTAAACAACCTTTTAGAACCATCCCTCACACAGACGGAAATCCGTCTCATTTCAGTGGCGCTCATCAATTTACTTCTTTATGCATCTACCCCTCAAGCCATTATTCTCAAAGCTATCCTTTGGGGCGGAGGTCTTGCCACTCTAGTAAGCTGCTCCGACATCATTAAATTTAATATCGACCTCGCCCGCGTACCTACCAACCGTCTTTTTCGGCGCGCTGGCAACACCGTCATCACTATCGCTCGCCTCCGGAAGCTTGCCTCAGCTCTAAGACCCAAGGGCCAAGCCTCCGACAGCGAAACTGAAATCGAACCCCTTCTCGCCCCCAAAACCCCAGGCCGGCCTCGTGCTAAAAGCAGATCTAATGTCTCATATTATGCTACATTAACACCTTCTCAATATCGCCTTAGAAAATGGGGCTATCCAATTTTTGTATACACCAGTATATTCGCCACAGTAATGCTAGGTCTACGGCCTTATATCGCACTACACGCTCTTGACGGTCTTGACCCATTTCTCTGGGCACCCAGCTACCTCCTCTGTGGCCAGCCCTTCTATCAGTCCTTCATTGATACTTTCTCCCCTGGTACTGGCTACTGCGTCACCACTGGCTCCGCCGCCGCTGCGAATCTCCGCCTCTCAGTTATAGCCCTCTGGGCACTCATCATTGCCATCGGAATCACACTTGTCACAGCACTATCCCCTTATGTCCAAGTCGACACCCGCCGTAAGGTATTTCATGGGATGGTTGTCGTCATGTTCCTCATTCCTGGAGTACTCGACCCACAATTCACGCACCTATGTCTCTCTCTTGCCCTTGGTGCCTTTATAATCCTGGACATTGTCCGCGCTGGCCAGCTCCCTCCTGCCTCTAGATTTATTGCAAGGTTCCTACAGCCTTTTGTCGATGGACGCGACCTCAAAGGGCCCGTCGTTGTCTCCCACGTTTTTCTCCTCCTAGGCTGCGGCGCAGGATGGTGGCTGACCCTCGCTGCAACCCCAGAAGGAGATCCGTGGGACTGGAGCAACAGAACCACGAGCTTGGCATTCGTCTCTGGTGTTGTATCTGTGGGACTCGGCGACGCAGCGGCATCGTTGATAGGACGCAGGTTCGGACGCACCAAGTGGGGGTGGAGAGGCGGCAAGAGTATCGAAGGGAGCCTCGCGTTCATGACTGTCGTCGCAGCAGGAATAGCGATAGGAAGATGGTGGATTGGTGCAGGAACATCAGGTTGTGGGCGCTGTGGGTCACTGCAGTTGCAATGGGAGTGGGAGGTTTGTGCAAAGATTATTGCGGTGGGGGCGTGGGGTAGCATGGTGGAGGCGGTGGTCACTGGTGTTAACGATAATGTGGTGGTGCCGGTAGGAGCTTGGATATTGGTTATTGGATTGGGTATTTAGTTAGAGGTGTTCTTTTTTTTTGGTAGTTCACTTATGATGGAGTGTATATAGATCGGAACGGTGTTTGTATTGTTTTTGTAGTATCTTTTGTGATGATGGCGAGTAGGGGGGTCGGCCGTTGTCTTATCCTTAGAAATACATGTTTTATTATTGGTATATGCATCTTCAAAACCCCCACTCCCTGTACGGATCTGGGGTGCCATGTTCTTGGTGAGATGCGTCACATAATATCACTCGTGGGGTTTGTCAGCCTGTAATTTTCTCAGGGGTGATTGAACCCTCACAAGTTCCTCAAGATAAGTAAAGTGTTGGCGCCGTCAGATTTTGCGAGAAGCCACAGGTTCGTGCCGCGTGCTGGGTTCGAGGTCCACGAGTCTTATATTGATCTGCTCTAAGTGGCTGTTCTATGCCTCGAGTCTAGTAGTAATGTCTGCTGGTGTGAACGATGTGTTTATACGTGAAGCAATGAAAGACTCGACTCACCAGCTGGTGCTGCGGGATACTGGTCCATAGATCTGAATATCTGGCTGAGGAAGTTGATTGTTAGCAGATATTTGGGAGCCAGGAATTGAATCACAATGTCACAAGATCAGCTCGATGTAGCACAAAATGTTTGCCAAGCCTTACGAGTGATATCGTGTGACGCATCAAATGTACCCGGGGGTGCTGGAAAGTGATGCAACGATAAAATAATCCGTATTCCTCAATAACAAGACTAGCTAACAGAATGCGGAGCGAATCTATAGTAATTTAGAAGCTAGGGATGATAGTTATGGTAAGAGTTGATACGAATCGCTATTGCTTCTTCTTTTATTACGGTCACTTGTCACAGGTTGTCTCTTTTCAGGATAAAAATCCCAAATCAATGACCCGGAAAAATGCAGACTCTATGCTAGAGACTCATATATCATGTGTATAGTTAAAATATCCATCCTGCCTAAGAATTGTGTTATGTTAATAATTGAAATTCTGAGTGCCTTTCCGCGTTGCTAGGTTAAACGTTGCATCACTTTCCGGCACCCCTGGGTACATGTATTTATCTTTTTAAGTTATCTTTAGTTATAAACGAATGGTTGCATTACTTTCCGGCATCTCTGGGTACATTTATTTATGTTTGTAAGTTATCTTCAGTTATAAACGAATGGTTGCATCACTTTTCGGCACCCCTGGCTACACTTATTTAAGTTTGTAAGTTATCTTCACTTATAAATGAATGGTTTTAACTTCTTTGTAAATCTTTTTGGGGTGTACTATACATGTAGGTATCACCACGTAATCATGGTTTCTTATAGTTGTGATGATACATCAGTTTGTCTCATCTAAATTCTGCTACGATCTCCATATAAGTACATGTAGAAATCCCACATATCTCTGAACTCTAAAGATTCTTGACTGTAATCTGCATAATGATGGAGATTATGCACAGACCATGCAGTATCCTTGCTTTTATAAGCATTCTACGAAACGGCAAGGTTTTTTATCGTAGATATTACGAGATATAATTAAACATAATTTACATCACACTCCTTTATCTAATATGTGTATAGATATTGAGTTATCTGAGCTCAAACATGATATCTTCTATACATTCAAGGCAGGTAAAAGTTGACCCAAACATCGCAACGAATCCTAGTAGTTACATCAAATGCTGTAGTACGCATCCAGGCCTTACAATTTAGAAGGGGGGGGCGGGACATAATAAGCGTCCCAAACCCTGCCCTAAAGTCCACAGACCATCTATATTGTTATCTATGTTATCCAGATCATCTATGAGATCTCCTACTATAAGTAGCCCACCAATCCACCTTCTTCACTTTCCTCTCCCCTCTCCTAATCATCGTCACTCTCATCTCGGGTTCCCCCAATAACCATTTCAAAAATCCCCAATCTCATCAAGATGTCATCCTCCAATGATAAAGTGTTTACAAAAACCCTTGAGAAGGTTGAAAGCAGATACGTAGCCAACTGCGCCAAATACGACCCTGGGGTCCGTCCGAGGTTCAGGATGTCCTGTCGCCCAATTGCACCATGCATCGCCCAGCAAGCACACCGTAGGGCTCGTCGTCAGGCTACCAGTAAGAAGAAAAAGGCTCAGGCTGACTTGAAACCTGCCGGAAAGGGGGAGGATAAAAGCAAAAAGGCTGAGGCTAAGGCTAAGGCTGTCGCTGCTAAGGGGGCCAAAGGGCCTGAAAATTCAGGCCCTGCTAAGTTGGAGGATTGATTACGGTATTTGCTCCTATTTCCTTTTAAGTTTCTCTCTTTTACGGCCCTTTACTAAGCTGTATGCTTGCTACTTAGAGATGGAACCAACTGATGGAACGCCTGGTTGAAGAATGGAAACGTTTTCTGATCTGGGGGAGTACGAGGTGTGCTGTGGCGGGAAACTTCTTTTACTCTGTTCTATTGACTTGTTGTGTGCATCATGTTCTCTCAAGTTTCTTTCTACTATCTTCCTTTCTCTTTTGGAGATGACAGGGGTACGTATATCGCACAGCTGCACAAGTCATCTCTTATCTCGATTTATCCTTTTATCCTCTTTCTTTCTTCGTCTGGGAAGTCTTGAAAAATAAATACTCTACCTGAACGTTATCTTGAACCAGTTCTGTGCTTTGGTTCTTATTTCGATGGGTTGAATCGTGTGGTCGTAATTATCAATGAAGTAAAAAGGCTCGTATAACATGAAACAGTTGCTCCGCACCACCCCCTGCGCCACGATCCCACTCAATTCCATCCTGGCCGTCGATATATACATAGTCAACATACTATCAATCTATACATCTATACTGTTTATTGATAGCTTGTCATCTTAGCACCCGAGTGATATATCATGTCGCTGAGTAAACTCCTCCAACTGCTCTCCTCTTCTTAAGATATTTCCCCGGGTCCATCTCCACACATCTGGGCACGTCTCCACCACGAAAAGCTTCAAACCCCGTTTCTCTCTTTCTTGTTCGACCGAACACCACGATACCCTGGCCCGCTAAGATCACCATTGTGGATCAGCGCCTCAATCATGTTCGAATTCATAATATGTAAGTTAGAGCTTTTCCACAGAGCTACATGTAGTACTGGCTAGTGTTTAGACTGTGTATTGCTTTACTTATCGTAGTGGAGATTTCTCATCTTGACTAGAGCTTCAGTTGACTCGGCGTCTACATGAGCAGGTGGGGTGTAAAATATCGGTATCTAACCGCCCATAATCATTCATTGCTATATGTGAATTCGAGAGTTAGGTCTCTTGTGGGAGGGGAATCAAATTGGCCATTCATGTGCAGCTGTTACGTCCTAAACGACCTGGACGTCATCATTAGTCTCCCATCCCTTAAACCTTCAGGCCGAACTATAATTAGACGAACCCAACCCAGCCCGGAAACCATGATGTAGGGCACGCCTACAGTGGCAGCAAGACAGAAACTATCGAGCAGCTTGTGTGTGATGAATTATGTGTTGAAACACAGACATGCACCCAAACATCGCATTTAACAGATGACGGTTTTTATGTTTCGTTAGGTTTCTCTAATTACAATTAGGCCTGGTAGTTAAGGATAGGCTAAACCCGCGCAACGACTCCAGGACACCAAAAGCGATGAAACAGACACTTTTAGGTCCGGGCTTGGAGTATTTACTGGTGCACTACTCATACATTGTGCAATGGAGCTGGGAATCCAGGCCTAATAATGGAGCTGGGAATCCAGGCCTAATGACCGCCAGAGACTGAGAAGAAGGATACTCGGTGCCCTGTGTGTCATCAAACATTATATCTCGTACATACCTTTGAAATACCCATGCTCTCATCTGAACAACCCCCTAACCTAATATATTCAATATCTGACCTTTTAAATTTGTACTATCAACATCTAACGTGTTTCGCCGGGAAAGCGATCATCACCGGGAAAGCAACCTCACCTCACAGAAGGGCATTATGAACGCCAAAGCAATACCTATGAAGTCATACATATATAGGAAAGGTTTTTTTTTTGGCGTTTTTGGCTATTTCTTATGACCGTAGTGAGTATATAGCTGTGGGAGGGTTATCAAGGCTTAATGTCCCTCCCACAGCTATATACCCACTACCTATTAGTAACAATCATCAGAAATGTTCGAAAGATATCTCAAAATGACTTTGGATTTTTACAGCAATTTACGGCCCCGTTCATGTCATGCTTGATTGCTTTCCCGGTGCCGATTACGTTCCCGGTGAAACACGTTAAGTCTTAGATAGCTTCAAAATGGTGGGTCCGGGCTAAAAATACGGATCCCCAATGCCGCTGCAGGGGTTTATACTTCCTTCTCTTTCCTCTAAGTAGTTTTATGGCGTAATATTCCATATATTCATGTGGATCATATCATGATCATGATACTAAATTCAGCCTTGATGAGTGTGCTTAAATTTTCGTCGGGCCAGACTTCCGCAGGAGGAAGTAGATATGCGTGTAAAGATGGAACGGCCACCCCAGCGTGCCCAACCTGTCTAGAAAAGACATCCATATATCATCTGGGAATAGTCTCAAAATCAGCCGTGGCAGAGAAAAGTCCCGTATGATCAATTGGTTTTCTCATCTTGCGATTGGTACGTAGCATTTCTATATTTAAATAAGGGTAGATTTCAAGGCAAAAAAGTATCCTCCAGGTCGAAAGCGAGAAAATAAACTCGAGATACCTAGTTAGTCAACCGCGTTCCTTGCACGATAAGATCTAGATTGAGAGGTTTTAACCTCATTCATAGATCTCCAGAAATTAGCTTTCAATAAACAAATACTAGCTATAGTAGTCTATCACCTTACGAGCTAGACAGCTAATCGCCACACTACGCACACATATATACGCATATATACATGTACATGTAGCTATCTATATATATCTTAAGATCTGAAATTTACTATCATGCATCCGAGCACTATAACCGGAAAGCTGCATTTACATATAATTGAGCTTGATGATCAAGGCAATTAATCAAATCAACCATTACACGCCCCCACTTGCATAGTTGGATTTTACTCACAAACCATCACTCGCTGTATGTCTTGGCATGCACACGGGAAACATATATAAATGTATTCATCAGTACAGCTGCGTCCGCGAAGTTTGGCACCCCAGTCTCGAAACTCATACATGAGTTTAAATCATGATATCAACAACCGGGTAAGGACGACTCCAAAAAGAAATTTATAGACAGATATTTCCATACTGTTGTACAGCGATGGGTAATAAGTGATGGAACGCCCGAGATACAGTTATACATACAAACACTGTATGTTAGTGGCGTTTTACTCAAAATAGGTATCACTTTGTCTCAGCCTGTTCCATCACTTATTACCTTCCGCTGTATATCACGACAAGTATATTCGATCTACCCAATATGATGTTTCATAGCTCTTATAACCATGGCACAAGTTACATGTACGTAGTAATTTGGACTAAACAGATCGCCCATATCAGTAAAGACAGCTCAGCAGTAGCAATTTCCTAAAGCCAGCTTGTATTTTTTAAAACCTTATTATATATAACAAAGAAGCTCACACATATGAACAACAACTGACATTATTGATCATTTTCTGGAAGATATATCGATACTTCTGCAACATCCCTTGATCACATCAGCTCCATAACCAAGAAAATGCATATCAATAATGTCTTTTTCTTTTTCTTTTTCTTACCACGTATCCTGTCATGGGTTGTGGGGCTACATGTAGTTGCGTCTGGCCTTTGTCACCAATGCAACCTACAGAAATGCATGGAACTTCCTGTTTAATAGTACTATAGTACGTATGTAAGTATTCGTGTTTGAATCTCTAAAAAGAAAATATGAACCATGCAGACTGCAGGCACTGATACCAAGTGTAGAAAGGTGAGCATTATTATGAGTACACGCTCAAAACCCACCCGACTGGCTTATGCATGTTTCCTGTTGGTCGGATATATTATATACATACCTTTGAGATTATCATCCAGGCGTATTTGCGGGATATGTAGCTGTCCATTACACTGGGCTCCTTGGTTGTGCGTTCTGATACGAGGGCAAGTTGGAGGTCAATCCAAGACCCGAGAATTGTGCCTTTATGCATGCCACCAGTTTGAAATCTGGTTATAAATATGTCCAATGATCAGGGCAAGAAAAGTACTCACAAAAACAAGCAATTCCCAACAGGACACGAAAACATTCACGCCAGGCACCGGCCGAGAAGCTTGGAGAGGAACTCAGTCCTGGACCCCCTAAGCGCAACATCTTGCAATATTACAGCGGTGGGTAATAACTCATCGGACGACGTAACCACAATTTTGCCTGCAAACGCGTATTTTGATGGCGTTCCGTCCGATGACTTATTACACACCGCTGTATACATGTACAATTAATGTATCACCAGCAAGTTAATGGTTACATCAACATCATAAAAAAACATGACTACGAAGTGCAAAAATGTAGGGCCGGGTTTTTTGGGGGTTAATAATCAAGTCGTATCGATTTAAGCCAGTAAACATCTATTTATTTTTCTAGGTCGATAATAAAAACCCAGAGATTAATATCTGCTTGGCACGCTAATGAATATATGTAGATGGATGAACCTCTGCAGCTCGGAAACGGAGGAATAAAGTTCAGCCGCGGCGGTTACCAACAGATAATGGATTGATGTTATGACATAAGAAGCTGGTACTACAAGAAACTACATATGGAACGATCTGCGGGGAGAACCCTCCCTAGGACGATGCTAATATATATAGAATTGTTTACCATCAGACGTTGCATGTCAACCGATAGATCTCCAGTATTTGGCCGATCCGCGGACCATGCGAAGAGCCCCGTGAATCGAGATTTTTTCAAGTGCAATGATATCCTCAGACAGCGTTCATGGACATCCTTCGTCAATTCAAAAGTCCATACTTGCGTAGGGAAAAGAGAAAAATCGTCCAGGATTCTAGATATTGTCACAAGGCCAACCTTGCGCTTCGAATATCCATAAGTACATGCATATATTGCCCGTTAATTATATGTGGATGTGGCTGAGGATTCACGCACGGACATCACAGCATTTACCAGCGCGACCTACATCTGCGTCTGCATATTAAGGGGGGCATTGATATATATGAGCATTGATATTTGAGACATCCAGTTAAATAAATATGCAAGATCTATTTAGCTCCCAATCTTAATCAACACGTTTCTGGGGATGCTCTCAGTTGGCTCTGTGAAACTGAGTTATGAAGTATCCTTGTAGTCAAATACTAATTCTCGTACCTTATAATATCCGGAATAGTTACCAAGTCATACAGCAGTCTACTATATTAATCATTATAGGCCAGAACTATCCATGAGAGGCGCTGAACAAGTAATTGGCCAACATCAGTCAAACCCGACATTCCATGGCCGAAAGGCTGCATGCAATCAATAGATTAAGCGGAAGGAAAAAAACCCCGATCTAAACATGAGTTAGACCCCCCCCCCCAAAAAAAAACCCCGATCTAAACACAAAATTCGTATCGAGTGATAGATCATGATTGCGGTCTTTTTACTTCCAAAGACCAATTTACAGGGCCATAAAATCACTCGTATACCTCTTTTCAATTTTTCTATTCACCTAAAAAAATGTAGAAACGTACGTAGAGAGTCTTTTGGGTTTTTGTTCCCACCCAGCAGACCACTGCTGAGTAATCTGCGACTGCATCCCAACTGACCAAACGCCTCGATACATCACCAGACTCACAAATGAACATATATTATTATATTATATTACATGTAAGTAATAGTAGGAAGAAGCTCTGCCATCAAGATTCTTGCAGCAAGGAGGTGAACGGAGTCGCTGCCCTGAATGCGCGGGTTCACTGTCTCTTAATATTATATGGTTACAGGGCCTTTAAGTTTGCAACTTGAAGAGCTACAACTAAGAGGATCACGACAACTCAGCCGGTCCCGAATTACATGTAACGTAATGAAAGCTAATTTATGGTTGGACAATTTCTTGAGTCATGAGTCGTCACTCATTGACTAACCACCGAAGAGTGGCGAGCTTAGCTATTTGTATTAATGTATAGTTTTCATTATAAGATAAGCACTAAGTTCGAATTAGTTAATTTCCCGTTCCGGTAGGATTGTTACAGTTCTCGCAACTTCGTGCCCAAGACCAACACCATGGAGTGGAAGAAGGCTTATAATTACAAGGTACGGTACAAAAGGATTCTTTAAGTAGACATTTTAGTCCTCATGCACTCGGTAAAGAAAAACCCCAATCTAGGCTATTCGGAGAAACAGTTTCCATATACATATGTTCGGTTGGCTACCGGCCATGTAATCACTTCTCACTAGCTAGGAATGCAATTTGCTGTTCCTCCAACCGCGTATTCTTGCGATTTAGATCGATTTCTGATCAACCAACTGCGGCAATGTTTTTGATAGGACCACCACTCTAAGATAAGTACCCGGTATCCAAGGGTTCAGAGTGGCGCTATTTCCTTCCCACCTGGGAGCCTTGAAATGCCCTCCACACCCCTGCTAGTGTCTCGTCCAGCCTAGAATCTCCATCGGAGCTGTCGAGATACGACGATGCCATATCTCCAACACTTTCTGATCAAGTCTGTAATTGGACCCTCGCACGGCACTCGTGCTTAATATGCAGATGGATCGGTCCGAATAGCGAGATCGGAATTTCCTCGCTCGGCGTGGCGGCCTTGAACAACAACGGGGATCGTGCAACCGTTGACTTCTTTTCTTCTTTTCACCTTTACTTTTGCTTTGCGATGAAACGCCAGTCTAAGCGGCCAGCGAGCTGCGGCCAATACTCTACATACCTACATATACATACATACATACATACATACATACATACATACATACATACATGTACATCCCTTCCCCTCCTGCCCGAATGCAAACTGGAAGGGACCTCACCCTTTCAGCTCCAAGAGTAACACATCTCTCTAAAACATGCATGGTGGGTAGCTTGAGTAAAGAAACGTGGTTTATGTATGGAGGCATTCTAGCTAGGCAAGGGGGAAGGACTCCGAAGGAGGGGGTAGGAATAATTCAAAACCCACTTACTTTTCTCGATGGACATCGAACTTTTCGATTCCCCGTAATCTGGCGCTTATCTGCAGCAGAGCACAGACGGTTTAACAAGCAGATGTCTTTTAGCTTGATGTGATGAGTTTTTGATGGAGGGTAGAGTGCGATACGCATTCTCGGGCCCCCCGCGTGGGTGTGGGTCAGCCGGTAAAGTAGTCAGCCACCCCACCAAAGTCTTAGTGGCAGCAGAGGATAAGCTGTTAGTAAATGAAATAGGTCCAATACAACATGTTCAAAGGAGCTTGAGAGAGATTCTACCCACAAGCTGAACCGTTTTAGGCGCCAAACTTGGGAAAAATTCTGATAATTGAGATTATTGAATTAATATATTGGTCCCCATTCACTATCTACCTGTTTATCAAGGCTCCGGAGGGTCTACTTTCTGTGTAAGCTAGAACGCGTGACTTGTGATTGTGATGAGTTTCCATTTTTGGAAAGAATGCCGAGAAGAGCAGCCCAGTGTCAGAAGTTGTGCATACCCTGCGTCAACTCAATTGTTCCAGTCGATATTTCTTGCAGCTGGTTGGCGGCTTAGTAACGTCTTCTGCTGAAACAAAAGGCAAGGCACAGACAGATAGAATATACGGGGTGAGACATCATTATTCATGATATCAGGCTACCTTCTTTATAAAGCCTAGGGCAGCAAAGATATCGACTCAAGCACAGGAAGTTCCTGTTTATCAGTCCAAGATATCGCCAGCCTATCCACCAATGGATATACACCTAACGGATGCTCTGCCCTCGCCTGTAAGATAACCAGCAAATATTCGAGCTCGTAATCTCGACCATGGGTTCGGACGTATCCCTTATGGCGGTATCGTGAGTATATAAGGAAATATGGTGGAAGTTGTAAATATTGGGCGGCACTGTTACTGCAACTGTGTCTAAGGTAAGAAGAAATATATGGGGGTACATATGTATATCTTCTATGGGGGTACATATGTATATCTTCTTTCATGTACTCCAGGTCTGTGCTCTGTTCCAGAGTAGGCAGGCAGACAAAGCAGACCTGCAGCGTGCCTAGGCACAACATCTGTGCATCCTCATGACAGCTTGACGGGACAAACCTAGGGAATTTCTATAAATGGAAACATAAGTAAGATCGAAACGTTCACTGGTAACCAGGCTTGGTATACCCTGTATGATCTTGGGTGCAGGGCAGAGTGCTTACGGCCAATTAAGGGTTCCACGTCGAAGAGAGTTAGTTTGCATAATTCCAGAGAGTAGAATTTCTTAAGGGAAGAAAAATGATATGTATTACCTCTTCTTTCCCTTTGATGCTGAAATTTGAGAACACGGCACCGTAGACGTGGGATCGGGTCTTAGTCCCTCATCCCCCGCCACTTCATGCCTCTGCAGACCACCTCAAGAAAGTAGTGGTGGTGGTGATTTGTGAGTTTACCTACTTGGTAACGCGTTTGGGCCAGAAACAAAGTTCCAACAGAGTGGTTCGGCCAGTTTGGGATAATTTCATAAAGGGCTTAGTAGGTGAAAGAAAGGGAAAAAGAAATGGCTGGAGAAACCGATGGTTGCAAAGAAAGCTTGGGGAAGTGGATATTTACCCGCTCACATACACATCTTGACCAGAGTGAGTTACCACTCGTCCCCTCCTACCTAGCTAGGCCATGACCAGGTCACATTTCGATATGGTATCCCATGGGTTTCCCATCCACCATCATCGGTTCACAAAGGAATAAATTCCAAGCTTTAGTTATGCCCCTTGACTAAAAAAAGTTTGCCCAACTCGAGCCTCGTATTTGATGGGCGATTCGAACAGGGTCTTGGTTTCAACCCCCATTGGTCCAGAGGAGAATTCCAGTGTCGACTAAGGTCTTAGATTGACTGCCACAAAAAGAGACAGCTCACTTCTGCAACCATGGCCAGCTAGCTAGCAAGGTGAGAAATAGATATGGGAATCACTAAAAAATGACCTCGAGTGAGATCGAGGTTCAAGCTGTAGGATCGTTTGTTTTAATGTATCTGGAAAAGGCATATGTTTGACCCTTCCGTTAATTATGTTGCCTCCAATTCGCCAACCTGCCTACAATAAAATATAGGTTAGTATTTAATTACTGCCTGCCAGCTGGCGAGTGTTTGGAAGACGATTACCTTTTACAGCATCGGACGTGTGAGGACACATGCGTTATCGGAACGGAAAAACACCAGACTGAAACTGCCACGACGAGTGCGAACCCCACTACATGTAGGTTTTGGCAGGTATGTATGACAAGCCTTGGGGGGGGGGGGGGGTACTTGAATTAACTGTTAAGTCCAGAGGAGGTTTGTGAAAGGTTCTGCTGGCCACTCAAAGAACCCTACCGGAATCGCATCCCGAGATCGGGATTCACGCGGAGGTTCGGAACTGGTTGTTATGACCACCTCCCTCTCCATCCCGAAATCGGCCTGGCAAGGGCTGATTTACTGATTCTGCAATTGTCACTTCGCCACTCTCCAAAGTGGCACTCACAGGTGTCAATTTTGGGTGGGTCGCTTGCCAGGCTATGAAATGCCTCCAAAGGATACCAAATTCACTTAGAGAACACCATAGTACCTAGTTGTCATCTGTTCTTGTGGCTTGCGCATTTCATATCCCTATGGAGGGGAAGTGTCAATTTTGCGTTTTGAAACCGTCAATTTCGAAGCGTCAATCGTCAAGTATGACGCTTAGCAAATATGTACGCTGTATTACACCCCCTTAAAAGAGGGGCCGGTGGTTCTGAGTGCGCCGAACATCCAGGTTTCGCGTAAGTATTGCGCTCCCCCCTAACTCCTTAGAAACGAAATCCAGCTGGCTAACTAGAGTCTGGACATTTTGATCAACATTGTTAATTCAACGACCATATTGAGTAAGGTACTGTTACTCAACGTACCATACTCCATAATCTCTAGTGAAAACACCAAAAAAGCACTCGCCCCGCCGACGGATATGCTGCAGCGGGAGGCCCGGATGCAGGGGGTTTTGTTTCACGCCCAGGGAGGGGGACGCCCGCATAACACATTTGCACGACGGGCTCCTGCTCGCTTGATGAGGTGGGCTCTGCTCTCGTTTAAGTTGAGTGTTGGACAGAACATCCGGCGATAACCTTTGAGAGATATATACAAAGTAGATACCGGTACTCCTCCTGCGGGGTTTATCTTTGCAGAAACGAAAGAGAAGAGAGGGAGAAAAATAAATCCTGTTTAGCCAATTCAACCTTAAAGCATCTTTGTACGATTGGGGATTTGACTCCGATCGCAACAGCGCCACAAAATTACATCTGGACCTGCGTAGAACTGCGGGAGAACAAGGGGAAGACTTCCCTCACCAAAGTGACCAAACCCAGCATCTGTCGCCAAGTATTTGCGCAGGCCATTTTAATGCGTCTACTTAACTCCATGAAGGGTAGGCTGATGGGCATTCTGATAACTGACTGGTGCTGAATCGATTTGCCAACTATCGTTATCAAGTGTGCGGTAGTATCGTGTATCATGGGAAATGATGTCTTCATGTTCCATCCAATATCCAGGCGCGCCCTCTGTCCACTGTCTAAGACTAAATTCCTTCGGCCCGGCCCGCTATAATCCATCCGTATGGAAAAACCAGGGTGAAAATCCGGGCCGTAATGCTATCGGATAACCCCCCATCGATCCTGAAGTAGTCAAGGCCGATAATCATAATCGACGCGCAGGGACCCGAGGGTCGAGGAAGCTTCGTGATAACTCAGTAGCAAACAGGGCCAGCGTGCAAAAGGAATTGGAGGAGACGTTTGTTTGTTGGGTATCTCCTCCCTTCCTCTTTTTTTTTTCCTTTTGGACAGCTGTTCCTGCATTGTTCGTTGCCCTAAGAATAATTCTCGGTGGTGTGACTGGTTACAACTCCTTCAGATCGACAATTCGTTGAATTTTGTTTCGACGTTCCTTTTTGCCAATTCGCAATGTCACAGTATCCCCCCGCCCACCTCGGTCCACACGGCGAACAGGGAGGCACTATACTGATTTTTTCGGTGTTTCCGGACCGAACTGGGTCTATATATGGGCGTAAATCGTGTATAATAATTATATTTTACTGGTATGCAGACTCAGTCCAGTCCGGAAACGCCAAAAAACAAGGAGTGGTAGAATACTCCATTCTATTTGATGTTTGAGTGTCTCATTTTTATGCAGAACATTCTAACAAAGATAACCGACTTTGCATGAAGCGGAGTTGATCACTATAGCTAGCGGACCCAGTTACGGGTACAGTTTGGTAGAGAGTTAGCGCATATACTAAAATGTCCTAGGTGATTGGATCAATTCAACCCCCGTGAAGTTGTATGTAAGGATTTAATCGCTGGGTTGTGCCTGAGGCCTGATCATATTTAGCTGGAACCGGTACTCTAGAGTAGTCTACTCTGGAGTAAATTATGTACCTACATAGTATCAGCATACTCTACTCTACCAGTGCATTTCCGGCCCGGGTTTTGTTGCCTTATTGGTTTGCAAGTATGTCTTAACTTCTACACGTATGTATAGTTTTCTAGAGCATTCCGGCATAGAGCACAGAAAGTACGTGAAGTTTACGAAGTAAGTGTCAATGAGCTTTCTATTAGATAATTGAGACCAATTGGGTATCATTCTCCAGTAGATTATGACCTCCAGCGCTGCCTCAAATTTGCGCGCATGTAACTGTACACAATCGGACACCAGCTATCACTCACTGAATCGGCATGCCCATTCGAGTCACCCGCTCATTGAATTCTCGGATAAGGTGATAAAATATTCGGATAGATATCCGAGAGGCTCTTTCGATTTCCACTGCATCAATCGGTACCGGGATATCAGTCTATATACTCGTAGTTTTTTGGACGCAACTAGATAAATCTGGAAACGCCAGAAAAATACGAGTACTCTAGTTAGATAGAGGGTTGCCAAGGTAAAAGGCTGAAGATCATCACCTCTTGAGGAAGCGACCCTCAAGAAAACAACCGCCCTCTTCTACTCTACAGGATCTAAACTACTGTCATTCACGGGGTGTTGGCGGATACTGGGTATTGGCGGATTGAAGCCAAAAGTTGGCTTGGCTACCTCTTTTCAGGCTTGTCCGCCAACACCCAGTACCCGCCAACACCCCGTGAATGACAGTAAATGTAGTTTAGCAGGGGTAAGTCTGTTGACAGTGCCCGCCGTGGTTGCAACAGTTCTCTATCAACAGACTTACCCCTACCCAGCGTAGTACCACGTTCCTGGATTAAAAGAAAGTGATGATTAGTTTTTTCTTCCCAAACGAGTATGTAGAATACATGTAGGTTCTACTCTGTACGCATAGACTATGTATGCTCACGTGCGACATTATCCAGCTTGGCCTTGCATTGCATTTGAGAAGGGCAAGCCTCCAAACACCGAGGCAGCTGGATTATTTGGAACACAACTGAAAGAGGGGGCAAAGAGCACCTCAGTCCGTCCATGAGTGTAAAAAGCGCCATACTTCATTGACTCAATCCACATAGAGACTCAAGAATAGCCGGGCCTAGAGCCATCCCTTTGGCCGGCATGCATCTTCGTGCCAGGGATTTTCGCGGCTGGGAGATTGAAAATCTAGCATTTTCCCATGTGGAAGGATATCGAGAAAAATCTCTTCGGACCAATATTCTTAAATGCCATTCCCCCAGTCTAGGTGTCACTCCCCGGCGGCGCAGTACCTACTCTAGACGTTAATAGGATGTGCAAAGACAGTGGGGCTAGTATAGAAAGCCGGGGAAGTCCCGGAAATCACTCGATCCCATCCCCACTACATGTGTAGAGTAATAAAGGGTGAAGTACCCCATCCAGAACTTTAATGAACGATACTTTATCTCAAACAGACGGAGTTTTCAAATGGGAGTTCCTTTTTCTCTTTGGTTTCTGGCCATAACTACATGACCTTGGTCCCAGATCGGATGGTAGGTTGGTACTGGTTCGCGATTGATGTTATTAGCAAGTACACGTAGTTTCTAAACACTAATAAAAATCTTGCTATGTACATACATGTAGTCAATAGGCGGCGAAGCCCCTCCCTACATGTAGGGTATGTATGAACTAGTGTAGACCACTTCACGGCCTCTAGGATCAACTGAGTACTGATAGTAAGAGATTGCGGACTTAATCCTTCTGGTCTCCAGTATATACATGAATACTGCGTACATAGAGATTCAAGCGTAATACACTTGGGCCCAATCCTTCTTCCGTCCGACGGTCAATCATCAGACTAACGTTGTTGCAGCGAGAGTATGGTATTTGGCTTGCGGCAGATACCTTGTCTGTACGAACGGATAATCGTTCCTACGGGAGTTTGTCCGGGTACGTGGCTTGAGGCCACGGCGCTGTTCAACAGTTTCTAACATAACAGTTGACTTTGGCAGGCATGCTGATATCTATAAAATGCCGTGAGAGGAAAAGGTGCGAACTGGGACATATGGGAGGCCCCGAATAACTTACAGTGAGAGATAGAATTATTGTAGAAACAGGGGTTTTGTATGGCTGGTTAAGTCAACAGGACTGCTCAAATGTTTCTGCCACAAGCTGTATGCTATGCCAGTGTACTCGTATTTTCCTGACGTTTGTAAAAAGAACCGCTATTGCATACCATACTAAACTGTGGTTCCTTTTACAAACGTCACGAAAATACGAGTATAAGAGACACCCCGTACAGTGGTCTGGCTGGGCAGAGCCTGCATGCCACAAAATCTCCTGTCTACAAATGTATACAGACCTAAGTAAAGTGGCAGAATATTTTTCTGAAGGCTCAGACATTGGGAATACTCTTAATTTCATAGCGTTTCCGAACACGACCAATATTGCATGACATGCAAAAAGGTGGATTTCGCGTGGTATGCAATAGCAGTCGTGTTTGGAGATGTCATGAAATTAAGGGTATATATATTTTTTATGTATGCAATTGCCAGCTGGTTTACATCAATGTTGGGAAGCAGCAGGTACATGTACCATTCTGCAGTGTTTTTCCCGCATACATTGCTTATCACGGGATAGGAACGGAAAAAGAAAGGAAAGAAATCCGCGTTTGGGAAGACCATTTTTCGGTATCGCCAGGGCCCTCCTTCTACACGTGGGGTAGAGAAAACGGTCGGAAAAAATTAGAAAAAAACTACTAGGATTTAATGGTAGATCGCCGCTGGTCCTTGCACTTCCGACAAGGATGGCCCCCAAGGCTGAAGGGCTGAGGGATCGGCATGAGTTTCGGCAGGGTGATTTGCCTGTCAAATTTGTGTCTCCGGGGTAGCGGTAAGCATGTTCGTGCTTCTAGATTCGGGCGAGGAGGGATATCTACCCTTAAGATTCTTCGATAGTGCTTAGGGTAGGGGTGTGAGGTTCTTAGGAGCGGCATTTGTACCGGAGTGCAGGATACTGAGGTGCATGTTGGGGTCTTCCCTTCTCGGTTCTCATTCTCAACTCAGATGAACTGAGACCAGTGATAATATTGACCATTGAGATAATTTGATAACGTGGACTGCATACCGCTCCGGTCTAAAAGTATAACTGTAGAGCATATTATATTGCGGCTCTGGATAGGCTATCCCAGCGCGCTTGAGAAAAAAGCAATTTGGACCCGAAGCACAGTGCACAATCCGCGGCTAAATGGATATAACCCACGAGCGATGGAACAGTCCGTAATTGGAATGTTGTGCATTATTTAGGGTGACCAGCGAGAGGATTTTCGGCGCGATCTCTGTTTTGTTCTGTAGCGAGGTATGCAATATGCAAGTGACATGGATAGGTCAAAGAGATTTCCAAACGTACCCGTCTCGAGCCTGCCTGGGTTTGATCCGTGAACTAAGCTGTGTCCTAGAAGTGATAGTATATTTAGCTATAGAAGAGGTATTTTTAAGACCTACTTGATAAATTCCTACTTGATAAATTCCTACTTGATAAATTCATACTAAGTCAATGCTTACATGTACCTTCAATTGTGTAGAGTTTTTTATTAGAGCGATTTGGCCTGTTTTTTAAATTTTGAGCTCAAATTTTGAGACTTTCACACCAAAATCTGTCACCAAGAAATAAATATTTAGATTCAGAGGTCGTTGGCCAAATCGCTCTACCTATCTCGGGACCCTGGGACCCTGGTCCTGGACACAGGCCCCTCTTTGCTTCCCCATCATCGACGACTGCGACCGAGCAAAGTTAGTGGGGCACTTACTCTATCTAGAATGCTTTGGATGTAGGAGGAACTTTTGTTGGCTTCATTTGCTTTTTCTGTTATTATTGTCGTTATTTTCTGCTGCCGTCCACGGAGGGCATCTGGTCTACTTACTCCGTTCAGTCACTCCATCACCAGCCGTACATCCGTGCAGCATCCAGAAGCATAGAGCAGCAGCATACAGTAGTAGAAGCAACACTGGCACTGATGTCAATATTATCAATCCGATCCAGTAACCGAATAGTAGAATAGAGACATCATTTACCAGGTACTCCGGTCAGGAGAAGCAGAGGTCCTTGCATATGTCCGTTTCTTTGTAGCATACCTAGGAGGCCATCACTCCCTCTCAGTCATCTGCCTGGCCTGTCGTTTGGGGGCTTTACCCTTCTTTAACACCCTCGTACATCCTACCACGAGCGGGATTCTGCAGCTAGTCTACCTCCCAAAGAGCTGATTGGTGGCGTTTGGTTCATCCCATGCTCCAAGCTCTGTCGTCTATCTACGCTGCTGCTGCTGCTTCTGCCTCAACTTCTCATCCGCCGCACACACACATCGCATCCCACTGAAATTCCTTCGCAGCACCCAGCACCAGTAATAGCTAGGCGGATACGCAAGTGAGCAGTCAGTGCACCCTCAGAGATCAGCATCTCCGCCGCTTTAGCAATTGCCAATCACAGTCTCCCTCTAAGAAAAGCGTACAGTACCGTATGTACACATTTTTTCTTGTCAGGTCTCATCACCAACGTGGGCGTGTAGAGTAAGAAAGACCAAAAACGAAAGGTAGAAGCCAAAGTTGTGGAAAGAGGAGATAACAAGGGCACCCGGAGCGAGAAATCGAAGGTTCAACCACGATCAGATTCGTGCGTGTTCACTTGTGGAACTCCGCTAACTACTTGGGCAGATTGCCAGCTCCTTCACCCCCCCCCCCCTCTAAATCCATACCTAGGTACTGTAGGTACCTCTGTCTACCCGCTCAAGTTTCCATTTTTATTCCCCAAAAGTTAATTCAGGGTCAGGAATTGGGCGAACCGAGCCGTTTTTATTTCCTACTTTCAACTATTACTCGCGAAAAAAAAAGTTCCAACCGGCCCAAGAACTTACCGAGATCTAGAGAACGAACAGCTGGCACTTTCTATTATTGCCCTTGGTTTGATCTTCTCCACTCGAGTGAGAGAGAAAACGTCGCTTCCCGAGAGAGCAAACGCAACGCAGCTTTATTTCATAGGATCCAAATTACACGGGCTGTTCAACACGCTGAAATCAACCCCCTCTAAGGAGTCTACCATCTCGATCCTGCGATAACTGTGGACGAGGAATCTCCAATTTTGTTTAAAAAAGTGCACGAGGTCGGAAAGAAGGCGATTGCTTGGAAATATATCTATTAAAACACGATAAATCCTAACACATCATCTGTCTGTTATTTGACTACTAGTTCTCTACATCCTCATTTGGTTTTATACTTCAACAAAGAGTTGCCAGCCCTATCGCTGTCATATTCAAGACATACCGAAGATCCGCCTCCGATCTTTCAAGTGGAAAGGAACCATATATCAGGTTTCTTGATCTCCCTAAATACATTCGCTGTGGTGTTCGGGGTGACTGCTGGCGGTAAGACTTTTGCATTTGTCCTTGTCAACGTGTTCCCTTGACGACAGCCAGTCCTATTCAACCGCCCAGACGAGGGGTCCCTCCAATACAAACGACTCATCACTTACTTCTTCACACGCCGCTCATGCCTGCCTCCTCCCTTTTTCTCCTCATACATTCACAGAGACCTTATTCCTGCCCTTACCTTTTGTGAGAGACGAAGCGCGGAATAGACTAACAGCAATATCAGAAAAATCATCTCTCCGGAATATAAGTTTCTGGCTCTTGAAATTCAATAGGTAATATTGCCCCCATGATCCCTCTCCTTACAAACGTAACCGCAACGTAAAAAAGAAAAACGAAACAGAAAACAGAAAAAGAAAAAAAAAGCCTCAATCTCGTTCAGTACATATGTACTTACATATTACCCAGTCCTCCTTAGAGTCAGGCCCTATCACATCTTTGTTGTACTACCAACCTTCACTTTTTTGTGGTGGGAGTGAAGAGGAGGGGTTATCAAGAATCATCACGAACCATAACTATCAGTTTTTCCGGACGCCAGTCACCCTTAATTACCAATGGCTGAATCGTGTCGACCTCGCCCACAATCTTCCTCTGGCCCGAGACGGAAAACTACCCCACCTTCACCGATAAGACTGACTTCATCCGCTTCTTCATCGTGTATTCCACTACTGGCGAGCAGGCCTTCTGGCTCAAGCCCTCCGGCGGTGACTTCAGCGGTCGCATTTGGGTCTACTAGTACAACCCCTTCACCTGGTGCATTTTCTATAGGACTAGGCAGCACAATGAGCCAAAGGAATCGCCGTGGAAGTGAGGTGGTGAGTGAAGACGGGGGCTCTTTAACACCCGGCGAAAGATTACAATCAAACTCTTCTTGGGGATATTTCTACGAACAGCCAGATTCTAGCTCGGGGGCTTTTGAGAATTCGGTGACTTCGGCTTCCTCTTCGACTCCTGAACCAGCTGGGACTCGTCTTAGTTCTCGACATACAGTATCAGTACCGCATCCACAGCCTCCTCATATGCGCCCAGAAACATCAAACGTAACTAGACATGTCAGAAACTCTTCGAGATCTTCTCACAGATTACGGTTAACTCTTCCACCTCCTCAAATTATTGATATGTTTGGCGTTGCCATCCCAACAACATTGCTTGATAGAAAAACAGAAAATGAAGGGAATGGCGTAGGCGGAGTACCTCATGATCAGCAGCGCTTTAGACAGTCTTTACTTGGGATCGCATTCCCCACCACCCCTGATACTAGCCTCAACAATATGCCCGTTTTATGCGGAGGGAACGGAAGGGATGGAAGAGGTCTGGATTCTGCTGAGGGTGGTATTGGAATTGCTCATGAAATCATGATGGGAGGTGCCGCAGCTGCACTTTTAGCTGCGAATCCACATTTGGCCCCAGGAAGTTTGGCTCTACTAACGCCGCCGGATGATAGTGGTGTTATAGAGTGGAGAAGAGAGGAAGCTTCCAGTGACGTGATTGTTCCAGTCGGCATACAATCAGTCCGGAAGCCCCCACCAATTCAAGAAAGGTTCAATTCAGAGGCCATCACAGGTGGTGACAACTCAAGAAAGCGAGTTGCAGGGATAAAAAGATTTGTTGATAACCTGGACACCGCTACGCCTTCCACGAAAAAAAATGAGAATGATGGCGAGGAAGCTGGAGAAAAAAGTCGATCCGTCAAACGTGATACAGTTAGCGAGAAAGATGATCCTTCTGTTGACAAATCAGCAAAGGATGACAAGGATAGCCCAGGTCTCCCAGGTTTTGCGGAAGATGGGTGGTTAGGAAATGCTATGGCAGCTCTATGTTTGTCCCCCTCCCCCCATTTTCCCCCTCGAATTATCAGTATCTTACAAATTTCGCTTCTGTGATAGTCGACACCCCTCTTTCTGTAAAAATAGATTCTTCTACTCTTCGGATGCTCTCTTATTCGCTTCCCTGTCCGCTACCCAGTACAAGTTCCACGGACCAGAGTACTGTCACATCAACATCAACAAATTCGAACATGCTTCCGGCATCAGCTGCTTCAGCACCCGCAGTCGCAGCTGCAGCTGGGCAGCAATTATCGCCAGCAATCGCCGCGAGATGCTATTCCAAAATCAAAGAACACAGCGGATCATCCACACCAACTGGATTAATTGGAGTAGATGACGGGGTAACCACTGCTTTGCATACCCTTACTAATGGTATCCAAAGACGTCACTCAAAGGAAGAGTCAAAAAGGGTATTCATACATGTTCATCACGCAATATCACCACATATCCCATTGAACCGGCTCCCGTCGACCCCCAGCATAGGAAGTGCGGTCGATCGTCCGTCTGGGGGTGCAGGAGGCTATTTTTCGCCTAGTGTCTTCAACAGTATCGTTGTCGCGCCTGGGAGTAATACTTCTACACCCGGGGCAGGTATTTTATCAGTTTCGACCCCGTTACCGAACCCCATCATGCCACCATCGAGTCTACACCTTACGCTCCTGGAACGGTACATTCCGCCGACATCAATTGAGGAGGACAAGGACATGTTTTCTCTGGCCTCATCAATTCTTCTTGACAGACTGTTTGAGCTATCGCCAAAGGGAGGAAGCTTATTGTTTATCTACCCAACAAGGAAAGGAGCGAAAGACTTTGATAGACAATATTTGGGTCCTGTGTTAGACCCGTTATTGAGAAAATTGATGGTTCTATACATGCTTCGAGAAGACTTGTTGTGGGGTATTAGAAATATGTCTGCAATAAATGGGATGAGGGAATTCGAGGGCTTGAAGACGGCACTCAAAATGATTTGTAGGAAGGTTTCTTCTTCCCAAAAACAGAAATCAAGGGACTTTTCAGGTCAACCAAATACCGTTTTTAAGTTAGTACATTCTAGCAAGGAGAACATTCCCTTGAATGACAACAGCTGGAGGGAATGGTGGACCCAGCAGGAACAACTGAGGATTAGGGAGGCGGTTAAAAGCCACATGTCGAACCTTCAGCCACCAGGGGAATCATCACCTAATTCAAGTCCTAAGAAGTCATCACGAGGGCCACCTTCAATCCAATCGGCAAAGGGGCCACCCCCATCACCAACATCTTCAACCTCGCCCACATCTTCCGGAATGCAATATTCCTTTGGATACGGTGCGCCAGGAGATTTGGCAAGGGAAGTTCTTGACGGCGTTCGCGCGCCCACCGTTCGGCCTTCTTCTAGGGGAATGAGTGAGGCTGTAGTGGCAAGCGCAATGTCAGGAACCTCTGCACTGGGAGTTGGGGGCGTTGTCGGTGATTTTGATGTTATCAGTGGCGGCATTAGTGGTGAGAGGAGAGTTAAGGAAAGGGGGATTGAAATGGGTGTATTTGTGTTGAGGAGGGAATACGTGAATTGAGGGCAAAACTACAATACACGACGGGGCCGAGTAGGGGAATGGTTTAAGGTTTATTTTGGGACTATTTTTCCTTAGATTATTTATTGCGGCGGAGTTTATTTCTTTCGATGTTTCCCCGAGATAGTGCAATATCTATCAATTAGTGGACAAAGGGTTGTTGAATGTGTTTACTTTCTTTTGTATGGGGTACAAAAAACACTTGCATTTTCCTTTGACATGATTTTTCATTTATTATCCCATTATTGATTATTGTCGGTTTTTATCATTAGTAATCTCAGACCCTTTTCTTTCTACCATTTATTCTTGGTCTTACTAGTTTTGAGATTCTCGTACAATCTTCAAGATTTCATTTTTACACTGGGAGCCAAGGGGAAAAGGGACAAAATCATTGGACTGTTCATAAGGCGTGGGAAGGGCAGGGTTGTTCATGGTTTCTCCTCCCAATAGTATTTTTCTAATTACAATTGAGGGAAATCTTGTGGGTGGCAGTAAGGCTGGGTATTCTGAGTACTTCCATGGCCTAGCTGTTAACTTCTGTGACTTTAACTAATCACCTCTAGGAGGACGAGTAATATTTGAGAAAGTAGATGCCCAAGTGAGTGCTTTGTTGCAAGGCGTGATAAAACTCCCGCCGCCGGTTGGGTACCTTATGTAACTAGGAAGTCAAGCTAGGATTCGGAAATTGGTCAAGTTAAATCAATGTACATGTGTGTGCTGCCGGTGCACGGTGAAAAGGAAAATAACGCAAGAGAAATTAGGTATGTACTACGCTAGTAGGGGGGTGAGTCTGATGACAGTGGCCGTGGTTGTAACAGTCTACCAGCGTAGTAGTTTATCGGTAATTGTATCCGCCAATCAAAGCCCCTCAAGGATACAAGATTCGAGACAAGTAAGTACTTCGGTATCAGGGGTAAGTGAGAAGGCACCACACTGCCAAGATTGCGTGAAGGGTGTCTTCTCACTTACCCCTACTCCCGAAGTACATGTAAGCATGACGTCGAGTGATTTATCATGATGTGTTCAGCTATGTTCTGGGCTAATTACAGCAGCATCTTTTATTTTTTACTTTTGGATTAGTAACTTAGACTAGGGTATTTGAACTGAATCAAGTTAGTCCAATGATCGTAGTTGTACTTCACGTTCACGATGTGTAACCGCCAAGTTGATTGTGAATTGGCATCTTTAAGGGGAATAGTTCAAGTAATTGGCTTTGTTGTAGACCGGATATACTCGCATGTATATATACCCGCATGGACGCATATAATAGAAGGCTGTTGGTATGAAGAGTATTCGCTGAATTATGTAGCTAACATGTGTTTTGATTCGCCACCCATTCAACGGTTGGCCGGTTGTTTTGTTCACTATAGACTATACCAGCCAGCTACTCTAAAGCATATGCATGTATTTCGTGATGAAGAAGAGAAGACTACAGGTATAGGTCTTTACGCCATAGTATTAACTTTATGCGGAGCTTGTACCTAGAAACAATGGCACTTGATTTTACTAGAGGTACCACGCGAGGCCACTATCTCACCGCGACCACTCACTCGCCGTTTCCCTTGGCAATTATTAATACAGAAAGAGGGTTGAGGAATTGGGGCATAACTTCATATAAATACTCAAAACTAGGTCACGGAGACTGAACGGCCTCGCGTGGTAGTTTCCTGTCCCTTATACGGTCGGTCCGAATCAAAACCGTGACCGAACCAGATACGGCTGGGTGTACTCAGTTGAACGCAATTATGTTCATTCCCTCTCTCTAATAGAACAAGCGGGGCTTTCCAGCGCGCGAGAAGAAACTCGAGGGTAGAATAACAGGAACTGCGTTTATCAGAGCGTAGCTACCATATCTCGTTTATTTATAATTTTGATCTGAACTAACTGCCTAATTACATGTAGGGATACATCGTCTTAGTCGATCCCCTTGCTTTGGCTATTAGTCATACGGACCGCTACGATAGTACTAAACGCTTACCTAGCTAGCGTGCCCAACACCGTGTCTACCTACATGTACCTACATGTAGGTACCTCTAAAACCGGGTCCGACCGGTTTGGTTTCTTGCCCAGCATTTATTCTTTCTGGGTGTATTGCCATAGACTACGGTCTGCATGCAATTAATGAATTAAATAAATAAAAAATGTTTCGGGCTGTTTACACTCTAAACACGAGTGATGACGAATGACGCAAAAAGACCTTTCGATCCGCATCGAAGAGGCTATAAATAGCTATATATATACTCGTAATTTCATAGCGTTTTTAAACACAACTGGGTGTGCATTCCCGCCAAATCCTGCATGAGGCTCCAAATCTTGGTGGTATGCAGATCCAGCTGTGTTTAAAAACGCTATGAAATTACGAGTACATATATCAAGTATGTGATTATATACATGTATAGGTCTTTACGCCATAGTTTATACTTTATGCGGAGCTTGTACCTAGAAACAATAGCACTTGATTTAAAAAAAAAGATTATATACATGTATACATATATATTGGTTCACTAAGACCGAGCAGGTGGCATATTTGACTGAAGCTCCCCCGCGAATACATGGTTTGTCGATTACGCCTCTCTATTTATATATATTGTTGAAATCACGCAGATGATATCTATTAACGGACTGTTTGTAAAAGATGTTACTAGTACTCAAGGTACATCCAGGGCCGATTAGAAGCTCTGACAGATTTGTAGAGGCCCCAAGACCTAATACCTAACATCGTTTAATACAAGTTCATGCAAAGTTTCTAAATTGAAAGTAGAGTACATACTGGTTTCCATATAAACATGTTGACGTAGTATCTACTCAAGCGTCTTGAGCTATAATTTATATACTCTAGTAAGTGTACATCATGTGAACTTTGGCCATGGTCGATGCGCAATGCCGTTAAACTCGATAATGTAATTAAATACATTTCATCTAATCGGAGATAGCAACCCACGTTTTCTAAAGCATTCCATGGTTGAAAGTCTGACTAAATTAGTGTCTGTAAAGTAACTACAGATTAACTGAGGGTCGGTCATGTCAGGGGACTGGGAAGATATACGGTGGCGAGTGATGAGATACACATAGAGTAGGTATATTATAGCTGTTCGCTGCGAGTTATGAGATAGGTACTTCCCGTTAAGGAAAAGAGGCTACACTATGATAAGAAGCTGGTAACCACTAGATAATTTTTTTGTTTAAATGATTGATGCATGCAGACCGTAGTCTATGGCAAATCGCACAAGGGTACCACTAGATGCTCTACAGTCGCTCACGGGGGAAGGACAAAAACAGGGTGTGGACAAACAGGACTTTTGGGCAAATAGGGAAGATGTTCATCGAGCGAGGGCGAAATCCTGTATGTTTATGTGTACTCGGGTGTGTGCAAAAGTGATCAGAACTCGACGACGATTGGATATGGGTTTGCAGAAGCCACAGCGTGGGAGCCAATAATATCTGCCAAGAATTTACATTTTAAATGGGGGAAACAAGTCATCAGAACTATTTCCAAATCTCCATCAAAAAAACTCGAAAGAATATATATATAATGTTTTATCTATCAGCACCTACTCTATATTTTATTTGGACACACATTTGACTGTGTAGAGTTAACTTTCAGCAGATATCAATGGAACTGAGGGCGAAATTTGGTCTCTGGAGTTCCTTGGGGCATATGGTTGATATAAGCCCAGGGTGGCCAACTTGGCACACCAGAAGGTTCTGATCACTTACCCTCACACCCGAGTACTAGTAGACATCTTTCTCTGGCCGCTCCCTAGCTACTCGAGTAGATGGTTGGCTAAAGTTGTAGGTTGATCGATGCTTGTATTCTGATTTTACTTGTTCGAATGAGAGGGTTGTCGAGTAGCGGGTAGTACTTTACATCCTCAAAATATTACTTATATATCTCTACTCTACGTACCCCCTATCGCCTGATGGGTCGAAACATGCTCAGAATCTGGTGCTCTGCAGCCTTGAAAATTGGGACCAAAGTTACTGTCTGTGGGAGTTTCTTGTTGAGATCTCAACTATGTCATTACCCTATATATATGGCAAGGCAAGCGCCGAGTTTATACAATATGCAGCTCAAACAAAAAGGGCAATTGAGTAAAGTATGTAATCTACTATAGGTTCGAGGTCACAAATTTTGAGTCGTCTCCAACGTCATTTGGCAGATAATGGCCATGCATGTTTGATTTCTTGTTTGATTTCGCCATGATTAATATTGGAGATCCTCACTCTCCAAGGCCCCGTTCGGACAACCCAATAATTTAGATTATTGGCGATAATCTGAGGGAATATCGACTTTCATATCATCACAACAATCTATGCTGTTCGTGCAATTGAATAATCCAACATTCGGAACTCCCGATTATCCCAATAATCCGCCAAGAAAACAATCACCTTCGGAGGTAATTATCTCACACAACACAGATATCCTGAGAGCATAATGCTATTTCAACGTTATCCGGGCATGCACAGATTATGAGTATTAGGATTATCATTTTCGCTACCTGATAATCCAGTCTGTCCAATAATTCGAAGGAATAATTTAAGATTGTCCGAACGGGCCCTAAGTCCACGGGTGCTGATCTTGCTGCTGTACCCGTTTACCACGGAAAGAACCAGAAAATGCAAGTGACGGAGACAAGGATAATTTTTATAATCCCTGTATCCCTAGTTTCGTTTTCTGGTTCTTTCTCCTGTATCCGAGTACTTTACAAGGTTTAGAAATGATCAACGATCCTTAAGATAGGTACAGTCAAGTTTGGGGCAACGACGAACCTGGAACGACGATGAAAACACTTATTTCAGCCAAACAAGTGGTTGCATACTAGCCCGGGCGCCACTGTCTTGACTGACAAAGACCCCTGTTCGTCGTTCAACCAGTTTCGCCGTTGCCCCCAAGATGACTCTACTATGTATTCGTAAAAGGTCCCGTACTTATACCAAAATATCAACGACCAAGTATAGTATAATTCTGACAAGGGAGATTCATGCTCCAAATTCTTGGCCTAATTGAGACTTTCGTAAAGGTGTAGTAAAAGGACCTTTTTAGATATATTTCACCTTTAGGATTTGTTCTTTGTATGTAGATATGGCCCAAAAGCGACCTGTAGAGTCTTACAAGTGCCTAGATAGAAGATGCATGATTTCAAGGGAGATAGGAAAGCTCTCAGGATTCTGCGTGTGTTTTGATGGTTGCGCAAATACATATTTGATATACGAGTACGTTGAACAGATTATTTCTGCAGCTGTCCAAGGCGCATTTCATTTCAAGTGTAAGGTAGAGCCTAAGAATCCTGAAATAAACCTTTTCAAAGCGCCTCACCAGTCGAAGTACAGGTCATGATTAATTTGCTCGCATCAACTGCACTTTGTGGCATCCTTCCTGTTACAGCTGGGGACACCTATAACCGGAGCACTTTGTGTCCCAACTCCTGACGATAACTCCACCACCATCACAACACCTAAAATTATTTTGACTCTATAGAATTGTAGAGCAGAAGGCAAAGAATTATTCTTTAGAAAGAAAATTAATTCAAATCTTTTGGTTGAGGTACTAAAGGGGTTTGAAGTTAGTGTACTTTTGGTGTAGCGGTCCCCAATGTCGCATCATTTTATTGCCTAATCGGGTAATATTCTGGTCTGTCCATGCCTAGTTGGGATATAAATAGCCCAATCTGGGCAAGTACATTAGTTTCCAGGATATTATCTCAATACGGTAATTGATCACCCAAAATGAATGTCGCGGACCATACTGCATTTGTGCACTTGCGGAGAATCCCAGTCCTCATCGGATAAATCATCTGGTTGCACGTTGCTCCCTCCACACGTGAACTCCGAAGAGATGTTGCCAAGATACTGCGCTGAGTATTATTTGGAGCAGGATATTGATATCGGAGGACCCCGTTGCTACACGGGGGAGTGAACTAGGTTCTCTACGAGTAGAGTGTGCCTTGAAGAACGACGAGGTACAAGTGGCGCAGTTTGTGTAACTCTACCGTGTCGATACCGCCTGTATGTACTCTACATGTACCTATAGTCGCTCACCTAGTGACGTATGATGGTTGTGTTAGTAGTAATTTACCCTTGGCGTCTCTGCTATTGGCCTCAAATCCCTGACCGCCATCAGACAGGATCCGTCTTCACCCCGTGAGTGACTGTACCCTGGTGGATATATGCAGGCCAAGCCGTCTGTTGTCGATGCTCTCCGTCCATAAATATAGGGTCACTTTACTAAGTTCTATGCCGGTAGGTGAGATACCGATTTGTTTCGGAGGATGACAATGATTTTGCTGATTGATTAGTAGTCGTCATTCTTTAGGCAGTCCAACCTACCGTACGAGGCTATGATCGCGCTAGTATAGTGAGAGGATACTGTATCAGAAATGGGGACCGCGTGGTTACGGCATTTTGTCCGTATTTTAACGACCTATACGATAGTGCTACTGTACCGCAGTGGTAGGGCATTGCCAAAGACTGCGGCAGTCATTTTATCCATGTTTCTAGATCTGTCACTGTAGATAAGAAACCCCGACGCTAACAGGTTACGCAATCCTACATGTACCGGGTGTTGAGGGTAAGTGATCAGAATCTGATAAGTAAATGCTGCGGTGAATACATGTATTTCTCTTATCAGATTCTGATCACTTTTCGCTACACCCTAGTACATACGTGTCCCGCAAACCCGTACGGGACAGCAAGAGATCCGAGAGATAGTGAGGTGCGACTGTACTCTAGTTACCGCTCATCACCAGATTCTGTTTCTAGAAGGCATGGAGAAGAGATGAGGCAGCGTGATTTCTATATTCCATATTGACCAATCATATCCCCTGAAACCCCAGATGATGCAAGGTTAAGTCCCCGCACACAGTCACCATTCAAGTTCAGCCTCTTAATCGCGCCCCCTCCTCTTGCTTGTTGGCTTGTTCCTTTGGCCATGCCACCATGCCACTACAGTTTGTTAAAATTTCAAGTTCGGTATTCAAACTGCTAACAATTACAACTCACGATCTTTCCGGTCTGCGCTTGAAAAGGCCGACATTATTACCGTATCATTAGCAACTTGATGCAAACAGAAAGGTACACACCAATCAACCACCAGTGAGGTCTTGACGCTTTTTGTTTTTACTCGTACGACGTGACGGTGCGCAAGGAGAAAAGGGAAGGCAGGGCTGACATTTTCCTCGTGAGTTTATTGCCCCATAGTAGACAGACGACGACGTGGAGACCGCCATAGAAGCCCTGGATCATTTATCGTGCTCACAATAATTAGCACCAAGCTTTATTTCCCAAGCCTTCAACTGCAGTTTAACTACATATTCTGTTCCTTCTTGGATTTATTGGCTCCAGCTAGTTAAGAAGCTTAGACTTGACAGCCAGCAGCACCACGCACGGCCGGGAGCGAAACCATACAGGCTTAGCAGAGACTATACAAAATACCTTATTTCTCGTCGCGAAGTCCGTCTGATTGCTATCGGTTGTATACGTTTCGCTGGTCGCATACATATATGCCCCACGAGTCATTGGGACCCCCATCTCCAGGCTGGATACAGTACTACCTACTTGGGCATTGCAATGGAGTGCTTGTCCGATGATCAGATGCGAGTAGCGAGGACCCCAGCGATATCCATATGTCCTCCATCATTTCGGGAGGACGGGGAAGCGTTGCCTATGGATAGTTGCAGTTCCTCGCGACTTTCTGTTGGCTCGGTAGAGCCGCCAGTGTCACCTTCAGCGCCGTTCTCCATGATGAGGTTGGATAGTCCGTTTACACCGAACTCAAGTCTTGAGGATGTGGAATATGAGGGTGAGTCTTTTAAGGAGGGTTGGATACGCGGGTCCTCTGATAGGTAATGGGCACCGTCACGGCCAGTAAGTTTAGAGACAGGCTGACAAGAGAGTTGTAGTGCTGGGGGTCTAAATAATTTGGGTTTTTCTACTGATCTGCTGTTGGATGAGAGTTTCCTTACCCTAATTGATTCAGTCCCCTTTCCGGATATATCCCCAAAACTAGGGAGCGAAGATAATGAGCTGGGTAGCCAGAGCACAACTTGTTCGCATCTCTCTCCAAGCCCGGATTTTCACCTTGCACGCCGCTACACCGACGGCTGGATCATGGATAAACTCAGACCCATCTGGAACTTCGCAAGAGCCCCAGACTCTCGAAGAGATCAGGTGCCTCTCGGAACTACACACTCAGACAACACAACGCTTTGCTCTACGGTGGCGACCTCGGGCCGGGCAGTTACTTCACCAACAGCTAGGTCACAGGCTTCAGACCCATGTACTACTGGAATCGATACCGATAAACGTATTTATGGTAGTTCACCGCAGAAACGGCCACGAGAGGAGCAACCAAAAGAACCTTCTCTGTCTTCACGGTGTAGCTCCTGTGTTTCACTATATCATCACCCATTGACGACTAAGCAGAAAATTTTCTTGAACAACTTACCTATTGAAATCCTGCTCTTGATATTCGAGTATGCCTACCTGTACGAGTTGCCCAGATGCGAGCACAAAAAACATCTCGGGGAGATTACTCGCCGGTCAACTACCGATTTTTTGCCCCCTCCTGCCCCGGTACCTGAGTCGGCAGCCGCCTCAGCATCCAGTACAGATGAACTGCCGGGACTTCCGGAAACACTGCGAATATATCGTGCCAAGACATTACTCTACATCGCGCTTACATGCCGTCAATTCAACAATATTCTGTGGGATCCCTATATCGACCATACATTTTGGCGAGATGCAGCGAGATGGTGCTGGAGTTGGTTACCGGAAGAATTGGCAGATGTACAGGGGTTACAAGTAGTACATCAGTCGAATTGGAGGAACCTGGTAGGGGTATTCATGAGGTCCGAGAATGGGCTATTCAAACAACAAGGGGGAGGGAAAGGCGGGGTGGAGAGCTTTGGGGGCAGCAAGGAGTGTACTCAGGCGCGGTTGTGGAAGGATGAAGAGACGAAGAAGTTGCTACAAATGAAGACTGCAAAGAAGAGGAGGCTTTTGATGGCCTGCGCACAGCCGGGACCGGACCTATTTCATGTATCGCATGATGTGGAAAAAGGGCAACATATTATTAGTCTACATTTAAGAGGAGGCGCCGATTACTTCATCACCATCGACGAATATGGCCGTTTCAGCAAAAAACCAGCCAGACTCCCGGGCGGTCTCAAGTGTAACGAGAGAAGCATGGGATACTTCCCACCTGACGTATTTGAAGTTGAGGGCGACCGTTTCCAGTTGGTAAAGGTTTTAAAGCGTCGGGATCGCTCCACTGAAGTATCCCCAAACACCAATCCTAAAGCCAAACATCATCCTAAGCCCACAGTGGAGGAGATTGTCACTTGGAATCTTAGTTGTGTCCCGGAATATGAATCCGACCCTACTGCCACGGTTGCTAGATGTGCGAGTAAAGATGGGTGGCTGGCGTTCAATCTGTTCTCTCATCGTGACCGTGATGATTCCAGTATCGACCTTCTACTAGACCCACCCCTCGATCCCCCGGAGGATCAGAGACTGTTCTGCGTGCAGGCCTTTGGTTATCCAGGCTGCCAGACTCAAAAGGGAACAACCGCCGGTAACGAAACCATGAGCGAGAAACGTCGAGGTAAAATGAGAACAACAGACTACACACCTATGGATCTCGACACTGAGGAGCCCCAAACCATTTTTCGCTGGCGCCGTGAGTTTGAGTACGAGCGAGCGAGCGACTTTGACGCCGCTCGCCGTCTGCATTATGTCATTTGCAATCTTCGATTGAATTCCAGTAAAGTTGCTGTCCTCATTCGATGGAACATACGGACGCAGTCCTCAAACGAAGAACTCGTTGACCGACAATTCCAAGTCTTGGACCTAAAAACCGGTGCTACAATCCATGTCTTGCAATTCCCGAATCTCTACTGGGACCACCGACATCATGATATGTGTGTAGCGTATAATGAACTCAGACACAAAAAAATGAGTAGATTGTATAACCACATGGGCCCTGACGGAGTAATGGGTGCTGGAAATAGGTGTACACGCATTCATGAAGATAAGTTTATCCTTACGGAGAACAAAATAATTTCGGGCAGTCACGATTACTGTAACTGGGTATGGGATCTCAACACCGAACAAGTGTCAGATACCAAGGCGCTTGTCTTCAACGCTGAGCGGAATGATGCTGGTGTAGCAGACCCATTCACGGTGCTAGACGACTTCTACTGGGATGAATGTCAAGGAGAGATAGCGAGTAATGTCCCGAAGAAGGAGGGTTGGAATACTAAGAATGAGCGCGCGGGGTGGTGGGTGAGAACTCCAAACCAAGTGATGTGTTATTGGCATGGTATCGCAAATAGCATCGATGGCCGTTACTTCGCGGCCTGCAGGCCCGGGAAAATGTTTGTGTGGGATCTGGAAGCAGAACGGAAGACGATTTTGGGGTTTCAGAACTTCAGTAATCGTAGTAATACCCGTTGGCTGGGGAGACTGGCAGCACACGCGCAGAATTTGAAACACCGGTTACGGAATTGGTTCGTGTGGGAAGATGTCCTACCCGAGCAGGGGCTGTGGCTACTGTTTGATGACCTAGAGGCCATTTATCTAGATAGAGACGATATATTGAGCGCGTGTGGCCTCAGCAGCGGCAAACGAACCTGGCAATTTCAGAAAGACGATTTTACGTTTTCCGATCGCGACAAAGAAATCGAGGGGCGAAGAGAGGTCCATCTGAACGAGGACGAGGACGAGGATGACGATTATTACGAGTCAGATGAAGGGAGTTTACATGGTATCAAAAGAAGGAGGACTAATTCGTTTGGATTTGAATCCTACACGGAGGAAGATGGTGGGTTTATGTTCGACAATGAGAAAGAGATGGACGAATTTGGACAGTAGTCTTTTGATTTAACCATCATGATAGTGTTTTATGTCTTGAGGACCGACTTTAGAGTTAATTGTGGTTGGAGTTTAAGGCATCATGGATTTTTTTTTTTGAGCGTCAGGTTTTGGACAATGGTAAATATGATTGCATGCACATTAGTCTCTTAGAACGTTAGACTACTAGTGATTTTCTTCAATCTTATGAAACTTGATTGGCCACAACTTTGTTTTGACCATGGTGCGTTCGTTCATCATGGGCGCTATTGCTCCCCCTCCCTTTTTTTTCTCCTGTAGTATGTGGTGATCATCATGTAAAAAGGACCTGTGCGGCAACGCAACAAGGCCGCACTCTCCAGCTTCCAATTGATGGGACCAATGGTCGAAAAAATAATTCTGGGCTTCACTCTTATCGAAGTCCTTTGATCAATTGAGCATTAGGAGGATTTGGAGTTTATTCGTTGTGTTATTCTTCGGAATAAGGATTGGCTGTGCGGATAGCTTTGCTAGATTGACTCTTATAAGATGGTTGGGCGTACGTACTCGGGTGTGAACTGCCTCTGGTTGGAGAGAAGCTTCTGGTTGGCCCACCGGGCTTATATCAATCATGTACCCCAAGGAATTTCATAGGCCAAAGTTTAGCTCTCAGTCTTATTAGTATCTGCTGAAACTTAACCATACACAGTCGAACATGTGCTATTATAGTCCACCGAACTAGACTCGCTGGTGGGTATGCCGAGGATGGGGCAATGCCGAACAAGGATTACTCAGATGAGAAAAAAGGTAGGTACAGTCGGGGTACAGAAGTTTTGGTAATTTTTGGTTGCCGTTGCAACACAAAATTTGTATGGGGACACCATACAAAACCAGAAACACCCAAACCATCACTTTAAAAATTGGAGGGCACATGCCTGAAGAAGGGACACAAAATTCTAGAATTCTCCAAGCTCCATCTTGAGACAATTTCCAACTGTCCTTGAAGGGTTACAATTCTTTTGGTGAGGTTGGGTGGTTGTTTCGGGCAGCCCAACATGGCTACTTTCGCTGTAAAAAGGGTATATTACCAAAACTTCTGTCCTAGTACTATACTGTAGTTGGTTGCAACCCCCGAGTTTCAGCATTCCCCCAACTTCGGCATACCCCCCCGTCAGCGAGTGACCAACACATTCTGTATTGGAAGGGGGGGCCAGTATGGTGTTCGGTAACTGCGGACAACTATTAAAGGAAACTGGGCTGAATATCTCCCGCCCCAGTCCCGAGTGGTACCATCGGGGCGACCCTCATACGATAAAAGAAAATGTTTTGCTGGTTGAGGGCGTTGATCGCAATTGTAGCAGAAAAAGCTGGAATAGTTGTATTTCAATTGCTTTGATAGAAAGATACATTACTTTCCGTTAGAACTGTTTGTTTCTACTAGAATATTTTAGGGAGAAGTGAGAAAAAGTCGGCGATGGGGGCAGCTTATATGTGAAAACCAGTGTAAGACTAGCTATAGTTGATACATCTATGTACATAATGACATAAACTGCTGTAGGATATATATCTGGACCTCTGTTATTGTTTCGCTTGGTAATAAATGGGGAGCATCTAGTGCACCCAAATCTGTTCCTTCTCGGGGGAGGGGAAGAGGGAGGAGGGACATCCTATAGCTATCTTTATAAGGCATATATAGAATACATACAGTCACTCCGCAAAAGTGTTCGTGATTTAGTTTTAATGTCAGTGCGCAGTGTGACGCACCCGTGAATTTGACATTACTAAAGTTGAAATTCAAAACACCGAAAAATATATAATATAGTCCGTGACTATATGAAAAAGAGTGAGTCATTAATTTCCTCCTTCATTGATTTTGGGCGCCATTGTTCACTGGGAAAGTCTTCCAATTCGGGGGGTTTTGATGGTCCGCCACAGTTACATTTGAAGAGATGTCTCACTCCGAAATCAGAATCACGAACACTTTTGCAGAGTGGCTGTATGTAAAGAGGGACTGCTGTAGACCTCTCTCGCAGAGCCCATGTTAATCTCAGAGACGACTACCCGCTTCGATATTGAGGGATACAACTGATTGAGGAAGGCAGAGCGACAGATGACAATAAGCGAAAGAGTACACATGCAAATCGAATCATGGGCATGTCATTTCTGTAGCTAAAACCTGGCAGTATTAGAAACGAGCCGAGATATTAATGAATTAAATAAAAAAAAAAAAAAAAACGAGCCAAGATAACTGAGTTAAACAAACAAACAAAAAAAAGCCAAGATAACTGAGTTAAATATGCGAGTGATACTACATGACCGAATATTAAAGTGGTATACGTATCACTGGAACGTACATAGTGTGGGTATAATAGAAGGCGCGAGTAGATATCTGAAGTCAACGCGTGCAGAAGAGACTATGTTGAGAGTTTTGTATCATCATCAGGTGGTAATCTCACTCCATTACAGATTTGAAAGAAGGAGGGAAACTATCTAACATGTGCCAGAACCAGAGATTGTGATAGTGCCACTAGTTCTACCATTTTCATCAAGAGACTTCCCCTCCATCTTTTCAATGCATTCCACCCCTGACACCACTTCACCAAAAACAACATGCATGCCGTCGAGATGAGGGGTTTTCTTAAAGGTGATGAAGAATTGGGATCCTATTCCTTTGTTAGCGCTGATTCTCAGACTCATAAGGAGTAGAAAAGAGATTTACCGTTCGTATTTTTGCCTGCATTAGCCATAGAGAGAAGATATGGCTTGTCATGTTTTTTTACAAAGTTCTCATCGTTGAACTTCTCGCCATAGATGGACCTTCCACCAGTACCCTATGCATAAACATTGATGAGTACCTGCTACATCATGTGGCCAAAGAAGATGTGTTCACATTGCCTCGGGTAAAGTCCCCACCTTGAGCCATGAAGCCAGCGATCACACGGTGGAATGTGGAGCCTTCATAGCCGAATCCATTCTCGCCAGTACAGAGTTCGCGGAAGTTCCTGGCAGTAATAGGGACGATATCGTCATAGAGCTTAAATATAATCTTGCCCCAATCCTCCTCTAGGATTAAAGTTAGTTTAGTTTTCTTATCAAGCAAAAGCATGATATCTCCGAACTATCAATTGAGTCCGAGAGAGTTATAGCAGCTTCCACCATAGTTTATGACTTCATTATCTGTGATCGTGGATGTATTATGTTGAAAATAAGAAAATGGCAGGTGCCTACTTTTACCTCTGGGCGATGCGTATTCAAGGTCAAAATAAACATTAGACATGATGGGTGTTTAGGGGAAGACTTGGTTTAGAGAAGAACGTATGTGATTGGGATGATGTTTGAGGTTTATGCCAGGCGAAGAATATTGGATGGAGAGAGGGAGAGGTAGCAAGTGTGAAGAGAGCGGGGTGGGGGAGAGGGGTATTATAAAGTATGTACATACATGTAGGTCTCCATAAGTCTTGTAAATTCTAAGAAGCAATCGATAATTCATTAGCTGAGCCGGTAGGGTGTACTTAGTGTCAATCGCCCATGTTCGATAACGCAATCAATATTTTACACGCCTCAAGACAGAGGACAAATTATGAGGTCTAGAGATCCGCCAGCATCTAGACAAAATTTAAAAGCTGGCACATGGCACATGGACAATTTGTTAAGGATAGAATATCCACCCCCGAAGCAGTTTACTGCCCTGGCACGTAGCCAATCACGCCTGGCACAGGCTAGGGTTTCGTGCCAGCACATCACTTCCCAAACGGGGAAGTTACCCTGCCCACCGGAAGGTATATAGCCAAGGCATTGAGCCGTTATCTCTCTGTTTACTCCGCTATCTTTATTGTGGGATATTAAAATTATCCGGACTAGCGTCGTAATCATATAAATTGTTGAGCTCGTATTGAAACTTAAGAGAATAGAGGCATAAGAAATCGCCAGAACTAAATCTCTTGTGTTCTCTCCTTGTGGTTGTGGAGGAAGGCGAGATTGAAGTGGGAAAATATGGTTGCAGCAATGTTCGGATAATTTTGATAACGCGCAATACGATCCAGATAGGTACATTTAGGTTGAGTAGCACCGCGGCTACTGATGGCAAGCGTTACTTGTATCAGGATTACCATAAAGGGCTTGGTTAAGTGTCTCGTTGTAATTCGGCCTGACGATTTGAGGGATGCAATCCTCTCTGTACGTATTGCAATGTATTGATATATACTCTACATATATTGACGGAAATGGTCTTCCACCGTCTCCATACATCAAGCCGTATCTCGGTTGAACAACTGATCTTTAATCCGAAAGTCGTGATATAAATATCGTAGAGAAGTCCATGATGAGGTGATTGGTCACGACTTCCGTATTGGTTTGAGTAACACGATAATTAGGATACGGCCTAACGGCTTAAGGGACGTTTGTGGTCACGACTGATATTGCATGCTATATAAAAATACGCCAAGCTCATGATTTTGGGTGTATGCAATAATGGCCCGGTTCAAAAACGTCAGAGAAATACTACATGTAGTATGCATCTGGGGACACCATCTATGGTACCCGAGTTCTGTAGAGTAGAGTTGCTCGCACCGGCTAGGGGATGCATGGGTACGTACGCGACTAGTGTCTGGCTAACGTTCGTAGAGCTAAGCTAGAGACCGAAAGTTATCTTAGTACGCCATAGAACGCCATAATGCATGTTGATAACGACATCTGTACATATAAATTAACTTAACTCCCATGAGCATCTTTAGCTTCACTCACTACACGACGTATTTAAAGCACCCAAATGCCCCTTCTTAGCTCTTACAACTAACGATAGGCTTGAGAGAAGTATGGAGAGCGAAAGAGTCTCTGGATCTACGTGGAAAGGGAGAGATAATTCTTGCTCGGCACGGGTGAAATCCCTCCTTTTTTTTTTTAAACAGATCGACAATGTTTGATGTATGTATTTCAACTAATGAAATCTCGAGACTAAAATACAACCGGGCTATAGCTAACCGACTACATGTATTCAGCCCAAAAGGTTACCTCTGCCGGCCTTCTAGCTTAAAAGGCAATAATAGCTCTAGCATATCAATAAGAATATCCAAGTTTAAAATCCACATTCTGCCCTGACTGCCTTGAATCTTTTAACGCTATCTCTCGCCTCCAATTTGTCATTCCAGGCCGCAAGAGTTGGGAACTCATTCCTCCAACCATCGAGCTCTGACACGAAAAAGTCGGCGACCCATTGATAAGGCACAAATGCAAGATCTGCATACGATAGTTTGTCATCTACCAGGTACTGCTTCCCCTCAAGGACTTTCTCAAGAACACCCATGATGCGCATGGTCTCGGCGCGGTAACGCTCGATTGCACTAGGAATCTTCTCCTGGTGATATCTCAAGAACCATCCGAGTTGGCCCATATACGGTCCCTGACCTGTGCGTTTTTCATGTGGTCAGTAAACGTAGCAAAGAGCATTGATATATAGAAAGGGATTGCGGATCAAAAGCTAACCGGACATCTGAAACATCAAGTACTGATTTGCAATAGCGGTCGAGTCGAAATCTGCGAACGAGATGTTGTGTTCTTTATCATATTTACCAACGAGATAGAGCATAATGGCACCGGACTCCCAGATGGTAAAGTCATTGTTGAAATGGTCGATAAGAGCTGGGGTACGGCCATTGGGGTTGACTTTGGTGTATTCTGGCCCCTTGTTCTCACCTAACAGTCCGATTCAATGAGTTAATAAAAAAAGTTATACTTCCAAATAAGCACGAATATATATATACCTTTTGTCACATCGACAACTACGGTTTTATATGTGAGACCTAGTTCTTCGAGGATAATGACAACTTTCCATGGGTTGGGGCCCCCAGAGACAAAGAGGGTGAATTGCTTTCCATGGCCAGTTGTTGAGGATGACATTTTGATAGGTACGAGATTTTTCTAGAGGACGCTATATAGCTGCACTGATGAGATCTTTAGGATGGATATTGATGCTTGGTTGTGTGTCGACTGGAGTATAATTTTCTCAGCTCTGGCGCAAAACGGTATTTATATTCATCGTCTACATCTTTCATCCTCAAAAGCAATAACTACAGCACGCTATCCATTAAGCCGTCGGGCCAAATTGAAATGAATTACCCAAACCCTTTATGACTCAAGCCCTTTATGGCTCAAACCCTTTATGGTAATCGTGATATCTGTATCGCTATCCTGTTGCAACCTGTCACGACTGATCTCAAGTCTCTAGGCGTTGACTTGATCACGATTACCATAAAGGGTTTGAGTGACTTAATTTGACCTGACGACTTAACTGGTTAGTTGGATTATCGGACGAGAGAGTGGCCGCCACGTGACTCGGAACACGGGATAAGTTCCTCCGCTTCTTACAAAGCATCAACCCCGGTGGCAGCGGCGGAACCTTTACACCGCCCCTAAAACCTTGTATGATTTGGCATCAATACTTGAAACCCCGGCCCCGGAAATTATTAGCTCGTGTACTCAATCTGCCCATCGATGCAACGGCCAAACTCGGGGGGATCTGCAACATGGTTACAAGCGTAGCTATCCCTTGGACGGATGAAACTGTCAAATTCGCAGCCTGCCTTTTTGAGATAATACTAGCCCAAGCAGGTATCTAACACTTATTTTTGATTGGCTCTATGTTTATTCTCAACCATTAAGAGCAACGGATATACCCAACTCAGTGCGTGCACGTCCAGGCTGCGAATTTGACAATTTCATCCGTCCAAGGGATAGACATCAAAAAAGGAACATCATGATCAAGAATAAAACCTTGAGCATACTGCTGCTTCGTGGGAGAATCGAGTTTAGCACCGGTCCGAGTGTTGCCAATTTACAGATATTGTCAGCACGCGTCATAGCAAGATTGGATTAACTTTCCGAATCATATACCGGTCTGCAGTGCCATTTTAGCCTCCGGAAATCTTTAAGTCTCCGAGAAGTAATAGCTTACCGGCTCTAAAGTGGAGAACTTTGATTACTATATTGAACTCTTAACACCAATAAACCCTTCGAGAATATACGCATAGCATTAGATTAGAGCTATAATAGCTAACAACACGTGAACCCGTAGCTCTACACAATAAAACTTTGAGTTGTTGGATACTCACAAATCCTCTCAAGTGGTTTTTAATCATTCTCATAACCTCGGGTTGGTAAAAATAATAAAGACGATTAGAATTCAATTGCAGTGCCTCTTGATCTCAATGACCTATCCCCAATGAATTAGGTGCTCGAGTCATATCTATAGTCGAACGATTGGCTTAGGATTAGTCCCAGATAAATATTTGGCAGGGGATGGTTGTACCACGCAGACTTAATTATTTCATGGTATGTCACTCGCAATATTAGTTCCTCTCATCGTTGTACAAAGTAGTTAAGAGAATATTAATTAGGCGGTCAATTGGTTTTAGGACGTTAAAAATTGGGAGGCTAGCTGTCAAATGAAATTGATAAATCCGAATTCTCTCAACCGGGAGCGATTTAGGTTAATACTTCGATTCCAGATTGATCTAGCTTCAAGAACTGGCGAGAATTTGACGCAACTTGGAAAAAAGAGAAAAGCTTCAGCAGTGAATTAACAAGCGACCTTACTGCTGTGGACCAAAGCCGGCATAGAACCAGCACTAGGGGATATGGAAACAATTTGCAAAATTGAGACACGAGCAAGGAGAAAGAGACGAGGAACGGGAAGAAGAGGGAAAAGAGGCGAAAAGAGGATATGGAGGGCTAGAAAGGGACCGAGAGGAGGAACAGGAGTGAAAAAGAGTTATTTACATGAGTTCTGCGCTGTTACTACGTGTTTTAGTATTTTGTGTGGGTGTGGCGGCGGAAGACGGGAAATTCTGGGGAGTGCGATATTGCCATAACCGAAAGGTTACATGTAACTTATGAATTAAACAAAAAAATAAGAGACCTTGGCAACAATGGCTCTCAATTGGTTGGATCCGATGATAACATGTACATAAATATAACAGAACCACTATCACCGTTGCTACACCCCAATTGGCAAAATTCGAAATAATATATTGTAAATGTATATATTTCCTAAGTCCGTTGTAATTGACGTGCTATGTTTGACCTACAATTTCTCTAGTTCTTTGCAAGAGCTTCCTTGGCCTCCTTCATCTTCTTCACATAATCCAATTCATTCAGCTTCGCATCCCAAGCAGCAACCTTGGGGTACTTCTCCTGCCACCCCTCAAGTCCTGGAACCCATCCCAGCAACCCGTTCCACGTGATGAACGAGATATCAGCATAGGAACATTTATTGCCCACGAGCCATTCCTTGTCTTTGAGAATGTCTTCTAGGACACTGAGAACTCGGAAAATTTCGTTGGTGTATCGATCGATAGCGCTGGGGATCTTCTCACTGTGGTATTTGTTGAACCACACTGCTTGTCCGTAGTATGGGCCCTGACCTGGAATATTATGTCAACAACCACGATATACGTTTCATGGAAATAGTGGAGAGACGAACCAGACATCTGGAACATCAAGTACTGGTTTGCAATCGCATTTTGATCAAACTCTGCAAATGAAATCTTATGTTCCTTGTCATACTTGCCAACAAGGTACTGTATGATAGCACCGGACTCCCAGATCACAAAGTCGTTGTTAGAATGATCTATGAGAGTAGGCATGCGTCCATTGGGGTTCAGGTCGGTGTATGGTTTTTTCTTATGTTCCTCTAAAGATATATTAGTCAATTGGTAACAGGGAAGGCCGGGGGCGAATTACGAGTGCTAGAATCGATGTTTATGAGGTGGTAAGGGAGATTTAACGCCTCGAGTACAATGGCAACCTTCCATGGGTTGGGACCACCATGAGTGTAGAGGGTGAATTGCTTTCCGTGTTCAGTAGACATGTTGATTTCAAGATTAAGTCAGGAAGTGGAGGTGGGTTGATTGATTGGCGAACTGGTGAATCGATGAGAGTGAATGCTTTGATATTCTGGATCCTCACAATCAACAGCGCGGAGAGGCAAGGCTTTATACCTTCCCATCAACTTGGATGTATGTAATTCCATTAATAAGAGCTAGGTACATGTAGGTATTAACTCATTCTCTACTTTTCCAACTAACGTGCCAAGGTTCCCCGCACTCTCCTACGAAGTTGTTTTGGCCTACGAGAAACACTTAGACGACCCGCATTAGCGGAAAGGGGGAAAAGTCAGCGAGACAGAGATTGCATTCCCAAAGCTTTGTCAGAACTTCTAATTTCCGCGAAGAATCGTGAAGAATCGAACAGCACCACGTAAGCGCTGTAGCTCTGTTGTTGACAAATGATAGTGTTACAAATCGATGCATACATGCACCCCTGCTCTTGTTCGGCCGATAAAAAACTCCTGCTCGTCACGAGGTGACGGAGTTACACATATGTATTTACTTAATGAAAAGCTGCCGGATATTGAGGCTCAGACTGTACTGATCAGCTGCAGTTTGAAACACCAGGATTCGAGTGATAGGGATTGATACGATGACTCTTTAGGTGCAGCTAAACCTCCCTATAAGATCAAACCTCGTTATAAGAAACGTACCTCGCTATAAAAAAATACCTTGCTGTAAGAAACAGAGCATAGGGTACACGCTAACGACTTTATCCCAAAATCAATCGCCATAAGGTATTTTTGCTATGAAACGAAAATTGTCTGCGCTTGGCGTTTCTTATACTATACTCTAAGTAGGTACAATTTATAATCCGGCATTCGCCATAGCACCGTAGTGTCTACCTTAATTAAGCGAGCTCACATAGCGCAACCTTGCATGTGGAAGCTTGTTTTATCTAAGCTGATTTGCAGCCATGCATCTCGCTGACATCTATGCTTACCAGCAAGTGGTGGAGACAAGGATAATTTGTAGTCACTCCATACAAATAATCCAACTACATTTTCTGGTTCTTTTGCTGGTAAGCATGTACCTACAAGAGTAGAGGGAGCTTCAATAGGGCTACATATCGGCTTTCGACCCCTCCCCTCCCCACATCCCGCTTCCCTCCAGAGAGGCGGTTTTTACCCAATCCATGGATTACAACCAATTCCGTGTCAACCGAACAGGCCCTAAACGGGCTGGTTGCAATGCGGGTTAGGGTTCTTCTCACTCGGCCAATCAGCAGTCAAGCCCGCACTCCACATCTGGCTCCATTTTCGACTCCCCGGAACTAGCGGAAATCCAATAATGCCAAGCTCCAGGAGGTCCGGAGTCAAAAACGCAAAGTCTCTATTCTGTTAGCTAGTCTGGTTGTTGAGGAATACGGTTCCGGCACCCCCGGGTACATGTAGATTAGTAATCTGGCACTAAGCTGCCCATACGTATGAGAACGCCAATAATAAAAAAATTCAAACCCTCTCCGGCTTATATGTCTAAAAGAGTAGCAACTTCAGTGATTAGATTAGAGGTATCAAAATGTTTCTCCATAGGATAGAAGGTATCGTACGTACTGTATTATATGTTTTTTGTGAGTTTTCTTGGCGTAGTGGAACCGCAAAAAAACCTCACCCACACGATTAGCAACGGCAGTTTCCACATGAAACTATTGAGATATTCTGACCCTAGTGGAAAAAAAAAATAACCCCAGCTACGGAATTGCTGATTATCCCACATTACAGAGCATCACATAGCATGATTTAGGTTCTGTAATATATTTCTGAATAGAGTAACCAGATTTCTAATCACTGAGCTGAAGCTTAAAGACTTCTATTGATCATCCATTCAGTAAGCCAGCTATATACATATATTGCGGATGTGGGGGCAAGATGAGAAGAGAAGATCGAGGTTATCGAAACCTTTGGAGTAGCTTCGACATATATTACTCTACATCTAGTAAGCGCTTGTATGTAGATGTGGATATATGCGTAATTGCACCTGCTAATGTGGAGAGCTCGGGGGGACGACTGCTTGTCTAAGGTCTACAGAACCTCATGGTTATGGTCTTCATGAAACATCGAGGCGCGAGAAACCGGCTCTTTCAATGTTGAAAAGTGCGCTAGTTGTGAGCACAGAACCGTGTATTTTAAATTTCCATCTTGCTTGTCCCCTGGGTGTTTGATCCAATGCATGTCCTTCAATGTTATGCTAGTATCCAAGTCGCCATGCTATTTGCGCTGTGGCCAGTGAACGTAAATAAATATCACAACCGGACAAGTAGTAATGGGTTAAATACTATACCATTGGATAGGCGATTTTTGCTGCCGAATTGTATTTATTTTTGATGAAGACACGGGGTCTATTACAATTGGCCTAAGGACAAGTAGATATCAAGGTTATGTAAAAAAGGGTTGCTTGTATTACGACCAAGTGTTTGGCTGTCGATTTGATAAATTTCACCACCTTACTACATGTACTTCACTATGATAACCTCAATTGGTCAAGGTATGAGCTGCCATCCAGATAAGTTGGTTCAATTTTTTTTTTTTTATTTATGTAAATGACAGATACTACCAATCTAAATTATCTCTTTCATCGATCCATGTTTTTATCGCAATTTATTAACACCCAACGCCAAGAGGCAACACAGGAGAAAACAAACAAACTAAACCGTCATTGAGGGCTGAGAATGATTATACATTCTTTGCTGCCCCATGTACAAAGGTTTTTTCTGCGACTCCTTCGTTCTTCTCGGGGTTTTCCTTATTGTGTTTCGCCATTATATCCTCATGCTCAGCCGTCAATGCCAGCTTCAAACTCATCCCGTAGAGGCCATCGGCGATGTTCACTGCCTCCTCAGCATACAGGGTTGATTCCGGCACCTGAGTCTTCTTGACATAAGGTTTATCGCTGAGCTGGTCAAAGATGGTGTCAAACGGCTCATCGAGCTTCAGATTCAACTTCTTGCACTTCTTGTCATTGTTGATACGGCAATAAATGGAGTCTCTAATCTCGGGGTCCAAATCCTCCTCATAGCCCCTCTTGCGGAGCGCATCAAGGACGTTCAAAACGACGTCACATAGTCCGTCTTTTCCGAGCTTGGGCTTGAAGACGCCCTTTTTGCATCCAAGGTGGCAGTCATTGACGTAGATCTCCAGCGGATCATGCATGTGCTTCTTCCTCTGGTTCGCGCAGAGATCCATGCGATAGTACGCCCGGTGTGTGTCCCAAATACCCATGGAGCGCCAAACCTGCTCAGTCTCGTCACCCCAGAAGCCACAGGAACAGGGAAGGTTCTTCTTGGACGTGTGCGAGCTGAGCTTGTCGAAGTGACCAAAGTCACGGAGGCCGTTATTCCAATTGTGGCGCGAGATGCAAACGGGGATAGTAAACACGCCGGGGGCAGAGGGATCTGCGATGGTTTCCGCAGAGGGGCGTTTGTCGAGACTGACGAGAATGGAAGAGTCGTCTAATTGGCCAAGGTGGCTGAGAACGGAGGAGGTTATGACGTCCTGAAGGTTTGTGGGGTTAGTACTGGTGAACTATGAAGGGGGAGGGGGGGGGGGTCTACCTTGGGGATGACACCCCAGTCGTCTTCCCAGTTATCACTTCCAGCAGGCCTCTCATTGTAGTGTCTGGTCTTGTCGCCACGGGTGGCCCATTTGTACATGTAGCAAACAAGCTCTACGGGCCCATCCCCAAGCCCTCGGGCACGGCTCTGTTCTGACGTTAGGGTAATGCAGGACTTGAGGTCTGCGGGACCTGTGTTGTCTTTGCTGCAGCTACTAGTGGAATCTCCGGAGTTGTGGTGTGGCTTCTTGCGGCTTTGGAGGTCGGCGGTGCAGGTGATGTAGACCTTTTGAGCCTTCAATGCGGTGTTCAGGGCTTTGTGGAAAATGTTCTTGGTGATTTTGCTAGAGGGTGTTAGTACAAGAAAAGAGTTAAAAAGAGGAGAAACTTACTTTTCAATGTCGTGGTGAGTGAACTCCTTGAGCATATGGCTGTTGGACGGCAGGTAGAGCCCGGTGGAAAGGACAAGCGAAAGCATTGTTTCACCTGTTAATATTGCACAGTGATTAGCACACGTATACATTATATATCGACATATCACTAAAACCGCTATCCATGGAAAACGAACCTGAACAACCACTCTCAGCAGGGTTCATCATCTCATCGTGCGCCCTCCTCAAGTGGGTCCTTGCCTGCCTTGTGCTCTCCTGGATCTTGAGAGACAACCAGGCCAAATTTATATCCTGTCTCGGGGCCTCATCTTCGGCCGCCAGCCAATCGTTAATCTCGAGCAGGACAGTCGGCAGCCATCCTACAAAGGCCTTGATACCAATTCTCTTCGCATCATTCTTCATCTTCCACATCTTCTTATCTGCCTCATCTTTGAACTCCCTCATTGCCTTGATTCTATCATTCTCTTCTTGATAGATACCCTTCCAGGTGTAGTCATGATGAGATGGCGGATGGGCTGGGCCACCCTCCCTTTCACTCAACTCCCCTTCACGTCGCTTCCACCCACGACGGGTCAAGCGGTCAAAGATGTTATTATAGCCACCCTTCCACGCACTTCCATCAGGCTGCTTCTCTGTCTGACGCTCCTTACCTTTATATAACCACCAATAAGTCTCACCATCATCGTACTTCCGCCCGAAATACTCGTTTTCGCGGCTCCCACGCATGCCGGTGATGTGAGCATAGAAACCGATCTGCTGCTGCGCTTCGAGTACACTCTTGAGATTCCCAGGCCACTCGTGAGCGTAGATAGTATCGAACATGACGGCCGTGCGGAGAAAGAGCCACGAGATGTGCTCCATCTCGACGCGGCGCGCCATCTCGGTGTCAAAGCTCTCGAGCTGCTTGTGCAAGTTCTCGATCACTTGTACGAATGGGACGAATGGCGTGAGCAGCTCCATGAGCTGGCCCATGCCGGTGATGACGAGGTGGAGTATCAGCTTCACGTCATCGGCGTGGGTATGACGCTTGGCCCAGAAAAAGTCGAAGGCCATCTTGGGAGCCATCATTCCAACATTGCTCTGGGCATGAGAAAGTCCAGACTGGTAGCATGATAAGTTTTATCAGTATGGTTTTTTTTTATATTTAAAGTTGCCAAGATCGGAAATGATCGAAATAGCAGGAAGATTCAAAAGGTCCGGAAATTAAGGCCGTGGTTCGGGGAAACTTACATGGATTAGATCGGTAACGGCAGTGAAATGAGCGACAGAGCTGAGGACGAAATAGACGTTTTTTGCCTCCTCAATATCCTCGATCGCCATAACAATCTCCTTACAAGAGACCGTACAGCCCTGAGTATTTTCGACGCTGCAGCTCCAGCCCTCCTCACCGAGATAGCGATACGCCATAGACCCCAAGAGACCATGCGACTGCCTGAGAAAATCACCTTTCGTGGCTGCAGTGTAGGTCTCGAGAAAATCGGTCGCACCAGACATGATCCAGTTCTCGGGGTTGAGGCCGAAGAACCGGTTTTGGCAGATTAACGTCGCCTCCGATACAGAGAGCGGGGCGGTGCGGCGAGGTGAAATGGGGGGAAGAAGAAGGTCCTCGAGGGGAGGGGGGTATGCGCGCGAGATTAAACGCCGCGGGAAATGAATAGAGATATCAGTCTTGTTGCCTCCATTGCCAATGTTATCAGCAGCAGCAACAGTAGGGGCAGCGGGAGCTGGCTCTGGGCCGTGGTAGCTTCCAATAATGTGAGACGCTTCTACAAAGGTTTTAGATGTAAAAAAGAGAAGCAGCGAAGCTGCGATCGGAATGGTTCCGAGCTTCATGGCGGGTCTGGGTGTGGAAGGAATCCACCTTTTTTTCGTGCGAATAGTGATGGGCTGTTCTGCGGTGGGCTGGGGGGCTGCTTTATATTTGTTCTTGCTAGCGGGGAGAAATAGCCGTGACTGTCATGAATTCCACAGATCACCGTATTTTAAAGACCTATGTCTCTGTTTACGAATGACGTCTTGATATGCCATGGGATTAGTTACAGCGGTAGGTATCATTTATGTGTCGGGGATTACAATGCGTGTTCTTGGATTCCGCCGCCAACATAGATAGCCACACAGAAACTGTAAAATCAGTTGAGTACCCATGTTGCAAACGATGATATAATGTCTTTGAGAGGGAAAATCTTATTCACAGTTGACGAAGATTAATATGGATTCCTAATCAGGATTAGCGCCAAATTTTGCTGGTGAGATGTCATGACGCAGACTATTTTTGGGAGCGCTTAAATTTTCTATATGAGTATGACGTCTTATGTATGTTATATATCGCAACTAGTGGGAGAAAAAAAATTGTGAAAAAACCCTTTTTCTAGGAGGTCTATCGGATGACCGTATTATGTATACTAGACACAGGATGTAATACGTACTGTATCAATACGGAACTGTATAAACTCCGGAATTAAGTCGGAATCTTAACTATTATACCGTAGCAATACCGTAGGCTTTGCAGTATTCTACTAGGTGCGGTACTGGCCAGCTGGATCTGCCCGCTTTTTTGGTACTTTAACTCCTCGTCGAGCAGTACCTTCTCTAGAAAAAACATTTGTGGGTACTAGTACTGCGTTGGTACGTAACTGGCATTTGCACTAGTTAGTTGAATGGATTATGATCGATACATGTATATACATGTACATGTAGTCTCACTAGATTTAGTGATCTAGGCATCATAATGATGCACTCACACGGTAAGGAAGTCACAAAGTTTAAACTTTCCGCACGAACGTGACAAGGTGTCTGTGATGGCAGAAATACACACTCACATACATAATATCACACATACGTACGCCATATCCCCTTCCAAGCCAGCGGCCAAAATATATACATACATGTACATGTATGTAATATCCTCCAAGAAGAGCGGCCAAAATAAACATACGATTCTAGGCCGTCGGCAAAAGTCTAGCGCGCCAATGCTCAGCTTCGGACCACGTAGTTTATAAAGAATTCGATCCACCCTCTCCGTTCTTCCTATTCACTTCTCGTCATTTCTCATCATTCTCTCTGACTACCCGTACCCAGGTATGCCGTCTTGTATTCCCAGAATGTAACCGCTGGGGTGCGCCTAGAGCTTCGTGTGCATGCTTATATAATTATCTTCAGTTTTGTATCGCCATAGGCTGGTGATTAGAGTGAGATGGGAATGTTTTTTATTTCTTTTCTACTAGCATTAGACCTAGTTCAGAGGATTTTGGTTCCTCTGGGCTTAGGGATGTGGGTGTGGGCTGCTGGTAGTGATTAATAGGGATTGAACTACTTCTTTGTAGTTCTTCCGACATAGATAGTAGGTTATGTATGTAGTTAGATCTATATAAACAAACCATAATAAGAACGATTTCTTGTCCGTTTTGAAGCTTCTTTTCTCTGCATCATCGTTCTGCGAAATATATATATCGGTTCTTTCGTGGGGCTACAATACCAAAAAAGGGTATGGATTCGCTACCTTATTCCCTTATTCCTGTTAATACGCTAGTAATGCAAAAATAATACGGTATTACTACGATATTCTTTTTGTAGCCATTGTGAGTTCATAACCATAAATTCTCCATTCACCATTTTTGCTTGTGCATACATGTATGCCAGTCGGTGCTAGTGATGGGCACCATATAACTAACCCTAACCCTGAGATATGCACTAACTTAGAGTACTTGGTAGTTGGCTTATGCATATGTAGGATTTTAGTGTTGTAACGACTACATGTAGTTGAATCACGTCCTCACACTCTGTCCACGTTAGCTCGTCAGTATGGTTGCATATACTCAAAACCTCGCTGTTCCGAGCCAGAGTCCATGGTGATGAGCCTGTCGCGCGGCCTCGGACTTTAAGGAAGATATCTATATATCGCGATATTGGGCATGAGACAAGGAGACAAGGCTCGCGCTCTGGAAACTCACTCCTCGTCTTGTACAGATCAAAGCGAGCCCTGGGGAAAGTTGAGATAATGGTATAGTCTCATCAAAAGTCTCGAGGCTTTTCGTCATGTAAATTTAGGGCTAGGGAAGATCTTGGGGGTTATATTAAAGATACCCAGAGGGAAAGAAGCCTCCAGTATTTATTCTTACGGGTCTCATTAGCATAACGGTAATTAATCTCCTCGTATCGAAACTGAGTACAGCGGCGAGTGATCCTGGTTCAACCCGGATGATGCTACATTTTTTTGTCCCTCTTTCTTCTTTACTTTCACTACAATCCTTTTGGTTATATTTAGGGGAGCAAAAACTCAAAGGGGTCTCGGGGCTTGCCTCAGACCCCGTTTTGTCTGTATGAACCCCCAGGTCTCGTCCTGTTCTGCCAAAGATCCCATGCCCATCACTACTCGAAAATTAAATTATTAAAATGAACTGCAGGCTACATGTAGATAAGTGCATAAACACCCAAACCCATCTATTTACTCAAACTCTTCCAAAACCTCCCCAACCCTCCACCCCACCAACCCCAGTACCCACCCCGCCCCCGCCATAACGCTGACAACCCCCCAAATAATCCACGTCAACATCCACCCGCCCCACCCGTTAAACCCTACCGCTCCGAGCTCTCCATCCTTCCCCAATCCATGCCCACTCGCCTTAACCCAGCCAAACGCCCTCTTCATCATCTCCTTCTCATACATCTCCCCAGCAGCCCTCACTGCCTCGTCATCTATCTTCTCTCCCCTTTCTAGCAAAGCCAGCAATACCTCTAACATCTTTCCCGCATCATGCATAGCCTGGTTCCCGCCCATGCCGCGTCCAGGCAGCATCGGATGCACCGCATCACCCAGGAACCACACGCGCGGATGCCCGCGCTCCGGGGCGTCGGGTGATACCACATCGTGACGCCAACTGGCAGGTGGCTGCCGTGATGTCCGCGGATTGAAGGTGTAGATATCGGTGTGCGGGATTGCGGATATGATGGTGTTAAGGCGTGGGTCGGCGTCGGCATAGAGGGTTTTCAGGAAGGTGGAGATCTCGGCGGTGGTGAGGGAGTCGAAGTTTGTGGGGAGATTGGAGGTGGGCATGGCATACGAGAGCATTAGGGAGGCCATGGTAGGGTCGTAGTTATGGGTGGTGATGGTATCGGTTGCTGGGATGGGGAGGTAGCAAGAGGCAAAGAGAAGGTTGCGGCCGGAGGGGACGGCAACGGGAGCACGCTTGATCTCAGGAGGGAGGAGGGCGAAAGTCTCGGGTGTGAGAGGGCCTTTGATCAGAAAGCTTTGGATCTTTGTGAGGGTTATTATGTTACAGAGACCGGCTTGGACGTTGATCTGTCAAAGAGCGCTAGAGAGGGCTCAATTGCAATTTGCAGATAGTATCGAGTTGAATTAGAATTAGTCAGTGATAAAGTATAGTATATAGTAACAAGCATTCATGGTTAGTAGTTGGTAGTAGTAATTATTAGTAGTTGTAAAATTAGCAGTAGCACGATCATTACCATCACTAATAGAGCCAGTGCCAAATGCAGCAAACAGTAACAACCCAACAAACCCACCTTAGACCCACTCCCATCCGCCGCCACCAACAAATCACCCATATCCTCCGTCCCGTCCTCAAAGAAGACCTTAATCCTCTCCCCTCCCCCGTTCCCCCCGCCCACGACCTCATACCTCACAAACGCCTTCCCATACATAACGCCCACTTGCTCCGCCAGTGCATCTCTCAGAACCACCCTATTCACGGGTGCACTTTTTGGGTATGTCGGCAGTCTCGTCAGGTCGACTAACACGTCCATGCCCTTGCTATACAATATCGGGGCGCTCGCACTACCACGCCCGAACCGGGCACCGATGGTGGTCTTGACATTGGGTGTGAGACAACGGCGGAAGGCGTCGAGCGCTGGCGCGCCGAGACGGATTTGGTAACCAGTGCGTTGGGGGGAGGATGAGGAAGAGGGGTCAGGAGAGCGTTCGTAGAGTGTGTAGGAAATGTTATGCTTCTTGAGGCCGTTGGCAAGGAGGGTGCCGGAGAGGCCGGAGCCGATTATTAGCACTTTAAAAGACATTGTTCGGGATGGATATGTTATTGAGACGCGTGGAATTGTGTTTGCTTGATACCACCAACCAGATTCTGGGTGTAGGCACCGTGTCGTCTAGCAGGTAAGGTGTACTGGATCACTGCGGTTATGCAGGTATCAGTACTTAGTCTAGGGCAGATTGTCTGAATAGGTACTCTAGAGTAAAGACGATAGGTGATAGGTTACTATGTAGACCAGCATCCCTTCGTTCGTGCCCGGTTTCACATTAGTTAGCCGAGTTGTTAACTAATACTATTATATCTAATTGTAGAATCGGGGGAGGCTTTGCTTTCCCCACCACTGAGGAACTTTCTGGGGATGATGATGAGACTTGTCGGTCTATTCTTGAAAGACTCATTGGTGAGAAGGAGGGGGCTTGTCGGTGATGAGGTCAAAACCAACCATCACAGCGTCGCTTCAACCTCAATAATGTAAAAATACAAGGGTTACCAAAAATGGCAACCTTTCACTACATGTACTTTTGGGACCCGTTTTTCTCGATCTACTATTACCAGAGTACCTGTACTACCGCAGTAATTCATCTCAGTGGACGTTGAAATTGAAAACGCCCCCTGGTTGCAACAATTCTCGCTGTCAACAGACTTACCCCACACCCGTAATACGTGCTGTAAAAGGCAACTTCGACGTCTGTGCAACCGTCCGCTGAGACCTTTGTGTGGCTTACATGGGTGTGAGAGGCGGGAACATGGTATCGGTGCACGGGGAAAGCGAAACGCCGACACGTACACGCCGACATCTGGACGAGTCCCAAGTCCATGTTTTAGACCCTCCGTTCGCCCATATAAATATATTCTTTTGTGTATATAGCTAGTCCTAGTACTAGTAGCTACATTTGCTTGCTATATACCCTAGGTACGCGACGATGACAGGATCTAAATAGACAACGATCGAGTGGTTTGGTTAGTAATCTACTCATTCATAGATTCTCACTCACCTACCATTAATGACTGATCTTTTTCTAACAGGCGCAACAACCTACCGTCTAAAGACAAGAGGCCTCACAATCTTCCTTGACACATGGCTTGACCACCCCTCCATGCTACCACAATACCTGTCCACGTCTGATGTCGCGGAATGCGACTACATCTTCACCTCGCATGCACACTTCGACCACCTCCCCGGCGCCGACAAGATTGCCCTCCGCACGGGGGCCACAGTTGTCGGGAACAGAGAGATCATAAATGTTATGCGTGCTGCCGGTGTGCCCCCATCGCAGCTTCTCCCAATCGCCGGAGGTGAGCGTATCCCGTTGGGTACCTCAGGTGTTGTCGCTCATGCATACCCTTCCCTCCGCTGTCTTATGCCTCCTGTAGATCATCCGAGTATGCCAGAGAGACTAGATACAGGAACTGTGTACCTTGGCGGTCAAGACGGGTGCACACTTGACGTGACAAGGGGAATGACGAAGGGATTCACTCACATCTGCAACGCACCCGACGAAACATTCGCCAATGCGCCCGAGGGGTTTAAGGCGTTCAGAGAGTGGTTGAAGGGTCGAGAAGGGAATCGCTTCTCATATTTTGACGGCGGCTAAATCATGTATAATTTCGTCATACCATATCAGGGGACACTGCTGTGGCCGGGGCATTTGGGAGCGTATGAGGGCGTAGTGAAGAGCATGTGGCCAAAGCCAGATGTAGTGATACTCGGGGTTGCAGGGAGGGGGAATTTGGATGGTAGACCTTTTGAAGGATCTTCAGCGGAGATGGTGACGAGGATTGTGGAATGGTTGGGAGAACCTGAGAGGATTGTGTTTTCGCTGTGGGATGAAATGCCACTTAAACCAAAAAGAATAGACACGAGAGCAGCAAAAAAGGCAGTGGAAGAGAGGACGAAAAGTCGGGTGTGGGATTTGGTACATGCTGAAGTTGGAGTGGTGTTCGACCAGCCGGAGGGGTAAAGGATGGAAATTTAATATATAAGGATCCTACAGTATAGTTATCGATGAATAGATAGATATCTTTTCCTTTAAACTTTGTACATACCTTTTCTATGTAGTCACATGTATTATTATCCACTATTTAGCGTTCCACGAGAGTTTATAGTTTTTAATAACACGGGTTGATTAAAACAAGAAGGAACAATAGTAAATAAAAGCAAATTGGTCGATCAATTCTTTAACAGCAAACTGAAGGCCTCATATTTCAGCGCCTTTAGTTCAAAAACTGCACGGATGGCCACATGCCTTTTTTTTCTTTTCTTTTTGTTTAACTGATGGCCACATGCCTGACTTGATCAGTTATTTAGTTAACAATGCCTCTGAAATTCATTCGTAGTTGCCTAGCAGTTACTTGAAGGCCCCAATTTTATCTCAATTTATTAAACATCACAGTGTAAAACGGACAATGAGCTAGGTGAATCTTTTTGTGCCTGTAACCCCATATGGAGCTTTCTTGCTGCATAGTGACGAGATAAGGATGTTAATTCAAAAGCCAAGTGTTATTAAATTAAGCTGTCCGGCTAGTTACCGTTCAACACTACCTCTAATATCTTGTCTCGATGAAATGGAAATGGTCCGTTATGACGGTCATGGGCCAGCTTCAATCTCTAGCCAACGACCCGACAAGTCTAGGAAAGCTCGATTCTCATGAGTTCTTTGAGCTCCATGGGATATCTCTACTAGTACTCCATTGAAGATTTCTCTTCGACTTTGGATGATTGTCCCTTCCTTGAAAGCTGAAACCCAAGGCTCCGTATGTGATCTGGTTATGTGGGCTCATAATTAGCACCACTGACTTCAGTTTAAGATAGATTTGAGAATCTTCGCCATAAAACCAAATTAACTCGACCCAAAGCTTGGACTCAATATTTAATAGAATTAAGACTCACATATTCGAGAAGTCCTGACGAGAGGTTATTGGAAGAAGGTGACTGGTATCGGGGCGAATGAATGGTGTAGTGACTTCTGGAAAGATCCACAACTATTGTTAATTAGTCTATAAGGAACTCCTTGATCTTAGTTGAAAGTTTAAAAGAGATATCATCAGATCTAGGCTTACACCCTATATACATACTGTCCAGTCAGCCCTTCTGCTATCACTCCTTATTGTTCAAATGTTCCCCCTCTGTCATTTGATTCAAACTAGCCGTAGATGTGATCTCCGAGAGAGATAGTCGTAATTAACCGCTTCGATCATCAGATAGCGCCCTAAACGATGCCGCCGAATAAAAACAAAGAACAATAAAATAGAGTATCTATTCGTTAAAGGATGAAAATATGTATTCGTTGAACAAGCGCCGCGCCATGAGCATTGATGGCTGGTGGCTACATGCATACATTGGCTTGGAAGGTTTGTCATCTAGTTCTAGCCATATCCTTGGCACTTGCTGCACCGGCCGGGTGCTACATGACAGCATGTCTCCTCAAAGTCAAACCCAGATGACTGCCCATGATGCCAATATAGCTTCAGCTCTCACCATCACTAAATAACCTACTCCCCCAGTTGGTTCAGAAAGAATACGGTATTTCGGTTGACGAGTGATGAGCTATGAATCTATACCTTTCTGTGGTTTGAGATTTCGGCTATTGGTGTACATATGATATACTCGCGCGTTAAGCCCTGAGAGATTTTTGTAAGGTCTTTGCTATCAGGAATTCTCAGAAATTATGAGTATAAGATGTCTGATCTAGCTGATTCTCTTACCTTTATTTCTCAGGAGTGGTTTCGTCGACCTGCAGTATCGAACTCCATTTGGCACTTTAAATGAACTACTATATGTTTTGACCTTTAAAACCTGCTGTTAAATCAATAATTGTTGCATATATTTTTTTAATACTCACCCCAAAGCTCTCAATGCTAATTATATAAGTCTCTATATATATAGACTGTTTGGGTCACATATCCCTAGGATAAGGCTTGCGCGAGTGGACGCATTATCTTCTGTCGTGACGTAGCTATCAATATATCGAACCCTCAAGTATTTATGACGGCTTTGAGCTTTTGATTTAGATTATACTGACCCAAAGTGGCTTTCGCCCTGTCAACTGTTCAATCGTGTTCTCGAATTTAGAATATTTTTTCATCGCTCATCCCCAAAATAACCTTTCTGACAAAACCGATAAACCTAGATGAGAATCCAGTTGGTGAGCAGACCAGAACTCTCGAAAGAGCAGGAAATTTCTATTTTCGGGTTTCTGAGGTCCATGTTATTTTATGCTGTACCTATAATGAAATTTGTAGCCTTATAAAGATCACCATCCTACCTTAGCTCTTGGTAGCCCGATGAATGGCATTAGAGGTTGCCGATGAAAACCACTTGTTCCACCTGACTGCTGCTACCCAGAGCTACAGTAGAAATTCTGAGCTACATAGTACACGCATGCAGTCTCTCTTGTTTCCATTAGTGTTCCTGTGCCATGGTTACTTGTATCTTTGCCGATTGCATATCCATGAGTCGGCCGGCCGAACACTACATGTAGCTTGATACAAAATTACGTATATGTAATATTAGTGTCTATGAATGTTTTTGTGGCTGAAATGCAAGTTATCCACTGATCTCCGCGTGTTTCTATCGATTTTCCTTGAGTATTCTTTTATATTTGACCAGGTTGTCTGTTGCCGTAAGAGAGCATGGCACATTTATTATGCTCAGACCACCTCCACGAGGTAGACCCAGGAATACCGTCTCGACGAGCTCCTCTTGGATACCGTAATGAACAACTGGCTTGATCCTAAGCGGCCATCCGATATACGCACTTATTTGGCCGCCTCGGTCGTAGTAGCCAAGGCCGAATGCTCAAGTTCGCCGACAGCAGCCTTGGCTGTAATCTGGATTTCTATATAAAGTCCTTTGCTCTGCCTCATTCCTTCTCTTCTTCTCCATTATCGCCATCCAGTGTCTCCAGAGGAACTGCCCCCACCTTGGAGGAACCTCAAATCCCAAAGCTCTGCTTTCCTTTTTGCTTCTTGTTGCCTTGGAAGCCTCTCTTCTTCCTCCTCTTCCTCCTCCTCCTCCTCCCCCGCCCGTAAAAGCTGATGGCTGGAATCCATCAGCTTCTTCTGCGGGACTTGATCCCCCGGGCTCTGAAGTGAGGCTCGACATCAGCGGGGGAATATCCGAACCTCAGACGTCGCTTACTGGGAGCGTCCAGGTTCGTACCTCTTCTCTCTCTCTCTCTCTCTCTCTTTTAATTGATTTTGCTAACTTTGTATCTTTCTTGGTAATAGTTTCTCGCCTTGAGATGGACTGCCAGCCACGCCTCATCCATATATGCGCCACTATGTTGTAAGCGACTTACCCAATGCCCTCTCATCGTGATATTTTTGCTAACACCATTCTTCATAATAGCTTCTTATAAAGACATATCCGGCCGGGCACCCCCCAGCCAGCCCTTCTCTATTATAGCCAAGAGAAGGGTTTGGTTGGGTACCCTTCCTGCCCCGGCCGGTGCTCCCCTCGAGTAGGGCTATCTGGGGTATCTTTCCAGTTCTTCTCTACTAGAGAAGGACTTGGTTGAGTTATCCCTCCGGCCCTTCTCTACGAGAGAAGGGTTTGGTTGGGTATCTTGCCTGGTCTTGGCCCCTCGAGAAAGATCTGGTGGGATACCTCACCCACAACTGCAGGGCAAGTTATTCCTCTGATACTGTTTAATAGTTGTTCTTCTAACATCTTCTTTCCCTAAATAGCATTTGTGGAGGGCGCCCAGCACGTTCTTTCCGGTTGTTGGGAAGACTGCCAGGAGGACTGGGAGGATTCTCCGGTCTTGTGCTGTGGTGTTTTTCTTTTCCTTTCTTTCTCTTTTTTCCTTTTTCGTTTTGTTTTTATGGGAGATGATCTCATCTGCATCTTCTCCCAGTTGTTGTAAGTAGTTCCTCTTGTGGCAGGCCAAATATGGCCTGCCCATTTGACCCGCCCAGTCAAATATGGCCTGCCCATTTGATTGGGGGGGTCAAATTTGGCCTGCCCATTATCGGGTGGCGGCCTGCCGCAACAATACAGCAGTTGTTCGTTCTTCTCTCGCCTGTGCACGTGATTAGCCCGATTGATCCTACATAAAACTGAAACCGTGAAAAGCATATAGTGGCCCTCGCACGCACCCAGCCAGCATCTTCTTGAACCTGAAGATCGTTTAATTCCATATACGGCACCGTTTTTCTATGATGACTCCTAAAGCTAACGTTAGCCTGGCCATATCGTCTCAAATATGTCTACCACATCATAAGCCCGTGTGAATTTTAAAGCCATTATATATCAAGTATTTTATGCTCGTCCAGTGATCAACGCCGATCAACATACTCCCTGTATTGCACCAAAGGTTTTAGCCTCGTCCACCTGAATGAGATTGGCTATGCTGGCAGAGCTCTGATATATAGGTTAAAACGCGCCTAGTAACCCAATTCCAACCCCGATTAAGACTAAACAACCCTCTCCTCTACCACCTATTCTCCACTTACCACTTCAGCCCGAACCTCTCCCTACAAATCGGCATCTCCCGTCTTCACGACTTCCCACCGAAACCCTATAGCGCTAGATATATAATATAACCTCGACCTATAGGATTGGTCAATTAAGCCGCAGTTATACCGTTAGAATCATCTGTACTATTAATCGAGGTATGAGGGAAACGGGAATCTCATGCTATTGAGTACTGCGCTCGGCATGTACTGCACCAGATTAAACGTTCACTATTAATGATTAGCTGACCCACCGCAGACGGATGGCCGGACCAGCTGTAAAGATAAATCATAAAGCAAGTCCACATCAGAACGTGCCCCAGGGAGGAGTTGCAGAACCACAGAGTACCAATGATCACAAGCACCAATTGCAACCTTTCGTCTATTAGCCAGCTGTGTCGTCATACGCATTCCAGAACCAAAAACAAAGAGCTGATCTGTGGGAGCGTTACTATATATGTATGTACGTACTGATGCATGTTTATATATATTATGAAGCTGATGATGATACCCACCAATGTCAGCACAAAGACATGAGCACACAAAGAAAAATTAACAGCAAACATCGATCATGCAGGAATCAAAGGGCGGATATGTGCGCCTGCCTGCGTCTGCTGCGTCTAATCCCCCCGTTATGACGTTTAATGGACTGGTACTGGTACGTACATGGCCGCTGCTAAAAGCCCGCAGGTTATATCCAGGAGGGGGCGGTTACATGGGGGAGGGCGAGAAGGAAAATGTGGGTATTGTTTGCGCTCTTCTTTGGGCTTTGGTGGTGGGGAGGAGGGGAATAAGAGACGGCCGGCCGGTGTGGGTGACGTTGTGATTATGTTGGCTTAGTCACATTCCCGTGTTTGTGAGGGGGGGGGACGCTAGGATATCGATCTTGGCTGTATTCTGCTATATACATTCTTCCTGGGTATATTGGAGATTGAAATGTGTATACATGTACATAGTTCTGGATTATCCCTTCGTCTGTAGCTGTCGATGCTGCCCACCCTGTAGTTGAGGAATTAAATTTGTGTGTGAGTGATCTGTTATTTGATGGGGATCTGTTAGTAATGCCACACCAGATTTCCTTTTTTCTTGGGTGGGTAGCATTTTCCGATAGACGAAGGGATGGCTGGCTGGTTATATATGATATCTCTACTTGCATGGCTGGCCGGCCTAGCTAGTATGTACTTGTATATATAGGTGGCTCAAATTGCAAACCTCGACATCAACCTGATGATCTGTTAGATGGCACCGAGGCCTCGAGCTCACGAGCGGCACTTTGTGAGGGTCTTTTGTACGGAAATCGGTATATAGCTCTTAATATTAGCCTACGTGGGCTACACACGGGTTATATAGATGTATGAGCTACATGTATATATAACCTAGGGCCAATGATAGTTGCGACATGGAATATCACTCGTGGGTCACAAAACAGTACGCTAGGATAACAGGCTCCATGTCATGAGTATAATGATTGACGACAAAAGCAAAGCAGTAGCTAAAGTATAGATGCATGATAAAGGTACAGAATGCTGTCGGTACAAGGAAATCCAAAACGAAAAACAAATTCCAAAAACTACAAAAACAGCCGTCGCATACTCGGCGCGCCTCAGCTAGCTATCTAACTACACCAACAAACCCAGCCAGCAGCTCACCACCACTCTATCCAATCACCAAACACCTCACCTCAATGCTCTTCCTGCTCCCTACCTTCTCCGCCGGCGTCCCCGGGTGCACAAACGCCGTGTGCGGCGTCCTGCCCCTCCTCCCCTCCGCGCCGCCGCCCACAACCGTATCCGTATCAAAGCACTTGATGAGCAGCACCTCCTCGTCCCTCATGCCGCTCCAATACCACCACTTCTGGCCCTCTTTGTACTTTACGGCGAGCGTGCTGCCCTCGCGGTCCGGGTAGATGTGCCTCACGGACACCACGTCGGCGTCGTCCACGGTCCTGCTGTCCGCCAACCCCAGCGGGCTGTCGACCACGGGCCCGCCGATCGGGCGCCACACGTTGATGATGCGCACGCGCGTGCCGGCGGCAATGACGGCCTCGGCGCGCTCGGCGGGCAGGTGGTGCCGGATGCGCTGGTACGAGGCGGCAACGCTCTGGTCAATGTGCACGCGCATGACGGGCGAGCGCGCGGTCGTGGCGCCCGGGTGCCGGATGGTGTGGTCGAAGATGACGACTTCCTCGATGGACGGGAGCTGCTGGCGCAGGATGGCCTTGATCTCGGGGTAGTAGTCGCGCTCGATCTGGGCGTCGTCGGCGAAGTTGCGTTCGGCGGAGGGGGCGTTGAGGACGGGCTGGAAGGCCTGCTTGTCGAGGTTGAAGTCGGCCTCGAGGCCACGGATGTCGTGCATGGTGACGGGGTGTGAGGTGGTGGTGACGTTGAGCTGGGGGCCGGTGGCTGGGGCTTCGACTAGGTAGAAGGGGGGGGCGCCGTCGGTGGTGATGGGGTTGTGGAAGTTGAGGGTTGTGGGGACATCGCCGTGGGGGGGGTAGGTGGGTGCTGTTGCGGTGGTGGGGGTGGGGGTCGGCGCGGAGGTTGAGGTTGAGGTTGAGGATGCGGGTGCGGGTGCGGTGTGGGGGTTGGAGGAGGCGGGGTGGAAGGCGGAGGTCTGGGGGAGGATTGCGGTGCTCATCTTGTTTTTTTGTTTTGCTGGTAGAGTGACAATCGTTGTGAAAAGAGTAGTAGTAGTAGTAGCAGTAGTAGTATCTGATAACCAAAGACTGTCTTCCAAGCTGGATGCCCAACATTGACAGCGCCTGCCACAGCTCTCTATATACTCCCTCCTAGCTCCCCAGTCCCCACGCCCTGGTACCCGCGATGCATCAATCCACACCTCCATCTCTGCTTATCAATCCCCAATACTATCCTCGAAGCTTCTTCTTCCTCCTCTCCTCCCGACCAAATTTCAAACCCAGCACGCAATCCAACTCGAAATCACGCTCCCCCCCCCCCCTCCCAATTGCGCAATCCGGGAGCTCCTACTAATTCAGCGCCCCGCCTCTATGTACAGCAGTAGGAATGATGTATGGAAAAAAAAACAGTTATATGGTGCACAGACATTTCGCCATACAATTCGACCCCCCTGTTTTTTTTCCATACATCATTCCGGTCGCTGTACCCATACATACAGTATATCGCAGCTGTGCTGCAGGCAGCCAAACAATCGTCCCGCCGGGTAGATGTATCGCCCGTCGCCCGCTGCCAGCTAGCTATCCCCCTGGGCGCGCGTGGGATCACATGGTGTTTTAATTTATTTATGCATGAGAGAGAGAGATACTTGTAGTAGATGCGCCCAACCCATGGGATAGGTACATGCAGCCATACACATGCACACATACACACACATAAGCTTTAATTCCCCTCCCCCCGCACGTCAAAGCACAGAGTAAAAAACATTCCAACCCCCCCCCCCCCTTTATTACACAGACCGGATTCTCCAATCCACGGGAATTAATAATAGCAATAATACTGGCGGCGCGGAGTTAAGCCAGCGCTAGGACTGTGGGCTAGGGTTGCGTGTTGAGTGTTGTGTGTATTAGTAACATGGGGGTGGATTTGTAATGTATGCGCACAACGTCAGTTGCGAGGGCGAGCACGGAATCCCGCTGATCGGCGGTGGTGATTGGAAAGCTGCTGCTGTTTTTTTCTGCGGTGTTCTATAAGCTACATGTAGCTAGAGGGCTTTTGGTTTCTGTGCATCTGCTTGCTGCTTGCAGATTGATTGGCGTGTGTATACAATGTATATACAGTAGGTACATGTAATTATTGGCTACTAATCACGGAATATCACTCGGCATAGAACAACCACACACACGCACGTCACTCGGCCCCGATTGATGTCAACATCCATATTCACCAAAACCTCAGCTCTCGCCAACTCCATTCACACACACGTCACTCGGCCCTAATCAACAATTACCAAAACCTCAGCTCTCCCACTCCATTCACCTCTCTCTCTCTCACACACACACACACACACAAACACCCACGCCCACTACCTCCCCACCATCACCCCCGCCCTCGTCTCCCTCGCCCCCCGCACCGCCGCCCTCCCCGCCATCCTCTCCTGCCACGCCGCCACCGCCGGAAACCCCTCCCGCCACCCCCGCAGCTCCACAAAATGATCCAGCACCCAATGCCACGGCACAAACGCCAAATCCGCATAACTACACCGCCCACCCACCAGCCACGCCTCCCCTCCCCCTCCCCGCCCTCCTCCTCCGCCGCCTTGGCAAGCACGCCCTCGAGCACACCCAGGATGCGGTCAATCTCCGCGCGGTAGCGCGCAACAGCACTAGGCAGCGTCTCGCCGTGGTTGTGCGCAAAGTGGACGTACTGGCCAAAGTAGGGACCTTGGCCTGCTGCGGTGTCAGTGTTTTGCTTTGCTTGCTTTGGGGGGAGGTGGGGGGGGGGGGACAGACCGGACATCTGGAACATGAGCCACTGGGTGGCGGTGCTGTCGGCGTCAGGGTCTGGGAACGAGATGGTGTGCGCGGCGCTGTCGTACTTGCGGATGAGGTAGAGCACGATGGCGCCGGACTCCCAGATTGTGAAGTCGCTGTTGGAGTGGTCGATTAGTGCTGGCATGCGGCCGTTGGGGTTGATGGCGAGGAAGGGCGCTTGCTTGTGGTCGCCTGTGGCACGGGGGGGGTGTTAGTGGTGGTGGGGAAGCGGGGGAGGGGAGGGGGGGGCGTGCCGGAGGGCATGTCGACGTAGATGGTGTGGTAGGGGAGGTGGAGCTCTTTGAGGATTATGGTGACCTTCCAGGGGTTGGGGCCGGCGGTGCAGCTGTAGAGCGTGAATTGCTTGGTGGGGGCGGCCATTTCGTGGTGGGTTTGTGGGGGGTGGAGGGTGGTGCTGTGGTGCTGGTGGTGGTGCTGCGGCGGTTTGAGTAATGTTTGGCAGAGAGAACGTATACTGCTAACGGGCTGCGCTTTTGTGGAGCTTATATATATGTGTAGCCATGTACCTGATCCTATCCTATATACCACCCACCCTCATCTACATACTTGTCTCCCTCCCTCACTCACTCACTCACCACCAACTGCCGCCGCCGCCGTCATCATCATCATCACCACCCACCACTCGGGGACATTTTGCAATGGGGCCCCGTGTCATCCGACTCTCCCCCCCACCCCCCCACCCCCGCAATATGCGGTGCGCTTAGTGATGAAAAGCGGAGTTCCGTGGTAATGGTAGCATGTCAATTATAATCAGTAATCCAGTGTTTCACTCGAGCTCCCCTGTAGCATATATATATGTGTGCGGAACATCCCGGTTGAAGGTACATGTCTCGCACGAGAGAGTCTCTGTGTTACTTGGATGCTTGATGGGTGGTGGTAGATACTGCTTGGAGGGAGGTGTGCTGAGGTAGCAGGGCAGAGTTGGGCTGGTCCGAGTACCTGCGATGTATGTATGTACCGGCCGAGAGAAGTGTGTTGGGCGGGGGGGATGGCGGCGGCTTGCAAATTGATGTGCCGTGCTGCGTCGATGTCGCACGGAGGCTCTGTGGAAGGATCGCTGGGGGGGGTCTGTCATGTCTATAGATATAGCTGTGGGTTGTAGAGGCAGGGTGGGATGGGATTGTGACTTTGTTCTCTTGGGGGGGTCTGGCCTGTCTATAGATATAGCTGTGGGTTGTAGAGGCAGGATGGGGTTGTGACTTTGCTCTCTTTCCGGGACTGGCTGCCCATTGAGAGAGAGAGATCCAAGAGCCGTAGGTGTTATATGTTGTATGCTATGATTATCGCCACAAGGGCAGCAGAAGGATCCTGTTCAGCTCGTGACAAAACACACATGGTCAAGACGACAGCCAAGTGTCGTGTCGGGAAACGAGTGATCTCCCGTGCTGCACTGGCACATGCGGCTTAAAACGCAGCTAGCCCGGTGTTGGGATAAGGTTTGGATCTAATCTAATCTCCAGATCTGGCTTTGTTCTGTTTCCACCACTGAGGTTTGGCTGCTCTCCGACAGTGTGCTGCTCTGCCCAGGCCGCTCTGCCCGCCCACAGCCAGTCTCTGCCACAGCCAGTCTCTGCCACAGCCAGTCCCCGCCCGCAGCCAGTCCCCGCCTCTCTGCCACAGCCAGTCCCTCCCCGCCCACAGGCCAGCCCTCTCCTTCCTCTCCTCCCGCTGCACACAGCACCCGCCCCCCGTCACCACAGCAACGCAGCTACCCGGCCCAACAAAACAACACACAACTCTCTCTTTGTCTGCCTGTGCTCTAACCACGGCCGTGCTAGCATCGACACACACGCACACACACACACTCACACTCTCTCGCTCTCGCTCTCTCTCACCACCACAACAACACCATCACGGCTTCAATGCCACCGCCCCTCACAGCTGCACCACCAGCACAGAAGCACACAGCCGCCGCCGACACCGCCGTAACCTCCTCCCCGGACCCCCTGCAGTCCCTCGACGGCCCCAGCATCTACACCTTCCCCGTGCACCCCCACAACCACAACCACAACCACCACCACCCCCACCACAAAACACACAAGCCAACCACCCCGCTGCGCAAGACACACACCCACACCACAACCACGCCGTCGCGCTCCCCGTGGCGCATCAAGGTCGTGGTCGAAGCCTCACGCGCCTCCGACGCCGACTCCGACTCCGACTCCGACGAGCCGCAACTCGCAGTGCAGGTGGAGCAAGAGCAAGAGCGGGACGTCAAGCCGCACATCAAGAAGCTACAACAACACCACAACCACCACATGGCGCTCAGCACAACCACAAAGACAACAAAGATCCCCCTCCGCGGCCTCAGCAGCCCCAGCGACCTGCTGCCGCTGCTGCCCCCCACCACCACCCCGCGCGACGCCCACACGCAGACCCAGCCGCTGCAGAAGCGCCGCCCCACGCCCGCGCGCCGCCCCCGCCGCCGCACACTGACGCCCGGCGCCGCCGCCGTGCGGGCCACCTCCTCCTCCTCCTCCTCGGCATGGAAGGGCAAGAACACACCCACACCCCACCAGGCAGCGTCGCCCCGGAAAGCAACGGCACCGGCACCAGCACCAGCAGTCAGCCCACCGCGGCGCACCCAGCACACGCTCGAGACGCCGTGCTCGCCGCGCAAGACGCCCTCGCCGCGCAAGAGGCCGCACTCGTCGCCGTCGCCGTCGCCACGCAAGGTGCGCCCGCTGCAGTTCCAGAGCAGCACGCCGGCGAGCAGCAACGACGACGACATGGAGGGCTTTAGCATCATCGACACAAACAGCCTGCTGCCGGACTTTGCGTCCACAAAGATCCCTGCCGCGGTGCCGGAGGAGGATGAAGACGCCGAGGACGAGGACGAGGAGGAGGTGCACGTGGGCAATATGCTCGCCTCTGACGATGACGATGACGATGACCACGACGACGACACAGAGGAGGAGGAGGAGGAGCTGCCGGACTTTACGTTCGCGGAAGACGACGACGACAAGGACGGGGAGGAGGAGGAGGAGGAGGAGGCGTCAGAGGGCATGTGGGAAGACGACCCGGTGGGCGTCGAGAGCTTCTACGGCGCCAGCAACCACCTACAGCAGCAGCACCCGCACCTGCAGCCACACATCTTCCGCAGCTCCCCGCCCGCCGTACTATCGCTCAAGCGCCGGCGCGCACCGTCAACCACGCCACGAAAGCGCCACAGCGCCCCCCAGCAGCAGCAGCTCTCCCAGGACGCACAGGAGGCGCTCGACCGCGCACGGCTCGAGGAGATGATGGCGCTGAGCTCCGACGACGAGGACGAGGACGAGGACGAGGACGGGTTCGACCCCGACGCGACAGAGGAGGAGGAGCTCATGGGCCCCAGCTCTGACGCTGGCGGCAGCGGCCACCCCGATGTGGTGGAAGTGGATGCGGAGCCGGAGTGGTCGGAGCCTGCGGGGCCCCCGGCGGCGCACACGCCGATGCAGAAGACGTGGGCCACGCAGCGCGCGGCGGTGGTGGCCGCGGCGGCGCAGGCGGCGCCCGTCACGATTGCGTCCGACGAGATTGAGCAGGACACGCTGGAGGCGGAGAGGATTGTGCGGGATATGTGGGAGGTTGAGGCGGAGGCGCGGAGCGAGGCGACGCCGATGGTGGGGAGGCGGCGGCGGGGGCGGACACCCGATGAGGAGGAGGAGGAGGAGGAGGAGGAGGAGGAGGAGGAGGAGGAGGTTGGCGATACGATTGTTGTGGCGGGGTTTGGCGCGGAGCCGGCGGGGACGACGACGCCGGTGGGAATGAGTACGGAGGCGTTTGAGGCGTCGATGGTGCGGCGGCAGCGGGAAATGGAGCGGAGTGGCGTGTTTTCTACTGCCACTGCTGCTGCTCACCATGGCTACGAACACGAAGAGGAGGAAGAAGAGCAAGAAGAAGAACAGGAGCAAGCAGGCATGCAAACACCGCCAATGAAAGACCGGCTCCGCCGCACAACGCGAGAGGCCTCAGCAACGCCGAGACCCACCCGGACCGCGACGCCGCGAGCCCCAACACCGAGACTGCGGTCGGCGACCCCACACATAGTGGTGGCCGAGAACCCGCCGTCGCCAAAGAAGGCGTCACCCATGAAGCCTGCGCGCACGCCGGTGCAGCAGCGGCGGTGGAGCACGCGCGATGCCGCCGCAACCCCGAGGGCGGCGGCGGCAGTAGCAACGCCGAAAGTAACAAGGGCGGCGAGCACGGTGGTGGTGGCCGAGAACCCGCCGTCGCCGAGGAAGCTATCGCCCGTGAAGCCGGTGGCGACGCCGCTGCGGAGGAGCGCGAGGGAGGCGACGCCGCGGGTTGTGGCGGGGGCGGCCGAGAACCCGCCGTCGCCGAGGAAGGTGTCGCCGGGGAAGATGGTGGCGCGGAGGAGGAGCGGCAGGGAGGCGGCGCCGAGAGTTGTGGCCGAGAACCCGCCGTCGCCGAGGAAGGCGTCGCCCGTGAAGCCGATGCCGACGCCGCTGCGGAGGAGCGCGAGAGAGGCGACGCCGAGAGCTGCGAGAGAGGATACGGTGGTGGTGGCCGAGAACCCGCCGTCGCCGAGGAAGGGGTCGCCCGTGAAGCCGATGCCGACGCCGCTGCGGAGGAAGGGCGGCAGGGCGGCGACAACTAGGGTTGTGACGGCGGAGAACCCGCCGTCGCCGCGGAAGGCATCGCCGGCGAAGATGGTGGCGTCGCCCGCCAAGTCGAGGGTCGAGAAGGCGAATGCGCGGCTGGCGCGCATCAGGGCGAGGAAGGCTGCTGCTGTGGCGGCTGCGGCGGGGGGGCCGAAGACGCCTGCTCGGCGTGGTGGTGGTGGGCAGGCGCTGGAGACAGTGCCGGTGCCGGAACCAGCGCCAGTGCCAGTGCCAGTGCCAGTGCAAGCGCAAGCTACCGGGGGGGGCAGAAGAGAGCAGCTCACGCCGCCCACATCGTTCAGTACCACGCCTGACCCGCCGCCGCCGCCGAACGCAGTGTTTGACAATTTCCAGAAGCTCGCGCCGCCGGTGGTGGTGCCGCCGCCAGCAGCAGCAGCAGCAGTGGCCGTGGAAGCAGAAGAAGAAGAAGAGCCAGTGGTGGTGCCGGCAATGAAGGCGTACATCACGCCGGTCGAGCCCGTGGCGGTTCCGAGGCGCAGGCTGGGCGATACGAGTTTTGGGAGCGCGGGCGGGAATGTGTCGTTCGGGAATGTGTCGTTTGGTAATGGGAGTGGGAGTGGGAGTGGGAGTATGGGGTTCAGCAAACATGCCAGAGACCCGGCGTCGGCGCCGTTCAACACCGCACACGAGTCCGCTGCTGCACGCCGCGCGAGGAACCCCGCGTCGGCATCGTCCAACAACACCAACAGCAGGGAGCCCGAGACAACAGCAGCACCTGTAGCTGCCGCACCCGCACCCGCCGCCCCAGCAAGACGCATCCACCGCCCCGGCGGCAGCGCCCGCAGCACCTCCGCCTCCACCTCGACCACTGCACCACCGCCGCCCGCACCGACCTGGGAGAAGCGGCACTGGCGCCTGCTTGAGCGCTACCTGCACTCGCGCGCGCCGCTCACGCCGGAGATTGCGCGGCTGACGTACCATGTGTCGATTGACGATCCTGGGCTGCTGGGGGAGGACGTGCTGGCGGACCCGGCGCTCAATGTTGCGACGCTGGCGGGCGGGGAGCGGGCGCTGGTGCTGACGGGGCGGGAGGTGGCGGCGGTGCGGAGGTTTGTGCAGAGGATGGGGGATGAGGGGGGTGCGGTGGAGAGGGCGTGGGGCGTGGAGATGGTGGCGGGGAAGGTGGGCGCTTTGAAGGTGGCGGGGGTGAGGAGGAGGCTGAGGGGGAGGGGGTGGGGGCTGGGGGTGGAGGTGGGGGTGCGGGTAGATAGGGTGTGGTTTTCTTTCTTTTTATAGTAATGGGCTTTCTTTTCTTACTGTGCGTTCTTGTGGTGTGGGTGTTTTTTAGGGCTTGGTTCTTTTGTTTTCTTTCGTTTTCTTTCTTTTCTCTTTCTCGTTCTTCTGTTTCGGTATTATTTTTATATACTTTTTATGGCCATGGTATGGGGGGTCGGTCGGGGTCTACACAGCTGCGGCGTTGTGTAGCTACATACATACATACATAGCTAGATGGGTGTCGTTATAGACCTGCATAGTTATTCACAACCACGGAGTTGGTGGGTGGGGAGAGCCGGGAGGTTGGGGACTGGGATTGGGAATTGGGGGGAATTGGTTATGTTAATATCATCAGTACCGTATACCGCGCGAGTGGAGTGGAGTGGAATGGAGTGGAGTGGTTAATGCTTGGTGCGGAGTTACATGCACTTACTTGCTTTAATTTGCTTATATCACGATCACTTTGCTTAGCAGCTAGCTAGCCACGCACATACATACAAGTAGCTAGTAGAAATGCCTCGATCGATCCGTTAGCGTATCGATGTCTAAAGTACATACATGTGTACATAGTCCGCGATGTTGATGAGAATAAAGCACTACAGTATATATAGTAAACCAACCAACCAACCAACCAGTTAGTCAGTCAGTCAGTCAGTCAGTCAGTCAGTCGGGTTCCCCGGCCCCGCTAGCAGCAGCTGTTGACTTGATTCGCATATATATGCATGTATGTATGTATGTATGTTACTTGTATGTCTGTGGACGCGCGCGCGCGCGCAGCGGGTGATTGCGGGTGACGGAAAGAGAAAAAACGCGAGTGATCTCCCATGTTTCCCCCATTTATTCATTCATTCATTCGCTTTATGGCCTAATTGCGGGGGGGGGGGGGGGGTGGAGATGAACTTATCTGTAGGTATGTGTGCATGTAGTTAGATATATGTATGGTGCAAGAAGGAATAGAGGGCGACCTTGTCAACCCTGTATACACCACTTCAGTCAATTCTTTCATTGGCTCTGGGAAGCAAACATTTGAAGAGCCTCACCTCTAACTCGGTTTTATAGCTGTATTAAGGGCTACAATACTGAACTGGTGTGAACAGGGATTACAAGATCGCCCCCAAAAGGCCTCTCGCACCATATGTAGATACTTGTTGGTTACATACTGCAACTGTAGGTTAGCTAGGGCCCACTCTATATATATGGCGTGGTAGGATTTTGGGGAAATGGGGGGAGGGGGGGGGTGTATACGTATGGATGTGTGGATGTGTGGATGTGTGGATGTGTGAATGTGTGAATGTGTGGCAATACACCTGGTGAGTACTACAATACCATAAAAAAAGATGTATGGATTCGCTACCTTACTCCCGTTGATACGCTAGTAATGCAGCAAGAATACGGTATTACTGCGGTATTCCTTTTTTTTTTTTATAGTGCCGACTTAATTCCGTATTGTCCACTAAATCCCGTAGTACTGATTTCACCCCGTTTTTTCGTACTGTACATGTATGTACATATTACTTGCATGTACTCTATAGTCATATATGTACAGTATGAAAAGAGAAAAAAACAAGGTAGAATCACTACCATAGGACTACGGCACTTAGTGAAGACTACCGAATTAAACCCGGCATTGTAGGAAGAAGAATACTGTACCAATATATACCGTATTCTTACCGCACTACTAGCGTAAGTGATCCCCCCCCCCCCTTTTTTTTTGGTACTGTAAGTATATATATATAGAGTATACAATTCAGCTCCTGACCCTCGAATCCGGCAGGAACTGGGGTCATGTTTAGTCAGGACTGCCATTATATAATTCAAAGCTCTATAGATACATATATAGACTTCAGGTCGAATCGAACCTCCCGTCAAGGTCAGATGATGAAAAAAAGGCAATTCAGCAGTGCATGTAGCCTCTCGACTTCCAGGCTTTGCACCATTGTAATTTAATCTTAGACTACATACCGTCAGTTCTCAAGAAATCCACTATCCCCGCTTCGCTAAATGTTAATTCCGGGTGAGAAAAAGTACGGTACTGCACGAGTCCGTCAAGCTCAATTCGCCAATCCGCCTTGGTTCGGACTTACCACATACAAATACGGGGATAGTGGATTATTTAAAAATTGACGGTACATATATATATATCTCACACACACCTAACCCTATAGCTACCAGTTGCCAAGCGTAATTAAAAGCTCAAGCTGGCTGTACCTAAACCACACGGGGTACAGCTACGGAAGCTACCCAGCTATTCGCGCCATGTTACTCGGCGAGTGGCTTGACCGAGCTCCCTATGGAGTTTAGTCTTGCCTAGCTTGGGGTTTTGGAATTGTGCCTGTGTCACTTTTTCTTTTTTGGATATATGTAGGTATAGCGTCAGGTAATAAGTGATGGAACGGGCTGAGACAGAGTGATACCTGTTTTAGGTAAAACGCCACCAATATACGGTGTTTGCGGGTATAACTGTATTTCAGGGCGTTCCACCACTTATTACCCATCGCTGTAGGTACATTTACCAATGTACCTACACGTGCATATATAGATAGGTCAGGTAAATTTAATGGGCAGAAACAACCTAATATCCTCTAGCCCCGAAGATATGTGAATACATGTATATACACCGTGCTCTAGATTCACTTACCCACCCATGAATCATGATATATAGTGAAGAAGCCTATGTATATCGATAATTTTCTCTATAGGTACATGTGTTGTAGTAATCGGCCATGGGGGGGGATATCCGACAATGTCGCGGAGCTAGGGTTACAAAGCCAAGTTTTATAATCCGGATCTGGCAGTGTGCTAGGTGTCAATGATCAACCTCCCCCCTCCTTTCTTGCTTGGCCTTGGCCAGCCAGCTTGGCATGTCTCATACCGCATAGTATTTTTTATTTTTTCTATTTCTTTTACCGGGTGAAGGTGCACCTAAAAAACGTCGTTCGACTGCAACCCGCAGAAATTGTCCGCGCCAATGGGAAACGGCGCCGCCAGAAACGAATGCGCTGCAGGATATCGATCTTGCATGTGTGGGTTAGGGGTGCGTACGGTAATGATATATTGTTGCGTTAATGCAGACCCTGAATATATCGATAAGTAAGCATTACATATGATCGATAGAGGCGGGGGTTATGAATGTATATATACATATATGCTGTCCTCTGTTACACGCGCATGGTTAACTTTATATTAGCACTTCTTGGGTTTGGTATATTTTCGTTAATTAGAGAGTTCTTGGCTATGGAGAGCATTTTGATATTTATATATGTGAAGCCCCTTTCACAAGCTAGAATGTCAGCGTGAAACAGCAGGATAGACGGTTTTCTGATGACTTTCCAGTGGCTAGCTTATAGATAGTTGGCGGTGGTGCGCCGCTGTCCGGGGTGAGAGGACTTGGTAAGATATCAAACTCTCCTCCACTAATTATACCCACATCGGAAATAGAAAGCCCACCACGTAGGCCCAGCTATGGCTAGTGCATTCCAAGTGGAAATTGGGTGTATAACTGTCTATGGTAGTCCTAGACAGTTACAGATTCCCACCTCGATAGACAGCTTCTCACGCAGTTTTGCTCTGCGTTGGTAAGCTTGGACGTATAGCTAAACAAAAGCTCTAGGAAAGACCCACAGCTTTTCCAGTGTTCGGTGGAAGCTGTCAAGCCCGGGATATGTGGTTGGGACCACTTGCTCGCCTTTGTAGCTGGGGAATTTGGAGTAGGATTCAATTGGCCCTAGGCCGTGTCTAGGGGGCATCTATGCCCGGCTTCAGACATAGCCATGTCCTATGAGCGGAATAGTGAAAGCAATACTAGAGCTAAGTATTACTAATCGTAGCAAATCATTGCGGTGGTAGATATTATCAACAGTTGGACTGTAAGGTATTTTGGCCTCTGGAATGTAACTATATAGCTATAAAGAGAGAGCTTGGCTTTCTCCCCTTGTTTCTACACATCAGTTCATACAATAAATTTGGTTTTTTCACTCGGCTTCACAAAGATCATCACTGAAAATAGCTATGTTCTCATCATATTATAGAGCTGGGAATAAATATATATCACCAGTACTACCTTGGTCACAACGAACCACCTCACGGCACCACTCCAATCCTCTAAACCAATTTACATCATTGGTATAGGAGTCATAATAAACACTCCTTTCGGAAAAAAAAAACAATAATCAACATAAAAAACCCCATTCAAAAAGGATAGTCCCAGTCCGCACAAAAATCCCATATACCCAGTCCGCACAAAAATCCCATATACCCAGCACCCAAACACCCACCCATTCCCATTCCCATTCCCATTCCCATTCCCATTCCCATTCCCATTCCCACTAATGTAAAAACTTACAAGACACCGAAATCCGCCGCGCCATTCGGTGGGATGAAGATCGCCGACATGCTCTGCTTTGCATACTCCTCTACCCTATGGGAGAAGATATACTGGTGCACCTCCGCCGCTACATCCTCATAATCAGTCCCGACCCACACAGACAGCGACCCAAACACAAAATCAAAGCTCAAGAGACTTACCAGAATATCCCATCCCCTTCTTCGCCATTCCCAACTTCCTTGAAAAGTCCTGCACCGTCTCCGCCCTCTCCTTCCTAACATGCTGATAGACCTTCAACCTTGCCTCGACGCTCTCGGGCCTGGCCCCAGACGGGAACAAGACACCAAGGGCTGCGCCATCCTCAATGGACTGCCCGCCGCCCTGGCCGAGATGCGGCATCATAGGGTGGCATGCGTCGCCGAGCAGCGCGAGACGGCCCTTAATCCATGTTGGTAGCGGTGGGAGTGTTCGGAGCTGCCATAGTGTCACGTCGCCCTCCGAGAGGTGGGTAAAGATGCGCTGGAAGCACTTTGTGTAGTCCGTGTAGACGGACGTAAGTGAGAGGATGTTGGTGGGGGTGTTCCAGTCTACCACGGCCAGTCAGTCAATACATATATACTTCAGGACAAAAATAAAAGTAAGCGGGATAAACAGGCCACTCACATCCTTCCGCCTGATCTGTCTTCCCCTCGTCCCTGAGCTCGTCGGGGTGGATGCACACAAAGTTCATCAGCTCCCCTTTACGGCATGGGTACATGACGATCCTGCGCTCCTTCTCGAACGCAATCTTCATGGCCCACTTCTTCCCGCCGTCACGATCGGGCGTACCGAACTGTGCTGTCTCAGGGTCGGTCCGGAGCTTCGCGGTTGGGATCACGAAGCGGAAGGCGGAGAAGCCGGTTGGCACTGCGGGGGTGGTGTCGGGGAAGACTATCTGGCGGATTTTGGACTACGAAATGTTAGTCATTTAAATGGTGGTGAGAAAGAGGGGTTAGTACGTTGATGCCGTCGGCGCCGACAATGAGGTCGCCTTTTGACGGGATGGTGGAGGGGCCCGTGTGGGTGATTGTGCCAGCTTCGGCATCGACGCCGGTGACAAGGGTGGAGAGATGCAAAATGCAGGGCGGGTGCGGGGAGGTGTCGGGGGAGAGCGCAAGGTGCTTGAGCTCGCTGTGCAGGTCGACACGGTGGGATAGATACCATGGCTATATATATAGTGAGATGATGTCAGTAAATGACCGATTCTATACACTCGATTGTAGTAATTGCACTGAGGAAGGGCTTCTCACAGATCCGTGCGTTTTCTTCGCGTCGGTGTTGTCCGTCGTGAAAACTGTTTTCCCGCTCTTGTCAAGCATCACCGACTACAATTCCCTCATATCAGCTTTAATTCACCAATGAAAGTCGGGTCTCGAGACTCCATACAAACGAGCACTCCACCCCACTCATTCTTTCCTCGGAGTATCCAAATGACCCTAGAACTCTAGATGCGTTTGGCCCCACATGGATCGCCGCGCCGACCTCGTTCGCAAATGCTGACTTCTCATACAACTACTCAACTCAATTAGCTTTCTGCCGTACCGCTACTGATAAATCACAGAAAGGAATTAAATCAATTGATCGTACATGGACAATATGCCCCGCCTTCCTCAAGGCAATAGCGGCCGACAGCCCGCCGATTCCAGCGCCGATGACGAGCACCGTGAGCGGCCCGGCAGGAGGCACAGAGGCGATCTGTGGAGGCATTCCTGCTGGCAATTCTGTCTCTGTAGGAACGGTAGCACTTGGAGGTGTCATTTTGCTTGATGTTTTTGCTTGGGCTTTGCTTGGACGTTGCTCGGGCGTTGCTTCGAATTTGTCTTGTCTGGTTTAGTTTTCGAAATGCTTGGATCTCTTGCTGTCCTAAGTAGCTAAGACGCTTGCCTTTTAAACTTCTCTCTCCGGAGAAAAAAGAAAAGGCAAAAGAGGGGTGCAGCAGAAGCAGACATGCTCTGATTAATGCTTACTGTGGTGAAGATCTGATATCCAATATGATTTATCGATGTGATGTCTGTTGTCGATTAGGTTTAGTAACTCGGGGCCAATGACCGCGGCAGGTTCCGTCATGGCCTGTGTTGTTGAAAGTGCCAAGGATTAAAGGGCATTTGATGAGTGATCACTGGATTCAGCTACGTTTGTTTCCTTATCTCTGGGACGTCGTTGTATATGATTACCTGGAATGCTAGCCACATGTAATGGTCTAAAAACATCGCATCTACAGATCGCTACCTTGGAATCTACTATTCCACGCCTTATTTGGGCTATCTGACAAGGAAAAGTTTATAAACATAGCCAGTAGCTAATAATGCCTCATGCGGTAAGGGTTGCTGTACATAATACATACCAGCATACCTACACCCTCATCATTTTGCAACCTGCACTTGTCGAATCGATACGAGGAGTCTTAAAATACGAGACACAAACAAACCCTCTTCTCGCTAGCTAGCTAGCTAACCCGGCTGAAAAAAACACAATCCGTCTCAACTACAAGGTTCGTTTTCCAAAAAATCCGAGTGATTCTTTGTGTTCTAAATCGTACCACTTTTTCGCAGTAAGAAAAGCTGTAGTGTTTATTTATAGGGTGGTAGGGTGGGAAGACGTGGAGGACTCGGAGTAAAAAAAAAAAAGTGTTCAAAGAATCGGATCTAAACCTCATCTGTTTATACGATCCACTTGCCCAACTACTAGCAACTCCCGTATCCAAGTCAACACCATAGAAATGCAAAAAAAAAAAAAACTACCGTCGTATTTAATATCGTCGTCCCCATCGATATTTTGCACTTCGCATGTTATTGGGCGCGCATGCGTATTGACTAGACCAAAAGTTTCACGTAATGGACGAAGAACCTCCTCCAATAGTAAAAATGTATTTATAAATCCCCTCGCTCGCTGCTGCTGCTGCCTTATCAGCCACCAATAGATACCTTAATTTTTGGCGGTGAAGAATGTGGTGGTTTATTTTTTCGAAGATGAGTGGCCGCAGATGTTCGGCCGTAGCCCGGATCCGCGGACAACCTGGTGCCGGATCCCCAGTACCCCTGACAGTACGGAAGGAGATCACTGTTGCTGTTGCGCCATCCACCAGGCCAAGAATTTATGATATGCAGCAGGCAGCGCAAGTGAGCCTTATATGTACTCGCGGCCAGCAACAAGAACCCGAAAATGCACGTTCTAATCTGCAATTTCCATTGGAGTAGAAGTCAAAAATACACCAAAGACTTGCAGCTGCATATTCGGGTTCTTGTTGCTGGTCGCGAGTAGGTATGGGATCTCCTTACATAGAGGGTGAGCTGAAATACTTGCTTACCAGCAAAAGAACCAGTGATGGAAACAGGGATTATTTATATGAGTGAACGGCGCCACTCCATACAAATTATGCTTGCCCTGAGCAACTGCATTTTCTAGCTCTTTTGCTGCTAAGCAAGTACTCCCATCTAAAAAATTCTATTGGCTCATGAAGGCCAGTAAACTTGACTAAGACATTATTACAGGTCTCCAACCAATGATATTTTTCAGGGTGGATATGTACCTACTCTCCCATTGTATCCCCCCCACGCTGGGAATGCTTGGCTACTGCTTTTGGAAGAGTGTATTAGAGAGTATTTGCCAACCGTCAATTTCGACAATTGACGCTTCAAACTCGACAGTTGTGGGAGGCAAAACTGACAGTTCCCCTTAGTGGGCGCCAAATCGATCTAGTTTATGGTATGACATTATGCATAAACTCGGAAAATCAAAGAGCTCATCACACTACCTATGAAATACACCGTCGGGAGTTATAGTTCATATCCATGATGCTAATTACAGTAATTCCAAAGCTGGGTAATTGTTATTCTCCTCATATATCTCACGCTGCCCCACAGAAATTCAAAATTGAGAGCTCCGGTCGCCATCTTGGAGCCCCACAATTCGTAAACTCTCGAAATTGACCGTTGGTAAATACTCTCTATTGTCACCCAATCGAATTTGTAGGAACTGGGAATGTTCCCAAGTTGCCTAATTGGGAAGGTTGGGGCGTTGGGAACGAGCCATATCTACTCTATCATTAGGCGGTCAGTCAAATCAAAATCGAACTAGATATGGTGGCTATGCTCTGGCGCAGTTCCTGTTTATTCTGCCCTTGAGTTTACCCTCACATGCTATATAGAAAGCTCCACCTATTACATTAGAGAGAGGGAGAGAACGAACATAATTACGTTCAACTAAGGACGCCCAGCCGTATCTAGTTCGGCCACGATTTTGATTTTGATCATGACTGACCGCCTAAGGGATGTAAGTGGACCATTTAGCTAGTAGACGTTTGTAGAAAAAGAAGACGTGGAAAAGGACATGGTATACGTAGCAGGGGTGGCGGCTATGTATGTGGGTGGGCATGGGTGGCCATGGTATAAAGAACACTAAGCGAGGAAGATAAACCGGGAGGAAGGGACCTCTCTAAGGCTCGAGGCTCAAATAAATCTTCTCACACATCTAATTTCTTCTTCTATCCCTTCAATACATCCACGCGACAGTGTCACACTTCTGTGTACCTACACTCAACAACGATTATGGAACAATCCGATTATCCACTTCTTACCCAAGCTCTTCAGACCATCATTGATCAGTCCACACGCTTCTCGAACGTGCCCGCTGTACATGGTATGCAACAAATTGATAACACGCTCGGTCAAATTCAACAAGGGTTCCAAAACCTTCCTACGTTAGAGAAAGTCAATGAGTCTCTAGCAGATATTACTACCACCAGAGAAGAGTAAGTTAACCGAATATGCTTTTCGGGGGAAGCACTATCTAATTCAGTCTGTATCTGATAGGCAAAAGCTCTTCAACTGTGGATTCCGTCCTGAAGGAAATCTGAAGTATCCAGCTGGCATTGTTCCTGCTCCTGTAAACGGGTTACCAGAAACCTATCCCTTTGTTCGTTAGAGCAAAAAGGGAGACATATTAGGCCCACGACGGCGTGATGATATTCAGAAAATCTAGTTATTTACACGCTGTGGAGACATCAGAATAGGTATAGAAAGGGTCACAGAAGGCGACTTTATAGTAAAAGAGGTTCACTGGGTGAGGGTTAGGTGTACTACCGAATAAAAGTTGCCTACTAGCTCCCGGTCGTGAAAACGCACGAAGGGATATAGGACTTCTGACTCTCACAGGTAGTAGCGCCGTTGGTGATAACAGTTGGAATAATGTGCTCTGGGGCTCCCTCAACTTCCTCATGGGACTACTATGAATCAAAGAAGAGCTCAGATTGCTCAATTCCTGGGATGCCCGGTTCCATATTAGGGCGTACGGTTTTTTTTTTTTTTTGCTTAACTCATTAATTGCATGCAGACCGTAGTCTATGGCAATACCACAACCCCAGAACTACCCTGCTACCCTCCGGCCACACCCAATGAAGGGCATTCGGCAGGCTAGCACTCATCCGCCGCCGCTACCTAAGTAAAAGAAAATTTAGGGTGTACGGATGTTTAAGGTGTTTGAAAATGAATTTGGCTCTGTCTCGCTAGGTATATTACATCACTGTGATTTTTTCACAGTACGATACTATGAGTGGAGGGTACTGATGCTTGTCCACCTATAGGATTTTTGCATAGCTCGGTGTCATGGGAACTAGGTTGAATCGTGAAGGCAGCACGGGAATTCTGAGGCAGTCGAACTCTGCCCCGCCGAAAATTGTGTGGAACCTGTTTTTGATGGAGGGTAGAAAGTCGCAAGGCTAGCAATTGAATCTTGGTTCGCATTGGAGTTTTGGGATGTGGCTTAGTTTAGTTCCAGCGAGACCATTCAGTTTCCGTGACCACTCGTCGTTTTTCCTGGCAATGAACAACTAAAGCTAGTTTTGAGTATTTATATGAAGTTACATCCCAATTCCTCAATCCTCTTTCTGTATTAAGAATTTCCAAGGGAAACGCGGGTGAGTGGTCGCGGCGACTGAATGGCCTCGAGTGGTATTCAACCACACCTGCAACTCCTCTTCAGAGCGCTACTGTCTTGTCCGGGACAATGACGGGCCTTGCTCAATGGCGAATTGACCCGACCCCTTTACCTCAACCCATTGGTTGGCTGAAAACTCGCCATTCGCCATTTACCCAGTTTCGCCGTTGTCCCAGAAAGTACAGTACACTTCCACCAAGACTTCCGCTTCCACTTCCACCACCACTCCCACCTCCGACAAACATAACATATATAATCCCCCCTCCCCCTCCCTCTCCTCGCCCTCGAGTATAAGTACCGAGGACAGAAAAGCTTGTCAGTAACATTCTCACATTCTCGCCGAGTGACACCTCATGAGTCCCCGCCGAACGAGCCGCCATGCTGCGGAACATCCCGGCCCTTTTTCCTAGCTCGTGCATGCAAGGGGGCGTCTGTGATTGGGTTAGGGTTTTCGTGGTGTGATAGTGTAGTTAGCCTTGCTTAGTGCGAAGCTATGACGACGTTGCCGGATCGTGGTGGTTGGGCGCCCTTTTTCTTGGGCGGGTTTAGGAACCTCAGTGGTGGCCTTTTGTCCAGGCAGCTTAGTAACGAGGCCTGCCATAAAAGGCCTGCCATGTGATTCATCGTGATGGGCGTAATAATTTTCCCTTTCTGGATCCTCACGCCTGGTGACGTCTTGTGTCGCGAAAAAAAATTGATTACCTAGGCCTAACTAAGTGAGTAATTAGGTAGTTGTGACTACATTCCCCCACCTGATTCAACAGATTGAGGTTTTTTTCAACAGGTTGGCTATACGAAAATCGTACCGCTGATGATTTTGAGGATAAACCTTAATTTTACTTCAATAAAACATACCATCTCGATTCTCAAAAGAAAACGAAAGAAAAGAAAAAGAAAAGAAAAATAACAACTCCTAACCATTCCTTCTCCCAATCGATAACGAATAAAACAAAACTCCTTTTATAGATACCCCCTGGCCTTCCAGCCCCGATGTTGTTCTCCCGTTCTAGTTGTAAAATTTATGCCCCAGATAGCACGGCGAAGTAGTAGGAAACCCTAGGAAACCCCAGCTAGGAGGGAGATGGTAGTAGCCATGCAATCAACGAGATAATGAAAAGAAAGACCCATGAAAACCCAATTGATAAAGAAGAAAAAACCAATAATATAGAAGAGGAAAAGATAGAAAAAAGAAAAAAGGATTACAAAGTGCGTTAAAGATGCAGATTCCCAAAATCGTGTAATATAAAAAAGAAACAGGATATACAAAACTAGAATCACCTTATAAACAAGGGTTCTTGGCCTGTGGTGCTTATGAAAAAAAAGAAGCGAAACCTAGGTGTACTCAGTAAGTAGACGTATATATCTATGCGCCACTTCTGCACCCATTATTTGAAATAAGAAGGAATCAATCTGAGTCCCCAGCCTCTCCGACAGTGACAACATTCATTCTTAAGATGACCATTCCAGAGGATCCAAACATTTCCTTTCCAGAAGGCTTTGAAGTCGTTGTTGTTGTTGTTGTTGTAGTAGTAGTAGCAGTCGGCTCCACCCTTCCCATAATTCTCCCGCTCTTCCTGGTCTCTACAACCTTTCTCGGAATGGCAGGCTTGTTTTTTGACTTTGGAATAAGCTGTTTTCTAGCCACAGCCCTTCCAAACTCCCAGTCAGCGTCGATACGAGCCCGGGCCTTCTCACGGCGCTGGTCGTAATCGGTGACGAAATCGTCGGGGATTAATCTCTTTTTAGAGATTGATAAAGCAACATTTTGCGGCACAGGAGCAGGCGCATAAATCAAGCCGCATCTGGCCTGATGTGAGACTTTATTATCGTTATGATAATGGCTGGAATTATCCAAAAGACCTTGCCAAGTCCTGGGTACCTCCGATTCAGAAGTGATGGATGAAGTGATGCCATAATGAGCTGGACGGCCACCATCAGAAAGTTGAGGGGGGCCGGTATCAGATCCGATACCGAAGGCATAAACGAACCAGTTCTTGCTGTTTGTTTTGTATTTGGTTGTAGGGTACTTAATTTCACCTTCCTCGATAGAAGTAGTAATAGCAGGCGTGATAGTGGATATCCTATCAGTGGCGGGGGTGGAGGATGATTTCTTATGGAGGAGGGTAGTGTTGAAGTAATGAGATTCCATGCGGAGCTTCTTCTTTGAACGGTAGGTTGGGGCAGGGGTAGGTGCAGGGGAAGTATGAGCGGAGACGGGGCTTGAAGACATTTTTATGCTATGAGGGGGCAGACGTATTAAGATCGATCGATCGTAGAAAGATCTTATGGAAAGAGATGATGTATGTTACGTGGGGAGAATATGTGAGTGTGTAAGTATGTATGTACGTACGCGGGAAGACAGTACAGTACAGACAGGCAAACAGAAATGTGTGGTGCTTTAAGAGTGGAGAACTTGGGATAGGATAGAAGTGAAGTGAATGTTTGGTTGTGGGGTTGTTGTGTGTAGAGGAAGAAGTAATGGAGGGGTGGTGTGTATGTAAGTAATTTCAAGTAACAATAGCGTGTGGCCAAGGGTTGAGTTTGTGGAAGGGTTTTTTTCTTCTTTTCTTATAAAGCCCAGTAGGAAAATCTCGGGGAGCTGGAGATGAAAAAAAAGTGGTTCCTGCAGCGTTTGCTATGCTATGCTAAGGATGCGTGTTCTTCTTGATTTCTTTGCAGTGAGTTGTCTGCTGTGTGCAAGGATTTCAGTCTTAAAATCAAAAAAAAAGACTTACAGTTACTTGGTAGCTGGTTGGTACGTATGTATGCGGTTCAACTTCGAACGGTGGAGGAAGAGGTTGATCAAATAAAAATAAGGGATAGGGGTGATAGATGCTGCAGATTATTTTGCTGCTGCTTCTCTCTCTCTCTCTCTTTTTTTTTCCTTCTCTTCTCTGCTTCTACATACGCGTTATTCAACGAAACGGGTGAAGCTGATAGAGATGAGGTGGTGAAAATCAGAAACCCCCCTGCACCGTTGGAACTCAAGTGAGGTGGTCAAGTCAAGCAAAAAATGAGGGAAGAGAGAGCCGCGTCGCGTGGCTACATGCTTCACCTAACCTCAATCCAGCTCTCTTTTTCTCTCTATCTCATTCTCTGCTTCAGCGCAACAAATATATCTAGACCTAGAAACAATTCCATACTATGACATCAACGTTCATTACATTATATCATCTAAATTCTAGCTTCCATCATCTCGCTGTCATGTCTGTCAGTCTTGTTTCACATACCCCAACTCCGTCTTCCCCCTCCCCCTTCCGAAACGCAACGGTTTCCTGGAAGCGGTTAAAATATGTAAGTATTTTACTTCCAATGGGACCTGGCATGGCCCCGGGTTTTGTTTACGCAGCTTCATCTTTCTGCGTACGTCCCTAAAAACCCGATATAACGGTAGAATTGCAGCAGCGGGTAACCATGGTATTCAGCCTCTATCTAAACCTTCCTTCCGAGCAAGAGACCCAAATACAATTGATTGCATGTTATGACGCCCGGGATGAAAGTGAAAAGATTTCTACGTAACTCTATCTTCTTCACCATGGCCGGGGCCACTCTAAAACTCCGACCTCGGGTGCATTCGGCTTCACTAGAACTTTTGGTATTCTGTAGATCAAAACCGGATCCTTAATAGCGTACCCGTGGATGCAGCTTTATCAGGCTACCAAATAACGCACACATCCCACTTTGTGAGACCCTTGATTGTATATGGTGGGGTGACATCTAATTCATAGATACAAGACTGCCTATTGTAACATGTTGTATGTAGCCTGATTATGGGGATATATGCATATCTGCTCACTCAGTGCGAGAAGCGTTCCTAACACCATAGAATTGTAGCTTCCCAGTCGCCGTAATAAACAGCCAAGTATGAAAAGTGGCAATGGCTGCCTTCCGTGACCACCTGTACTACCTTTGTCGTGAATTACTCTTCTTTCCGTGCCGGAAACGTTATTGCCCAAGAACGGCGCTAGCGGAAAAGAGAGGTGGCCAGGCTAGAGTTCACAAAGGATGCCTGGAGTACGTAGTCTGAATCGAAACGACACTCCCCCGGTAGTATCTACCTGCTCTAGAACGGTTTCAGCCTCGTTCTCCTACACCAACCAAATCGTGTTTTATATTCCACCTCGAGCTTGATGCTGATTTGGTGGATGGATCCATCCATCACGATGTTGACTTTCAGCATCGAGAGGATGAATGCACATCATCTCTCAAACCGAGGTACCCCGACAGCAGTAGCAGAGCCTCTAGGCATCTCGCCATCGATGGGGAGTGGATGGATATGGATATCGGCCCATACATCCCCATGCTCGCCTGTTTACCTTCGGTGCAAGGTGTATAGCAGGTTGACTGAGCATGAGCCTGTTGACTAAGGTATGTTTCAGCATTTATCGACGTCCTTATAGATGAGCTGGAGATTCAACCAAGTGCCCTAGTTCATCCATCTTCCCAATTGGAATTGTTGAATAGTGTATAGACCTGCCCTCTCCAGTAGCAGAACCGACCCTGAGGCACTCGCGGGAATCCAGTTCGCTGTTCACGATTTTGGGATACTCAACAAATCGGGCAATTGATACAACACGACTGCATGTGTCAAGAAATAACGGTATTGAAGGGTGAATCGCAAAGGTAAGGCCCATTCGAATTTAAGTTCCCATTGTCGATTCTATTTCGTAGTTCTGGAATCCCTGCATAACGAGCCACACCCTGCTATCCGATAGGGCTTGGCTTCAAGCTGTGCAATTCTAAACCGAGTGATCATTCATGAACAAATTTGACTGATTGATTGATTGTTGGTTGGTTTATGGATTTATTCATTCTACGACTGCAGCATTCCGGTGATAGATTAGGTTGTGTGATTGATAATTGATTTTATTCACCGAGTACATGCATAAACAAATTATATAAGTTATCGTTAAGAATTAATTATTCTACAGAACAAGGAAAGAAAAAGAGCGAAATCCATCATCTACTCATGCACGAAAGAAAGAAAAAACATTATGGTTACAAGAAAAGAAACATCGGCCTACACTGGAAATTAATCCATAGCGAACCTTCCCAAGAACTTGAAGGTCTTGAGACCCTCCTCGAACTCATCTGCAATATCCTGAGCGGAGGCGTTCGCATCCCTCACATACACACCATCTTGCTCCTCGATCGAATTCACGTCAAGGGCCTCGATAGCAGTACCAATCACACCAACCGGCTTTCCGTACAGGAACGCATCACGGACGATGGAAGCCGGGCGCTGAGCCGGGTACAAACTTGACGCCTTGGAGGAAGGTGCAAAGAGATCCTTAGTTCCATCAACGGCGATGATACCATCGAAGAGTACAGCATCAGATGCTGAGTAAGTCTGGTCGATGCCCTCTTGAATGACCTCACCGATGATGACCGGGTTTGCGCCCTTCTCCTTGAATGCTGCAGCGATAGCCTCAGCTTGAGCAATCGAGCTAGAGCTGGATGTGCTGACGAGAATACCGACCACAAGGGTAGCAATGGTAGGAAGGGGCTCAGAGAATACAGAGACGCCAGCTGTCTTGTTGTCGTGGTAGTACTTTGAGTCAGGCACCGGTGCAGCAACTCCAATAGCCATGGCAACACGCTTGGCGAGATCATTTGAAATCTTGTTAAGTTGGGCAATTGAAGCTTCACGAACCGCCATGGATGTGATCTTTGAGAGCTCAAATCGGGCGGCGTTGACAACTTGCTGCTGCTCGGCGGGCAAAAGGGAGTTGAAGAGAAGACGGGGCTGAGTCCAGTAGTCAAGGAAAGTGGGAGATATGTCACGGACGTATGCGGCATCAACGATGCGTCGGGCGGGGGCGGAGAAAAATCCGTTGCCGTGGGTCTGGTTGGCCTCCTTGGGGGAGCCGTTGTTAAGGCTGTTTTCGCTGTAGGCTATCTTGTTGAAGGGGATCATCATCTGTCCGGCACCATCACGATTGTTGTTGTGGACAGGGACACGGGGACGGTTCTGTAAATTGGAGGTTAGTACTATTTTCCACGAATAACAGTGATTTTTGATACTTACAATCGGGAGTTGCTCAAAGTTGGGACCACCGTGACGGTTGATCTGAGTATCTACATACGAGAAGAGACGCCCTTGAAGGAGTGGGTCATCAGTGAAATCAATACCACGAACAACATGACCAGGACAGAACTGGTACCAGTTAGCTATCAATTCTTCGGTGGAAGGATATAAGCAGCGCGTAAAGCTTACCATAGCCTGCTCAGTCTCCGCAAAGTAGTTCATTGTGTTCTTGTTCAAGACTATCTTTCCGATAGGTGTAATCGGCACAAGCTCGACTGGCACAATTTTAGTCGGGTCCAATAAATCAAATCCAAATCTCAAAACATCGCTCTCATCCATGATCTGCACACCAACTTCCCATTCCGGGAAGTTCTCGGACTCAATGGCGTCGAAGAGATCTTGACGGTGATAGTCGGGGTTTTGGCCGTTAAGAACTAGAGCTTCCGACCACACGAGGGACGCGAGACCTTGCTTGGTCTTGAAGTGAAATTTGACGAGCTTAGATTCACCGTCATCATTGACGAAACGGAAGGTGTGTACTCCGAACCCATCCATGTGGCGGAAGGAGCGTGGGATACCGTGGCCGGAGAGTGCCCTGAATACAAACTATTAGTCACCCGATGAGGCATGATAGATTTTACGAGTAAACCTACCACATGAGGGTATGCATCGTGGACGGATTCTGACTGAAGAAATCCCATGCTGTGTCGTGGGCTGTGGCTGCTTGTGGGATCTCGTTATTGGGCTGTGGCTTTACAGCGTGGATAAGATCGGGGAATTGCATGGCATCCTGGAGGAAGAAGACAGGGATATTGTTGCCGACAATGTCTAGAAGGGATATAAATTAGCTACTGGCGATCGCCTAGGAAAGGCAAGGGAGCATATGGGCTACAAACCGTAATTCCCTGCGTCAGTGTAGAAACGCAGCGAAAACCCATGGACATCTATTTGCAAAATTAGCACCTGGACGCAAGGAGGCCAAGACGGTAGGATAGTACATGCCTCTAACAGTATCCGCACTACCGCGAGATCCGGCAACTGTTGAAAACCTTAGGAAAATCGGAGTTTGTTTTGCCTCTTTTCCTAAGAACGACGCGGCAGTGATGTTGGACCAGTCGGCATAAGACTCGAAGTATCCGTGAGCAGCAGCCCCACGAGCATGAACTAAAGCATAGTGTGAGTAAGACACCACAAATAAGGAATCCAATTGTCAGTAGGCTGGTTTGTCATTACCTGCACGCTCAGGCACACGCTCATGATCGAATCTTGTGATCTTGGTCCTTAGAACAAAATCTTCCAAGAGAGTCGGTCCTCTCTCGCCAGCCTTCAATGAACGTCGGTCCGAAACGGGGGTGCCAAAATCGGTGGTAGTGTAGATATCATCGCCGGTATCGTCGACCACGAATTGATCGAGGAAGCCATCGTCACCTGGAAGTCGATCTTCTTCATAGTCACGCTTCTTCAAGCCTGCTCCGCCGTCCATGAAGGGACAAGCAGCATGGGCAAGCAGGGCATTGAGTAGGGTGTAGGTGATGATTGAATGCTTCATTGTGAATTGATGTGCAAAATCAAACTGCTGTGAAGCAAGAAAGGTGGATGGGGGTTAGAGGTGAGGTGAGCCGTGGGTTTATATATCTATGTTACCTTGCACCCGATTGAGTGAGTGAGACAATGGGGAGATTAGTTCTGGCTCAGTGGGTTCAGTGCACCAAGCGTAGATTGGCAGGTTGGCAGGTTGGTGCTTCTCGCCTGCAGGTGAGCCAGGTGGGCCATGTCTACTAACTCGTACGTACAGAATTTCGAGTCAACTAATGAGCGCAAATGGATTTCTCAGCTTAGACAGGATTAATACAGCCCAGGCTTATGGGCTTATTTCTAAGATGTTTATTCTAGCAGTCATGACATAAATCGAAACATTGATTGATAGGCTATATGTCAATATGCACATGTCTAGAATTCCAGGTGCTATAATCATCCGCTTAGCATTCTTCTCAGCCCGGTACCTGATTTGCTACTTTTTCCCTGTTGTGTGCGTAAGGGAAAAAAAAGAATGTAGGTAAGATAGTTATATACTTTTCCAAGACTTTAGTACACATCTCCTAGCTATCGAGGTTTGTAATACCATAGGAGACCTGACACGATAAAGTCGATTGAAAGACGAAAATTAAAGTGGATATCCACCTTGATAATTTCCATAAGTTATGAAATGGATGTGTGGATGAGAAAGCACCATATTCTAGACTCTAGCTTACGTTGAGTGAGTTGTTCATAATCCGGTATCAAAAGTCGTCTCCACGTACTAGGGCCTTGGCGAGGCGTTGACTAGCATTAGGACTTGACATCGACCCTCTAGAGTACATGTACTCTAACCAGAGTACCTTACTACAAGTCTGCAGCCTGGAAAATTAACCTGCTAGGAACATGATATGTATTCACTTAAACTACTATTCGCGCCAAGAAACATCTATCCCTTGGACTGATGAAATTGTCAAATTCGCAGCCTCACTGAGTTGGGTATATCCGTTGCTATTAATGGTTAAGAATAACCATAGAGCCAATCAAAAATAAGTGTTAGATACCTGCTTGGGCTAGTATTAGCTCGAAAAGGCAAGCTGCGAATTTGACAGTTTCATCCGTCCAAGGGATAACAAGTAATGATAGAGATTTAATTCTGCAAGCACAAATCTGTACACACCCCGATCGGGTGGCACAGAACGGACGGAACTCTCTCCATGTGTAGAGTACAACCCCACCAATTGACCGCCATTTGTTATTTATATGTACTCTGTTTTAGAGTATGTTTATTCTACGTGGGTACCGTGGTACCGGTGACCCCCTTTCCACCTGTCGATATCCTTTAATCTTTTAAACTTCAAATCTATTATACAACATGCACAGCAACTTAGGGAGTACATGTACCTAGAGACACCGCCGCGTCATGGAATAACCCCCGGGGTAAGCACCTATCTACTTTACTCTACTCATCGGTGCCATCCGTGCTGGCTTGCCAAGTGACGTTCCTGCCCCACAATTCTCTCCAAGCCACCCTAGATACCGTTATTGTACCTACATGTACTCCACTCCTATCGTTGATCGGCCCTTGTTTACCCTTCTTACGGCAAGGTACCCGGGAAAACTAAAAAACTGAACCGACACCACCCGTTACTAATCCCGAACAGTCTGGAACACTTGGTTATGTCAACCACCAACCACCTTGAAAGCCAAGGAACGGCATCAACCGACATCTTTTCCATGTCGTCACCAATAGGACGATCGGTATTAATATGGCTGGCTGGTACCTTTTCTCCCGTAGTGATGGATGGGTACACACACAACGAGTCGAGAGAAATTCACCCTTCCCTTTCGGGGCTTTCATCCCGAATTGAAAAGCAAAAAAGCAGGTAACCTGCATCCGAAAGCTGAGTTTGAAAGAAAAAAAGGGACTCGTAGAGAAAGAGCTTAGGATAAACAAATTTTCAATGCAAATGACGATTATCTCTCCAAGTGCAATAATCCCGAGTTTCTCTATCCACACACATGCAATTGCAATTGCCCTGTTACATACCTACGTTTATGTATGTATCTCGGCCTGGGAAGAGATTCTCTTGCATGCAAGGTTCACACCAGATCCATCTATCCAATCCCAGCCCTTTGAAACATCAGCAGTCGAAGGACCGTGCAATGGATCATGGAGCGCTTAAAATATAACTCTAACCTTTGGATAACCTCCATAACGTGACATGAGCGTGACCGCAGCCCTCACACACGTAATAAAGCACACAACAGGTGCTCTAGCTTATTTCGGCGGCCTGGATCATCGAACATGTGCGTTGTTGATGTTGCAGAGCGGGAGAGGGCACCCCATTGATCACCGAACGCCCATAACAAAATACACATGACTTACTTCTACCTACTCGACTTGGAAAAGAGGCGCCGGAGCGTTGAAAAGCAAAAAGTGTATATTTCGACGCGACACTAAAGTGCCGACACCGGTGTTTTCCGTGGGTGCCCGAACGGTCAATCGTGATTCTCGTATGTTTAGTTAGTATGTTTAGTATGTTTAGTACCGCCAAAACTCCAAAACGACTGGCTGAAAGTTATCGATAGCGTTTCCGAACACGACCAGTGTTGCATGACATACAAAAAGGCGCTTTTTTTGTATGGTATGCAATAGTGATCGTGTTCGGAAACGTCATGAACCTACGAGTACAGTAATTTACTCTTGGTGTCCCAAACTTAACTCTGCTATTGGCCTCAAATCCATGACAGGATCCGCCTTCACCCCGTGAGTGACTGTACTGGCGTTTTTAAACACAGCTGGGTCTACATACCAACGGGATTTGGAGCCTCATAGCACTTTTAAACACAACTGAGTGTGCATTCCCGCCAAATCCTACATGAAATTACGAGTACTTGACATAGGTACCTAGTAGAGAGTAGATCGCCTAAATGACCTTGTTGCCAGCCTCTCTAACTTTTTCCTCCTACGGTATGCAGCAGCAACTGCTTCTTCTTGCAGCTAGCTCGGGAGGGAATCTTGACACGATTGATCTCACCTTTTGTGAATTCAAAGCGCGATAGGATAGGACGTAGCCAAGTGCTGACCAGCTTACTAACATAAGAAAAGGCATGCATTCCACGATGGAAGGAGGTCGGATCTCGCTTGTGGGGGGCAAGATAGCTGTCCGAGAAATTACTGGGTTAATTGCAATGACAGAATCGCAACCTGGAATTTTGATCAAAGATCGGATCAGATCACGCCAGACCAGAGTCGCCATTTTTCCTTGGGCCTTTGTTTGTGTCTTGCGATTGGTCTCTTTTTTCTCGTTTGCGATTGGGAATCTGGATCGGAATGTTTCCCCCTAGCTTCCCGTCCCGTAAGGCAACTTTTTACAATGGAGGCTGCGCAAATGTAGCCAGCTACATTTTCTGACAACCTGATTGGTACCGATCGCACCAGTAGCCAATCACATAATGAAAATATAGAGCTGGCTCCATTTGCGCAAAGTCACTACTTTTAATTTCATGACGTTTCCGAACACGACTGCTGTTGCATACCATACAAAAAAGCGCGAAATCCACCCATGCAACATTGGTCGTGTTCGGAAATGAGAGTAATGAGGCATTCACTGGTGAGTACCGCCAAAACTCGAAAAATTGGCTATCTCCGTCCAGGGATTATCTCTAAAACGATTGGCTGAAAGGTATCGATCAGCCTCAGAAGTATCCGCTTGTAGCAAGTTTGATCTTGTATGCATAGCCAATTTTTCGAGTTTTGGCGGTACTCTACCAAGGTATCAATGTGGATGTCTAAATATACACACTCTGAGCTTGAGCACTTTTTTGAGCTGAGACCTCACGTTTCAACTGTCCGGCGTCCTGCAGCAGCCCGCTGACTGGTGAATGAGATGACGTGCAGCATCATTTGCTACTCTAGATAAAGTACATGCTTGTGGCTACATTCGCGACCTCTCTACTCTGGGTACTCTACTCTACCTATGTAGGTACTCTAACCAGAGTAGCTATTGAATTCCTGCCACCCGCCAACCTACATGATGAGTACATAGCTCACCTCTTACCTCTACTCCCCTGGAAGAGACAACCAAGACGCTTAAATCTTACTCGCGACCAGCAACAAGAACCCGAAAATGCACGTCCTAATCTGCAATTTCCATTGGAGTAGAAGTCAAAAATACACCAAAGACTTGCAGCTGCATATTCGGGTTCTTGTTGCTGGTCGCGAGTACATTCATCATCATCATCCTGAGTCTTGTGTTGGCGCGGCGCAGCCCACGTAGGTACCTACCTATCTTTGTCTTCCTATTTTGCTTTGGTGATCTCGATCAGGAATGTGACTGTATGCATAAGCTTTCTGCAGTTCGCGGGCCTGCAGCTGGGACTGGCCCGTTTTGTAAACATTGGAAACCCGGATTTCAATGGAAAATGGAAGCTAGACAGAGCAGAGTAGAGTCTTGGGTAGTTAGATTCTTGTACCTACAATCGTAGCTCTATCTAGAGTTCCCGATGGACTAGTGAAGTAATTACACTCCATCCAGCGGTTAATCACTCGCTCCATCCAGTGATCCCAGCATGCCAATGATCGATAAAGCCCCATTCACAGGCACTCATTCATGGCCACTACACCAGCGCCGGTGCCTGCGGAAGTTTCTTCATATGATTCCTCCTCACTGGTTCCATGTCTTGATGCGCTACCCTCGCCTGGCCAATCGGGAACTCTCCATCCTCACTCCCCGTCACCAGTCTAGTCCAAGTCTCATCCACAAAGTCGGCCAACGGCATTCCTATCTCTCCCCCGTTCTCAATATCTACACATCACCACTGTCAGCAAATCCGACCCCGACCCCAACCCCAACCCCAACCGACAGGAAATAGAGCACAATAGAAAGCGCTAAGCAAACATACCAGGCTGGTACTCCTTATTATGCAACTCCGTCTGCACCGCCGGCGGGATCACCTCCAGCACCTGCACCCCCGTCCCCTCCAAGTGGGCTCTTAGCCCAAGCGCAAAATGGTGCAGCGCGGCCTTCGACGCGCAGTAGTTCGGGCAGCGCGACAGCGGTATGAGCGCCAGGCCCGAGCTGACATATATCAGCGCTGCCCTCTGTTGCTCTGAAGACTTTCCGAGGAGGAAGGGGAGGAAGGCGTGCGTGAGGTAGATGTGGGCGGTGTAGTTTGTTGTGAGCTCTGTCTGGAGCGTGGCGAGGTTGACGCTGGCGGGCTTGGAGAAGCTGAAGCCGCGCTGGATGCCCGAGTTGAGGAAGAGGGCGTCGAGAGTTGGGTGCGAAGCGGTGATCCTGTCCGGGGGGTGTTAGTGGTGAGTCGGGACAAACAAGCAAACAAAACGCGGGGATGGGGGCGGGGAGGTGCGGAGAAGGGGGGAGGTGGCGGTGTACTTTTCAGCCCAGCTTGCAATCTCATCTAGTTTCGTGATGTCGAAGGTATACCAAAACAGCTTCCCCTCCGCGCATTTTTCCTGATGCTTCTGGGCAGCCTCTTCCAATCGGGCCTGCCTCCGGCCCACCAGTATCACCGTCCTACCTTCGGCGAGAAACCTCTCAGCCATGGCATAGCCGATGCCGCTGGTGGCGCCGAGTAACAGGATAGTTTAGTAGGGAAAGTGTGTGTTGGACATTTTTTCTGAATAAATTTGGTTACTGAAAAAGACCTGTATGTATGATACAAGCTTTTTATATGGATGCGGGGAAGGGGGCGACAATGACGTCGGAGATGTCGGATGGGATTAAGCCATTCCCTACCAAAATTTAACAAGCCGACCCCGTTGCCAAACGGACCCTAAGCTTCTGGAGTTCTTGCGGTTAGGCATCCAGCATCGTTATCTCCGACTCTGAATAGTTCCCCCCCCCCCTCCCCCGGACCGGGAAAGTCGGTCTGATCTGTCCGACGGGAAATAAACACTTTCAGGGAATCTACAGATCCCTCATCCCGTCAAGGGAGGAGGACTTGGCAGTTAGAGTAGCATCTTGAAACTATTAGGTGGCATTGCATGAACCCTAACCCTTAGTATACCGCGGGTATGATGAGTGATAATCTGTGATCTGCGAGTGTCTCGAGTACTCTACTTGGAATATGTATGTACATGTACCTACTTCTGTCAGTACTGCAGTCTTTTCTCATATGTAAGGGGAGACCGCAACAGTAGGTGCTGTACCTGCATATCGGGCTCAGTTGTGAGAGCGTGTGCATGTGTGCCTCCTGTTGGTTGTGCGATATTGTATGGTTGGTTCGGTGGAAAGCTTGTTTCTGTCGCGCAATGGATATATGCTCCACCTACGTGTCTACTCAAACAATTACTCCCTAGCACATATGGATGGCATTTTCCGCCCTGAACTGGACTGGGATAATGGACGTCGGAAATGATGATGTTTTTTCCTTTTGCCTTACCCCTAGCCGATCGCGATGCTTGGAAGTATTATAGAGTAATAGTTGTTACTACAGGGGCGAATCAATTGTAATTGATCATGCCGACATTCACTCCACTCTAATGGCCTATAGAGTATATTCCTTCTCTAAATCGATGTTCTTCTCAGATCAGACGATTGGATCTTCAGCTCCGCCTTTCCCGCCCAACTAGAGTACATCATTATGTCGCTTCCCATTGTGCATATATGTACTCTACACTGTTCAAGTTTCGTCCGATGGCTGAAATCAAGCGCTATATATAGATCATGCACATATGCTCTACTTACGTGGCCAGCTACTCTAGCATTAACCGAGCCAGAGAATTAAGGTCTCAGTCTCAGGTCTCAGTGTCAACAGTGACAGTGACAGCCACAGTGACAGTGACAGCCGCAAATTATTTCCCGGTGATTGGATAGATATTCAAACCTCGAATCGCTTGCGTGTTTTTTTTCGCCTCGTATTCCCTGGCGAGAGGGTTCGCAGTGTAGGTGTAGGTGCAGCTTTGAATGATCCTGTTGTGCACTTTTTTTCCTCGGACGTAACTGAACACCCGTACGGGTCTTCGGCCGGTTTGAATCTTCGATGACCATCGTGACCATATAACATGAGAGACAATTGCCCGAATATGGCAATCCCAATTACACAATGTAAGCCTCATGATCAGAAAGGGGCAATCTAGAACAAGAACAAATCAGAACAGAGGCTATTCCTACCCCAAGTAAAATAATAATCACATCAATCCATCGCGGCTTTCATCCGGCCGTACGGATGATGTTGGTGAGAAATCCAGCACTAACATGTACAGTGCAGATATCAACACTGCCTGCGAGGCAGAATAATACACCACCTGCACTTTTGTAGAACAAATTCCTTGTCCCATCTGTTTGTCATGTCTGCTGTACCGCAGTACTCTAGCTATTTGGCATGCAAGTAGGAAAGTATAAAGTGCAAAGTGCAAGAAGAATCCCTGATCGAATAGCACCCGAACCGCATTTTCCGTAGCCAGAGATCTAGAATCCATGACAGCTCACGTAAGTAAGATGGCCGTGGTTCCTGTAGAGTAAACAATACATATCAACATTACTGCTTAAACGCGATACTTAATTGTGACGCGCGTAAAGGAGCTATTTTATATACCAGAATTAAAATGGCGTACGCGGAACTCGAGACTGGTGAACCATCCTCCCAGCGAATCATTGTTGCTGGGATGAACTCCGGACTAGATCCCGGGGATTCAATTGGCGGAGATTGGAGGTCTGACGGTTGCATGGTCCTGGGCTCTTAATTGGTAAGCTAGTGCCATTCGGTACGGGTTGTGATTTTTTTATTTGTTGCGACCGTGTTCGAGCGTCTTAGGCTTTAGTTCCCGTCATCAGAGGTCACTCGGCAAGATCGGAGCTGGTGGTAATCATCACGCAGTTCGCACAAGGTAAAAGTACACCATCGACCACAGCAATACCTCTAAGCCAATCAACCGAAAATCAACCCCAAACATCATGGATTGTGGCGCACTGCCCCGCCCTGTGTTCTTTACACCTTCACCATAACAAAAAAAAGAAAAAAGCGGGGTAATATATATACAGCCAACCACATGCATAACTACAAAAAAAAAAAAAAAAGAGGATCTACCATAAACGCCTATTTTATAATATAAATGGTTTGATGTATTTTTTCACTTGTTAAACGAGAATTTATCTTTAAAGTTACCTAGTCGCTGAAAGACATTGCCCTTTGAGTATCCGGGATCCCGTACTATTAATGCGTCTTGGAACTTTTGCCGCTTTGTTCGGCCGTTCCAGAAGCCAAGGACAATGGTGGGGATTATTAGGCCGTGTGCAATTGTGCACATACAGGCAGCTACCCAAGCTCCTCTCTGTGTGCAGTGTTAGTAGAGCAATTTCGTGGGCAATGGCAGGTGGCTTTACCTGTTCACTGCAATGGTCGGCGAAGTCCATGATTGCGGCATCTTGCTTCTTTTGGATGCTGGTATGGCAAACCCAGAACCTTTGGGGGGAAATCAGCGGTGAACTACAGCCATCAGGGGGGTTTAGCGGGAGCAGTTAGCTCGTACATTGATTTTGGATTCCTCTTCTCCTCCGATAGACTCAGGGCCACCATCCCGCAGATAAAACTAATCATCGAGTGCAGCAACGCTGCGGAAGCAAGGAATCTATTCGTCAAATATCTCCCCTACAGCATTACCCGTCAGCCTTGCACCCGTACCAAATCTACACATCCAGGGGGGGATTACAAACATTCGGCCAAAAGCTCACTACCGAGAATATCGAGTCAAGCAAAAATATATACGAACTGATGCTCAGCAGCAATATCGTTGGCGTTAATGACAGCTCCGGACTCCACAACGGATCACCCTCAGTATCCTCTTTATCCTTTGTATCGATATAATGGAACAATATGTGCCCCGCCGACCCTAACACCGCGCCCGCCGTCACCAGCGAAAACATACGAAGCACCACCCGCGGCCGCGAAAGCAGCTTTGCGCGGTCGGTCTTGAAGGTCTTGAGGATCGACTTGCGCGGCGGCTGGGTAGCCTTGGAGAGGAGCTTGATTGTCTTTACCCCAGTGAGGGGCCGTACTTCGATTGGCGGGGGGGAGGGCGAGCGGCTGTTCACGCCTGTGTAACCCTTTTCAGTCTTTTTCAGGGTGCCCTTGTCACTGCCATGGTCGTCGTTGTCATTGTCATTGTCGTTGTCGTTGTCGTCGTTGCCGTCTTCATCAAAATAACCACCTTCTTCTGGTTGGATGTTAGCTATCTGCAGCGATTGCAGAATGCGGGGGGGAGGTGGGGGAGGTAAATACCGTCGAGAAGACCAGACCCCTCAACATCTCGTAGGTCTTCATCATCAGTACTCATTGTCTGGCTCCTCGGCCGTCGACCCGTGGAGAGGGTCGAGATGTCTCGGAAGCCACCTGAGGCCATCTCGTTCTTGATGCCAATCCGTGATTGTGATTGATAGTTTTATATGGGATGTGGGGAAGTTGGATAGGTTGATAGACGATAATATAACTCTGCTGTCTGAATTCACGCACTCAAAAGCGGAGCTCGTGAGAATAGGATAGGCTAGTTAGCTACTAGGGACCAAGGGGAGGGGGGTTTGATCCAAAAACCCTAAAGCAAGGCCGGCGAAAAAAGAATGCGGGCAGGATGTGCACAATCTACTGTTTATATAAATCCTATTGTCTGTCCAGGTCGTGTGTTATCGTGTCTGCAGCAGCAGCTGGCTGGGGCTGATTGTGAGCTGAGACATCAAGCCAATACATGTAAGCTTTGCGAGAGAAACCCTTCAAAGCTTGACCACGTTGAAAGGCTGGAGGCATGCTTCTACCCAATCGTGATGAGCTCAATTAGCCACAGAAAGCCCCTCCTCCAAACTGGGGCACCCTTAAAATAGCGTTAGTGCTGACCCACTTCCCGCGCCGCACCCCCACATATCCCTGCGGTTTAAGGCTGTGAGCCGATTTCTAAAAACGCTTATTTCCTCAAGCATGCAGCTTTCAGCTTTGGAACTGATTGACTTGGTTTCCCTACTCAAGATCCGGAAACTTGAAGCTGGAACATTTGGCTGAATGACTGGCTGCCAGGTGATTGATGAACAACCATGCCCAGTTAGGACCAAATATATCATCAACTACATATTTACATACTCATAGGTACGGCACAAGGACGTTTGCCATAACGAGTACATATAGGACGACTTTGTGTGTCGTTGGAATGATAATGTGGCTTTACCCATAACGGGAGGATCTCCAGGGTTGGAATGCTTGCTAAAATATCAGCCCTATGGAGTGTATTTTTGCCTATGTAGCCTCATTTGTGGCGCAGCGAGCTAACTACATGTCACTATACATGTACGTACATACATACATGGTCATGGATTAAAAGTGGAAATGACTGAAAAGTCAATAGTTTTGGTATGTGGTAAGCGTTAGGGCGCTAAATTCCACAAGTGCTACTACTACAGCCTAAAAGGTGTATTTCATTGCTTACTACAGTTTACAATATTGCTTATTTTTTATAGCCAGCAAGAATTGAACTTGTATTAATGAATTAGCTAATCTTGATTCAAATTACACCACGAAAAAAGAGAATCGTGCGAAAAATAGTCGGCCCAATTATTTCACCAAACGGGCAAAAGAAAAAAGATCCTGAAAAATACCCCATGTCTTCAAATTCTCTTTCTATTACCACTGTGAATACTATCGTTGTTTTTGACCTCGGATTACTAAATGAAGACCTTAGTAATCCCTCAAACCACCGTCAGGTTCGACTTGGTACTTGTAGAAGGCATTCGAGAGGAGTAGATCCTCGGAGGGAGTGAGCTTTAGCTTGGTATCCCTGGTATTCATGTTTCCAATACCAGTAAACTGCTGGATGACGACAGTGGGGTTGGAGTTTATGTCCCTGGTACCAGTGTACTGTTGGTCGACTGTAGGGAGGCTGGTATTTCTAGACCCAATGTCGTACTGATGTTTAAAGAGAGGGTTGGAGTTCATGTTCCTGGTGTTAATATACTGCTGGTTGACTGCAGGGGGACTATTTTTCCTGGTGCCAACGACAGTATGTTGTTGGTTGGCTGCAGGAGAGCTGTAGCCACTACGTTGGCCCTGGGCAGTATAGGACATCGGAGTCCTGGGGCTGCGTGTCGGATAGACGTTTGAACCCTTTGGGGTCCCGAGAGCTTCGCCGGAATTATAGCTGCTGGCAATTTTCCGGGTCTCATTTGTAGTATTCTCGTGATGTCGCAGGTTTATCTGGTTCATCTGCGGAATCCCGATGTATGAATCATCGTCGGGAGTGGCACGCTCCTGGAGCCACTGCTGGGCGTAATTGTAGGAAGGTGGGTTCTGCGGGTTGACCTTGGTGATGTCAAGTCTCTGGCCATTGGGAAGACTGAGGACCTTTTGAGAATCGCTTCCTTTTTTGCGCAACCCTGGACTAGAGCGGCGATAGGAGCGGTTATCAGTAGAGTGGTAGGGCGTATCGTAGGTATCTGAGCCTAAAAGATCTGAGACGGCTTTCTCGTGCTGGATATACTCTTTACGTAGACGTGCGAATTCACCAGTAGAATAGGACTCCAGCTGTTGTCTTTGTTCCTGATGAGAAGGCGGTAGCATAGACAACTTGATCTCATCTTTTTCTGTAAGCTCTCTGTAGATAGAAGTCTCCTTAGCAGGCTTGTTTGGGGGAGGGAAATGATTCGACTGTTTGACCATGGCTATTTGTTCGTGCTTCGCAACTTTTTGAGCATATGCATGCATTGACATTGGCATATCTCCGAAACCGGGTGGAGGAGCGATGACTCGGAAAAGCTCCGGTTCACTGTCGGAGCTGTTGTACGTCTCGCCGGAGTGACAGTTTTCGGGAGTTGCTCTTGAGCCGGCACTGACTTGGTCCCATGGCTGGGAAGGGGTATTAGAATATCTTTGGTGTTTGCGCTCCTCATCACCTCGGACCCTACTTTCCAAGGCCTCCAGTCTATCGAGTTCCATTTGCCAGAACCTGCCTTCAAGCTTGAGTCTCTCATCGAAGAAACGTTGGATTTCAGGAGAGTTATGATCGTTTTCGTGCATATACTCTTCATAGTTTTTGCCTTTTTTAACCACGGCCTTGGGTGATTCCGGGTCCTGTGTATGTTGTTTGAAGCCGAACTTTACAACGAGCTCGGTTTTCCAGGCTGGGTTTTCAACCGGGGTGGCTAAAGGATTGCGGTCAAGGCATTCGGCTAAGGTCAGCCCATTAGTAGCTTCGGTTTCAAAATTGGTAGGTTTCCTCTGTTTCTCAGTCTTGATCTTCCTTCTCCCCCTTTGCGGACGATATCCAAACCCAAACTTTTCGACCAATTGGGCTTGGTCAGGGTCCATATTATCCGGTAACGGTGCTTCTTCGCCGCAATTCGAGTCCTCGTTATTGTCACTAGCATCGGAATCAACATCATCACACATAAATGGTGCAAGTTCTTCGGAGGTCACGGCTGGTAGCGGTTCTTGAGCGTTTTTAACATGCGTCTCAAAGATGTGGGTACGGTTGAGACTAATCATGTCGAATTTTATTTTTTTGCATTCACTGGAGAGGTGTCTGTCGCTCCTGGGATTTGGAGAGCGCTGTTCTTCGTCCCTAGAAATGGACGAAAGTGGGCCAATTGAATCCGGACGTGGGAAGTGCACCAAGCCAATGTGAGCATAATTTTCAAAAATCTCTGTCGCCTCGAGATACGTCTTCTGTGTGACATATAACTGAATTGCCGGCGATATCGTATAATAGTCAGTTAAGACCAACTTACCATCAAGGACACCCTGCTTCTTGATCTCAAGACGGATATCGGCTGAGCTCCATGGCCTACAGGCAACATGATAGTCTTCACGGTCGTTGTCCTCCAGCCCAAGGATGTATTTCTGCTGCGAGTACTCTCTGGGGTCCCTACCACGACGCTTGCGGGCCGTAAAGAGACGGCGGACTTTGCGTGCATATATCTCGTATTGGTAGAGATAACGAATATAAAAGAGACGTGGTTGGTGAAATTCTTCGGGCCAAAGGTTCATGTTGATGGCCACGAGAACCCATCTCTGAGATTGCTCGACGGATTCAAAACCGCCCATAGATTGGACGGCAATGTAGAGGCTCTGAAGGTCTAAGCTGAGGCTGGCATCCATGGGATCGAAGGCCGGGTGAATGGCACTGGGGATCCACGGAGATTTGATGGCAGGATTGGGGTACCAGTTACCAAGCGTGAACGCAGTAAGAGAGGCAAAAAATTGTGCCTGGGTAATCCTCTCGGGGAGGAGGAAGAGAGTGATGGTATTCAGATCCGCAGCCATAGTGATATGGAAATAAGACGTATAGAGAATTATTGGTTGGTAAAGTTTGTAATCCAAATGAATTGTGAGTGATGAGTGATGACCGAAACAGATTTGGATAATTCCGATAGAGACCGAAAGGAAAAGGAAGAAAAAAAGAAATAGTCTAGGCAGAAATATCCAGAAAAAGTTAGACACAGGTTTTTTGTCAAGCAGAAGATAATTAATTAATATAAATCAATCAATCAATCGATCGATCAATCAATCAATCAATGTCAAGCAGAGAATGGAGGGGAAACCTACACCGCGAATGTGGGGCTAGATAACTAGATTGGTGTTGTGACAAGATCCAACACCGGGTTGAATCCAGTGCAATTGGAATTCAGAGATTGTGTTTGATTTTATTTGAACGAAAGATTTGAGTGGCAAAACGAGAGAATAAATTGAAGGAAGTACTGGTGAAAGAATCCAAAGGATGGATGGTGGGGATGAGTGAGGATGGCAAGGGAAGAGGTGGAAGGGAGGAGAATGGAGGCAATGAAGAGAAGTGACAACAGAAGAGACGACGAACGAGTATGTTGGGTTTGGGTCCGCCCCAACAGGCAAGTGTTGGTGCAGGTTAGTGTGATAGAGAGTAGCAGTACCTGGCGGGGTGGAAGGGGAAAGTAAGCCTGTGCATCGTCGACAAATACATGTACCCGCTCGCTGAGTTGACTGTTACGATCGAGGTCACATCAGGAAACACATAGACTTTAGCAGTATTGGATCGTGTGCAGGTTTTATTTATGTTTGGGAATTAAAGAGGACGAATGATGCTGCATAAAAAGTACATGTAGTCATACTATAAAGCGTTGATAGGTGGTCCAAGTGGGCAGCAGGAGAAGATGAACTGCATTAATATCAATACAATCATCTATATGGTTTCCTGGCCCTTTTTGTATCTCAATCGCATCGCGTTGATGCTACCTGTAGATTCGTCTCCAACGAAGTACCCACATACTGCTCCCGCCTTCGTACAGCCCACGAGGACGATCTTAAGTAACAGAATCTAGAGACGGCGGGTAGCTATGGGTTAACAGTTGGTTAGTTCTTTAATTAATTCTAACTTAGCTCCCCCACTCTGTCGAACTTCGCTTTTTGACTTCGCCATTAGATCTCGAGATTTAGGTCCCTTCAATTTAGGCGGAGGTCGAAAGGTCTTATAAAATTATTTGGTGGGCTGTTTAGACCCAGGGTTAGGATAAGTCGGATCAAAAGTATCCTGTGTTTTCTGTTCACGGGGGAAATCCATGAATTAATATACGTCACCGCCACATGCACAAGTTTCTAACCTCACTGCTCGAACTTTTGATCGCCTCAACACCACACTGTAAAGCCACCATGAGGCAGTAGCAACCAGCAAAAAGCAGCAGCTCTTTAGCTAAAACGATGCAGGTACCTCTCTGTGTCCAGTTTAAACGACCCGTCAAAATCCATCTCTCAACATCTAGAATTACATCAAAAACCATCGAATATCACCATAAACCCCATGAAATAATAGTGTGTCGTCAAATAGTAGGTCCACCGTGTCTAACCCCAAACGTACTTCCTAATAATCCTGCAGTCCCTCCCAGTGCTAATAAACAAGGACATAAGCGGAAAGGTGGCGTCTAATATTCCCTCACGCTACAGGCGGGATCTGCACACTCTCAGTCGTGTCATTCCACGTCATGGATGGGCGGGTCGTCGTTCATGATCGAGGAAGTTCAAATGAATAAACCTCTCGGTTCCACAGATAGAGATATGGTATGGGTGTGGTCCCAGTTTATGATATTAGTGTGGCCCTAAAGCAGAATTGGGAGGAGAAATAACGACTACATACATGAAAGGACGGGTTGATGGAGCTGTGGTTGAATCTGATTGATTTGGCCAACTACTTACAACAAAAGAAAAGGCGGCTTATAGGAAGAATGATTGACATTCCAGTGACTATCGTTAAAAATAAAAATATGTACCCAGAAGGCAATAATAATACAAAGAAAAAATAAGGTAATACCAAGAGCAGAGCAAAGACAGAGCTAAGACTAACACAAGAGAAATAGGAAAGTAAGCCCGACCAGGATCAACAAAAATATTTATACCAAAAACCTCCCATCCAAAACGTAAGGAAAAAAATACACAAATGAGTTTTCTGCGTCCCAAAAGAAACCACAAACACCCGCACCATACCCTATATCGATACCATAAGATCAAGAATAAACCTCCCAAAAACAAAAACAAAAAGGTTTCCCAAAACATAAACGCCAGGCCAGCTAGACCTCGAAACTCTAGATCGCCATCCACCTCTTATCCGAACTATTAATCGTCGAGATCGTCGACCTCTTCGATGCCCTCCCCAGACTACTCGCCGTGGATAGCGACCGCCCGCTCTCATCCTTCCATCCTGTAAATAGGCCCATCGGTACATCTACTTCGCTGCCCCCACAATGCGGCAGCTCTGGTGTTACCGCCGGCGCCACAACCGTATGGTATAGCCGCCCAACAACGCCGCGCGGGTCCGGCCGGTTCTCTGGATCTCGCTGCAGCATCTCTCGACATAGGCCGAGTCCATCAGAGAATGGAATGTCCATCTTCTTCCTCGCATCTTTCATGAGGCTATCGGTGATCCACGTCTCGACCTGGCCGAGATTTGAGTGGAACGATGAATCCGGGGGCGCAGATTCACGGGAGCGACGGTTCTTATGGGATCGGTGCGAGGCAAATGCTGTGGTCTTGCGCTTTGCTTGGAAGGTGAGAATCTCCAGGAAGATGCATGCGAGTGAGAAGACATCGGATTTGGAAGGGTTGGAGGCGAAGGCTGTCCATTGCCCGATCTGGGTGCTGTTGGTGATTGAGATGCTGTCTTCCGAATGGGTTGATGATTTGCGGTATGTGCGGCCGGAGAATATAGTGTTTGTAGGGGGGCTGGAGGATTCTTGGGATACGAGTGTTCGCTGCCAGAGCTCTGGGGCGCCGTATTCATAGGCTTCCATGTCCTGGATTCCACCACAGTTGGGTGATTGCGGAATGTTTTGGGTAGGATCTAGGCGTTTCGAATTACCAATATCCGAGAGGAAGATTCGGTGTGTTTTCTGCTCAATTATAATTGAGGATGGCTTTATATCGCCATGTGCAATTCCTCTGTCATATAGATATGCCAGAGCATCGCTGAGACAGAGCATCCAATTGAAGATGATCCGTCGCCGTTCTTCTTTGGTATTTGACTTCCATGTCGTGGGTGGATACTGAACAAAGGACTTGATATTAAGTTCGAGTGCTGGAGACAAAACAAGAAATCCCACATTTTCATGTGTGTATGAAAGATGCAGCTTCACTATATGTTCATGTGTGATTGAGTTAAGGGTTTCAATCTCTTCAAGGAAGGATTCGACAGGCAATTGATGGCTTCCGTATCCTAATGGCACCCGTCTTCGAGAATAATACACTTCCCGTGATCTTGGGAAGTACACCTTCTCCACCGTCTGCTTTGCCAACCCGGGTTGCGTCCGTCTCGACATAACCTCCAACGGTACCAACTCCTCATCCTCAAAGTCTGTATGCTGTCCCTCCACTAACTCTCTAACCAGATACGAATACTGCTTCTTTGCAAACTTCTTATCCTGTGACACTGCCGGAAGCTCCAACCTCTCAATCGTTGCCATCGACAGCGGCAGATCCTCGTCGTCCCATGATCCATCAATAATGTTGAAAATATACTCAGGGCATCCCAGATCACACAATATCAGGAAAAACTTGCGTGCGTGCTCCACAATCCACTCAGAATAGGTTGCCTCTGTGAGGCCTTCTCCAAACTTCAAGGGTTCCTCCAGCTTACGCCTCAGCGCACTATCGGTGATGCGTTCTCGTATGTATCTGGGGCAGACGGTTTCCTCAATCTTCTGCTCATCCCACCAGGTCGAGGTGAGGACTACTGGTGGTGGTAGACTAGCGCCGTGGCCTCCGTATCCGTACATGCTGTGGAAAAAGTCTGCTCTTGCTGGGTCGGCCATCGTGAGGGCAGCCATGGAGGGAGCGGTGCAGGGCAGACCTTATACTAAAGATGATGCTCTGCTCTCTCTCTAGAGTAGTTTACAATGATCACTGGGGATGCTATGGGGATCGGTTTAGCTGACACCAGACTGGGAAAAGTGTGGGATTTTTTTGCACTGGGAAAGAGACCACATGTGGGGCCCGTGAAACATTTTAGGTCCCCGAAAAGAATAGCCTCCCCCAGTGGCCCGAGGTTGTCCTAATGGAGGTTCAAAGTACGTACATGCAGTAAGAACGTTGTGCCGGGGGGGCGAAAGGGGGAGGGGGGGGTGGCAGGCGGGCAGGCAGGCAGTTTGAAAGGAGATCAGATCAAATGGTAAGAGTAACAAATCTAGCCTAGAGACTAGGGCTTGCTTCCGATGACATGAGTAACCTTTGCCGTCGGCAACCTTGTCGCGTGTCTTGATGCCATAGCTTTCTTGGCTTCTCTGATAGGATGTAAGGAAGAAAGGAACTGATAATCTGGTAGATGTCGTACTTCTAAAACATCATGGGGGCTGTTTCTCGCGCGCTCCAAGATAGATTGATATCTGGGATACCTCCATGTAATTGATAGGATATCTGTATATGTCATACATACACCATCATCTCTGATATCGAATGAAAAAGAGTGTAGCTACATGTATGTCAGTTACCCACAACCTATCAAATCACGTCTATCAAAATTAGAGCATCATGCCACGCGAGCTACGCATATTCCCAAGCCCAGGAACAACCAACCGAGAAGGAAGGGATAATGGGATGGGCTACGTGCGTGCTACCTAATTCTCTAGTGCACCATGCTTTCCTTCTTTCATTCGATTCTCTTCCCCATTCTCTCGCTTAAGATTCATCATCATCGCGATAAGAAAAGAAACAGAAATGAGGAGACAAGACAAAGCGACACCCCTTCATCCCACATAGATATCGCCCGATTCTTAGCGCTCCCTCGCCGCCGGATATCTATCTATCGAACGGATTCGGCCCCGAGCTGGTAAACGAGATGCGAGGATGACCGTCGAGTCAGTGTGGTACAAACAAAGAGAAGTGGACGGTATGATCTAGGGTCAGCGATAGGATGGCTGTGGCTTGCTGCCTAGAGTTTTCATCTCTCGAGTGGTGGTTACCGTTGGCTGTTCCACCACAACGAACCGCCTTCCCTCTTCATGTGATGGTCGTTCTACGGTATGGGGGGTTCGATGCGACCCCCCACGAAGCACCCAATCAATCTCCACAGCCCCAACCGATCATCAACTTTTTTCCGTTCCATCCTTCGTTTGTTCGGCCCAATTTGAGGGATAATTTTGTCCACAGCTGGCTACTGCTTTATTTGACCCTAGTAGTAGTAGGTATAAACAGGCGTACCAAACTCTACCCAGCAAGCTAAGCACCAAATCTAATCTTTCCCCTGTTGATGATGCTCCGGTGTTCTCCAGTAGAAAACATCGGTACCGATACCCAGCTATATAAACTAGCTCTACAAAGCGCTTAGACAGATAGTACCTGGATGAGCAATTCTGGGTACTGTTCTGGTAGCCATATGGGATGAGGTGTACAGCCTAAATGGAAAATCCATCCATAACTTAACACATATCTACATGTAGTTATATACTCTAGTTCACCTTTCAACACGAAGAAGAACCCCTCAACGTACTCTACCAGTCCTTGCTCAATAGTAAATCATTAACGGAAAATCCCTGAGCTATATAACCAGCACCCTCTCGGAAATTTCCTCTCTAGCTTGTGGTTTGGCTTCTGTCCAGCGGCGCAATCGTGTCCCGCCCATACATAGTTGAGAATCGCACTATTCGTGGATAGATTTTTTTTCGTTGTTTTTCCGTTGAATTTGCACTCGCGGCAATGGCGTTTGCTTTTTGCTTCCTCTTACGGAGCCCTGTGACACCACAGTAACTCTGGAGAAGAACGACATGATGAGCAGCCTACATATCGATGCATCTCATCGATGGCGAACCTTTTTTGCAAAGAAAAGCTGTGGGGGCCCGCCATCACCAAATCACAGACCCTTCCCATTCGCAGGGAGGGACCCTGCGCTAAACCGCAAACCACGCCTTCGGGTCCTGTTATCTTTTTCGACCTTCTTTCGAACCGGGGGGGTTGAGCAGAGTGATCAACTTGCCAAATAAAATCACTAATAATTATCCAGAAGGCCTAGCTTGTTAGCGTTCTATATGGAGAGCGCTGCCCGACGGATCGGGTTTGTGCGAGACTCCCCTGTACTATATGCTACTCTGCAGGTAGATGTACAGTCATGTACTCTAGGTATTCTCAGTCGGCTCAGAACGGGGACGTCCACAACAAGGAATGGGGGTTGCGGATGCTGAGGAATTCGCTACTGCTGGAGAACCTATAGTAAGCACATGTCTAACTGGATATGTTTGCAATTAATAAATACTCGTAGTAGTAGCTTTGTACATCCATACCTAGAGTACAACCCAAGTACCTAACTCAAGTGGAGACTCGAGTGATTCACAGAGTTCTCATACATACATCTCACACATGGCTTGCTCTCCGGCCCTCAGCAGTGGCACGACCACGTACCTACCATAGCTAGTTTGAACCCTGATCTACAGTAATTAATCGGTCGATCCAAGATTAGTTTCATTGACTGGTCTACTTACTTAATACACATATATTCTAGTTCTGAAGGAACGCGTAAACCAGTCTAAACCTTCAAGTGCCTCAAATAATTCATTAGTCAGGCAAGACTCGGTTCATGATACCTCACTCAAGTCCTGGCTACTTCTCAGGTACAGCTCTCCTTGGAAAAATATTCTTTCTTAGAGATCAACTGGCTAGACAAGGACAGGGGCGGTTTTGTTTTTCTTCCGGCAACCCGGATTTCGACTGGAAAGAAGAAACTTCTCACATGTTACATATGTAAAGATTTGATTCGGCTGAATCGAAAGTACTACCCTATAGCCGTGTACACGTTCATATAGTCATGCATAGCAATATGTGCACCCCGCGCCTAGAAATAAAAGAAAGGAAAGGAAGGTGGAAAAAAGAGAAGGTGAAAAAAAAATCTAGGTGAAACCCGAATTTATATCCCCAAATCCCGCAAGAAGCGATAAATAGTAAGTAAAAACGGCTGGCGGGGGAAGGGAGAAACATATTCGTCGGCAAATTCCTGGGTCAAAGCTAATAAAGCAAATCGGTATCCTGGGACTCGGTACCCGTTGTTTTCGATTTGTCCTATGTACCCCCCAGTGATGATTTTTCTTCTTCCTTTCAGACAATCGTTCCCCCGTGGTCGTGGGTCTTTGATAATCGACTGTATCACACTGCTCCGCCCAATACTTTAATTTATTGTTGGGGACGAATGGTGATACTGCTCCCCACGCGAAAACCCGAGCATTGGGTTCAGATATTTCTTTATGGCAATTGCTATAGCTTACACAAAACCAATTAGTCCTTTTTTCCCTCATGATACAGGAGCAAAGGCACACAAACAATACACGTAGCATATTGAGCTGTGTACAGACACCTCCCTTTCCTCTCCTACTCACAGCTAGGTATTTTCATTATGCAAATGGCCTACCGGCCGTGTCCGCTCGCATGATCCCTTCGATGCGGGGTATGCATTGCAGCTTTGATACTTTTAACAGATCAATTGAGGCTTTGCGTAGCCGGAAATGAACCCCAAACCTGGAGCGAGTGTGGAGAGTCTTCAGTGGAGGAGGAGCTGGAGGAGGAGAGTGGGAAATGATCGAAGCTGCTCTAATTAACACACGGCAGCAAGAAGCATTGACGTTTCGTGGGGGTGGCAGACATGTGGGGGCACCACCTTAACGTGAGACGGCGCTCCCACTAGGCGCCTGCGCTTCTCTATCGATAAAATTTAAGCTCATCGTGCGCTAGATACCCGTCGCCCGACCGATGCTTTGGGGGAGGGGGGGGTTCTTCTTCGCGGGGAAATCGACCAACGCACTTGAAATCGATATACCGGGGGTATCAGCTAGCTAGTACTAAGCACTAAACCATGAACAAACCACACACGATGCTTTGTTTTCTTTTTCTTTGTTTATTTCCCCTGACATTAAGCGAAAGGCAGTGCTTCTCCAGTGCGCCGGTAAGTAACTACCGAATTGCGGGAAGTGACTTAGACATCGTGTGCGTGTCGCACAGGAGTTTCGAGTCTTCAACCTCGTGGACATTACCTCACGAGATTTTTGAATGAGCCGGGAATTTTGCCTACACGAGCTGCTGGGCCCTTGAATCATAGAAGCACCTCCGAAGGAGTCTTGGAACTGAAGGAAAAAAACTCCGGATGAGAGCTGGGAAGTTGATACGCGTTCTCCTGTCGCCTTCCTGATAGCACGCACAGATGTTTCGGAACAGAGTGATATTTCGTGCAAATGTTTATTCCAATATAATGCTCTAGCGATAGGAATATGACGACCCCTTTTTAGCCCCCAATGTTTCAGACGCAACATACCTGTGCTTTGTCCAACCAAGCAACCCTGGAAAGTAAGTGCGGTTTTGTTGTAACATTGCAAGCATGGATGCTCCTGGGGATTTTCTTCTGACAGCTTTTCTTTCAAGCATGGTCCCTGCTGGCCGCGGAGAACAATGCCGTGGAAACATGAACGCAGCTTATATATACATGTAGTTTAGTGACCGGAAAACAGCCAAGACTAAGGTCGAGTGATAAGTCGTGATGGAAACAAAGGGGCCTGTGTTCACTCGGCCCTCAAAAATATATTCCAAACAGGATCAATATAAAGTATTAATATATCTTTATTTGTATCCAATACTTCGGTTGGTGCGTGCCTTTGCTTTCGTGATTAGTACTTTTACCCCTTAGATCAGCTTACAGTTGCCACTGATAAGAAATCCCTACCAGGTAGATGTACCGGTAATGATCACCCAACCACTCAAAATCTATAAACCCCCAGTTCTAATTATTATTCTGTTCCACCTCCCAATAAAACTCGGCCCACCTAAACTTGATTTTTTCAGCTTTGTTCTTGTTGAGCCGACGCATAAAATATATGGGGCCATTTTCTTTCCGCTCCCGAAGCCTTCTTTGGTATATGCTACCAACTATGGGTTTGAGTCTCCGATATATCGCCATATATCAGTATGAACGGACTTAAGAATATGTGCAACAAATAGAGTACTATAACTCGGTAGATGGCCTAACCGATAGGACAAGAAGAGAGTAAGATGCATATGACGAAATGGGGCTTGATGACAAAGGGTTTGGAATATAGATATATCTTTTTTTTTTGTTTAATTCATTAATTGCATGCAGACCTAGTCTATCGCAATATATAGATTTATCTTAAAAACATACCAATCTCCTAGATATTCTTAGGCATTCACTCATGTAGGTTAAACAGGTTTATGAGGCTATGATAAGTGATATTTCTCATTATGTATCTCGATGATTACTGAGAGGAGGAGCGCGGCCCCTTTTCAAGTCTTACAGGCCTTGTCGCGGACGTATTTGGGTGAAACCCTTCTGCTTGCCAGTATTACTCGTGAGGTTGGAGTATTATACGCTTTACCTTGAGGAACAAGGCGGTCTAACTCATATCATCTTACGATGCAAAGGTACAGGTACTCCGCAAAAACGCTTAGTGATTCAGTGGTCACTTAATGCCCCCGTCCCCCGTGCCCCCGATAGATAAGGGGGAGGAAGAGCGGTCTAAAACTGTTCCAGAAAAAACAATGATTAGTTCCCCGAAGTAAAACACTTGTATAGACAGTGCTTTGGCCAAGTTTCATAGATCAGGCATATTTAGGGTTCAGTGAGCGAAACAGTATGGTCTCCCCGTCGTCACCAGGAAGCCTTTCCATTGGCCCATTTTAACGGAATTTAGATGGATAAAGATGTTCCCCGTTTAAAAATGTCCCATCACTTTTGGGTAGGATTGGGTCGGGTCTGATCAAAAAGCGGGATGACGTCCTGATTGAATCATCTAACACAGACTTAACCCTATTTCCAAGGTAAACTTGGGTTCCACACCGAGCAAAATCTGTTGGCCGTAAGCTTGATGTAGCAGTTATATAGAATAAAGTTCGGGGCTTTGCCTATTATGCTGATTGGTTAACCAATGGTTTTTCCGTCACTGATTTCTTGGTTTATATAACTACAGGCAATCAAGTAATTATAACCTACTTAGATAACGCCAGTACTCTGGTCCATGGACTTAAAATCTATGCCGAGAGAGACCTATTGGGCGCCACGAGCAATAAGTCACTATTTCCTCTTAGCAATACCCGACCCGGGCAGTTAATTCTTAGGTTCGGAAGTCTTCTTGATATTTTAAAAACTAGCATTATTGATCATTGCTAATAGAAACGGCGATAATGAATTAAACAAAACAGCGACTGCCTGCCCTCACATTATATGAATACCAACTACATGTAAATAGATTGAATGACACCATCAAAATAAGATGTGTGTGTGTGTGATTACCTAGATACATGCGTTAAAGGTCCGGAATTTGTATTCTGAATCACAAATACTTTTGCAAAGTGGCTGTATACTCAGTCGTTAATTAAAAAGTCGGAATTTTTAGTAAGCATTTGGTTGCAAAACTCGCTGTATACTGCAAGGTACAGTTACTCTAGATTTCAAGGTTGGGTATCAGATCAATGATCTTACAACCAGTTACATACATGTACATCTATTTAAGATATTATTACTTTGCACATAATTATCAATGTCTAATTTCATTCCTATATTCAGAATATAAAAGCTCTAGCTAAACCGTGGTATTTTATAGCAACCCAAATAACAAAACGAGACTATGTTGAAAGTCTGTACTCCTTTCGATCATCCCCGAAACCAGAAACCGTCCAAATGCCACCCAAACGTCCCAAACCTAGGTATACAATATAAAACCCACAGACCCCCGTAAGCGTGTAAAAAGTAAAATCCCTGCAAAAAAGACCGAACACCGAATAGATGAATACCGAGTGGGTCTAAAACATAAAAGAAAAAAGAAGAAAACAATAACACAATAAAATAGGATGTGTAGAAATCTAATCCATGCATCTAACTAACTGTATTATAAGGAAACAACTCCGAATGCTGAGTATCACCCCCCAACATTCTAAGATTTTATTATCTTGTTTATTCATGCTCCTCGACGGGAACACATGAACAGAACAAGTTGAGATCACCGTATGCTAAATCAATGGTTAGAATTCGCGAAGAGAAAAAAGGAAAACTGCCCCAAGGGTTAAAGAAACTTACAATCATCCACTCTAGTGGCGGTGGCCCAGAACTTCCTATCCTTCAAGTATGGCAACGGGTATGCTGCCATCTCCCTGGTGTAAGGCCTATCCCACTCACTCACCAGTAGATCCTTCTGTGTGTGAGGAGAGTTCTTAAGAACATTGCCCTCCTTAGGCATCTCGCCATTTTCAATAGCAGCAATCTCTCCCCTGATCTTAATCAAAGCATCACAGAATCTGTCAAGCTCCTGAAGGTTTTCGGACTCAGTGGGTTCAATCATAAGGGTACCAGATACTGGCCATGACATGGTCGGTGCGTGGAAACCATAATCCTGAAGACGCTTGGCGATATCAATAACTTCAATTCCACAAGTATCCTTGAAGCTACGAACGTCAAGAATGAACTCATGTGCGCATCTGTCCTTGGAGTTTGTGTAGAGAATCTTGTAGTGGGGGGAAAGGCGGGCAGCCATGTAGTTAGCGTTGAGCATAGTAATTTTGGTGGCGTGAGTGAGACCACGAGCTCCCATCATCTTGATGTATGACCAGGTTATGGGCAAAATACTCGCAGACCCCCAAGGTGCCGCTGAAATTGGGGCGATAGCCTTCTCTCCGCCGGTTCTGATAAGTGGATGCCCTGGCAAGAATGGTGCAAGGTGAGACTTGACACCAATTGGTCCGACACCAGGTCCTCCACCTCCGTGAGGAATGCAGAATGTTTTGTGCAAATTTAAATGGCAAACGTCCGCACCAATCTCTCCAGGACTGCAGAGACCAACCTGAGCGTTCATGTTTGCTCCGTCCATGTAAACCTGGCCCCCATGGGAATGAATAATTTCACATGCCTTTCTGACACCAGGCTCAAACACACCGTAGGTGCTAGGGTATGTGACCATGAATGCACCAAGAGAGTCCTTGTATTTCTCAGCCTTAGCTTCAAGATCGTCCATATCCAAGTTACCAGTTTTTGGATCACACTTGACAGTAACAACCTTCATTCCCGCCATAGATGCCGAAGCAGGGTTGGTTCCATGGGCAGATTGCGGGATGATGCAAATATCACGGTGTGCCTGACCAGTTGACTTGAGGTACTCACGGATAACACGGAGCCCAGCGAATTCACCCTGGGCTCCGGAGTTGGGTTGTAGAGAAACCGCATCGAAACCAGTAATATCAGCTAAGTCTGCCTCAAGCTCATCAATCATCTGCTTGTAGCCCTGGGCCTGCTCGACAGGGGCGAAGGGATGAAGAGAGTTAAATTCAGGCCATGAAATTGGTATCATTTCTGTTGTTGCGTTTAATTTCATTGTGCAAGACCCGAGAGGGATCATGGAGTTGGCTAACGACAAATCCTTGGACTGGAGGTGGTGGAGGTATCTCAACATCTCGGTCTCCGAGTGATGGCTGTTGAAGACCGGGTGTTGAAGGTACTTGGAGGTTCTGGCAAATGCCTCAGGGATAGCAGTAGGGGCACCAGGTGCGATCTCCAGGTCCTCGGCAATCTCTACCAACATCTCGTTCCACTTAAGTCTTCCAGGGATTCTCTCTGCAAATGCAGACATGGCAGCAAAAATATCCTCAAGGTCCTGAGATGAGACGGTCTCGTCCATGGAGATTGCGACCTTCTCTTTGTCCAGTATTCTCAAGTTGATACCATACCACTCCTCAACCTTAGCCACAGTATCAGCAGCATCATTGACCTTTACAACAACGGTATCAAAGTAGCCACCCTCGGCTTTTGATCCACCATTGACCTCAAACCCCAATCTTGAAAGACCCTCCTCCAAAATCCTAGCCATTCCATACACTCTCTCCGCTATAGCCTTCAATCCTGCTGGTCCGTGATACACAGCATACATGGCACTCATGTTGGCCAACAAAGCTTGTGCAGTACAAATATTGCTGGTGGCTTTTTCACGTCGAATGTGCTGTTCTCTGGTTTGTAGTGAAAGACGATAAGCTGGGTCGCCCAAACGGTCCTTCGAGACACCAATCAATCTACCTGGCATCTTTCTTTTTCCCTTGTCTGAAGTTGCGAAAAACGCAGCATGAGGGCCACCGTAACCAAGAGGAACACCAAACCTCTGAGCATTTCCAAATGCAATGTCAGCACCGAATTCTCCAGGGGGCTTCAACATAGTCAAAGCAAGCAAATCTGTGGCTGCCGACAAGGTAGCCCCGAACTTGTGCGCAGTATCAGCAACTTTTGAGTAGTCATTGATTGACCCATCAGTTGCCGGGTATTGAACAAGAACACCAATGAGGTCTTCGCCGACGGTTTCTACAGTGACAAGGTCGAGGGCATCGCCGACTTGAACATTGATCCCAAAGCCCTCAGCACGAGAGTACAGAGCGGCAATGGTTTGCGGGTGTACTTTGCTATCCACAAAGAAAGTCTTGTTGGGGCGCTTTTGGCGGGAGAGTGGAAGAAGACCCAAAGACATGGTCATTGCCTCAGAAGCGGCCGTAGCTTCGTCGAGAACGGAGGCATTGGCAATTGCAAGACCGGTGAGATCAGTTACGACAGTCTGGAAATTGATGAGAGATTCAAGACGTCCTTCAAAAATAGAATGAGTCAGCAGACTGTTCCCCTGCCAAGCATTCCGAAACTAAGGACCCTTAGAATTGGATGAACTTACCTTGGGAAATTTCGGGTTGGTACGGGGTATAACTAGTGTACCACTCTGGGCTTTCCAACACATTTCTCTGAATAACTGCTGGGGTCTTAGCTCCATAATAACCACAACCAATGTACGTCCTCCTGATCTTGTTCTTATTCGAAATTCCTCGCAGCCTCTCCAAAAGCTGACTTTCACTCAGCCCATTCTCGGGCTCGACCTTAAGTGCCCTTTCAGAAAGGATATTATCAGGGACTACATCCCTAACGAATGCATCCAGAGAATCATATCCAAGCGCTGCGAGCATTTTGTTTGTTTCTGCCACATTGGGACCAATGTGGCGCCTCTGGAAGGTATCGAGTGGCTCAAATATCGAAGCATTGACTGGCTTTTCGGTCTCAGTAATGGTGGTACTAGAATAAGTACGCTTCTGAATTTTGGGAATTGTAGGGGCAGCAGTGGCGACAAAACGAGTATGAGGTATTGAAGCAGGGCGAAAATGAGATTTTGTGCTTGGAACTCTGGATAAAGCCGGCGGAGAGAACAACCTCCTCGAGACCACCAAACGACGCATTGCCGACGAAGACATTGTTGTTGTTGTCTTCAAATGTGATCAATTAGGAGAAATTTTTTTGTGTGTTGGTTTTCTTATCGTGAGACCTACGATAACGAAATGAGCTTAAGCTCGATTGGGAGATTATTTGGATAAGGGCTAAGAAGAAAAAAAAACCACCACAAACCTCGTCGATGCAGAATTTTTCTATGCTTTATTGAAAGGCTGTGGATATAGAGATGAGAGCCCAGAAATTGCAGATTTACTGTTGCTTTAAAGCAAGGAAACAGTAAAAATAGGCAATTCTAAAAGCTGTCAGTGATGTAACAAATATTACCTGCGACAGGCCGCGAGTAGCCGAGGCAGAGAGGCAAACCACTCAGGGCGCGATGAGATGCGAGATGGTAACGTCCCTGAACGTCACAACGATGCGGACACTATCGGGTTAAGGCTCAAAGAGGAAAACCACTCAACCAGTAAAAAACCGGCGAATAAAGTAGAGATTTTTGCCACGAACTTTATATGAAAAAGATGAGAAGGAGAAGAAGAGGGGACGATGAAGAGGAAGAAGGGAAAGGAGGGGAGGATGGGGGGAAATAGAAGTGGAATGCAAGAGTAAACTTTAATTGTTCAGAGGCGATGGCGTAGTGCTAGTGGACGTGATGACTCCAGCGATAGCAATCCCGGTTTGCGATAAAGGGAAGCCGGTAATACGGTACTGCTCGGCCCTGGGGCTAATCGGTAGAATGGAAGACAAGAAAGGAAGCTCAGGTTATCCTTATTTGCTTTCTTTCTCGGAATTGTTATTATTATGATTGTACTCTTGAGCTCGTAGATAGCTTGCGCTGGGGATATACCAGCTTTAAGGAGTCAGTAGAATCGGATATATCAACAACCTTCCACCCTTCCAACTTCCCCTTTCGCCCCAAATGTCTTCTCCTTTCTTTTCACGACATATCAAATGCTACCATACACGTATGTCGTCTTCTGACAGCTTATCTTTCAGATACAATCCTCCTTTGGGGTCGTTCCTTATCACGAGCGTGCTGGCCTATGTACTCAAGCACCGACATTCTGTGTCCTGGAGCACGCACACCCGGTTTGAACCCTGCAGCTGCATTGTGGATTGTCCCTGAGATTATTTTTTGCCATACACCCCGTTCTTGGTGGAAGCACAATGCTTCTACGAAAGTGTTGATAAAGTGCTAGTAGTATTGCTACCAGTCTAGGTCGAACGCCTTCGGAAAAATAGTGGTGTCGTGAGTTAAAAATATGCATAATTCGATACTCCTAGTCGTTGCTCTAGCCCGCTGCCCACCGATAAAAGTAAGCCGTTGCGACTCGCATGGAAGATGGAGGACAAAGGAGAGTCAGTATCGCACCTCAATAGGTACCAGCAGGTGCTCCCTGCATTGTGCGTGAGGAGGAGGCAAAGGAGTGTCGTGAGTAACATCGTGAACTCAGAGATTCTGACTTACGATGGTCGTCTAGAATTAAGGCTGCCTTTTTCAAATCTATTTGCAGCAAATTCGGCCTTTCTTCGCGTTTTTTTTTGTTGCTTTTTTTGCTTTTTTTTTTACTGCGGAAAAACTCTAACGGTCTAACGCCTTATAGACTTTGCTTTTTATGGATACTTACAGTGCCTCTTTACCAACCCACCATAGCGGTTTCTTAGCAAATCGTTAGCTGCACGTACCTGATCAAATGACTTCTGTTTCTAGAAGCCTTTAAAACTCGACATTCCTTTACATAACCGCTCTACAATTACCCCATCTTTTGCATACTCGTACTCTGTGCAGTACCTTATCTGGGAGTTCGAATTCAAAACCAAGCGGTAGTTTTGCACAACCTTATAATTCGTTCTTCCAAGACACCAAGCCTTAAATTATCAAATGCGTTTGGGTTAACTGTGTTTGTGGGTAGACTTGTTAAATGTGTAGACTTGTTAAATGTGTTAGTAGATGCAGTGGACCGTTTTTAAGCGCCCCCATATTACTACCAAGTAACATCTGCCGGTATCCAACTATATCCCGAGAAATCCTGCACATAAAATCATCACACGTTTATATTTCAGTCCAGTACTGAACGCCAAAACATAAACCAGTAAGAAGATTTTTTTTTGATCTCTACCTCTAGATAGGCCACCCGTACGTAGAAAGCGCGCCCTCCATACCAACCCAACCCCAACACCAACATACAACAGTAATAATAGTAACAGCATTGATAGTAGTAGCTCTGGTAGCTTAATAACCTACTCCACTAATCAAATATCACAAACCACCTGCCCATCTCCCTCTCTTCAATGTCATATGTCACTCGACATCAATACATTCCTTAATCCAACCAACTGCCAAATCCTACCAGCATAGCTTTGCTTAACACATAAAACCTGGTAAGAAAAAGAAATGAAATATGAATAAGAAATTAGATTTCCAGGAGTCAGAGAGAGAGAAGTCAAAACAACTGGATGGAATGGAGGAATGAGAATAGTTAAAAGAAAGAAAGAAATCTCCATAGCTCCCGAACAAAGGGAAAATCAGATCCAACCTTCTCCCACCACACCCAAAGAAAAGACTAGGAGGAAGGAACCCCAACAGATGGAAAAACAAACAACACCGAAATGCGATATGAATGCAAAACACTAAACATCTATTTTTTCTTCACCTCACACGCCCATCCTTCAATGCCACCCCGGCTTCCTACCGGCACGTCGACCCCTACACCCTCCATGCCTAACGTATCTTTGACGAAATCGTGTCCGCTCATTCCGCCGGCATTGGCTCGCTTTTCGGGGTTCAACTCCAGCATCGGTGTTAATATTTCGCTAATTTGGTTGCCCTCTTCGTCAGAGAAATGGTATTTCTCTCGTAGGACATCGGGAAGTGCCCAGTGCCGCAGACGATGGATATTGCGAAGCTCGCCCTTGCGATTGAAGATCTCCATGGACCACTTTCCTGTCATGCAGAGGTGGCGCGGGAAATTGCCAAGAAGTTCAATTATCTGCGCAATGTGATCATCATCCTTGCCATATTTAGTGCCGGACTGGGGGTCGAAGAGGTAGTCGCCAGTGATGAGCTCAAAAACCTGATGAATATAAAATCAGTAAACGTAAAACTCAAACCTTCTGTGCTTTATAAATTTCCAAGGAAAACGTACCATGCAAGCCATGCTCCAAATATCTGTACTAGCTCCCCACTTTGCTCCCAAAATAACCTCTGGCGACCTGTACTGTCTGGTTTGGATATCGTTTGTGAAGTGATGATTTACCCAGCAGGCATTTCCGAGATCCGCGATCTTTACAGAAATCTTCTCCAATCCAGGGATGACCTCATTCTTGTCCAAATCAAAATTTACAGTTGGCGGCTTATTGAGCGATATACCAGAAACCTCTCTAGTTATGACGTCGCTGTGATACCCAGCAAATTAACTTCCTGATTTCGTGGACTACAGGGGGGACGGCTACTTACGCTGTCTTCTCTCGAACCTTGTATGCAGGGTCATCCATGTCCATGCCGTTATTTCCATTAAACGAAGACTCGGAGCTGCCATTGGATGTTGTCGTTGAGCTTGCAACTAGCTTGCTCAGGGAGCTCTGGTTACTGAGTTTCGAGGCACCTGCATTGTGCGGATGATCGTCATGTCTATGCGCAAATGTAGTGCTGATCGGGCTAGGCAAGGGTTGACTCCCAGTGATGAGCGTCCTTCTTCGCCTTCGCCCATTTCTATCTCCCTTGTCCCCATTTACTCCCAGCTTTTTCCCTTCCTCTCCGTTAACATAGGTTCTGACGATTTGCTCAACATCCCCTATCTCGATCAGGACGTTTTCTGGTTTCAAGTCGGTGTGGATGATTCCGCATTCCCGGTGGAGGTAGTCCAGACCCAACAACACTTGCTTCGTAATCTGCTTGACGAGGGCCATGGGAATTCCTCGGTGGTTATACCTCTTGATCAAGCCCAGCAGATTCTCTCCGAGAACCTCGAAAACCATGCAAACATGCAGTCCGTTAGGTCCCTTGTGTTCAAATGAATCCAGCAGTTGAACGACGTGCGCCTTTCCCGGGTGATTTGGGTTCGCCGCGACTATCCGCTGCAGCAACTTGATCTCATCCAGCGCAGTCTCGGTGTAATGTGAAGCGCTGCGAACGACCTTCAGCGCCACGTGCTGGCCAGTCTCGTTATCCCGTGAAAGCCACACAGTTGAAAAGTGACCCCAGCCAAGCTTCCTGATTACTTCATAACGTCCCTCCTTGAAGATTTCGCCAACCTCGACCGGGTGGTAACCGCCTTTGCAGTAGTCCTCGTAGTCTTCTTCGTCGGCGGTGTTCCCCTCATCCTCGTCGCCTGTTCGCGACCCTGATGACACCCGCGAGCTGGCAGAATTTGCGGAAGGTGGTACGGTATACGCGGGCGGTGTAGATTTTTGATGCGATAGTGAGGCTGCTACATCACTAGTATAGAAGAAAGGTGCCGAGAAGGCAGAAGCTTTGTCAGTGATGTGCATGAGGAAAGCGGGAAGAACCATAAATTATGTTGTGCAAGCTGTTGCACGTAAAGAGTCGCAAGTAGCGGGAAAGTAGCCAAAGAAATTATGTTGATAGAGTGTGATGACGGATAGGGAGAGATGGAGGGGGGAACAAGGGCGGGGGGAATCAGATGAGGTTCGATGGGGGTTTTGTGGTAGAGATGGTGGTGGGGGGAAAGGCTTTTTGGTTTAAGAAAATTTGGAGGGGGGGTGATCAAAAATACCTTTGTGCAGATTTCTGGCCCGCTGCAGTATCGGTGGTTGCGGGTGTTTGCGGCGCGCTACCATTTGCACTGCCATTCTCCTTCTCGCCAGTCATTATGGGCTTCAAGTCTTGCCCCTTTCTCCGTTTCTTGTTTCCGTTCGTAATGGGGTTTGTTGTAGCTGCTGTCACTGTCGCCGTCGCGACTTGCTTGACCTTGTTCATAGCCGCCTTCTTGACACCGACGTCGCCGTTCATGCTGTCAACTTTGTTAATGCGATTTTTCGACTTTTTTTTTCCTTCTTATTTTCTTTTTTTTACTTTTTATTCTCTGGGGAACAGATGAGGGTGGATGGGTGATTTTTTTAAATTTTTTATTCCTTTTCCCCTATGCTCGAGGGTCTTTCTCGGAGGATGGCCGAAGGAATCTTTCTTGGAAGGGAGACCGTGGTATGGTTAATCGAGTTGAGTGGTTGCGAGGGGTTTTAGAGGTGGGGGTTGGAAGCGTGGTTGTGGGAACGGGGCAAGGTGAGGAATGGACCTTGGCGATATGGAGCTAGTAGATGGACGATATGCTGTTTTATGCCTGTGTTGCTGGACAACGACAGCAACAACAGCAGCAGGCGAGAGGATTAACTGAATGTACGAATGTATGAAATGTATTTCGGATTGTGTGGATGCGTGAATGCGCGGATGCGAGTTATGTATCTTGCAGGCGAAGGAGGCGCCAGAGCAAGAACAACGTATTAGGTATTCTGGGAAGCAACAGTTCGTAGAAAAAAAGGAAGAATAGTTGAACGCCCACAAGCAGGTCTGAGACTTGGTTGATTGGGGATGATAGAGGGGGGGGCACAAACAACAGCCAGAACGGATAACTAGGTAGAAGGGATGGGGAAAAAGCAGAGAGAGAGAAGGATGGATGATGGATGAATGGACGGATGTTGTTGTTGACAAGACAAGACAAGAGTCTACCTACAAGAACGCCTGTGAGTTCTTTCTAGACTACCATGCATCAATATCTACTAGACCAACAGCAGAGCAGGTTTTCATATCTCTTCCAACGGTGCCTACTTGATTTTTAATTTTTACTTTTATTTTTTGGACGCCCCCCTTTTTTTAAACGCTCTCTTCAATCGTCTGGAGTTTGGGCGGGTTACTCTTGTACCCCCCCTCCTCCTCCCTCTTCGGCGGACACTTCCCCTCGTATGTTCCGTTGTCGTCTCCCGCCTTACTCGTTCCCACCAAGACTGACGTCGATCGTTGGACACTGCGTCTGTCTCTTCCGAATTCGGCAGAGGCAAATCGCTGGTAGATAGCTACTCAGCTAGAGTTGGAAACACAAGGTCAGATCAGAGGAACCCTTTCGCACCTGAAAAGAAGTGAGGTAAAAAAAAAAAAGGGAGAGTTCCTACCAAGGAGGCCAAAGATAAATATTATAATTCGATAAATAAAAGGATTTGTCGGTTGTATGCACAGCGAACGAACAGTCTGGTTTGGTATGGAATCTTTTTTACCTCAAAACCCTCCTATCAATCGAAGACTCAGGGTTGGCTACACTTTGCGGATGCACGATATGCGAGCAACCTCAGTCGTTTAAAGGGGACATATTAACCGCAGTGTTAATGTTAATGTTCACATCTCACCGCATAGGTGGCACAGCTGCGGAGATCACATACATCCATCACTCGTATTGTTTTAAGCCTTTTCTCAACAAACAAAGGCAGATACAATATACACGATAGCAAAAAATAAAAAGAAAACACGATAGAGTTATCATGCAACACACTGGCAACCTGGTGGGGCCTTGGACGCCCTGGGTTCTATTCGCCTGCACCCATGGAACTTTGAAAGCGCTTGCACATACATAAACCCAAAAGGTGACCCGGTCAAGAGGGGAATCTCTACATATGAAGACGCATGCAACCCCTCAGCAAGAAGAGAGCTAGGTATCGAAGAAAGGGAAAAACGAGTCCCCATCACCACACGGCGCATCACGGATCCAGAAACAAAAGGAAACCCCTCCTTCGCCTCTTCCATTTCTCCTCATCCTTCCTCCAATCGTTGAATCACGGGCTCCCAATAGCCGCCCTGGGCCCTGCTATTAATTCGGAAATCAGAAATGACATTTTATCTACATCCCCCCATCATAAACGGGTTTAGGCAGGGATTGAGAGAGGAAGGAGCAGGCTTCGAATATAAACATATCGACTCTACTCGTAGGTTCATGACGTTTCCGAACACGACCAATATTGCATACCATACAAAAAGCGCCAAATCCACCTTTTTGTATGTCATGCAATATTGGTCGTGTTCGGAAACGCTATGAACCTACGAGTAGAATGGGAGAATGTTATTAATATCGCGCCTGATGTTCGGATTCTGGGATTGAGGCTTCGCTTGTCATGCTCACTTGAGAATGCCCTGCCAAGCCGGTTGTATGACTACAAGCAAAGCTCGATTGCATCATCGAGCAGCGCTGAAACAGGTGCTCAGGCTGGTGCTTGTGGCTTGAGGATCCCTGCAACTTACTGTTCTTGAACCAGCCTCAGCATCCTTGAGGTCTAGAGGATTCGAGGAGTCAAATCATGTGAGGAATTGGTGGGTTACACGAAGAATCATGAAATTTTACAATGGTCTTACAAAACCAAAGATATCAAGAAACAGCCCCGCTTGGAGTTGGGAAACGGGTCTCGTCTCCGGCCTTGGTCCGGAAAGCAAACAACTAACCAGCTTGATTGGATATCACGAGTTGAGTTTAATCTGCAGTTTTACAACCGCGGGGGAAAAAAACTCCACATCATATTCTTTTCCCCCATGTTTCTCTCACGATGTGAGGAAATTAGACTTGCAAGCTAGCACAGAAGCGCTTCAATATGCGTCATCCTAAACCTCAAAGATAACAGACCCTTGCTATCGCCCGATTTGCCAATCATGGATTCTCACTCGCGGGGTAACTCCAGAAAAAATCCAGAGTGATTTTTCAGATCCTGAGATCGTGAGATGTCAAGATCGGGTGTTGAGCCTTAGGATTAATAGTCTCGGTAGTTGGGGTTGCAGGATGCAAATGAAACGGGGTAAATTTGTTCTGCAGCCATTATAGCGGCAAGTCCCGCACTGGGCCCCCCGTATCTGGAAGGAAATACTGCGGCTCTCCCGTACCTTAAAAGGTTATTGCCCTGGATCTGGAACTGTTAACCTGGTTCGTGCTGGGCCGTCCAAAGTGACCTTCTGTATCTCGATCATTTCCCACCTAACCCTGGTCTTCTCCACCTTCCTTAGGCTTTGGGTTACTATTAACGTCAGTATCTGGACCGGGTTTTAGGAGTTTGGGACCATACGATCCTAGATCAATGCCCGGCGGGGGGGGGTTTCAGCTTCCTTCTCTGTGCGACTACAGTTATACACTTGTTGTTTAGGTTCGCCAGCTATAGACGTGTGAACTCAGGTTAAATACCTGCTTCACACTCAGTGAATTATATCGTAGTTCAAGATAATAACCGTGCTTAATCGGGAGATGCCGGAAAAAAATCGTCAAGTTCCCTCAAGTCTACGGCTCAAGGCGTACATGTATGTAGATGCATGCAATGGGGATCCACCATCGTAGCTCTGGCCAGATCTCCAGAACTGTCGATAATACCAATCGTGGACCACAGCGTCCAGCTGAGACACTTGATTGCACGAGTGCGGTGTAACCTATAAAGATGCGTGCGTTCAAAGCTTGGGAGACTGAATGTGCTCCATTACAAGCTCCAACTATTTTACTACCCCACTGACACACGGCCTATCTTACAAGCATAGAAAGTGCTGTAATCCTTGGTGATAAGGGGCTGCTATAAAACACTGATAGAAGTACACTTCACATAAACGCCTGGTATGAGTTTGGTGACTGCATAGAGCACATCCCATATCCCGTATATACATATATATGCAGGATACTTTCACTAAGTGGTATATATATATTTGACCAATGCCCACAATATGTATGGCCTAGAGGCGCCGAGTTATACCCTCTTGAGCCCTGATCAACATAGAGTAGAGTCTAGCTTCCACCCAGTAAACAACCACAAGTAAACTATATACAACCCCCCCCCCCCCCCCCTACCCTCATCTACTACTAATTTCATGACGTTTCCGAACACGACTGTTATTGCATACCAGGCAAGAAAGCGCCAAATCTACCTTTTTGTAATGTCATGCAATATCGGTCGAGCTCGGGGGCGCTATGAAATTGGTAGTACCCCATTGGCGCATAGTATTCTATATCTATGTAGGTACAGCACCCTACCAAAATTCATGGGAAATGCGCGGCAACGGTAGCGCTGCGCCAAATTAAACCCGCCAATCCCCCCCCCCTTCGCCACCGGATGCCCCCCAAGCAGCGCGCTCGCCCCGCGGTAACTCCACCGCAACGCCGGCACACAAATCTTTCACAACCCGATGGCGCCGTCCCATACCCAAAAAGCCAAGAAATTATCAGCTCTTCAAAGGATTAGTTATGGTTGTTGTGCTCATAACCGTGGTCCAGCGGGTGGTGTTCGAAGCCGTTGCCGCGCGCATTTTCCACGAATTTTGGTAGGGTGCTATAGATACGCCGTGCCTGTCGATCTCTACTTGAGATCCAAGTTACTAGTCCCCCCCAACCCCAGTTCGAGACGCCCCCCAACAACAAAAAGGGTGACAGCAACCATATTCTCCGACACATGCCACCACGGCTGACATGGTAAAGCTGTCCATAGTACCCCACAGTATTAGTACTACACATCATATGTATCCCTTAGTCTGGCAAAAAAATGCTGACCCTTTTTCGTGGGGGCCAAAAGGCGTGGCTTTGCTAACAAATTCCTCGATTTCGTTATCAATTATCAATCTCCCACCAATTGCTGGTCTGTATTTGCTGTAGCTTTTGGCCCCCCACGAGAAGGAGTCAGCATTGCCAGAGTAAGGGATAGTTCTTGTTCAAAAGTGCTGGGACAACAACCTAGACCACAAAAAGGTTTCCATATATTTCAACACAACAGCTTGATACATGATAATGTGTCAATAGCCGGAGAATGTCTAGGATATACTATATCAGCACTTTTATTCAAAAATAAATCATTGGTGTGTTAGTAGTAAGTAATCTCGTGTAGGGGTTGACGAAGTGGAGGTTTTGCTAAACCCCTCTCAGCACGCACCACTCAAAATTATATTGACTCAAACTCCGTTGATGAGAAATATAGACACTCCAGGAGCCAGCACAATTAATTTCAAGGTCTATCTATGGGTGGTGGTGGAGGGGCAGAGTTGCAAAAAAGTCGATGTTTTGTCGAGCTATACAATAGAGCGTTTTGGCAACACCCAAATTTCCAAATTCTGAGGGCTATCCACACCAAAACCCGGTCGCCAAGAACTGCCCTAATACATAGCCCGAGTGGAAAGTAAAAAAAAGTGAACCCTAACCCACCCATCCACCCATGCGTATTGACTACATACAGCGATGGGGAAAATTATTGTAGAAGTATGGCAAGAGTCCTGTTGGCCGGGGCAGCCACCTAAGCCCTGTTTTTAGACCCCTGTTTCTACAACAATTTTCCCCATAGCTGTAGGTACATACATGTAGGCACTTGGGGTGAAACTAGGACGTATCAATTGCCCCAATTGCGCTGGCAGCCATCATTCAACCCCACCAAACTTGAAGAAGCCCTATTTCACAAACTTAAAAAGGCTAGAACCAGGTGTATTAGAGCCATGCTCAAAAGTGATTATCTTTTTAATTCCATTATCATGGTTATGCAGCTATGGTGGTGGTGGTGGTGGTGGTGGTGGTGGTGGTGGTTGGTGGGCCCCAAGAAAGGAAATGATTGTTATCGCGAGAGACAACACTTGGTTTCACCCCCCCCCAGTACATACATACATACATGTACATACATGCTACAATATTATACATACATGTATGGTAGTGGTAGAGACCCCGAGATGGCCTGGAGATGGGTTCGAGGCCCACCAGCAGCCCACTTTGGCCGTCGGCGTCTATAGAGTGAGTACATGTAAGGAGTCAAACCATCACATCACTAGCCCTATATGTGTATGTATGTATGTATGTATGTATGTATGTATGTATGGTACTTTCACCGCGGCCCCAGCCGGCCAAAGCAGACAGGCAGACAGACAGACAGTCATGCTCGTATCGATACTTGCACAGCTAGCTATGTATGTAGAAACATTAATCTCACCTCACCTCACCTCACCTCACCCCGCCTCACCTCACCTCATCTCACCCACCGCACCGGCCACGCTCTGCCCAGCCGGCCCTACATTACTTTACATACATGTATACAGGTGGGTATGTAAAAGAGCCAATGATCAACTACACTACATGTATAACCACAACTAGCAACTAGCAACTAGCTGCAAGCAACCACAGATCAGCTATAGCTACTCTACATACACCCCCCCCCCCCCTATATGTATATGTATATGTATATATATCTCATTAGTACCTGTCTATGTAGATCTCTGTTCTGTGGGGAAGGAAGCAACGAAGTGCTCTCTCTCTCTCTCTCTCTCTCTCTCTCTCTCTCGAGCACGAGCACGAGCTGGATTTAGGTAGGTACTCTACATTATTACGGGATCCACCCAGTCCCTGACTGGCTGAACAGAGGAGAAGAAGAAGAAGAAGAAGAAGGGGGTAAGGAAAGCGGAAAGAAAGCATAACGAAAGGAAAAAAGTCAAGACAGACAAGACAGACAGACAGACAGACAGACAGAAAAAAAAACCACAAAACCAGTCGATAAACAAAAAAACACCAGCAAAACAGAAAGAAGAAAGAAAGAAAGAACCCTTTCCCACGCAGCAAAACCAAACCACACACACACACACACACATAAAATAATGCGACCCAAAAACCAACCGCACCGCACCACACCCCGCAACTACGAACTCCTCAGCGCCGCCACCGCCGCCGTCCACTTCTGCTCATCGCGCCTATCGAACCTCAGCAGCATGCCCAGCACGGGCACCAGCTGCATCTGCGTGCGCTTCTCCTTCTGCTCCAGCAGCTGCAGAAACACATTCTTCAGGTAGTCTGTGTTTACTGCAGCCGCCTGGTCGCCGGCCGCCAGCGACGACCGCGACGAGTCGACCGAGGTGCGCATCTGCGCGCGCGATGGCGGCGGCGACGTCGGGCTGGTGGTGGTGGTGGTGGGGGCCTTGCTGCGGGCGGCGGCGGTGGCGGCGGTGCGGTGGTCGTCTTGTAGTGCCTGGTGGTGGGGGTGGTTAGTATGCTGCTTCTGCTGCTGGTGGAGGGGGGGGGGGGGGAAGTACCTTGTGTGTCTTGAGCAGCTTGTCGTACTTGCCCTGCAGGTCCTCGAGCTCCTTGCGCGCCTCCGTCTTCTGGCGCTCAATCTCGCGCACCTGGCCGTCCGTCTGGTCGAGGGTGTCCCGCATGCTATCCAGCGCCGCCTTTGTCTCTGCGCACTCCCTCCCCACCCGCTCCAGCTCCGCCTCAACCCTTGCCCGCCCCTCCTTCGCCGCAGCCAGCTCGCGCTCCGCGCCCTCGCGCGCCTCCTCCGCGCGCTTCCCCTCCTTCTCAGCCTCCCTCACGCGGTCGCGCAGCTCCTCCACCTCGCGCGCGCGCCGCCTCCCCGCCGTCGCCGCCTCCTCCTCCGCGCGATCCCGCTCCTCCACCGCCGCATCAAGCCGCTCCTTCATCTCGCGCGCCCGCGCCTCATGCCGCGCCTCAACGTCGCCCAGCAGCCGCCGCATCGTCTCGGCCTCGCGCGTGCGCTCGCCCAGCAGCCGCTGCGCCTCCGCCAGCTCCTCCTCCAAGCCCTCGCTCCGCTCCGCAGCCTCCTTCATCTGCTGCGCCAGCTCGCCCGTCTGGCTGCGCAGCGCGCCTGCCATCCCCTGCGCACCAGCGTACTGCGCGTTGCGCGCTTCAAGCTCCTCCGTCAGTGCCGCGCGCTCGTTGCGCAGCGCCTGCATGTCCTTGTCGAGTGCGGCGAGCCGGCCCCCCGCCGCGGCAAGGTCCTCGGCCGCCCGCGCAAGGTCCTTGCCGGCCTTGTCGGCGGTGGCGAGGGCCTTTGCTCGCTCGTCCTCGGTGGCGCGCAGCGTCTTTTGCATGGCCCGCGTGGCGTCCTCGGCCGTGACGCGCCGGGCCGCCTCGTCGCGCACCTTCTGGCGCTGCTTCTCGAGGTCGGCGTCCTTGTCGGCGGCGCGCTTTGCGAGCGCCGCGGCCTGGTCCTTGAGGTCGCGCTCGGCGCGCTCGAGGCGCCGCAGCTCCACGAGCTTCTGGTTGGTCTCGCTGCGTGCGGCGGTGAGTGTTGCGACCTCGGCGCGCAGGGGCGTGAGCTCGGCCTGCGCCTTGTCGAGCGCGGCGCGGGCGTCGGCGAGGTCGTGGGCGCGCGTGTCGGCGAGCTGCTGCGCGGCGGCGAGGTCGGCGGTGAGGGCTGCGGCGGCGGCCTTGAGCGTGCCGGTCTCGGACTGCAGGGCTTCGTGCTCGGCCTGTAGCTTCTTGTGTGCGGCGGTGAGGTCTGCGGTGGTGCTGGCGGAGGCTTCTTTCAGCACCGCCAGCTCGGCCTCGAGGCTCAACACCTTGGGCTCGAGCTCGTCTTTGGCCGTCTGCGCGGTTTGCTGCAGCTCCAGTGTCTTCTCCTTGAGGGCGTCTTTGGCGTCCGTCAGGTCCCCGCCGAGATTGATGAGGTCGTCGCGCAGTGACTCGAGCTCCTCGCGCATGGCGTCGCTGTCGGCGGACTTTTTCTTGAGCTGCTCGATAAAGGCATCGCGCTTCTCGACCTCGGCCTCCTTCTCGGATAGCTTCTCTCGGGCCTCTGCCAGCGCCGCCTCCTTCTCCGCCAGCGCCGCCACCTCCTTGCGCAGCTCCTCAAGCTCCTTCGTGTCTGCCGCCTGTGTCTGCAGCGCCTCGATGCGGGACTCGGCCTCGTGCAGCTTCTTCTCCAGCGCGGCAGCCTCCTTCTGCAGGCCCTCGATGATGGACCCGGCGGTGTATGTGCCCCCGGTGGTGGCCTCGGGCTCGTCCTCGACCATCTCGCTCTCCTTGACCGACTCCTCGCCCTTGACGGAGCCCTCGACGGAGGCCGCGCCCTTGCCCTTGTTCTTGCGCTTCTTGTTCTTCTTCTTGCCCGCGCCTGCGCCCGGCGTCGTCGGCGTCGCAGGCGTGACCGGTGTCGCCGGCGCCGGCGCCTCCTCCACCCCCTCCAGCGGCTGCTGTCGCTCCCGCAGCCTGCGCAGCGCGTCCTCGAGGCGGCCCTCCAGCTCGGCCACGGTGCGCTCGAGCATCGTCTTTGCCTCGCGCAGCTCGAGCACGTCCTTGCTGTACGTGACCATGTTGCGCATCTTCTCGCCGTGCTCCTTGAGCTTGTGCTCGAGGCCCTCAATGTACGTCTGCTTGAGCGCGAGGTCGCGCTGGATCTGTTCGATGCGCGCGTTGCCGCCTTGCGCGGCCTTCTCTGTCGCCGCGAGTTGCTCGGATTTGGCGTTGAGCGTGGCCGTGAGCGTGCTGAGCTGCTGCAGCTTGGTGGTGAGCTCGTTTGTGCGCGTGTCGACGGAGGCGGCTTGGGTGGTGGCGGTGGCTAGCTTTTGGGTGGCGGCGGCGTCGGCGGCGGTGGCGGCGGTGAGCTTTTCTTGCGCGGATTTGAGCTGGGAGGAGGCGGTCTTGGTCTGTTCCGCGGCGGCCCTGGTCTTCTCTTCTGCGGCCTTGGTCTGTTCCTCGGCTGCCTTGGTCTTGTCCTCGGCTGCCTTGGTCTTGTCCTCGACGCTCCTCTGCAGCTCCGCCATCTCTGCAGCCAACGCCTCTGATCCCGCCTTGGCCTCCTCCGCCTCCTTCTCCTTCGCCGCGGCCTCCTCCCTCGCCGCCTCCAGCTGCCTCTGGGCCTCCTCCGCCCCCTTCCGCATCCCCTCCAGCGCCTCCTCCGCACCCCCCACCACCTCCAGCCGCGCCTTCAACGCCGCAATCTCCGCCGCCTGCTCCGCCAGCCGCCCCTCCAGCTGCGCGTGCTCGTCGTCGAAATTGAAGATGTCGTCCGTGTCCTTTTCGCCCTTTTTCTTCCTTTTCTTTTCCTGCTCCTCCTCCTCCGTCTTTTCTGCTGCTGCTGCTGCTGTGGCTTTGGCCTCGGCCTGCAGCCGGGTGGCGAGCGCCTTGTGCTCGTCGCGCTCCTTGCACACGCGGATGAGCTCCTCGCGCGCTAGGTCTGCGCGCAGGCTGAAGCTGCTGATCCAGTCGATGAGCGCCCTGCCGTCGGCGATGCTCTCGAAGGGCGTGTTTTCGCGCAGCGCCTTTTCGAAGGGCTCGATCTGCGCGTTGCGCGCGTGCACAATCTTGTAGGAGCGCAGGAGCTCTGTGCTATGCTGTCAGCAAGGTGGGGGGTTAAGAGGTAGAGATTGGGGGGGGGGGGGGGGGACCGTTGTGCTTTGCTTCAATCTTTTCCAGCTTCCGCAGCTTTACACGCACGTCTGTTGGGAGATCGCTGTTTGGCGTGCCCCCCGTGCTGCCTCCTCCTGTACCTGTACCTGTACCTGCACCTCCACCACTATTACCCCCTCCTCCTCCTCCTCCGCTGTTACTCGGCGTCCCCGGGCGGCTCTCCCCCGTGCCATTTCTCTCCAGCCGCGGTGTCGCCCTGCCGCTGCCGCCGCCTGTGCTCCCACCACCGCCGCCGCCGCCGAGAGTACTCAGCGGATCCTCGCCTGCCACCACCGCCTCGCCAATGGCCGGTGTCCCCGCGCGCGGCGGCGTCGCGGCGTCGCTCTCAAAGTCGGCCGGCGCACTCACGGATGCGGCGCGCGGGCCGCGGGTCGTGGATGCGGGCCGGCGGGGGGTGTTGGAGGAGGAGGAGGTGGTGCGGGAGCGCGACTCGGCGGCGAGCTGCGAGTCGATCTCGCCAATGTGGGACTCGAGGACGCCCTTGAGCCGCGAGAACATGGCTGTGCGTGTGTGTGTGTGTGTGTGTGTGTGAGTGTCTGTGAGTGTGTGTGTGTGAGTGTGAGTGTGTGCTTTGTCTGTGTGTCTGTGTGCTTGTGTGTCTCCTCTTGGGGGGGAAGGAGGGAGGGAGAGGTGTTTGGAGGGGAGATGATGGAGGTGAGGATGGAAGATGGAGGTGAGGGAGGGATGGATGGATGACAGACAGACGAGAGACAGGGATCCCGCAAGAGGCTCTGACATCTGGGTGCCAAGCCGTCAGCCCTCTGGCCGGTCATTGGATATCACTCGGCGGTGTCTCTTTTCTCTCCACACTTTACTCACTCACTCAATCAGCCAGAGCAAAGACACCGTCTGTGGGGTAAAGAGACATTGATTCAGCCTCTCTGCCCTTCTCTCCAAGTCCTCTCTCTCGCTCTAATCACCACTCATGCGGCGCATCGGAACACGTGTCGTCGGGTCAAAAAGATGAAAATAGAAACACACACACACGCAGACTCACCCTCATGATCGCTGCCCTGATTCGAATCGTCGATGGTGCTGCTGGGTGTTGTTTGTTTTCCCCAGCCATCATGCGTGGGGCCGCGAATGGGAGCCATGCACGTTGGTTGTTGGGCGTGGGGTGGAGTACCTACTGCCTTGTCAACACCCAGGGCCCGCCAGTGCTCCGTGAACGCCAGTGGCTGTATCTGCTCTGCTCTGCTCTCTTCTACATAGTCTGCTCTCTTTACTCTGCTCCACCTGCTCTGTCTGCTCTACATTACTCTACTGTAGCCCCCCAACTCTAGAGACCCCGCATTGTGGCGATGCCGGGGCAGGCACGGGAGTCACAACGCGTCACTCGCCTCGCCTCGGCAAGCCGGCGGCCGCCTGGGCAGTGGCCGCGCGTCCCGGCGGAAATGGGCAGTAGAGCAGTCTCGGGATCCTTGTGCGTGCGTGCGTGCTTCGGCGTGTAGGTAGGGGATGTCTCAACAATGAGAGGGAGGATGAATGAATGTTCACACGGGGGGCATACCACGGCCGACTTGGGTGTTTGTTTGGATTCTCTTGATGAAGGAATAGAGGAATGTCTGGCGTCAGTGTTTTCTGGGTTATTTACAATGCATGTTTGCTGCCTCACAGCGGCTCTGTGTTGGAGGTGGGTATTTTATTTCTAAACACGGGCCAGTGCATCCATAGCAGAGATGTTCTGTATCCGAACTCTGACTCTAGGTGGTGTTTGTGCATGGGTGAAGGCATGGAGTTGGGCATTCCAGATAGAGACAAGCACAGAAGCACACATTCAGCCGCACCCTTCCAGTCACCAGCCTCTGTGCCACCACCACCACCACCGCCAAGTCCCAACCCCAACCCCAAGCCCTAAGCCCTACCCCACCCTCCTCACCCCCCCATCGGCCAAAACCACCCCTGCACCCCCCCTGCACCCCCCCTGCACTCCCCTTGGCACCCCCCGTATATAAGCCGCGGCCCTCCCGCACCCTGCTTTCCCTCCTCATACTTACCTAGCGACAGAGATTGGTGCTCACAAAGACCAGTTCCTCAAAGCCTTCCAGACCCTCATTGCACGTCGAGGGTAGGGACTTTGCCAGAGGTCTTCGGGCCTCCTGGGTTGTTCAATTTTTGTTTTTTTTAAATAAGAAAAGGAAATCCTTTTTTTGTGTTGGCTTCTCTTTCTTTTCGTTCTTTGCTTGGGCGCTGCCGAGGCGGGGACGAAAAAATGGAGAGGGGGGGGGCGTTGTTTGTGTGTGAGGGCGGTTCATGGGGAGGTTCTTGTTCTCCTCGTCCGAGATGGGGGAGGGAAAGAAGGTCTGTTCCTGGGAGTGAGTGTTTCTACGTAGATTAGATTACAGCACAGTACAGTAGACTAGACTAGACAGGAGTAATAAAGACTGGTGTAATGACTGGTGTAATAAAGACAGGAGTAATGAAAACACGCATTGTGCCCTCTGTGAACTCTGCAGACAAAGCCCCATCTCGTCTCCCTGTGGATTGCTGTGGCCCTGAGATGTCCGCCCCGCACTCGTCCACAGTGCCCGTGCCCAGAAAGAAACCCCTCCACTCCACCACGCCGAACCCTCCCAACCACAGCATCACAAACTCTTCTCCCCCCCCCCCCCCCGTGAGACAGATCCCACTCTCTATCAGTAATAGGAGCGGTGCCCAAGATGACTTTCATCACAGAGTAAGTCTCTCCACTGCCTCTGCTCCCTGTAATCCCACAGCAGCCCAGCCAGCCACTGACATCATACCCAACTCTCCTCCCCCCCACCAGCCAACTCGCCCACCTCGACGCCCAGCTCGACCGTCTGCAGCTCGACCGTCTCCCCGCCGCCGCCGCCGCCGCCGACCACGACCATGACAATCTCGTCTCCCCCTTCACCAGGTCCTTCTCCCACCACTCCCACGCCGCCCTCACCCCCAGCACGCACACACAGCACCTGCAAGGCCTCATCAAAGCGCTCAGCGCCCTCCCAAACCGCCCCCTGACCCCCCACCGCATCGTCACCCTCCTGCAGTCCGCCTCCCTCGACCCCTCCCACACTCTCACCACCACCTCCACCTCCACCTCCACCACCAGCGAGCAGCACAGCGCCCACGACCTCGAGCTCGAATGGATCCTCCTCAGCAAAGCCACCATCCAGACCTACGGCATCGTGCTCAACTCCCTGCTCGCCCAGACCCTCCCGCTCACGCAGGACATGTTCTACTGGGACTCTGTCGTCTCGTCGCCGCTCGCAACCGCCCTCTACACGCTGCAGACGGCGCCGTCCCGCGTCACCGCCTGCGCCACCGAGATCCTCTCCGACGCCCTGCGCCGCCTCCGCGAGCTGCGCGAGATGGAGCGCATCCCCGTGCTGCCGGGGCCCTACACCATCGACCACGACCACAGCGACGGCTACGACGGCTACGGCCGCATCGAGCTGCCGCAGCCCGAGTGGCTGGAGGCGCCCTCGGAGACAGACTCGCTGTCGCTGACGGCACGAAAGTTCTACGCGCTCGTCAGGAACGCGCTGCATGAGCGCGAGTGGCGGATGGGCGCCGTGTCGCCGCTGGCCCTGGCGCGGCACGAGATTGGCCGCAAGAGGGCCGCTGTGCGGAGGCTGAGGGAGATGAAGGCGTCGGCGCTCGGGGTGCTGATTGGGGAGGGGCTGTCGTTTGGCTTTGAGGATGCCGCGGCGAGTGGCGGCGGCGGCGGGGGCGGCGGCGGTGGCGGGGGCGAGGATGGCGATGAGTGGAAGGGGATTGTGGAGCGTGCGGTGACGCTGATGGAGAATGTGGTGCGCAACGTCAGCACCGTGGACACCACGCTCGACGAGTTTGAGGAGACGGTCTTTGCGCTGGACAAGCCCTCCTCGCCCTCGCCCTCCTCCTCCACCGCCCCCACCACCACCACCACCGGCGCCCCTCCGCGCCCCACAGCGGCGCTCGCAAAACAGCTCATCGACATCCTCACCGTGCACCTCCCCGCACAGACGGCCGCCTCCCGCGCCCTAATCACCACCCACGGCCGCCCCTCGGCCCTCACCCGCTACTGGATCCCTCTCACAGCGCTGCTCCTCTCCTCCACCACCCTCCTCCGGCTGCTCTCCTCGCGCCGCGCCGCGCTCGCAACCTGGCTGCGCGACCTTGGCGCCACCACCATCGACTTTTGGAACAACTGGGTCATCGACCCGACCCGCAGCCTCATCGGCACCATCCGCCACAGCGCCGACTCCGAGGTCGCGCTCATGTCGCGCGACTCGCTCGCCGCAGACATGCACAGCCTCGAGCGCATGGTTGTCGACTTTGCCACGGACAACCCTGCCATGGCCTCTGCCAGCGGCGGCCCGCTGACGGAGGCCGCGCTCGACGGCGTGCGCGCGCGCGTCAAGATGGGCGACCTGACGCCGGTGCTGCGCGCCTACGAGCGCGATCTGCGGCGGCCGCTGCGCGGCGCCGTCGGCGGCGAGCTGGTGCGCGCGCTGCTCATCCAGGTGCAGAAGACAAAGGTGGATGTGGAGGTGGCCATCAGCGGCATTGACAGGCTGCTCAAGAGCCAGGAGCTGGTGTTTGGGATGGTGGGCGTGACGCCGGGCGTGCTGGTGTGTGTGGGGCTTGTGCAGTGGGTGCGGGGCTGTGTGGGCGGGCGGAGGGGGAGGAGGTCGTGGGCGAGGGCGGGCGAGATGGTCAGGGTGCTGAGGAATGTGGACCGCATCTTGGGCGGGAGCCGCGGGCTGCTGAGGGGCGAGAATGGCGGGATGTTGTCGTATAAGGAGCATGGGCTGCTGCTGTGTGAGGTGCATGTGTTGAGGGAGTTTGCGCGCGGGGTGCTGCCGAGGGGCGTCAGGGCGGAGTTTGTGGAGGATGTGGAGGAGATGGTGGATGTGAGGAGGGGTGTGAGGGGGCAGCTGAGGGTCGTGGAGAGGGTCAGGTGGTGAGTTTCTCCTCCTCAATTTTCTTGTCGTTTTGGAGCTTTTTTTTGGCTGTTGGCGTTTGGTGTTTGGTGTTTGGTGTTTGGCGTGCTAATTGACGGTTGTAGGGCGTACGCAAAGTGGATTAAATAGAGAGAGAGAGAGAGAGAGAGAGATAGAGGTGGACGGACACGCGCCGTTGGTTCCTTGTGTATATATATATATATACACATATACTAGAAGCTTTACATTTTATGTATGCCACCGCCAGGCCTTGACAGCTAGCTAGCTAAGAGGCATCATTATATGGCCGGGGTTTTGTTTATTTAGTGCTGGGTCCTGTTTTTTTTCTGGTCCCGATGTCCCGATGTCATATCGTATCATATCGTATATATCCCCCACCCTGGTAGCATTGTACATAGAGAGCGTGGAATAGATAGCAGGAGGCCCATTGGTTGATTGACTTTGAGTGCGTGTGGGTTCGATCATCGGGGGCGCATGTTGATGGTACATGTAGTCCTGCGGTTGTTACGTCATGGGATATCACTCGCATAGTTGAGGTGTGGGGGGGGGGGGCTGCGTTGTCGAAGGTAGGGCGAGTCTTGGGGGGGAGGGGGGGGGGGGTACTGGCTATTTTCTAGGGACCCGGTGAGGGGCAATATTCGCCCTGGCTTTACGGCATGGCAGCAGATCGTTTGCCGCCGGCCATTGCAACATGCACCGTGAGATCCTTACGTATACGTACAGCTAGCTGCCTTATGATTGACTGGGTGAAGATATCATGTATGGCCGGGTGTACCTGATATGCGTTTTTTTTTTTTTTTTGCACGTTGTTGGGGTTCGTTCGCTAAGCTGATGGGAATGGGAATGAATGAGAATGGGCGGCCGGGCAGGATCGAGAGGGCATATATAACGTGACGGCCAGGATCCGATCGCGGGAGAATATGAGAGGTTGGTCGACGGGCTTGCTCTGAGAAAGCCGTATGTACGCCGCCGCCAGCGACTGATGGATGATAACGCCCCATATTGGCCCATATATTGGGGGGTGGAAGGGGGGGTGAACACACACACACACACTCTCTCTCTCCCTCTCCCTGTATATACAAGATCAAAGCAGCCTCGTGGTATCGATGGGCGTGTAATAAGAGCGAAAGCTTTAATTACCACCAGGGCAGGGCAGGGCAGGGCAGGGCAGTCCTTCTCCGCAAGAACATTGGTCATTACGCTGTAGGTCTTCCTCACAGCTGGCATGGATGGTACTCTCGAGGAGGTCTCCCCCATCAGACTGTCAGATGGTATGGTCTTGGTCTTCTCTGCGGAGGGTGGGGGGGGGGGGCAAAGCCACGACGGTTTGGTTGGTTCGGCAGATCTAGATCTAGATCTAGTGTTGGTGCTAGCCACCCCCCCCCCCTCCCCTCGGCCTCCCCACGAGAGGAGGGTTCGATGGGTTATGGTTATGGGATAATGGGGTGTCCTTATGATAAGGCTTCGATGATTTTGTGTATTGCTATATATTGGCGAGATGCATCCTGCATCGAATCAGAGCTCTAGTCGCCGTGAAGCGGGCCGGGAATCAGTGCTGGCGGATAGTATTGCCCCCAGCCTGGAGTCGCTTTGTTATCCCCCCCCCCCCCCCCGAGCTCGTGCCTGGTGTCATTGGGGGGGGGGGGGGTCTTGTAGAAGCCCAGAGCCGTTTTGTGGTGAGAGGGGCCGCGCTTTTCGGTGCTGTATTCATAGTCTATCACTCGCTCGCTGGGTTGCGTGTGGCCGGCCTGACTGCCTGCCTGTCTTGGAGGAAGGGGGGGGGGGTGTACCCGTTTACCACAAAGAAAGACAGCCGCGGAAATGGGGGTGGAAAATTGCTACCGTACTGGGGCTACGGAATGGAGTCAAGAATACTGGTTTGATTATTGAACCAGCATAGCAAGTAGAATACCGTGCATATTCGATACTGTATCAATGCCGTATTCTTGTAGTAGCACCACTGTAAGCGTATTGGGCTGGAGTATATATAAGGTAGTGAATTTCTAAACCGTTTCCGCCGGTGCTGGAAGCAGAGGGTGCGGCGGTTGCTCGGGGGCAAGGACACTTTGTATTTATAGAGTGGTGGTGATTGATCTCTCATATAAACTATCCCCGGTTTCCGTTCCGTTCTGTACTCGACGAGTAGATTCGGGGGTGGAGCTGGTTATGGGTGAGGCGGGGGGTAGCCCTGATCATTGACATGTACCCGGCCCGAGGCATAGTCTCTTCTGGCCGCGGGGAAACAACTGGGGGGGGGGGTTGGTGAGGGTTCTTGCTGTCTTTACAATAGAGGCAGACTATATATATATTGCTGTCGAACAGTTCTTAGAAGAGTTATCATGCGAGCTATTGCAATTGTAAGGGTAGGTGGGTTCAAAAGTGCTCCGGCATGGGGCAAAGGGGTAGATATCGTATTTGGGGCGCAGGGAGCCACTATAATCGTAGCATCGAGGGATGGTGTACCGCACTCATATCATATACCTCATCTGCTGTATATATATCCAATCGTACGACAATGGCGCAGGGCTCCTCATGCTATATCACTCGAATGCCAAGAAGGAAGCGCCGTGCTACCAAGCAACTGGCCTATCTCAGTGGAAGCCCAGCATCACACCCTGCTCGAAACGTCATTTTGAAAACTAGATTTTTTTCCGTGAATCGCCCGCCCAGGGCCTTGACCCAGGCCCTGACCCACTCGCTAGCCTGGTAATGTGCGCTATTTCTCCAGGGCGAGTGACAACAAATGAACTGTTGGGGTGTGGTGTGTGTTTGCTTGGGTCACCAGAGATAGCCGAAGAGGTCGTTAGTTAGCTAGCTCGTCCAAATGGCCGCGCGGAGTGTAAGCTTGTTTGGGTTCTAGCGCCATCATCAATAAGCTGGCAAAGGGTCAAAGTCTGCTAGATCAAGGGCAGTTATGGGGGTGAGTTTGATGCTTGCTTGAGTCCAATATATATTTCTACCAGACCTACATGGAGTCTACTCTTAGACACTGTAACTACACTACAGGTAGAAAACTATGCCCATGAGGTTTTCGCCGACAGGGAAAGCACACCTGCGTTGAAAAGCATGGGTGCTCAGATCATGGCTAGGTACAGCACTGGTTCGCTGGCTGGTTCGCTGGCTACTCTCTTTTTTTTTTGACACCCCAACAACAACAGTGAGTGAGCGGAAACCGCACGTTGGTCTTTGACCAGATAGCACCATGACCCGCTTCTATGCGCCAGCCGGGTAACGTTTATAGACCTTTGTGACCTTCTGGTTCACTATCAGCCACAACTTGCGTCCCCCTTCACCTTTGCCCGGGTCCGAAACTTTCCACGGTTTCCTTCTTCCTGCCATCACAGAGACAACCCAAAGACCAAAGACACGACGTGCAACCTCACAAACTCAGAGACCCACTGTCTACTGTCACTCACAACCCATCTCTCCACAACAACCCCTACCATCAAATAGCCTTTCACCCATCATCTTAAGCTATACCTTACTTACAAACACCGACCTTCCCTTATCCTTCCTCTCCTACTACTACTGCTACTACTACCACTACTATTATTACTACTACTGCCACCACTATCTCCTCACTCGCCTTTACCCAGTCCCGCTTTATCTCTCACCGTTATTACTACCGAAATCATAAACTATGGCTAGCTCTAGAAACTATGACTTTCTGGTAAGCTTCCCACTTCCCATATTCCCTCAACAACCCCCCCCCCCCCCTCACACATACGCACCCCCTCATAGTCTTGGTATCGAAAAAACTTCAAGTGGAAGTCTGACATGGGTGTCTCTCACGTATAGATAAAGCTCCTCTTGATTGGCGACTCAGGCGTCGGCAAATCGTGCTGTCTCTTGAGATTCAGCGAGGACTCATTCACCCCGAGTTTCATCACTACCATCGGTATTGACTTCAAGATCCGAACGATCGAGCTAGATGGAAAGAGAGTCAAGCTGCAAATCTGGGATACTGCTGGTACGTTTATGGTCCGGCCGGTCCCCTTACTTTTTGTTCCCCCCCCCCGTTACCTAGTTGTTTGGCGCATGTTACAGGGGTGTTTCACGTGGGTGTTCGAGTTCTATGGGCTGTTGCTAACGTGGGGTCTTACCATAATCCACAGGCCAGGAACGATTCCGGACAATCACTACGGCTTATTATCGTGGGGCTATGGGCATCTTGCTAGTTTATGACGTTACCGACGAGAGATCTTTCGATAGTTTGTTCCCTTGTCTAAACACGCTTTGTGATGTTCCATATCGCATTGTACCTTTTTGACTAACCCTTCGCAAAGACATCCGAACTTGGTTTTCAAACGTCGAGCAGCACGCGACCGAAGGTGTCAACAAGATCCTCATTGGCAACAAATGTGACTGGGAAGAGAAGCGTGTGGTTTCTACCGAGCGCGGCCAGCAATTAGCCGACGAGCTCGGAATACCATTCATGGAAGTGTCGGCAAAAAGCAACATCAACGTTGAGAAAGCTTTCTTTGAGCTAGCTGCCGATATCAAAAAGCGCATCATGGACACTACGCGCGCGGAAGAGAAGGCGGGTAGTGCGGGTAATATCGTAGATCCAGGGAGGGAGAACAACGGCGGAATGGGCGGAAAGTGCTGTTAAAATAATCTAACACAAAGCGCAAACTATTTTCGGGGGTCAAATTGTACTTGCAACGTCTAAGGACGGTAGACTAAATACACCTGAAGGCTGGATTGATCGATTGGGCTGCGTAGAGGTTATGGAGAAGATCGAGCGTTCCTCACGGGGGGGTTTTTCGTCTCTTTTACGTTGTGTCTTTGTGTTTGAGTCTGGTCGGTCTTGTTTTTTGCGTTGGTTACACTGGTTTTTTTTTTTAAAGGAAATTCTCATTTCTTCGTAATGGGGAGGGATAGGGGTGAATCGTTTACCCTTTCCTTCTCTTAGTCTCTCCCTTACTACAGCTGTCATTATCCTATCTTTCAAGATCTTCTCAGTGTATGCATCTGTACTATGTTTTCCTGCCACTACCTTTGCGATTTTACCGTGGGGGTTAGAGTGCTCTACGTGCGTCATGTGTCTTCTCTTTCTTTCTTGTTGTACGTTATAGTTATGCTTTATGTGTTTCCTTTTCTTCTTATATGATGATGTGTCTGGGGGATTTGATATAGGTATATATATATCCTTCTAATCGACGTTTTATGACCACCATGTCAGTTTTACGGGATTTGGAGATGTATTAGGATCTATAAGAATGCAATGTTATTGATGCTGGTCCATGTACCGATAGCCTGCTTATCTATCTCACATGATGTCGGAATCCTTGTGCCGATTGTTTTATGCCACCCATCAGCTGCTTCTGGCGGCGTGTCACGAGAGTCACACATGCGTGGGGCGTGCACAATAGAAGCACATCATCCACAGATACGTTCCGCATTCTCCATATAGATATAAATATGCATTCAATCCCCAGATTTTAAACCAAGAAAAATACAAAATGTAAGACCATCACAGTCAAATCCCAACCACTGTTCTGGCAAATGGGACTCCGGCTTAATAGCGATCTCCCATAGAGAAACGAGGGGACTAATCCTCGTCTCCCGGGGCTCCCCCAGAGGGGAGCCAATTGTTCTGTGCCTGGCCGGATACCGAGTTATTATGATGGGGAATAACACAGTTACAGTCTCTTCCTGACGGAGAGACTGTTGGTAAGGCAACGGGACTTGATGCTTTCCTTTGGGACCTGCCCTCCCTTTGCTGGCAGGGGAGATCAAAGTAGACCAGCAAGTGTGAGTGTGGGGTGGGGAATGGAGGAATTGTAAGGTTTGAATTAATTGATTGGAGCTGGAGACAGTTGTATATATGTTCAAGAGCCCACAAGTATATTATTGTCGTTGATGATTCTGTTCTTGTGCGTGAGTGGTTGGATTTTTTGATGAGCCACAAGGGAAAAAAAAGCCGTTGATAAACAAAAAAACATTAGTGTTGCCAGGGTTCAGGGCACAGGGCACCCGATCTGCAGCATCCAACGTCATACAGACCGTTGAGCCGCAACCCTTGAAATTTTACACTCTTGAGCAGGCTCCAAAAGCAAAGAAACAAAGGAAACATTAATGGCACTTCTCTACCGGCGTCTTTGTTCCAGCCCGATCTCCAGGCCCTTGTTTGCTGCAAGGGGAATAAGAAGCATTAGTATGTCAACGCGCGTGGAACCGCTGTGGTCAGCCGGGGTTGAGGAGGGCCAGAAGGAGGAAGCTATGAAGCTTCTGAGAGATGGAAGATGGGCGTTAAGCGCGACGCGGATGGGCCTCGAAAGGAAGTTTGAGTTCAAGACTTTCAAAACTACCATGGTTTGTGCTTTTCTTGAGATGATGGTTGTTCTTAGGTAGATGCTGGGTATGACAGGGCTAGTTAACATGGAGTGTGGTACGGTGTAGGTATTCATCAACCAAGTTGCGGACCAGTGTAAAGTTGCGCGACATCATCCTGAATGGGCGAACGTGCGTACTTAGGCTCTTTTTCCCTTTATTGCGTATATATATTCTTCCGGGGAGAATGAAACTGACCCCTCCCCCCTTCCTTATGGGGTTTAAACAGGTCTACAATAAAGTAGTGATTCGCTGGACCACACACAACCCACTAGGCCTTTCACAGAAGGATATTGAGATGGCCAAGTTCTGTGATGAGAGGGGAGCAGAACTTGGAGATGTTGGCACGGGAAAAGTGGAACGGGCCCCCGCAGACGAAACGGGAGGTAACGTTCTGGATAACCTTTTGGGTCAGGGAGTGCAGGAGTGTGGACCATGCGCGGAAAAAGTCGAAAAATAGGGGACTGCAATAAGATGCCTGAAATAGTAGCCGCGGGTGTGTGGGATGAATTGTTTTTTTCCGAGTACATTGCTTGGTTTGTGTAGGCACTCATTGTAGTAGGAGAGAGTAAAGAAAATAGTGTGAGTATGGTTGCTCTCACTCATTCGCATAGAGATGCTCATCGTATGTCCCAACTGATAAGACAAGAAAAGGTACATACATGTACATAGTGACAACTTACTGTAGTGACAACTTGATTGACCAACAAATTGAAAGCCTGACTGATGGGCTGCAGGGGGGGACTGGCTCCTTAACACGTGACCTCAAAATGCGTAATGACACACGTGCGGATTGCCGCCGTGGCCTTCTCTCAACCTTCTCGCCTTGACAGGTTCAGCGCGCAACCCCCAGACTTCACCGCCACATTCTCTCTTTTTCCCTTTTGTTGTATTTATTGAACTCATCTCTCTCCTCACTTCTCAGTAGGCCCTGGTAGCTTCCATCTGCCAAAGGTCGTGCTAGTCTTATCCATCAAATACTTCATCACCCCTTCTCATCGCTGGTAGAAAGAGATACACACACACAAAATGGTTTCTTTCTGGCCCTTCAAAGTAAGTTGATATTACTATCCTATCCCAACCCATCCCACCTCCTATGGTTCCCTGTGTTTTGTCCTACTGGACGCAACCCCCCCCCTCCCCTTTGACGCAGGAAAGCTAACGGAAAGCAATATGACAGGGCGACGATAACTCACCAGACTCCTTCGAGCGCATTCTTTCAAAGCTCGCATCGCAGATCCAAACAGAGACTTCGAAACTTGCTCTCCTTCGTCTACAGCTCCGCCGTTACAAGGGGTTGTGGACTATCTACACCTCGTTTGCCTACATTTTCTATGTGCTCGTCATATTCCTTGTCGTAGGATGGAAGGAAGTGGGCCCCCCACAGATAGCGGGCTTGGTCAGTGGACCTATTGGGTATGATTCCTCTTCACTATTACCCTCGAGGGCCATATGCTGATGGCTTTTGTTTCGCGAACAGAATCTGGGGCGTAAGAAGTTTGTTGGTGCTCTACTACAACGGCAGGATCTCAACCACTGAGACGAAGCTGGAGGATCTACAGTCCAAACAAAGGGATACCGTCGAAAAGTTGAAGGCAGCCACAAAGTTTTCAACCACGCAATCTATCATTGAAAAATATGGTGGTGGGCCCATCTCGCCCTCACTCTCTGAGATTGAGAGGAACAAGATGCAACATGCACAGCAGCAAGGTCCTCCGGGAAATCCGAATAACAATCAACAGCTTAGACAGCGTCCACAGGGACAGCCCAGTGGAGCATCCGGCTCGGTTCCACCTTCACCCCAGCAAATACAACAACAATTTGTTCAACAGCAGCTGCAGCAGCAACAACAAGAACGAGGGCAACAGCATCTGGCTCCTCCTTCTGGAGTAAATAACCCAAACCCAGTCAAAAAATCCAACCGGCCATCCCCCATACCCGTCCTCAGCTTCCCACAAACTACGGTTCAGAGGCCAGCACGTCAAATTGCCCCGGAGGAGATACATTCTCCACGTTGGTATGACCGCGTCCTTGACGTTCTCGTAGGAGAAGACGAGACTAGCGCGAAGAATCGCTTCGCGCTGATCTGCAAGAACTGCAGGATGGTCAATGGACTAGCACCTCCTGGAACAAAAGGTTTGGAAGACATGGAGGGATGGGGGTGCGCTAGATGTGGGATGATGAACGGGAAGCCGCCAAGCCGTCCTTTAAGTAGGAAAGGGGGCGAAGAAGAAATGGACATGGTCCATGGTCTCGGGGTTAGGGGGTCGAGGATTAGCAAGTCATCCAGTCCTACACCTAGCGAGAGCGTTAGTGTTAGATCAACTAGAAGTAGGACAAAGAAGGCGTCGCCAGAGCCGGAGCCGGAGCCCGAACTCGAATTCTCGGAGGAAGATAGCTCAGCAGCAACTGAGAGCGATCAAGTAGAAGATGAGGAGGCTGAAGAGGTTGAAGAAGCCCCAAAGCCAAAAGGTAGAGTAACTAGAGGCAGCAAGAAGGCTTGAGAGCGCTTTATTTTCTCTCTTAATATATAGATTTTGTGTTTTTCCCGGTTTGCGAGGTGCAAGGATACTGGAGGGTAATACTTTATTGTTTCTCTTTTGTTCGGTCGGGATCGGTGCTGGGGTTGGTCTGGAGGAGTAAAAGATGAACTTATTGAGTGATTGGGATTTCTTTTTTGCCCGGATCTGTGTCTGGTATCAGGCGGGCTTTCCTCTTCTTAAAAGCGTACTAGTGACGGGCGGTTCAATGGTTCAATTTGCTATGGTCGTTATCTTTCTTGCTTGTATTTATTCTAGCTCATGGACGAGAGATATCATATAAAAATCACTAGACCCTTTTGTTTTAAATTTTTGCATCATAGCTTCACACTCGGGGAAGCGGGAAAACTCGGTGTCTACCAACCAATCACAGTGACCGCTGACTAAACACCACTACCCGAATCGTGGAACATTTGCACAACCTTCCCGGGTAACAAGCCATCAACCACCGAACAATTCACAAACACCAACCCATCCGTAAACTGTATATTCCGCTTCCAAATCACACGATGCCTGTACGTATTCCCGCCAACCTCTATCTTTAATGCTTCGACGGGGACCATTGGTCGGGATTTTACCGACCGGGGGTAGAATTTGGCTCTGCGATCGGGACTGACAGCTGGGGGGCAGATCTCATCCGCCATCTACAACGCCATCTTCCGACGAAACTACGTCTTTGTCGGAAGCGTTTTCGCTGGCGCTTTCGCTTTCGAGATGTAAGCTCCACGACTCCTCCGTTCTTTGCCTCTGTATCTACTATCTACCATGCCTGCGTTCTGCCTACGTGGGCGTTAGTTGAACGACTGCCCCGCCCACTATTCTGTGATATCTTTTCAGTGTAAAAAAAAAAACGATATAGGCGGGTAGGTCGTTAGGGAGATATTTATTGACATATTGTCGCTCTATAGTCTCTTCGACCAGGCCACCGACAAATTGTGGGACAACCTTAACAGGGGTAGACAATGGAAGGACATCCGACACCGCTATGTTGAGGAAGAATAGGCGATGTATCGCTTAGACATGAGGCCTGTAGATTCGGTGCTGGAGTGAAAGGAACAAAAGAGATTTCTTTTTGTTTGTCGATCTAGAATCGGGTTTGGTTTGGGGTAGCTCTCCTAGTGCATGAGCGGTGATTCAATTCATACCAGTTTTTCCCCGTCCCTGTTTTTCTATAATTGACAATGCTTTGCTATAAGTATGACACCCTAGGTGTTATTATGTTGATGTTTGAGATGTGGTTTTGTATTAGATGCCCCAATTTATACTCAGATAGATTATCCTGGCCTGGTGCACAAGCTTTAGCAGCTCTTAAGTTCATCCATATTTTATCAGCAACTCTAGGGGGCAGGGAGGGCTAAAACGATCTCGAAAAATGAAGATTGCCGGTTTTTGGTTGACCAATCCCGCGAGCCATGTCAATATTCAGACTTCGGATTTGTATTGGATATTTGTTTTCCAGCCCATATTTGATACGGTACTGATACACAGAAAGTCCATTTCCTATGACATTGAATCTAAAATGGTATATCCCATTTATTCTAGTAGGTTCAGCCTACCCTTCAGCACCGTTTCCAAGGTTATGGATGGACGCCCTAGAGCCATGGGGCATCGTGGGCGTTGCATCCCTGTGGAGTTATTTAGATCGTCGCCATTGGTCTATTTGGAAACGATATTTTGTCATTTAACAATTTTAATCATAGACTATCACTCACCGGAAATTTTTCTTCTGCATGGTTTTACGCTTATACAAGAACACGACACCGTCAGGCGACGATATTCGGGGACTATATATAAAGAGTCTCCTGGATTGAGGGCTCACCAAACAAATACTCCCCGCTCCGAGGCCTTGACTGCCATCCTTCGCACATATATGGAAGCCAGGGGTCGAGATATACCACATATTTTGCTAACATAGTCCTTGTATGAGATTCAGAGCTCAGAAGAAGTTTCCTGGTATTCTTGCAAAGGTAGATCAAAACTCCTGAAGCGGACCCAAATCGACTTAGGCGGGTTTAAATGGTTTAAGCTATATGCAAACTCGAGCCATCATGATTTTCATCACCACCACAAGCCGTTGCATTGTTACAGGGTGGATTTTACCCATCTTGACTCAGGATATAAGAGAAACTGGGATCTATGTATGCTTGTACGCCGCGTACCCTCGAGACCATTCATGGTTAGGGGTGTTGAATATGATCAAAATGAGTTTGGTGTACTACAACGTGTAACCCCATAGCCATATGATAGTCTGCGAGACTGCTCAAGACGAGCAAGAGTAGAGGCCTTGTAAATGCGATACCTCCTACTTGTGAGAGTACAATATTTCCAGCTTCTCCGGGAACCCGGGGCGTAGGCTGGTATGATGATCGGGATAACTACATCCTATCTATAGTTATACTGCAGCTAGAACTATCGACACCAGACCAGAAATCATATGATATCCTCAACTTGGACCACGGATAGAGCGAAAGCTCTGCGAGGAATCGAAACTTTGCAAAGACTATGGTTAGGCCCAGACCTTAAGCAGTATAAATTCCAAACACTGTACGCTAAATTATATAAATTTCCAGAAAAAGGATCTAATGAACATATACCGAAAAGTTATATAAAACGATATAGCTTAAGAAATGTAGCGTGCGCCTCGTTACATCGGGATCACACTAATACTGCTTTATATGTACCCACACTAGGTTTTTTATAAAGAACCGAAGATTTCCTAGTTATTTAGGTGAGTACTACTCCTTGATGGCTTGATAGGAGGGTGTTTACTCTTTTGGTCTGTGCACCGACTGTTGTTAGCAAGTACTAAAAATTCGATGATCCCCCCTCACTACATTTTATCCGCGCTGTCACATGACGTCGAGTGATATCATATGTATGGATACTTAGTACTAGTTGCATGACCTACGTGTAGTTGTGTTCTTTACGCGCTTGGAACACTTCCACCAATTGCGCAAGGGTGTATAACTCTCCAACTAATAGAAAACGAATGACTGGACCCATAAACCTCTGTCCCGTGAACCACAAAGTAAAACCCCGCTCTTTGTCCTTTACTCCATTTCTTTGATCCGCGAAAGGTTGGCTAGCAATTCTTACGAGTCCAGCTAGCGATACCACTATCAGACCTCATGGGCATCATCAAGATCACATTGCATCCTGGCGATATAGTTACAGCAGTTGAGACTGTTGGTCTCGATTCGAGACTCACATAATAACGCTGTAGTAAGTGACTAAGCGAGCAAGAGAAGATTTTCCATGACAACTGTTCTACTCAGCTTACCATACATGAAGCTTCAAACTAGTTTCTAAACATTCCACCTCCATCGCTGAATTATGGTCAAGATAGTAAATGTGGTGGATTACAGATGAATGGAGCTCTCATTAACAACTTGTTGCCACAAATTACAGGGAGAACCAGCCCCGCTATCAGATTCTGCAGCACTAGCAACTCGCCACCTTAGCAAAGTTAACATGCGACAAACATGCCCTTCCAATTATCATCCGCCATATAATGGTTGGATGCGTACATGGATATATATTAGCCCGCACACAAGACAGTGTCCCCCCAAACGGAAAATTCGAATACTATACTTTGGCCGAGGCCAAGTGAAGTTTGGAGAAAATAGGTTTCTAATACGGGGTCGGAAGGGCTTTCTTTATAAAGATTATTATAAAGGTAATAATGCCCGGGCATTCAGTAAAGGGTCATGAAAACAGGCACACTCGACTGAATGCCTAAGTTGTGTTTAGTCGGAACCCACAGCTGGACCTCTTTTCCACTTCGGGAAAGGGAAGTGGAAACCGCCCTTTACTTTGATCTGCCACCCTGTTCCTAGGAGAAATCTTAGACGGAGATGAAGTGGCCTTTAGTGGGAATATCTTGTGTCGCAACATCCATTGATAGGGTGGTGGCTCTTGATACAGTAGTATCTCCTGGGACAAGGCCATCCCTTGAACTACTAATTTCAAGCGTTGTGCGAATTTCAATCTTTCATTTTAATTCGACACTAAATAATATTAGTACCGAGTAATATTTCCATTGGACGTACGTAATGCAAACCTACATGTATTTATGCTACATGCACTATGGTTTTGCGCTTAACTATAGGTATGAACCAAATCTTCACATAACAGTATCAATGGTACCGGACATATTTTAATTAATCTAGGACTAATCTCAGTCTTCTACTTAGGTATATTAAACTTCCACACCCTTATACAGACGCAGGACTAAGGGTAGGGGGGGGGGGGGGGGGGGGGGGTTCACGGCAAAAAGTTTGACAACGAGGATCGAAAATAACTTCCTGGTGTGAATTCAGGGACGGAAAATTTTTCGAAGTTGAGATGAAATAAATAATTCTAGGCGTATGCGTTTGTCGAGAATCCTTTTTTGGTTTGATTTTTCTTGTCGGACGAAAACAGGTAAAGTGCTGCAAAGGATCGAGTGAGATCGTATGAAGCGGGGGAACACAAACAAACTGTTCCTAAAGGGTTAGCTTTATCGCCTGAATTTTTGTAAGTTGATCGCCAGTTCTTAGTTTGTTTGACACTGAACATCTTCCCGTCAGTCTTAAAGTCAATAACAAAGATGGAGCTGAGAAAAGGGAGTTCTTGGCCAATAGGTGATCAGCGAGTATGCGATGAACGAGACGAGACGGCGGATCCTAAATCAGCACACCGATACATATCATGTCGGGTTAAATGTTTCTTACCCTGTTGAGGATTGCTCTGTACTAGTGCTGCAATAAGGGAGGGGGGAAGTGGAGAGGGTAAACGGGGAGGATGGAGGGGAGGGAGGGTCAACTCAAGTCTGCCAAAGCCGGCTCACAAGCGAGGCAAAGAGGCCATGTTCTCCGACAAAGCCTAAAAACCTTCTCCGTGACCGAACATATGCACAGTAGACCCAGTTCTCCCTTTACACGTTGCTACTCCAAGTACTGTTCTTCGATCCGTGGCTCTCGCCAGCTATTGATGAGTGTCGTAGGCGTTGTGGACGCCATGGCTCTCTAGCCGGTGTGTATTCTGAAGAAAGTTTGATCGTCCGGCGGAAGGAATGACTTTGGAGGGTTTGACGGATGTTTAGTGTAGCTCATGGGAAGAAGTTACCGATAAAGTTCTCCTGAAAGGGGCGCGTTTTTTTCTCACCAGGAGGTAGCTCAAGCACTACGTGGAAGGAGACTCGCAGTGTTATTGTCGGTCAAAGACCAGTACAAATACCAATCACTGAAAGAGCTCTAGCTTACCACGATTCTAGCAATATGCAGTCGGCGAAAATTGAGGAATAGCTGGTATCCTCGTACCCACGCCGTGTTCACATGGCTTGAACCACGTGTGCTGACCGGTGGTCGGACGGCTTGATTCCCGGAGCCACCCATAGCAACAAGAAAGGAGAATCATAATCATGGAGATATGTGGCTATCTATGAATGTACGATCCCCGTTCTCGATCTACTTACATTTGAGCTATCTTGGCCTGGAAAAAAGGCCAATGATTATTGCTGCATCTTCATTTTCATTTTAGGCCCATATCTTATGCTTCGGATAGACTGTCGCCCTCATGGAACTAACGGCTTTGTATACGTAGGCTACAAAGGAGTTGAGAGGTTTGTTTGTTCTCTTACCCAGTGTATACGTATGTGTTACCAGTCCTTCCAACGATGATTTACATCGCAGATTTGAAGACCCCCCCACCCTCCCAAACTTAGAGCAGAAGACCTCCTAAATTTTTAATAAAATTCTAACTAGAAACGGGAAGGCCTGCAGCTGTTCCAATGCGGGGCCCAAGTAACAGTCACGGCAGATCTAGTGCTTCATGAATAAGGCTCCTTAAACACTGAAGAACCTTGCATCAGTGGGTGTATCTAGGTGCATAACATGTTTATTATCCAATGTCAAGTGCAGCGCTCATCTATTTCGCACCAGATGGAGGGATAGTTGTCCGTGCTGCAATTGAAACGCACTTCCATGCATCATAAACTCTTCAGCTTTGTTAAGGGCAGGGAGTGGTCTATTATCGAGACTGTCACACGGAGCCTCCGATTGCAACGATACAAACCTCCTCAGCGACGGTAAGCTGGATGTAAGTGACCAATGACTTGAGGAGAATTAAAATTAAAAACTGTTAATGGGCAATTTAGGTTAACTCTTGCCGCCCTATATATGTTCCTGTAAGGTTTTTTGGAGCCTATGCGGGCTATCCTTGGTACTTGGAGCGAAAATCAAGCCATTAGGAACCCAGAATCCTTCAGAACGACAGAGTTTAAAATCGGCTCTTGGGGAATATGCTAACTAGTCGAGTAGTTATGCGGACCATGCATCCTGAGTACGTCAGTGAAGTCTCTTTGCACATGAAGGGCAAAACAATTAGCAAACAGCATATCGATACGTATGTGTCAAATAGTTGGATTTAGAACTGCTTGTAAACTTCCATTATTTATTCCCCAGACTTGTAAGATTCAAATCTGTTTTATGTAAGCGTCGTTGAAGGGGTTTACGTTTCAACTCTGGTCTTCTCCACGTCACATTGTAGGCTGATGATGCGTATATTTATTAGTTCTCATGACTCATCGTTCTATATGTGTATGTTATGCATTTATAGTGCATTGTAGAATAAGTATGCGGTTACTAGAAGAGAGTCTAAACCTATCAAATGTCGACAACGGGGGGTTCCTCCGCGGTAATGTGTCTTAGAAGCTTCGCGAATGTAAGCCATATTTGCGAATTCTAAAGAACAATAACCTATAACTGTGACTGATATAGGCTATTGAGGATATGTCGTGGTTCACGGGCTAAGCTGGGAGAACCCTATCCACTCACATACACACATACACACATATGCGCATATGCACACATTGCCAACTGGGTGGCATTTCTTTTTCTACAGTCGGCGACTAGGAAATTGTTGGTATCTTCATCTACTTTGGAAATTGAAGATAACTATATCAGTAATAAATGTGGTTAGAGATGGCACAAACAATCATTGACTTGTGCGTGAAGATTCCTTCAGCTCAGCTCAACAGTAAACTGATGAGTACAAGCTAGTTTCCCCACGGTGAAAACTGTTAATCGATTTACGCGCAGAGATAAGATGGCCGATAAGTTTCCAAGACCCTGGCAGAAAAAAGGTAACGAACTTTGGGCAATTGGGACGTGTGGCAACAGTGGAGGCCTCGAAGCAAGCCTGGGCTCTTCTCATTATCGTGATTTTGCTGCTCCTGGCTGCATTCTAACCGGGAAAGCCGCTTTGGGATACGTACCTCGCATGAGACAATTTTTTATCTCCGGATAAAGGGATAGCTGACCATATACACTGCACAATCTACATTACCTATAGCCGAAGTCTCTTAATATTCTTCTCATGATCTCGAGTTGGGCGTGACAACTGGCTATCCCCCCCTCATTTACTACGCTGCTACGGTCTCATAGTTATCACGATTACAAGTGAGTACATATTCAAACTTAACATATTATGAAGTGAGTATTGAGGAAGAGAGAGAGCACACAGATTTTTTCAATCATTGATTTCAATCATTCGATAGTGATGGCAAAGTTTCTAAACAGAAAGAGGAAAGATATATAACCCTAACCCCGATCAATATGCTGCATACACGCACTTCTTTTTTCTTGCGGTTCATGCAAAGGCGGCAAGCTAGTGCTTGATGGAATATGATAGTACAAAAACGATATTGATATATGCTTTGATCAGGGTATATTCATGGAGGCTAGATACAGTTGAGTAAAGTATGGGAAATAAAGCCAAAAACACGTTGGCACTAGTAAAGTAACCCGCAAACTGTGTAACACATATCCTATCTCTCCTTTCTTATCCAGTAGCCCTCTCTTAAAAAAGATCTTCCTTGTTCTTTTCTCAGTTCTCCTTACCGTGGGCGTCAGCCACAGGGACGCCATGTTCCTATGCACGAACACGGCTGATTCACGATGGTCTCAATAATTAGTTGGTCCATTATTCTCTTCGTGGATCAGCAAGCAATTAACCATATGACGTTAGTCCTAAACATCAATTCGAATTTCGCTATACGGTTAGTGGCGAATCTAAGACAAACATCTAAATCTCCATTGAAGTCATGAAAGAACACTTGATGAGCTTATATAACTTTTCCTGGCCTAGATATTGCATGCAATTAACGAAGTAACCAATCAATCAAAGTCTGGCCTAGATAAGAGTCATCCTTGGGAGGTCTGCTGTAGCGGTAGAATCACACCCGATCACTCGGCACTAGTCTTACCGCCCTTTGGCTCTCAGAATGCCGCGATACTATTAGTAGTTATCTAAAGATAATGGATATAACGGGGTCCAGATATCTGCGCAGATCCTCAGTGGTGGTCGTAGAAACGGCCGCAGGTGAGGTCCCTTGCCGCGGCCGGAATTCGCTACAACTGCAGCCGCCACTGCACCATATTATTTTAACTCGGTAACTACTACGTTTCTCATGTCGAATCTCTAACTAATTTAGCAAAAATCTAGTACTAAAAAGCAACGAGAGATATCATGGCGGTCCCATGGCTCGAAATTAAAGTAAAAAGGCCTAAAGGGGATCATTTATATGGTTGGCAGCCACTCTTATGTAAGCGTTTATAGCGTGACCACACCATAAAGCACTTTTATACATGTTAAGTTCTACTCTAACGTCCATTCAGATTTCTTCGCTGCCGATTTTGAATTTCTGGGTCACCTGCGGCGGGAGTGCCCGCAGATGTAATTGCGGAAGCGCAGGTACCACGGTGCCGGTGGCTATGATATACACCGCCGGTACTTTTTCATCTACCAACACATTGGTAGCTTCCGGTGCAAGAGCGGGAATGCACATTTACGGGTTCTCCGGGACCAACCGAGCGATATACCAGGGTACCAAGATTCATCGTTTTGCCGATAATCTGCATTACAATGCAAGTGCGGGAAGGCGAAGACAGCACATCATGGGGTGGAATATATGATGTGCTGCACATATATGTGAGGATATGACGCACGCGTGCATTGAGGCCAATTTGTTAGGAACCGACAACTACCACAAGCACAACTACCATTGAATATACAGACACATCTGAGAATCTCAAAATATATATTACTACCCCAGAGGCATATATCACAATGGCGAGAGGGCTTTGTGGGTCAATTGACCCGAGAAAGCCTGATTAGAGGAATACATATCTACTATAACATGAACAAGGTACGTGTCAGGGGAGCTCATATTACGGAGAGCTAGAAAAGAAAAGAAAAAAGTTGTTTACATTTGCTAGTCTGAATTCTGATCAGGGGCAAAATGGCTTCACCTATGTTACAGTATGTACCTAAATGTGGCAACTTTGAGAGTCCTGGTTCGGTTGATGACCCGAGGCTGTTGTTCCATCTGCAGTCCGTATTCAAATTCTTGAACAACCGAGATCTTTTGTGTGGGGCAGAAGCCGATAGGTTGGTCCTAGACATCACGCACAACACCTCCGGGTTTTGAAAACCAAAGTTCTAGTACCAAAAGGTACATGTTTATACGGGCAAGCCTTTTACCAAGCAAGTATCTTGAATGCTTTCTGCAAATCTTGGAATTGGATATTATAACTACATACAGACATATCTAGCTAAGTTCAAACATCCTCCACGTATCCCCCAGTTTCGAATTCCAGATACCAACCTTCAGACGTTTCGGAATATGTACGGTATGGTATTTATTAACTGTTTGTAATTTGGTAGCTAAAGAAATAAAAAAAACCCTGTCAACTAATAATGAGTTCCCGGAGCTACACACGTAAACCCGCATGATATCATGACTTCCAAAAGATATACTAAAGCAAGTGGTATCTTCAGGTTAAAGATAGTCTTGGAGTTGAACAAGTAGATGGGCTAACAACCAACAGAATTCGAGGCTTAACCGTTAATGCACACCTGCGCCACTGAAACCCTGCAACAACAGCTGGACGAATAGCAGGGGTGATAGATTCAAAAATCAGGAAACCAACGGGGAACTAAAGCCCGGGGGCAAATAAGAAGACAGTTGCCAAGCTAGCGGTGAGGGAAGGCCCGGACTTTGTCTGAAGGTGGAAATCGATCTTGAATCGGCTCAAAATACCGATCACGGATATATCCCTAGATATACATACACTTATAGTGCACTTGCTAGAAATTGTTAGTTTATGTATGTTGTAAATTGCAGTTTCCTGTTCACTTCTTTAGCAAAATTGAGATTCTTCAAGTGAAGACCTTGAAGCTTTCAAGTTGATGGGATATCTGGTACCCTCCGAACCCACAGGTGCCAATAGTTGAAGATAATATACCACTCATATTCAATACTAATCGCAATCTCTCTAGCGTTGCAGAATATGTCTTCTGAAGGAATCAATACGGCAGGCTGTTGTCTGCACGTGAAGATGGCATCGAATGAGCAGTTGCCTACCCTTCGATCCCATCTTACGTGACAGACAAATGCCCCCGAGTCCAAGTCGTAAGAAATGGAGCTTTCCTAGCTAGAGAGTGTTATCAGAGACTATCACCAACGCCCATGCTGTTGAGGAGTGATGAGGATAATGAAGAGAGAGAAAGAGGAACCGGGGATGGGGTATACAGAGTTTTTATATTAGAAATTCATCAGGTACTTCTGTTTGTTTTTATTTTGCTGGTTTATCTTGCTGTACATACATCGCAGTAACGAGAGGGAGGTAAGCGCTGTAGAAAAGTGACAGGATTCCCTGCGGTACACCCAGAGCCCCGGGTACGGTAGATCTGCAAGTTCTTTGCCCCCGTCCCTTCCATAATTTTTTCATCCAATTCTTACCCATATATTTCTCTACGTTCCATTCGATATTTGTGCAGGTCCACAAACCAAGAAGGGTGATGGATGAATGTGCGTTGTCAGGGAGAAAAGCGCACGAGAAAAGTGATAAGTGAGAAAAGGTGTATAGTAGAAACGGCATAGTGGGAATTAAATTAGGGCCTGGCATGGAGGGTTGAGTTTTTTTCCTTTCCTTCCCATTCCTTCCTTTCCCGCTCACTCTACATTCTACGGATATAGGGCCGAGTGAGGGACAGAAGAACGAACATCAGTGACATGACAGGTGACGGTGACAAGTTCTAGTGATAAGTGACGAGTGACAGGCAGGATAGTGTCAGGTCAGGGCAGAGAAGCAGGCAGAATCAATTATTTGAGTTTAGTAGAGTGTTTCAAGTAACGGTCACTTAACCATTTCCAGTAAAAACTTAGCAATAGTAACAAGGCAGTCAGGGACTCAAGTCGGTCTTGGAGTTGGCCAAATTGCCTGGTCCGACTCTGTTGGTTGTGGTGGTTGTCTGGTTACGGGGTTGGGGTTCTGGCCTGTCAAGTCGACTAGTAGTTTATTGGTTGACACTTACGTCGGCTGGAGCCGCGGCCGTACCTTCGGCGGGCGCGGAAGTAAATCGGCGGATCGGAAGCAGGAGCATGTATGGAAGGTATCCGGGTCAGGGTTACGAACCCTCTCCGCAACTCAAAATTAGACCGTTTGGACCCCACTATCATCCATGTAGCTACGAGCCTCTTTAACTGCTGAACCACAATCCCGCAATCATCATTCACCACTCCCCCATCCCATCGATCACATCTATCCGTCTCAGATCGGCGAGCACGTCATTCACCATCCACCATCCACCACAACCACATGATGCAGCCTTCTCGGCGACTTTTTCGCTGCCTACAAACTTTACCTTTACGATCCTGCTCATCCACTCCACTCCTACACCTCATACTCTTACTCCTCCAATTTCCCTAAATTATACACAATCTCACAATCTCGCTCATATACCAACTCTCCTAACTCTTCAGCTGGAAATAGTCCCGCAGAAGGCGGAACTGGTAAAACCGACAGTAACAGCACCAGAAGGCCAATTGGTAGACTTGATATCACCGATGAAACAACGTACACGCCACAGGAACCAGCTGAAAATAGCGGCATAACCACAAACAAGGACCGCCGCGAGAATACCCAGCGCATGAATTCAAATAAAACGACAAAACACGGGCCTTCTAGTATGAATTTACTTTTTCTCTCCCCCTTCCCCCCTACAATTGTTCTCCCAAACTCCGGGAAATCAAAATGGCAGCTCATTTGCTGTCTCTGTTATTTCTGAAGTTGTTCAAATCTACTCTCTTTATTTGCAATTGATACAGCACATGAATACTTGGCCAACATATTAACGTTCAACTGCCGTTTCTATTTTGATTGCGGCTAATCTTGTTTTTTCTTATCAGCATTCGGAAGAATCGTGGTATTAAGCGGAGTCGGTAGTACACTGCTTGAGAGCGACATTCGACGAATGGTCCCTACGAAAGCGCATATTCCCGAATTCCAAGGCCCATCAGAAGGCTTCAGCGGTAAGCTCATCTAATTTCCCACACGTACACTGACATTTTTCATTTTCTTACACCAAACAGTGGTACCCTATCGATTCCCGAGAAGTCTCGCACGTAAACCTTTTTACAACCTATTATTTGAGTCTCCCGAAGCTGCGAGAGATTTTGTTTACGCACAAGGTGACTTCTGGTTATTTGGACCAAAGTCTACAGTACCTCCAGGACAGACACCTACTCTGACTTTGCCCTCTCAAAACACCAAGAAGATATTTGACGACTACCGGCTCCTTTCTAGTTTTCTTTCTCGTGGGAGGAGTGATCAGGACCGGTTGGGATGTGTACTTCTTACACTCTCCGACCTTGGTGGGAGTACTCGTGAAAAGGGAAAACTTCCCAGAACTGCGGAAATGAGGGAATTGCTCGAAAACGACAACGTGAAATTCTGCAGGGGAGACGAAACACAGGGTGACGCAGGTTTAGAAAGAATACTCTTTGAAAGAGTTTTGCCAAATGGAACAGTGGTCGTCGACAGATTTGATGGATCAGAAAACGGGGCGGAAGCAAAGTGGATAGTTAGGTGTAGAGACGCGGCGGAAGCGCATAGGGTTGTGAGGAACTGGCACAAGAAAGAATTCCGAGAAGGTGGAGGGAAATTTCACGCGGAAATGATCTATTAGCGTCTTCTTTCAGATGAGATTCAACAAAAGAAGGATATTGAGTTACCCTCTCTTTCATTGGCCACACTCGAGAGTCAATGGGGTTTAAAGAGAGTTTCCACACTCTTGGCGGTAAAGTTTATCGATTCGTAACACACCATCCATCACCATCTAGCTTATCTTGACCACAGAAGCTTACGACAATCCTGCATCTATTCCTATTGGTCGATTACCGATCAATGCGATGCTAAATCGCCATAGCTACAAGGCTGAATGGGCAATGTGGAAACCGATTAAGCCGACAGCCTGACTGTCAAGAAGATCTCTTGGGCGTTGCCTTGTGTTGAGCGAGAATGGCAATGATGGATCCGGATAAAGTTTTATCGAGATCTTTTCGCCACGATCGATACTTCTGCATTACTTCGTGATTCATCCTATCTTGAAAAAAAATAATGGGCGGAGGCCACTCCGCAAAGCAACGCATTCTGACTTGTATGCAAGAAAGCCACGCTAAGACGTTGAAATAAATATTGTGTATCAGACCAAAGTCTGAGAAAATTCTAGAGCGGCCTTACGTCAATCAGCCCTGTTGGCGATTTTCCTTGGGGTTTGGTCTGGGCCCCTTGGCGAAATAAAATCCAAATATCTGGGGAAGTTGTATTTAAAACAGGCACCCAGCCTACTTGACTTTTCAATATCGAACGATTGTACGCCAATGATTTATTTCAAAGTCTTAGCGCGATTCTTCATATGCAACAAATACCTAGTTGTCGTTTCAGGGCAGTGAACTTTTGAAATTCCGAAATCCCGCTCATATGAACCCCAAATATAGCACCACGGGACAAGAAGTTGATATATCAGATTTAAAAACAGGCGGCTCTGCGTGGTCTCTAGTTTATCGAAGGTACAAACAAATTGTAAGTTACATGTGTGAATACATGTGTGCAGTATTCAAAGTCATGCTCCGAAATCCCGCCTGAGTTCGGAGTTGGTGTAGATTTCAAGCCGTCCTAAGGCTCGGTCTGCTGTCGGGTCTCGAGACATGTTTGATATACCACTTGAAACACTCTGATCTCGCTTCTGATTTATATCAAGGCTACATAAAACGTTCCGGATTATCTGGATCTGGTGCGACCAACTGCCGTGCGATGAAGAAGAGAAGCGGGGACCGCCACTGTCTTTAGCTATTCTTGGTATAATGAACTAATCAGAGTATTCTTCTCTGCAGTGTCGATACATCGTGGTTCCACAATCTGTTTTCGAAAATTCCATGCTGCAGGATTGTCTACCTCGCCCATTCCTACACATCATATGCTCTACGTAAAATGCATCCCTAATACCTTCACTTCACTGCAAGTGTTTTTTAGAAATATCAAAGTTGTGCTAATAAAGTGATCATTTGGTTCTCTGAAACCAAATTCATCCTATCATCTTCTGCGATTTTAGCAGAACAACCGTGGGATCTCCAATGCGTTTACGATAGGTTTCACCACGCAGCTTGCTTATTCATTCGAATATTCCCAGGCTTTTAAATCCCCACCCTGAAGATCCGGTGTGCTTCAATCATTACCACCGTTAACCACTAGCTTGGGCGGCTTGTCTGCCTTGGCCCCACGCGCGTGAGAATAATAGGTATTCCATTAATAATACTGTCTTCCTCATTGGAAACGGTACGCTCTGGATTGGCTCCTACAAGTCCTTAAATAAACGAGTCCAATCACGCATTGTATCGATGCATGAGATAGAGAAATGCATATGAATGAAGACCAATACATTTGTTTCTTTTGATATAGCTATCAGTAGTTCCTGTGAGGGGAGACTAACGAACCGTATGCTATAAGGTGGGAGAGATTATACCATTGTATGATTAGATTAAATTTGATCAATATGCCTGTGAACTCCCTGAAACCGTATAAATTCCAATTGATAATGACGGCAATAACGTAAGCTTTGAATAAAGTCAACTATAAATAGCCAATAACAAACAGTTAGTAACAGTGCCAAGATATGATCGAGGAGCAAGGCGGAAATCTCGGCGTACCGTCGTCTGCAAATAGGTGCCCAGCATTGAGTTAAATTTTACAAAATAACATGGTTTGAAATTTCCCCAACGCGTTCGAGTGATGTCTCAGGACGCTGAGTTATGAGAGATGATACGGTGGCATATACAGCTCATTTCCGAAATCTTGACTTCCTGAATCAGAACCTAGATAAAAGTGTGTGAATAGTTCTCCTGCATTATGCGCTTGTGTCATTAATGCTATACTCGTGCTGCATGACTAAATTACTACTTAATCATAAAGGATCACTCGATTACACGCATCATTGGACGAGCAACACAAAAGAAAACCCAAAATCACCTGTGATATGATTTTCGAAAAACATTATTGCAGTTAATGTAAATTCTCTGCATCTAGCGAACAAATGTAGAATTCGTGGCATATATCATAATGCTATCACAATGGTTCTAAACAGACAGGCCCAAAATTTTATGCCCCTCAGTTTTAGTACTCAAAAAGCCCGCTTTGATTCATTTATATAAATAATTAGAGGATTTTATCACCACTGCTTCTGATATGCACGTTTAGCTGTTATTTCATCCTATGGCCTCGGAATCTGGCTCTTAGGGGATCGGTCTTGTTCCCGTTAATCACTTATTATTATTATGGTTTCTTAAACCCGACTAAGCGCCAAAAAAATCGCTCTGGTATCTCTGGATAGGTAATGATGAGCCGATAGCCATCACTTCTGTAAACGTTTCTGTCCTGTTGACCAAATGCTTGGCAAAGGTTCAACGTTTCAATCTCGATTGTGCGCGGGCTGGTTTCATAATCTGTGACTGGTGAGAATTGCTGGGATTGAAAGGCTCATTTGTGGGTCTTGCATGATATCTTGTTGTTTTGGCAGCTTTCTTTGACGGCAGCCGCATCCATGGGCCCAATAGCACAGCATAAAATTATCAAATTTGTGAAAAGTGACCGGGAAACCTTGGCCGGACCAGTACTGCAGCTAGGAAAAGCCCACGCGAGGGGTGATAAAATGATACCACGGAGCCGGGACCCCCATGTCTCTTGGTGTTATCATTATGCAATCTGCTGTACTTATCGATCGTTGAATGACGCGTGTGCGTGCAGTGAATGCCAATTGTAATAGAGGCAGGTCAAACGTGTTTGGCTCTGTCACTATACGTAAACGCATGTAAGTAATGATTGATTTACGTTCCAGCTAATATCAGCCCATATGTACCTGCATGTGATGACAATCAATATGGAAAGCTGGCTAGTAGGATTGAGGTAGGTGATTGAAGGGGACATGAGCCTTGCTCTCGACATCTCATATACCTTTGGATAATCTCTCGCATAATCATAGTACTAGCGGTTTGAAAGTTAGAGGAACTACCAAGATTAACCAAATCAACCAATCCTGTACTTAATAAGTTAAACAAAACAAAACAAAAAAACCAATCCTGTATTTCTCTGGCCTTAAACTTTGTGCGAGTGATAACCTATGAATAAGTGAACAGAGAACCCTGTCAAGAAACTACCCCAAAGATGAGAAACAAAAGACCTTAAATGGAGAACACTAGTTTGGAATAAGTTTGTGGAGCGCACTGTGGGAGAATAAAGATTGGTAGTGCCACCCAATTGACCAACTTTATACCATACCCTCTTTACCGAAGTGCACCGGTGTCGTCCACGAAGCTTCTGAGTTCAATAATCGGAGCAAATTGAGTTACCCGAACATATCCTATCGTCATAAATAACATCTCACTTCTTTCAGATGGGATTCATGAAGAACTCGAGATCTAGAACTTCTTGCTTGTAATTAATCCGGACACTACTATCCGCCCTCCCTTCCTCCCTCACGAGGTGTTGACTGAGACCTGATGGGAGCATCCTGTTCGTATGAATTTCTATTAATGAGCTTGAAATTGTCTCAGCTGCCTATGTTCAAGTGTCAAGAGGAAAGACGTTGACCCCATAGATCCTGGATCTAGATCCACACATATACATATTATATGCATGATTCTTGGCATGGAAGGGATCGTATTAAAGCAGCGGTGGCGAAGGCGCTGATTATAAGAGAAAAAACCGGTATTTGAAAATGAAAAGCAGTGATGGCATTGGAAAAAGATTTTGGTTTGTCGGCCAGTGAGTGTACATACAGCAGTAAGTAATAAGTGATAGAACGAGCTGAGACAGAGTGATAACTATTTTGAGTAAAACGCCACCAAAATACGGTGTTTGTAGGTATAATCGTATCTCAGGGCGTTCTATCATTTATTAAACATCGCTGTACTTGTCCTAATAGATCCGCGGATTGAAGCTGGCGCTGCTGGATTGGGTAACATGGTTTCTATTGAACAACCAGCTAGCCAGGGCAGCTCCGGTCCGGTAATTGGCGTCCATGGGGCTGGTTGTATTCGATGTCTCCACTCGGGATGCACTACATGTAGTGGTCGCGGCCATAAGTTAACCCGGCCCGAGACAACTGCAGTGTGTAACAAGTAGTACTCAATTAAAGTAAGACAAGTGGTTTCGGCCTTCGGTCGGTACTATATCAATCAGTTCAAGCTAGCCACAAGTACCCCTTTAACAACCACCAAGTCGCTAAACTCGATCCCCAGAACTGGCAAAAAAACTCATTAACTTAACACCACTGAGCATAATACCTTATGCTCATATACAACACAAAATGTTTCAAGTGAAATAAAATCCTCTCTCAACGAGCTAATCATAATCTTCTAAAAGAACATGCATATGCAAATTATAATTATATACTTATTAGACGGCCTCCCTTAGCTCAGTGTACCTTTGGAAATTAAAATCTGAGTTAAAGAGTACCCAGCTACTCTCATGGTCATTCAAGCTTATATATAATTAGAAATTACTTGTAGCTAAACTACATGTACTACATGTATAGATCCGACCTATAGTTATTGTATATCATTACAAGTGCAGCGCCTCCAGCCGCGCCGCTGTAATCAGGAAATGGAATACCCATTCTGACTTGAATACTTGTATCTATCTAGATTAGCTAAAGCCTAGGAGAGGAATAGCTATACTGTCCAATCTATTTGCGTTGATCAATCGTTAAAATCTCGGACATGAGTATGAAACTGTAGTTGTATTATATTCGTTCCTAATTCTCAATAAAGTGCTCATAATCGGGGTCGGGTGCCGTGCAGCGGCACCCGACCCCTCCTCGCTCGCACCAGTTCCTAAAAAGATCTAGGAGTTCAATGTTGATATATGAGTTTATATAGTAGTTAATTCTAGTTGTGGGTGTTTGTCCTTCCATGTTAGCTCTCGGCCTTCCCGGCATTCTTTTTAGATCTATCTCAGGAGTAATTCTTTGTTTGTTTACGTATGCAGTTCTAACCAATATAAATGCTTCGTGATTACAACGAGGAAGTTTATACTATCTACATATGTAGATATGTAGATATGTATATACTTACATGATACATTATAACTGCATAAATGTTTTAATTCTATTGAGCCGGTATAAGTGCACCGAAGTATTAATACAGAAGACTATTACTATTAAATTTTAGCGTGATCTATGAGCCGGCCCGGCTTGAGCCGTTTCCTCTAAGGGTTGAGCTTAGGCAAGCTCGGTTTACTCGCTCTGAACTAGGCTCTAGAGACCATAAAAGAAGCAAAGGGGGATTTCTACCCACTAGAATGATCTTTTAAATAATTAATCCTTTCTCACGGTATTACTCCATGAAATGAAGTTTACATCTGCCATTTTACTACACTTGGTGTAAGGTAACCTGTTTTTTGTATCATGATCATTGACCGGCCACCGGCTCGGGGCAGTTTACGAGCCTGTCGTCAAAGCTCGAGCTTTCTGAGTCTCTGTCTCCCAAGAGACGAGCCAGCTCGAGCTGATATGCCGGATCATGGACCACACTACCTAAGTAGTATTAATATTGAAGATCCCCGGGGTAAGCGCGACTGTGTATCAAAGGTACAGTGTGCCCTTTTGGAGATACTTGAGTTGCATGTATATACACTCCGGAATGAAAAGACTTGATTAGCTTCTGCTTCATAGAGATATCATTCGACACAATTGAGGCGTAACTCGCTCGAGTCCATTGTGCCAGTATGATAGGGCGAAGTATTTATGCTATATGAGTTCAAGAAATGCAACTGTTTATACAGAGGCTAGTATGAGATTGTAAGAATTTACTCCCAAACCCCGAGTTTCTAAAAAGCCTCACACGAATCCATCACCTAGATAATTCGGGTTTGCGGCAATCTTCAGTAATCTAAGCTGCATACCGTCAGGCCATCAAATTGAAATCGCCTTCACATGGATGAGTAATGCCAGGCATGCTGATGATGGAGTAAAGGGAATCCGCGAAGATGAACCTCAGTTGCCGGTAGGAGAGTGCTGCGTAGAGTACTACGTGTACCATTATTAGGCCTTGGAAGTACCAATATTTCTGGCGAGTACGCCCATGGGCTTAAAGCAAGGTGGTGGTAGAAAATCGCTTGCTGATTGGCTCAAGTCACGGGAATATGCATACACCACCAGTTTTCCTTGACTTTCCTCCTACCACTTTGCTTTAAGCCCATGGGCGTACTCGCCAGAAATATCGGTATCTGTCATGTGTGCTACGCGAAGCCTGACAGATAGCGTCAAATAAGATTTGTTGAATGCTGTTTTCACAAGATACATGTAGATAATATATAGTACCGTTGATGGGGGATGTTCTGATCCCCCTTACATTCAATTATCCCATAAACCTGCAAAATAGGATGGGGATGGGGATGTATATGAGTTGCAACGAAAGTATGATGACGTAGGCTTATCGTTGGGGCAATCAAATATTTCTGCAGAATGATCATTGACACCTCAGAATACATCCTTCGCATAGTACTCTATTCCGGATAAATTATGTATGTTCATGTACTCATACGACAAAAAATCTCATGATATTCGATCGTTGTAACTACATGTATCTAGGTTTTGAAACAACATCTCAGACTTACATTGTATTATCAGGTCCCCACATATCACAGATTTCCAAATTCAGCTGACTAAAATCTTCAATATCATATTGTAACCAGCTTTCCCCGCATAAGCACTATAATATCCTATTCTTTAAGTGATGAGGTCATGATTTGCATGGCATATGCGATTTCTTACCTTGCCTTGCTATATCGGAGCTCACGCTAACCATGTGACTGTAAAACACGTCCTAATCAAACTTGATACTACATCTTTCTCAGAGCCTTGAAAGTCCACATGAAGCTTCGACGTGCGTCTTATAATCTGTTCACTACAGTACCAAAAAAGCGGGTGGATCCAGTACCGCACCTAGCAAAATACTGCAAAAACTACGGTATTACTACGGTATTGCTACGGTATGATATTTAGAATTCCGATTTAATTCGGAAGTTTTAAACAATTCCGTATTGATACAGTACGTATTACATCCCCTTTTTTGGTACTGTATATATATATACACGAATCACGCCACCGTGAGATCCTGTGGACTTACAAGTGCGGAGAACTTACTTGAAGTCAACCATCGCCATATTATACTTTGGAAAGTCATCATCATAGTACATTGTGCGAGAGGCTCGATATATCCAGTGTGTCAGTCTTGGGTAAGCTTTATCACGAGTCCACAGATATCAGGTCTATTTCTTGAAAAGTGTTTGATTTGAGAGGTTTCCAGATCATAAAAGTTCGGTTATGGGATTAGGTGATACTATGAGAGATCTGTAGCGATGAAATTTGCCTTTTGATTATTCTCATGCCTTAGGTGGGTTGCTTGCATATATGTGTGTAAGCTTGGGTGCGGCAGCTGAGTAAGACTTCTTCAGAAAAACTCTGTATTAGCCCCGATTTAATTATATGTACATGTGCATGTAGTTATGAGGTACCCACATCTTGACAGCCTGCAAGGCCACAGCGGGAGCAAGGGCCAAAGAGAAAGATCATAAGACGGTTCAAGCCCTCCTGTGGACGAAGACAGGCATTGAGAGCGCGCTTAAGATATGGAAAGAATTTGCAAAATGGAGGCATGGAAACGGAGAAAGGGACGAGGAAAAAGACGAAGAGGAGAGAGAGGCGGCACAGGGATGGGGAGGACTCAAAGAAAGGGAAGAAGGAGAGGCAGTTTGATCAGCTCTATATCTATTTCCTTTGTCATGTTCTAGTTCTGGTACGGGTACTGTGTGAGGTGGCGGAGGAAGAGGGCAGTTCTGGGGAGTGCGATATTACCATAGACTTCGGTCTGCATGTAATTAATGAGTTAAACAAAAAAAAAAAAAAAATGTAGTTATGAGGTGGATTTGGGCGTAGCCGAGTGATAGCGGATGATGACGAACCCAATCGATCATGCTTGGTCATGTACGGCTAAATTTATAATTCTGGCTTAAGTGATGAACTTGGATACTTATAAGATGTTCAGATGTGTATCATAAACATATTGACTACATGTGCCTACATGTACTAGTAACCTTACCTGGAATATTCGACGCGGCGCAGCGAAGGACGGGGAAAGCCTCGATTCTACTATCGACCTGTGTCGAGAGTGGCGTTTCAGGTAAGGTCGCTAGTAGTAGTATGCACAACAACACATCGCGCACGTACCCACCGTCGGAATGAACTGTCGTTCTCTCGTCTCGTCGAGTCAGAAAAACACGTCTATCAAGTAACCTCTTAACATGGACAGCTGCAGTGACTGGAGAACAGTCCGCAAAAATCTATTCATAGTGTATTGAGACCAACACCAGGCTATGAAGCCATCGGGAGCCTGGATTTGGTGAGCAAATACTCAATTTGGTAATTTGTTCATATTTGTTACGCTAAATTAATAGTTACAAGTACTGATATGTATAATAATTATACCTCGAGCTTTGGTAGAACCACAGAGCATCTGGCTTTTAAAGAAAGATAAATAGAGGGCTCATATTGTCATCACAGTAACAGACTGACAAGCTCGTCGAATATCTGATGGAATTGGCCGTTCCGTATCCCTCGAGCTTTGCAATTTGTGAGTAGCTTTATGCCTGTACATGACAGATCCCTTCTTAGCTGTCCTTCAAGGATTACTGGATAATTCTCTTCCGGTGGCAGCTATGTACATACCCACACCACTCTTGATCCAAAGACTGCAACTGTACATATTTGGAGGTCAGGCATCAAGATTGAGTGAATCGGCTGCCAGTGCAGGGAGCCTTTGGCGGTGGCTTGGCCGCCGAGGCTTTGTTACCCGAAACTGCTGACAAATGACGCGTAATTGACTAAACAGTGGATTGCCCAATCCGGCTAAAAAAATCACAGCACCGGACCAATCAGAAAAACGGAGCCCCCCTTCCTTCGCTTCCACACCATCTCACTCTTTTTTTTTCTTTCTTTGGGGTTGTCGGGTCGTTCCTTCTCGTCTTACATTATCCAGCATCGAAGCCGTCTTACTCACAACTTACCACATCATCCTTCCTACCGCCTGCCAGCAACAACAACAGACGTATGTATGTACCTACCAGTAACCAAGAATGAGGGAATCGTTGGTAACTAAGCAGAGAGAAGATCCACTTATAGAAAAAAGAGCGAAGGCTTAGGAAAGACCAGACTCAGACATAAAGTACGCATAACCACAGGCACAGAGCGAAACAGAGGCGAACCAAACCAAACATCTCAGCCCATCCAGCCTTACCTAGGCCCTCCCCTAAAATATCTCTTTTCCCTACATACCATCCTTCCTCCAACCCAGAATCCCTTCCTATACTTATCTCACAACGCTTTCTCAAAGCTTTATTTTTTGTTTTCTTTCTAGCTAGAAGGAAAAAAAGAATAAGGCTAATCAGAATTCCAGTTTTAGTCGAAAACAAAAGTCAGCAGAAATTATTAGAAACCATTTCAAGGTGGGTAATTCCCCTCCTCCTAAACTTTTCTAATATACCCACATTCATTGCATCATACCTATTCCTACTAGCTACATCTCCTTCTCTATATTGCACTATGGTTACGTAGACTATCTCTTTCCTTTCCCTTCCCTATCTATTCCCACGACGTCGCTACTTACATGTAGTCAAGGTTCTACCATACATCCATCTACATCTCTTTCTTCTATTCTTCTTCGTTAGATACCACTATTTGTTCCCTTAGAAATCTCGTCCGTACTTTCTATTTAACAAAGTACCTACTTTTTTAAAAAGTTTATCTTATTGCTGATACTCCTGTCGCTATCACTGCTATTTATGTACTTATTACTGATACCTGTTCAACTACTACTCTTGCTTACACTAAATCTCTACTTAGTCAACAAGACACCTCTAAAAGAGCAACCACCCCGGCCCACTCCAACCGGAACTTGCCTGACGAATCAGTCTCGCGCCGTTTGACTCGATAGATCCATACACGGACCTATTTCATCTAGGTACTCAAAAGATCCTGTCTTTCCATCCTATCCCATCTCATCCACACACCTACCTAACCCATCCATCCATCTAGTCAGTATATCACCAGATAACGTCGACGTCCGCCTTCTTCGAGTCGCGTCTTCCTACTGCAACAAATAAAATAAAAAAAGGTACAAAATAATCGCAAAGTTCAAAAGTAATTCTTTCTTGGATTCACGAAAGAAGGGACGTAGCAATTGGAAGGTGAATTGAAGACAAGAAGGAAGGCTCACCAAACAGCATCCACTATCACAACAGGAAGGGGAAGTGTAAAGAAATATCACATCGACCGACCAGTTTACTCGTAAATATTTAAACATAGGAACCAAATCATGCAACCACAGCCACAGACACTCGCCCCAGCCCCGCATCATTCTAACAATCTCCAGTCTCCTACTGCGCAGGTACAGTCACACCCCCCACCCCCTCTCTCTGTTCCCTCTTCCTTCCTCCATACCAACCACCGTGTCTACACGTAACCCGCACAACCATCTCGTGGACCCGCTTCGTTATCGTTGCTGACACCCCACCAGGAAGTAACAACCGAGCAGAGTTGGTACCCCTTGAATATAATTGCACACACAATCGAAGAGCTCAAGAAATAGCTCTCCCTGTACAGCCTGCCCTGCATCGACGACGAAGTGCTAACCAAGCGATCTGTGGCAGCTTTACGAGCCCATCTCCTTTTGGGAGAAGAGGCCCCGCCCCCGCGGCAACAGTCAGAACAACCTTCGATCCTCACACTTCTTCCAGAATCTAACGCTCCCGGTAGTTCGAGTCCTCACGAGATGACTTCTCACGACATGAACATTGACCCGGCGATCTCGGGGGTGGGCGCTCCGCAGGCGCAACAACAACAGCAACAGCAGCAACAGCAACAGCAGCAACAGCAACAGCAGCAAATGATGGCGCAGCCGCAGAGTCCACCATTGAATAACAACGCCGGAACCTCTCCTGGTGTAGGCAGCGGTGGAGACCAACAGAGCGGCGCAGAAGAAGCGGGCGCGGAAGGCTCCGGACAGAAACGTGGTGGGAAAAGGGAACTTTCAACCTCCAAGCGCGCTGCACAGAATCGCGCTGCACAGGTATGCCGCTACTCACCCCACTATTCACCGCCAAAATAACCCTAATGTGAATAACCCAACCTGAACATTTGACTAACCCGCAATTTTCCCTTCTTTTTTTTGCCTAATCCGCAGCGCGCGTTCCGCCAACGTAAAGAGGGTTACATCAAAAAGCTCGAGGAACAGGTCCGCGAAGCAAACCAAATGCAGGAATCCTACAAATTGATTCAGTCTGAGAACTACCAGCTTCGCGATTATATTATCAACCTTCAATCGCGCCTTATCGAATCTCAGGGCGAGGAAGCTGTTCCCCCGCCGCCTATACAGCTGCTTCAAATGTCCCCATCTTTGGCACTCTATTTGAACCATGATGCGCCACCACAGGCAGCAGCGGGTGCACCAACAGCGAATATGGGGGGTGTTGCGGGTGTCCCGGACTTGAACAATATGAACGGGAAGAGGCAACACGATGAAGACCCTAACAATGCGTTCCTGCAGAACGTCGCCGTACAAGTGCAGGGCAGTGGCCTTTTCAACCAACAGCAGCAACAACAACAGCAAGCGGGAAACGCAAGCCCGGTACAGGCGAAGAGGGCAAAAAACATCAATGGTGGAATGGAGGGCGTTGTTCAGGAGGAAGCCCCAAAGCCAACTACTAATGGGAATGCGAACTAAGTTTCTCGAGATAGAGAACCGAATGAAAAACAAAGCTGAGGACTTACAGTGCTTCTGCACTTTTTTTTTGCTTGTGCAGAAAATGAAGTGTTAAGGGCAGTAGTGTACGAAACGTTTTCCGTATTTTATAGCATTTTTTCCTTTCTTTCTTGGTCTTTTACACCCTAATTACTCGTCCCTTAACTCTGTTCTCCTCGTCTTTTCATAGTCGGGCACAGGCTAGATGAGGTAGTTCCACCATAGGAGCGGGACACTTCATCCGTGCATATCAATCGATGAATATATTGATGAAAGAAACGAGTCTAAAGGAACGTTTATGTTTATGGAGGAAATTCATCCTGGGGATCAACATATATACATAGTGAGGTCGACCTTTAGTTAGTCTTTCCTTCCTTAAAGGAAACCTGACTTTTTTTCCTTTTCCTTTCCTTTTTTTCCTATCCATAATTTCTTTTGGGGGGTTATTCGGCGCTGAGTAAATTGAACAGCTTTTTTGTTTTTCTGTTTTTGTTTTCCTGCTTTCTGGTTTTTGTTTTTTGCTTCTGATTTTCTGACCTTTCTCTCCAAAGTACATCTGTCATTTAACGAACGAAACAATTGCGATAGATGGAGACGGTCCGTTACCGTTTTGGAGTCTTATCGCCCATTTGTATTTCTCCTTTTCCTTTCCGAGCTATTTATATCTCTTGTCAGTCATGCAGTTGCTATTTTCCTTTGGCAAAAAGAAGGCTCCATCCAGCTCGTAGAGTTTTGCATGTACGTACACATAGATGGAAATATTGCGCTCTTGTGGCCCCTCAATTTACCACCACTACCACCCACCCACAAATTCTCTTAAATTGAGCTGAGTTCAACACACGCACACACACACACACACACACGCACCACCCCGAAAAACACGGTTACGTAACAACACCTCGAAAGTCCCCAGATCTGTTGCCATCTGAATCATTCGATCTCGCCAAGGCGCCTCATGATCGCGGGGGGGGGGGGTACTAGAGCACCTAGGGTACGTGAGTGCGCGGGTGGTGCGTGGGTGAATGGTAGTATAATAAATTAAGAAAGAGAGCGGCGATCATGGCTAGGCTTTTTTTTAACAAGGGGGGGAGGTTGGGGGCAGTGGGGGGGGGGGCTGGGGATCGAGGCGAGTGAGGGCTCGTGATGTGGTGGTTTGGATTATTACGTTACTTACATAAGGTGCGGAAGAAGGCGGTCAGTGGGTAAAGTGAGTTAGGATTACATCATGTGTGACTGAGATATGGCTACTGAGTCATGCATGGCTAATGCTAGAGGGATGAGTGATGAGTGTGTAGTAGTAATGGCCGGAATGAGACTCTGCGCAGCTACTTTACCTATCTTTTATCTACACTTGTCACTTGTAGGTAGTGGTACTCTAATCTTAGGCCTACACTACTACATGTATCTACAGACTAGGCTCACAGCCAAACCACAGTACCGTAATCGAGGGGTATGCAATAAGATGAGTAAGCATATTTATTCGGCATTAGAAACACTGTGAACAGATGATACAGCATGCGTTTGATGAAGTATTTCTGGAACAGGCAGAAGGCAAGCATTCCTTCTCTCGCTTTCGCTTACGGGCGGGCAAATCATGATCCTCCGTCTCCACCCCCGGAATCCGGGAATCGAGTCTCCGCTGCGCGCGCGAGCGCCCGGATAGTGCTGATAAAGGCCATAAATTGCATACTGGAGACCCTGAATTATCCCACCATTTATCACCCCCCACCTCCTCCACCTCCCACTTCCCATAACCTGCATACTTGTACCTACCGTAAAGTATCAGAATATAGGGAAGGAAAAGAACAAAAATAGGTTAGAAGAAGAAAGAAAAAAACTAATAGTACACATTACAAATCCAAACCTCTTGCCCATCGATGATTAATACATGCAACCTCTCTCTACCTTTGGTCTTTTTTCACCCTCGGGGAACCAACACCATCTGTCCCATTAGGTTAAGAGGATAGATCGGTGGAATACATCCAGAGCCGGTTCGAAGGTCTTTTGGGGGCGGGGTTTGGGGATTGGGTTCTACGGGTTGTGTCTCTACGCTAATGCATTCCCGAGCCGGTGCTCCTACAAAACACAGTCATGATACAGTCAGCAAAAGCACACTTTCGATAGGTTATTGTTCCGAGGAAAGTGGCAGGGATATTAATAGAATTTACCACCACACTACTGTCATTCACGGGGTATTGGCGGGTACTAGGCTTCAACCCGCCAATACCCAGTATCCGCCAACACCCCGTGAATGACAGTACCCATAGTTTTCTGGCGTTTCCGGACGCAACTGCATGCCATACAAAAAATAGCCTTGGCGGGGTTTTTCTGTGTATGCAATAGCAGTTGCGCCCGGAGACGCCAAAAAACTACGAGTACCGCAAATACTCGTTTGCACCAAAATGCACCAAAGTGCTGTTTGGTGTGATAAAGGGCAATAACGCTAGCCAATTTATCTAATCGATAGCACGTGGAGGAATGATAATGAACTGACCTTGAGATATTCCACACCCTTCTCCAAATATTCCTCCCTCGTGACGATAGCCTTCTTCCATTCAGCGTCCTTCTCGGTTTTGCTGCACCACTGTGCCGCGCCCCGCCAGGCATCCCCGATCGGGTCCTTGGCTTTTCGCACCCCTAGCCCACAACCGTAGGGTAGGACGGCCATTAATTCCTTCTCAAGGCGCTCCTGGAAGCCTTGGAACATGCAGTTCCCGCCGGTCAGGAAGATATCTTTTAGCGCTTTGTCTCTGTCTTCGGGATTTGATATTCGGTGTAGTAATATGTCGCTTGTAATCTCAATGATACCTGCCTGGTCCACTCCTGCCATTGCGGGCTGAAATACAACTTCCGGAACTCGTATCCTCTCGATATTAAGATGGAACTGATTGGCCTCTGCCTGGTTATCGACGTCGAATGGCCGAGTTCCCCGCAAGAATGCGTGAAGCATGCTCTTGCTCCAGTCGGATTGGGCGTCTTGGGTATCATTCTCGTCGAATTCGGGGTCGAACTGGAGTAACTGGGCTTCAATGCTCTTGAGGGCGGTGTTGAGCTCCTCCTCTTCCTCGTCTTCTTCGTCACCTCCAGTACCAATATTGCGGTAAACAGCCCAGTCGTCGTCGTTACGGCCGAAGTCGTCGTCGCCGCCCTCGCCCGTAGGTGGTGGCACACCACGGCGGCGTTTCTTAGAGGCGGGGGTGTCGGATGCGAGGTTGGCAATTGACTTCATCCGCATCTGGGAGGCGAGTGATTTACGGTCTGACAGTTCTGCCTTGAGACGTTGGCGGTCCTTGATTTTGGCAAGAAGGGCCTCGCGGGCTGCTCGGCGCTGGCCAACCCATGCTTCCAAATCTCTTTCTCGGCTCTCTACATCTTTCTGGGCCTCCTCCGCGATCCGGGCCTTCTCGGCCTCCTTCTCGGCTTTAGCACGCTGGCGGGCATCGTGGTTGGATTTCATGAGTTTTTGGTGCCGTTTTTGCTTACGGCCTTCTTCATCGAGATCTTCATCTGGAATTTCGAGGAGGGGGAACTCTTTCGGGCCTTCCTCTTCTTCCTCGGGACCGATATCTTGTTTCCGGGCGCGGCGGATAGTCAGATCAAGTTCTTTAACCTTCTTGGCAAGATGGGCTTCCGAGGGGAAGTCATTAGATTCCAGAAGGCGTTTGAAGTCCCGTTTTGTGTCTGTGTTTGCCCGGGCTTGGATGGATTTGTAGTATTCGAGTTCTTGCTCCTTTTTGATGAGCTAGAGAGGGTTTTGTTAGCAAACAGGGCCGAGTATGGTTCTGTGATTAAGAATAAATTACCTTTTCCAACCTCGCCTTTGCAGCTTGTTCTTGTAGTTTCCGCCCACTTTCTTTTCTCCTTTCTGCGATCCTGTCTAGTTCTTCCTGGCTTTTCTCTACCTTGATTGTCTCTACAAATGGGAATTGAATGACCCTGTCTTTCTCCTCTAATACTTCTGGATCTAGATAGGTCATCACTTCTTCCTTGTAGTCACTGCTGATGTAGCAATGCTCCATCATCAAGCTCTCTGCTTGCCATGTCTGGAGCTTCGCAGGAAATGTTGGGTATTTCAACTGCAGCAATTTCTGCATATAATCCGCGGACTGGGAACCTCCCCAATTAAGCCTTGTGGCCATAGATACAATACCCTTACCATTGAGAACCGGTATGATATGGGTCGCAGTATTCGATGAGGACACCACCAACCCGTTCTGGCCACCATTATAGGAGTAGGAGAAGAGAGAATCAATCCCATATACTAGAGAAGGCGCGTTATAGCACTCAAACACCAGCTCCGTCATCACTATATATCGTACGCACGCATTAACCACCGTCCCCACAACAAAGGGGGGGAAACCTTACTCCTCCTATTATACCCCGGATTACAAACCGCCTCCGTCATGACCAGCGGATGCCCTATACTGCCTGAAGCGCCACCCTCAATCTCAAGCTTGATGAAGCAGTAATCCAGCAGCGTCTCCATCTGGTCAAAATTGCTCACCACATTCGCATCAAACGGCGTCTTTGCCTGCGCGCGCGAGTTCGGGTCTGCAAACACATCGTACCCGCAGACAGTGTACGTCTTGAGAGCTTTCCGGTCGCGATACCGCGATACAAGGGGCGGGCATAAAATTCGTGGCGAGGGGTCGTGCGAGAAGCCGGCGCGGGTCTGCCATGAGCCTGCGGAGGCCGTTAGCGGGAGTGGGATTGGGGTTTGAGGCACGGGGGAGTGGCGAGCTGGGGTTGGGGACGCGTACCGTTGTCTATTACAATTGCAATCTCGCCGTTGTGTTTGTGATCCTGATCGAATGCTGCTGTGGAGCTGGCACCGGGGGTGTACGAGGGTGTATCGCGGACTGTGTAGAGCTTCGGGGGAGGCTTGGGGGATGGGAGACGCGAGGAGGAGGCGGTGGTGGGCATTGTGTAGAGTTGGCGGGCCTATCTCATGGGCTTGTTTTTGTGCGGAGAGGAGAGGCGATGGGGGTTATGAAAGGGATTGGGCGAATAGTGGCTCTGGGTGGTGAATCTGATTTCCGGGAGCCTCAAAACATCACGAGTCGCCTCATACATCTACAACAGGCGACCCTTGCCAACTGTATGCATGGATACACGTATGATAGGTATCACTAGAGCTCATGCTGATGATAGTAAAACAGTTGTACAGACTCGATGACATTCGGCGAAGTGAAGTTGAATTCTACGGGTATAGGTACAATATGTAAACAATTTTATCTGCTCCTCTGTCTACAGCTTCGTCTAAAATCATTTCCCACCTCAAACAGGCTCCTTAAGACTATCCGTTGCTAGTATTATTGTCAAGTTAGCAAGGGCCTAATAGTGGCAAAACCCCATAAACAATACCTTCAAGATGGAAGAGCACGTTCGACTGATAATTCTTCCACATCTGAGCAACGAGCTCAGTATTCATGTTTTTGGTGTTGATTTCCTAGACTAGAAGTCAACCGACTATCCTCAATCTTCTCACCACAAACTTAACCCTACATGAAGAGCTGTGTTCAGGACCATAACAGCCTCGTTTAGTTTCTCCTACATGGAAACCCAAACGTCAATGACCCATGTCAAACCTCCATTGCAGAGTGACAACTCACGACATTAGTGATGATACGGGACAACAAAAGCCCTGTATAAGAACAGTCTGGTTAGCCAGTATTATATGGAGCTTCTGGGTGAGCCACACACCTTGCTGGTGCTCGTGAGGACTCTCCATATTGTATTGTGGTACTGTGCTGGTTCTGGTGGTGCTGATAGAAGCGGTTTGTTTGGTGTCTAGACCCTGTTGAGGTTGATTAGATCGCTTGGCGCCAGCATATCCCCACGCCCGAACTCCAGAGCGCCTTTGAGCCCTTTTATGCGCACCCCGAAACCAGTTGTGGGTATCCAATTCACTATCCAACGAAACTTTGCATGGCATTTTATACAAGAAAGATTTGAATATTAGAAGTATCAGGAAGACAGCGCATGACATGAGCTGTTGGGATAAATTGGTTGTTGGTCAGGGAAGTTATTTCGCACTACCAAACTGTCGATCACTGGTCCTACAACTTAGACAATTATTCAGTCAATATTCGCTCTATTTCTGCGTAAAAAATTAGGAATACCCTGAGTACAGGAATGGTTTAATGTTATAGCATAGGATATTTCTACAGAACGGTCACTTAACAAGTAACTTGAGGTATCATGTTTGCAGTAGAGCTAGAGTAAATGCAGTTTAAGAACGTTCAATAGCCTTCTATTATATCCGCCCAGAGCCATAAATCCTTTAGAAGGGAATACATATTATACTCGGGCTTCCATTCCTCCCGCCCTATCTTACAAGCAGAGTAAACCAACGCCAACCCATAACGCCCTATCTTCTCACTCGAACCCTTACTTCAGCACGACATTCGCACCTCTCAGCTCCAAATAGCGATCCGCAGCGCCGGGCGGCAGCTGCCTGATCGCCGAGTAAACCTCCTTATTCGTATACCTGAGCTTTGTCTTCGGATCCGTATAATTGGCCGGCAGCCCCGTGATGTCGCACCACTTCTTTGTGTGGGCCGGATGGAGCGACGGCGCACTCTCAATGTTGGAGTAAGTAGCCCCGATAGGCTGGGGCATCGCAGCGGGCGGCAAAGGCGTGGAGGTCCCGGAGTTATTCTGCGTAGCCGTTTGGGAGCGTGTCGCGTCAGTGAGGATCTGCTTGAGGGTTTTGGTGCGGCGGGTAGCGGGCTTCCAAGAGGGAGACTTGAATGGGCGTGTGTGCGAGGTGATTACATCGAGAGCATCGAGGATGGTATTTGTTTGTGAAGCTTGCTGAGGCGCCATCTTCTTGATCGTGATAGATTGTGTGGAGTTTATGAGACGCGTTGTTTGTGGGTGCTGTGAAAATCGAATTTCAATGAATTGGGTATGTAGAGATTTCGAAGCTCAACCTTAGCAAATGGAATTCCTGCCAAGCCAGAAAAAGAACATTGACCTCGTGCACGTGAATCTAGATTTGCACTAAGCCTGATACAACTCATCTAGCTCCTCATCTGTTTGTGAATCATCTTTATATTCTTTTAGAAAAGCTTCATATTACCTACTCTAATTGAACATCTCCCAGTCTTTACGGGCAGTACAATCTACCGGCATGGGTCCCCCTAATCGAAATACATATCTTGAATACAAACGAAACACCGCTAGGCTTATCTGCTGGGTCGTCACGACAGCAACTAGTGTTTCAAAGAATCTCGGACTAGATTCACCCTCAGTAGTTGTAGATCCTACTCTTCCACCTACACCTCCAGTTTCTCCAGTAGCTACAAGAAGAATCAATGGAAATAATGGAAAGGGCAAATACAGAAGAAAATCTCAGCCTCAGCCTCTTTCCCCCACGGTCACCGATAATTATAACCCCACTTCCAGTGCAAGTCCAGAGATCACCGCGAACAAGTTTGTATCTCTATCGAAATTTATTTCTTCCTCGTCTATGAAAGCTGTGCCATCGACGGTTTACAGCCTTTTTAAATCTGTCATTCGGTCTAGAACCGATGCATATAATTTCTGGCTTGATATAGACCTTGCAAATCCGTCCGAAGAAACCCAGAACTCTAATAAGGGCCACAAAGCATTTATCGATGCACTCCAGGCGGCGTTCGAAACCCTCGGCGGGCTAGAATGGGAGCTTAAATGTAACCTCGAGCGGGAGCAGAAGCTCAAGGAAACCGCAACTAACAAGATAGGTCCCGTACCAAAATCAAAGGAGCTCGAGCTGGATAACATGTTCGGCGGCCTTGAGATCGACGACATACCTTCTGGTGGCGAAAACGAGGATCCCGGGGGGGACCAGAACGAGTGGCTCAAGAACATTGTCCCGAAGCAGAACAGCGGCCAAAAGAAAGGCCCATCAAAAGCTCGGAAGTCTTCTGCACAGAAGGCTGCGGATTCGCAGGCACGGAGGTTAGAGAATTACAAGATTAAGAGTGATTCTGAGGCTTTGTTCGCTGCGTTTTGCTTTATGAAGGATCTTTTTGATCTCCGGAGGTGTGTGTGATCTCTATGACTGTGATGAAGTGATCTTGGATGCGAATCAAATCGTAATCTAACATCATGGTTGATATTGGCCTGTAGACTGATACAAACAGCTACATTGCCGGTGTATGGCAGGAAGTTGCCAATGATACATTAAACACTGCCGTTGCAGGTGCTCTCAGCAATTTAGCGGCAGGGATGGTCAAACAGCTGCAGTTTGATATCGCTGCAGACTTCCCACAGTGTAAAAATTTCCAGTCCATCATAGATTTACTCATTCCTGGGAATGCAGAGTATAAGTCTCTGACCGGCAAGACTGCGGCCGGCAGTTCGGAGGAAACACAGACAAATGGTGAGAAAACAAACGAGGCCGGTGATGGGACTGCAAGGCATGTGCCGGCCTTCAACGGTCTTGATATTACTGAAGGTTGCCTGATAAATGCGTATCGAGATCTTGTCACGTTCATCGTCGACTATCGTAAAGGTCGGAATTGCAAGCCAACACCACCTATTGCTGCTCTCAAATGGGACCCCAACTTAGATCTTCATCAGTGCACTGATGATGAACGAAGAAAATGGAGATCCGACTTCGCTATCATGTGGCTCTACGACATGGTGAACCAGTTTGCATCTTCACGGTTGACAGCAGATAAACAAGTGCAACCACTTGAGACAGTGGATTGGAAATCTGCAAAGTTTGGTCGCCGAGTTTTGTTTGGCCCCAGCGAGTTCTCAGGAGAGGTGACACAGCTAGCAATGTCACTTAAACATAGCCCTCTCATCGAGGAGATCCAGCCACATATGGTTTTCCAAGTTCAGGTAATGATCGACTCCATGACGACTTTCAAACAGTGGCACTTCCATCTCCCCTCTTCGATCGCATCACAACGTACCATTTTCGGCCCCGAGGTTCCATTCGAGCTAGGTCGGCACATGGAGGATATGGAGGCTTTTAAAGAGGACTTCATCCCCGGGTCTGAGCTGCTCATGAAAGAATTCAAAAAAACGGACCCAGAACGTTGGGAATTCCCGATTAGAAATGTGCCTCCATTAGTTTCTGAGATTGGGATTGTCCTTGGCGATTCTCTTCTCTCTCGATTGACCCACCGTGCATTTCAATCTCGGTTCATTGACACTAATAGGAATGGGTTATGGGTGTATTGTCCATGGATTTGTGGAGTGGGCCTTGCGCAGGCACTCAATGTTGTTTTCGATTGGGGCAGAATCCTATGGGATAATTCAGGCATCTCATTAGCAATGTTCCACTTTTATAACATCCTCCTTGCGAATAAACACCTCAAAGAGCCCATGCCTTTATTCGAGGGACTTCTTGAGATCTTCAGTAATCAGGTCTTTCGCGGCGGTCGTCGTCCTCGTCACAACTTCTTTAAGTACTGGAACGCCGCCTCTGGCGTGAAAGCCCAATACTTCGCTCCTCCATCGACAAAGCGTCTCCGTAAGGGCGGGGGCGTGGTCAATGATGGTGTTGAAACCAGCATGTGGCGCCGCCATGTCCGTACTTTTGACGAACTGTCTAAGCTCGCTTTGCTTGGGGATGCAGACTGGATACCCGATAAAGTAGACCGTACAAAATTTCCAGCCCTCATTGCCCAGCAACAGTTGGTGTCAGGTTATAAAGGAAAACGGCACCTCCGCGAAACAAACACTTCGTTTCTCTCTGCAATTAAGCAAGACCTCGAGTCTGATCTCACTGGTCCTGTCCCCTTTAGTGGCCTGAACTTTCTCCTCATATTGTGGTTTTTCAACGGCCTATTCCGAAAGGTGTACGAAGGGACCTTGGAGCATCCCATCTCACAAGCACATCCACTAGATGCACACGGTAAATGGCAGGACACGGTATTGTACCTTGCGTTATTTCCAGTACTGGCGGAGGACCAACTTGGAAGTCGTCTAGATAACGATCTACTGAAATGTATGGCTGAGATTTTCGAAGACGAGATGGACGGATTTGAGCTGAACGATTTTGTCTACTTCGATGAGAGAAGATCTAGGGTGAAAGAGAGATCAGAAGAAGACGATGAGCCAGGGTGGAGGGATTTTGAGAAGTTTATCGTTAGAGGCGGATTCTTCAAGGATGAAGAGGATCAGAGTGACAGTGAGTATTAAGCTATGTGGTAGCTATACGTTTAGAGCGGCTAGAAAAGTATATTGTGTAGCTCTTATGTCACTTCATGACTTTAGAAGAAGGACAGTGTTTTGGAGGTTTGGGCCAATATACAAAACATTTCCGTAAAATTTTATAATCATAACTGTTTTTATCATGTCTTTCTGTTGTCCAAAACCCTGCTTTGGTGGGGTGTGTCCTGAGAAGATGTTTACTCATGAAGTGTCACTCGGCCTTGGCAGATTTCATATGACAATGTCAATATCCCTAATCAAGTATTTATGAGAGAGCACCTTAACAATATTAAGTCGGGTGGTTGCACAATAAATTTTGCTATATAATAATCTCTTTCAAGTATATCGGGAGAAGGTGGTTCCCTTAGTTCCAGGCCCCAGTCCACTAATTCTGTCGCGGTCTCTAGTACATAAATGTACATTGTTTGTGTCCTGTGTGAGGTTAGGGAGCCAGATCTGATCGGGATAATCTCTTTTTGAATGGTTTTGACGTTGCAACGTTGAATCTTATTATGAGTTATTTAGCTCAAAACTAGCCTCTAAAAATATAATTTCGCCAAATCCCTCCATGTTATCTTTGGTTCCGGGATAGCTATGAGAATAATGATCGATAGCCTTTTTTTATCTGATCTTATTGCTCTCTAAGTTTATCTCCAATGCTATCAAATATAGTATAAACATTAACATCTATCCTCTTGAGGGTAGGATTTCAGTCTCAACTAAATCCTTTTTGATTATCCCTTAAGCTGTTACTTAAATGCTGCCAACATGGGACATGGTAACACCAGGCAAGCTTCGCACGCAAGCCACAGAATTGGGACATGATACTTGGCAAAGTTGGCAGCTTTAACAGCGTAAGAGATAATTCGGTATTCGCAGGACACTATTTTCACAAGGCCGATTCATGCTCTGCTGTACATGTGCGGTAATCTCTGTGAGCATAGATATAGGCGTCAATATTACATCTGAGAATCTCTTGTGTTTTCCAAAACGCATTGCTTTAACGGAGTCATACGTTTGTCCCTGGTTCATACTCTAGTAGCATTGAACATGCTTGTTAGGCGTCAAGTTTAGTTCTGAGAAAAGAAATTGTTTAATTCTCGTGTCTTAATAATACTGATACCGAACTTGTCCTAGGGTGTGGATGCCAAGGTGCGTGATAATGACTGATAACAGCCGTTCTTGGCCGGGAATATACACTGCATAAGCTTCCTACCTGGCCGCTACACAGCATGATTCACACCACACCGGTGTACTCGGAGTTTTTTTACGTTTCCGAACTGGACTGGGTCTGCATATGGGCGTAAATCGTGCTTGGCAACTAGATTTTGGTGGTATGCAGACCCAGTTCAGTTCAGAAACGTTAGAAAACTACGAGTACATACCCTAGTTTCTATCCCGTTTCAAGCTTTCTAGAAGAATACTGCAGCAAATTCAGCTGGCACTGTGCACTGTGCACTGCATGTCTTACCACTATGTACTCATCCCTTGTGCGAGGTTGCTGTCAATGACGCCATGAACATAAAATCACGGAACTTCAGTACCAGTGTTAAGACTTCTCTATTCGAAACGGCTCCTTTCAAATTTTTAGAGCTTGAGCTTGAGATCATCAGCTGGTATCAAAAAGCTCAGCAAGAAACAATATAGCCAAGCAAAACTGCTCCAAACAAGGAGCAGTTGCGGAAGCAAAACAATAATTAACCCCAGCCATGAAACCAAACCCAATAGGAAAAAATACATAACCCCCGATACCAGTTATCACTGGTTATCGCCATGAAAACATCGACCGAGCCTTTCTTTTCCCATCCGTGACTATTTCCCAAATAATTCTTTTTTTTTCTTTCCCGCCGAAATCCTTAATTTCATCCTGGACATTTTCTGAAACATTGGTCCAAAGGTACCTAGGATTACTCCGGTATCGACTCGATGACAGCTTTGGTTTTATCTGTCCTCCCCAGGCCCCAGTGCGATTTATCAGCTCCTGCAAATGATCACCCCAAGCATCAAAGTGCGCGGCGGGTAAAAGTCAACTAATGCGACCATGAAAGGATCAAATGGGGTGTATACGATGGGGGAGGAAGAAACCTCTCTTCGAGAGGTCCCCCACTAGACAGGAGCGGATACTCGTCGTGAAACCAAAATTGGGATGACAGAAGGGAGAATAGGAAACAAAAAGAAAGAAAAAAATGACGGAGGAGGATACTAACGCAAACGAAAGGGGACCCTCTTCAGGTGGAGCATCAGCGGGGCATACATACAGAACGCCACATAATTCCTGAACGGCTTGAACTTGTCTTTGGGGTCCGGATAATACCACGCAGCGTCCTTAATGCATACACCTATTCACAGCAGACACAATTAAGAAACGAACGGTGGCAATGGAAGCCCAGGCGAGAGGAGGAGGCAAGATGCGTACCATCAACTTCTACATTGTAATATGAGGCAGTTCCCTTCCATCCACAGATGGTATGGGTGTCTGAAGGGGTGAGAAAGTTCTGGATGATAGCACTGTGGTATTGGTCAGTAAGCCCTCGGCCACAATGCTCATCGAATTGCAGTAAATGGAGCATCACTCACGATGGCGGGAACTATAAACCTCAAACGATTTGTTAGCTGTAAAAATATAAGGGCTGTGATAGCTCTAGGAAGCTGTAGGGGTCTCTTACGTAGATATTTCCTTCGACAGTCTCGTATTCGTCCGACTCAGCGATGACCTTTCCGTTGACTTTGGCAGTTGCTTTTGGGGGCATTGTGGCTGTTTGGATGATAAGATTCAGAGAATATTAACTAGCGACTATGCAGCTTATCTGAGCTGGGATGCCTGAGATGGGGTCTGAAGCTTGTAGAGCGTTGAAGTTTAAAGGATAGAGAGTACGAGGAAGGGGACTCTAGGACCAAAGAGGAGAAACGATGGAGAACTGCAACCAAGGGATACGATCACTAGAGAAAAGGAAAGAGGCGGTCCAGGGGTGGGGGGAATTGAAGTTATTTATTCTATGTCTAAGAAGCTTTCAATGCTGACTCTATCTGCACGGCGATAACTTCAACCACGTTTATAATGATGATGATTTCCATGTTAGGTCTACCCCTCCCCTAGCATTAATGATACCCACAGCCCCTCTCTGTATGAACCAGGGGTGGTGTGTTCAAGTTATGTACAAAAGCATGTATGTATCTCATAGGCGATATTCTACTCTAAGAGTGGATACATGCAGTCAGAAAGCAGGGAATGGTGGGGGGTGGAATGGATTGATAGCCATGGGTGGGTGTGGTGGTGTCCATAGCGGGGGCTCGATTGGCAGGTATTAAACACAACAGCCGGCGGGAGAAGGGAGAAGGGAGAAGGGCAGATGCGGAGGAGTGTCTTGTAGCGGGCGTGTATCATAAGTGCTGTTACCTGTCCGTTCACGATAGTGATAAGTGTAATGTGTAACTTGTCTATGGATGCGCTAGAAGTGTGTGGCAGCCAAGCCGAGGGAGGGACAATGAGCAAGTGCCTGAAGAGGAGGACGTAGATGAGGAGGCCTTGAACAGGAGGAGGCTCTTCGGCTCCGTACTGAAGACCGTTTGTGGCTTTACAGCTATCTGTCTTAGGGTAAGTGAAACAAACGGCGCCAGAAAAAACAAACTTCGGGTTCTGACGTAAGTAGGAACGGAATGGTCGGGAAAAAAGGAAAGGAAAAACAAAAACACCAGGGAATCAACACGATCGTGAGATTCAGATCTTTAACAAATTAAACCCTGTCGACAGCCTAGCTAGTATGTAGAGTAGTTTCGGCTGACGGATGCGGCGTCTTTCGGCTTCAGTACTAAAATTGAAGAGCTTGACGGCGCCGCCGGCCGTCAGGCTGTTTATTCTACTTTTGAGCCTCGTGCAGAGATGGAAGGTGCATAATTTTCCATAAAAGACCCACCATAGCCCTCAACACGGCTGTGAGAGGTTCCCAAAGTTAACTCTACACACGCTAGAGATTCATTCCCTGTATAACGTCTTAAACCCATGGACTCTTCTCAGTTTCGTGCTGCGGCACATTCCGCGATTGACCAGAGTTTGTACCCAGCCTGGTCCCTGATAGTAAACCATAACATGAACTGATTCTTGGAGCAGTAATCGGTTACTATGATACCATTGAAGATCGCAAAGTTTTGTCTGGCGTTGAACCTGGATATCTGAAGAATCTCCTCCCAGATGGCCCTCCTGTTGATGGGGAAGTATGGGCTGAGATTCAGAAGGACATCGAGTCGAAAATTATACCTGGTATAACACATTGGTAATTACCTGTCCTGTCCCAGATTCGGCCAAGAAGTAGAAATTACAAGGCTCTAACAAAATCTCTAGGCAATCGCCCAACTTCCTCGCCTTCTTTCCCGCAAATTCAACCTACCCAGGAATCCTCGGCGAACTGTATTCAGCAGCCTTTACCTCTGCAAATTTCAACTGGTTGTGCTCTCCAGCTGCAACAGAGCTGGAGACAATCGTTCTTGACTGGTTATGCAAGCTTCTCAATCTCCCCAAATGCTATCTTTCGACGTCCCCCAATGGTGGTGGGGGTGTCATCCAGGGTTCTGCTTCAGAAGCGATTGTTACGGTTGTTGTTACGGCTCGGGACAGATATCTTAAAATGTTGTCTGCAGGGGCTAAGACGGAAGAAGAGAAGGAGGAAATAATTGACGCCCACCGACATAAGCTCGTGGCGATTTTTAGTGATCAAGCGCACTCGTCAACACAGAAGGGCTGCCAAATTTCTGGTGTCAAACATCGCTCAATTAAGGTAGCTGGTTCGCCAGCATCAAACTATTCTCTCACTGGCCCATTACTGCGTCAAAAACTCGAGGAGCTCAAGGAACAGGGCTTGGAGCCCTTCTACATAACACTCACACTCGGAACTACTTCAACCTGTGCGGTTGATAATTTTGAAGAGATCATAGAGGTTTTGAAAGATTATCCACATATCTGGGTCCACGTTGACGCCGCGTATGCTGGAGCTGCACTGATATGTGAAGAATTTCAACACCTCACAGCTGGGTTTGAGAAGTTCGACTCGTTCGACATGAACATGCATAAATGGCTACTCACAAATTTCGATTGCAGGTTTGTTTCCCATTTCCACCCAGATCCGAGTATTTATTAACGTATCAATTTCAAGTTGCCTGTATGTGAAAAAACGCAAGCACCTTTTTGATGCTCTTTCAATAACCCCCGCTTATCTTCGCAACCCTTTCACTGCTTCTGGTCGTGTTACCGACTATCGTGACTGGCAGATTCCCCTCGGACGCCGTTTCCGTGCCCTGAAGATTTGGTTTGTGATGCGAACATATGGAGTGTCCGGTCTCCAACACCATGTTCGAAACATTATTTCTATTGGCGAGCACTTTAGCTCGCTTATCAAATCCCGGCCAGATTTATTCACTATCATTGCGCCCCCGGCATTTGCTTTGACCGTATTTGTGGTCAACCCTATTAATGGCGGTGGGCCAGAGGAGAGGAACAAGCTTACAAAGACTGTTTATGAATCTATAAACGAAGAGGGCAAGATCTTTATCACAAGTGGTGTTGTAGATGAGATCTACATGATACGTGTGGTAGGGGCTAGCCCCAAGACAAGGAAAAGGCACTTAGAAAGGGCGTTTGGAATCATCGTAGAGATGGCCGAGAAGGTTAGAGGTGAGAAGGAGGAGTACAAAAATGCCGATGTCGGGGAAGTTGGGGAGGTACAACTTAGGGGGCTTTAGATCCAATCTTTGTAGATGAGCCCTATAAACTAGAATTTTATACATGTAGGTACATCCTGTGTCTGTATGGGCAGTAAAGCAGCCCAAGAGACGACAACCCCCACAACCCGATCAGACCCCTCAAATCAAAGGGTATTCGAACACAACTCTTTTACGACAGACCTTGTACTTGGCTGCCCTGTGGCAAACGGGGCAGGATATCACTAGCCAATCTTAATATAATATATAATGCCCATGAAATACGCAACCGCAAATGTGTCTAGCTCGGACAAAGAAAGCATAAGCTTTCTTAACGCTTCTCTTAGTTTTTCGCTTCTAGCATACATGTACTTAATCATCCCCCGAGGGTAGGGTATTGGGGATAAGCTTACATGTATCTATATGCGCCCATGCCTTGCATACGAGTGAGAAATCATGAACCGACGAAGAGCTCATCTCTGAAACATGTGCACCTTACGTGACGTCATCAGCAAAGAAGTTTCGACGTGGTGTTTCAACCTCGGGAAATACTCCAAAAGCGTTTTGTTCGATACCTACATGTATCTTTGTTCAATACCTATCCAGATAATCAGCAATTCCTCAAGTCGAGATATTTAATGTTTCCAAAACAGGTAGCTAAGGCAGCGGGGAAGGGCAGTTGCACGTGTCTCAAATCCCCCATGACCCGTGTTACAATCCCTTCCGGATCCCCCACAGAGCCTCGAGACGACTACCGTAACTCCCTTGAGCTTCGTCCTCAAACATCTCCAACATCCCAAAGAAATACACAAGAGAACGACATACCGCACCAACCATGGCCGAACTGGCCAACACACTAACGTCTTCCCTTATCGCCGCCGCCACATCCACCGCTAACGCGACGGGAGACCTCACGACTTCACATGTGGTGCACGATTCAACACAACAGAGTATATTTTGGCTCTCAGTATCGCTGATATATAGCGCAGCATACCTACTCCAGAGAATCAGTTTTTGGATCATTAGCTTTAGCGGCTATACTATTCCAACATGGTTATTTACGCTTTTTAGTACGAGCTTGACGTTTACCATGAACTTTACGACGCTGTTTGTTCCCTTAGGCCCTTAGCTCGTATGACTTCAGCAAAAACGATAAAAATGCTGATCTTTGTGAGGTGAATATAGCTTAATTATACTACTCTTATTTGGATCGATAGTGTCATGGGCCGTCCGTTACCGACTACTCTACAACTACAATCGTCTCCCACACGAGCCGCAACGGAAGGAGCCAGAAATCGATCTGTTCCCGGATAGCCAAGAGGGGGACTCTAAGCCAGGATTGAGTAACTATCTAGATGAATTCTTAAGTGCGATTAAAGTTTTTGGGTATCTGGAACGACCCGTATTCCATGAACTCACGAGGAGTATGCAAACAAGGAAACTACTTGCTGGTATATTCTATCCCCGTCTGGTCTTGGATGAACGAAGTACTGAAGCCCAGAGTTACTAGGAGAGACATTACTACTCGAGGAGGAGAAAGGGTTTTGTATCGTCGTTGATGGTCTTGTTCAGGTGTTTGTCAAAGCCGCCCGCACCGCCGCCATGGAGGCGGATGTGGGACCGGCTGGATATGGCGGGGCATTTCACGATGAGGAAGAGGAAACCTTGGAAGATGGTCAAGGCTACCAACTTCTTACAGAAGTGAAGAATGGCGCGCCTATGAGTAGTTTGTTTACCATACTAAGCTTATTCACCGAGGACGTGAAGTTGCGGCATGAAGATGAAGATGAGGGGAATATGTCCACAAGTAGTAGTATGGTAAATCTACAGTCAGCTGGTGACCTGAATCCGTATGATACAGCGGACATTAGTGCTGGGGGGTATCGGCAAATGAGAATGGCACCTGTCCCTCCGTTCTCGCTGAATGGGGGTGGAGATTCGAGAAATGCTTCGAGACCTGCTACTCCCGGAGAGGGTCAGTCACATAATCATCCTCCACTCCAGCCGCAGAGGCCACAGAGGCCACGAATGAAGAAATCAAAATCTGTTCATCCAGATATTGTGGCTCGGGCTACAGTTGATACGACTATTGCAGTCATCCCAGCGAGCGCGTTTAGAAGGCTCACAAGGATATATCCTAAAGCCACGGCCCATATCGTCCAAGTTATTCTTACAAGGTTCCAGAGGGTTACATTCCTAACAGGATATAATTATCTTGGCCTGACCAGTGAGGTATTACGGACCGAAAAGTTCATGAATAGATACACTATGTATGAGCTTCCAAACCACCTGCGTGGTGGGGCTCTTGACAGGTTAAAGGAAAAGTTTAAGAGCGAGCAAGAACGCGCAGAGTTGGAGGATTCAATGAAAGGAATCGTTTTACATAATCCTGGTGCTGCCGCAGCACGGAGAAGAAGATCCAGTAGCTCTCTGCGCAAAGAGGTGGCAGTTCACGCCCGCCTTGCCGCTGCTAGAGGCATCCCATCGCCGGCGCTAGATACCGCTTCTTCGCCATTAAGGAATAAGCCAGTCGACCTACCAAGTTCACCCGCATTACGGCCCAAATTCCACGGCAGCCTTTCGATTGCAAACCAATTATCACCATTCTCCCAGGGCTGGACAGTATCTCAATCTTCCGGGCTAGATGCAGAAACTACAGGGGCTGTTGGAGAGCGACCTTTTAACCCATTTTCAAAAAGGGCTGCAAAGTTTATGCCAGATGGAACCGAGAATGAGGATATGGTATTCCGGGAAGCGGTTTTGGAATGCATGTTCAAAGCGATTGGATTAACAGGATCCACGATCAATACCATCACCGGAACTGAATCTGGCGACCAATCACCACGTCTAGTATCATATGACTCCATGCGCCAAAAGGCAGTATTCACAAATGCATTTGGTCATTTTGACGCTTATGACGGGTCCCACGATGGAGAAACTGATTCCATTGCCAGTACCAGTGTCAGTGGTGCCAGTACAAGTGGATTCGTCAGTGGAGGTATCAGTGGCATACACGCTGATCTTAAGGATGACGTTGAGATTGTGTTTTTCCCCAAAGGTGCAGTGCTCGTGGAGCAGGGCGAGAGAAACCCAGGATTGTATTATGTTATTGATGGATTCCTTGATGTGTCTATCCCGGTTGATGAGAAGGACAGTGGAAGTGTCTTGGGAGGAGGTAATAGTGGCACACCAATGAATATTGGCTCTCTTGGGGCCGATTTGGGCCTACCACCTTTAAAGAGACAGAGCTCATTTGCCAGCAGTTCAAGTCAGCGCCCATCAGGAATGGGGAGAGGAAAAAAGTTGGGTAGAAAAAGTTTGTTTATGATTAAGCCTGGTGGAGTTGCGGGATACATTGGTTCCATCAGCAGTTATAGAAGTTTCATAGACGTTAGAGCTAAGACCGATGTATATGTGGGCTTTTTGCCGAGAGCGGCGCTAGAAAGGATTGTCGAGAGGCACCCGGTTGTCTTACTTACGATGGCGAAGAGGTTGACGAGTCTTCTACCAAGGCTGATTTTGCACATCGACTTCGCACTTGAATGGTTGCAAGTCAATGCTGGCCAGGTCATTTACCACCAGGGTGATGAGAGGTAGGTTGCCTTTACAGTCGTTATTTTTCAAGATTCATTTGCTAAGAAATCCCGAAGTGATGCAATTTATATTGTTCTCAATGGGCGCTTGAGGGCGATACTCGAGAATGAAGATGGGGAAATGAGGGTCGTCGGAGAGTTCGGTCAGGGAGAGAGTGTCGGCGAGTTAGAGGTCATGACCGAGACAACTCGTCCGGCTACACTCCATGCCATTCGTGATACTGAGATCGCCAAATTCCCGAAGTCTCTGTTTAACAGTCTTGCACTAGAACATCCAGGAATCACAATTCAAATTTCGAAGATTATTGCGTCAAGGATGAGGGCATTAGTTGACGATCCGCTTTCAGAACAACGTAGAGGCATTGAACGTACCGGAAGCTCTGCGGTAAAAAAGGTTTCTTCCACAATGAACCTACGAACAGTCTGTGTGCTGCCTATTACTGCAGGCGTGCCGGTTGGCGAGTTCTCGCACCGTCTCTCAAACGCACTCACACAGATTGGTGCCCCTAACGGTGTAACGGTCTTGAATCAGACTGCAATTCTCAACCACCTTGGCCGCCATGCATTTAGTCGCATGGGCAAGCTTAAACTTCAAGGCTACCTTGCTGATCTTGAGGAGAGATATGGAATGGTCATCTACGTTGCTGATACCTCCGTCAATGCTCCATGGACACAGACATGTATCAGTCAAGCGGATTGCATCCTGCTAGTAGGATTGGCTGAAGGAAACCCTGCAATTGGTGAGTACGAGAAGTTCTTGGTGGGAATGAAAACAACGGCAAGGAAGGAGTTAGTATTGCTGCATGTGGAGAGATATTGCACCCCCGGTTTGACCAGGACATGGCTTAAGAACCGCATGTGGGTTAACGGTGGACACCATCACATCCAGATGGCGTTCAGGACCACCCCAGAGCCAGTCCATCCACAGGTCAAGAAGTTTAGTGCGTTGAAGCAGCGGGTTCAAATCTTGCAAGCTGAGATCACTAAATACACTTCTAGACGGATACGCAATACGCCTGTTTATTCTTCCGAGACACCTGTTAAGGGTGATTTCCATAGGCTAGCGAGAAGACTGTGCGGAAAGTCTATTGGTCTTGTTCTTGGTGGCGGAGGTGCGAGAGGCATTTCACAAGTGGGTGTAATCAGAGCGTTAGAGGAGGCAGGAATCCCCATCGATATCGTGGGTGGAACGAGTATTGGTGCATTCGTCGGGGCTCTTTACTCAAGAGATGCTGATATCGTACCCGTCCTGGGACGCGCGAAGAAATTCGCAGGGAGAATGGCAAGTTTATGGAGATTTGTCTTGGACTTGACATATCCATCGTGAGTACTCCATGGGTATAGTCAGTAGACCATCATACGGACCACTAATTCCTCCGCCCGCAGCGTATCCTACACCACCGGCCACGAGTTCAACCGCGGTATTTTCAAGACCTTTGGAAACTCGCAGATTGAGGACTTCTGGCTCGAGTTTTATTGTAACACCACCTCCATCTCCAAGTCCCGGATGGAAATACACACTTCCGGGTACGCCTGGCGGTATATCCGTGCCTCCATGTCACTCGCCGGTCTTCTCCCACCTTTGTGTGATGAAGGTGATATGCTGCTGGATGGTGGCTATGTCGATAACCTCACTGTCGCGCACATGAAAAGCCTGGGCGCAGATGTCATCTTTGCTGTAGATGTTGGGAGTATCGATGACAACATACCGCAGGAGTTTGGAGACAGTTTGAGCGGCTTCTGGGCATTCTTCAATAGGTAGGTCTTGCTGTTTTACAGTTGACTTTGATGAATCTTCTAATGAGATGAATAGATGGAACCCCTTCTCACCACACGCTAACCCGCCGACGCTGGCCGAGATTCAAGCCCGTCTCGCCTATGTCTCTAGCGTGGATGCTCTAGAGCGGGCCAAGTTGATTCCTGGGTGTATCTACATGCGGCCCCCCATTGACGCATACGGGACTCTTGACTTTGCAAAGTTTGATGAAATCTATAGAGTTGGTTATGAATATGGGAAGAAGTTCTTGGAGGATATCAAGGCGAAGGGAATGCTGCCGAACGAGAGTGCTACGGGGCATGTGGGCAGAGGCTTGAGGAGGACGATGGCGCCAAGGAGGGCCAGTGTTTGAATGCCCGAGGGGACGAGGGCACGTGGATTTATATGATACCTTTTTATGCATTTGGCGTTTATTGTAGGGTCTATGACTGTGGGCCGAATAGGAAATTGATATTCTATCTTGGTTTGAGTTTGCGAGGTGAATATGATCTCGCTCTTTTTGAGTAGATGAGAGTGACGCGATTGCATAGAAATTCAATATTCGGATTAAACAACATTCTGGCTAGAACCCACTTCTCCGGTACTGTTTGTAGACGGCCCTTCTCTTGAAGCTTTTAATCCTCGGCCCCTTCCTACCATGGAACTATCGGCCATTTCTCTTACCAGATTACTTTATAAGTGTTGTAATTACATGATAATACCGAGTTGTGTAAGGTGTCGGTACGTGTTTTAGCCAAAACACCGAAGCAATAATTGTTTTACCGGTAATCATTTCCCCGATTCTTTACTAATACCACACTTGGCCAGTATGTAGATATGAGCGGAGTCTGTTTCTTACTTTTGTGTCGTCTATTGTCCAATCAGTTGTTCGGGCCTATCCAGCGGATAGGCCCGCCGATCATTCCCAGGGTCTCCGGCGAACGCCGAGAGCGTCGGCTCCCGTCGGCTCGTGCTAGCTGATAGCTCAGCTCCAACCAAGAGCTAGATTCCCGGTCTGGGTAACTACAACTATCTAGATTACCGGCATCTGGCTAGATACTTAGTAAACGTGGAAGGGTTTAAATACATAGCTGTTGGCTCCCATCCCTCCCCGTCTCTTGCTTGCGTCCCGTCTCATTGTAATCGCACAACAAACCTCTCCAGACATAAAATTATACCCCGAGTAGAAAATGGCGATGAAATCAGTGGTACTAAAGAGGACGATCTATGTCGGGACGTTCATACACTCGATATCGCTGGCAGAGCTGCAGGTCCTAAAATGCTCTGCGGTGGCGGTGGACGACGAGTCGGGGAAGATCCTACTGGTGGAGCATCCAGTGCAAGCTAGCACGCTTGAGATATGGGCGAAAGAGGCTGGTACAACCATCGTAGAGGCTGGGCCAGGGCAGTTCTTCTTTCCCGGCTTAATTGGTATGATTCAGTCCCCCCCTCTCTGGACAGCTCGTAGATACATGTGGGTGGACCCAGTAGAGCAACTGCTAACTAAGCCTCTGGCGTTAATTCCAGATACTCATATTCACGCCTCACAATACCCAAACTCCGGGATATTCGGCAAATCGACATTACTCGATTGGCTCAACACATATACCTTTCCCCTCGAAGCTTCCCTCGCGGAACCGTCCAAGGCACACCGAGTGTACTCCCGCTGCGTAGCCCGGACACTCTCCCACGGCACTACGACAGCCGCATACTACGCAACACGCGATGTCACCTCTACAAACATCCTCGTAACCACCTGCCACACCGCTGGCCAGCGCGCCTTCGTTGGGCGCTGCTGCATGGACTGCATGGCCCCCGATTACTACCGCGATACCGACGCCGCCACGTCGCTCGCCGATACCATCAAGTGCGCGGAGTTTTGCGCGAAGCTGGATCCCAAGGGCGAGCTCGTACATAGCATCATCACTCCGAGATTCGCGCCGAGCTGTAGCCGTGAGCTGATGCGTGGGCTTGGGGAGTTCATGGCACAGAGCGGCCTGCTATGCCAGACGCATATCTCGGAAAATAAGGGCGAGATAGAGTTGGTTGCTAACCTGTTTCCCGAATGTAAGGACTACGCGACTGTATATGACCGCGCTGGTCTGTTGAGCGAGAAGACGGTGTTGGCGCATGCTGTGCATCTTACAGATGAGGAGATTGCACTCGTGAAGATGAGGGGCTCGAAGATAAGCCATTGCCCAGTATCGAATGCGGCGTTAACTTCGGGTGTAGCGAAGGTGAGGAGGCTGTTGGATGAGGGTATCGTTGTAGGGCTAGGAACGGATGTGAGTGGGGGATACTCGCCGTCTGTGCTTGAGGCCGCGAGGCAGGCGACAATGACAAGCCGCTTTGTGTCTCTCACGGAGGGCGAGCAGGTAAAACTAAGCGTGGAGGAAGCGCTATATCTTGCTACAAGAGGAGGCGCGGAGGTCCTGGGGCTGCAAAACACGGTGGGTGCATTTGAGGTCGGGATGGAGTGGGATGCGCTGCTGGTAGGGTTCACGCTCGTACCTGAGGAAGAGGAGTACGATGAAGACGATGACCTAGTGCAGGCGAAAAAGGCTGTAGGCGGAGGCATGACTCCAGTAGATATTTTTGGTTGGGAGAATTGGGGGGAAACAGTGGCGAAGTGGTTATATTCAGGCGACGACAGAAATGTGCTGAAGGTGTGGGTTAGAGGACGCCAAGTGCACGAGAAGCCCATGTAGTCTAATTAGATAATTATTGAATGGCGTTTCCGGTCACGAGTGCTATTACATATCATACAAAAAGCATAAAACCCACCCTTCTGTATGCCATGTAATATTGGTCGTGTTCGGAAACGCCATGAAGCTACGAATAATGTACAGCGCGATGTCGGAGGTGATGAGACGGCAACCATTTTACACCAAAAATGCCACTTTTCAACCCGGTCCTCAACCACCAATTAAGATAGATATTACCTGGGAATTGAAAAACTATATATTCTGTATATAGACAATCGCTCTATCAGCTTAAAATTACAATTATATGTCCCTAGCATGAGCTGTGATGACTTTGTTGTGTCAAGTTGCCAAAAACGTGCCAAGACCACATATTTGTATGGGATGCAACAAAATCTCCAAGTTGCTCTACTTCTGGCTCATGTAACTTCTTCCACATCCGATTTCAGAGAGTGCCCTTTTAGATTTATTACGTTTGATAGCCGATATTTCATCTCTTAAAACCTTATTCATTATTTATTACAATTATACTATGTGTGTGGTGGTTGCATTTTGACGGATTTTGGTGTGGTTTGGTGTGATTTTGGTTGCCGTCTCATCACCTCCGACATCGAGCTGTACATATATTTAGTTACGGCTTTATGTTTTTTCTCTTTTTTTCTTCTTTTTACATAGAGTACTCTTCCTTTTTCTCTTTTTTGCTCCCAAATAGGAGAATCATTCACGCTCTGTTGGGGTGAGGATATCGGTGGACTCCCGGAAGAACTGACCATGACCCCTGGGTTGTACCTAGCTAGATAGATAGACCTCGCTATGAGGCTTATGTGTGATTTGATGCGCCCATGGATCAATATTATCATCGAGTTAAAAATTTGTGTGGGCCAAATCTAAAAGCAAAATCTACCCAAATGCCTATTATCATTTCAGCTATAGGGGCGCTTCAATATAGTCTCATTACAGCTCTGGAGGTCGACGAAATTGTACCTACATACATGTACAGCCGCGTTCGCAAAGTTTTGGCACCCTGGAAAAACATCCGCGATTGCAACAGACGAAACATCATGGCCACCCCCTCGAAAGGTGGTCATACAAAGTGTTGTGATATACAGCAGTATAGAAATATCTAGGTATAAATTTCTCTTTGCAGTCGTGCTTTTTTTTTTTTTTTTTTTTTGTTTAAATCATTAATTACATGCAGACCGTAGTCTTTTGCGGTCGTGCTTATCCAGTTGTTGATATCGCGACCTCAACCCATGAGTCTTGAGACGGGGGTGCAAAAACTTTACGGACGCGGCGGTATATGTACTTATGGATTAATGAATCAAACAAACAAAAAAAAAAACATGTACCTAGGGGGTACAAATCTAGAACTCCGAGTGAGATATCGTGACCGTGAACATAAATGGCAGGGTAACCACAGTGGACGTAAAGCAACCTAGCCTCAACCGCGGTACTTACATGTATGATATATGTGTGTATCTAGCTGCACACTGAGGAGAAATCGACACGTCATCTGCAAAGGAATGCGGAGCGGATGTTGTTTGGCTTTCTTTCGGGTGCATTTGACAGTCTGGGGGAAATGCACTGGGGGGAAGGAGATGGGGATGAGCATTGAGCACACATAAGCTACGCATGAGGGCATCGGGAAATAAGGTTAGAGGACACAATACCATGTACTCTCGAGCAGGAAAGTAAAATGCCTGAGAGGAGCTCTTACTTTTCTTGTTCATCATTATCCACTCCTGGAACTCCCGCATCAGAGGAGTGTCAACAGTAAACTCACCGGGATCGAACGCACCGTCGATGATACATAGTAAACTTTGTCCACGGCCTGGACGGCATTGGGCACTCGTTGGTATGCCTACATCTCTGCGAGTCTACATTTAGATCTACTCGGTTCGCAGGTTACTGGAAAAAACTAAGCGCGTTTCTGGCGATTGTAAATACGTATATGTACTTAGGGCTCCAATACCAGAGTGCATTCTCCATGTACCCCGGGCTGAGATGTCAGAACAAGGTGTAACTGGAACATAGAGGTATTTACATACCCCCGTTCATTTTATCCTGGTACATAAGATCTACATCCAAGGGCATGGCCGGACGACCACTTAACGCCTCCCACCCCCCCAAATGTAAAATAATCGGTTCCATATCGAGCCGCTTTGAAAGAAATGGTTCTCACGGAGAGTAGCCGTATGCACATTTCCCGGAGACGGCTGTACCTCCGTGAACTACTCACCAAGCGGGGACCTACATGCACTTTCCTGACTCACTTGAGAACCTGAAGATTTACAAGCTAAACACTCAGCCACTTCTTTTATAACCTACCCTATTGGCGCCGAAACGGGCTAGTTTGCGCCGAGCCGGGGCGGCGAATCATATGCTATCACTCGTGTTTTTGGTCTGTCTTAGAAATCGGGAACTCCCGTTAGATACGCGATGCGGATCAGGGCATTTTTGGACCCAAGAGGGTCAGCGTTTCCAATAAGCTTGAGTTTGAATCTTGAGTACTGAAACCAAGATACTCACAGGCAGTCTATTCAAAGACCATACCCAAGATCGCTCTTCAGGATCGTTTCAGGCTATTGGTGCCTTAATACCCAATCAGTTAGCTTAATACAATCGAACCCGTCCTATCGAATCCTCTGGTACCCTCAACGATGATAAGAAACAAAACTTCGATGGTGGTGAGCCGACACATTTCCCCATTTAGCCAGCGACAGTTCTAGAGCCGCAACGGTTCGCGGCACCCCACCTCTTCGGCAGAGTCAAAGAGTTGAAACGCAAGTTCAGGGCGTCAGACCGAACCATTCCCCCTGTCTGGAAAACTAAAAGAGGGGCAAAATACGTGAAGAAGGAGGGGTGAGAAACATTGGTAAACGTGTTCGCCCATCCTCTTCGCATGATAGGCGCCATCTGTTCGTGTCGCGGGAAGGGTGAATGACAGAGCTGCAACGCGTCGACCTGCATGCAGCTTTATCGTAAAAACCTCGCTCGCTGGCCTATTCCCAATGGGATTCTTGCAGGATGCGTAACGTAGGCAGCTCCCATTCGTTCGGATAGTTAGGTGTGGCTGTGGCTAATGAACAACTCAGCGTCGAGGGTTGGATCCGACCAAGGCTAGATTCCTTTTTTCTTTCCTTTTGGGATCGAGTATGGTGTAGAGTTTTTTCGACTATTAGAGGGGATGGGTTTCTCCTCTCTGTTCCTTGTTTTGGTTCAATCATATCAATATTATAAGTGCATAATTGCGTCCCCTTCTTATCACAAAGCTTCTATATCAACTATAGTGCCCGCCTTCACCCTACCCGCTTGACATTTCCACGCCCATCCGTGATATATATTCAACATCACGCGCCAAAATGGACTGCAAAACATACCGGCAAACATCCGTGTATATCAACCTAAGCAGCCGACAAGAACTCTCTGCACTCTGCCGAACCTGCAATGGCGATTGGGTCCGCTCAACAATAGATCTCAACAGCATCCTCGGAAATTCAGACGGTATATCATTTCCGGCTCACTCACGTCGACCTTCAGCAGCTTCTAACAAAACCCTCGTCAACGCAGGCACCTTCGACTGGACCTCGATGAATTTTGGCGCCAGCGCCAAAAACGTCGAATTACAGGATGGAAAGGTCCTCAGCGCGAACCTACAGCGCAAAGATGGCACATGGACAGATAAGCCCGTATGCGTGAACCTGACCGAGCATATACAAAACCACGACGGTATTCTTTGCCGCGGAGAGAGGGAAGAAAGTGAAACTACAATCTCGCCGGACGTGCGCGATAAATTGCAGGCTGTAGCTGGGCTGATTACAAGCCAACAATCGGCGATGGACAATGCGGCATTTGAGCTGGATTATTTGGTTACATCGAACCAACGCTTAGTTTTGCAGGAGCTCGAGGTGGCATTCTTGAGGCTGGGGAAGCTGGCGGGTTGTATCAGGGGCGAGTTTGATGAGGAGGTAAAGGACGGCGGTGTGCCGAAATCAAATCCCGATGCGGTGTTGAGGCCAATGATTAGGTCGTTTGAGAATGTGGCGACAAGGACGGAGAAGGCGCTAGGATTGGTTGAGAAGATTTATCAGCTTGTAAGTTGTGGCTGTGTTGGGACTAGTTTGATCTTGGAATTTTGTACTAATTATTAATTGGATAGGCGAATCAACACCAGATGTCGGGTCTGCCATCACTACAAGGAGATGTCAGCTCATTGAGGGCAGAAATCACTACTGAGGTTGATGGCGTGCAGACAACGCTTTCAGAACTTCAGGAAAAGATTAAGGGGTCTGCTGCCGCTGTAGAGGCGAGCCAGGCTCTCCTCAAGGAAGCGCAGGCCACCAAAGAGAAGGCGAATAGCATGGAGACCTTGGTAGGGCCCTCTAACTCTTTGATATATGCTAGAAAATAGTGGAAAACTCACTAATACATCTAATAGATCAAACTCTCGGGTTGGGTCCTTCTCCCAATCGGCATTGGAATGAACGTCGCCAATGTCGACGGCCCTTTCTGGGATGCCGTCAAAGGCAACGAGGCCAAAATTAAAGAGCTGGAAGAGGATGCTGTAAAGCAACAAACCGAGCTTACCTCCCTCACCCAGAAGGAGGCCGACTATCATGCAACCCTGCACGCGCACGACCATCTCGCCACACAACTCGACACCCTCACCGTCAATATCGTTGCTATTAGTTCGCGTGCCGAGAGCGTACGAGAGACTATTGCCGCTACAAAACGGCTCATGGACGCGCTGACCGAGATGGCCAGGGATCTGGAGGACAAGGGCGCGATGACGGACTATCAGATATCGAAGAAGGAGTATGCCGCGCATATTGTGTGCTTACTCGATATGGCGTTGCCATATTTCTCGGCGGTGGGAGAAGTGGAGAAGATTTTGGTGGAGCTGGAGGAAAGCGATGATGAGAAGGGAAGTGTCAAGGAGGATTTGAAGAACGAGGTGGCGGTGGTGAGAGGGAAGTTAGAGTTAGTAAAATTGTGTGTCTAGGTTACTTTTTCCCTTTTCTTTGGACGTTCCTTTGTATAGTTGGTGTTTTGAGTGGGGGCGTTTTTGCGTTTTTGGACTACTCTTTTTTGCTTTTGGACTTTGGACGGCTGTTTGGTTTTTGAGGTTTGGGTTTGTATGGGTCTGTTGAGCTTGGATATGATTGAGCCGATCTGATTTGGGTCGACACAAAACTGGAGTATATATTTTATGGGGTTATGGTAGATCATAAATATTAACATTTCTTCGAGAGTCTAAATTTTCTTTTCCTCCGATACCTAGAATAGCTGTAGTTGTAGCAAGGAAGGCGGATGGAAATGCTTCTCAAAACCTTAAATGAGTATCCTCAAGCCGAGTGATATTATATGACTAACAACGCTCAACCACGAAGAGCAGAATCCCAACACCACAGCACGACACAACATCACTGATGAGAGACAAGTAACCACAGCTACTAGAACCCAGGACCACATTTGACATCGAATCTCAGGATTCAGGATTCAGGATCCTGCTCTCATCATCTCTGCCAATGCATTTCCGTCTCCGCACAGGATGGCACGATGAGTGACGCATATCAATGCTCAAATCTTTCATGGGCCTGGAAAGCACTTGGGTATTGGCGGCCTGTTACAGGATGTGGAAAGTGCAGTTTCTGAAGCCTTTCTACTCGGCCGAGTCTGAACTGCGGGCAAACAGTACAAGGCCATGTACTCCTATCCACCAGCAAATATACCAAAATATACGAGACAGCAAATAGGCTTATGTGGAGGAAGGCAGTACCTATTACGCAAACCCGTACGAGACAGCAAGAGATCCGAGATATCAAACTACGAGATATTGAGGTGCGACTGCACTGTTATTGCTTGGCCATGGATGTATACTCGCTTGTCAACTATGTATTTGCCTAACAAGCAAAACACACCAAAAATCGAGGTTTTCAACAACTTATAAAAGGTCCCGTACTTATACAAAAATATCAACGACCAAGTATAGTATAATTTTGACAAGGGAGATTCATGCTCCAAATTTCTGGCCTAATTGAGACATTTGTAAAGGTGCAGTAAAAGGACCTTTTTAGACACATTTCACCTTCAGAATTTGTTCTTTGTAGATATAGTCTAAAGGCAACCTGTAGAGACTTACAGGTGCCTAGATAGAAGATGTATGATTTCAAGGGAGATGGGAATGCTCTCAGGATTCTGCGTGTGTTTTGATGGCTGCGCAAATACATATTTGATATGCGAGTAGTAGGTACGTTAATCAAGTCACACCTTGTCACTCGAGGGCTAGCTCCCTGCTAACAAGCTTATCTGCTGTTTGTCATAACAGAACACCCCCACCACTACAGCCGTTCCTCATTTTGTGAGCAACGAAGCCTGCCGCACTTTCTGCGAGTGGGATGAGGGGTTATGCTGATCTCTAAGTGCATATAGCGCAGGGGCAGGCTTATGGGCTCTAGAGTAGTTGCCTAGGAACCCCCACTTATGGTTGATTCAATCCTTTTTGCGGAAGAATGACCCCAGTGGCCAACTTGATAGAATCGTTGGTCCATGGACCATGGCCACCAGGACCAGAGTGCGCCATTCATAAGAAGAGCCGAATATTAGCGAACAGGATGTTTTCATTTAAGTTCAACGGACACATACAACGGGTTACCCCAAAGAGGGGGTTGTAGTTAATAATACGGCCTAGTCAATAAATAGTGGTAGTCACGTGCTGAATAGCATAAATTTGTCACCCCACATGACTGTCCTGGGAGGACTCGCATGAGCGCCGACGTTTTTGGGCGAGAATTTGATCTCCTGGACGACGAAATGGGTTAAGATATAAGGGTAATTGACCATATAAATGTCATCCGAGCTCAATGCGACTCCTTTTCAATAGGTGTTTGAAACCTGTACCCCATGGAGCTAAAGACCTTCTAAGCCCGCACGTCTTCTTGCGTCGGACGCCATGATATTCTTATATCACAGTCTTACCAATTACAAACTCGCGGTCAAGCCCGACGGCGCCGGTCGACGTATTATTCCTTATCCGATTTCAAGAGGGGAAAAGAAATGCTGTTATCTTATCGTCATAGGGTTAGGGGTTAATGATTTATTTACCTGCTTGAACCCACCCTCAGACCGTAGCCTGACCAGATTGATCCTTAGATGTCTACCCGAGCCCGGTAAGGGATGAAATCGGTTCTTGGGATATCCGTTTCCCGTCTGACAGCTGCTAAATAATCAACGCCTAGCCTATATCGTAGCGCTTCTAGAAGGTGCGGGGAGAGATCCTGGTCCGCAATTTTAGGTGTTACCAGGGAATTTTAGGTGGTACAGGGTGTTGCTCTGTGGATAATCTAAAGGTCAATATGACACGTCTTTGTACAGTATAATTTGATAGTGGTACATACATCTATGTGTATTCTGTATAGAGTACATGTAGGTAGGGAAGTCTACACGGTGCCCGTAACATCGAAGCCAATTTGTGCGGAATCGGGACGATCAGCGTGTACAAGATTGTGCAAGAATTGTCCGATTGGATATGTCTTCTGAGATGTCGGTACAGTTGCCGATATGTATGTATGATAATTCTCTCAGGATGTTTCATAGTGGTCAAGATTCGATAGGTTTCGGTGCCGCTCGCCAGGTTTTATCCGAAGGGACCCAATCTAGGCGTTTTGTGCATGCGCATGACGAGCTTGTAGAACTTGACTTTGCCTTCGAGCTTAAGCTCCGGTTTTGGGTCGGACGATAACCTATGTAGTGAGGAACCGAGGCTGCAGTTAATTCCAGCGGTCCGATTGTGGTGATTCTCCGATGCCAATATTTGAGGTTAGTCACTTGATATTTGGGTATTTATATATGTGATTTTGTAGCGGGTGAGTCCACTGATTGACTTGATAACCATTAAACTTCAATTAATTAAGTTTTAATCATAATAGCCAAAGAACCGTATTCAATTCTCGTAGGAAGGAATTCCAACTCCTAACTCCGCCTTGGTTTCGTTATACTACATAATAACCGTCGGACTTCGGCTTTCGGCCTTGAGGAATGTTACGACATCGGTGTTAGGACTGGAGGGAAGGTCATATGGTTCTCTCAGAGCGGGGTTTTATTTTTTATTTTTATGTCAAGTGAATTGATTCTAGGTACAGTCATGGCACAATTCTCTCAGAGCGGGGTACATACGTGATTAGTATATGTGACTGCTCAATTATATAAAGCGATATATCAGCCTACTTACTATCTCAAGTTTTCAACCAGATCAATGCCCACCGGTAAATTTTTACCATAACCAAAATGACGCAAGAAACCCCAATCAGTTTCGGTGTGCTCCTTCTCGATGGTCACCAGGTCCTTGACTCAATTGGTCCCATAGATCTCATCCATAACATCACTTCATCCTTCGTCACTGCTGTGTGCCCCTTCCCCGCAATCGTTGCGAAATCTCCACACATCACCTTTCACTTCATCTCTCACAGCCTCTCTCCAATGCAACCCTTGGGCGGGCCTCTCCAGATCCCGACCTGCACCTATACAACCTGTCCCAAACTTGATTACCTTCTTATTCCCGGCCAGGACCCCATTGCCCCACTTGAACCTGGAGTGAAAGAATTTTTGTTGGAGCGATACGATGAGGTTGAGAGTATCTTGACGGTGTGTACGGGATCGCTGATATTGGCAAAAGCTGGGTTGCTGGATGGTCGATCCGCCATGACAAACAAGGTTTCTTTAGCGATGATGGCGAAGTTGGGCGCTGTGCCAAATGGGGTAAATTGGCAGCTAAAGGGGCGGTGGACAGTGGATGGAAAGGTGTGGAGTAGTGCTGGGATTACGGCGGGAATGGATATGACGGCCGAGTGGATGTTGGAGAGGTTTGATAAGGAGCTTGTCGAGTGGTCATGGGAGTTGGGGGAGTTTGAGCCAAGACCGAAGGAGTGGGCAAAGTTTGATTATATCCTAGAGGGGATGGCTGCATGTTAGCTGATTTCCAGTACATACAAAAAATGAATCACAAGAATCTCAAATTGGCTCAATAGAGAGGTTTCGCAGCGTCCGACAACGGGGTTTTCGCATAGTTCAGGTGAATAAAGTCATGCATATGGCTTCATATGCGCAAGTAAGTCAATCTTTCGTTGTCGGATACCAAAGAGAGCTAAGAGGTGCGCCTACAGGCTGCGGGACCTATGCGCAAAAATAAACAAACAAGCAGAGAATAAAAGTTAGGTCTCGCTCCTTGAAGTGCTCTTTGGCATCCGACAATGCGCCAAGTGTGCCTAGAGTGAACTGATATGCGCAAAATTGCATTGTCTGATGCGGCCCTTAAGCTGTTTTTTTTTTAAGTCAAGTGAATTGATTCTAGGTACAATCATGGCATAAAGTTAATACTATAGCCTAGGTCCTTAAGCTGATTTTTTTTTTTTTTTTATATCATTTCGATTTCTGTTTCTAGGTACACAATGATCGCATAAAGTATAAACTATGGCGTAAAGAGATCCCCTGACAAACTTATAACTCGTCCCCTAGTGAAAGCAGCAAACGGAATTCCAAAGTGAAAAATAAACAAAGAAAAGAAGACGCATAAAAGATGACAGTGAACAATTTGGAGGTAGGGCTGAATGCCGTTCCCTGTGAAATCCTTCTGGCCATTGGCCTTGTGCTCGCATTGGTCCTTAAGCTGATACATCCGCTTATGATATACTGATGCTTGGTATCCGACAACAAAAAAATTGACCTACTTGCGCACATGAAGCCATATGTATCAGCTTAAAGGCTGCATCAGACGCTTGTAAAAGGAACCGCTATTGCATACCATACTAAATCGTGGACTTGGGGCGTCTTTGTATGGTATGCAATAGTGGTTCCTTTTTACAAATGTCACGAAATTACGAGTAGAGTACATGTACATACATGTAGTCAGTTCACTCTATGCATACCTTGCATAGGTCCGCAGCCTGTAGGTGCGCCTCTTATCTGAAAACTCGCTGCGAAAGCACATGTATCCCTCTAGTACATATTTACACAACACGGTCATATAGACACTTTGTATCCACGAATATAACTACATGTATCTAGCTAACTAGACCCTATTAATATCGATTAATATCCCCCCTCAAAAAACACATTAAGAGTTGAGCGAGTGATAAACCATGATTCTAAATAATTCACCACTCAAACATATTAGACCCTGCCTATAGAAATTAAATAGCCCACTTAAAAAAATACACAGATTAATTAAACTTGATAGACTCGGGTTGTTCAAAGGACGGTACCGTCCTTCACAGTTCATCATAAACACCCCAATTCTGTCCATAAATGTTCTTATTATCTTTAGCCTGACCAGAACTGGCCTTTCCAAAGTCACAACGGCACTCGTACATTTCGCTTATAGATCGGAAACCAAATATTGATCCGATATCATTAGGAGTTTAATCGTTTTATGTATCTTGTTGCTACCGAACGTTCCATGATCCAATTGGACGCCAACTTCGGAATTTCCCGCAAAAAATGGGTTGGTGGGACAGATCAGACAGCTCGGGAAAGCCTTGCAGCAGCAGCCAGCCCCCCGCATCACCAGTATGGAGTACCTAGCTTGATGATAGATACATCATCCTTGCATGCGATTGGTATCGACATCATCTCCCTTTACTTCAGTCACGAGTAAAGTCTGTCATTTCAATAACTGATCTGGTACGTACTGAACTCTACATGGGATAATTATTATTGTCTAGCTTGCTAATCAACACAGCAGACGCGGGGATAACGATAACGATAATAACTATGATGGCCCCACGATATACGTCCGACATCGACGCTGCCAGGTTAACTGTTGTACGGAGCCTTGAGAATATTCAAAAGGCACTCCCCGACAACCGGCGAAGGAGCACTCAGAGCATTTCCGCTGCGTTAGCTTTCGAGCTTGGAGGAAACAACAGCGACAGTAGCACGGTAGTAACACCAATCAGCCGACGGGGGCAGATAGTTGCGAAAGATGACGATGATGCATGGAAGAAGCATCTCCGCCCTAGTGAGATTATGGCGCTTGAGGACCAGCTCGAGGTTTTACAGCAGGACATACGGGATCTCAACAATATACACGCGCGACATGTACAGAGCTCGCGACAACAGTGGCGATATGCTCAAGCTGAGAAAGAACAAGCTAATTCCCAACGGCACAGGCTCAGAAGGGTTGGTGAAGCTGCCGTGCTACCTCAGGTCACCTGTCAACAATCCACTAGTCCCCCCTCCTCCAGCTCTTCGGACGTGCGGATTCCAACAGCTGACAAAGACCCGCGGTTGCTTTATCCCTCCTCGAGCTCTTCGAATGGAAAGGCCCAAAAGCAGCAACAGAGAAATCAATCAGCGATGGACAGGCAGCCGCTTATGCAGAGGCCCGTGAGATCGAGGGATATTCGCCCCGTTAACACGGAGACAAATTTACATTCGAGAAGTCACCTATCAAAAGCTACTACAACTCCCCGATATCAGATTACTACGCCTGAGGTCATATCGCCTACATCATCGGCCAGCGTGTCCTCCAGCCTTGTTGAGGAAGTGCAACATTACAACCAATACAATGCAAGGACCGCGAATAGAAGGTCAATGGCTGGTGAGAGCTCAGTTGGATCAGAGAGTAGCCATGGAAACCGCCGAAGCTCCATGTCAACTGGGGTAAGACGGCGTAGCATTGGGGAGAGGAAAGTTCGATTTGTCGAAGAAAGTATACGGGGATTTCAAGAACAAACGAAAGCAGTAGCTAGAGAGAGAGATAACAGTCGGGTTCAGAATTCATTGTCTAGATCATCATCGTCATCCTCACTGTCTTCTTGCTCATCGATATCTAGGGACGTGACGTCATCTTGGGGAGAAAACAATCCGGGGCTATTTGATACCCATTCACTATCAGCCGATGACGAAGAATCAGCTTCACGAGCTTCTACAAGCTCCCGGAATCAAACCGACGACACTCTGGCCGAAGGCCAATCAACAATGGAACCCCAAGCACATATTCCTGTTGAGGTTAAAAAGGCGACGATGACAGAGAGTACAAGGGGTTTAATCGTGAGATTTTTCTCCAGGAAGAGCAGAGGAAAGGGTTCTACATCTTCGAGGGGCTCTACGTCCTCGAGCGGTCAGTCTACGTCCTCAAAGTGGGACTCTACATCCTCGAGGAGTAGTGTATCTGAGCAAATCAATCCTCCGGTGAGCGCTCCAATAGCGGCTATGAATGGAGTCAAATCCAGTGCTTTTTCATCTTTGCCAAATCCCGCCAGGAGCAATCCCAATAATACCTCTCGGCCCCGAGAAAATTCGGCACCGAGCACACCAATCAGAAGCTTATTAAGGAAACACTCGGTGAGCTTGTTGAACAAGTTCACTGGGAAGGACGGTAAAGCCACTGTCACACCACTGGGAGCAGTTTCAGAGGGGGCCCTGGCTCAGATTGGGCCGACATGCGCTGTCTGTCTTGAGGAGTTCGACAGAAATTCCGTGATCCAAGTTCCCACAGGGTGCTTGCATTCTTATTGCAAAGGATGCCTAAAAAGTACGTTATCGTTATATATCTACCGTTTTCATAGGGAATCATTTATGCTTCTAAAAAAGAGATAGCTTACATAGTACGGGCATGGGCTGGCGTCTAGTTCTATTTACCCGTGCTCTGGATGATCCCCATGGCTCATTCCCGGTCAAGTGTTGCGGAACAACCACAATCGACGTCTCCGTGGCGGGTGCTCTACTAGATGCGAATAAAATTGCGCGTTATAATGAACTGATGCTTGAATACGAAATGGTCGATAAAACCTACTGCTACAACAAGCGTTGCAGCACATTTATCCCGCCAGCAAACATCCAACTGAATGGTGCAAAATGTCGAAAATGCCGGCGGGTAACTTGTACGCACTGCAAGAAGGGGAAGCACCGGGGGGTTTGTATCGAGGATCGTGACAGTATGGAGGTATGTTTATATTTAATTTATATATGTTGCTCCCCTTTCCCGGCATTAATTATCGTGAGGATTATTGATGGATAGGTTTTGGAAGCTGGAAAAAACATTGGATGGGTGCAGTGTCACAGATGTCAGCACCTAGTAGAGAAGTCATACGGGTGTGAGCAGTAAGTTTCGTCCTATATGATCCGCCTCATCATCTCGTCTAACTATCTAGTATTACCTGTCAATGTAAAGCGGAGTTCTGCTATAAATGCGGTAAAGAATGGAGAATATGTTTGAAGGCACGGGCTTGTCGTACAGGCATGCTGGAGCAATAAAGGCCTGGATGTCATGTCAAGCTCATCCTGCGAGGTCTTGTTCGATATTTCATTATTATTATTTTTTTAATTTTTATTACTTTTCTCATTATGTGATACATAAGAAGGCATCACCATAGTCGTGTTGTGGGCGACATTCTATGTTTGGAGGGTCAATATAATCAATGTCAACCGTGAGCTAACGATGAATACATGTATGTAACTGCTCATGTGTAAGCTATGTCATTTGGTAGGGTGGTAAGACATCATTCGGGCGGACCTGACCCAAGTTTGCTTTCACTTTAGACCAGGGTTATGATGAGGTTTCAGCAAGGAAAAAGAGCTGGGATTATGTTCCCAATCCAATCGGTCCCGCATACCTGGAACTGAGCCTTCTGTTTCTTCTCGAGCTTCTATCCATTCACCTACGTATACATACGATTCACAACCCTTGCCCGGTTTCTTCTTCCAAATAAACCGACAAGCGACGCGGCTCCCTGAATTTCTTTGTTCCTGCGCGTTTTTTCTTTCCGTCTCTCGTTCGCTATTTATTTAATTGGGAGGGAATCGGTTCCGTACTTGTACCCAGATGTGACAACTGCCGCGCCGAGAAAAGAGAGAATTGATACCCGACAGACAGGGCAGGGATCAGCCATATTAAAACCGTTCCTACCTCACCTCACCTCACCTCACCTCAATCTTTACTCACAGACCGCTTCACAGCACCACAACCGAGGGATTGGTTCAGCTCCTGCAAGCAAGCAAGAAAGCGTGTGGGTGCATTACTAGTGGGAAACCGCAGCTTCGAGAATATGCTGTTCATGGCCGGTTCGTTGTGTCGGCCGGCCGGCCAGGTGAATTTGGGACTTCATATCAGGTGTAAGAAGTTGGGGTCAATACACGCCAGCCTGACAGCAAGAATCAACCCATTAGCAAAGCAGGTTCAAAAGCTAGTTTTGGCTACTGCATTCGGCGCAACTTTCTGTATTGCAATCTCACTTTGCGTGATGAGTATTAAATCGATCATATTAAATCCCGACTTGTTCCATAGCCAGGTAAGAAAAAGCAAACACTACCCCCGTCTGTTCAAATCGGTCATGTCAGGAAAAACAAACGCCGAATACTTAGTTAACCTTTTTGTGACAAGAACGTCTATCCTGTCTACCAATTCCGGCGGGTGAGCAAATATGTAGTCAGTATGATGATGGCAGTGGTGGTGCTGTTCTTAGTAGTGGTTGTGCAACTTTGAACAAGATTGCTGGGGGGTGGGCCGGGGGGTTCCACGGTCCTTTAAATTGGGTTAACGTCCGTAGCAATACCTAGCGGTACCAGAGGAAACACCACAACCCCCACACCACATCCCATCGCCCGGGATTTTCGGTTTGGGAAGGGGGCACAGGATGAAACATATGTTTCGTCCGTTAAAGGCGAGGTGCTTCCTGGTTGTAGTCATTTGTACCTCCCTCTGCGACGACCTCACCTCTTACCATATCTACCTGGCTAGGTAGTATCCATCATTATTGTTGAGTTTATACCCCTACAATGACCCCCGAGAAACAAAAATAAAAGACACACACACGTTACCAATTGATCGATGATGAGAAAAAAGTAGTAGGCAATAAAAAGGAAACAAGATCAGTGGTGCAACGAACCCATTCCAGCCAGGAAGGATAGAAGAACATCCCTCTATATCCTTTCCCCTTTATATGAAGTTCGTCCCACCCGTACTACCTACCTACCCAGCTACTCCCTGCTTGGGGGGTGTACGTGATAGTACGTCTAATAATGACGAGATTGATCATGATAGATAAAACAAGCAGGAAACAACTATCCCAGCTGATCGTGCCCTTGTTTCCTTTTGCCCAAGTAAGACGTCTGGAAGATCCACTGTACGTATGCAGAACGCAGCAGCAAAGCACTCCATCCCTTCGGGGCAAGCTAGGGGTGGTGGTATCGCGCGAGTCACCTCAACCTCCCTCCTACCTCCCCCCATACCAACAAGGAACGCGCAGAAATGTCAAAGCGTAGGTGCTGCAGGCATAGAACACCGAACCAACTTGTTGGATTTTTATTCCCGATAGCTTGGTACGGGGGAGGGGGAGGGGGTATGGAGGGTGGAGCAGCCACTAAAAAAGTAATTTCACGGAGCAAGGTGGGCGTGGTGAAAGTTTTCTCGATTAGGATGAGAGGGGTGGTTAAACATTGCAATTGCACGCAACCCTTGACTGGCCTTGGCTATAAACAAAACCATTTGGAGGGAGGGTTGAGGAGAGGAAAGGAGGATTATTACGGAACTCCTTTTTGTCACCTGTGAGGTGGAGGTCTGATCTAAGAAGTCACTTGATGCGGTCGTTGCGGGTGTAGGCGTCGTTTGTCGTGGTTAACGACTTGATCTGTTGCTTGAGCACAATGAGCATTTCTTTATGAACCACTAGCCCTCGAGCTCGAGGGGTATGGTGTTGTCGGCCAGGGCTACATACATACATACACATACATTCATACATACATACAAAGAAGCAGACCATTCCAACCAACAGACAGGGCATGCATACAGGGCAGATCCTCAATTTCGAGTTTCTCCAATGTACCTGTCTGACGTATCAGTTGGACGATCTCACAGCAGGGACCTGAGTGTAGTTAATTTTGGTAGAGATCAAGTGGTAAGTAAATAAAATAAAAAAAGAGTCATGGGGGAGAATAGAGCCGCGATAAAATTCGGCGATTGGTAGGAGGGAAGGAGGATTAAGGGAGAATGGGGAAGGTAGAGAGGTCTGAGCCCACACCACCACCTCCTTCCATGCTGACACTTACCTCACTTAATACCCCTTCGCGAATTCGATCCAGCTTTCCCCCAGAGTAGATATATAATGCGAAGGCCGTCCCTCGCTCCCAGGTCCTGATTTCTCATTCAGTATCCGATTCCTGATCACACTGCAAACAGAGTTTCAAGACAATTAAAAGAAGAGTGATTCTTTCGATTCCTCCTACTACTGCTACTGCTGTCACTACTGCTACTGCTGTCACTACTACTACCACTACCACTACCACTACTACTGCGCATTGATCATCAATCCTATCTATTACCACTACATCCCCAAATAAATCTTTCAAAATTAAGTCCAAGAAAATGGCCGTTCCTGGTTACTGCCACCACAGCTTTAAGATCATAAAGAGCGAAAACACACTCCTACTCTGGCGCTGTGGGATGTGCGCATCAGGACCTCACTGGTTTGTGTTTGAGTGTAAATACTGCAAGCTCAAGACCTGCCGTCCATGTACCTATAACGCTTAAGACCTATTCCGTACCTCCGAGTCGATGGATATCAATAGCGGATCTAGATGGATGTTGCGGAGGGAAAGACATTAGCGGCAACGAGAGAGGGAGAAAGAGATACTAGAAACATAAAAACACATAATGGCAGTGGAATCGGGATTCGTGGTTGAGTTCGACATCTCGGAGGTGCGTTTTTGCGATACTTGTGGAATTTCCCACAAGATAATGGGTTAGTACACATTGGGGTTGTCTAGCGGAGAGGCCGGGGGTGATGCATGGGATGGTTCAACGGTTCTGTATTATTATTCCTATCTGGGAAACGGCGTTCATTATTATTATTGTTGTTGTTGTGTTGTTTCTTTTGTAATAACCGTTGAGTCGACTGATTGATGGGTTTCTTTAAATTCTTACAGGGCGATAACCAAGGTATTATTAGAATCTTTTGGGTGGGTCATGGATCATATGGGGGTATGATAGGGCGCCTTGGGAGGGAGAACTTTGAGTTTTTTTGTTTTTTCATTCCTTTTTTGTCTTTATTCTTTTGGGTTCGGTCTGTATACTAGATTTATCTTTTCCACCCTCAGCAGCTCAATTAGTTGGCAAAACATCTCTTTTTATCCGGCCAGTCTGATAGCTATCATTTACGCCCTGGGCAACAATCTATTTGTCATATAACTACATGTACATGTAGATCAATGTGGTGGATAAGCACTATAAAAGCAAACATCACTCCAAAATGCGCTATAGAATCGTAAATGTCTGGAGCAGTCTCAACTCTTATGATAATCGCATGGACCGATGGAGGCCGAGGAGTGATATTCCAGGTTTCTATCGCCTGCATAGTACGTCCTGAAGTATGTGCATACAATATCATGCTGTGACCCGGCAGAAGCATGATCTATGGTTCCTCCCAAACAGCTGGTCGAGAACATGTATGGAGCTTTGTAAATCACATATCATCCCCTAGGGTAATGATATACTCGCATTGTATCCATTAACTATCACTAGCACTGAACTTACGACTAAAGACTAGTTCGCTCACTATTGAACATTGTGCCCTTAGCCACATCCTACAGTACATTGAGGATTCCTGCAACCTAGTCCCACCACAGACCCCAACGTCTGCTTTTGTTAACCATTGGCGATCAAGGTTAACTTAACTTATAGGTGTCTATCTTGTCCTAGACGAAATCAAGAGCACTAATCCGTCTTTCTGTGCATACATGTAGCACCTTAATCGTTCTTGAACTGACGTGCTTCTCGAACGTTAAAAATTCCGTTCCTGACCAGAAAAGGCAGCAGTCCTAGCTCCGTCTGACAACTCACCGGTCTTCCGCGCATCTCGTGTTACCAGCAGTCCAGACCACCTATTGACAACACACAGACAGACCTCCGAAGAGCGACATGGAAATTATCTTGACAGCCGCATCGCAAACAATGAGTTCAAAACATCTCTCCGATGGAGATAGCTTCAATAACTTCTTCCCCTTGATTGTGTTTGGGCTAGCCCTCTATAAGTTTCAAACAATGTTTCAGAAGCCAGTAATGTGTCATTGTGGTGGGCGTCTTTTCGCACCGCAATAAGTCTTGACACGTCTTCGTCTCCAAAAATTTCTCCCCAGGCCTCGCATCCAGAAATAAATTCCGATCCCAAACCCTTGGTTAGGCTGAAGATCTCCACTCATCATCTGCGGACGGGTACTATATGACACGTCTTTGGCGTCCTGCATCTTCCCAGATTGAGGTGTGCAAACACCTGTTCATCCCGATAATTTCGCATGAGTATAAAGCTCCATCCTTTCATGTATTCTTCATTGGTTCAGCCTAGGGATCTCTGTGTGTACATCCCGGATATCATGCTGGAAATGTCTGATGAATCGACAAAGGCGTCCCTTGCACGTCTGTTTGCGTTACTTTGGTCATTCGGATGTGTTAGATGGGTCGCGTTCCCCAAGGGACTAGATTGCTTTGATGCCATATTTCCATTGGGGAAAGTAGAAGCCTAGTCTGCACAACATCCTGCATGTCGGAAAAATCAGAATCTGGGGACCCCACCTCTTCAACATCTAATTCTGAAACATCTCACGATTTCACGGGGGAGGCGGTTTCCGATTACCCCTTCACTCGATTCGGCTTTGTACCTAGCCTAGCTCCTGCTTTTTTCCATGTATATGGCTTCTTCAGTACCCAATGAGAGCATGGGGAAATTTTTCTTTCTTGGCGCTGAGCAACCACTAAGGACAATATATCAAACTCCGCTGGATGACATTCAATAGATATCGCCAAAACCGCACAGCTCTGCCAACCCGGTTTTGACACGACTGCAGATGTATGTATATATAGCTGAGCTTGGTGATAAAATATAGCGAGGAAAGAATTTCCGTGGTTCGGCTTTGGTTGCGGCACTGTTGCGGGTAAGTGAGAATGCGCTTGATGGAGTTGAGTTTGCATGACCCTGTCGCTGAAGGATCCTCGGGGAAACACATCAAATGCAGGCCGCGATTCCGCATATGGATTGGTGTAGACCTTGTTGTTGGAGATCGGTAAAATTCTAAATTGCACGCAAATAATGGCAGATAAGCAAGATGGCTCTGAGAAGAGGATTATCAAGTAAGTTTCTGCTTCGAATGTACGAGGACACACGTGCTAAGGTCTCGCCGTTTGATTTTGATTGCGTGGGCCTCCACCCCCTCCTTCCCCCCATCGACATCATCATGTTCCATGCATCGATGCCTAGGGGGGAGTAACTGGGTGGCAGCGAACTTCAATTCAAAAGGGAGTGAAGCATATGTATCTTGGTCCGGGCCGAAGGACGTGGCCGACTCGCCGTTATCAGCACCAATACCGGAAAGTGTATGGTATTTGACCAATTGGGTAGAATGCAACGGCAGCACACCTCTAGACTAAATTCTCCAAATTCAAACATCAGTGACTAAATTTATTGTCGGTCCATTTCTCTGGCTTCCCCGCCCGAATCACAACCACAATCTTGATACTCCATCAACTTCATGAGATATCACTCGTCAGACTAAAGTTGAAGATTATGAGACTTGTCACTTTTTAAAATCAATCTATATCCCACCAGCAGACTTAGACAACAAATCCATAGAAATAGAATCTGCTAGATCTGTGCTCCAACTGGTACCAATAATATGTCATAAAAGTGAAAGCGTTGTCACCTACAAATGTCCACTTTCCCTCCCGGGATCCCCCTGCGGTCAAATGGCCGAGGACCAGCGTTTTGATTTTGCCACAGATTTCTTTTTATCAAAGCACACTACTCTCTATTATAGACTCGACGGGAGTAAGAATCATTCCGGCTATAAGACATGCTTTGGCTGTGTATTGGAGTCTCGGTGATATCTAGCTGTCGGATGAACGACTTCAGTGGACATGTAAGCGTCAGCGAAGTTCTCTAGATTACGCACACAGTAAGCCAAAAGGCTCTCCATGTTACATATCTTTGAACTTGACCGAATCCGATGCTCACGATTTCCACGGGCAATACTAGATAATGATCAATGCGAAGCTGCGGGGGTTCTTGTGCGTAGACGATACCGTTACAAAATAAAGATAGTACCTACTGGGCTAGCGACACATTTCTCCAGTCAATTATTTCCCAGGCACGTTAAGCTGAAATGTACATTTCCATGTATTGCAGTGCAGAAAAGGCGGAAAATCGACGTTGCCTTGTCATCTCGACGTTGGATGGCCGTGGTCGTACATGATCAGATGAAGTCTTGGAAACGATAGGTCACAAATATGTGAGACTTCATCGCCAAGTACTGGGTTGATGTGGAAGGGTTTCTTCTGCCCTGATGCGGTGAAACCTGTCGTGTCTTTGTCCTATCAAAAAAAACAGACTCCGCTATGCGTTATGTTTCGGAGACTTGCAGCATCCAAGACAGTCAATCCAGATAGAGTATCAACCGGAACATTTCGATTTCAACCCCTGTGCGACTGATAGTCATAAGAGGAACGTAACTCTATGAAACTCACTGCTTTGGGAGTATTGAATTCAAATTTTGATCGTGATTTTGAGGGAGAGTCGTTGCGATCGGGCCCAAGCGGGCGCCTGTTTGTCACCGTCCACAGACCAAATTGAGAGGGTCATGTGCTGCTGATTCTAAGAGGCAAGAAATGATGAGGTTTAAACAAATGGTAACCTCGTTCATAACTTGTCACTCGAATTGAAGATGTGGTATCTAAACAGGATACCGGTCCGCTTATACGCTCCTTTGGTCTTTTTGATCATACTCTGAATGCCCTTTTATAAGATACATACCATGGTTAATACATAGCATACGTGTAGCATAGATGGAGTAAAGCCCACCCAGGAAAATCTGGTATGTTTCGCACCAGAGGTCGATCATTTATAAACACATATACCGCATTATAATATATATTAACTGGCCAAACCTACCACGAAGCTAGTAACAAGAGAACCCTAACCCTCCGGAAAAACACTCGTTTGATTGATAGCGCCGTGGTGATTTGACCAGATAATACGGTAATAGATTGGCCGATAAGATTTTAGAGAAACTGGATAAGTATGTGTACATCATGGTTGTGCCTCCGCATGTGGGTTAGGGTTTTGTCACATAAGGCTGTGACATGAAGTACGCATTTTGAGAAGACTTGGCACCAAGCAACCCCGAAAATTCTTCCCGAACACTGGCACCCCACCTTCGATCTTCATATCTTATTTCTTCAGACACCCCACGAGGAAACTTTCATCGCCTGCTCTCAAAGTCAGCAGCTAGCTGGAGCAGAGGCATAGCTACCCTAAAAGTGTGATCTAATCATACCTTTACAGCTTATGCAAAATTTCAAATTTCTTTAATCCATCACCTGCCATCACCATCCCGCAAAATGCGTCGTGTCAAAATCTTTTCCGGTTCATCGCACCCGGAGTTGACAGAGTCAATATGTGAACGTCTCGGTACCACTCTTGGGAAGTGCGACTTGCGGAAGTTCTCCAATGGCGAGACCAGTGTGGACATTGGTTGCTCCATTCGAGATCAGGACGTATTCATTGTGCAGAGTGGGAGTCAGAAGTGAGTCCCTCTCTATGAGATTTTTTAAGGTTAGAAATGATTTCTCAAAGACAACATCGGTGGAAAATGCTGACATTTATTCCCAATAGGGCAAACGACAGCATCATGGAACTTTTGATTTTGATTTCAGCTTGCAAGGGAGGCTCCGCCAATAAGATTACAGGTATGATCTCTTGAAAGCTAATGTCGCGAGGCCTGTCAGCTGACATTTCTTTCGTCTAGCTGTTATGCCGTATTTCCCATACTCAAAGCAATCAAAGAAGAAGTCCCATCGAGGAGCTATCACCGCGAGAAGTTCGTAATGTATTATACTAAGCAATATTTAGGGATAGAAGCTAACTAGAGGCTTTGGTGCAGTGCTCGCAAATCTTTTAACAGTTGCCGGCGTTGACCATGTCATTACCGTCGACTTACATGCTTCCCAGATGCAAGGTTTCTTTACGAAACCCGTTGATAACCTATACGCGGAGCCACTTCTTGCTAGATGGATTAGACATAACGTTCCTAATTGGCGCGAGTCTGTCGTCGTCTCAAAGAACCCAGGGGGAACGAAGAGAGTGACACAGCTCGCGGATGTTTTGAAGCTTAATTTTGCATTGATCACAACCGATCGAAGAAGGATCAATAGGGATGGCTGGGCTAGTTCTAGGTTCCAAAGTCATAGGCATTCCCCCGCCGAAAGTGTCGATGGTGATGGGAAGGAGACCACTGGCGTAGTTGATGGGGCTGGATACGATGAAACTGTTGGCAATAGCATCGACTTTGGAACGACCCCCAGAGCGTCGGCTCCTATTGCAGGCCTTGGAATCTCAACTGTTGCTACCAATTCACCCTCCATTGGAAGTACTGGATTGTCGAATGGGCATCAAAGCCGTGCCGAAGATGAAGAGGATGATGATGAGTATGCAGATGGTCATGCTCACTCAGTCATCTATGGCCGTCTAATTTCGGGCCATATTGTCGATGATGATTATCCTTCCCCATCGCCATCAATGGCAGCATCCACTAGCCATGGTGACGATCAAATGATGTCCTCGATTCATTCACTTCCATCTCTACACCCCGCCGACAATGCATTGGGCGGATCCATCGACGCAGATAATTCTGACGACGAAGATGAAGCTGACCGATTACCCGGCTCCGAGAAGATGATTACCCTTGTTGGTGATGTTCGAAATAGAACCGTTCTGATCGTTGATGATATGATCGATCGTCCTGGTTCGTGGATCGCTGCTGCTGAACACGTAAAAATGCGGGGTGGCGCAAAGAAGGTCATCTGTATTGCTACCCATGGCGTCTTTGGTGGTGACTGCTTGAGGGAAATGGAGGACTGTAGCTGCATCGACCAGATTGTTGTCACCAACAGCTTCCCTATCCCAGAGGAGGAGAGGAGAGGTCTTAGAAAATTGACCGTTATCGATTTAAGCCAACTTCTCAGCGAGGCTATCAGGAGGAATCACCATGGTATGCCCATCTCAAACTCGAACATAGAGTTTTATTAAATCCCAAATAAAATCTCGAGTGGGCTGACCCTTGTCACACTAATCACAGGCGAGAGCATTTCCGCTCTATTCCAACATTTTGCGGACTAGGCATACCCCAAACATAGCCCAGAACATAGTCATTCAGTATAGTTATTCAAAAGTTGCGATGATGGGAGTTTCTTTGGCGTTTTATTTCGTTTGCTCTCTAATACCGTTCGGAATTAGTCCCTTGGTCTAAATTATTGCGCGCATAGAATTCTATGCACGCCGAGAAAGAGAAAGCGAGGGGTGACATGTGGTTGGGTTAGTCCGTTAGAGCTATATACTTGGCACTTAACGAGACACGAGTTGAGAAATTAGAAAATAAATAAAACCAAGAAACCAACTCACGATTTCGGATTTGTTTTAATTTTCTCGCTTTTGGAGGCTACACCAGGGGAGCAGCTAGTATCTATCTAAAGCGGTTACGCACAGAAGCATCTTTATGACTCCGAGGTTTAGCTCTTGCGCGTGTTTATGCACATTTTTCTCTCTTTCTTGGTTAGTACTGTGGTGCTGCAAACGGCATATTTTCTATGGGCCTGACTTGCATAAGGGGAGTGGGTTATCTTTATCCATTATTATTTGCAATTGTTTACAAATAAGTTGCAGGGCCTCCCACCCCGCCCTCACTTGCACTCAGTGGGGGTAGACGCAGACGCAAGAGAAATTGTTAGAATGTAATATAAATGGCGATCCTAATATAATTACTCTGTCCTATTGCATTTATTCGTGTTGCTGCTGCTTGGTCATGCCTCTCTACCTCCTTGCCAATACCTAGAGTAGAAGTGCTAAGGAGAGTTATTGTACTCATGAGTGAGTTGACAACATTGTATGTACCTTCGTGTTCAGGGGTGGGATGGATTCAGTTCTCGTGACGGGTGACGATGTAGTTATGTCTCACGATGTTGGTTGTTGCCTGCTAAAGTGACGTCTAACCGTACCAGCCAAGTTTTCCTTGGTTACGATAATCGAATGCTAAGCTTTCCCTACCGCCACTTCCCGAATAGAGAGATTTTGTTTTTTTCTGCCTTCTGCCTTCTGTTTTCTTTTCCTTTTGCCTTGTCTGGTAAAATTGTTATTTGCTGGGGATTGGGTGGAGCGGGGGCTCTGCATCCATCCGTCTGTATGTTCTACTATGCGTACCCCGTTCGTGGGACTGGAGTCGTGCACTGTGCCGATTGGGTTGGACTGACCGGTAACGCCGGTGGATTGTTAACGTTGATTGGATTGGGGTATATCATCCTCGTGGTCGACGTCCGGGGAACAGCACATGTGGAATGGAGAGGTGAGCGGTAAAGTGGCGGCGTACAGGCGCCAGCCAACGGTTTTTCGGGCTGGTCTGTCCGGATGGTTGATACTCATGTACTCAGGTACTAGAGTAGAGTAATTTCCCTAGGCCTCCCATGCGTCGTAATTTTGGCATATATCTGCAACTATTATAACGCGTTCGTGGCGGCTGTGGTGGTGAATATCGAATTGTAGCTGCAGGACTGTATTTGATCAATATGCTGAGGAAACAGAATCGGTTATCTCAGTGCGAACGAGGACTATGAGAGAGGTTTGGTAGACATGTTCAATTTGGCCTCCAGGGGACGTTGTTTGTAACCGTACCTACATGTACCCGTGAATATGGATCGTCTTGATACTTAAAGCTCAACTAATGAGTTTTATAAGGGCCATATATATGTAGTGATTACTATTCATCAAGGTACGGTCCATGCATGCCGCGCGCGTACAAACGCAAGGAATAAGTTTCGTAATTCTCCGCCAGATAAACATATATCAACTTTTCGATAATCAGGTACGAGTCCAAATCTTCCATCGGGATGCGTTCCCGGATTAGTTCGTTGGTGTCGTTTCGCCAATACAGGGCCGATGTTCCAGATGGCGGCTAAACCTCCATGGTCATATGTAATCATTAATGATCCATGAAGGTCACTTACTCTACTTCGGACGGACAGCTAGGCCTTTCCGCCGGCGCCCCGCATCTCCGACTCTAAGCTTTATTGACGTCCAGGGGTCCGAGACGGGGATCAGGGATTCGGGACTGTGATTTCCGCCCCGTCTATCCTTCTAGGAGTACCGTAATTGTTAGGTTGGGTGGGGCTTGGGTTGTAGATATAGTAGATTCAATATATGATCCGCAACTTTACTAGGGTGTCTTTGTCTAGAGACCCTTTATTAATATTGTAAGTTTCATATAAATACTGAACTGAATTCCTGTCAAGAAACTTATAATCCATCAACGTCGCTGCGATTGAAGAGATTGTCTTGTCTATCTACCAGCGCCTAGCTTCCATTCCTTCGTTCAATTGAGTTGATCTGTATTTTTTTTGACCCGCTACCAACAATATGCTTGGCCTACTTTCTGCCAGTTCGTTTCTGCTAGGACTTGCCAGTGCTGGCACTGTCATCTGGGATGGAAGATTCAAGTGAGTTTTCCAATAGCTGAGAAAGCCAGTTGTATATACAAGATTTGCAGTGATACTAACAAGTCAACAGTGACTACTCCAGCAGTACTGACCTAAACACTTGGTCTTGGGCCAACCAGGTCGGGTCCTATCAGTACTACATTCACGGCACAGGGGCTGTAACCGACTATGTCAACCTCTCCGCTGACTACAAGAACCCCGCCGATACTACCTCCAACCAGGGTGTCAAGATTACCATCGATGACACAGCAAAGTGGAACTCCGAGATGTGGAGAACCGAGTTGATCCCTCAGACTACTGCAAACTTGGGAACCGGTACACTGTACTATCACTTCAGCATGAAGAGGTCCGACACAAACGCACCAAACGCCAACTTTGAGCACCAGGTCAACTTCTTGTAAGTTCAATACTCTTCCATATATATATACTCGATGCTAATATCTAACAAACACCAGCGAATCTCATTTTACAGAAATGAAATATGGTTGGATCAATGGTAACACCAACACCGACCCCGACAACAACCTCCGCTGGATGGTTGGTGGTGTTTCGAAATGGAACGTTGACTGGGTCGCTGATGTCTGGCACAATTTTGCCTATGAGATCGACTTTAGTGGCAGCACCGTAACTCTCTGGCACTCTGTCGGTTCCGACCCTCTCGTTAAGACTGCTGGTCCCTTCTCTGCATCTACGTCCACCAACTCCGCCGATTGGCACTTGGGTGTTCTCCGCCTACCTGCTAGCGGCAGTGGCGTTACTTCTACTGCTGCCGAGGACTGGTACTACAGTGGTGTGTATGTTGAGAGTGGATCAATCAACACTGTCATCGGGTCGGGATCTAGCAGCGGATCTACTACTGCTGTCGCATCAACTACCACGGTTCCTACTACCACGGTTCCTACTACCACTACCGCTGCCGTCACTACTACCGTTTCTACCTCAGCAGCCGCGTCGGCTACTGGTGCTTTAGCAGCTAAGTGGGCACAGTGCGGAGGTGTCGGATGGACTGGAGCGACTGCTTGTGTGTCTGGAGCGACTTGTACTAAGCTCAACGATTACTACTCTCAGGTTAGTAGTGTGCTTTCATCTTATTCCTATGACAAATGGCTAACATATCCGGATTTAGTGCGTTTAAATTTTATTGTTTATCTAAAAGATGGGGATACGAGAAGTGGTGTTTTTTGTAGATGTAGTCCAAAACATAATAGGAGGTCTTTGTGCCAAGCCGTGCGAGTGATATGTTGTGAAATGAAACATCCAGCGTTGTGCCAAGCCGTCCAGTTGATCGCGGTGCCGAAAAGTCGTCGGGTCACGTGAGCGCAATTATAGTTAATCCTATTTCTAGTTAATTAGGTCACATGACCCGAGGGCTTTTGGCACGCCAGTAGATGGAAGAGTGGCAGCGGAATGAGTAGTGGCAAGAATAGAGAAGTAGTGTAAGTATTGTGGGTTTCCACAAGTAAGCGTACATTCACGTTGCAACCAAAATTTGTATGGGAATGCAACTTCAAAAGCGTATTTCTCCACAACCACAAGGAGATGGAGCAAAGGAATCTTTGATGTTGTTAGGTGGTTTGTATGGTTACCATCTCAACGTTCGCTTACTTGTGGAAACCCGCAATATATAAGTTTGATAGATGAGTGATAGCAGGAAATGGGGCTTAATAGGATTGAATGTCTAAGACGCCGGCGCACTTTTTGAACCAATAAATACATGCAGCGATCATTATTCTGAAGTTAGAGGTGGAACCGACGGCGCCCGTGATGGAAAATAGTAGAAAATGATAGAGTATGGGTTCCAATTTGGGCTTTGGGCTCCACGAATAGGAACACAGGCTAGGCTAGAGAATCAATAGATCGTAAAAAATATCCGTACTATAGGTCAATCCCGTGGCTTTGGTATAAAGCCAAAGGCCTTGATTGGAGGCATCCTTAACGTCTCAGTCCCCTGACTGTTTTGATCCGACATATCCGCTGCGTGCAATTAATGAATGGAAAAAAAAATCCGACATATCCAAGATCTTCTTGGTATTTGTATGGAGCCCCAGAGACCCTACTCGTAGTTTTTTTTTGACGTTTCCGGACTGGACTGGGTCTGCTTATGGGCGTAAATCGTGCGTGAGAACCATATTTTAGTGATATGCAGACCCATTCCAGTCCGGAAACGCTAAAACTTAAGAGTAGTGGGAGGTGATAAGAAACCATTACCGCAGGGGTACCCTTCTTAGCGAATTAAGAACTGAACTAGTAAATATTTTACTATTCTAGTGTTAAATGCCACTCCTTGAGGTAACCGCAACTTAAGGTTCATCTAATTACTTGATCCCGATAAACTGATGACATATGGCCGCGGTTCTTTTTATGAAAAAATAAAAGTGAATTTTGCGCATCAACATGTAATTAAGCGCTGCGCGCTCTCTAAAATCTAATGCAACAGTAGTAATTGAGAATTGGTAAATGTACCATACTACATGTAGTAAGAAAAAGCAAATAACTCAACAAAATGACCTGCAGGTCCGCAAGTCCGCACTATCTCAATCGGTACTAGGTATGTGATACCAGATCTACTCTACAGACCAAAAAATATTCCCTATCTTCAATAACATAACCCATCAACCCAGCGACTATATAAGGCCTGTTTACCCTCCAGCCGGCCGCAACTATAGCTGCTATTATTGGTTTCAATACGAGCACACCCAGAGTCAGAACGAGCACCGGTGTTGGTGGGCTAAAGAAGGGATGCTGAGCAGCCTGAGTTGTTGGGGTAAGCACAGCCCACGTTCAGCAGCGCATGTGTTCCCAGCAAGATTAAACGGGTTAAGCCTAGGCCCAGGCTTGGGCTTATGAGGATGAGGGTTAGGGTCTTGCCGTTGCTCAAAGGTCCTGAGGGGAATGGGGGCTGCGGACGATGAGGAGAGGTAGATCGTTGGCGATGCGCTATTTGGCCTCCCTCATACACTACGGCGGTTGGATCAGGAGATGGAGGGGGGTGCAAGAGGATGGGTAGCATGTTTAGGCATTTTGGTAGTTACGGAACGAGGATATTATCGTAGGGAGTATGATCGCTAGTGAACTCCTAAATTTTGTGAATGATGATGTAAAGAGATTCTGAAAAAGTTAGCTAGTAACGTGTTTCTCCGGGAACGCAATTGGCACCGGGAAACCAATAAAGCATGACATGAACGGGATCGCAAATTGCTGTGAAAATTCAATATGACCCAGAATTACAGAGCTAAATACACTAAAGCCACCCTGAGATATCTTTCGAACATTTCTGATGATCGTTACTAATAGATAGTGAGTATTTAGCTGTGGGAGGGTCATTAAGCCTTGATAATCTTCCCACAGCTATATACTCACTACGATCATAAGAAATAGTTAAAAACACCAAAAGAACTCTCCTATATATGTATGGCTTCATAGGTATTGTTTTAGTGATCATGATGTCCTTCTGTGAGGTGAGGTTGCTTTCCCGGCGATGATCGCTTTCCCGATGAAACACGTTAGTTATAAGTAAGCCTTTATAGTTAATTTATTCACAATTTATCGTAAAAAGGCCTATTCATGGAGTGGTAAATCATCGATTATACATAATTCTGGACAGATGATGACAGTTTCGTGTTCCTGGACTATCTGATTGCTGCCGTCTTTTCGTCCGGTCTAATTATTGTCATCAAGTTAGTTTGTGTAATTGCTGGTGGACAGACTATATTGCGATGAGTATGTTGAGTATGTGGAGTTAAAACTAAGTGAAATATTCTTTGGTTGCTGATCCTGTACAGAGGGTGGTAACATTATTGCGAAAGTGGGTTTCCGTGACCCGATAGTCCTATTGGCTCTTAAAGGAATTTCTGCTGTGAGCACAGACCAAGAAATCCACACCTTTAGCGCTGACTTTCGCATTAATTCTACCAGACTCTCTATATATGTGTGGATTTGTGAAACAACAAGAGCTAGATGCTGGGCCGAAACTATATTTAGCTCTGTCTTTAGGTTTTGTCAATTGGATCAGGAATCTCTAGAGTGATTGACCACTGTAACTAATGAATTAAACTAGAAAAAAAGAAAAAGAAAAAGAAAAGAGTGATTGATCACATCATAATCTATCACTCGGAAACAAGGTCTAAAGTCAGTGATTGGTGGCAAACTCACCAATTATATCAATAGAAAGGCCCAGGATGCCATGTTAGTGTTTAGTTACATGTATATTTGCCTAGCCGGCGCCTCTTGCAGATTGACTGCTGTACCTACATACATGTACATATACCTTCTGATATGTCTTATTGGAGCTCAGTTCTGTAATTTCAGCAGCCAATACTTTGAAAGTCACAGAACGGGTCACCATTAAAACAAAGCTGACTAGTTGTCATAGCGGATCACCTGCCAAAATATATACGATTGATTGATTGATGCATAACCACGATGCTAGGGGCAAAGAACAGAATTGAAAACGTCTTCTATTGGTATTGACAAATAAAACCCACCGCTTTTGTTGTATCACCTACATACCGATTTACCCAATCACCAAGAAAAGAAATACAAAACAAATGAAAGGCTAACAGGAAAACCCGTACCGAAAAGAGAGAAATTACATATGTAACCCGAACCGTATCTTTATGTTCATGCCATAGAAACTAGTGGAGGAAGAAATAGCGAAAAAAAATCTAAAAATTCGCTACCGCAATTGCAATAGCTTGAGCATCGCTGTGGCTGATGCTAACTTGCACTGCCTTCACGCCAGCCTTAAACGCTGCTGCCTTGGCATCGCCATGTAACTGTATTATGTTAGATGTTTGTTTGTGGAAGGATTGAGGAGCGAAAAACATACTTGAACGATAGGAGCACCCTTATCATCACTGAGAATTTCAATGTCCTTTAGCGGGGCCCCAGCACCCTTTGACGCAACACCCAACGCCTTGAATACGGCCTCTTTCGCGCTCCATCTCCCAGCAAAACTCGCTTGCGCACTGGGGGCTTTGCGACAGTACTCCTGCTCAGCAATAGTAAAGTTGCGCTCGACAAAATTCTCGTTGTCAATATTGATACTGGAGATCAGTTCAACATCAACACCAATCTTGCTATTATCACCTGCAGTGGCGCTAGCAAGGTTCTCAACAAGCTTGCGAGTATTCTCGACCGACGGGTCTGCAGGTTTCTTCTGGATCTGTGCGGGGTACATGTAGCTGTTGGTCTTCTTATCAGCCTGTACGCGGGCAAGAGGGTCAAGGAGGACTTGAGTCTCTTGATCGGCAGTATATGGCGGGTCGTTCTTGGCTTGAAACATGTTGTTTTCAACAAGTGAGGTGTGGTAATATCTGTAAGCTTTCTTGTATCGAGAGTTGACCTTAGCTTTGTACGCCTCATATGTCTGCTCATCCAGAGTGGCAAAGAGATATATGGCGTGAACACCGATGGCCTGAGCACCCTTCTGACCGAAACCGAAGGAAGTGACCGAAAATGCCTTGATCCCATCGGTTTGGATGCTTCGACTTGGGTAAAGAATGTAATCAAACTGTTCCAAATTTTGGTCGACGTTATCTGCATTCCTGTTGCCTGGTACGAGACCAGAGTTCAAACACTGGATGGCTCCGTTCATCATCCAGGCACCAGCGGCACCCTTAGGATGGCCAGTGAGATATTTCTGGAAGATACCCAGGATGGCATTGCCCTTCTCCCTTCCCAGATGGGTCAACATCTTCTGGATGGCATCAGATTCATTCTTGTCGTTGGCCTTAGTACTGGTTCCGTGGAAACTGGCAACACCTAAATCGTCAATCGTCAAGCCCCAGGTAGCTAGGGCTCCCCTCAATGGCGCAATTCTGGGGTCCTTCTTCCAGAAGTTGTTGCCCCACGCGTTCAGAGCCTCGCTTTCCTGCCTCTGGGATTCGCGCTCGATGTGGCCAGCACGGTCCTGCATGTACTCGCTCTCATCGAAGTCTGTACCCTGAGATTTCATAGCAGCGACCTCCTCCTGGAGATACATGAGTTCGGACTCGGTCCACTGCTTGATTTGAGCCTTGCGCATATCGAGTTGCCTTTTTCTATATTTGATATCCAAGAGGGGGCTTGGAAACTTGCTGCTGGCTTCGCGAGCGGTAGTCAAAATACCTTGACCAGGGGCAGGAATACTACGCCCAATCTTGTCGGTGGCAGTCGCCGTGAGTGCAACAATACCATAGATTGGAACACCCATCTCCAACGCCAACTTCGCGCTCATAATGAGCTGAACACCGCATCCCTGTGATTCCATGAAACCATTTCGGGTAGTGGTAGTTGGTCTGGACATTTCAGCTGGGGTTCTTCCATGCGCAATCTCCTCCTCAGCGTTGCTCGTGGCCTTCATGTTGGCGAACTCGTAAGAGCCTTCCTCCTGGAAGTCATCAAAACCACCAACGAAGCACACTCTTGCTTTGCCTTCAACAATAGTTTCGTAACCAATATCAAGAGACTCGACAGCAGTAGCACAAGCACCGACGGGAGTCTTGATCGGGCCAGTTGAAGAGAGAAGCAACATGTTAACCCATGCAGACATGGTGTTGATGAAAGATTCCTGCAAAATATCCTTCTGGATCGGCTTGTCTTGCCATCTGCCCTTGTACATCCCTCTCAGAGCGCTCACACCTCCAACACCAGAACCAACACAGTTACCAACTTCTGACAAGTGCACGTACTTGTAGAATTCGTACGGGTCGGTGATACCAGACGCCAGGAGAGCCTCAACAACACTGACAAGGACATAAAGAGTGACTGGATCGACTTGGGTGATGATATCTTCAGGGATGCCATATCTACGGGCGTCCCATCCGGCGGGAATCTGGCCAGCAACAAGGCGGTCGAATTTCAATGCCTTAGGAACGTACAACAACGCACCCTTCTTTAGGCGCACAGTGTACTCACCAGTCTCTGTAAGTTCAAAGATCTCAACCTTATCACCGTGTTGTCTCTTGAATTCTTGTGCATTCTCTTTGCTAGTCTCGAACTGCTCCAAGTCTTGCTCAATAACAACTTCCTGGAGCAATTCCTTCCTTTTAGGGTCATAACCACCGAAAAGCTCACTCTCAATCAAACGGATACCGGAGTGTTCCAAGATGTGCTTCTCGTACTTGGCTTTGACGTCTTTGTCATCGACAGGTTCGTTCGTTTTAGCGTCAACCCACCCGGAGTATGGTTTGCCCTTGATTGGTCCCTTGAAATGCTTGATGAGACCCATGATCCAAGCCATTTCAATGCATCCTTCAAGCGAAAAGTGGCCGTAGGCCTCCATCTCCCACCTAGTCCTCGAATTGCCCCAGGGACCGACCTCAGCAAACCCGGTAATAACAACAACCTTCTCTAAGTCGACCATACCACGGAGGTCTGCAGCCAGGGGTTCAATCTCCTTTTTATAATCTGGAAGTTCCGGGAATGAAAACTTCATGTTCGCACGTGGTTGGATAGTGATCTTTTGGTAGAGTTTCTCCGACTCCTCGCCGTTGACAATCTTGTGCTCGATGGCAGTTTCGACAGTGACCGCCTTGCGAACTTCACAAGTCTCTTGTAGATTCTGGCGGAGCTGGGCAGAAACCTCCTTAAGATTGGGAATATACTGGAAGCCACCATTAAGATCGGCAAAGACCGGCTCGACTTGGCAGAGGTTGACGACAGCTGGAGCCATCAGACCCAGGAGATTGAAAGCCATTTCCTGTTGCGAGAAAGTCCGGACACCAAGTTTCTCAACACCCTCGGCGATAGAGTTGTTGCCACCCATCAAACCAGTACCACGGGTCCATCCGATAACAGCTCCGCAGATTGTGAGGTAGTTACCCCATGATTCGGAGTGCCATCGGGTGAACAATGTCTCTAAAGCTAGCTTGGATTCAGAGTACATGCCGTCGTTGCCGAAGGTACCATGGTTAGGGGAAAGAGGAAGGATGACCTGCGCAGGACGGGTTTCATAGCCACGAGAGGCTTTATTTGTCTTGACCATTCCAAGGAGACGAAGAAGATTTGTCAACATGATTCTGTGCGCAAGTTCGGACTTGGAGTCGAGGCCATCAATTTCACGGCCATTCTCAGAAATAGCGGCGAAGGGAATAACAAAATCCAAATCCCATCCAAGTCCATTCTTTGCGTCATAGACCCAATTTACAAGAGCTTCGCAATCCTGCTTGCTACCTGGAAAAAAAAGGAGAAAAAAAAGTGTTAGACTTAATTCATTAGTAGGTGAGGGTGGAAGTGTTTACCTTGGTTGAATGGTACAACAATCAATTGGGAACCACGGGCTCCAAACTTCGTGTACATAGTCTGGTAGTACTCGGTAACCTCCCGAGAAAATCTGCTAGTAGTAACAACGACTCTAGCGCCACCGCTGAGAAGTCCTTGCAAGACCTCAGCTCCGATAGAACCAGCACCAGCACCAGTCATAAGGACATTCTTTCCATCAAATGTTACACCGGACTAGGAATATATTAGCATTTGCTGACAATAAAAGTAGAGATGACGAAAGCATACGGCAGCAGCCTGTTCCAAGCAATCCAAGTATAATCCAGTCAACTTTTTCGAGTACTCCCAGCTATGATCTTCCTTTCTCTTCAAATGAAGGAATGGGATGCATTCAACCTTGCCCTTCCCTGAATTGTTGTTTTTCTTGTTATTGGCGCCACCTTTCGAGTCACTCTTCTCATGGAGGATTTGGGCCTCATTCATTGCTAAACTCTTGAAGATATTTGCGTAGAGTGTTTTAATCTGCATTTGCGAGGATTTTGTAATTTTGTGTTGCTGTTTGATGATCTTGTAAATCTTGGCAAGGTCATTCTGGACCTTCGTTCGGTTTCCATACTCACTCAGTTTTCCACCAGCAGCCATTTCCTTAACGTAGTGCTCAAGCTTTCGAATCGCAGGTCGTGGAACCTCGGCGTATGACATGTTGCCCTGGGCGTCAATAGTGGTTTGAGGGGCGGTAGGGTATTGAACATCTTTGAAAACGGGAGCCGTGCCAAGGGCCTCTTGACAGTTCGCAATAAGTTGTTCCCCAAGTTCCTTTGCAAGCTTGTATGTCTCACCACGTTCAGTAGGACAGTGATCAATATGGTATTGCATGTACTCAAGCAATGTGGGGTTAGAGCGGTTCATGATATGAATACACCGCGAAACAATTTCACGGTCAACGAGCTTCAGGCGACCAAAGACAATGTCGAAGTACATGTGGAGTGCATCTTGTCGGGCCCAATTCCATGATGAATCGTAAACTCTGGCCTTGAGTGGCGAGAAAGAGGGTTCGATCCCCGAGGCGTAGAACTCCCCGTGCTCGACATTCCATAGATCAAGTTGTGCTTGTAAAACCTTCTGGGTATCCAAAGAGCCAACATATGCCTTATCCCCAGAGCGGAGGTCCATTTTCAGGTACCTTGCCAGGAGCTCAAGCTGTTGTTTGAATAATGCCCTTTGGTCTTTGGTCAAAGCATCAATGGCGGCAGGATCCATCATCATTCCACCACCGCCACCTGCCGAAGAACCTCCTGCTGTAGGCGCAGACAGGGAGATACCGGATGCAGCGGCATACTTTGCCGATACGTCGTCCAAAAATGCCTTTGCGTCATTTTCACTTCCCAATCTTGCCGTTGGCTCCATTGTAATTGCCATCAACAAGACACCATCTTGTCGGCCTGATTGAAGACCCCATCGGTCCCCGAGGTATTTTCTTGCCGTTGTGATGTTGAAGCCACCAGGCATCTTGGAAGAAATCATACGAGCAATCATGGAACTTGACTGCTTACCAAGCTGGCCGTTGAATGTAGTCTGCATTGCCGCACCCAATTCATCCAAGGGGGTATCCTCCGGTTTCTCGGGGGTATTGCCAAATTCCTTTTGTAGATCTAAATTCTTTTTAATATAATTGCGTTCGAATATGATTTATCTGGAATACAAACCTCCTAATATTTCATTTTGCAATGTACTTTTGCCATTGACCAAATCTTTGATGGCTTTTGATAATGGAATTTCCGCCAGAGATTTTTTGAGTTTCTGTGCAATGAGTGACCGAACAATATCTACGGCCTGGACAGGTGCATCTGCAACCTGAGCAGCTGGGCCTGAAGATGGTGCAGGGGCAGCAGCAGCAACGGGGACTGACGCTGCTGGAGCATTGGCAGGTGCTGAGGACGAGGCCGCAGAAACTTCTGGGGTTGCCTCTTCTTCAACGGGTTCGACATCGTAGTAGATCTCCTTTGCGTCCTTGTTGTAGCAAAGGATTTGACGCTGGAGAGATTGGGCAGCATCATATGCCTCATACTTCGCTGCAAGAGTGCGCCGGGCCATACCGCCAAGAGTGTCGGAGGGACCAATTTCAACAAGTCGTTCCGCCGAATGCTGAGAGAGAATCACATCCTGGGTTTCAATCCTGAAAATTGTGAGTTAGTAGCTTAATGATAATGAATATCGGGGTGAGTTCAAACCATCTAACGGGACTGGCGAATTGGTAGGCCAGAAGCTCCACCATTAAGGTGTAAGCCAATTCCTGTTCTTGTTCAGGTCTCATGGTTGGTTGTGATGAGGATGTTCAAGCTTTCGGAATTAAAAGGTTTCCAGGTGGGGAAGGCGGGGTATTAAGAGTGAGAATCGTGGAGCCCGTGAATCAAAACCTGTGTAGAGGATTGATGAAGATGAAAATAAAAATCCTCGACGGAAAAAATGATGAAAAGAGACTTGAATTAATGGCCGTTCCGGGGCAGCGTGTAGCTACTGGCTAAACTCCTTGGTGATAGGTTTCGTTTTTGTCAGCGGTAAGAAGGGAATGGAGATTGGCCGGCGGATACGGGGAGTCAACGCACGGGGAGGGGAGAGAATGGATTGAAGTAGGTAAAGAGAAGACGTGGAGAATGAGGGGGGTCAAGAAAGGCTATTCACGCAGCAACGGAGGAGAAGCTATTCAACGCCAGGTCCTCTCTCTCAAGCCAATACCACTGGGGCTACAGGGACTGCTGCAGGCACTATCACCAGGACACTTTATCGCTCTATCAGTGACTCTCAAGGGAAACTCTTTACCCCCCCTTGGTGGGGTCTACCCGCAGATTCTTAGTTTTTCAAACGCAGGGATCGGAAAGTGTTGGGACCCAGTCTAGTTTGGAATATCAAGCGTCAAGACCTATGTACTCAGAAACCGCACCTTTCACCGCAAATATACCCCAATGTTTCCCTGTGCTTCCTTTCCTCTCCGTTCCCCCCCTCCTCCCCTTTCTAAGGATTACCGCAGAATCTCAGGAATAACGAATCTGACTGGGCTGGAATACCACTTACCCATTGGTCAAGACGACCAAAAGTTACGCTTTGGGTCTGTCGGATTGAGGCTCAACAAGTATTTGACCAATCCGAAGCCCAAGGTTCCAGTCCAGTTCGATTCGTTATTCCTGAGATTTTGCGGTAGTACGGTAGATATACATCTTACCTATCGAAATTTTTCTGGGCTGCCGCTAAAGCTTTTGCTTTTGCTTCAATTCCAGTTTTTCGGCCCACCGGAAGAAAGTTCATTGGTTGCTTTCGGCCCGAATCTCGGTGACGACGATAATAGGCTTAAGCTGAAACTTTCTTTTACAGACCCGCCACCGCGGTAGAGAACTGCATACATGAAATAAGCAACTATCACCGCAAGCCCTGTGTTACAGAGATATGTACTCGCAATCAACCATAAGAACCTGAAAATGCGAGTGATGGAGACAGGGATAATTGGTATAGAGAATTGTTTTGATCCATACAAAGTATCCTTGTCATCGGCACCTGCATTTTCAGGTTCTTATGGTTGATAGCGAGTAAATATATATTGCGCAAGCAGGTATGAGCTCATGTTTGAATCGCGATGTCTGTGAGTGGCAAGCATAGCACGGTTATAGTTCTGATAAGAGAATTGACTCCTTGCTGCTCCCAACAAGTGATACATACAACCAATTCCCATCAAAGTTCGGTCGGTACCTATATTGTCATAGTAATCAATGTCATCGTAATAATTCTTCATCGATGAGATTAATAGCCGCGTTTATCGATAAGCCGAGGATAAAGAGAGCACATAGTGATCATCGATTGCGATGTTTTCGGGATGAGAATCATGAGATGAAGCACTTTGGAACACACACCTTTATTTATTGTTTGTTGAAGGTTGAGGAATATTCCAGACCGTTGTTGGGAAGAGGGCCAAAGGGTCCTGGATCGACCAGCGATAGGCAACGGGGCTGCAGGGGCAAGTTGGGTCCAGAGAGGCGGGGCCCTGGCCTGACCCAACTTGTTCCCCTCAACATTTTGCCCGCGATTTGAGCTCTTGTCAGGGTTGTTGCCCCTCACGGGTAAGAAGAAAAAAACATTTCAGAGAAAGCCGCTGCATGTAGGTGCGCGCGTTTGTAAAAAGAAAATAGCTCTGTTCTGCATGCTTTGGTAGCTCTCGTGTATGGTGGAGTCCTTGCGTCCTAGTCTACTCTAATCCGTGCCACGCATTTCCATTTCCATATCTTCCTCTAGAATTACTTCAGTTCTTCTCCCCCCCTCTTTCTCTATCCCCTCTCCCCTCTAGTTCTACCATCCTTTTCCATCATCCTCTTTAATCAATTTCACGAACCATCACGACCCAGGATCAGGAATTGAACAAGTTTTTCTCTTCCTTTCATCCCGTTTTCCACTTAATTGAGGAATCAGTATTAATTAAACTAGAGCTTTGTGCTTCCTTCGTGAGTTTCCGTCCTAGAATATGTGATAGCAGGTGCAATTGATTTTGCCATCAAGGAATTCTCTCGACTTTTTTTTTTTGCCTGCATCGTACTGACTGACCTCTTAGCTTCTAAGACGAGGCAACCAATTCCTTACACCCAACGAGACACTTCACCACACTTGATCATGTACGGCACCACAGGAACAACCACTGGTGTCTCTACCCCGCATTCTGCATCCTCTCTGCGTCCCCTCGTGCTCACCCATGGTTCTTTGGAGCATGCCCTCCTCGTTCCAACAGCCCTCCACTACCATGCATCCGAGCTTCGTCAGCGGTTCTCTACTCATTTGCCTAACCCCACAGATGAATTGGCTCTCGATGATGAGCCATCATCCGTGCCCGAATTGCTTGCCCGCTTCTTGGGATATGTTACACAGCAGGTTCTTGAGGGAGAGGATGATGCTCAGGGAACCTATGAGGATGTCCTGCGACTTGTATTGAGCGAGTTTGAGTCTCGCTTTCTGAGAGGAAATGAAGTTCATGCTGTGGCCGCTCAATTACCCGGTATCCCTTCAAAAAGAATTGATGTCGTAAAGCATTACTATGCTGCCCGCCAAGCTACAAACCGCCCAATCAAAGCCCACGAATCGGCCCTTTTCCGCGCCGTTACTGATGGAAAGGCTGGTATCTATGCCGTCTTCGGCGGTCAGGGAAACATTGAGGAGTACTTTGACGAGCTCCGAGAGTTGCACAATGTTTATGGCGGGTTGGTTGAAGAGTTTTTGATCTCTTGCGCCCATGTATTGAGCTCGTTGTCACGAGATCCCAAGGCAGCAAAGGTATACTCGAAAGGGTTGGATGTTATGAGGTGGCTGCAGGATGAAGATGCCACACCGGACCTCACATATCTTGTTTCTGCGCCGGTTTCATTTCCCTTGATTGGGCTGGTCCAATTGGCGCATTATTTTGTTACTTGTAAGATTCTTGGAAAAGAGCCGGGCGAACTGCGAGAAAGGTTTTCCGGTACCACTGGTCACTCGCAGGGTGTCATTATGGCTGCTGCAATCGCCTCATCATCAACCTGGGAATCATTTTACCAGGTCGCACATGATTCCTTGACGGTTCTATTCTGGATTGGATGTCGTTCGCAACAAACATACCCCCGTACATCACTCGCCCCCAACGTTCTCCAGGACTCAATCAATGCTGGTGAAGGCACGCCTTCTCCCATGTTGTCTGTCCGAGATCTTTCACAAGCTCAGGTACAACAACATGTGGATACTACAAATCACCATTTGCCCTCAGACAGGCATATTCACATCTCGCTGATCAATGGTGCTCGAAACGTCGTTGTTACTGGTCCCCCACAATCTCTCTATGGTCTCAACCTGAGTCTCAGGAAGGTGAAGGCGCCGACCGGCTTGGATCAGAACCGAGTTCCATTCACCGAGAGGAAGGTTCGATTCACCAACCGATTTCTGCCCATTTCTGCGCCTTTCCATTCACCATACTTGGAGGCAGCAACATCAATCATTGAAGAGGATCTCAAAGGCATCGCATCTTTCAACCGAAAAGATCTTGCAATTCCAGTCTATAACACATATAACGGCGAGGACCTCCGTACTGTCAAGGGCGACGAATCGATAATTTCCGAACTTGTTAATATGATCACTAGGCTCCCAGTTCATTGGGAGGCCGCTACGGTGTTCCCTAAAGCAACCCATATCTTGGACTTTGGCCCCGGTGGTATCTCCGGCCTCGGTGTTCTCACACACCGCAACAAGGATGGCACTGGTGTCCGAATAATCATTGCCGGAGCATTTGAGGGAACCAATAGTGAGGTGGGATATAAACCGGAACTATTCGATAGGGATGACGAGCACGCCGTAAGATACGCTGTCAACTGGCTCGATCAGCATGGACCAAAGCTTGTCAAGACTAAGCAAGGCCAAACCTTCGTGGATACTAAGTTCTCTAGGCTTTTGGGAAGAGCGCCTGTAATGGTTGCAGGAATGACTCCTTGTACTGTCCCATGGGACTTTGTTGCTGCTACGATGAATGCTGGGTACCAGATTGAGTTGGCTGGTGGTGGATATTACAATGCACGAGGACTCACCGAAGCATTGCGCAAGATTGAAGAGGGTACCACACCAGGTGCTGGTATTACTGTCAATTTGATCTACGTAAACCCACGTGCTATGGCCTGGCAAATTCCACTCCTCCAGCAGCTTCGTTCTGAAGGTGTACCGATCGAAGGTCTCACTATTGGCGCCGGTGTACCATCTATTGAGGTTGCCAACGAGTATATTGAACAAATTGGGTTGAAGCACATTTCTTTCAAGCCCGGCTCTATCGACGCCATCCAGCAGGTCATCAACATCGCCAAGGCGAACCCAACCTTCCCAGTGATCCTTCAGTGGACTGGTGGCCGTGGCGGAGGGCATCACTCTTTTGAAGATTTCCATCAGCCAATTCTGCAAATGTATGGAAGAATCAGGAAGTGTGAGAACATTGCACTTGTTGCTGGCTCTGGTTTCGGTGGCGCTGAAGACACATACCCATACCTCACCGGCAAGTGGTCCGAGAGGTTCCAATACCCCCCGATGCCATTCGACGGTGTTTTGTTCGCCAGTAGAGTAATGACTGCTAAAGAGGCCCACACCAGTTTGAATGTAAGAGACCTTTCCCTTCATTTTGATCTCAATGAGCAATCACTAACCTAGCATTCTTATATCGATACAGGCCAAGAAAGCAATTTGTGAAGCCGAAGGATTGGATGACAAAGACTGGGAAAAAACCTACAAGGGTCCAGCAGGAGGTGTTATTACTGTTTTGTCGGAGATGGGTGAACCTATTCACAAGCTTGCTACTCGTGGTGTGAAGCTTTGGTAACTAGTCCACAGCCCCGATTAAACCGAGCATGACTAATATCCTGCAGGGCTGAGTTTGACCGCACCATTTTCGCTCTCGACAAAGCTAAACGTCTTGTTGAGCTCAAAAAACAACGTGATTATATCATAAAACGTCTTAATGCCGACTTTCAGAAGACATGGTTTGGTCGCAATACCGCGGGCGAGGCTGTTGATCTTGAGGACATGACTTATGCCGAAGTTGTTCGCCGCATGGTTGAGCTCATGTACGTGAAGCATGAGTCTCGTTGGATCGACCCCTCATTGAAACGTCTCACTGGTGACTTCATCCGTCGTGTCGAAGAGCGCTTCACCACCGCCTTAGGCCAACCTTCACTTCTCCAAAATTATGCCGATTTGGATGATCCTTTCTCCACCGTTGAAGGCATTCTCAGCCACTATCCCGAAGCCAACACACAGCTTATAAATGCTCAAGACATGCAACATTTTTTGTTACTTTGCCAGAGGATGGGCCAGAAGCCAGTACCGTTTGTTCCTTCTCTTGACGAGAATTTTGAATATTGGTTCAAGAAAGATTCTCTTTGGCAGTCTGAGGATCTTGAGGCGGTTGTAGGACAGGACGTTGGGAGGACTTGTATTCTTCAGGGTCCCATGGCTGCAAAGTACTCTACGATCGTCAACGAACCCATCAAAGAAATTTTGGACGGTGTTCACAACGCCCATATCGCTTCATTGACCAAGGATCTCTATAATGGAGATGAAGCAGCTATCCAGGTTATTGAGTACTTTGGTGGCAGGAAGTTGACCGCAGCTGGAGATGTTGAGGAGGTGGATGGATTAACCATTTCTACGGAAGCGAACAAGATCACTTATAGATTATCCTCTTCGCCATCGCAGGGCGCCCTTCCCGATGCGGACTCGTGGTTGAAGTTGCTTGCAGGAAATAAACGCTCATGGAGACACGCACTCTTCACCACCGCCGTGTTTGTTCAGGGCAACAAGTACCAGGACAACCCGATGAAGCGAATTTTTTCACCTGCACATGGTATGCTGGTCGAGATTACTGATGCTGATAAGTGGGAAAAGACTGTCATCACCGTCAAGGAACAACACCAAGGCAGTGGGCGTTACGTCAAGACAATGGAGGTGAAGATGACTGCTAAGAAGGAAATTTCTCTTATTATGTATGAGGAGCGGACTGCCCTCGGAAAGTCGGTTGGATTGCCCATTCTGCTCGAATACCACCCAGAGACCGGATATGCCCCGATTCGTGAAGTCATGGAGGGCAGAAACGACAGAATCAAAGAGTTCTATTACCGCCTTTGGTTTGGTGATGAGAAGGTTCCTTTGGACGCATCTGTTACCGACATGTTTGAGGGTGGCCAGAGCACGGTAACTGGACAGGCAATCGCTGACTTTGTTCATGCTGTTGGGAACAATGGTGAGGCTTTTGTGGAGCGACCCGGAAAAACTGTATATGCCCCCATGGACTTTGCGATTGTTGTCGGATGGAAGGCTATCATCAAGGCCATCTTCCCAAGAACCATCGATGGAGACCTCCTCAGACTTGTGCATTTGTCAAATAGTTTCCGTATGCTCCCAGGAGCTGAGCCGTTGCAAAAAGACGATATTGTCGACACTAAAGCTCATATCAACTCTGTCTTGAACCAGCCATCAGGAAAGATGGTTGAGGTTTGTGGAACGATTTCGAGGGACGGGCGCCCAGTCATGGAAGTCATCTCCCAATTCCTTTACCGTGGTGTTTACACCGACTATGAAAACACATTCCAGAGGAAGGTCGAGACCCCCATGCAGGTGACCCTGACCTCAAGTAAGGATGTCGCTGTTCTCAAGTCCAAGGAATGGTTCCAGCTTGATGAGCCGGAGACTGAACTCCTCAACAAGACTCTCACTTTCCGTCTTTCTAGCTTTATCCGCTTCAAGAGCGAGAAGGTCTTTAGCTCTGTTGAGACTGTCGGAGAGGTTTTGATTGAACTTCCTACCAAGGAAATTATCCAGGTCGCGTCTGTGGTGTACGATGCCGGTCAGAGCCACGGAAACCCAGTCATTGATTACCTAGAACGTCATGGATCAAGTATCGAACAGCCAGTCAACTTCGAAAACGCCATCCCTCTCAACGCGGGGACACAGCTTATCATCCGTGCTCCTGCGAGTAACGAGGCCTATGCAAGAGTTTCTGGAGACTTCAATCCGATCCACGTCTCAAGGACTTTCTCCAAATATGCCAACCTCAAGGGAACAATTACTCACGGAATGTTCTCATCTGCAGCTGTTCGCTCCCTTGTTGAGACATGGGCTGCCGAGAATAATATCGGCCGTGTCAGGTCTTTCTCTTGCTCATTTGTCGGGATGGTGTTGCCGAATGACGATATCGAAACCAAGTTACACCACATTGGTATGGTCAGTGGTAGGAAGATCATCAGGGTTGAAACGACCAATAAGGAGACAGAGGAAAAGGTTATTGTCGGGGAGGCGGAGGTTGAGCAACCGGTATCAGCGTATGTCTTCACTGGACAAGGTTCTCAGGAGCAAGGAATGGGAATGGATCTGTATGATTCTTCACCCGTTGCCAGAGAGGTTTGGCAGAGAGCTGACAAGCACTTCATGGATAACTATGGTATGTTGAAAATCGTTTGTGTGCGCAAGCTCAAATTGACTAACGTTCATCAAAGGATTCTCAATTACAAATATCGTCAGGAACAACCCGAATGAGCTCACTGTTCACTTTGGTGGTCCGCGCGGAAAGGCTATCAGACAGAACTATATGTCAATGACTTTCGAGAGTGTCATGGCCGATGGTTCCACTAAGTCTGAGAAGATTTTCAAAGAAATCGATGAAAGCACAACTTCCTACACCTACCGCTCGCCTACCGGTCTCTTGTCCGCCACTCAATTTACTCAACCCGCACTTACACTCATGGAGAAGGCGTCGTTCGAGGACATGAGATCCCGAGGTTTGGTTCAGCGTGACTCCGTCTTTGCTGGCCACTCACTTGGTGAATACTCTGCACTTGCCGCGCTTGCCGAAGTTATGCCCATTGAGTCACTTGTTTCTGTTGTGTTCTACCGTGGTTTAACTATGCAAGTCGCTGTTGAACGTGACGCTGAGGGAAGGAGTAACTATTCGATGGTTGCAGTCAATCCTAGCAGGATCTCTAAAACCTTCAACGAGCAAGCTCTTCAATATGTTGTTGATAACATTTCAGAGGAGACTAAGTGGCTACTGGAAGTTGTCAACTACAACGTTGCCAATCAGCAATATGTTTGCGCTGGAGATGTGAGTTTTATCCCCCCTTCATGATCTTTATTGAATCGTTACTAATTTTATCAGCTCCGTGCCCTCGACTGCCTTACCAATGTCCTCAACTTCCTTAAGGTCCAGAAAATTGATATCCAAGCTCTCATGGCCAAAATGTCACTTGAGAGTGTGAAGGAGAAGTTGGTCGAGATTATTCAAGAATGTGCCAAGCAAACTGAGGCAAAGCCGAAGCCACTCGAACTCCAGCGTGGTCTTGCTACAATCCCTCTTCGTGGCATCGATGTCCCCTTCCACTCGACCTTCTTGCGCAGCGGTGTCAAGCCATTCAGAAGTTTCTTGATGAAAAAGATCCTCAAGAGCTCTATTGACCCCAGCAAGCTTATTGGAAAATACATTCCAAACGTCACTGCGAAACCGTTTGCCTTGACCAAGGAATACTTTGAGGATGTTTACAGGTTGACGAACAGTCCTAGAATCGGGCAGGTTCTTGCAAACTGGGATAAATATGAAGATTCTCCGGCTGCTTAATTGTGAATCTCAAAGGATTTTTTTTTATGTAAATGTTTTTTTTTTCTTGCACTCCTTTTCTCTTAAAATACCGAAGGCTGGGTTTGGGTTCGGGATTGGGACTAAAATACTCATTGGTTTCCTTTTCATTGGTTTTCTGTGGCGGCAGTTGTGTTTCTTTTCGTTAATTTTGTTTCTCGTCTGTACTATGCATTGCAACATTTTATTCCTTATTTCAGATACCAAGATGCATGAACGGGGTATATAGATTTTGTTGGAATTGAAGCTATCAACCTTGAATAACTTTCACTACTTAATATGCCAGCGAGAATTAGTTTTAGTGTGACAGGGCGAATTAGTTTTGGAGCTTTTGGTCGTGAAGTAACCTCATATTGATCGGCCTAATGTGTAATGACCACCGTAATGTACGACGGTCCCCTGGAGTACATGAGATCGAGTGATGGCGTATGAAGATATATACCACCACTCAACAATGAAAAAAGATCCGCTCTGCTCGGTAGTAGTATCGGTATTCCGCTGCGTCACGTGCCCCATAAGTAACCAATGTTATCTATCCGAAACCCTGCTCTTCGGCGTCCCGCCTGTATCGCGTATATATACATGTAGGCCCTGCCAGCAATACATACATACCCCCCCCCCCCCCAACTACAGCACCATAGCCAGTGCAGCCGCCTCTCAGCGTAGCGGTATAGAACAGGGTACACCAAGACAAGAAGGGGGGGGGGGGGCGCTACTGTCACACCCACAGCGCCCGTATCCAACCAGCATTGATAGTAATGGCCGTGGGCCTCCTCCTCCTCCTCCACGGCCACGCCCGTAACCGCCGCCATAGGGTTTTGAGAGCGGGGGAGATGGTGAGAAGAAGGTTTCCTGGGGATGGGACGTCGGCGAAGGGCTCTGCGGTCATGGGTTTCATTTTTTCTTTTTTTTTGGGGGGGGAGGGGCCGGGGGGTGGCTAGCTAGCTATATGTGGGGTGCTGTGGGACTTTTGGGTGTGAGGTGGGTGAGGTGCGGTGTGATGGAGCGCGGGTGATAAAGGAGGGGGCGTGGGGATGGGGCCTTTTATGGGGCGGGGTGTGGGATCTAGTATAGAATGGGGTGGCCGTGTGGGGGTCTTTGTTATAACCGTGTTTGCGGGAATCGCGGCTAGGGAGCTGTTTCGCCAGGTGCGCGTTGGAAGTGGTAAAGGTGTCTAGGCGGTTGCTGCTCACTGGAGGAAGAGGCAGCTGCTGTGTGGTTTGGGATGGGATGGAGAGTTCTGTTCTGTCGTTAGCGAGGTGGAAGAAAGAAATATTATGGGTGTGGAGTGGGGGGGGGGTGGGGGCTTGGCATTATGGGGTTTTGGGCATTTTGATCATTTCCACGAGGTGGGGGATGGATGGGGGTAAACCTTAATTTTCACCCCGCCCCGCCCCACGGTGTGAAAGAGTAATAAACACATATCATCCGCTTAACGACATAAATCAGATACATCCTAGTATACTCTGTGTTGTCGTTTTTCTTTCTTTTCTTTTTTTCTGCTCCGGCAGCTGGTCAAATTGGTGCATTATGCACTTTGTATATAACTAATACCAATATCTGTTTCTAGGTCTGCGCGCAGCCACCACCGACGAAAGCCGTTCTGCCCAAATCTCCGTCTGACAATGGCCCCCCCCCCCCCCCCCTCTTATATCTAATGTATATAGTGAGTGCATACATGTACAGCGACCGGAATGATCTATGGAAAAACAGGTGGGTGAAATTGTATGGCGAAATGTCTGTGCACCATATAGCTGTTTTTTCCATAGATCATTCCTATCGCTGTATAGCCGCGTTCGAAAAGTCCTGGCACCCTACTATATTGAGTCCGTTAATGAATTGTAGCTACCAACAACCATATTTGCTCCCGCATATTCATAACGTTTGGGGCATGATCACAATGGAGATACTAAAGCTCTCTCCAATTATGACCTTGAATACAAGCAGAAAGACCCCTTCGTGGTTTGGCCTAGGGGTGCCAAGTCTTTTCGAACGCGGCTGTACATACATAGCAGTATTCTAGCAGTAGTACTCGCCGGCCCCAGCATGCACCTCCAACAAAACAGAGCAACCATATAAATAAAAAGAGACAAAATAAGACAGGGAAGCAAACGGCACCGCAAACCCCCGCCATCCTACTCCTCCCACCCCCGGGTTAGGCCACAGACCTTTCAGACCGGCCAGGCGCAACTACATGTACCTACACGATAGTCGGGCAGAGAACTTTGGTGCCAAAGTCGCTAAGGATAACTAGCCGCAGTACTGGGTGGCGCTAGTACGATAGCAAATGTTCCTCCTACATACCAATGCCCGGCGCCGGCCTCGAGTGATCTGTATATATTACTGTGCGTTTGATTTTGGTTGGAGGGGAGGAGCGCCCGCGGTGTGTGGTGATTCCCGGTGCGCTGCTATAGCTGGGTGTCGATATTGACAAACGGAAAAAAAAAAGATAAGAGTCCGCAGATAAATTAACAGCCCGCCTACTACATGATGTATGTACATGTACCTACACAGCGCCTTGATCGAAAAAACCCCCCACGTCAAGGGGCAGCAGGCCGGGTCCGGTTGATAAGAAAAAGGTTTTAACTATGTACATGCAATGTAGATCTGTTGCCTCCGAGTGATGGTCCATGACCCGGTCAGGTCTTTCATGTACCGGGGAGGGGGGGGGAAGGGCGCACCTAGAGTATGGAGACCCCCCCCCCCCATGTCCGTTGGATTATTTGTAAAAACGCCATGGGGTAGCAATCATAGCAACCAAATGATGCAGTATGATCTTTTTTTTTACTTGGACTTATGGCGCGAGAAGGCATAGGGGGTGGGTGTCAACTTCAGAGGAACTTTTTTTGTATGGGAATTGGGGAAAATTCCACCGTTAGGCTGAGTATGGGGGTAGATATCCAAATTTCTATAGATAGGTTGGCTGCAAACGCCGAAGTTTACACACCTACCCACCATAGCTTCTCGAGCTATATGTGGAATCAAAAAACCGAGACGTGCAGTAGTATCTCCCCCCCCCCCCCCCTCCCTGCCTACCGCGTTATCCTGCCATATCATTCCAGGCCACGCCGCCGCCAGAGACTCTGTTGAGGGTTGTTATTTGAACGGGAAGCCAAAATATTGATGATTGATGGCTGGCAACGGAGTCGTCTTGTCAGTAGATGACAACGCGATAGCGGCACATATATCACAGCTCCCCTCAACAACCATGACTTCAAAAAGGCCTGAAACTAAGAGGATAGAATATTTAGGATACCATCTACTCTTTATTTCATGACGTTTCCGGACTGGACTGGGTCTGCATATGGGCGTAAATCGTGCATAACAACCATATCTTGATGGTATGCAGACCCAGTCCAGTCCGGAAACGTCATGAAATAGAGAGTATTATACCCTGAAGTCTTGTGAATTTGCAATTAATATTAAATGTGTGTGGCTTCAATGAGAAATTTCAGCTGTAAATGGTGATTTGGGCCCAAGTTCTTTACCCATAATATCTCAACAACGATAAGAGCTTTCTTTCTTCGAGGTATGTATAGATTTCTATGTTGACTATATGACCCTGGACACCCTTGATTGAATTGCAGGAATCTTCTGGCTAGTGCATGTGTATGTAGCTATTCTCTCAGAAGTATCCGTATCCAAATCACAATATTCACTAATCACGATGTCACGGGGGCAGAAGTGTAGCAATAATATTGTAGGCAAAAGATATTTGTACTCTGTACTCTGGATGTCTGTAATCTATGATTATCTTTTTTTTTCTTTTCGTTCAATTCATTTGATAGTTACCAACTGGGGGGGATTTTTATATTTCGTGTGGTGCTGTCGTGACTGCCAGGACTTTTTTTAACACGACTGTAGGTACATAGTACCCAAGTACATACTGCCGCTGCAACACAAAATTTGTAATGGGAACACCATACAAAACCAGAAACACTTGAATCACCACTTTTAAAAACCAGAGTGCACACGGCCAAAGAAGGGGCACAAAACCCTAGAACCCTCTCAGCTCCATCTTGGGGTTGGGGTGGCTGTAAAAAAAAGGGTATATTACCAAAATACAGCTGTCCTAGTTCTACATATACCTACTCCCAAACACTTGCTTTGCTTGGCTGCCGCCACTCAAGTGTCACTTAAATCCATACCAGCCGCCAGCCCGCTAGCCCGCGCGCGCGATCAGATTTTTCTTTTCCAGACCCTCGTTTTTTAAGCCCCCCCCGGTACTCGCGCGGCGGTCTGTGTCTTGTTGATATGTACCCGGCCGCGGCGTCGGCGGGGGACAACAGTCCGGCCATGCAACCAACCAACCAACCAACCCACATGTACCAGAATGTACTCCAAAACCCCCAACCAACGCGACCTGAAAAAACGGCTCTGCAGACTCCAGTCCAGCCTGCATGTTCCAGAGACTCGTTTTTATCATCATGGTGCACACGGCGGCCTAGAGATCTAGATACATGTAGGTACATATCTACCCATCTATCTATCCATCTGTCTATCTGTCTGTCTGCTCGGGTTCCTGTTGGGGAGGCATTGTGGCTGTGTTCTGGCTGGGTACATGTATACACACACACACACACACACACACACATACAAAACCGCACAAACCCCCCCCACCCCAAGCTATCATACCGGTATGGCTACATGTATGTACATGTACACTCAACAACGCCCCCCCCCCCCACCCCCCGAGTATATTCCACACCCAGCACCCAGCACCCAGCACCCGCAGCTAGAGAGCTCTAGATAGATATCCGCCCCGAGCCCTGCTGGTGCCGCCGCCCCCATGCGTGTGGTGAACTACATGTAGCTTGGTTATAACCCCGGGCGGGCGACGAGTGATGGCTCATGACCGGGACCGGACGGACGGACGGACGGACGGGTGAGCTAGCTAGCTAGGATAGTTGAGTGTAGTGTAGTGTAGTGTACAGATAGCTACATGTAGCTATCTGGGGATTGGTTGCTGCCGCTGCTACCCAGTAGTGGTAGTGGCGGCAGTAGTGGTAGTAGTAGTATTATGTATGTATATACAGCTAGGGGAGGGAGGGAGGGGTAGAGCTACACAGTAAAGTGGACTTAAAGCAAAGACAGGGGAGAGACGCAGAGGGGGAGGGATACAAAAAACTACATGCAGAGAACCGGCCGGGGGGGGGGGGGGGGCAACAATAGCTAGCTAGAAGAAGAGGTAAAAAGAGGGGGAGGTAAAGCAGAGAAGAAGAAGAAGAAGAAGAAGACTAACACTAAAGATTACCAGTTAATTGATACTTTGATACTTGGGATACTTGATGCTCGATACTCGATGCTCGATACTTTTGATACTTTGATACTGACTGCAGCAGCAGCCCAGCGGCAACACCACTCCATGCAGTCGTACCAGCAACAGCTACTAACCATTAATAATAACCAGACAACCCCACGCACGCAGCATCCTATCCGGGGGGGGTATCAAACGCCAGCACCGCTACAGAACGCCAACCCGAGAAACCAGAGAGCACCCCCCACCCCCCCCCGAAAGCCAGAGCCAGAAAAGAAAGAGAAAAAAACCAACCCCACCCCGAACCTACGACCACTCCACAAATCTCACAACCCTCCTGCACACGCCCCCGACCTCCCTGTCCCGCACCACACTCTCCAACCTCGCCCACTCGCCGCTGCCCTCCCCGGCATCCACCAGCGCCCGCATCTCGGCAGCACCCATCACCCCGTCCGCCTCGCTCCCCGCAAAGTCGAGGTCCAGCAGCGCCCGCTCCCCAATGTACGGCAGCTTCGTGTGCAGGATGCTCATCCCGCGGCTGTGCGGCCGCCGCTGCGCATGCGCCCGGTACAGGTCGATCAGTGGCAGCGCGGCCGCTGCCGTTGCCGGGGCGGTGGTGGCGGTGGTGGTGGTGGTGGTGAGGGCGAGGAGCGTGCTGGCGGTGGCCGTGGCGGCGCTGAGGGTGTTTGTGGCGGCGCTGAGGGTGTTTGTGGCTGCGGCGGTGATGGTGCTGGCGACGGCGGTGATGCCGGCGACGACGGCGGCGGCGGTGCAGGCTGCTTCGGAAGCTGGTGCGGTGGGCGGCTTGCGCCGCTTCTTGGGGGGGGTGGTGGGCGACGGGGGTGCGGATGGGGTGGGGGCGGGGGCTCTTTTGCGTTTTGGGGGGGCGAAGGCGGCGGGTGGGGGGTCGATGAAGCTGACGGTGAAGATGCCCTCGGCGGGCTTGGTGGTGGTGGTGGTGGTGGGAGTGGTGGTGGTGGTGGGAGCAGTGCTGCTGGGGGTGTAGAAGGGGTCGATGCGTGCGGGGCTGACCATGGACGGGTCCCACTCGGTGGTGTCCGAGTTGATGGCGGTGTGCGTGTGCGTGTGCGGGCGGGTGGAGAGCGGCGAGGAGAGCAGGCGGTGGTTGAGGGGGTGGTGGCGGAGCGGGGGGAGGGGCGGGGTGAACGGGAGGGGGGGCATTGCGGCGTGGCTGTTGTGGGGATGGATGTGGGGGGGTGGAGGAGAGGAGATGGGATGGAGGTGTGGGGGGGGGGGGGGATCAGAGGAGATGGAGGTGGATGAGAGTGGAGCAGAGGAACACACGCAGCATGCAGACGGCAGGGGCTGCTGTCACACGTCTCGCACTAAGCAGCAGCGGGAGTGTTCTATTTCCGGAGGCGGGGCCGTCGTTGCCTCGTCATTGGCAGCATCATGGACTGTCACTCGGTCATGTTTTGGGGGATTTGGGGGGCAGTGACGGGGGTGATGGGGGTGGTGGTAGATTCAGTCATGGGGGGGTGGGGGGGAGTTAGGGGAGTGGTGAGTGGTGAGAATGTGAGAGTGTGAGAGTGATGGGGGGTGGGTGGCTGACGGCTGGCTGGTGGAGTGGCTACGTACACATTACATGCAGCTAGCTAGCCGGGAGGGGAGGGAGAGGGCACACGGGCACTCCCACGCAACCAACGTAACAATCACTGGCTGTGGCTGCCCCGCGTAAGAGGAGGAAGCGAGAGAGGCGTAGGGGGAAGGAAATGCATGTACACACCTACACCTGCAGCCGCTGTAGCAAGGAGTGTGGATATGGATATGGATACATGCAGCTGGTGGGTAGAAAGGAGATGTAGCTACATGCAGCTAGCGAGAAGAGAAATATGTATGTAGCTAGCTAGTAGAACAGGAATAGATACCTGGTAGAGAACAGAATAATAGTAATAATAATGATAAAAAGGAACAAGAAAAGATAATGAATACTAGAGACAAAAGAGGAAGTTTCGAAAAAGATGTAACCCGCGCCCTACTCCCCCCTCCCCCCATGCCTGACCGGCGCCCGCTTGACATACGCCCTCTTCATTGCCGCCTCCGCCGCCGCCTGCCTCGCCGTCCTACACACCACCGCAGACACCACATACCGTGCGCCCTCGCCGCCCTCCCCTCCCCTCCCGTCCCCTCCTCCTCCCCATCCACCTCCATCACCTCCATCCCCCCCTCTCCCCTCCCTCTCCCTCTCCCCCACAACCACCTTCTCGTCCACCCCGCCCACACCACCACCACCGCCCTCCCCGCCAGCAGCCAGCTCCTCCATCAAGATGCTCGAGCACGGGTCGCACGCAACGTACTCGCACCGCTCAATGATGCAGCGCCAGGGGTGCCTGCGCTGCTCAGTGGTGGTGGTGGTGGGGGTGGGGGTGGCGGGGCTGGTGGGGCTGGTGGGGCTGGTGCTGGTGGGCGACCAGCTGTCTGCGAAGCGCTCGCTGCAGCGGCGGCACCGGAAGGCGTGGCCCTGCGGGCGGTGGACAAAGAAGTGGCCGCCGTTGGTGCGGCAGTCGTGCATTGCGCGGGGGAGGGGTTCGTTGGCTGTGGACTGCGGACTGGGGATTGTGGATTGTGGATTGTGGGTTGTGGATTGTGGGTGTGGGTTGTGGATCGGAGGCGCGGTGGGGGGTGCGGGTGGTAGGCGCGAGGGTGGTGGTGGTGGTGGGTCTGGGCGCTTGTATATAGATGTCTGTGGTGGGGAGCAGCCAGCTGGCTGGCTGGCTGGTAATAGACGGTAGAGAGAGTGTGGGTATTGTGGTGTGGTGTGGTGTGGTGTGGTGTGGTGTGGTGTGGTGTGGGGATGTCGACCGGCGAGTGGATCTGGACGGGACGGGGGGGGGGGTCTTGTATAGACTTTTAAACCTTCTGTCCCTCTCTGTGGTCTTGTCGACTGTTTTGCAAGAAACAGAAGCAACAAAGGAAGGAAGCAAGGAAGGAAGGAATGGGGGAGAAGTAGAAGAGGTCGGTAGGGGGGGGGGGATTGCCAAACAAAAACAACAACACCATGAATTATATATGGGGAATGCTAGCACAGTAGGCCAGCTATATGCGTGCATTCCCTCTCCCCCTCCCCTTCCCCTTCCCCTTCCTTCCCCTTGATCCCTCCCCCCTCCCCCCTCCACCCCTTGATCCCACCCCACCCCTCACACACACACACCCCACCCACCCGCTGCACCGGGCATTAGCGACCGCTGCGCCGGTACCCAATCGCTGCCGCTGGCTGTGGGTATGGACTGATGTCTGCTCTCTCTCTCTCCACAGACACACAGACACACTGATAGATAGATAGAGAGATAGCGCACCAGCCAGGCAGCGAGCCTTGTCAAGCAGGATCGTCCCGCCCGTCCGCCCGGCCGCCCGCGCGCCGTTTGCTGTCGGGGTGCGTTGCGTTGGTGCGCGCGGGTGAGGGTGTGGGTGGGTGGGTGGGTGGGTGTTGATTAGCCGGGGGGTAACGACATGTACATACATGTATGTACTCTACTCTACTCTACTCTACTCTACAGAGACTGGGGAGGGGAGGGGAGGGGAGGGAGGGCCCCCACACGCGCTTGTGCAGTGCGGCTATATACATGTACATACTCTAGAGTAGAGTAGAGTAGGTACATGGGAGTACATACATGCATGGTACGTGCTGCACGGGGGGGGATGGGGTGTGGATAGTAATCAAGTACATGTATGTAGCTAGCATGTAGCGTGGAGAGCCTGTACCTGGGCTGGGCTGGGCTGGGCTGGGCTGGGATGGGATGGGATGGATGGATGGAGAGCTACATGGAGGTGGAAGAAGACTACATGTAGTAAGTACATATACTGTGAGCACCATGTATGTAGCTGTGAACGGGAACGAGGACGGTGTTTACAAGCTACATGTTTCGTCTCTGTTCCCCGTGCGAGCCAATTGCAGCTATGCACATGTAGCAAAGTACATGTATCCAACTATCTACATACCTCCAACTACGGGATATCCAACTCCGGGATAGATACATCTTGGACCCAATTGCAAACACCCACCGGGTGTGTGTCCTGTCTGCAACTCGAACCCAGCAAAAGTGGCATCATCAGCTCCAGATCTCCTGGGCCCTTACATCACCGGCACGCAATCACGCAGGCAATCACACACACACACACACACACGCACACGCACACAGCACACACACACTACCAGTGATCATCATCATCATTATCATCTACGGTCTGCATCGATGCCCCATCTTATAAATGCTTTCATGGCCTCGTCTCAATTCGTCCCCTCTCCCCCACCCCCTCCCCCACCTGCTACAAAAAAAGAGAATGGAAAAAAGAACAACAGACAACAGGTCGAGTTAAAGATAAGTAAAAATCTCAGCGGAACCCTAATGTAATGCCCGAACCAGAGGACATGAGGGGGCAAGAGGGTGAAATGGCGGAATGGGATGGATGGAATAGATGGAATAATGGAATGGTGGAATACAGAGCACATGGCTGCTGATGGCAGGAGGTTGTGATGGTGATAGGACGAAGAGAAAGAAGAGAAGAAGAGAAGAAGAGAAAGAAGAGAAAGAAGAAGACGACCATACCGGAATAGAAACGGAGAGATACATCATCTAACAAACTACAAAAAGGACTGCATCACGAAACCTCACAACGAAGCGGGCTTCAACAGCGCCTTCCCCTCCCACTCCTCACCGCCACCAGGACAAGCCGCCCTGCGCCTCGACCCCGCCCCCGCCCCCGTCACACCCGTCCTCCTCCTCTCCTCAAACCTCACCGTGTCCACCGCAAACCTCCAGTCCACCATCCCCGCCGTCCTCCCCCCGACATCCCTCATCTCCAGATCCGCCTCCCGCTCCAAGCACATGCGCATGCCCTCCACGCTCCCCGCCATGGCCATCACATGCACCACGCTCCTCCCCTCGCCATCCTGCAAATTCACGTCCGCGCCCGCCCCAAGCAGCAGCCTCGCCACCCCCACCCCCGCATCCCCCATCCTCCCCGCCACATGCAGCGCCGTCGCCCCCGCCCCATCCTGCACTCCCACGCCCGCCCCCGCCGCCAGCAGCAGCGCAACCCCGGCCTCCCACCTCCGCCGCGCAGCAATATGCAGCGCCGTCCCTCCACCCCCGCCGTACCGCACGTCCACGCCCGCGCCGCCGACGAGCAGCGCCCGCACGACATCCTCATTGGTGCGCTTGGCGGCAATGTGCAGCGGCGCGAGGCCCGCGGCGTTGAGCGCGTCAGGCGCGGCGGCGTTCTGCGGCTGCAGCAGCAGGCGCACGATGCGCGTGTTTACGGCGCAGGGCGTGCGCGCGGCGAGGATGTGCAGCGGCGTGTTGAGCTGGCGGTCGCGCGCCGAGGCGGGGCTGCCGCTGTTGATCAGGTGGGTGGCGTAGTGCAGGCGGTGGCGGGTCGGGTAGGTGAGGGCGCGGTGCAGCGCGGGTGTGCTGTCGTGCGGGGTGGGGGGGTGCGTGAGGTTTGGGGGTAGGGGGGGGGGTGTGTGCTGGTGGTGCTGGCGGGGAGATGGGGCGGGAGGGGGCGTGCGGGTAGTGTAGTGTTATGGTCAGGGAGGTGGTGGGCGGGATGGGGGTGGGGTCGAAGGAGGATGCCGTGGTGGCGGAGGGGGGGGTGTGGATCTGCATGGCGGGCGTGGGGCTGCTGCGCGGCGGGGACGGCGGCGGCGGCGGCGGCGATGGTGGTGGTGGGATGGCTAAAAAGAAGACAGGAAACTAGAAGAAGAAAACAGAAACAGAAACAGAAACAGAAACACCGTCGTTCCGTATCACCATCCAGAGTCTGCAAGGACAGAACAGAGGAGGATAGAACAGATCAACAGAAGGACAGACCTCCGGGTCGATGGGTCGTTCCGTGGGGTTGCTTAAGTAGGGTGTGCTAGGCTAGGTAGGTAGGTATATATAAGATTATAGATGGACAACTACCGTTCGTGTATGCCGAACTGTTTTCATTTCTCTCAGCCTCCTCCTGGCAGACAAGACAGGCAGGTAGGCAGGCAGGCAGGCAGGCAGGCAGGCTTGGTCCGCAGTGTGATTGCTACCTACCTACCTACATACCTACATACATGTACTTACTTACTCTTGCTTCTAGAGTATGACTTTTAATTATTCCACTCTACATACCATACATACCATACATACCATACATACTCCAACAGTAAGTGTCACTACATACATACATACATGCTCTGGCTGGCCAGTTGGGTTGGGTTGGGTTGAGCCGGGCGGGGCTTTGTGCGGCTCTCTGGAGCCTGTGAGTGGCATCCTTGTATGGATGGATGTAACACCAAGCTGCGTGACTGCCAGTGGTTGGTTGGTTGGTTGGCGGTTGGGTGGTGGGTGGTGGGTGGGTGGTGGTTGCCTTGCGGTGAGGTGAGGTGAGATGAGGCTCTGTGGGGTGGATGGATGGATGGGTAGAGATGGTGACTCAGGCAACAGAGGTAGGGATTGCATTGGAGGAGGAAACACGCTGGAGGAGGGGGGGGGGGGGTGTTAATATATACTCATAATCGATGACGCTAGGATTCGGGTGGTGAGTAGTGGGGTTGGTTGGTACGGGTTTGTGGGATTATGGATTATGGATAGTCTCCAGGGTCTGCTCTGGGGGGAGGGGGGAGGGGAGGGGGGGGATATGGGATTGTTTGGATTGTGTGTATGTGGGTTTGTACTATACATCATGTAGTGGGTGGTGGGCATGTACTTTGATCGAGCGGGAGCGGGAGCAGGAGTGGGAGTGCTGGGTGCGGCCGGCCATGCATGGCTGGCTGGCTACATGTACCTACATACATGTATGTAGCTCCTCTGGATGGATGGATAGATGCAGATCTAAACGATCGAACGGAGTGGGTGGTCCTACTACATACCAGTACCTACAGATACCAATACCAATACCGGCAGTAGGAGTAGGTACCGCCAATACACCAGCCTAATTAATTAAAAAAAAAAAAAAAAAAAAACCCCGCGTATGCACTCGTAGCGTATCGATAATATCCACCACAACCACAACAGCTGCCCTCCAGTCCTGTCCCCCCCATCTACAAAGAACGAAAACGAAAAGGGGCGTATATACACTTTGTTCGTTCCGTCACGCTATGTACACCCCGTGCTTAAGCCAGCCATACACATGTACCAGACCAGATACCTAGCCGTGAGTACGCTACCTACGCTGTTCCGCTTGCCTGCTGGGGTGGCAATGGCAGCACACGGTGGTGGAGCCTCGTGGTGCTGGTGCTGGTGCTGGTGCTGGTGCTGGTGCTGGTGCTGCACAGGTTGCGAGATGGGAGGGAGGGAGGGAGGGAGGTGGTGAGTCATGGGTTGTCACTCGGTTCGGTTGTCTGCCGGGTGTGTGGATTGTACATGGTGGTGGTGGTGGTGGCAGGTGGGTAGGTGGGTGGCAGGAGCGATGGTTGGATACGAGTAACTGACCCCTTTCGCAGAGTGGGAGTGTGTACTGTATTGTATTGGGGATTAGAGATTACTCATTACAAGTTGGCGATTACGTGTAGTTACGTGTGTGTAGTCACCCAGTGTGTACGCAATACAGAAATGCTATTTTTTTTTGTTGGTTTGGAAATGGCATTTTTGTCCCCCCTTTTACGCCGAGTTGTCGATTAGATGTAACGTACATACCTACAGGCTATATAAAAAAAAAGAACATAACCTACACAAAAAAAAAAGGATATAAAAAAAAAAAAAAAAAAAAAAAGAAAGAAGAAGAAAAGACCTATCCCACACCCCGTTCAGCCGCCCCCCCCGTTCACCCCCGATGCCCGCAAAACCTAACGGTTATGCGTCATCTTGACGTACTCCTTCCTCTCCGCCAGGCTGGGCCGGTTCCTATCAATCGGCGGCTGACCCGCGATCCTGCTCAGCGTAAACCTGTAGAAGCCGACGCCATCATTTGTGGTCAAAGTGTCGTGAGTGATGACCCGATACAGCCCGTCGTACCTGATGCCCACCGAGGGGGCCCAGCGCGAGTCCTTCTGGCTGCGGAGGAGCCGAACGGGCCTCCCCGTCTGCTCGGACTTTATGAGCGACATTGTGGCGTTTGTGAGCACGGGGGGGACGTCGTTGCCCCTCATCTCCTCGTCTTTGCGGTTCCCGCGCGAGCCAGAGTAGAAGACGGTGTCGCCCTGGTCCGCGTCGGTGTCCTCGTAGTCGACGTTGCCGGAGATGACGACGCTGAAGGCGCCGCCTTGGATGCGGCCGTGGATGCCGCCCATGCGTGAGCCGTGGGCGCCATCGCGGAGCGCGCAGATCTGGTACGGCCACCAGCTGGGGGGTTCCTGTCAGCACATATTCTATATAGTAACACCGAGTCGGGGGGGGTGGGGGGGGGGTATATAAACTCACTCTCCAATCTCCAACCCGTTGTGTCCAAACACCGCAGCATCGCGGCGTGGATACGCTGGATCAAGACTATACGTCCTGCCGCCGGTCCGAGACCTCGCCACCTTGATCCCCCTCATGAGGCCCCCGGCCTCCCAGTCATCCGCCATCGAATCTTCGTCCCAATCATCGCCCGAGCGCCCCGCTTCCTCATCACTCGTAAACTCAAAGTCCTCGTCCAGCGGGACAGGGCCCGGCGCAAAGTTGCCCTTCCCCCACCGCTCGCACAGCTTACTCGCTGTCCAGGCGATGTCGGCGCCGTAGATGTCCGGCTTCATGAGGTGGCTCATCGCGCGGCCAACCTCGGAGACGCGGTAGTAGAGGCCGTCGTCGTCGAACTTGGCCTGCGAGGCGAGCGAGAGGACGCGGCGTAGCGTGGCAAACTCTGCGACGCCGATGGTCATGGGGCCCTCGGCCTTGATGGCCTTCTCGACGTTCGTGATGCATTGGCGGAGGTAGAGGAGGAGGCGGTATTCTTCGTACGCCTTGAGGGAGACTTTGAGGGATGCTCTTTCCTCGGGGCCTGTGGGGGGGGGGGAAGGGTTGGCGGAAAGTTAGTACTGGTGCTCCAATAGATCCTGAGCGGACTGGACCGGGGGGAGGGTGGACTGACTGATGGGGGGGAAGGGGAAGGGCATCTTGAGCTGTGTGTCGAGGGTCCCCTTTTGCCCCTTTGGGAGAGAGTGTTCGGGGGGGGAGGGGGGAGAGTCGTGGAGGAGTGCCGGGTGACGGGCTGTGAAGGGATGCGGTGGGGGAGGGTGGGCTGTACACCTAGCCCTATGCCCTAAGCCCTGACTATCAGCTGAGAATGAGATTAGTTTTTAGTGTTGCAGGAAAGTGAGAGTGCAAATGAAAGATACAGAAAAGAGAAGAGAAGAGGGGAAAGCATGCTATTTATACCCAATCCAGCAAGCAAAAGAAAAGGTCCCACCAAGCCCCCCTCCCTCTCTCCCAACTTAGCTGTAAACACCAACAACAGCCATTCTATGTGATGTAGGTACCTGCTTTAAAAATCTTTGCCGCTTTGCCCTGATTGGCTTAGCTACCGACAAGTGCATATCCCCACACATCGCTACCCGTGATGGTGGCAGACCGATGGTTCGCCTGCCTATATCCCCCCCCCCCCCACCTCTTCCTCTTCCCCGCAGCTCGTATGTAGGTACTGTTTGCTTCTGATGGATGACTCCCACAATCCAATCCACAAAAGCTCGTAAAGCAGAACGCTGCAGCAGAACGCTGACATCATATGTGATGTGTTGACTATTGCCCACCACGGTTGGTTGACATGTGGGGGCGGAGGTGGGGGTGGGGGTGACTCACTCACAAGCCCTCACTCGGAAGATCTGATATCGAGTATTGACGGGTCTCGGATTGGTTTTTTTTTTTTTGATTGATTGAGGATCCGTTAATAGTGCCCATCGAAGCGTCTCAAGGCTTCAATTATTACTGACTGTAGAGGGCATTCATTGACAATAAATGACTTTTGTCTGTTCCCGGTTTTCACAACTTGCCGGACTGTAGACGGCGTGGTGATATTCAGTGTTCTAGCTGTGATTAGATTGTAACGCTGCCAAACGGGGAACAAACACGTTCAAAATCGAGAGGGATCTGCCGAAAGAAGGGTGGCGAGCGTTACATTCATACTGAAGAGGTTCACAGAGTGAGGGTTAGGTCTATGAGTAGCGGATTTACCAGAGGTTTTGCTTGACCGGCTTAGCCCCCCATATAGCGCCCGGTCCTGAATGCAGACGAAAGGATGAGTCAGCCCGAAAAAGGGCGAATGCGTGTAGCTAAAGAGCTCTTCTAGCTAAATGACCTTTACTAAAGGACTGGCTTGCGTATGCCAGTCCACTACTATAAATCACCACCACGAGCGACTCGCTGCTCCTAAACACCACTTCATTGCCAACACCAGTACGTACCAATGTGGGTCAGAGCTAGGCTCGTCCCCGACCCCCCTTGCTTCCACACGTTCCAGGGAGGGCAAGTAGGGGATGGGTACGAGACCAGGTCAGAGCCATCGTGCTCAATTGGTACAAACGCTACTAGTAGCAGCAGCAGCGGCGATGGAAGCAGCAGTAACAGCGGTGAGCAGTTGCAGCAACAGTGGGTACGCAGATAGAGGCCATATAGATATCGATGGACAGAGATATACCGTAGCTACAGTAGATAGTATAGCTTAGTACATAGAATAGTAATAGTAGAAGGTCGCTTATGTATAAAGGACCGAGTCACTTATCTTTTGCTACTAGAGCCGGTATTGAGTCGAGAATACTGGTTTAAACCAGCATCGTAAGTAGAACACGATATCGATATACCTTATCAATACCCCATTCTTACAGCATCACTAACGTATTTACTGGAATACGGTACCCCTTTCTGGTACTGTATTTACGCCCTGTCAAGCTGGCTACATGTCATTGTATTCACGTACGTCGAAAGTAGATCTATAGCTATAGAACACATATATATACCAGACTAGCTGGTATCTCTTCGTCGTTATACAGAAAACTCCCCGCCTATCATTCTATTATACACCAAGCGCGACTTACAATCCGTGATCTGCCAACCTACCTCTCTACCCAATATCTACATCTAGAGTGGTTTAGTAAATGCCTTTTAAATGGCAAACTGCATCCACAACACTACTCGCATCAGAGAAGAAAAATCCACAACATTGCAAGCGACAATTACAAGGATTATTCTATGGAGTGGCGCCGTTCTGCATACAAGTAGGTACATAGCTCTTTTGCATGCAAGTACATGTATGTACCTACAGTTCCGGTTCTTTTCCCCTAACGCTAATATGTACTTGCATGTGAACACGACCTCTATTGCATACGCACAAAAAACCCTTAAGATAACCTTTTTTTTTGGTATGGCATGCAATAGTGGTCGTGTGCACAAACGCTGTGAAAATTACTGAAATACCAGTAATAATAATAATAATGCAAGAGATATAATACCACCCGTAACTATATCTCATATCACCACAAGATCTTGCTACGTAACCACTTATCCACCGGTACCGACCTATCTCTTTATCTATTTGCTAATCCTACACACTCTAGATAGCGCTATTTAAAATGTGATGTGATGGTACCTGCGTTTCCTTCTCCTAGATTATGTAGGTGGCGAGAGTGAAAGTGTATCATTCTGGCGTATTACACCTGCGCCCCGCGCGGCCCGCTGGAAGTCATATATATAAAGTCTTCAATGGGCATCTCCTCCAGAACTTCTCTTCCGCTATTTTGTGGTTCTTATCCCACAGACGACAGGTCATGTCAGTGATTCGGAAGCTCTACTTGAGAAGCATATATCATTTCTGTATAAAACTAAAACTACATAAACGCTTAAAAGGTCCCCTATGCCCTAAAGCATAGCTAACATACACAACTTTAAGTTTATAGCTAACATGCATACATAAGGTCTACCCAGCATAGTAGGCCAAACCCACTACAGCAATCCAAACTGCGCCACCGTAGCCCCGACCGCATTATCCCCCTTGGTCCCTTCAATCACCAACTTCACCCATCTTGCCTCCACTTCCTCCTCCAGCATCTGTATCGTTATGTTCCCTATATGCCTTCTCACAACTAGGGACTCATCTCTCCTCCACGGATCACTGATGCCCACACTATTATTCGCTCCAACCACTGTCCACTCGCCGTCCTCGCTGTCCGCTACCAACACCGTCCACGCCTCCGGTGGGTACCTCGCCCAGTTAAACGACAAGCCCTTGATCTTCGTTGGCGCCTGCAGGTCCACCGTCAATGCACTTGGCGCACTCGTCGCCGGCTGCCACGTCGTGTGGTTCGACCCGTCGACGGCGGCCAGCGGGAACTGCCCTGCCACCCATGTGTCGTCGGAGTACGCAGGCTTGCACTGCGCAAGGTTTCCAGGCAGGTCTGTGCCGTTGAGGTCGGGGCGGCGGGTGGGGATGACCAACGACTCGCCGAGGGCTACAGGCCAGTCGCCGGCCATGGGGTTGCGCATGCCAATACGCACTGTAACTGGCGCATCGAGAGACGCAGTCGTGTTGTGAGTAGCGAGGGTCTTGCGCGGAGGCACGCGAGTGATGGTGGTGTTCTCGAGTTCAATGCGGACGTTGAAGACGGCGCCTTGGTGCTTCATACCCTTTACTTCGAGGCCATTGAGCTGCGGGGGCAGTGAAGGGTCGAGGTAAAATGCGTCGAGGCGTGGGCGGTACCCCGTGAAGCCGTGTGTGGGAATCTGCAGGAAGCCGCCGTGGCCGGTCAGGAAGGTGAAGGCTGGGTTGGTGTTGCCATTCTCGGTAATGTTGTCATTCATTTGTTCACTGAATTGGTAGTAGGGCTCGCGCATGTAGGGCTGCGAGGCATAGACAAAGTAGGTGTAGGAGGCACAGCCAGCAGGCGAGAGATCAGCGGCGTTAATGGCGAACATGGCCCAGGTCATGGCGGGGCCATCGGGGGATTGGGCGCGGGCATACTAAGTGGTGTTAGAATTGGGGTTTCAGAAACTGAAATTGGAGATTGGAGAGAACTTACAAAGTCGAGATCACCTAGAGCCTGGCTCTCGTTGAGACGGAATTCGAGTGGGTAGTTGATCAGCACGACATCGGCCTGCTTGATCTCCACACTCCCATTCATGCCGCCGTACTCGGGGATGACCGAGGCCTCGGTGTTGTACGGGATGAAGATGTTCTCCTCGATATCGGTCCATTTCTCAGGCGCCGAGTATCCAAGAAGCTCAGCGGCAGCCTTTGCGATTCCCATAAGAACCTTGATACCGGCGTTTGTGAATGCACCATTGTCGATATGGTTTGCGTATTCATCCTATGCCTGTTAGTTAGAAACTCCACAAATAATTTTCAGAGGGGTTTGCATACAGGATCCGTCATGTTGTGGACAGTATACATGCCAACCTTAAGGCCGTCTTCGCCAGTCACATTGCTCTTCCGGACAAAGGCAGCCCACATGTCGGTAACGGCCTTGATAATGGGCCAACCCTGCTCCTTCAGCCAGTCGTAGTCGCCGGTGCTCAAGAACTGGTGCCAGTGTACGAGAGCAATGTCGGTGTTGAGATGGTACTGGTAGTCCGCACAGGGCCCTGTTCCTGTACAGTTTCCGAAGCGTGACGAAGTCCACGGGTACATGGCACCAGGCATATCGTACTGTTTTGCGTTCTCCATGGCCTGTGGGAGGAGACGGAAACGGTACTGGTTGATGGCCGCGGCGTGGTCGGGGTGCAGAACAAGCAGCCCGGGGAGCATCCACACTGTGACCAGTTAGCACTCGGCTCGCCTCAAAGGGAGAGTGAAGATAAGACTCACAATCAGCATCCCAAAACACCAACCCGGCATAAGAGTCGCTAGTCAGACCTCCAACAGAAATACTGTTATCGCCTAGTCCGCGGCCCTCGGAGGCACCTCTGATGTTACTTAGGAGATGGAACAGCGTTGCGCGCACCGAAATCTGGAGAACCTCATCACCATCGACAATCACATCACCGTCTTCCCACAGCTCGTCCCACGCCTCCTCGTGCTCCTCTAGCAGCTGCTCCCACCCGTCCCTCTTCGCCTTCATCGCCGCGTTCCTGGCAACCTTCTCTGGGTTCTTAAACGCATCACTGCTCGCAATGCCCACATACTTATACAGCGTTGCCGTCTCTCCCGCTGCCAGCTGGAGTCTATACTCCTGAGTAACAGTAGATATATTCTTTGAAACATACGCACGCTCTGACGCATCCACGCGCGACCCCTCCACCACCGCGCTCGCGCACGCACCAAAGTCAAGCGTCGACACCTCGTACGCCGCCACATCCTCAATGCCCCGCGGCTGCACCGCAGTCCAGATCAGGTCGTTTTTGGCCTCGAATTCTTTCCCGAGATGGTCGGTGCGCTGTGCGCCGGCGCCATCCAGGATATCGGTAACGAATACCTCACTGTCAATGTTTGATGTGACCTCGACCTTCATCATGCCGACGTTGACACGCGAGCGGTGTGCCAGGACCGTGAACGTGATCTGATACTCTGGGCCGTCCTTTACAGGAACCCAGGTAACCGCTGTGGTCAACACGCCGTTGCGGATGCTAAGGCCCTGGTAGAACGCGGTGATGGACTCCGGGTCGACGCCGGGGGCGTAGGTGTGCTGGCCGTCGGGTGTGGTGATGTAGAATGTGGTCCATGTCGGGATGCCAGATATAACGCTCTCGCCGCCGTCTTTCAGCAGCTCGGGGAAGTTTGTGCGTGTGGTGTTGTGCTGGTAGTCCCAGAAGCCGGAGATGGTGGCTACAGTCTGCCGGGGGTTGTCGAGTGGCCAGCCGTTGATGGGGGGCACTTCGGTCGGGTTGTAGCCGGGCGAGGAGGTGGAGATCTGAGGGGATTGAGTGTCAGCGATAATATCCACACATATATGGTGGGACGGAGCAAAAGCAAAACTGCATACCCAAAAACCAACGCCCTCAGCAGGGACACGGCTGCCATGGTATCCATTCGCAACATACGGCTGGTTCTGATAATGGTTCGGCAGAAAGCTAGTCGTACTCAGCACCCAAGTCTCTTCATCAAATGTCGTGATATTCTGCGGCACAGTGTTATCCTCCCAGTCCGACGGCGGCGGTGTCGATAACTGCCGGCCCCGTAGCAGACTCAGCAATTCACTCGACACCACCGGCAGCGCCGACGAGTACGTCAGCAGCAGCGCGAGCGTGAGTATCAGTGACATTAACATCGCGCGCGCCATCTTTGAAGATGGTAATGAAAAGGAGCAAGTCTTCTTTTCGTAACCTTTTTCCCTTGACGATAACGACAGAGAAGATTGATCTATGGCGGGGAATGTGCGGTAGGAGCGCTCATTATATCCCTTCTCGGGGAGTGTCCCGCTATAACTACTGCTGATGTAACTGTAGCCGTCATCATCTCGTAGGCCATGCATGACCAGTGCTGTCGCGACACCATCCCCCCCCTCCTCTTCCAGCACTACTTTCCGGGGCGCTGATTTCTTCGCGGCCACTTTTGCTAAGGCTTTCCTGGCTGGCAGAATCAGGTTTGGTTTGGTTTGGTTTTGGGGCGGTAGGCTAGGCTTGAAGTATGTAGGTGTGCTGCTATGTTATGTTTCTGTATGTATATGTGCGGTATTTACTCGGGTCACTGTTAAGACTGTCCTGTCTGTCTGTCTGTCTGCTGTGCTGCTCGTGTTGCTTGGACTTGGACCTTGTTTCGTACGTGCGCCGAGAGCTGTTCTTTCCCTTTGCTTCCAGGGGTGGCACAGCCTGCTATGTATGTAGCTGGGTATTTCTACCGAGAACCGGGGTGGGGCGCGTTTCCTGGGGAAGGAAGGTAGCGAGCAGGATTAAGATTAGGAGTAATACGATACGGGGGGGGGGATGAGGAGGAGAAGGGATGATGTTAGGGAGAAGAAGGTTAGAGGGGTGAAGATGATGTGGGCGAGGACAGTGGAGAATGGCAAAAGTAGCTACTTACCCTAGCTAGCTCTGAGCCAGAGACAGGTACGTACAGACCGGGGGGTAATATACAATATCGATCTCTCCTCTAGATTTCACTCTCTCCACATGTAAACCTACCTTCCCCAGCAGGAATTAACAGCTCCATCTTCACAGGCCAGACTGTATACACTGCCCTTCTGACTTCCTCCCTCCCTCTCACGAGGCCAACGGCTAAACTGAGATGCGGCTCTCACACTCTTTTCCAGTCCCTGGCCCTGCCGATCGCAGATCTTCCCTTTCGCGCGGCCACTTACTAAAGCAAGACGTCACTGTGCAGGATCGGCTCCCAGGCAAGCCAAGCCCATTCAACCCAGCCAACCGGCGCGGAGGTGGGGAGTCACGAGAAGGAGGTTCCCCGCAAAGAGGTCCCCACAACGGGCATTCCCGCAGGTGGGTGGGTGGGTGGTGGGTGGGAAGTGAGCGGTGACAGCCTACAGGAAACTGGGGGCAGGGGGGCAGGGGGGCAAAGACAAACAATTGAACGGGGAAGGTGGACTCTGTTTCTGGCAGCTGGATATGTTAGATATTGGTATTTGGGACTGGAGGACTGGAACCATGGACCATGGTTTGTGGTTCTTTGTTCAGAGGCTCTGGCCTGGATACGAGCAGTGTCACAAACAATATCGGAAAGCATGATAATTCTGACATTTTCGATTTTCGGATTTTCAGCATCTCACTCATCTGGTACCCAAAATCCACACCCCTCCCCCATACAAATATTAGTAGCGATGCACAGCTAAACCGCCTGTCTGCCCAACAACTTCCTGCACCAGTTTTTACTTTTTCTTACCGTGTCAACGTTTTTCCGCTGCCACCTTCCTCCGGCACCATGTCGGCCTATTACATATCGTCCCCTTCCTCCCGTCCCTCCATCTCCCCTTACATCCACAACGCTAGAGAGTAGCACAACTCCAACTCAACCCCCACACCAGTTGGGTAAAGAAAAGCGAGTCCACAACCACCCTCTCCCCGCACCTCCCCGCAACGGAATCCAAAACGTATCCCGAAGGAGAAACACAACCACCGAGCGGCCGGCCGGGCACGGCTGGCTGTGACCTGCCTGCTCGACTGCCTGCCTGCCTGACTGGCGGTGGGTCAAAGGGGACTCGCGGAGTTTTGCGTCGGGAGTTGTGGGCGGGATTGGTCGGGCCGTGGTAGGTTGGGAAGGTGTTAAGGTGCTAAGGATAGAGGGAGGCTAGAAGGGTAGGGTACAAAAGGCTCTGGCCCCCCCCCCCCCCCCGTGGAGGAGATGCCGAAAGCCACGCCCTGGGTGCTTGATGAAGGAGGCCGATATGCAGTGGATGTGTTGTTTGGAAAATATTTTCTGCGGTATATTACTATGTACTATGATATTAGCATGGACCCGGGGGCAAATTATCTCCCGGATCTAATGGATGAATGCGCAAATGCTCCTCACCCCTCTACTCGCAATGTCCTGACGTTTTTGAACTGGGCCACTATTGCATACACCAAAAATCCGAAGCTTGGCGAACTCTTGTATGGTATGCAATATCAGTCGCGTCTAAAAACGTCAGGACATTGCGAGTAGACGTATGAAAAGAAGGCATGGGCGCCTTCGCAGGACTTTTATCACTTACTATCCCTTGGACGGATAAAACTGTTAAATTCGCAGCATGCCTTTTTTTGAGCTAATACTAGCCCAAGCAGGTATCTCACACTTATATTTGATTGGCTCTATGGCTATTCTCAACCATTAAGAGCAACGGATATACCCAACTCAGTGCGTGCACGGTCCAGGCTGTGAATTTGACGATTTCATCCGTCCACAAAATATCACAGCCCGGATATTTCATGGTTGCAGACATCCCACGACAAAGAAGTGGCCAACCTCCAAGCACATTTCAACTTTCATAAAAGAGGCCAGTGCGTGTTACAATGGCTACTATAGCAAGACCAAACTATTGGATTAGAGAAGGGACGATAATGATATTGATAGGAGTGGGTACTAATGTTTCTAGCTTTATACGACATAATTCAGGACGGGTTTTCACGCCTCACAGTTTCATACGTAGATAATAGTCACGTATCCTGTATGGCATTATTCAATTGATTGAGACGTTATTTGTAAAGTACCGGGGGTTAAGGGTAATTTTTAAAAGTGAGGGTTTGGAAAGGGCTCTGATTGGGCTGATATATATGTTTTTGACAGCTGGTATTTGGTAGTGTGTCCCGCAACGCAACCTCCTCAATCTCTTTTTTTTCGACTCCTGTTCTTTTCGACCTTCACCAAAAACTCCTTTGATAACTTCGAATCGGTACCCAGATGCAGCTGTGAGAAGGGGCTATACAGTGGTTTTAGGAAAATATTTGTATTTTCAAGTGAAGATACTCTTAATTTCATGACGTTTCCGGACACGACTGCTATTGCATACCATACAAAAAAAAGCGCGAAATCCACCTTTTTGTATGTCATGCAATAGAAGTCGTGTTCGGGAACGCTGTGGGATCAAGAGTAGATAAAATATCTCGGTATTTTTTTCCTCCATATAAATTTCAGGGCCAAGACCAAAATTCATTGGCTACCTTTCGGTTGCCATGGGCGGTTTCCATACCAAATCCCGGTATTTAACGTGCACCACGCCCGGTATGTATGTACGTACCTACCACTAGGGGTGGGCCACCTCGCGACCGCGAGTTGTGTGCGCAATTTAGGGAGCGAATATATCATTTAACTTGGAGAAATATATAAATAAATAAATAAATAAATAAAAAATAAAAAAATACAAATAATAGAAATGATGCTTGCAAGGTAAAATACATGCCAAAGAAATACAAATTGCTAACTAAATACAGTCCACCGCTTTTAATCCATATCCACCCTCCTACCAATCCCCCTTCTCCCACCTGCTTCATTTCCTCCAATATCCGGTACCACACCATATCCTTCACCATTTCCATCTCTTTTTCCCACCCGCCAGTCCAACCATGTACTTTTTTTTGTTCCTCACCTTGTTCTTTCCTCTCTATCTGAAGTTCTTTTAACCTACACGTTTAGTTAGCAATTTCATTACGTACGTTTTTGAGATATATAGTTACCATTTGATACCCATTCCTACTGCTTTCCCATTCCCAAATCCTAGACCCAATACCGTAATCCACCCTCCCAGTTTCCGTAACTATCACGGGTATTAGGGACATGTACCTATCACCCAGCTCACAGTGTTTACTTACCGTTCCTTCACAAATCCACCTTCTGACCTCCAACAATAATCCCCACTTACTTCTTCACAAAGAAGCACTTCACGGTATACAATGTTGTCAGTTTGCGGCGTCTCATCTCGTTGAAGCACCATCAAGCCATGATGCTCAGAACTCTCGAGTACATAGAGCGCCGTGAGTGAATGGATCAGACCTCAGTCAACCCCAACAACATCCAGTGATTGACCCTGCGATTTATTGACAGTCATCGAAAGCAGAGCCGAATAGGCAACTGCCTCCTCATTAATGTGAAAGGTAGATCTCCTCAGTAGATGAAAGTCAGATACGATAACCTGGCCCCCATCAAACTCACCACCCAGAATCTTGGCGATGACCGTGATACCCAGTTTTGTTACCGTCATTCTTGTACCATTGCAGAGACCCTGCTTGGGAAATAGATTCCGTAGAAGAATTATTGGTGCCCCCACCTTTAGTTTAATAATCGACGGTGGGAGGCCAGACGGATTCAGACCCTGCAGATATTCCGGAGGTAGCAAGTTTGCATTCTCTTTTGAATCTCCACTGTCAACGGTGTCTGCTGAATAGTACGTATGCACCTCGCCTTGAATTTGCTGTAGAACTCTATCATTGAACTCGGCGACTGTATCGTTTCTCATCGCCAGAATCGCCCGCTTCGAGAATGCGGCATACGAGGCTGATTCAATTATATGCTGGGAATACATGCATACAAATGTCCTCAATTGTCTTACAGCTCTGGATGTATGCAGAGTTATTCTGCCGCACCATCGAATCATACCATCTGCCTGCCAAGTCCAAGAACTCCTCATTTGCAATACCATTGCGGACCCTCATATTGATTTTGAGTCTTAATATTTTGAAGTGCTGCCATAAAGAAGACCGCTGTAGGCATGCCTGCACTATCTGAGCCCGATTACCGCGTTGCACAACTGGTAAAATCTGTGCAAAATCCCCTCCGAGTACGACTGGAATATTTCCAAACAGGCTATTATCTGGCACATTGCAGATATCATTCAGGGTCCGACTGACCGCTTCAAAGCAATACTTATTCTGCATGGGTACCTCATCCCATATAATCAGCGCGGTCTTTTGAATCAAACCGGCCAACAGGCTGCCACGTTTGATGTCACACGTTGAGCCCTCATGGATAGCAATCGGAATTTTGAATCTGGAATGAGATGTTCTGCCCCCAGGGAGCAATTGTGCCGCAATGCCAGAAGAGGCAACACAAAGCACAATCTTACCCTTTGATCGGAAATGGTTGCAGAGTAGGTTGTATAGGAACGTTTTTCCAGTACCTGCGGGCCCTTGAATAAAGAATAGGGCTGACGCAAGTTCTTCAACACTGTGTGTAATAGTATTAAAGCATTCCAACTGGTCCGAGTTGAGTTGTGTGATTCTCAACTGTAGGCTCTCCGTTTCTGCAAGAATATCATATCTCAGCTCGGATGCAATCATCTCGTTCCCACCTGTTCGGTTCCAATCCACTGTATAGAGGGGCAATCCAAAGTCGTTAAGCGTTCTGTTGGAGTCGGCAAGAATCTGTGATATCAGGTAGAGACCATAGTAAGATCCGGAAGCTCAGGGGTTATAAGGAGACCTGTGTTTCTTTCCATAGCTCGGGGTAAGTCATCGCAGATATTTGACTTGAATCTTTCCCACAATTGTAGAGGTTCAGTCACGTTGCCAAACAGCAGAGCAGTAGTGAATAGTGTACGGAGGGAAACTCCGCTAGAGAATATGCTTGCTTCAGTAAAGCACTGCACCCACTCCTGATCGTCATCCAATAAGCCAAGGGCAATGCATGCACCCTTGAATGTAGGATGCAGCACATTATTGACAGTTTTCAGATAATCAAAAGATTTTGCGCCAGGGATAACGGTGAGCAGTAGACGCATATAGTATTTCTCCCCCATCATAGGATTGCAATGCCACATACGTCCAATAGTTACACCCCTCTTCCTGGGTGCCCACTTCCGCAATTTAGCGTCATAGGTAAAGTGCACCGGAAACTCTTGATAAAGATACGGACACCTCCTCATGCTCTGCATTGTACTCAAAGCACGCCATCAATGTGGTTCTCGAGCTCAAGATCTTCTAACATTTCTTCCCGGTTGGAGTTATCCCCATAAGTATACGGGTTCTTTCGCCAGGCAAGTGAACAGCCAAGTGAATGACCGACGGGTATTCTTCATGCATCCCGTATTCGAACAAACGCCATACAGCCTCTGTGGGTCCTATATAACGACCTTGGAGGTATCTGCTAATCTCATCCAAGTCACTCCCTACTTGAAGTGTTGTCGATCTGAACCCTTATATATATATTTGTACAGATATATTTTATTGCGTGGATTGACCCACAGATCTCCACATTGATGTGAGCTTTATACCTTAAGCGACAGATATGGATTATATGGAACCACCCATCTATACCACCGGAATTCGCCATCATTACGCCTTCTGTACGTAGCCATCCTCTCAGATAACTGTCTCGATTGATAGGCAGAACGCTAGAACATGAAGCCCCTCGCTTCTCCTTGAAGCCACGCAGTGATCGACGATATTGGCCTCTCCATAATTGACCAGACTACGCAACTTTTAACGACGATTGCATTTAGTTCCCCAGGATCAGTCGTCCGTAATTCAAGACACAATTTCGCCGATCTTCTGCTGTCAGAAAGCGATCATCCGGACGTGAAGAATATCAAGAGACGACGGGCAGCCCTCTTCTGAGACTAACGGTCCATACAGACCCAAGATAATACCAAATATATGTTTGCGCTTTTATTTCCTGGAGGAGTTGTTGTTGCTTGAGATGAAACACTCTTGCAACCAAATCTTACTTATCAACAAAGAGTTTGCCAGAAGAACTCGAGAATCTCTTCCCACTTTGGATTCACAGAACGAATAAATAGTGAGGACGCCCAAAGCGACGGACTATAGCCATTAATCCTGAACAACTGCAAGATATATCGTCGCCTCCTCAGAAGGTAGAATTATACGCTTCGGTTTGTTCTAAAGTCTTCAAAGATATTATCCGCCAACCCATTATACAGATCAGCCAATATTTGCCTGATTCTGGCCAATTCAACTTATTCTGATCACAAACAGCCCAAGATCTACCAACATGCTGAAATAAAGGCCATGGAGAACAAAGCCACGTTCATTGTTTCCAGATGCAATCAGACTGACACCATGACGATAAGAATCAAAAGTTAGCCATATCAAAAAGTCTTTGAGCCATTGGTATTTATAACTAACCTATAAAATTCGCGTCAGAACCTTAAATTCTTCCGCTTGCTCAACTCATCCCTGAGCCTAACGCCAACCCCTTTCACCGCTTAAATACAGAATATAACGCAAAGATATAAGCGCATGATTAGTTAACGATATCTGAATCGCCACAAGGCATCTGCATTTCTACGCTGCTAAGACAATATCCCGGAACTCGCTTTCACCATATTCATCCGTGATAATCGCAGCGACTTCATTGCCAGAAAGAAATTATGCTCCGCTTTGTCCGCCCCACTTCCATTATCAACCGCAATTGCGGATTGAGAAGACACGACATTCCCATCTTGTGAGGACGCAGCTTCCAATCTTTCCTTCGCCGCTCAGATAACGAAATAAATGGGTTAATCTACAGATTCTTTATACAACCGCTCCAAAACCGCAATATCTAGAGTTGGATGTCATATACCAATTGCGCGGCGAGAGTGGGTCATAGAAATATAATCGAAGAAAAGCGGGCGATTGCTTTGTTGCCGCATGAGGGCCCTGGATACTCACCATGAATTTGGAAGATGTAACCTCCACTTGACGGTCGATGCTCATCTGAAGTATATTTAACGGAAGTAAAGGTCGAGTTATACTTTACGCGGCTACGAACTGTTCAGATATTGTATCAGTGGATTCTAAGAGGTACCGGCAGTATTGTTGCAATGCGCCGCAACTGCATCGCCGCTTTTTGCAACAGTTTTCAAACCGTGTTGAAATTGGAGTCCCGTGCGACCCGTTCTTTTAGCCAAACAGAAAGTTGACATACGAAGAAGTCATCGCTATTCTGCTTAACTCTAAGGCAACGTCCAAGACGCGATGATTGAATGCTAGTGACGGCAGTGGAACTTGAATTGCCGGTCGACGGCTGCCATAAGAAGATCTATTAGAATAAAAGCATGAGATCAAATTTGTAGGAACGCTCACTTACCTCGTTATTATTTGCACCTCGCTCGCTTCAGATTCTGCACGACGATGCTCAGATTCACGCAAACTACCGATAATAAGTTTTGTATCAAGAGAATTCGCCAAGCCATGCTTCAACGCTACCGCGGACGTCCGACATGATTTACTGGGCCACGCATGTGTCGAGATCATAATCTTCAACGCCTCTATCTTGTTTACAAGATTTCAGATTTAACCCGCTTACGTTGTCGGAGATGAGAATAACACAATTAACGCTATTCGATATGATTTGTGTTGTTCGAAAGTAGATAATTTAATCGCAGATATTTGTTATTCGAAAGTTGATAGTATTTTATTCAAGAGATTTTATTCAAGAGATTTTGCTCAAGATATTTTATTGACTTAATTAAGAAAGAGTCCGGTCCCATAGTTGTGTTGTCACCCAAATTTCATATATATCCACCGGTGCAAAATAGGGTTCCGCAGTTTGACGACCAAGTTATTTTCGCGTCGAAAACGATTTTTTTTACGATTTCTGCAACTCAAGAACCCACACTCAGACCAAGACTGCATCTAAAGGCACAAGATAAAAAGACATAAAGAACGGCCATGACACCAAATATTCAGAACCCGCTACTCAGCATAAAGAACGGCTGACACCTCAAATCTCAAATTTCAGAACTCGCTACCTGCACTGCAGGCAGGGTAATCCTCAAGAGCAGTAACCACACAATAATACCTGAAATTTGGTGTGCTTATTAAATACTGCCGCCTCGACCAATCATATCATGCAAGAACATTTTCAAAAGTCATATTCCAAAGACATATTAGATTAGGTGGCCACCATCATCATGTGTGCGCATAATTTAGGAAATAATATATCATTTAACTTGAGAAATATATAAATAAATAAATAAATAAATAAAAAATAAAAATACAAATAATAGAAATGATCTGAGGTGAAAATACACGCCAAAGAAATACAAATTGCTAACTAAATACAGTCCACCGCTTTTAATCCATATCCAAGACTTCCGCTCCCCACCCTCCTACCAATCCCCTTTCTCCCACCGCTTCATTTCTCCAATATCCCAGACCACACCATATCCTTCACCATTTCCATCTCTTTTCCCACCCGCCACCAACCACGACTTTTTTTTGTTCCTCACCTTGTTTCTTTCCTCTCTATCTGAAGTTCTTTTAACCTACACGCTAGTTAGCAATTTCATTACGACGTTTTGAGATATATAGTTACCATTTGATACCCATTCCTACTGCTTTCCCATTCCCAAATCCTAGACCCAATACCGTAATCCACCCTCCCAGTTTCCGTAACTATCACGGGTATTAGGGACATGTACCTATCACCCAGCTCACAGTGTTTACTTACCGTTCCTTCACAAATCCACCTTCTGACTCCTCCAACAATAATCCCCAAATCCTCCAGCCGGCTCCAGCAAATATCCGTTATCCTTAGAGAACAGTCAGTATCAGTACGAATAATGGGACTTACTTCTTCACAGCAGCACTTCACGGTATAGATACGTTGTCTTATGGCGGCGTCTCATCTGCTGAAGACCATCCCATTTATGTCAGAACTCTCGAGGCTACATGAAAGCTCCTGAGTGAATGGATCAGACCTCAAGTCAACCCCAACAACATCCAGTGATTGACCCTGCGATTTATTGACAGTCATCGCAAAAGCAGAGCGAATAATAAGAACTGCCTCCTCATTAATGTGAAGGTAGATCTCCTCAAGTAGATGAAACAGATATCGTGATAACCTTTCCCCCATCAAACTCACCACCCAGAATCTTGGCTTCGATGCACCGAGATACCCAGTTTTGTTACCGCTATTCTTGTACCATCAGCAGAGACCCTCTGGAAATAGATTCCGTAGAAGAATTATTGGTGCCCCCACCTTTAGTTTAATAATCGACGGTGGAGGCCAGACGGATTCAGACCGCAGATATTCCGAGAAGAAGTTTGCATTCTTTTGAATCTCCACTGTCAACGGTGTCTGCTGAATAAGACGATGACCTCGCCTTGAATTTGCTGTAGAACTCTATCATCAACTCGATCAGATCGCTTTCATCGCTAGAATCGCCCGCTTCGAGAATCGGCATAGATGGTTAGCTGATTCAATTATACGCGAATACATGCATACAAATGTCCTCAATTGATGGATGTAAGCAGAGTTATTCTGCCGCACCATCGGAATCACACCATCTGCTCGCCAAGAACTCCTCATTTGCAATACCATCAAGGACCCTCATATTGATTTTGAGCCTTAATATTTTGAAGTGCCATAAAGAAGCATCAGAGGCATGCTCGCACTATCTCGGCGACATCAAGGCTGTAATAACTGAAAATCTGGCAAAATCCTCCGAAGACGACTCTAATATTTCCAAATGCGCTATTATCCCAAGACATTGCAGATATCATTCAGGGTCCGACACCGACCGCTTCAAAGAATACTTATTCGCATTTATTTCATCCCATATAATCGCCATGGCTTTTTGAATCAAACCGCCAACAGGCCGCCACGCTTGACGTCACACGCCGAAATTTCGCCGATAAAGAATCGAATTTTGAATCTTAACGATGTTTCATTTGCGAGAATTGCGCCAAGAATGCCGTAAGAGGCAACACAAAGCACAATCCTTACCCTTCGATCGAAATGGCTGCAGAAAGAGGCTAGAGCAGAATCGTTTCCAAAGACTGCGCCCTGAATAAAGAATAGGGCTGACGCAGTTCTTCAACACCGCGCAGAATAAGATAAAGATTCCAACTGGTCCGAGCTTGAGTTGGCGATTCTCAATCAGTAGGCTCTCCGCTTCTGCAAGAATATCATATCTCACTTTCTGGATGCAATCATCTCGCTCCCACCTGTTCGGTTCCAATCCATCAGATAGAGAATCCAAAGTCCGTTGTTGCCGGCAAGAATCAAGAATCCGCGATATCAGGTAGAGACTATACCCGACAAGATCCGGAAGCTCGTTATAAGGAGACATTCGCTTTTTCCATAAATGCAGAAATATCGCAGATATTTGACTTGAATCTTTCCCACAATTGTAGAGTGCTCACCACGCTACAAACAGCAGAAGAAGAGTGAATAGTGACGGAGTAAACTCCGCCAGAGAATACGCTTGCTTCAAAGAAAGATCGCACCCACTTCGATCACATCCAATAAGTTTGGCAAGAATGACGACCCTTGAACGTAGGATGCAAAGACATTATCGACAGTTTTCAGATAATCAAAAGATTTTGGCGCCAGGATAACGCGAGCAGTAGACGATATAGTATTTCTCCCCATCATAGGATTGCAATGCCACATACGCCCAATAGTTACACCCTCTTCCCGCCCACTTCCGCAATTTAATATGAAAGTGCACCGAAACTTGATAAAGATACGACACCTCCTCACGCTCTGCATTGTACTCAAAGACGCCATCAACGGGTTTTCTCGTACTCAGATCTTCTAACATTTCTTCCCGGTTGGAAGTTATCCCCATAAGATAACGGCTGTTTCGCCAGCAATCAACGCGAATTAACGACGGGTATTCTTCATGCATCCCAGATTCAACAAACGCCATACAGCCTCTGTGGGTCCTATATAACTAATCTGGAGGTATCTGCTAATCTCATCCAAGTCACTCCCTACTTGAAGTGTTGTCCGATCTGAACCCTTATATATATATTCACAGATATATTTTATTGCTGATTGACCCACGATCTCCACATCGATGTGAGCTTTATACCTTAAGGACAGATATGGATTATATGGAACCACCCATCTATTATCCATCCGGTACTCTTGATTGAACCCCGAGCCCTTACAGCCATCGAAAAGGCTTCTGCCATCATTACGCCTTTCTGTACAGTGGGTAGCCATCCTCTTGTACAACTGTCTCTGATTGATAGGCCTTAGGTAACGCTAGAACATGAAGTTGGTCCCCGCTTCTCCTTTGAAGCCATGCAGCGATCGATATTGGTTTTCCACATGGACCGACTACGCAACTTTTAACGATTGCATTTAGTTCCCCAGAGGATCAGTCATGGGTCCGTAATCACACACAATTTCACGATCTTCTCTGCTGTCAGAAAGCGATCATCCGGATGAAGGAATATCAGTAGATGCATGTGTGGCAGCCCTCTCTTCAGACTCAATGGTCCATACAGACCCAAGATAATACCAAATATATGTTTGCGCTTTTATTTCCTGGAGGAGTTGTTGTTGCTTGAGATGAAACACTCTTGCAACCAAATCTACTTATCAACAGTTAGTTTGCCCCGGTAGTAACTCAAGAAGTAATCTCTTCCCACTTTGGATTCGCGGTAAATGTAACAATAAATAGTGAGGGACGCCCAAAGCGACGGACTATAGCCATGGAATCCTGAACAACTGCAGCATATATCGGTCGCCTTCCCGCAGAATAGAATTATACGCTTCGGTTTGTTCTTAAAGTCTTCTACCAAGATATTATCCGCCAACCCATTATACAGATCAGCCTTAATATTTGCCTGATTCAGTCGGCTAATTCAACTTATTCTGATCACAAACAGCCCAAGATCTACCAAATACTGCTGAAATAAAGGCTATGAGAGAACAAAGTCATGGGTTCATTGCTTTCCAGATGCAGTCGGTACTGCACACCACGATAAGAATCAAAAAGTTACCATATCAAAAAGTCTTTGAGCCATTGGTATTTATAACTAACCTATAAAATTCGCGTTGCTGTAACCTTAAATTCTTCCGTCGGTTCAACTCATCCCGCAGCCGTAGGCCCCAATGCCAACCCCTTTCACCGTTTGGAAATAGCAGAATATAATGCAAGCATATATGTCGCATGATTAGTTAACGATACTGAATCGCCTACAAGATCTGCATTTCTACGCTATAAGACAATATCCCGAACTCCTGTTTCACCATATTCATCCTGATAATCGCAGCGATTTCATTGCTTAGAAAGAATTATGCTCTCCGCTTGTCCGCCCCACTCTCCATTATCAACCGCAATGCGGATTGAAAGAAGACACGACATTCCCATCTTCATGGCGACGCAGCTTCCAATCTTTCCTTCGCCGCTCAGATAACGAAATAAACGTTAATCCGCGCAGATTCTTTATACAACCGCTCCAAAACCGCAATATCTAGAGCTGGATGTCTAGGCCAATTGCGCGGCGAGAGCCATAGAAATATAACTCGAAGAAAAGTACAGACGTTGTTGCTAGCAGGCCCTGGAGCAGAGATACTCACCATGAATTTGAAGATGTAACCCTCCAGCTTGACGGTCGGCGCTCATCTGAAGTATATTTAACGGAAGAAGGTCAAGGCGAGTTATACTCCCTTACGCTGCCTACGAACTGTTCAGATATTGTATCGCGGATTCTAAGAGACCGGGCGATGCTTGTTGCAACGCCGCAACTGCATCGCCGCTTTTTTGCAACAGTTTTCAAACCGTTGAAATTGAGCCCGCGACCCGCTTTTTAGCCACAGAAAGCTTTCGATACGGCGCAAGTCACCGCTATTCTGCTTAACTCTAAGCAAGGCCCAATCCAAGACGCGATGACAACGCTAGTGGTACGCAGTAACTTGAATTGCCGGTCGACGTACGCCATAAGAGTATCTATTAGAATAAAAGCGATGAGATCAAATTCAGAATGCGCCACTTACCTCGCATTATTTCGCACCTTGCTCGCTTCAGATTCTGCACGACGACGTCAGATTCACGCAAACTACCGATAATAAGTTTTGTATCAAGAGAATTCAAGCAGTTACGCTTTCAACGCTACCAAGACGTCCCATATGATTTACGGGCCACGCTGTTTCGGTGATCATAATCTTCAACGCCTCTATCTTTGCTTTACGATTTCAGATTTAACCTACGCCACGTTGTCGGAGAGCGGTAACACAAAACGCTTATTCGACATGATTTGGCTGTTTTGTTAAAGAGATAATTTAATCAGAGATATTTGTTATTCGAAGTCGATAGTATTTTATTCAAGAGATTTTATTCAAGAGATTTTGCTCAAGATATTTTATTGACTTAATTGGCAAAGAGTCCGGTCCCATGGAGTTGTGTGTTGTCACCCAGCTCTCATATATCCACCGGTGCAAAATAGGGGGGTTCCGGCAGTTTGACGCACCGGGGGTTATTTTCAGGGTCGAAAACGTACTTTTTTTGGTGCATTTCTGCAACTCCGCAACCCACACTCAGACCAAGACTGCACTCCAAAGGGCGATAAAAAGACATAAAGAACGGGCGACACCTCAAATATTCAGAACCCGCTACCTGCATAGCAACGGGCGCGACACCTCAAATCTCAAATTTTCAGAACCCGCTACCTGCACTGCAGGCAGGGTAACCTCAGGCAGGGTAACCACACACAATACCTGAAATTTGGTGTGTCGTGCTTATTAAATACCCTGTCGCCCTCGACCAATCATATTGCGGCAACATTTTCAAAAGTGTTATTCCAGTACATATTAGATTATCCAAATTTGGAGAGACGCACATAATATACTCGTAGTTTTTTGGCGTTTCCGGACGCAACTGCTATTGCATACACAGAAAAACCCCGCCAAGGCTACCTTTTGTATGGCATGCAATAGCAGTTGCGTCCGGAAACGCCAGAAAACTACGAGTAGTTTCAAGACTGCACTTTTGCACTTCTATCCAGATTACAGCATTTACCACCCAACAGCTGTGGTAAAATAAGCGGCAACAGCCGAGGGTGTCAACTATATCCTGGGTGCCTATTGGAACACCAGCATTATAATTACCTGCCAACACATCTACTCGTAAATTCTGTGAAATTACGAGTAGAAATAAGTATATAAATCATAATGAAATCCACAAGATGGAGATGGAGGCATCAAACAGTGATTTCAATCAGACATGACCACCCCAAAGAAACCCCTCTGGCGTTGCTACCGCATCGATGGTGTACCCGAAGGGTGGACCAAAACCAAGTTATTCGAACGCTTGAAAAACCACGACGAATCTCTATCGGTTTTGAAAATTGAAGAACTAGAGCTTTTCCCTTCAGTTGTTGTCCTCGGCTATCAAGTTGCGCTGCTATACCGCGAGGAACTAGAGTATTTTCGCGAGCTCGATGGCGAGAAGGATCGTATGATGTTAAGATTGGCGGTGGAAGACGGTGATGAGGAATGTGGAGTGCGGTTACCAGTGGACTGCCATTTCCATAATTTGACGCCTGTCAATGATCCTGGGGATCCGGAAAACATAGTGGCTGAGTCAGTAGCTCATTAATCCTTCCCACCTCTCCCATAGCTCTATATATAGGTTGGGAGCTAATTCGATTTATATTATGGGGTTATAGTATTATCGCGGTGACTGGACTGTCTGGTCATCCATGGGGCTCCTGGTCTCACTCGGGGAATCATAAGATGTGGCTGCAACACTTCCTCCCAAATGATCTCCCCCACAATGTACGGATCATGACCTTTGGATATAATACCGCACTCACCCAGATTAATCCACGAGGCTGTGAGATGGACTGGTTTGATTACCAGAATGTTTTTGCGGCACGGATTTTTACCGCTAGGAACGAGTCGGAAAAGGTAACAATGTGGAAGATGTATACTCCCCATTTCACAACGTTTTCGAACACAACCACTATTACATACCATACGAAAATTAAACCCACCAAGCCACATTCCTATATGGTATCAATAGCAGTTATATTTGAAAACGCTGTGAAATGGGGAGTAGATCTTGGATGCGAATGACAATCTAACATGTGGACTACTTGTGTTTTTGAGAGGCTAATAGACCTATTATCTTCCTCGGACACAGCCTTGGCGGCATTATGATACTGAATGTGAGTGGAGAAAGAAATGAACGAATTAGTACTATAAGGACTAGAGTTGGGGCTAATATTGAGGATGGGTTCCTATAGATGCTTGCTTCTAGACTCAATGAGTCGAAAACTGGGGGATCCATCTTGGATGAAACGCACTCATTTATATTTTTCGGAACACCACACAAAGGCCTCACTCAGACGGAAACACTGATGGCGTTAATAGACGATGCTGATATGGCACTGGGCCAAAGAGAGAGTAGAAAGAAAATCATTGAAGCGATCACCGGGGGTTCAAAATTTCTGGAGGAATTGGCAGATGATGAGGTATACATAACAAAAGGCCGCCGTGTGCTCAGTGTTTACGAGACAGAAGGAACAGCTGTTGTTGAGAAAAAGGTAAGAAAAGGAGCCATACTTCGTATTCATTTATTATTTGCTGACGATGGATCCTTTTGTAGGAGGGAAAATGGGCCAGATCGGGAGAGAAGGAGGTCATGGTTACTAAGGAGTCTGCGTGTATAACCGGCACGCCAAGTACGGAGCACTGTACTACTTCGTTTGTGAGAGATCACGTGCGGTTGGTCAAGTTCGCATCGGCAACTGATGAGGATTATCAAACGGTCGTTTCGTTTTTGTCCGAATCTTTGAATCAAATCAAGCAGCAACATCCGGTATAGGCTAAGTTAAGCTCCGTCTATGGTAGTATTTCAAGGCAGGGGAACATGAAAGAAAAATGAATAATGAATATTGTTTGGAAAGATATGATCGGTGACATGCGTGTGCTTTTACCCAGTACAGCAGACTCTCGTTATAGTGATGGGGTCGGGACCGAAAAATGGTTCGCTCGCCACACCCAGATTTACTCTTGTTATAATGATACCCATACAAATCTTTACTAAATACCTAGTGATATCCTTCAAAAGAAAAATCACTAAACCCCATACTAAAAAGTTGGGACCGGCAGGTGTCATCCTTATAACGAGAATATCACTATATGCAGTATCACTATAACGAGAGTGTGCTGTAGCTCAATAAAATATTAGCACTCAGATCTTCGTTATTGAATCTCACTCTGAGCTTAGTACTTGAGGAATAAATATATACTGTATCTATATATACAATATATATAAATTTCACTATAACTTAATATGCATGCGTTGATTTATGAGTACTACCCATGTGTATAAACCCACGTCCCGCCTGAGAACACGGAGTCCACCAAATTTCAAATACAAAACTGCAAGAACCACAAGAGCCACAATGTCTCAACCATATCAGTCTTGACCAGAAACACAAAAATCCCACCCGTAAAGAGCCAACAGGACTAATCACCCTATAACACACCTGATATGATCCGCCGCACGGATCAACAGTCTTCCGGGAAGAAACGAAGGGTCCGAGGTTCAAGCTATATTCTATAAATACCCTCCCATTGGTACGAGGGTACGTACCATTGCAAGCCAGAACAAATTTTATCGAAATTATATCAGGGAGTAGGAGGCGGCAGCAACATTAATTATCAAAATCCAAATGAGCGATGTTTGGTAGTAACTTTAACCTCGGGGGGTGGCAGTGCTACAGGAGCGGGGCAATCTGGAGTATCCATCCCATTGGATTATGATTGAGACTGGTACCGTCGGTCGATGTATGCATTTCAACTAGACTAGCAATATGTACCATGTATGTACTTCTGAAATAGTAGTGCCCAATTGGATCCTCTGTTTCGTAAACGAACTTGCTTAGGCAGAAAGAAAAAAAAGGGCACAATCCGACTTAAGTAAATATATGGTAGAGCCAAAAAAAAAAACGAAAGAAAGAAAGATTGCACAGTGTTGGTGTGTACTTACACCCCTTGGGAATGAGTATGAAATAAAAGACAAACAAAACATTACTTTAAACAAGCCGAGCCAAGCCTTGGTAATCGGGAGACGAGTTTACTTGTTGAAGTACAAATGAACCTATCCCACGCTACGCAAAATAAAAATAGTAAACCAAATTGAAAACCCCATCCTGGTATCTAGCTCCCACTGATCCTTAAAAGCAAAGGAAATGATTGATAGAAAGATAGAACAGACGATAATTTTCTGTTAGGACTAGTCACTAAGCGCCCTGATGCATCAACGCAATTCCTCCGAAAAACAAACAAATCCCGAGACCCCGCCCGGTCCACCCCTTCCTAATCACGCCCAATCATGCCCAATCATGCCCCAGGCATTTAAGTGATGCTCTCCCTGAACACACTCCTCCTCTCGCTCTCAACGCTTGGTCGTCCACCCCTCACATTGTTTCCAACGAATCCTTCGCTTTCGGGCCTTCTAATATCTCCCGCAAACGGGTTTGTCGCATCATCAGTGGGATATGGTGGCGGCACGCTTCTTCTCGGAGGCTCCCTGCTTCGGCTCCGGCCTCTCTCCGGCTCCTCATGTCCGCGACCCCTGCTGTCGGGGGTCGAGCGTTGGCCGTATCCGCCACCAGTGTACGAGATGTCCTCTTCGTCTACCATGCGGGAATCCCAGGCTTGATCTGGGTCCAAAGTCTCGCGGGTCCGTGCGGAACGGGTTCCAGCGCCGGAGTAACCGGTGTTTCCACCTCCAAAAACGCCCTTAACTGCACCAACAAAGCCGGCACCTCCACGAGCAGGCTCATATGAGGAGGGGGCCGAACGCTTGTTATTCTTGATGAAGGGGACGTACGTTCGCCAGCTAGGGGCCGGGAGGCCAAGGCGGCGAGCTCGAAGCTGTGTGTAGACCTATCATAGTTACATGTCAGTATCAGCCACACTCAATATCGTTATAGTACCAACTTGAGAAAGGGTGTGAGATTGAAACGATAGATGATTGAAGGTATCGATAGAAACACAGGGGATAGGGGCACTAACAATGTAGGAAATCAATGCAAGCAATAAGATGATAAGAGCAACGATTACTATAACGCCCCATATCGGCATTCCCTCAACCTCATGGTGAAATAGATTTGGTGGATGAGTGGCACCATATGGTGGTTGGACTCTAGTTTCACTGGTGTTGTTGTCGCCGTCGCCGTCGGGAGCTGCTCTGGGAGCCATGCTCTGCAGGTTCACCGGTGCTGGTGATACTTGGCTGCAGGTGTTTTGGTGTTATTGGACAAGCTGATTGATCGGCTATTACTACGTAAGTGATTGATTGATTGATTGATTGACGATGGATGATGAATGTGTTTGTATAAAGAACAGTGGTTGAAGAAGAAGCGCAGCAAAGGGAGAAGAGAAGGGGGGAAGGAGTGGATCAGCCAGCGAAGTGTTCCGATGAGTTAACGATAAGTAGCATACATGTAAAAGAAAGGAAGGGAAGAATGCATGAAGAAGAAGGAGGATAGGCAGAACAGCACAAGGAAAGATAATAAATGGAAGAAGACCCTTTCTTGCTCTCGGCTCCCCTCGCTGCCACTCCTTCCAGGCGCTACAAATGGAGGTTTTATGAGACAAAGGGGGCCAAAAGTGGGAAGGTATATTCTTGGCGGGGAAAATGGGCTTACCACGATCGCGCGAGGGTCCAGGCGTTTGTTAAGGAATTCCCTTAAATAGACAAAGCGAAGGGATACGAGATCTCGCCGTGAGGGGGAGAGTTGAGGTCAGATTAAAGGTCTTTTCGTGATACTTGATCCAGGTGAGAAGGTTGTTGCTCCGCGGCTGAGATTATCCCGATGGATCTTGATTTCTCCAGCCCGCCAAGCTATCCTAAGCCTCTGTGGCGCGAGGTTATTCTGTATAATCCTTCGTTTCGCATCCAACTTCCTCAAATAACGAATTCTCAAAGCTACTCTACTCTAGACCAGCGATATACTTATTTAATAAGCAACTTCACTAATCCATCTTGTGTCTGTGCAGTCTGAAGTCTGGCATTGTAAGATCAAGCCCATTTCAGACAAGAATGTAGACTCGTAAAGTACTTGTTGGAGTCGAGATAATCTTATGTGCTGACTGCAGACTCGCTCGCTACAATCAGCCGGGGCGACTGCGTCTACTATCGGTGATGGGCGACAGGGAAACTGCACTTCATTAGATACCAAAGTTCAGATGGCGGGGAAAGAATTAGATTTACACGTAGGTACTGTCGTTCACGGGCTATTGACGGACACCGTATGGGCCTTTTGACCAATAATTGGAGGCAAAACTGGGCTTGGGTGCGCAAAACACTCCAGCTCCAAATTCTGGTAACCCGATTGGCGTCGATCCTCTCATCAACCAATCATACAAGTAGAATTTAGCGCCAGCTCTATCTGCGCAAAGGATCTAATACCTCGTGAACGACAGTACTTGTAGTTAGTGAACTTTGTGGCTGCATCGACAGTTCGACGGCGCCAAGAACATTTGTATTGGACGAGTGATTAAGCGTGAGTAAGGTTGGTTTGGACCTACATGACGTATGTAACTGCATGTATTCTCCACGATCAATATTGAGGATAAATTTTTAGCTAAACAACTAGAAGTTATATACAGTACAAATAAGGGGGTAGGCACTGTAGTATGTACATACTAGTACAGAATTGTGCAGAGCTTCCGAATTAAATCAGAATCCTTGCTATTACACCGTATTCTGATAGGCGTGGTGCTGCTGCGCGTCGTATATACAGGATGTAGCGGGACGAAACATTTATTCTCAAGAGTGCGTGCGACTTAAGAAAGGAAGCCGAAGTACGTCGCCATCAACTTTTCAATGAACGGATCGCTATCTATATGGCACGATATGCTCGTGTATATGTAATCATGCTTGTTTTCTATTGATTCTTCCTGTCACTGAGATCGAGTTAAGCCTCGGTGAAGCAATTCAAGTGCCCCTATTGTCATGGGCACCGTATATTTTTAAGGTATTTGAAGCAACTTTACCGCTTACTTTTATTAACAGATCCGTTAGGAAATTATATCTTCGAATTCGCACCGCTCTAGTATATACATGCAACTGCCAATCAAGCCTAATTAACCTTAATTGTGGGGACATATAGGTCGTGTATGTACGTGCTCTCACCCTGAAAACACAAGAAGAGTAGGATGATTTCCTTTAGAGTACGATTGTGCCTCGCAGAGTGCTACATTTTTTGGACCCCACAGCATATTATATATTACCATTGTCTCCATATTAACCGGCTACCGGTGATGTTTATCGCTCATACTGCCAGACTTCATATCTTCTTATTCCTCACATCAATACTGAGATCCACTAGAAGTGTTTTGCATATCTAAGATGTCAACCCAAATCCCCAAATTAACTACGAAGTTATATCTTCGAAAGCATTTTAAAATGCCAGGATCAACAGAAGAGGCACTACGTTATTATCTAGGCTGCAGAGTAAATATACTTAAGAAGTTCGAGGTTTCTGGATATCCTTCAAAGGCAAGTCAATATGATATATCTTATATTAATTTAGCATGCGCATAAGATTTCAGTGATTGCCATACGACTATAATCAGTATCCCTCCGTGATAGGATTTCCAATTTCATCTCGAAAACCCAGCTGGGTTTTCAGCTATACGGCACTAAAGTTCCCTCTTGATGTAGTGTTCATGTCGAGATGTGTTGTCTGCTGCGCGTACCATTTGATTATGTCGGCACCAATGCGTGCCCTAGCTGCGTTAGTGCGGCTTCGGCATAGGTGCTCCGTTTGGTGTTGCATTGACGCCATTTTAATTTCCGTCTTCCCTAGTAACGCCTACATGCCCCAAACGACCCATCAAGACAAACCTCCAAATTTCGGACGCGGTCGCAGAGAAAGAGTGATATCTCATGAATCGACTAGAAAAGCTTAATTGGCCCGCCGCGGTCCTGTCAACAGCTCGGACCTTCGAATTCTGACAACACAGATTCCGTCCTATCGGAGGAATCTCCCTTAGCTCATCAATCAGGCTGCATCACAATCAATCTACACCCCATGCTGCGGATACCTCTTTTGGTTTTTATCGGTATATCTCCGATTGGAAGAATTCCTGGTGGGAGCTCTTGACGGTTATCTGTCCCGTGAAGATTGCAACTCTGGAAGCGGTGAGAAGATGGACAGGTAAAGAACGGTAGTTAACTTATTGGCTGGTTGCTTGAGTAAGGAGTTGGTTGGGCAAGCCTGTCACTGACCTTTGATTGGGAACTGCACTTCTCGATTCCCTAGAATACACGTACGGAAGCCTCGATGCTCTTTGAAGCAAAGAAAAAAACCTGTTGTTCTCAATCCCATCTCCATTTTCATGGCCTGTTTCAGAACTGGCTTGCTGGATTTGTATCTGGATCCAATAAATATGACCCGAGAGGCAGTTTGATAACCGTAAATCATGACTCTACCTGATATTTCACAATATAGCAATGTCATATTGAATGATTAATACCGTTTTGGATATGCCGCATATGCATAAATCTCACCAGCTTTCATCTTCTGCTTTACGAGGTTCAACCATGGAAATAATTTTACAGATCTACACTTCCCTGTAGGTACATTTTCCTGACATGTCTTACTTGTCTTTCGGCCCGCTATGTGCAAGCTCAGGCAGAAATGTCATTGTCCACAAAGCGAAAAGAATCGGCCTGTAAGAAGGCAGCTAGTTGCTACACGGCCCGAGGAATCATTATAACATAATGGAAAAGAGATACGTTTATTTCTGTCTTCCGGGGGAAAACAAACCTCCCTTGCTTGAATGTCATCATGGGAATAACCACTGCCCCGAGAATTCGGACATCTCAGAGGGGGTGGATTATATTACTTCACCTCATCACTGCTTGAGGGACAGCGGCGGCATCCATCATGCCGCACTCATTACATTACCTCTAGATCGATCGCGGGCGCACGAACGTGGGGAAGTGCATCTCAGCTGCAGGAGTTTATCCAGAGTACTCTGAAGGAGAGTGTAAAGGTGGTTTCATGGTCCGTCACTCGATCGTTGCCAAGGAAGGGATGTCACAACTACATGTAAACATGGGCCTCGAGGTTTCTCCAAAATCATGCATAAGGATTTTCGCTGGTGAGGAGGATAACAACCTAGCGAACAGCGGGTAGTTGCATGCTATCACCCTAACTACATCTCCACTCTAGCTAGGGTAGGTAGCTACATTAGCAATAAAGAAATGGAATAACGTGGATATCCTGGAACTGCCGATATATAGAAAACAAAAAGAAGCGCCGCTAAATAAAAGACGGTATGTCTTTGCCGTCCGCTGTTCCTAAACGACTAACTCGCTGGGCAGAAAGAAAAAGTCTTGCTGCGCTGCGGGGCCGAACCGCAACCGATGATGTGGCTCCAGTAGCGCTGTACTTTTTTTCTCTTTTGGCGACCGAGAAACCGATTGGGCAGCGGTACCGGGCTTGGTGACAGTCCATCCCAACGGTGTGATTTTGGACGTACGATGATGAGCTTGAGCATGATATCCGTGCAGGCAGGTATCAGACTGCGACAACAGAGGGGAACGGGTTAAAGATCAGATCAGTGTATGTACTACACCGCCCCCTCGCGTGAAGACTTCACTTCCACTAACTTGATATTGGACTTCATTTCTGAAAAAGCAAAGTCTTTGCGTCCGTTACCGTCCAGATGGATATTGAGCCTCGTTTTAAAGTAGGTACCTAGCTCTAGCTCTACTCTACTATCTATACAAGGCCAGAGATACGAAAAAGGAAAGAATAAACTTCGTCCCTAAAGTGCCGCACAGAAGACCCTCCAACGTATCTGGAATTGTTAGAGGTATGGTTATACCTCCACTCGTTCGGACACAGAAAACCGATGCTCAAATGACGACTTCTGATATATGTACTCATGAATGCCGAAATAAGTTGGATATTTGGCCATTTACTTAATGCCAGGGGATTTTGAGATATTTATTTTTGCCAGAGAGTTAAGAAGTAGAGTAGACATCAGTAATATGTAAGAGTAAGACATAAACGATCTTGTCATGATCGAAGCCGAGGACCCTTCTTTCTTTCGTGAAACTGTTTCATTGATCTATTCTGCTGTTCATCTCTACGTGGGGGCAGACCGTTATTGCTAATAAACTATATGTAGTCAATTGTTTCCAAAGTTTTCCTGACGAGTAGAGTATTAGCGGTAGCTACTGGTAGGCACGGTATGGCACATACATGCTCATCATCACCTAGGATATACGGCACCTCAGTTGAAGCCTTCTACCTTAACGAGGTTATTACTGGTGCCCACCCCTGTTGCCACTCTTCCACATGCAGGCCAACTCAGCGTGTGCTGTTTTTCTCAGGGTCAGCTTCAACCTCGTCTTGTTGTTCGCTCATGTATCGCAACAATAAGAATAACCATACGTCCATCCGCTGTGATGGAGGGCGGCCATTGTTTGAGTGAAGCGGAGAAGCAACAGTTATCTTTACCTCCAATACTATCTCCCTGATCCATAGTTATCCCAGCAATACCGACATTTACTCCACGCATAGGAATTCTCTGTATCAAACAAGTCTCACAAGCTTGAGATCAATAAGGGGGAGGAGAGGAGTAGAGACAGAGAAAGAAAAATCAAACAAATCTGAACTATCGGGATAGAAAGCAAAATCCCGATTTCAAAGCCTGGAGCAAGTGGTGGGTTTTTCTTCCTTCTCAAACCTTTTTTTGTGACACTCTTTTGACTCAATTTCTACCCAATAGTGCATATCTCTGGGCCAGTCCTATATCAAATAGCATTGGTGATTTTAACCCCTTCATAGTTGTCTCAGAACATGTCGAATCACCTGCTTCAACACTCCCCCCTGTCACCCCCCGTTTATTTATCCAACGGCTCCCACTCGTCAACCACCACGTTTTCAGACCAAACCGCAGGAGGTTGGCAGTGGCCCAAGTGGAGCTGTGAGCTGGATGCCTTCTGCGATTCCGCCAAAAGGGTTATTCGTGACCTAGGCAGCGTATTGCAGCCCGAACACCTCGCGCAATTCGAGCTCGAGTACTTCCTGAGGAGAAGCAGTTCTGATGCTGGGATTGGTGGTGTGCTTGACAGCGACAACAACACCAGCAGCGGAGGTTATCTCTCCGACGTTTCTTCCCTCGACCATAATCACGGACCCGCCGCACAACTGCTGTTCATCAATAACGAAGTCGAATCGTCCTCGTCGTATCTCCCGAGACGGGCGTCGCCTAGATTTTCGGTGCATACTGACAGCACGGTATCGCTTGAGGCGGCCGCATATTTTACTGATTCCGAAGGGGAGGAGGAGGAGTCTCCAGAGGGAAGGGGGAGACCCTGGGATAGGGATATGGCTGGCACCATGCTTGCAGCTCCGTCAAAGGAGAAAAAAAAATCAAAGTCAGAAAAGAAAGATAAGGAAAGGGAAAGGGAAAGGGAAAGGGAAAGGGAAAAGGAAAAGGAAAAGGAAAAGGAAAAGGAAAAGGAAAAGGAAAAGTCTGTGCGTAAGCATGAGGACTCTGAACATGAAGATCGAGAGCAGAGGAGAGAGGCGCGGAGGAAGCGTAGAGCTGAGAGGGAAGAAAGAAAGGCTAAGGAAGCACAGGAGGAAGCGGAGCGGGCAGAACGAAAGCGAGAGAAACAAGAACGACGGGAGCGGAAAGAGGAGAAGAAAAGCGTTGTGGGGACCAAAGAGAAAACAATGCCAAAGATATCAGTTGAGCAGTTCATTAGTGGAATTGGGTTTGTTTACCCCTCCCCTGACCACTTGTTTCTACCACCTATGCGTTGATTTTTTATGGATGCCGTGATTTAATCTTTTCATCCAATCACAGTAGATCAAAATCGCTTATCTCCAGAAGACCTAGCGATGCTCGGCCTAGATTAACTATCAAAAGAAGCAAGAGCACAGTTCTAATGCGGTCTCATGAACGACCCCAGGAACGACCCCACGAAAGACTTCACGAAAGGCCCTACGAAAGAGCTCAAGAGAGACCCCAAGTAAAGTCCCAAGAAATACTTCAGGAAAGACCGTTGGCCATTGAAGCACCAAAGGAATCTTCAAAAGAGAAACATCGCCACCGAGATCACCATGATCACTCGACTCCCGAAGCTCGCGCAAATTGTATACGATGTTTGCGAAAGCGAGAAAAAAAAGAGAAACTGGAAAACATTACGATTGTGCCACCACCAAAGGTCCGTGAAGCAGTTCGGACGGAAAGTGTGAAACAGAGCTCAAGGAGAAGGGTGGAGCCGGAAAGCGAAGACGAAACCATCATTGAAGCGAAAGAGAGGGTGAAGGAAGCTGTGCAAGCTGCTGCTGCCGGTACCAAAGTGAAACCCGTGCTAGGTTTTGTTATCGAGAAAAGGCCAGAAAAGCTGTGGGTCCATCCTATCCATTATGTACCAATCGGTTAACTAACCTATAAAAACTACATGTAGTGTTGAGTGCGTTACCTGCCTTTCCGATGATGTCCCGGTGCGAGAAGCAGCGAAGCTTTCCTGTGGACATTACTGGTGTAATGAATGCTTGAAACGGATATTCATACTCTCTTTGACCGATCCCGCACATATGCCTCCCAAGTGCTGCACAGACGAACATGTTCCCTTGAAGCATGTTGATAAACTTCTCAATTATGAGACAAAGAAGCTTTGGAACAAGAAATACATTGAATACACATCGTCAAATCGTATTTATTGCCCGAAGCCAAATTGTGGTGAATGGATACAACCGAAGGAGATACACAACAATGTTGGGAAATGCTCTCAGTGCAGAACGAAAGTTTGCGCAATGTGTAATGGGAAAGCTCATGGCGATGGTGAATGTCCTAAAGATGAAGATTTAATGAGGTTTATCGAAATAGCGAAGAAAAACAAGTTTCAGAGATGCTATAGCTGCAGAGCAATGGTGGAACTGGAAAGGGGCTGCAACCATATGACGTGAGTAAACTTCTCAGTAAATCTAAGGAATCTGAAAAGCTGATAGAACTACATAGTTGTCGCTGCACCGCCGAATTTTGCTATGTTTGCGGCGATAAATGGAAGACCTGTAAATGTCCTTGGTTCAATTACGAGCCTGATGATGATGAGGAATACGTTGTGCCTGTATGGAATGCCGAAGAGGGTGCAGCTGCAATTCCCGCCAATGTTGCTGAGCGACGAGAACAAAGAGCTAGGGCTCGTGCTGAACAGCTTCGTCAAGATGAGGAACTTGCTAGACAATTAGCTCAACAAGAAGGTTCGCTGTCACCAGGACTTCATGGAGATGATGAATACTATCTCCCGAGCCCAATCCAAATTGATCCTCTCGCAGCGTTGGGTACTATCGGGTCCGGTTTGAGGAACGGGATTCGACGAATCGCTGCTGATTATGTCGAGACAGCTACACGCGCAACTCCACAACCTCGTGGGACCCCACAACCTCGCGGAACACCGCAACCAAGATTGGAAAGGAGGAGAGTCGAGCCAGTTGCCAGAATCGCACCCCGCACGCGAAGTCGGGAGGAGATTCGAGAAAACATATCTAATCTCATACAGGAGGTCGAGGAGCTTGAAGGGCGGAGTAGAACGCCCCACCGTCCTAGAGTCACTCGCACAGAGACCGCTCCGGAGACTCGGGAGCAGCCTTCCCAGAGATCCCGACGACGGGAATCCATCAACCCAAGCCGATACTTGAGTGGGGCACAACACGCTAATATCGAACAATACCTTCGTGGAATTAACCTGGAGGATCCTGAACCAGTCGCCCCTGGGCCACCTCTTCCATCTCCGCATGAATCCCGGGCTTTCACCCCCGGTATCCCGGAGCTCCGACGCTCTCGCACCGAACGAATTCCAAGACGACGAAGAGAGGAGGATTTTTCTCCTGAGTATGCATCTCATTCTCCCGTCTCGACAATCGATCGTGCGAGCAGGATAGGGACTGAGAGTAGGATTGGGACCGAGAGTAGATTAGGAACAGAAAGCAGGCTTGGGACGGAGATTAGTAGGGTGGGAACGGAGAGCACCAGAGCAGGGACTGAAACTACCTATGCCGCCCGTAGACCCTCTATCAGCGGAAATTTAATGGACCATCGCTGGAGACAGCAGCACTCGGGATACCAGAGCCGAATGCCAGTAGAGACAAATATTGGAGGATGGAGGGTGAGTCAAACATTCTGAAGGAGTATTGTTTAGAACTTTTACTAAATCGGCACCTAGTGGGGTAGTGAAAATCGCGGTTACTGATTATTGATTTTACGAGTCAATGCTTCACCACGAATTATGGATACTACGACATTTTTTACGATTTATACGCCTTGTTTTATTATATGCATTTAGGGAGGAGCGTCTGCCTTTTGATGATTACGACATTCGAAACTTTGATTTATTTCACCATACACTCTTTTTTATTCTCCTTATTTTTTTCTTTCTTCCTTATTTTTTTCTTCGACTTTTTGCAAGTTTCTGAATTAGAGAACTTATTTGTGTGTTGAAGAATTGTGGTGCGCCGAAAAAAATGTTTATAGCATAGTTTTTTTTCTTCTTTCATAGTTTTTTTTTGTTGTCATATGACGGAACCTTTTTCTTGTCAATATTTTTGGGGACATTTTTGAGCTGCACTATACTGCAGTTCAAATTTTTTTTATCGGTACATGCATCGGTTTGATACCACATTTCTGAGAAACTATCTTTTTCGTGCCTCTGGACACGGTGGTTGTCCACGGGGCATAGGAGCTTCATTCCTTTGTTTTGTCTTTTTTTGCTGGGAAAACAGTAGTTTATTTGACGCGTCAACGTCGGAGTACTAGAATACTAGCTATGATCATGATCTTACGAGGCGGATTTTTTTTCTCTTGTATGTACTTCTATTACTCATGTACTATGTAATTTACCATCTGACTGCGTTTTCATCTCACGTGTTTTTCGTATTGTGCTTAATTTACCGTAGAGTACAATTAGTAGATTTAAACCCTACCAGACTAGTCTACTAATTGTACTCTACTATCCGCTCGCTACTCGATTGGGAGCACATTATTTACTTTGTTACTTTGGGTGTCCCGAAATGGCTAGCGGGGTAGCACAAACATTCCTAGTACTAGCAGTACTATTTTCTACGGGTGTATATATGTAGTCAGCTTTTAAATTATTTGCCGCCCACACATAACCCCACTTCGCCGCCCCCGCCTCAATTGCAAGACAAACCTCCAAAAGACGAATTCGGGAAGTTTACTAGATAGAACAAAGGTACATACACGTATGGGGGTTAGCACTGGACTGCGTAAGCATATCATATCATACCCGTCGGATCCAAACCACACCCGGCCCGCGACGATCGCCCCGGTGAGCGTCTGCAGCGCGGGGAGCCGGGGGGAGATTGTTTATGCGTTAAAGATTGGCGATCGGCGGGTGCCTAATTAGATGCAGGTGTTTGACGTTAATCCGGAAGGATGAGTGTCTGGGGATCGATGAGGAGTGGTGGTCCTTTTTCTGATTGCCGTGGCGTGCGTGTGGGCTTGGGGATATCGATATATTTGGGGGGGAGTGAATATTAATGAGGAGATCTAGGTATATGCGGTCGATCATCGATTGCAGCTGCGCAGCTTGGTGCTTGGAGTGTGTTGGGCGGGCTATTGATATTGGTTTGATGCGATCATTGCGTTTCGTCTGCTCAAGGTCTATGTACTCTGGTGATGTTGTTCGGGATACAGTTCTATCACGGAGCTTCTTCACAGGCCTGGATTGCTATAGATCATATCATGCGACAAAGGATATATTATCGTACTACATTTAAACACCATACTACAAGCCAACAGTCCAATATAGCACCCATTCCAAACCCATCCTTACAAAACTTCCCAAAACTCCATCCGTTGATATCGATGATCCCTAGCTATATATCTCCACCCAACACCGGCGGTATAATTACATGATCAAACCTCGCCTCTAAAACAACCCCCCCTTGCCATCATCCCACCACCCGCTCTCGCCCAACACCTCCACCACCGCCCCCTTGTTCCAACTCCAATTCGCCACCGCCCCATCCCTCCCCCTCACCTCAAACCCTGTCGGCACGCCGGGACAGGTAAAATCGGCCCTCTTCTCCGCCCTGTAAAGCTCCACAGGCGGGCTCCCCGCCCTCGTCGCCTCGCTCATCCAAAAGCTCGCCACCGGCGCATCTTCCACTGCGGGCCGCTTATTGTACGTCAGCGTCTCGTCGACGACGCTGCCGGGCTTGAGTGCATAGATCTCCTCGGCGCCCTTGCCGTTTCCGCCGTCGGCGAGCGCCGAGAAGGCAAAGTGGAAGCGGCACTGGCGGCCGGCGTGGGCGGCCGTGAACGGGATGGAGATGTAGACGTTTGGCCCGATTTGCTTGTAGCGGGGGAGAGGGGTGTCGGGGCGGGTGGAGTCGACGGCCATGACGAGGGAGGCGGCGAGGAGGGCGTCGGTGGTGTTGGAAAGGGTGATGGGCTGTTGGTAGTCGGAGAGGGGGATGGGAGGGGAGGTTTCGAGGGGGGTCGGGGGGGAGACGGTGGGGGAGACGGTGGGGGTGACTGTGGTTGTGACTATGATTGTTGATATGGATGTGGGGCAGGCGGGCTCGGTCTGCGGGTTCGCGAGGGGGAGGGCAGACGTGCCCGTGAGGGCTGCTGCTGCGAAGAGGAGGGCAGACGCGAAGGTGAAGGACTTCATTGTGATTGCTGCTGAAGTGTAAAGTGGTAGATTAACTGGGGGATTGAGGGAGTAGCTAATGGTACCAATTAACCCAGAGTCGTAGAAAACCAACAAATGGCGGTGGTGGGGAAAGGGGAGAGAGAGGGAGCTCAATGCTCGGGGCATTCGATACTTATAGCTTGAACAAGTCGCGGGGGTGGCCCAGTGGGGTAATGATCGTATCGCATAAATAGCTGTGTTTCACTCATACATAATCAGATCTCACGGCGCGCGGCGGCGGTGGAGCAAACAATCATTGCTGATCCACTCCATGTATACGTACCTACACAGCCAGGAATGCTTGCCAAGACGCACTGCCACCGAGTGAGGGACTGTGACCAGAGCTAAGACGCAGGTGTGCGGCTCATGAAGGTATATACCAGACATACAGGATCAGCATTCCGGTGAATGTTAACCTAGATTTAGATATCATGTATCGTGGCTAAGGCTTACTGCGCTGCTCTACAACTATATCTAATCTAAATGGGACGACATGCGCGATATTGCTGGGTAGATTCATGGGGAATATGTTGGATTCTTTTTTTGGAAGCTCTTACGCTCCCCATTCCAGAAGTGAAAGCACGTGTTGTACTGTGCATAAGAACATCATGGATTGGAAATTGTGTTCTGAAAATCCAGCCGGGGTACCGCATCACGTGATTACCATAATTCATCGTAGCCTTCATGTTTTGCGGCAACGTTGCCGCGCGAGGCCTGCGCTCCATGTGTTCTGGCTGTCACATCTCTCTTCATAGGTGTTCTAGATTTACTTTTGGTGCCTGATTCTTGCGAATGGACTTCTAAAACTGTTTTCATATGCACGTGATGACAGCGCCGGCGATTATATTACACACCTGAAAATTAGACTTGGTAGCTACGTAGACGTCGACCACTCCATATGCTCAACCCACATCCAATGCTCTACATTATTCCACGTACCACCGCGCGTGTATGTAGCTTATGTCTTTAGAGAATGATCCGTGCTAACCAAGATCTAGATACTAAAGGTGCACTCGTGACCTGCATCTAGCTGCGCACCACTATATATGCAGGTCAAGTCTAGGCGCAGGACGTACTACCTCAAGGGTTTGGGGTGGTAGGGACCTTAGTGGACCACTGCATTGCCAAGTTACCTTCCGCGGAAAGTCATTGAGACGGTCCTTGATAATTGCAATGGGATGGGTTTATATGTTAGGGCCGTTACGCGCCATTGCCCGTCAGCTGAGGGCGGAGTTATTCAAATTCCATTTAGACTCGGGGATTACACAGAGAAGGCGGGCGTGTGGAATGTTGTCGTGTCGGGCAAGTTTGACGATATGTGTAGGATGTTATTGCGGACCTCGAGATTCCCGGTTTTGACCAAGGAATTTAATCGAGATTGGTAAAATCTGTAAACGGCACGTATACGTATGTGCAGCTGCTTCATGATTAGCACCCAGGAGGAAGAGAGAAAAAAAACCCCCGAGTGATATGTTATACATAACGGCTTTGAGCGTTGAACTGTACTACAGGCCTGTCTGGCCTGGTAGGGACATATAGCTATAGGGGACTTTAGGTATACCAGCTGCTTGTCCGCTAGATAGATAGAGTTTCAGCTATTCTTCTCTCTAGTACTTTCTTAACTAATATCTATCCCCTCTCGCGATCGCCGAGGGAAAGAAGTTTCCGCCTGGTATAGTGCCGGAACGGGTCTGCGTATTCTTGCCTCTCCGGCCCTTCTGTTATAATAAGGGAATTTGCACCAGAGGTCTACCACCGTAGAATATTCTGGGGGAACACCACTGGTTGCATAGCTCCAACATCCACTACCGATGCATGTTCTCAAGGTGGGAGGAGGGGGGCGGGGGGCAATGAGAGTTCCACAATATCGTAAACGCTATGTGATTCTAAAATCGAGCCGGTCTGGCCACAGTGGATATATATCGTGTCGTTGACGACGCGACGGGTCGAGTGATCGTACATGACTAACACCCGCAACATCGGCAAACCGTTTTTTTTTTTTTTTTTTGTTTAACTCATACATCGGCAAACCGTGCTGTCGGCGACGACTACTATGTTGGCTATAGCGGCGTGAGGAGATACGCGGGCCGGGTGTTTGCCTTTGGTTGTAACCGATACGTATACTATGATCGATCTCAGATCAGGGAAGGTTTTGCCACAGTGACGACAGGCCCGGGTCTCAGAACAGCATAAAGTCTGATGTATATATAGGTTGCTGACCCACAGATCCTAGCTAGTATCTCGGGAAATTCTGGTGTTTAATTAGTCAAGGAGGAGCAGATCTGATAAGTTTCCCGGGCGCGGGAACTGACATGCAAGGTTGATATCTTGATTGAAGATCACTGTGTTCAATTGTGCAGGGACGTTAGTGGGTGGCTTGGATCATGGATGTTGAGCCGTGGGGTTATTAAATTGATTGTATTAGTGAAGTTGTGTAATATAATAATTCCGGTGACCTGTACGGTGGATTTAAGAGGGTTGGGGTCCTATATATGCATATGATAAATATTTATATAATGTAATCATAGCTATACCTAAGAACACCCCCAGTATAGTAAGCCGTATGCACACAATCGGTATGTGAAGTGCTTATCTATCAAGATAACCATTGGAGGATATATTTTTTGCGTAGATCACCCAGCCATATATAACGTACGTTCTCCAATTACTACATACATGTAGCTAGCAATACGTTTCTAAAACTCAGGCTTTCTCGGCTCGTACGGTCGTGCCCATCACTACTATATTAGAGCGCTTAACTAAGTACTTCAATCCACTCGACTTTTTTTACAAAATAATGATGCCGGGGTACGAGGGAGTGGCCAAGGGGTGTATCCTGATGGGATTATAATTGGAAAGGAAATATTGGATCCAGATCCTGTCGATTCTACATCTGATACTAACCTCGCTGGTTCTGACATATCGATATCTTGCATATTTCTTTCCTTATTGTACATGTTTCCTTTTACAAAAAGTCCTCTATAGCTAGTTGCAATTTCTTTTTTCTCTTCTTTTCTTTAACTCATTAATTACATGCAGACCGTAGTCTATGGTAATATCGCACTGCCCCTATTTATATTGCCCGTTCTCAACCACCGCCTCGTACAAGTGCCAGTACTAAAAACTTAACACCTAAAGCTAACTCGTTTATCCAATCTGTTCTCCCTCCTCTTCGTCCTTGAGCCCGCCCCATCCTTGCTTCGCCTCCCTGTCTTCCTCCTCCTTGTCCTCGTAGCTAGTTATAATTGAAACTTATGTCTACATGTAGATGGGAACACGTACTAAAGACATATGAACCAACGGGTATGTAAAGGAGAGAGAATAGGAAAGTGTCAGAAATAATCTCGAGAGGAGAAGTGTCGAGCGGAAAGAGAACTCGATGTAAAGATGCACGCGTATGTTAGTTGAATACATATATGTATATATCCTTGTAACTATGTCATGTGCCGTGAGACCCGGGTATATACTTTCTAAACGTACATGTTAGGCTCGTCCCCAAACCCCCGTGGCTGGAGTGATTAACTATTGGTCACTTCCGCTAGGTTTTAACATTTAATATTGGACAGTGCTCTTATTTACTACCCGACATGGACGTGAAAATACATCTGTTTGTCTTTCGTAAGGGTACAAAATGCATTTAGTTAATTTCTTGATTAACTTTGATTTTTGTGTACCTATTTATCCTTAAGATCTTGTGATATGATATCTATCTCAATGAGAGTACTACGGTATGTATCTAATCCTTAGTTTCTTTCTTTCCTGTCTTTTCTTTGGTATAACGCACATATACATGTATGTTGTATAACCTGTATATACTGCTATATACCCTAAATTGCTGTTTACGAAGGCAAATTGTTGTAAGTCCTTTATACTTAGATGGAGTCAGGTCAGTCGTAGGTATTAACTTTCTCTAGAGGGGCGGAAAAAAAAAGGGGGAGGGGAGGGGGGGGGGGTTGCTGGAGGTTTTAGGTTAGAAAATCGAAAATATAAAGGTATTGTACATGTCGATCTTGCTGTATGTTGGCTGCCGTTAATTGGATCTAGACGCGTCTCAATCTCATGATGCCTCCGCAGGTCTCATTGAAACACCTCCCCCCCCCCTTTCTTTTTCCCTTTTTAAACACAACAAACGTACGAAACGAGCTGGGCATAGGTACATGTATGTATGTAGCACATCCCTCTCCTCATCCGCCTCGTCTTCGACTCGATCCAATCCGAACCAATCAGCAAACCAATTTCGCACGGCTGAATAGGTAGAAACCTAGGTATGCACAAAACTTTATCCCCAGCCAGCCATCGAACACCCTATCCAGGCTAGCTATGACGCGTGATTCTTTTTGGGAAAGAAGAGGCGCCGCGCGCTGAACAACACCGACAGGAAGGCTTGTGTTCAAGAGACGTTGGATTAAAGTTCTTATGCGTGTATCAGGTCAAACACGTGTTGGCGATGCATGGCGCAGCTTCCCGTTTGCCCGATTTAACGGTAATTATGAATGCAGAGAAAGTATGGCCGTACGTCTGGCTTCTGGTTGAATTGTTAATGCGAAAGTGGGCCTGTTAATTGATCAATTGAGTAACCGAAGTATTTCTCAAAGTCTTTTATAATTTAGCAGGTAAGCTTAGACCTGATAAAACACCTCCCGGACTCTCACAAGAATTCCACCTAATAAAGTGCGCCTACACGTAGGCACATGTATGTGCCTAGATTAGAGTATGTACATGTGGTTGGGTTGAAGAGGAGTCTGTAATTCATCAGTCCCTAAAGAAAAGAAAGGTACGTACGTGGAAGCAGCCGGGTTTTGAAAATTACTCGTTCAATTCTAAACAAATAGGGTTAGTAAACATCAAAGCTGAAAGATTATGATGACATCGGCATCTCATTGGTGGGCTCTGACCGATGGCCTATACCAAAATCAACCTTCAAGTGCATTGAGATTGATCCCACAACGTGATGATATTCTTTTGAAATTCGCCGAATGCCAGAGAAACTAAGAGGGAATAGTAAAGTTACCGGGAGGACCCCTGTGGCCAATGGATCTCTTCTGAATACCCCCGTAGCTGGCCCCACTAGCTATAGTTCTAGCAACATATAAAAACCCCAATTGCCAGTTCAGAATAGCTCATTGACGACATAAAAATACAGCTCATAAGCGGTCTCAATCAAAAGGTGAGCTCCAACATTTTTGGTCGAGATATGCACGATTGATTGAACCTGGTGGTAATTCACACCTACGACGGAAATTATGTGTTGGGTTGTGGTAACCGGTCTCCGGCTTAGTTTTCGGACCGGTCCTGTTTTTTCCCAGGGCTTTCCAGGATCGGCCCGGGAATGGGACAGCTCGGGCGACTGAAAGGAATGGACATTTGCCACTTACGTCTGGGCCTCACCATCATCAACAAAAAGCCAAGAAGACCCCGGAGGTCACCAAGGAAACAAAAAAATCTGTGGTGGCTACAAAGATAGGTATAATCAAATTAGATTTTTATTTTTTATCGTCTGCGTACCCTGTAACTGATCGATACGTTAGTTATACAGTCATCCGCCCTTGTATACGTAACGAACACTCCTATACCGAATATTTGCTGTATCGAACCACTTAGCTTTTGTCCCCCCCCAGCAAAGTGTTTGGTCTGCTATCCCGAATAATCTGCTATACCGAGTGGAAATTTGCTCAATACCCACGCTCGCTATAGCGGTGGGCAACTGTAGTTGTAGGTACTATACTAGCTGGGATACTTTGTTTGATCGAAGCACTCAACTTTGCTAACCGACCATCGACGCCAAGAACGTCAATAAAGGGTACTCGTGATGATATGGTTGTCATGACTATATCTCTACTCTTCCCAGAAAGCCGATGCGATGAACGCCGAAGAGAAGTTTTTAGAGACGCATCGACATGAGGGAGACTAGTAGGGCGCGAAGGGGGGGTAGTAGCGGGGGAAAACACCCGCTCTCGCTTCACTCCTACTGGTTCAGTCCTTCCTATATCATGCCAGTGTCTTGCCCAAAGAATAAGGCGTGAGTCGTGAAGGGTCATGTGAGTTCTCAGTAAGACTCGCCGAACACATGTAGTATGTACAGGCACAGTTGTAAGTTTAACAAGTTTTGCAGGATTGCGAATCTTTGGTCTTTACTCATGGGTGAGCTCAGCACGCAGGTGGTTTTTGGAGAAAGGGGAGAGATTCGTTTTTCAGTTGATCGCGCAGTTGATTTTGATTTGACTATGTGGGCTTCGTGATTTTACAAATTATGGACGCTACATACTAATAGTTGTATATTAATCTGTAGTTGCGGGGGGTATGTTCACCCCCTCTCTCTAATCATACACTGCTGATAGAGAGAAAGACATGACCGGGATTATTGGCGACGCTGGCGCGCGTGCATTGAGAGCTCTCCAGCGGACTGGGAATGAGTGAATGTTTCGAAATTAATCAGTTCATGCACGTTGTATGCAAGATTTAGATGCGTTTAGCCTGCGTACCTCATCCATCAATAAACACCCCGCAACCATAGGAAAACTGATCAAAAAAAAAAAAAAAAAACTTCCGCATAGCGCGTAGCGGAGAGAGGATGCTTAAAGGATTCCGCATCAGATAGTTTGAGGATGAAGTACCTACACCTCGAGGGAAATTTCAGTTAGCGATATCGACAGCTGGCGTGCGATTTGTGTATTTTGAACCGGCGTGGATCACTGATTGGTGAAGAGACTTGAGCTCTAGAATCACTAAGTTACGAATTACATGATGTGAACGCCGAATATTAATACACCCCATATGCATCTAATCAGCGTCGTTGAGTGCCGTTTTCAATATAGAGGTTGCTTCGTTGCTATATGCACTATGGGTGCAGGGGTTGCGTGAAGGGTGTGTCCTCGAAGTACGCAGGCAAGCTTAGGCGTCCTACAATGCGGGGGTACATGGTATGTATGCAACACCAACCTGCGCATGTTGTACCTGGGAGCTCAGCAAACCCTTAAGCTTGTAGATGCAGGAACTCATTCTTTCGAGATAATAAAGCATTCTTTGCGTTCGATTTTGTAAAACAGACCGTGTGAGCTCCATGATTGATGACGCAATAGATATGTGAATTCTGGGCGCTCAGTTAAACTAATATGAACAACCAATCCGTAGGGAATAAGCGGGCGTCCTCTGCTACTCTCGCGATCGATCGCTTCATGAATTCATTCGAGCACCACTATTAATACATACTCTGGAGTTGTCGAGTCAATACGAGAGTTGCTAAGAGCAACTACCGATAAGTTAGCTGCCGAACTTTTGGTTCGCATTCGATATTCTCGGCGAACTTGAAAGTCAATTAATTACCACGTGGTTCAGAGACCAACCGCCCGGAATAATACCGAGCTGTTGATACATATGGCGCGAGAAGGCATGGGGGTGGGTGTGTCAATTGCACTTCAGAGGAACTTTTTTTGTATGGGAATTAGAGAAATTCCACCGTTATGCCAGGTGCTAGTACCAGTATGGGGGTAGATCTCCTGATTTCTATGGATCGATTGGCTGCAAACGCCGAAGTTTACACACCTCCCATCATAGCCTCTCAAGCCATAAGTACCTTACAGTATTATAAGTCTCACATAAAGTATACTCATGCCCTATCAGGAGCCGAGGTTTATATGAGCGGTGACCTGTTGAGCGAAAGAAGGCTGAGAAATATATTGGACTAACTGCGCACAATATTCCGTATCCTTGACCCGCAGTTGTCAGTTTGAAAGGGGGGGGGGGGGGCTTTATTTCAAATTGTCTAACTTCATGAATGTAGCTGCGCTGTTCACCCGCAAATCAGTTAATCCACCCACGAGACCTGGAAATTTCAGCGGTGACTTAGTCGGACCCCGCACGCGGCAAAGGATTACAGAACAGAGGAATAACGGGCTATTGTGGACCTACATATATACGATTCATTACGCGCAGTTTATATCGCGTCTCGAGAGGTGGGGGGGTCGGCCGGGGGGTTGCGGGGGGTTGCGGAATTTTATATCTGTCCGTATATACTCGCTTGTCAACTATGTATTTGCCCAACCAGCAAGACACACCAGAAATCGAGGTTTTCAACAACTTATAAAAAGTCCTGTACTTATACCAAAATATCAACGACCAAGTATAGTATAATTTTGACAAGGGAGATTCATGCTCCAAATTCTTGGCCTAATTGAGGCATTCATAAAGCTACAGTAAAGGGACCTTTTTAGACACATTTCACCTTCAGAATTTGTTCTTTGTAGATATGGCCTAAAAGCGACCTGTAGAGTCTTACAGGTGCCTAGATAGAAGATGCATGATTTCAAGGGAGATGGGAAAGCTCTCAGGATTCTTCGTGTGTTTTGATGGCTGCGCAAATACATATTTGATATGCGAGTACATAGGCATATTGCATAATAATATAGACGTTATTGGGCTGGCACTGCACTGTTGATACCCGTATATATGTATATATACACACATATAACTATGGTACCGAAGGAATGATATTTTCTCCCCGGATCAACTCGCTTGTAATTTCCGATGATACAAGGCCGTTAGGCTTCGATTCTCGGGCAATGAAGTAGGGTCCAGGGGATCAACAAGGCTATGTGCAAAATCAGCGAGCTATTCTATAACTATGATAGTACATGTAACGTTATAATCTTTTCTTGTTGTTTGGTTAATCTGCTCATGTGCTTCCAGTCTTTGTTTACGTTAATTTTGTAATTTTGGCGACGGGATCATGGCTTGTAACTGATATGGCCATATTTTGGCCAATTATGTGTCGATGTCGACTAGATATAGATCTATAGATCACCGAGTGTATCATCTCTCATAGAGGTGTATGTTTATACGTAAGGGTGGTTCGGAATCTTTCTGGGGTTTATATATGGTATTAAATCGTCAAGGGATACACAATTAATTTCAAGCTGATTCTACAGCTGTGTATCACAACTAATGTCGTACGAATTTCCCTTTGGAGAATTAGTTCTCGGTAGGGTAAAATAGTAGTACCATACTCCCGGGTTAATTGTGCAGTCGCATCAGTGTTCGATCCTGCATAGCTATAGGGCTGTGTAGGTACATGTGCGTGGTAGCGAAATTTATTTGGTTGCGGGTACCGGTACGGTGTAAAGATATGAGTACTAAGCATGTCTGTATTATATGTTGTACAACAGAGCACCGAAGCCAGTAGCTAGGCCCTAATGGATTCGTACGGCGATATGGACTACTGGCTCGAGGTCATGCTCTCTATATAGACATCTACCAGTTTTGGGAGGTTACATGTAAATCTGGTCTTCTGGCCATGGGTGACATTTGTGGATACTTACATGTATGTGTACAGTGTGAAAAACGGCGTGGAATCACTACCATAAGACTACGGAACTTAGTGAAGACTAACGAATTAAACCGGCATTGTAAGAAGAAAGCTGTGCCAATACCTTATTACCGCACTACTAGCGTATTAACGAGAATACCGTAGTAATCCCACCCCCTTTTTTGGTACTGTATACATGTATACAAGTACCGGGTGTTGAGGGTAAGTGATCAGAATCTGATAAGTAAATGCTGCGGTGAATACGTGTATCTCTCTTATCAGATTCTGATCACTTTTTGCTACACCCTAGTACGTACACCTAAATCAGCATGCGCAGTCGTACCATTATTTACTAGGGAGTTGAGATATACAGTGGAGTCCCGATTGTAGCATATGGTCGGGAACGGATTTTCGTGTGCCACTATCGAGACTATGCTTGTATCGAGAACAACTTTGCCCGTACCGACTCGTTTGGGATTGCCCAACTATATGCTACAATCGAGGATATGCTATTATCGAGAATGCTACTATCGAGACTCCACTGTACAGCCACTCTGCAAAAGTGTTCGTGATTCCGAGCCATTTCTCCATATGTAACCGTACACGTGGCGGACCATAAAAACCCCGTCAAGAGTAGATTTTCCCACTGACTGGCGCCCAGAATCAATGAAGAATAAGATCAATGGCTTGAGTTTTTTTATATATAGTCACGAACTAATGTTTTGTATATTTCCGTTGTATTGAATCTCAAAATAAATAACATTAACATCAGGGTGCGCCACACCGCGCACTGACATTAAAACTCAATCACGAACACTTTTGCTGAGTGGCTGTAGATACATGTATGTATGCAATGGATTCGAACCATGCTTCAAACGCACGAATCATATTTCAAATGTGTTGGCCATTGGTATCAACGTACGTGTTAATTGGATGAATGACAATAGCGCTATCGTTGATTACCACGTGCACTGATACACCCGGTCTCCCTTCAAAATTAAATTAAGCCTCACATTAAACTTAACCTCATCTAGCTGGCCAGTTCCCTTTACTCATCAAATTTTCAGTCGAAAACATCGACTACAGTCACCCCCGGGACAATGAAGAAACCGGCTCGATGGCGAATGGCGACTTTATGGGTTGATATTTGGCCAAAGGCAAAGAGGCCGGTGCGCTTTTGTTGGCTTGTATTGGCCCATTCGCCACCCAGCCAGGTTCGCCATTGCCCCGGGAACCACTGTACTCCATAGGGTTATACAAGAAAATTTAAACCTTGCGATCCCTACAGCTGATTCTCAAGATCTCGCCCCGAGCCTTTGAGTATGGATATTGTCGGGGAACAAGTGATTGGGCAGTACACCTTTGATGATGATTGCTGCTGTTCAGCCTCAGTCGATAACTACGTGAAGCTCAAACGATTTCGATAAATTATTATATGTATTCTCAATATTCTCTGTATAAGCTTATTTAAGCAGTTATTTAGGACGTACGGGAAGGAGGCAATATATAGGTAGCTACATGTAGGTACACAACGCGACGTTAGTTGTCACGAATCTAATTGAGTCTCCATTGCGGAAATGACAAATCCGAAACTCTCATAAGGTCGGGCCTTAAGATATGGCGCCAATTAAGCATTGAATACTGACGAGGTTCTGATACAGGCGGGGTAAATATATATCTGATGGCCTCATGGGATCTACAGGCCCAAAATTCCAATTAATCTCCTCCGAGAGGTTTTCCTCCCGCGAAGGTCATGGAATGGATCCTGAGGATTACATACATAGTATGTCTCGTTCCCAGCCTTCTTCTGATTTGCCCAGAAATGGACGTGTGCTTCCATCATGATCTAGAAACGTGATACTAGTATATATATGTACTCTAGCAAAAACTACAGATTGTTCATAAGTACGACCCATGGGTCCTCGGCCGGATTCTAACACCGACCGGTCGCTACGGGTCATGGTCTATTACTCGGGCCAGGCAAATTATATTAAACGTGAATGCAAGAACCAAGCGCTAGTTCTTTCATTTCTTTTGTACAAATTTTCAAACTGGAATTCCGATATTTGTGTTTTAAGGGGACGCGCACTGCTACGTTTAGGGGACAGGTTTCTTTACGCCATAGTATTAACTTTATGCGACTATTTTGTACCTAGAAACAGAATTGACATGATATAAAAAAAAAAAAAAGAAAAGAAAAAGAACTAAGCGCTAGACGCTGACCCCTGATAGGGTTGCAATGGGGACGCGCGACCGTCGAAATTCCTAAAGTAACAATTGCAAGCTTCCACAACTACTACGAGTACGCCCTATTTTAATGATCCCCCAGCGATTTGACTGTTGATCTATCACTCCACAGAGCCCAAAGTAATTTAGATGCGGTTCTGTGAATAGAGCTGTTTGGGCGAGGTTTTGAGGGTGAATGTCGCTATGCCGAGAACACTACCGACAGTTAACTTCTGGATTGAATTCCCCAACCATACATCATGACATGATACATGTACCTACTTCTTAAGTAATACAAGGGCAAAACGCTCGGGATATCCCGTCTCGCGCTCGGAACATATCTATTAATCATCCACAATATAAAAAGACCGAGATGTACACGCTTACCACTGTTACCAGTATGTACGTAGCTAGGTACTGTATCACAAGCTGGGACGGGACTTAAGTCGTGACCTAGGCCTAGGTAACCAACATGCACAACTCGCGGGCTGTTCGCACAAATAAACGTAGATCATATCCACCCTAATCGGGTTTGCACGTAGTAAGTTCTTTGGAAAGATTGTCCGATAGCAAGAATTTCATGCACTGTAATTCTGCTTTTTCACTCATGGGAGCCCCCGGTAGTGATAATAAACAGACATACATGTATGTATTTACGATACAATCCAGGACGCAGACCATGCAACCAAAATATCTCTACATCTTAACTGAGCTTGCTGGTTAATTGTCGCTTAGCGCATGCATCATGTGATATGATTGAACCAGCTTTCTGTGTGTACATAGATTAGAAGGAATCGAAGGAGTCCTCAGGAAGAATATTTTCAACTATTTGGGTAACACCAATTCTTTTAACTGATTCTATTGATCATATGAGCTCTCATTATCAATCCCGGAATCGAAGAATTAGTATGACTGAATCGATACTGTACGTGCTGTGAGAGCTCAGTCGACTCGCGAATTGTTTCACAACGACAACTTTGGGGGACTAAGTTCAGATAGCGGGGGACGCTGAGTTCTTTTTCTTTTCCCAGGTGTTCGAACTGAGCTGTTTCAATTGTTCAGGTCAATGCTAGCTACTTAGATAGGGTCGGAATAGAGTATATATAAACCAAAATTCTTCCTTCGCATCATCTTGTCTGGCCCCTCATACATATGCGGACTAGAGGATAAGTTTGAATAGATCATCACTACCACTTCCTGTGATTTATTGGTATGGTTCTAGCCTACATGATCCGTCTAATATCTTTCTTTTTCTTTTCTTCTTTAAACTAACATATCTGTTTAATAGCTACTCCCATCAATATTGTATATCTCGGTCACTGCACTAGACTTTTTGGGAAGGATACAAGGCTTTATCCAACTCTCAATATTATTCGATATGGGTCGTGAGGGTTCTAGTGGCCTGAAGAAGCCCACAGTGAAGTCGGGGCAGCGTGGCATGAATCAAGTCCCTTGTTGTCTCTGTGATAGGTGGATATTGGACACCTTGAAAACAGTGAAGTAAGATATATCAAATAATATTCCATTGGTGCTTTATATCAGCCCTTGTCTCACAATCTCTGTAGAAACCACGTCTTGCGAATGCATATCAGGCCTCTGAAATGCGGCTCATGTGGTTTGCGTTTCGGTAAACCCTATGAATTCAAACGTCATCGCAACGGGGTCTGCAAAAACAAACCACAGGATCCCCAGTTCGGTAGTGTTGCGGAATATACCACGAAGTTATACAAGGAACTCAATACACGCAAGAACAAACGCGAGATCGATGATCTTTTACATAAGGCTAATCGTAGGTATCTTGACGGCTGTAAGGACATAGACAGTAAGTGAGGTCTTTCTTACTTTCGTTTAAACCTATAACCTGTCATAAAATTGATATCGACGCTGTCAAAGCCGATCAGGACGGCGAATGGGAGTCGGATCCGGAATTCAGCAGCAATAGCCCTCCACCTTTGGAAATATTACCTTCCAAGCATACTCAGACAAAAACTGAGGGTGGGTTTTATTTATCTTTTATTTTGAACCCTTTATAACCAGCCTGTTCAACCAAATACCTCTTCAGGACCCGTAAATAAACTAACATCATCAATGTTATAGGTCTTGGATTTGAAGATGATACAACCGACGACATATTATACATACGGGCCATCGACGAATTAGCACGATGGCAAGGACCCTTGCCTCCAGATCTTATATCCAGAGATCATATTATGGACCTCAAGCTGGCCGTCGAAGAATTAGGTCGATTTCTAGTACCTTTGCCTCAAGATCTTTCATTCTACATGACCCAGGTAGTGATATGGGATCACTGTCTGGATCCCTCAATTGATTATGCTGGCATGCTGGCCCCCGTGCAATATATAGAGGAATTTGCCAAGCTTGTATGGGAGTTCTATTTTGAGTTTAAATAGAGCGTCCTATGCTGCCTATCGATATATCAGTATTACGTACGAACGGGTTGACTAGGGAGGAACAACGGGTTGAGTAGGACATGTACAGGATTCGAAGGCCGGGTTAGGACGAGTGAGGACGAGTGATGCTTACAAGGGTTGTGGTCACGACCTCTCTTCTGTCTTTTCCTTCTCACTTCTGTATCAAGTACGAGCAAATCGATAAAAGCTTTTATCATTTTCAACAGTTTCTTTGCTTCATTTTCTTTTTTCTTTCTTTCCCTCCCTTTCCTTCTTTTTTTCCCTCATTTTTCCTTTTTCTCTTTTTTGGAGGGGGGGCCGCCGGGGGACCGGATCCGGTGGGTCAGCATCTGTTACCAGCTTAGGGAATACGGAGATGGTATTCCCGCTGGAAGATATATTATGTGAACGCAGGTTTTCGTTTATGAATCGACATTTCTGCCGGCTCTGTTTCTGTCGAATGTTCTGATGTGTGAGAGTTTGGCTTATCAGTTTGGTGAGGATTGCTTGCACAATTGTGCGTGCTCTTTCGTTAAACTTGCAATTATGGGAAATGTTTTATTTGTTTTTAATCTAGCTAGCTAGTCTAGAATGAATTTATGCCCTATCAAATTACTGGTTTCAAAACATCTGACCGGTGCTCATAATCATATGATCATTCACATATATCTATATATATCACATGTACAACATATAAATTTCTTAGGTCGGGATTAGGCAATAGAGCCTTTAAATCTTAATGGTGAGGGATAGGCCGTGGGTGATAACCTATGGGTTCTCGATCTTTGGTAATCTAAGGGTTATTCGACTGTTCACCAAACATTGTACGCTGGAAATCTGGGCCGCTGCCAGGCCTATGACTAGTGTAAATTAACTAAACCCAGCTAGAAACTATGACATCATGAACTGAGGAATTGACCACCCACCCACCATTGGCTGCTAGCTCAAAAATTCGATATATAAGACATGCATCACCAGTTAGCTGGTATATCTCTAAGTTGGCCGATTGGAATGGTTGCCGCTAGTTTGGCGGCCCAGAAGTTGACCCTTGTCATTGGCCGCTGTAAGATGTAGCTTAACGTTAATATATAGTACTAGGACCGGTTATATCTTAATTATACACATATGTCTTTACTAAGTTGGATCTTTGAAACGAGCAACTTGAGCGTCCCATGGGCCAAGGCAGGCACAGATTGCAATTGGTAGGTTTACGCTTTCCTCCAATTATATTAACATACTTCGACCCGAATTAAAAAATTTCCAATTTTACGTGGAGAATCGAATCGTAGCTTACATGCTTAAATACACATATATAAGTCTTACTTTATTTTTGTAATGGATCACATCACGAACTCAGTTTAGTCACGAGCTATGATTTTACGAGCTACATGTGCCGGAGATCGCGCAACATATCTGGTACGCAGATGATCATATGAGACCATGTAAGTTGGTTATTGAGAATTGAGACAAACTTTTGATTTCCCTCGCAGACGTTGATACTTCTTGATGTACCGGAGGTCAACCATAAATACGGCGAATCTGATAAGATAAACACACCTATATATTTCACAGCAAGATTCCCTTATCAGATTCTTCGTATTTACCCTCAATGCCCGGTACGCTGGGAGCTGGACGCAGGCAGATATGGTTTTTATCTCAAGAACAACTGGGCGCTTCTATATCTGAAGAGTTCGCTATATATATAGCCGATACATCAAGCCGGGTATCTGTGGTGTTCTACAGAATCATAGCCTACAAACACCGGCCCCGGCCTCATTCATAAGGACATAACTACATAGCTTACGGCACACAATTAAAACTTCTTGAGGTAGGCATTGATATTAAAACTATATCACCCCGATCCTGGATTCATTTACACACATACCACATCGAGACTTATAATTAACGCTATAGTAAAAGTATACATCATACCAGTACGGTTCTGTGCGAGCTTGACAGAATAGACGTCATCTACAAAAGCCCCGCAAGCCTCACTAGAATGGCGAGAGATTCGGAACCTGCATGTGTTGGCCGAGTAGCTAGATCTACTGCTTCAAACAACTATGATGAACCAGCGATCCTTAATAAACAATCTGGTTGCCCGTATGCTATGCACTACTTAGGAATTGCTTCTGCCATTTCCAAATCCTGTGAAAAGGAGTTTAAAGACTTCAAGGCGGTCAAGTAAGTATACACTGGTCTCATGTAGTTATATATAGTGCAATTGCTAATTTATAAACTCGTGTCGTATAGGCGGCACATAGAAAGGATACACATCAAACACAGGAGATGTGAGGGCTGTGGTCTACGGCTTGCACGTGATATGAATAGGCACAAGAATCAGGGGCATTGCAAGGGGGAGAACAGAGAAGCGAAGGTACCTCAGAAAGCCATCAGCCTGCACGAAGCTCTTCAGAGCTGCAAAAACATGCCAGACCTAAAGCGTGCCATAATTACCGAGGGCAATCAGATAGTGTATGATTATCAGAAAGGTTAGCCGTCATCCACCATCTTCACACACTTGTCTAGGAGCATGCTAATTATTATTATGTTTCCTCAAAAAGAGCCCCAGTCGATCAATATTGGCGAAGACGAAGATGTAGAGTACCCCGCCGATACAGTCGAAGCAGAGCACCCCACCGACGATACAGCCGAAGTAGAGCACCCCACCGGCGATACAGTCGAAGAAGAAAGTGCAGATACTGCGCATATTGGCATTAATGAAAACGCCATAGATTTACCGCTTCCTGGCGCTGCAGAATGGCACCACGGCATATGGAATTAGTAGCCCAATTGGTATTGTGGGTTAATTGTCAAAAGTAATGGGACGGAACGGAACAACGAACATCACGATATTATTGAACTCATGAACTACTAGGAGGATAATAAGCAGGATCTATATAGGAGCCGGAGACTAAGACTAAGTTAATGTTGATCACTGGGTGCAGAAGGAGGGAGGGTGTAACGGGACTGGATCCGAAATTAAGGACTCGAGTGAAAAGGGGTTTTTAGGGACTATCTGGTATAGGCAGAGAGTAAGCTTGGTTGAAAATTATATTTCATTTGTATTTACTATTTCTTTGTATGACTACATGACAGAATGGATTACGAGACTTGTTACGAACATCATATGCATGGTTAGGTGATGAATATCGGGGTTAGGGCTTGTAACGGAAAAATCTAAAAAGGATACATATACATACATGTACTTGTAGCTATACGATCTTCCACTCAACGCCTAAGCAGTTGTAATGAGAAAAAGTAACAGAGAGCTACATGTATTTGAAAACTCCATTTTCATGGAGTTAGTTGCTACCAACAAAAGATTACCCAGATCATTGATCGCTAAAACAGAGCTAGAGTTCACGTTGCAGAACCTAGTGTGGTCGACGAGCAGCTTGCCCGTTTAGCTAATTAGGCGGCCTGCTCTTCCCGGCTCGTGAGATGGCCTCTGCTCGTGGCGGAACTCGAGTGCCCAATACTAATTATTTCAGGTTCGGTATCTGGGGAACGCGGAGAATGAAGTATACTAGTATTTAGAACTAGTACATTTTTTTTTTTTTGGGGGGGGGCGCTCTTGGTAGCTCAGAGGACTACGTTTGCTGCGTTCCCCCGAATTTACTATAATGCCGGCTCAATGCCTAAAAAGGCAAAGTGTTGAGAGTAGTCTTGTAAAAAAATAGGTCCCTGATTGGTTCCGCATGAGTTTGGGCCAAATGGTGTTTCATCTATCGATATATACTCAAATTCTAATTAGAAAGCTCAAGCAGCTTGAGTCGATTTGGAACGATTGCTCGGAAAAGCTCTCGGGTCGTGACTCCTCCTGCTCGACGCTGCTGGGGGGTAAAGTTTAAACTGTGAACTCGAGCGGACTCGAATCGTCGACTACACTGAGATTGTCAGAACCCCATTTCGGACTGCCCTCAAGCGGGTCCTATCTAAGACTAAGGCCTAATTCGTTTTCTTCCCCGGTGAGTGGTTTTTCCCTTTAATTCTTTCCTGGCGTCCCCCGTATATAGGAGAAAAAATTGGTTTCTACGCTCGGTTATCCGTGTAGAAAAGAGAGAGAAAACTCTACATTTCCAACCTGAACCCGAACCGAAAAATGTTTGTTACACGTGAACCCAATAATTGAATGATGTAGGGCATGTGATTTTAGCGTATGGAAGTCCACTGGCGTCCTTCATGCATAGAGGTACGCAGTAGATTCATGGTAAATCACTCGTGCACGTACTTATGGGAGGGGATGTTATGATTGGGTTGATTGATGGATCAATTAGTTAGTTTGATAGTTAATCAAGTAGGATTGTGATTGGAAAAGAACCTGGTCGGTTCCAACAAAGTGAAAGAAATATATATGAAAATGATATAATCAAGTTTTTTCTACGCTTGGAAACCACTCTTAGTTATAATAAGCACTAGCTAAGAACAGCTTTCGGAAGAACGCTGGTCAAGCAATCGCGGACCAGGCGACAGTGGTGAGGATAAGGTAGAAATTCCAATTGCCCTATTATCCTTTGCGATTTATGTGAGATCCATGTGAGTAATGTTCATCATAAGCTAATGGTAGTGAATTTCCTCTCGTGTCCAACTCGTGTGGTCAATCGATCCTTTATTGCTACACATACAGCCACTCAGCATAAGTGTTCGTGATTTGGTTTTAATGTCAGTGCACAGTGTACATATGGCGCGCCCTAAATGTTGATGTTACCTTTAATATTGAGATTCAAACTAGCGAAAAATATATAACATAGTGTGTGACTATAGATAAAAGAAGATGGTCATTGATCTTATTCTTCATTGATTTCGGGTGCCATTGGTCAGAGGGAAAGTCTTCCCTTGGGGTTTTTTCGATGGTCCGCCACGATTACATAGAGAAATGTCTCACTCCGAAATCCGAACCACGAACACTTTTGCAGATTGGCTGTAGATCGGAAGACAATATAATATTTGATTTCAGCGCAAGCTGCATAGTTACATCCCATCTAAAAACAATCGAGAACAGCTATACTGGTAGGTACTAGGTACGCTCAGTAAAGATTATAATTAGCAGCTAACAGAGCTCTCAGGTACGCACATTATGACTAGTCAAATTAGACTCAGCACGTACGTCCAACCGATCACATTCACAACCGCGCGTGGGCTCGCAGATCTAGAACGCAAATATTTTCAAATGCTTCAAAGAGGTATCTCAGATATTACCGTCATGAGTAGATATTGAGTACGCCGGTCTAATGTCTTTAATACACCAAAGCTATATATGAGTATGCTATTCATCTCTTTTTTCCTCTTTCACTCAGCTTCTGCATCTGCCAATCTTCTTTTCAACATCAATATACCTGATCTTTGTACAGTTCGGCCAGACCAGACAGCCACGTGGTAGATCATATTACATCTAAAAGCTTGCGCAATCAATGGCTATTCCTACTCACCCTTGCCCGTTCGGTGAGAAATCGCAAGACCCGAACCACCAATGCAAGAGCATTCGGAAGAGTAAGAAGCTTCTACGGTATTTTCCCCATCTCATAATATTATATCTGTATTACTGACTACCAATATAAATCAAGTCGGCACATAAGGAGAGAACATATAAAGCATTTGCACTGCGATCGGTGTTCCAAGCGGTTTGGGAATAAGTTCGAGAGAGACAGACACACAAAAATGGAACGTGCATGCAAAAGCGTTAAACCAGAAGCACCGGTCCCGCAATATGTCGCTGACCTAGCGAGTCAGTTTGAATCCTGCAAATTCTCGAATTGGGAACCTCTTTTGTTTGAAAACGGAAGACCTAAATATGACTACCAAGGTAAGTCATATATATTAGTAGCACTGTTGATACCTTGTTCACATCCTTCAATTAACTAAGGATTTGTTGATTAATTGATTTAAACTATGTTTATATAGACCTGGGGATTCGCGCACAACCACATGGCAGCATTGACAGCATAAGCATTTTCTCTTCTCCTGCAACTGAACTTACGTCTTCAGAGGATCACCCCAACGAACCATGTCTCAGCACTGTCAGCCACCGGCTGCAGCGCATGAACCTTTACGATGACCACTCAATGGAGAACCGGGGGCACACAGAGCCAGCTCACCCCAATGGGATTTCCATCGCAAGTACCGGTGCCCCCGTGGGGGGACCCTACACTATCCGTCCTACTACCGAAGCCGCCAGTTCTGAGGCATATGGCCCCAGCCCTCCCCTAGAAAACGATCCTGAAGGACCCTCCGATGATCATTATGATGACGATGATGACGGTTGTAACGAGGCCGATTATGATAAGGAATTGGACATCGGGGTCACTGGTTTCCGTGGCCCTTTCCAGCTGAGGAACAATCCTGATGATGATGTACGCGAATCGGATCACACCACGTCCGCTACTGAAACAATGGATTTCTGTGACTTTGACCCTTCTTTAGGGGAATACTCTAATCCTGCTCGTGGAGGCGCTACTTTCAGTGACTTTAGTTATTCCCCGGAGTTCTGTCTTGGGGAATTAGCCTTCGATGATGGTCAAGAGACGTGGAATGACTTCGATGACATCCTTGGTTTACCTATCAATCCCACAGCAGGCGAACCCTCCCCAGAGGATAACGTTACAGGGCCGGCTTCTGTTGTTCCCCAATATATGTACATGGGTCAATGTGATGTCCGCGCCGAGCAGAAGTCGCTTGTTGCTGACTCCGAGCAACAAGCCTGCGACCACCCCACATCGCCAGTGGGATACCTCATGGGTCCGCAGAAGCCATATAAAGATCTCTACCCCAATTCCAACCCCCATATCGATCAGTTTCACAATCATACTAGTGGCCCCAGCACGGGGGTCAGGCCTAAAGACCTAGTTCGAGATGTCGATTATTGGCCCTTGATGAGAGGATGAGAGACGATTTAACTTATGTGCTAAATATATGCATATAGGGCCGTCGAATGGTTGGTTGACTGTTTAATTGTATAATCGTGTGCAGGCCCCCGGGTGGTGTGTCAGTGCGTTGGGAATTTTTGTGATGTTTTGTGAATGTGGGGGAGTGATTTATGTGTTCCTTTCTTTCTCTTTCTCCTCCCTAAAGCTATGCAGGTCATCTGCAGGCTTGAAACTACTCTCTTCCGTATGTTGATCCGAATAATGGTTAAAAATACCCCTCTTTGTTTTATTTCCTATACCAAACCACGCAGCTTAAAACCGCCCTCGTTTTCTTTTCGTTCTACCATGTTTATTTCTCGCAATGTTTATGCCCCGCAATGTTTATGTCTCGCAATGTTTATGCCTCGCAATGTTTATGCCTCGAAATGCTTATGTCTCGAAATGCTTATGTTTTGCAATGTTTTATGTGTTTTTTTTTTTCATGCACACGGCCAATGATCACAAAAAGAGCCTTTATCCAAAATCTTGATTACATACTTTTCTCCCTTACCTGGGTATCTATCATGTACTTCGTCTATACATGGTGCTCGTATACGCGTACGGTTTGAATTGGCCCAGTGTATCGTGTTATTGCTACACATTTGAATGGGGTGAACATGTCAAAATCTCTCCGATTGTTCACTCTATATCGATCCTACTCTGATCTGGCCATGCCACTATACATGACCAAATACTTATAATTTATATACACGTCCAGCCTTATCCCTTGGACGCATGAAACATTTTGGGACATATATTAGCGCGAATTGGCAGTCATGCAACTAGTTCCACTTATTCCAACGCTTTCAACCGATCTCCGTGCCTTTTCTTATTTTCGCTCACATACTAAAGTAACACTCCTCTTTGACCTCGCAAATTACCGCTTTATTACAGTAAACTGTTTCCCAGATAGGCCACGCTAATGTATGAGAGAGATTTTCCCAGTGTCTTATGCATCCAAGGGAAATCTAGCAGGTCTAAATACCATGTATTACATGCAAGATCTCGGACCCTTTGCAGTGGAAGAATCCGGACTTATGAAGACTTATACCTACATATACTTAAATATACCTGCAAGTAATAAATTAAACAAAAAAGAAAGAAAAAACTTAAACATAACTGAATCACAGGCCATCACTCGGTGGATGTTATATACATACATGTATAGCACCCTACCAAAATTCGTCACCTGCTGGACAACGATTATGAGCACAACAACCACAAGTGATCCTTTGAAGATCTGATAATTTGTAGAGACTCCGGCCATCTTCCCTTGGCTTCTTGGGTATGGAGCGGCGCCATCGGGTTGTGAAAGATTTGTGCCCCGGCGTTGCGGTATCGCAGCGTGGCCGTTGTCACGCATTTCCCACGAATTTTGGTAGGGTGCTGTACATACATGTAGGTACATGTATGTGTGACCAACAAGCGACTTTAACCAGATAGGGGATTTTCTCAAGATTGGTTAGATTGGTGCTGAGCCTCAATCCCCGCAACATTTCGCTCGACCCCTGAGAGTGCAGCTTTCCCACTGATCGCTGCAACCATAGAATTTTGCAAGTGATATCGTTCCATTCGCGTGGCCGAGCTTTGACTTACTAATCCGCAGGCTGTTGCGCTGCTCATACATAGATCATTTTATATTATTAAGCCGAAACTCGGCCGCGTGGGCCTACAGCTAGTAATGATGTAAAAACTACTATAATTCGACTATGTGCTTTAGGATAGTTGATGATTAATAACTCCAAACCTGCTAACTAAGCTACTATCAATTTAGAATCTTTTGGTTTTGATCCGCGGCATACGCATTCTCGTTATTCGACGATCGCGACGAAGTATTTTTTAATCATGAGCGATCACTCGTTCCTGCATAATTGATTGATTACTTCATTACTCGTATGCAACCCGGAGGTTACGACAAGACGAACTCGAGTGTAATACAAAATAAGGAAAACATTAACTAAAACAAGAACATAATGAAAGAATGTAATGTTAACACCCATAAACCTGTATGCCGATGACAAATCATCAAACATAATGAAGTTGAAATCCATAAAGAGCAGACCCAGCCCAAATATTCTGATTACTTTAGAAATGAGAAAAAGAAAGGTAGGCGGCAATATTGCAGGCAATACTTAGCCCTCGCTGTCCAATGTGTTCGATCACTTGATGACCTATCTTCCTTCCTGTTCTTTCTCTTCTCCTAGAGTAGATACTTCCCATCTAGTCTCTCTTGTGATTGGTTCTTTGGAATTCTAAATATTTCCTCCATGCATCTTTCTTTCATTGGTTGTTGATGCCGGGCGCCCCCGCCACGCGCATAACCTTCCATTTATATAATCCATGCGCCAGAACTAAGTCCCAACGGCCTCCCTTTCCACATCCCAGTAGCCCCAGTAGAAAAGTTTTCCTCGAGACACCCCTGTATTACCAGAACTTGTGATGGTACCGTACCGGCTTCCGGTATCCCGCCCATGATGGACTCAACCGGGACCGGCTTTGTGATATTCAGCGTGCCGTTGAAGGGAGTCGAAGCTGCGGGCTCGACTAAGAAATTCCAGATGTGTGTTCGGGCCGGCGCCGAGCTGTCTAACGCCGGTGTGGTCGTGGGCTGTGTTGATTGTGGTTGAACACAGAGCGCCGGCCCGGCGGGTGAGTATGGCTATGGACGCCTTGGCTTGTAGAATGCAGGAGGCCAGGGTGTTGGATCCAAGGGAGCATTATGTATCGTGACAGGTGTTGCTGTTTTTCGTGTCCTTTTTTATCTGCTCTTATGACTGAATTACAAGAACGTGTTTACATGTAGTTGTTTTTGCTGAAAAGGAGCTTGTTCCTCCTACTCTTGATATATAACCCATGTTCTATTCAATCCAAGTCTGCTACTACTCCGAAGTATACATATAGTTAGATACAGCTGTAGCTATAGAGAGGTCCCTTTTGATGAAAGGTGTTGGTATATATCGTGGAAGCTATATATATTAGAGGAGAGGAGGATCTTTCGTCTCTGGGTCTCTCCGCCATCCAGTTGGTTATTTCAACTGCCATACCACTTCAATGTACCCCAGCTATCCACACCACACCTAACCCGGGCCCATTGCAACTAAACGAATAAGATCACTGCCAGCCAAGATCCAAAGAGACTGGCACAACTTCTCCTACTTTATTTTTTATCCTCGGTTCGTCCGCCTATGAGATAAGTTTTACATCACCCTTGTGTGCAGGACGCATGCCTTGTCCAGGAAAAAGCCTTCCTTGCACGTACGTACCAAGAGCGCGACTTATGCAAACATCGAAAAACGTTTCCCTGCACAGGTTGATAGTACATACTCGCCATCAACCATAGAACCTGAAAATGCAGGTGCTGATGACAAGGATAATTTGTATGGACCAAGACAATTCTCCATATAAATTATCCCTGTCCCCGTCACTCGCATTTTCAGGTTCTTATGGTTGACAGCGAGTACTGTTCAATAGGCACTAGTACCAGAGTGGGTTGCTACAACAAAGCATCCTAACGGTATTCGACATGAGCACTCACTCTAGATCTGCTCTCGACATGAGCACTCTACTCTAGCCAAGCAAGCACCCAAATTATTCAGCCTAAATGGTACCGAGTTCTCTGATATCGCTATCGATAAAACAATTCCTATCAAGATGCCTACATTGCAATTGTAGTAGGGCTCTCCTTAAGCTTATCGTCCGTATTGGGATCGCAACCGGCACGTATACTAGTAAGTGTACCTGAGGGCTGAACTGCATAATGTACCTGCTTTCAACGCAGGCACCGAGGAAGCAAAAGAAAGAAAAAAAGGAACTGCAGGTACAAGTACAAGCACAACACATCCATCCATCCATCCATCCATCCATCGGATGCGAGCCCCCCCATCTGACGCCATCTGTGTAAAGTTGAGCAACGCCACATGTGCTGCTCATGCACGTTTGCTTTTCTTGTTCCAGCCTCAGCTCAGGTAGGAACGGGATCTGTGACGAGTGACGAGTAGGATATGTCCACGCCTTCGAGAAAAAAATCTTGGTAGGGTATGGTGAGTGTGTCGGTTCAATCTCAGCACGTCCCCTCTTCTCTCTCTCCGAACGCCCAGTGGGATCGCGAGGAGAGAACACAAAAGAAAATCCCGATTGTCGTCGGCACTTGGATCAGAAATGGTGATGACGACGAGATACATTCATATTATGTATATCGCGTATTATATGAATGTAATGTATACATGTACTCTGTCCATGCCACTCTAGCTCTCCATGAATGTTTCCACCTACATATGTACATGTATTTGCGCATCGCAATTTCAATGACTTCAACTGAATCACAACTTTAAACCTGGCAAAGGAAACCGCGGGATATGTGCCTGAGAATAGAACAATTGATTACATTTCCTCTTCATTTCCCCAATTTCCCTCTCCGCGGCCGGCGCAGTCAGAATTGCCCATTGGAGATTAATCACACATACCGCCCAGTGCGGAGGAGTCAAAGCTGAAGAAGAGCGTATGCATGTAAGTATGTAGGTACATATATTGGGATCCGCCCAGAAACACGTCCTCGGCGTATGTGGAAACTCAACTATGTACATGTATGCTTACCCAAGCCAAGGCAGGTAATCGGAAGGTTAGTAACGTGGCAAGCAAAATCCTCGTATCTGCGCAGAGAAAAAGAGAAAAGAGAAAACGCGACATTTCCTGGCTGCATGCCGGGAACGGGAAGTTAAGCAGTCAGCTTGTTTAGTTCCCCAGAAGCATTTGGGTCTGCCTGGATCAAGGCCGGGTGCATGGTGAGGTGAACCCATGGGGCAATAAATACGTGGTGCGGGTGCCTTGTCTTGTCTTGCCTTGTACCTCCCCTTGGCCATGGTACCAGCTGCATTGCGCTTTCCGATAAAATTTCAGGTTCTCTAGACGAGTTAGACAAGCCCGGTACCGAACATGAGGAGGAGGATCAGCTGGGGAGGCGGAATATATAAGAAGAACGAATATCCTCCCTTCCTCGCTTCAAGCTATTAAACTGATATCTCTCGTTAGCTAAACAAGTCTCACACTCCTTATACTCATCTTCAATTCTTCACCAGTTATACTTTACAAGATGCTTTTCTCATACTACACACAGCTCCTGGCGGCTTCAACTGCCATGTTGATTGGTGGTGCTCTGGCTACATCTGATTACCACCCGTAAGTAAATCCTTGCCCATTCACCATTCCCCATTCCCCATTCCCGCTGGTTCCTTGCCTATGATCATATTATATTGGTTCGATTAATTAATCTAACGACACAACCATAGAGTGCCAACCTCCGTCGATGTCACGACAACCATCACAACCACCGTAAAGACCACCGTGACATCCACCTCCATTACCACAGCGACCAGCACCCGTGGTGTCCCCTGCCCCACCGGCGAGGCTGGCGTCATGAACGTAAGTTCCTCCTCTCAATCCGCACCTCACCACCTATAACGCCCATACTGACAAATCCACTAGTTCGATGACCTTGAAACCGACGGCGTCTCCGCTCTCCCACTCGAGTACCAGGACTTCAAGTTCTCTGGCTCTGCCGGCTGGCAATACTTCTCCAACACTACATACCCCGCCAACAGCACCGAGCTCCGCGGCATTGGTAGCCCTACCAATGCTATTCTCTCCCGTTCCTACGGGCTTGTTTCGTTTGGTTCCGAGGACCGCGGGTTCTCGTTCGACCTGACGTCCGTTTCGTTCTTTGCGTTCACGTCCAAGGAGGCTACCACCGCCAACACGACACAGACCCTGTTGGTGGAGATTGAGGTTTTGAGAACGGACACTTCAACTGATGTTTACTATATCCATACGCAGAACGGAGCTCTGAATGCTACTGTAGCGGCACAGAAGGTTGAGTTGGCGCCCATTGGCGACTTTGAGGACTTGGTGGATGTGTCGGTAGCGGTGTGGCAGAGCTTTGATAACAGTACCAGGGAAGGCAACCCGGCGGCCTTTGTGCTCGACGATATTGCGTACATCAAGAGGCTGGAGTGCGCTTCTGGCGAGGAGGACGTTGATGTTTAGATTATTTAAGTCGCTTCTATCTGGCCTATTACTTAGTTCGATCGCCAGCCGGGTTAGAGATGTCTTTTCGCTTTGTTTATTTTCTATATAGACTTGCATTTACATAGATGGGTCCGGGATATCTTGGTGTTTTTATTTTTTTTGCTCCTTCTTATTCTTTGTCTTCGATCCTTCCTTCCATTACTTTTTTCTTCTTTTTCTTTATCCTTTCTTTTGGTGCTCAGCACAAAATACCCTCTTTCAAACCATTTTTACTTCATTGTCCATAGTTTTTATTTTTATTTACATTTTTGGGGCCCTTAAAATCAAGATTGAGTTCAAATCCAGTCCGGGTCCAAGTTCAAGTTCGTTCAAGTGCATCTGCCACCTACCATCTGCCATCTGCAGCATCATCATCATCTGCTGTGTTGCCTAGCTGTCAGAAAGATGGGCAGGAGCGAAACAACGTAAAATGAGCTAGACACTGTCTCACTCGGCCCATAGCAGAGAGATTTCTGCCCCTGAACATCTCTTGGCGTTCTGCACGCGACACAAGCCCAATGATCGATCACCCGTATGGATCTCCCGCACATTTACAACGTGGTGGGCAGCACACTAAGCCTTCCAATCTTGGAGCATGTAAGGCTGGGCTGGGCTCATCAGGCCCTGCGTAAACGGTAGTGGCGTGCGGTCGTTGCCGTAATTTGTGTGGTTGTCATTTCGGATCTGGTCGTTAGCTAGTTCTATTGCCTGGGACTCAGCTACCTAAAAAGTACATGTAGTTACTGGCTAATTAGTGGGGGTTGGGGTTGGGGTGGGGTGGGGGCTGAGGGTTCCAGTGTTATTTTTAATTTTACCATGGCGAACAGTGCTTAGAGTTCTGGAAGCTTTGTGGGGGGGATCCATCCGGGGCGTGATCTGCTAGTAAATAACGACTGGCGGAGCTAAGGTGATTGTGATTCTCGTGGTTTCTGAAGAGTATCGGAGATAAGGTGCTTTCGTTTTGGAATTCCTATACAGTGGTACACGTATGTAGGTATTTCTACGAAACGTGCTTATATTCGCTCGGTCGATCACCGAGCGATTCAAAAACTTTAAAATCGTTGCTATCGTCGTCAAACTTGAGTTGGTGCATGATTCAATTAGTATTATTTTTTACCATAACTTGATTGATCGCCCTACCCTATCTATATGGGGCGGTAAATGTGGTGAAAATAACATCAGCACTTATACCTTATATGTAGTGGCAACTTTTGTGATAAAAGCGCTATATGATATCATGATGCCAATATCTATGAATGCCGTCGACTAGTGGAGAATTTCACCACTGGCGGCAGGTATTTCACCATCGACGGTGGGAAATTTTTATTAATAGTTGAACATATCTCTACTTACGTAGTATACCACAGCATAAAGACTTGAATTCGGTGCTTATACTACCGGTGACACATTTACCGCTTTAACTATGTGCCAAACCTCAGGTGATTGCAATAATAATATGTTACCATAATCGATCATTACACCTTGCACTGGCCTCTAGAGAAATCTCCGGTGAAAAATTCATTCACCGGTGTTCCATTTCAATAGCATCATGATCATGATTGCCAGCCTTAAATCAGACCAGTTCCATCAGCTCTAGTTTCGAAAGAATGTTAGCTTTGCATATCGTGATTTAGTAGATAACAGATACTATGACGGTATAGGTTGTTTACGATGCTGTAGCCCATTACCATGACATATGCCCATATCCATTCCGACAGGTGAAAAATATATATTTCGTTCTGTTTATTTTATATTTGGGGTAATCACCAAAGAGCTGGTCATGGGGAGTGGGGGGCGGTCGGTGATGAATCGATGTTCTGTTTTCGAGAGGTTCGAAAGGTGAACTCTGGCAAGTCTGGGGACAAATATGTCGTGGGATCGTGCCCATGTGCGTGTGTGTAGAGAAACATACCTAGACCCTCGTCACCTTAAGTTACACTCAATAGTGTTATCTGTCTCTTGAAGCACTGTATAGGTGACTCCAGTTAATTAACACCCGAAACTATAGATTGACACTAACCTATTAACTCTGTCCTGTAGTAATATATAGAGTATAAGGTTTTGAATAAATGAAAAGGGAGGCGGGTCAATATACGGTGTGAGCTAATTAATAGGAAGGTACTCGTACTCTTGACACCAGACACCCGTGATCAGTGGATGTCTTGGAATTTATGCATGTAGGATGGATGCCGCAGCATCGACATGAGCAATTGCGCAACAGCACAGTGGTTCAACATATCTTGATGTGTCTTCATGCGTCCGCCTCGTGCCCGATCGATAGAGAGTTATCAAGGCTACGGGTATCTGGCAACGATTAAGGTGATCAGTGATGACCATAGGTAAATGACTCGTGGTAAGTGACCTGTGTCACGGTAGAGAATAAGTTAGGGCGTAGCTCCTAAGTCTGGTAGATCGAAGGTATGTACTTAAGACTTGATGTTAATTATTATTGTTGTCAAAGGTACAAATATCTAGCAAACGGCAATTGCCTCTCTCGATCGCACGATATATCTGGCTTCTTTATAGTTGTCCATTATTAATCCCGATCCACGCGAGCAAAGCTTTTAGTGCATGAAGGGGACACTAAATGTCACTTGATCGAGTTATGTGAGAAGGAGCAGTGAGCCCACTACGCATTTAACGCTACTAAGACGAGTTGAATTTGACCATTCTCAGGATAAGAATAACCCATTACTAGTAAGCTTCCTATTTGACACCTTGGGACCGAGAAAACAACTTGAATTCTGCAAGGAGGGGTTGCGAGTGATATCTTGTGCAAGGATCACCACACAGTACTACACTCATAATATACCGGGAAAAATAAGCGCAATCAACTTGTATGTTTAAACCGGATATAATAGCGACCTCTCCCTTGTAATTATGAATATATTTAAATACGGCTACGTGCTCAATATATCCAAGCCACTCTATTAAATGTCTACTAGAATCGAAGGGGGGGGGGGGGTGACTTTATAATTGGATTTTTTGATTATAGTGCAACTGATTGAACCGACCAGTACCTATAACTAACACACCTAAGAATGAAGCGATAGGTCTCATGAAATCGTCATCTATATTTGGGGCCGTATTGCTTTAACGCGCAATGTAGGAACTGAGCTTAAATACCGAATTAAACCTTTAGAGAAATTTTATATACTAGAAACCGTTAAGCATACATGTAACGTGCATGTATCACTACGGGTTAGTAATCTGCCAATCGCTGTACAGCAATTGGTAATAAGTCACCAGACGGAACGCCACCAAAATACGCGTTTGCAAGCAAAATTGTGGCTACGTCGTCCGATAACTTATTACCCACCACTGTACGTGTATAGATGTATTTTCACGCTGCTCCTCGTAGGCTACCCCACGCTAAATTTCGGAGGAGCGCCCAGTATCAACACACCAATTCTCTTTATCTAATTCTCTAATATCTATTAAGTGCATGTGCGTACTTATATTTATATTCACTGTGCTGCTTTTTGCCTCACTGAAACATTCCTGAAGACCTTACGGTAGAATCATCTATAATAAAAGAGCGAGATATGTATGCGGATGCCCTTCATAGACAAGGAATTCGTCATGACTCATCACTAGCAGCCTATAAAAATGGGATGTTGGCCCTCGCATCAAGGCATCTACATGTACTTAGAGATTAGATAGCCTTTTATAATTGATATTTTTGATAATTAACTCAGTGCCAGTATATTGATCATGTCTAGATGTATTGCGTCTACCACCTACGGCGAGTATTCGCCTCACGAAAAATCAATCATCAGTTCATTCTGTCTGAGAAAAGCGGCGCGAAATTGATGCAGAAACCTAACACCATGTATTAAGGTTGTGCAGTTGTATCGACCAACGGTCATCAACAACGGGTTAAAATTTGCAGGGTGTAATATCAAAACAGCGTTTTTATAGGGAACCGTCATTTGACGACTGATTAGACATGTTTGAATGATTGATACGGTATGATGTTTCCCCATGGTGCGCTGTGGGGAGAGTCAGGGAGACTCGTATGCTTATAATTAGTTTAAAGGGCTGGGTTTTTCTTCTTCTTTTTGTTTAACTCATTAATTGCATGCAGACTTAAAGGGCTGGTTAGGAGATAAGTGCATACTACGTATGTAGAATACATATATAGAATACTCAGAAGAAAACCTTAGAAAATACCATAGAAATACTCAATGGTCAGTATATCATTACACAGAACCAAACATAGCAGGCCCGGAGTATTCCTCATTTTCCCACCCATTTATCTATGATAGATTTTGATATCATGGTAGATTTAATGCTGGTAGAGCCCAATGAAGGTATTTCTCAGGCCACGGTTATGTATTCTGAATCCCTCGACGTTCTTTCTGTAGAAGTACTAGTTGCACTTGGACGCAAGCATTTAAGTTAATCCACAATATGCTTATATAATAATCTTATTGGATTGCATATTGCCGGGAAACATCACTGTAAATTAATCTATCGAGGGGCCCACAAAGTGAGATCTGTCCTGATACCGACGGAAGTGATGGTTACACATAGTGGCCAGGATATATTGGCACGACCCGTCCCCAGTCTTCAAGGAAATGGGGACAGCGCCGTAGATGTATCATGTGGCGCAAAACTGCGAACAGGTGGGGAAAGGCCAAATCCACTCCAAGGCTCGCTTGTTGCGGTTGTGCTGTCTCTCGGCCGCTCGGGGAGTGAACCCTTCTCTACCCAAAGGTTCATAACCAGCCAGTGTCATAATTTGTTTTTTTTCAATCCCAGGTAATATCTCAGTAGACAGAACAGTACCATCAGCCGATTCTTCGGGAGAGGATTACCGATCAATTGAAAGTGAAGCTCTCTTTGACCTGGTATGTCCCGTCATTCTAAAATCTTATAGAAGCAAAGATGTGCGCGATATGTACGGTACAGCATACTCTAGCGACTGCACCCAGACGGCACGGAATTTGGTGCCGCAGTATATACCTGGGTAAGAAGGAAAAAAAAAAGGCGGTCAGCCTGTTACCGGTAGTCCAGCGAACTCAAACCGATATCGAGTGTCTTTGATTTGCGAAAGTGATGGAATATGCAACGACCAATCAGTGCATCAATTTACCCGGGGTGCGAGTCTTTGAGGAGTTGAAACCCACCCCCATTCCTTCAGCTCTTCCAAAGAAAAGGGTTAGATGTAGAGATGAATGCAGGTTAATCGGCTCCTTCAGACCCATCACCCAAACCTATCGGAGTTTTCAACTGGAGGTTAGTTATAGTACAGTACTGTATGCAGCAACTCGGAGTAAAGTACTTGCTGCCCATTTGCAACTTGTTCTAGGTGGAGTACTGTGTCATCCAAAGGACGGAAGCTCAGCTGTCCGAGAAAACTTGCATCGGCAGATTTCAAACTGTGCATCAAGGCATGTACGTACGTACTCTAGAGCAATGGCGTTCAGCTGCTCTCTTGATCAAGGAAGGTATGACGAGCGAGGATTTCCCAGCCGAGGCCGAGTTAGTAAGGCGAATGTTGCATCTTGAGATCGCAATTATTTCAGGGTAGAGGGTGATGAGTACATATACATACGTTACCCCAAACCCAGAGTGATGGTGATGGGATGGGTCCTCGAGTATCACGAATAATGTGATGTGTCGTCTGAGGGTAGCTCGGGAAAATCAATCGAACTCGCCCCTTGTGCTGGATTATTATTTGCCATGATTTTGGTTCTCCATCGCTTAGCTGGTCTGCTGGGAAGTTCCCTGTGCCTTATTGTCGGACCGAATACATATCAAACAGTTGGTGGGCTGGGCAACTAGGTTGTTTGCGCTGCCCTAGGGCGTTCAACAACTGACTAGTTTCAGAGAACCCCGGAACAATGTGTCTGTGAGACTCGGGTGATATATAAATTTTCAATGCTTGATGGTTAGAACAGAGAGCACTAGAGAAGTCAGACCCGTGTTGGCCGACGGTTTAAGGGTTTGGTGCGTGGTACCGGTATTATATGTAAGGTTTCATGGAATAAGTCCTGGGCGGGCAGAAGAACTGGGGGTATTAACTTATAATGTATGTGCATGTAGCTTGCCTACTCTACATCGCCGAATACCCCTAGAAAGCCCATGTGGAGGATTTAGACGGTGGGATATACCTACTCTACATACCCTGGAGTACTATGATAGCCATGCATATATATGTATGTACCTACACGCTCCGAGCTGGGTGCAGCGTGTTTTTTCATCGCATACTCGCCGCGGACAGACAGAAGGGGATTCTGGTAAAAAATATCTCTGCTCCTGGCGTTTAAGTAGGAGCTTTTGAATCCATGCGCTCACGTGGCGCGCCAATCCAACATAACCCCCACTTGCTTTGCTCTTAATAGGTTCTATCCCTCCTATATTCGCCTACCAAGTGCATATGCGCGGGGTAAGCCGTTGAGTGATGAATAGTAAATTAATGACCACTATTAACAGTTGCCAGGCCAAGAGGATATAAAGCTCTATCGCACCTCCCTCTAATAAAACCACACACCAGCCGACAAACCAACCAACCAACACACCACCACCTAGGCGCAAAGGCATATCTCAGCTTACCACGCACGATCACCGAAATCTCTCAATTCGCCCACCTCCCCCCTAAAAAAAAATGACAGACAGTAGTAGTGAGGGCCATATCTCTGTCGATGAGGCTGTAAGTAACATTATGGGCGTTATTATCTAGTACCAATGCTAACCCGCATGTTTTAGGCCGACGACTCGGCATTCGATTCGGTAGCTGAATCGTGAGTAGCTACTATTATTTACGAAACATATGGCACCAACTAAATAAAGAAGAAAAAAATAATAGTGAGATTTCTACCGAGTCGCTTGCATCTTCAATCTATGAGTAAGCTGCTCTTACGCCTCCCCCTGGGCCCCTTTTTGTGGAGAAGAAGACAGAATGATCTGACAGCTTTTTTCCCCCACAGATATCGTTTTGAAAATGGTCGGAGATATCATGCTTACAAGGATGGGTGAGATTTTCATTTTCCTTTTTGGGAGAAAAATGGTGTTTGGGATGGTTTTCTAGGATGGTTTTCTAGGCCGGAAAATGACCCATTGCCAAAGGATTGGGTTGGGCTCTATGCGATAAACCCGGAGACCAACGCATCGGATTTTCTTTGTCCAACATGTTATAAAAATGGAAGAGCTAACACAGAACTCAAAATGTAGAAAATACTTGGCCCCCAACGATGAGGTACGGACTTCCTTGCCTAAGGCCCATATATCTGTATACCGTTTGTATGTGGCTACTAACTGACTAGTTTGAAGGCTGAACAAGATCGCCTTGATATTGTTCACCATATATGTCTTTTGATGTTAAATGGGGAACTAGTCACCGCCCCTATCCCCGAAGACCCACAAATGATATTGGATATCGGTACAGGCACTGGTATTTGGGCGATTGATGCTGGCGAGAAGTATCCTTCTGCCAAGGTCATCGGGACGGATCTTAGTCCTATTCAACCCAACTGGTAAGAGTGACACCTTTGGATATAACTCTGCCGGGCGGACACATATAGCTAACCCATCCTTTCGAGGGTCCCACCAAACGTCGAGTTTCAAATCGATGACGCCGAACAAGAGTGGACATGGCCTGGAAACAACTTCGACCTGGTCCATATCCGGAATCTCAATGGTGCTATCAAGGATTGGAACTTCCTCTTGAAGGAGGCATTCAGAACTACAAAACCGGGTGGTTGGGTCGACATTACAGAGTATGAATTCCACCTCTACAGCGACGACGGCACTTATCACAAAGACCTCGGCATGTACAAGTATTATAATCTGGTCAATAAGGCTGCCGACAAGTCCGGTATGTTTTCCGCTTTTCTCGCTTTTTGCCCTCACGCATACTAACGCGCATCCTACGCATAGGCCGCCCATTCGGAATCGCGTCTCACATCGCGCCCATACTTGAGGCGTGCGGTTTCGAAGATATCCGAGTAAAAATGCTGAAACTGCCACTTGGAACATGGCCCGCAGACCCAAAGTTGAAAGAGATTGGCGCATTCTTCATGTTGGCTGCAGAGACTGGGTTTGAGGCGTTGGGGATGGCGTACTTGACAAGAGTGCTTGGAATGGAGGTGGAAGATGTCAATGAACTGTTGAGGGAGATTAAGAAGGAAATAAAGAGCAGGAAGATACACGCCTACGGAAAACAGTAAGTCTCGTTTTCCTTCTCTTACCTCATAAATGTTGGTAGGTCCTAACGAGATGATAGGTACTTCTACGCTGCACGCAAGCCTTTGAACTGTGACGAATAAACATATTTTCCCTGTCTTTGGTTTTTTTGATTTCGTTTTTTTATTCTTATTTGTATGATCCGCACCACGTACCTACCAGCGAGTGTTGTCAATATCGAACCACCGAAAACAGTGTTCGAGTACCATAATAAATGAAGGCCATGCCAATTCTTGGGTCTTGTGATAGTAAAAGTAAAGATACATACAAGGGATATAAGCAAAATAGACAAACAACGCAGTAATTGTCAAAGGAAAAGAAAAATCATTACAACTTTGCCGTGTCTTCCGGCGCAATCTTGACAACGAGCTTCCCAAACTGTCTTCCCTCCTTCATATCCTCGAATAAAGGCTCAAGGCTGTCGATTGAAATGCCGTCTGCCACTTTCGAAATGACAGGTCTGAGCTGCTTGTCGCGGACAAACTCAACCATCTCCCCGAATTCCTTACGGGAGCCCATGGTTGAGCCCACGAGGTCAATATTTTTTAACACGGCGGACATCGTGAAGGGTGTTTGGGGGCCAAGTGTCATGCCGTATGAGACAATCTTGCCACCACGTTTAAGCAACGGTACAGTCCGTGCTGTCCTCCCACATAAACTGCATTAGCTAAAAATGCACTGCGCGTTGCACCCCACACGCCCATGTATCACCACAATCCTTTTTCCGCTAAAAGGAAAGAAAGCATGAATAACTTACCAGCAACATCTCCTCCGGCACCATCAATGACCACATCCAAATACGGCCTACTCCTCGGCAGAAGGCCCTTGAGGTCCTTTTCCCACGCCGTACTCCTGTAATTAACCCCCGCACTCGCCCCGAGCTCCTTCGCGGCGGCCAACTTATCCTCCGACCCGCTGGTTACAAACACCACTGCGCCCTTCGCGCAGCAGAACGCGAGCGCCATCAAGGCAACACCCCCGCCAATGCCTGTGATGAGCACATTGTGACCGGCCTGCACTTGTCCCTTTGTGAAAACCGCGCGGAAAGCGGTTAGCCCACAGAGTGGAAGAGCGGCCGACTCGACGGCATTGAGATGGAGAGGAGCTTCCTCCACCTCCGAGACGGGAACACTGATGTATTCCTGAAGGGTACCGGTGGGAGCGTGTTTGGTTCCACCGAGAATGGCATAGATGTCACTTTCGGGGCCGGCGGGGTCAGAGTCCCAGCCGCGACCGGGAGCGAGAACGACGCGCCTCCCAAGCCAGGAAGTGGGTACGGCGCTGCCAGTAGAGCTCACTATTCCGGCGCCATCCGCGAGGAGGGGGATTGAATCGAATGAGACTCCGGGGTAGAGATGTTGACGAATGAAGTGGTCTCGGTGGTTTAGAGCAGCTGCCAGGAGTTTTACTGTGACTTCCGTAGGCCCAGGGGTCGAGATAGGGAGGTCAATTAGTTTGAGCCTGGAGGTCAATTAGTTTGAGCCTGGATATCGGGTCGTAAATATTGGTTCTCGAAAAAAAAAAAGAAAAAAAAAAAGAAAATCTCCCCCATCAAGAGGTAACGACCAGAGGAGGTGCTTGGGAAAATTAATGAATTAAACAAAAAAAAAAAAAAAAAAAGACAAATAGCCCGGGAGGTTTACGTACGGGTAGTAAACTTTGCCGGGCGTTCCCTCGACTTTTTCGATGGTGATAGCTTTCATTGTTTGAGGCGTTTAGAATAGGTAGGGTGTCTGTTCAATTGACTGGCTGAGAGAATTGGCAGTTCTCCTCTCTCGTCGATTCTTTGAAGTACAAGGCCGCACCGGACCGAGGTAGATGGATGGCGTCATCTGGAGGACGGCTAGGTCATACTGCGGTATTGCGGGGAAAGCCTCGGCGCTTCTCGATTATAAATTCCACGGATTCATTATGCACAAACCAAATAAATTAGGTGTTGAGTTTGTTGTTTTGAGCCCACAGGATGAAGACTGAGCTATCTATCGGCCGCTCCGTCCATGCCTTAACGTCGGCATCTCTAAAACGGCTTGGTAACCCGTGATTCTAGAGAAACCCAACCCGTTGGTTTCCGTGCATACCCGTTCGTTCCTCTCTTCTCTACTAGTAGTGTCTGCATGCAGATAATATCGGAGGGCCCAACACCGGTTGTACCAATTGTTTTGGCCATGTCCTCCCAGAAATTGTTTCTGTTGGTTGGCCTGCTGCACACTACCAGTGGCAGTGGCAGTGGCAGTGGCAGTGGCAGTGGCAGTGGCAACCAACTGGGCTAGGGTTGAAAGCCACCAACAACAACGTGGTTTGGGCCAGGGCCAATCCGTTTCTTCATCTACCGGATCTCCCTTATCAACACACATCGCAATCTCACTTTCCCACTTGCTGATGTTGACGTAAAATCAAAATGCAACATGCCGGGTAGGTAACGAATTTTCCCGAGAGAACCCGGTTGACTGACAGCACATGTTTCGTATACGCGTATCTGAACGCCTGTTGCTTGTTGCTGATACTGTTCTATTTCCCGGTAAGTGTTGTAGATAGGTATGGTGATAGGTTGGTACTTGTGTATGTAGATAGGTAGGTTATCGGGATCGATGGGACAAAGAGGAGAAAAAGGAGGAGGAGGGGAAGGCACGGAGATAGATTCACCGAGACACCAGAAAGTTGTGATAGAAAGCGCCTTGAAGCACGTGTTATCTTTGATAGACTCGCAGGGAGAGCCATTGAATTTGCGAATGACCATGTCTCATTTTCGCTCCTGCACGCAATTGCGGGCGAAACTAACGCAAAGTTACGTCAGTCAACCCTGAGTTACATGTAGACACAAAACGTACATACAGTACTGCACAAAGACGCCATGAGTTGTCTAGATCCTCCTTCCCCATTCCCCCTTCCCCCGTGAGATAAACTCTTCAGAAACTGCCGTAGTTGGTGTAAATTTTAAATATGACTTGATGAATCTCCGATTGCATCTCGTAAAATCGATAACCGACGGACATCGAGTGTCATCAGGGACAGCTCTAGAAGGGGAGGGAGGGGTTTCGAATCCCGGAATAACCAAGATCCAGGTTCTATCGATACTTGTAACTACAACATGTACCTACATGTAGATACTGCAGATACATGTACCTACTAAGTGGGCTCCACTGACCCCGCTGACGACCCCACCCCCCTGTATGTGAGCTCGAGAGAAACCCCACCTCCGGAGAATAATTCAAAAGCTTCCCCCTGGAGCTTCATCGAGCTATTATTGTTGTTGTTGTTGAAATCTATCTTTATTATATAAGTCTAGCTAGAGATCTAGTTATTAAAATCGCCAAATTCGAGGAGGTCCCCGGCCAGCTAGCTGTGTTGCTCTATCCATATATCTACAGACACGAAACTTTAAACTGAATACGCCATAGCAGAGCCTCTTCAGAGCCGCACCTTATTTAAACGCCACAAATCAAAACAAAGTAAGCATAGAATTCCTTGGCTGTTTTCGACTTCTTTTACTGTAGCTCTCATTCCATTCAACTTCCCGCTTCCTTCCTCCTTCTGTGCTTCTTTATTGGTTGTTCATTTTGTGCCTTATAAAAATGCCCGACTTGTGTAGTGTCCTTGGTATGTACGTGCGAGTTGTTTTTATCCCTGGTAAAGAAGGGACACCTGGCTTGGCAGGAACTATGGATGTATTTATATGCCACAAATACCTCCGACCTTTCAAAAAGATTTCTCTCATCGTCGATCCATAATTCTATCACAAGTTTCAAAGCTCACTTTTTCCCTTAGACCTTATAACCCAGATTCTTCCTACCAGTTCTCGAAAAATTCGCAAAATGGCAGACGAAATCAACCACCAAGAGGTTCACGACTTTCTCATCGACGTTGCTCACCTCGCTGGAGATATGATAACCAACGCAAATCCGCTGGTCAGCACAACTTTAACAAAAAAGAACTGTAAGTTTCCATCTCGGTTGATTTGATTGGTAATGAATAGCTACTTACACTATAATCTCAGCTGCCGATTTGGTCACAGAAACTGATCAAGCCGTTGAAAAATTTGTCCTTGGAAAGCTCAAAGAGAAATATCCTAGTTACGAGTATGTTTCCATTGAAGCTCCACGAGTGCACCTACTTTTCTAGTTAGTTTCATAGATAGAGAGCTGATAAAACCTAGTTTTCTTGGAGAAGAAAGTTATGTTCCCGGAAAGAAGCTCACAGATAAACCCACTTTTATCTGTGACCCCATTGATGGAACAGTCAACTTCGTAAGTACTTTCTCTACTCAGTTCCTTTATAGTTCGGTACCTTTCATGCTAACTACATGTACGTCTTCAGGTTCACACATTCCCAAATGTATGCATTTCTCTGGCTCTTTGCGTCTACAAAATGCCAGTTGTCGGTGTTGTTTATAACCCCTATACCACTCACATGTAAGTTGTTAATAAAACATTCATCTGATTTTTTCTGCCCTTTATCTAATGCCGCATCACAGGTACACTGCTATCAAGAATCAGGGCTCCTACCTTAGTATGCCTGTTCGTGTTAGTGGCGCTACCAATGGCGCCACCCCGACCCCCCACAAGATTCGCCTTCCTCGCAAGACCTACCCTTCGCCGCTTGAAGGACTTTCAAAGGCACTTGTGGCCGTTGAATGGGGCAGTGACCGCCAGGGTCATAATTGGAGAATCAAGTATGAAACCTTCGCCAAGCTTGCTGCTGGTCCCGAAGAAGGTGGTAAGATGGTTCATTCCCTCAGAAGCATGGGATCTGCTGCCCTGAATTTCTGCGCTGTTGCAGCTGGAAACATTGATTTGTATTGGGTAAGTTTCTTTTTGCTTCCAACCTTCCATGACGACCCTCCGCTTTTTGCTTTTTTCATTAGCTAATATAAAGCAGGAGGGTGGATGCTGGGCGTGGGATGTCGCTGCGGGATGGCTTATTCTCACCGAAGCCGGCGGTCTCGTGGTTGACACGAACCCTGGTGGGTGGACTCCAGCAGTCGATGGTCGTAGGTACATGGCTGTCCGCGGTGCTCCAAGTGGCCAAAAGGAGATCATTGAAGAATTTTGGAACATTGTTCCCAATGGTGGATATGATTACTCTGTGTAGGCAACCTTGTTCCTAAAACTGAAAGCTAGATCTTTCTTTCTTCTTATTCGGGCTTTTAATTTGTCGGTCTTTCACGTTGCATAATGGTCGGTCATTTGGTTTCTAAATTTTAAGCATACCCAAGGGGAGATAAACTACATAGCTATAGAAGTAGAATGGATACCCGAATAGAAAATTCTTTCCCGAGCATGTTAGTTTTAATTTGGGCGAAAACTGTAACCATCATTGATTCAGAAGTTGTTAGAAGACCTTCGATGTGCCAATGATCCGGAACGTCGGATTGATGTCGTGGATCTTGGACAAGTGATGCAACTGGTCAGGTGAGGGCGGGGGTTCATATTGGGATAAGGTGATTTGTTATGACTGAAGCGGAAAGGAAAAAAGAAGCAAGGGGAAAAAGCTTATCCTCACGTACACGCGGTCTCTCAAAGCCGATTACCCCAATCGCTAACCCAAACCAAAACCAACACACCAACGGCCTGCCTGAACGAAATTCTCTAATCACAATGGCCGCTACTCGGGGGTGTTCGGAAATAGATCTAGAGTGTGGATCTATAAGTAGATACTAGAGTTCATTGCCTTTACGTGGGGGTACGGATCTGCGCAATTGGATTGACTAACAACAACAAATAATTGAGAATCTCTCATGTAATTGGACATCGTGAATAATTATGTAAGGTGCCTAACCTGTCACGAAGTGTATGCAAAGCTATCGATCCCAGGCTTTGTGTGGGTGGTAAGCTGTGCTTACCTCAGCACAACTTCTTCCCCTGAGATGGTATCGTTGCGCGCACCTAATCCAGAGACTGGGAACGAGGCTAATGTAAAGCGGTTAGCTTGCTGTGTTTTGAGGCGCCGTTAGCCAATTATCATGCATGCAGGGTCGACATCAATTTTTGTTCACAGCCTATCACTCGTTCTATATGCATGTTATTTTGATTTGATTACTTCATTACTCGTGTGTAACCCGGAGGTTATGATGAGACTAACTCTATGAATGAAAGAACGTAGAACAAAAAGAAACAATATAAAATAAAATAAAACAAGGGTGTGAGGGGGGGCAGATAATAATAATAACAATAATAGTGGATCCTTACGTCCTGTTGCCATAAATGAACCCTTTAAACTTGTAGAAATTGTATAGATCCTCGAACATACTCTCGGGGATCTCGATTGTGCCTGTCGTACCCGCGATTGTCTCTGCTGATCGCACCGCCCCACTTCCAGGTCTGTCCAGGAAAACAAATGCCATATTTTTACTGTGGCTAAAGAAATTCTTTCTAGGGTGGTAAAGTATACAGTTGTCAAGAACATTTCGGTGCCTACCTAGCTGTAATTCGTCGTCTCATGTCATGTTCTTACTATGTATAAGCTTGATCGAGAAACAAACTTATGATCAGAAGGGACATCAATTTCCCGTAAAACCGTCCGTGAAGTTTCTTTCTATCGGTATATTTAATTGCGCCTCTAAAAATAATTATAATACTTCATCGATAATCCCTATAGTATTCAAATAGATAGAACATACGGAAAGCTCCAACTTGCAAAGGATGTTAACATAATTCAGAAGGTATATGTACTCAGGGTGTCGGAAAATGATGCACATTCGGTGATGTCTCAACAATGAGAACGAATGTTCGCATGAGGGTATCCCAAGGTCAACTTGAGTGTGTATATATATACTCTTGATGATGAAAGAATAAAAAGAATGTCTGTCATCAATGTTTTCTGGGTTTTTTACTATATATTTTCACTACCTCACAGCGACTCTTTGTCTTGGAAGTGGATATTTTATTTCCAAACATAGGCCAATGCATCCTCAGGCATAGCAGAAATGTTCTATATCCGAATTTTGACTTTAGGTAGTGTTTTATGTTGTGCCCAAATATAGAGATTTGGGTCATGTATTCGGGCGTTGTCAGGCCAAAATGTGCATCACTTTCCAACACTCTGGGTACATGTTTCCTAAGCCACCACCAGGCCCGCAATCGCTGCTACACCTTGATTAACTTATGGAATGCTGTAAGGCATATACTCTCCATATATAATTTCCACAGACGCGGATATATTAAGAACAGAAGTCGTTTATATACACTTGGAGCTTCTATTGCATGGATAGGATAGATTTGGATCTAGCGTTGAAAATTGAAGACTCAGGTATTAGAATGACATAGGGGCAAGAGATGTTATCTAACCGTTATCTTTTGGCGTTTTCGAACTGAACTGAGTCTGCATACCACCAAAATATGGTTGCTATATATGCACGGTTTACGCCCCATATGCAGGGAGAGCCAGTTCAGTCCTGGAACGCCAAAAAAAAATAACGTGGGCATGCAGGAACATTCGATCCTAAAAAGAAAAATGTGATTGAATTTATTAATACCGTGTCAAATGAAGCGTGGGTCGTTATTTTCTAAGCGCGAGATATAATCGGGGGTGATACAGTATGTAAAGCCGCGAATGCTGCAAGTAGATATAGAGTCGTCTGTAAAGTCGTACAATTTGCCATTAACCACGTAAATCCGAGCTCGGAAACGACTTTACCGAAAAAAGAAAAAATGTTGACCGGCGAAAGTTTGGAGCATTAATGTGTTACGTGAGACCATGTATAACCAAAAACTACTTGACAATTAGAGTACTCATATTTTCCTAACGTTTATAAAAGGAACCGCTATTGCATACCTACTAAATTGTGGACTTGGCGCGTATTTATATGGTATGCAATAGTGGTCCCTTTTACAAACGTCAGGAAAATACGAGTAGTGACATCTTGCTAGAGTGCATGTACCTATGCACCCGCCAACGTTTTTGCGATCTTAGACACGACATGTCTCATATTATGTACGGATAACGGTATGCATGTTGACTCGTAGGGGCCTATGACGGACTTAGAGCTCGAGTCAAGCATCACGAACTCAGCCTGTCATAAACAGCACCAATTGTCTTAAACCAACCGCCCCCCCCCCCCAAAAAAAAAGAATTCCCTAAATTACCCTAATCAACCTCAGAACCCATTTCCTACTATTAACTAGTTCATGACCATGGCGTCCAGCTTCCCTAAACCAGTTTGAAACTGTCTGTCAGTAACTCAGTGTAGAGCTCCCGGGTTCGTCACGGGCCCTTAATGTTAAGGACATTGGCAACTGTGATCTGACTGAATTATGCGATGAATCAACCGTGTATGTATTTACATGTAACTCATTAACGTTCCCAGCAAACTGCCGAGTTCGGTAATCTAAATTTAAAGAATCCAGTCATGCATGTAGTACTCACGACTGGTAACCAAAACCTCGCTGTTGGATTTTCAGGTATTTCAGACCTACTGCAAGTACAGGATATATATTGTGTGAATGGGTAGGGTACAGACTAGTAGGTATACATGTAGGTATATGGGTACGCGCGCTGCAGTACGTATAGTAGTATCTGGATAAGATAAATACAGTACCGATCTTCTTTTTGGATCTTACAAGCTTGTGCAGGTTCTACCTTCACTGGAGCCTTTTATTCATAAATCTAGAGACACGAGTGTCATTGCCTTTAAATTTAATTCCCGAAGAAAATATGTTTCTTGGCGACTTCTTCACCACCCATCACTCGCAGCCCTAACACCAATTCAAGAATTATATGGCAGAGCGATGATGCCCTCTATTGTAAACTAATCTAGCTATCGAAAAAAACAATAATTAAATGACAGACATCAGCTTAGTCTCAATAAATCTTGACCGCCTTTTATATATCACACCCCCTCCTTATATCGCACCTTCCCACCATTCTCCCGGCCATCACTCTCCCACCCCCCCCACCTCATATTGGAACCTGCTGTCCAAGTTTAAGCCGAGGTACAGAGTCCGTAAGCCTGCATCTTAAGCTTGGTGCTCACACAATCAGTTGATGCCGCATCGCCATCGACATACCACAACTGGTAGGTCCTTCCACCAGTCTCGGTAGGGCACAAAGACCACTTGCTGCCATCACCCGCAACGCTATTATACTATTAGCATTGTTTAAAGAGCACAAACAGAACTTTGGCATAAAAACTCACCCAAGGTAGCCATCATCGATGGTAAATCCCTTCTGGGTCGCATTCTGCGGGATCCCCTGCCACATATCGACCTTGACGGGCCCAGTGGCTTGCCCATTGACATAGAAGAGCTGATAACGCTCCGCGTGCCACGAGAGGAAGCTCAAGTAACCCTCCTCAGAGACATTCACTGTAATACTGTTAGTATCGCACTCTGTCTATAGATTGAATGGGAACCTGAAGATATTACTTACCGATGTACTGCTCAGCGGCCTGGTTGAGCTTTGCATCACCGGCATAGAGAGAGCTAGTTCCCTGGTTGACCCAAGAGATCTGGTAGAAGTTGGTGTTGAGGTTTGAGCTAGACTCGGCGACGACACGGTAGGTGGTCTGTGCGGCAGCGGTAGCGGCGATGAGGAGAGTGCTGAGAAGAGTGTACTGCATTTTGATTATTGGTATCGTGGATTGAACGAAAGTATGTGTTGGTAAAGCAAGTGAAGGTATTGAGGATTGATGTAGAGCGAAGGTGAGGAAGCTGTTGGTGAGGAGAGAAGAAGGACGGTGGGAAGGGCTGTATATAAAGACTTCTGTATGGTACATGTCCTCCTCATAGCTAATGGTATATTGGTGTTGGATATGATAATAACATCGCATCGTATGCACAGTCCCTCGCACCATGGATCAGCACACCCAGATTTAATGAGCCAAATACGGAAGCCTGGTACTACATGCAGTTACCGTTCAGTGACGTTTGGTGAGCCAGAGAGCAGTACTCGAGGGTACATAACTTGAGTACATGTAGATACATGTACCTACATACATACATACTACATGTAATCGGCCATACATACACTCTTCGGGTTAGTTGGCCAGCTCGTATTAAGATCTGGCCGAGTGACCCTTCCTACACTTGGCGATACGAGCTTCCTTAAGTGGAGGTATGTGCCTGGTACTATACTGCCAGCTACATTCCTCGAGCTATGGCAGCTATAGTGGCAAGTGGCATCTTGATCTAATAATAAAATCACCACAATACATCCATCTAGAGTACATGTACTTATTATACATAGAACACAGATCGAACCAGTGTTTGTTCGTTCAAAGCTTAAGGTGTAGCTACATGTATGTAGCCATGAAAGCTGCAGCTGGTAGCTACACGTATACAGAAAGAGGCGCCGCTCTACCATACAAATAACCCTATTTCATGTTCCGATACGTACCCCGTACCCGAGTATGTCCCACTCCACCTACCGTCTTCTCATCCTACGTACATACATGTCCCAACCCTCCAAGACGTGCGTTACTACTCTACCAACGATCGGATTCACCAAGGTTAATTCCCCAACCTACCACTCCAATCGGAAAATACAACAGAACAAGCATTATTCCAGGTCAATGTGGGGGCCGGGCGGATACCGGAGGATTAGCTCGGGTTCAACACAAACTTCGTAGATACATACATGTATCCCTACGTACCTCTTTAGGTAGCCGAGCTAAGTACATACATGTACCTACATGTACTTCCAAGTTGAAGTTGAAGGGCTAGTGGCCGGTACACATTGCGTTAGCCAAGACAACAGCAGGCATTAGACCAAGATAGAATCCCATGCATGTATCATGTATGTACCCATATGTTCTAGAAAAAAGTGCCGCGGTAACGGCACATTAAGCCGTGTTGGAGAGCCCCAAAGGTGTGTAAAGCCTGTACCGCAAATACTCTAGCGTTATTGCCCTTTATCACAGCACTTTGGTACTTTTTGGTGCAAACGGCGCTAGCAAATTTATCGAGTACTTGCGGTACAGTTGCCAGCCGCTATAACGAACGTGCATATTGAGCAACTTTCCGCTCGGTATAGCAGATTATTCGGTACAGCAGACCAAACACTTTGCTTGGGGAAAAATAAAAGCCAGCTAAGTGGTTCGATACAGCAAATATTCGGTATAGGAGCGTTCGTTACAACGGCGGGCAACTAACTGTACTCCATCCTCTCTATTCTAAAAGCAGCTAGAAAGTAGTCTAATTCGCGCCACTCTGCACCATCCGGAACCAGATTCAGCCGAGATCGAGCTGAGATGATCTCCCGACTGAGCGAATACGTGAGACAAAAATAGAAGTGCAAGCTTAGGTAATTGCAAGTGCAATTGTTATGACGAGCTAATATACTGCTCCCAACTGATCTCAAGCTGGGTTCAGCTCACGGCTAGAAGGCAACCCAAAATTAACGGCAGGTCGGTTGCACGGTTGTGTGGGTGGCTGTTTATTCTTGACATTAGCTAGCTAGCTACATGTAATAAGGAGACTTGCCTTTCAGCACGGTCATCGCACCGTACCGTATTGCTGTACAGCGATTCACAAGCATTTGGTGAATACACCCATTTGACGAGCAGGGATTACGGTCAATAAGAATCAGGATATCCAAGTCAAACTCGCACTCGCAGTTTAACTAGTTACTAGCTAGTTACTACATACAAATTCGCCAAATGCCTGTGAATCGCTGTAGCTGGTTTTGACTTCACAAGTTTGTCGCTTGGAATGACTGTTTGGGGTGCCCATGGCCATGGCTCGTATCCGGAGTTATATTGGGGGAGAAGACCTTTGCTTCGATTCGGGATTGTGTTCTAAGGGGTCAATTGCAGAAACCTCCGAAGCTGACTTGATATTTTGGCGAGAATTCATCATGAAGGAAAGAAAGAACCCCTAAAGCTAGGTAGATACAAGTAAAATTAGTACAATTCTTCTCACGATGAACGGTCTAGGTGGAGAATATGAGCTGAACACCCCGCATGGAAGCCACCAACGCCCCAATGGTTTGACAGCCGGCAAGGTCTCGGAGGCGCATCGTTTGGGGAAGGTCGCGTGCCTCCACCACCTGTGGTCCGCGCCCAGGGTCCGGCACAGGATACCATAACCTTCTTCCGTATCGATATATTAACACGGCTTCCAATTCACAAAGAAGGAATATTGTCCGTAAACCCGGCATAGTCCGCGAATTTTTACGTAGTAAATCTCAGATGGCAAGCAACACAGAGGTTGAGTGGCCGTAGCCGCATATACATCGGGTACATGTGCGTATGGCAGATGTTTCGTTTCGCCAATGAAGGGGATGTATATACATGTATGTACGTTGTGCGTCTAAAATGCGTAAACAAGTCGAGTAGAAGAAACTACATGCACATGTATTTAGCTTATGCAGGAAAGAAGCAAGAGATACGAGCTATCAACCGGCGAACAATCTCTCCGTATCTTGAAAGAATATAAGCTTATGTAATTCCTGGGTTCGCTTGATGAAGCTATCCTCCATCCGTTGAGTTCTTTGTATGGTCATATGGGAGCTCGAGATCTAGAAGAGTACTTGGAAGTATTTGGATACACTGGGCTGAGAATCGCGGTACTGGTAACTGAGACTGACGTTCTTGAAAAGATACGTACATACGTACACGTAGCTCATCATGCTTCTATCGGCGGCCATGCGTTCAGGAGATACTGGATAAGGAGCATTAATATAACAAGTACTTGTATGTATGTTGTGTGACACCTGTGGCCGTTCTCTATTGTTCTGTGGCCTAGGTCATGTATAATCACTCGAATTATATACATTTATGTACTTCTAATTCTACCAGTTCCCTTGTGACCGCAGTGATAACCATGCTTGCGATCGAAGATGTTTTAGATAAAGGATGATCAGAATTTGTTGTACATACAGTAAATTATGAATGGGGCCTGCGTTCATTAAAGGCGGGGTGGAGGGGGCTTTCCAGAACTCTCCTGACCACCAAGGGAGCAAAAATAACGACAGCGACGAGATTCGAACTCGCGAACCCGAAGGCATCAGCTCAACTGTATAGCAGGCTGACGTGTTAACCTCTCCACCACACTGCCATAATCACGTGGATACTTTGCCAGCTTATCAACATTAGGATACTGATTTTTAGGATTGAAACCCGTGAATAGAATAGAACAGGATTGAGCCAATGCAAGTTAAGAACTGTGATACAGACCTCGGAGTGCGACAACTTATAGTAGCACTCAAGGGAGTTATAAAAATTGGCGGATTCAGCAAAGGGTGGGGGAGGGGGTGGGGAACTAGAAAGTCAAACAAGAAATGTCGAGTGATGTTCTATGATACAACTGGGCGATCTTGATCTCGCCAAATACATTAAGCTACCTTACATCATAAAATGTCGGAAGAGTTCTTCAAGCGTTGAACCGAGGTACCACTAATCACATGGTCGTTTCGGTATACTATCCTAGGAAACCTACCTGACTAATGCCTTAGGGTCCGCGCCGCTTGGGGGCCGAGACTGTAGAAACCCCATTTTCTTTAATCTCTATTGGTAGGGCCCGGGCAATGGATAGATTTTAAGGCAGGTTGGTTGAAACTTTGGTGCTGATGGTGTTCCTACACAGCGAGACTATATAGGACGTCGGTTGTGGTGGTCCGGGCTGCTTATTTGAAAACTGCGTTTTCATGAATACATGTATTTGGCATTGTTTTCTGACCCGAAAAATGGGTCACCAAACACAAGAAATTTTCCGGGAACAGTATTTTCGCCAGAACAGAATCTCAGGTATACAGAGTCCAGATATCCGTTCTAGCCGTTATAAAGACATCAAACCAGCTTGGGGCAATCCTTAATCGTCAACCTAATTGAGATATCAATGAATCCTTCATGAAGTGTTCAGATATGATGATCAATTTGGAACACTAAATCTTTATATCTCTCAGATCTGCAGAGGCCTATCTATTTTAATAAAAACCCAAAACTACATAGAATCCCCTTAAACCCATTAGCTTCCCTTCCTTTCGGAGGTCCCCTTATATATCAAGTACCTATAGCAATTAAACAAAAAAAGAAAAGAAAGTACCTATAGCAGCCCAGGGTATAGGGGGGAGAATCTCGTTCACCATTAGAAAGCCATGGTAGTGATTTCGACAGAACCTGTAAGATGGCAATTGGATATTCTTGAATATGAGATGATAATACATTATTTTTGTTGCGGCAGTATGCAAGGCCAGAAATCTCGTCAGCGATCGCGAGCTGACCTGTCAATCCAGCTTTGACAGTTCCCGATATATGCCGAGAAGAACCCCGCGAGGTTCCTGAGCTATTCCTAATTACACACTCACAACTCTTACTTTAAACCCGGCTCTCTCGGAGCGAGCATACTGGATGACCAATTGAGTCTGATATTCCTCCAGTATCCAGTATTGCCAGTGCTGTGTAACCTAATATTGATCATGAGTTCTTCCCGTAGGTGTTCAGTAGACTGGTTGGTAGCTGCTCCTCTGTACCACCGCCACTGGTCGGAAATGCATACATACCACACATTTAGCGAGCGAAGGGCAAGAATAAGCATCAGATCGATTCAACTTAGGCTGAACTCAATCCGCCACTCGAGAGCCGAAATCCGAGAAATGGCTGGTTCTGGAAGGGTTTCGACCAATTGATCGACATCGGCTGTCCCCACATCCGTAGTAGATTAGTGGCGTTTCTAAACTTGGTTGCAGGATGCACAGTCCCTTGCTATGGAATATTTTGGCTACGTCAGGTTGGGAAGAATCAGGGTATGGTAACTTTGTATAATTTGTGGAGGGCCGGGAAGGTATGGTGTGAGAAGGCATAGGGGGTTGGGTGTGTCAACTTCAGAGGAAGTTTACACACCCACCACCATAGCTTCTCGAGCTATATGTAGTGTTATACGTTGAGCCTGAACCTTATACATGTAACTATGTACATGTAGCTGACATTGATCGGATAGGGCCGGAGATATTCTTACTCTATTGGATACTCGATGACTTGCAAGGTTTGGGCCGTATGGTACAATTAATAAGTGGTGCACCAATCTGAGTGCATACCCTGGTTGTTTGAACAAAGGATTATTTTTATCCTGGCTGATAGAGCTCAATTAATCCGGACATACCTCAGGTCCCATCCTGAATGTAGGCAAGCTAGATTATTCTCATCCGGGGTTTCCGGATGAATGAAGCTAGGAATCTCAGAGATACGAGCTCAATAATGACGATGTCCAGTATCTAAATCGGATACTTCTCCATTGTATATTTGCCAACTTCTATATAAACTCCACGAAGCTCCCATCATAAGCATACTTCACCACCATCAATCGGTTCATTCTCATCACATCAAAAACAAATTCACTCGCTTTACTTTACCTTCCAGCAATCCAATCATTCAAGATGAAGTTCACCATGACCACCGTTCTTGCTGCAGCCCTTACCACTATGGTCTCTGGAGCTGCCATCGAGAAGCGCGACGCTCTCCCGGCCAAGTTTACCCTTACTTCCACCTCTACGGGATTGGACGGGCTCATTTACCCCACCCTCATGTACGCCAACAGTAAGTAACCTCATGGCTAATCTAGTTGCCAGAATAACCAGCTAACAACTAATAAAGGCTCCGCATACATCGGAAACATCAAGTACTCTACTTATTCGGAGTCTCTTGACTGTAAGCCTCCTCATTCACTCTATCCTAGCCCTAAATAAACTAACATCTCATAGTGACCTCCGGCGGCGACGGTGCATCCTTCCAGTCCTTTCACAGCTCCCCCACTGGTAGCCAGCGTCTTTATGTCTATCCTACCGAGTCAAAGCCCATTGGGTTTACAGTCCCACATTCCGCGGCTGTTCCCGCCGGTGCTGTCACCACCGGAATCACTCAAGAAGGCGGACTTTTCGCGGTGAACGGAGCCAGTGGAAACTGGAAGGCCTGCAAGGTCGATGAGAGCAAGGTCCAGGGAACTTGGCAGTTGTACTGGGATGGTGCGAGTACTTTGGAGGCACAAGGTTGTGTCGCAGTGAGTGTTACTGTTGCAGAGAGCAGCTGTTAAATAGGTTGAGCCTGAGTTTGTTGGGGTTGGGCGGGAAGGAGTCTTAATGGATCTAGTGGGTGGTGGTATGTAGGTGTATACTGTAGATACATAATAAATCAACGCAGAAGATATAGAACTTGATCAGATACGGATAGAGTTTATAAACTTCCAACCTAGGATATAACCTATATCAATTGGTTAAATACAAGTTAATCATTAGGAGAATCAATTGGCAGTCTTAAATTTCAAAAATATTCATTGTAGACACTGTAAAACTGATGGTAGGGAATTTTGTTCGCTTGTTTTCACAGAATGTGCCAAGATCGACCAAATCTAGCTGAGAATTTGTAAATTCGAAGCCAAGTAACTTGTTGATCAGGCCTATGTCTTGAGGTGTTTGCTATTTTATAGTGTATCTTTCTATGCTGAAAATTCGGTGGTAATGATAAAGATTTGAACCCTAGGGAGATTGCCCATTTTGGCTGATTTTGGTGTGTTTTGGTGGCGCGAGGACGGCGATTTACGTCTAAGAACTAGAGTATATCTAGTAGTGACAGTATGATAGTAGACGACCCTCTGCTCGTATGAAAGAAAAGGTCAACGTTTTAAGTGGCTTCAGTACCTCTTTTTAAACCAATCATGATTGACTGGCCGAGTGAGGGGGTGTCCGAGTGGCCCGGGAGGTCGTAACTTCCTGACGTTTTTGAACGCGACTGATATTGCATACCATACACAAGATCCTGATTTTGGGTGTATGCAATAGTGGCCCGTCCAGCCTCAGCAAAAGTGTTCGTGATCTGGTTTTAATGTCAGTGCACAGTGTGGCGCACAGAAATATTAATGTTACCAAAACAATGAAAAATAGTTCGTGACTGTAAATAAAGAAGATCCATGGTCATTGATCCTATTCTTCATTGATTCCGCGGCCGGGTGCCATTGGGCACTGGGAAAGTCTACGATTATGTACATACAGTCCCTACCCAGATGTCTTCGTGATTCCGGAGGCTCGGCGGCAACCTCAAAACCCCACGAATTTACTCACGAATGATATGAGATCAATGCCTGATAGAGTTGCTGCAGTAATTGCAGCGGGCGGGTGGCAAACTAAATATTATGATACATGTTTTAACTAATTCATTGAGTACCTATTGATTGTTGATCATTGAATGCCGAGCGTCAACGAGCGTTCGTTGCCATTGCGCGCCGTACCACCACCCAAATCACGAAGACATCTGGGTAGGGACTGTACATAGAGAAATGTCTCACCCCAAAATCTGAATCACGAACGCTTTTGCAGAGTGGCTGTAGACGACTTTACGGGGGTACGGTCAACACGGGGGTATGGTCAATTCCAAGATTTTGTATGGAAACCAAAAGAGGTAGTCGATCAACTCCCTGCGTATCATACCTCACTCCGGCGTATATTTGAGATTGACCGTACCCCGGTGCTGACCGTACCCCCGTGAAAGTGTCTACCTACATCAGTGGCAGGGGACAAGATTTGGCGTCGTGCATACATGTTTTTTTTTTTTTTTGATCAAGTTCCATTGTTTCTAGGTACAAGAAGTCGCATAAAGGATAACCTATGGCGTAGGTCGTGCATACATGTACATGTATGTACTCACATATAGGTTACATAACAGAATTGAAAGGAGGCTCAAATTACCGTTATCGATAACGCCTCTAGAAAGATGAGTAAGAAATCGGTGCCTGAAAGTACATCATGTCGAGATCGGTACCTGAATCAAAATAAAAATACGCATGTCAGTGACATCTGGGGTCAATCCATGGCCACTTTGTAAAATCTCGCGGTTTCACATTCATTATAATTTCCCTTGTAATGATATTGTGATTGTCACTTTATTTGACCGCAATTTGTTGAATAGGTCCTCAGTACCGGACCTACATGTATCATATTCGCATTTGCAGGACCTACAGGGTTAGGGGAGATTATGTGGCGTGACGTGAAATGGCCTGAGCTTTGCGCCTCTTCGCTTAACTTTATATGCCGTCCTTCCTCCTACAAAACTCTGCCTCCTATCATCATCTACACAAATACAAGAACACACACAAGAAAAAACACCCCTATCTCTACAAACATTGAAGTAATCATCTCCATCTTCAACCCCTGTCGAATTTAGTAAGTCACTCTTTATTATTATTTACATATGGCGTGAGAAGGCATAGGGGGTGGGTGTGTCAACTTTAGAGGGACTTCTTTTGTAGAAAATTCCACCGTTAGGCTAGGCGCTAGCAAATTTCTATAGATTGATTGGCTGCAAACGCCGAAGTTTACACACCTACCCACCATAGCTTCTCGAGCCATACCTTTCTGCCTGATTTGCTGTGCCAGCTAACCACAGGTGTGCAGGCAAAAATGACTACTGCAACTCCAACCTGGCCCGCTCTTGCTGAAGATCACCCGCTTGCTTGGCTTCATACCGAGCTTGCCTCGACTCTCTCAGAACACCCCCCCCACAACATCTGGGGAATCACTCTCTCGCCTAATAAGGACGATTTCCTTACCAAGATCATCTTGCAGAAGTTCTTGAGGGCAAGCAAGGGTGACAAGGAATTGGCTCTTAAGCAGCTTAAAGAAACCCTGGAGTGGCGCAGGCAGTTTTTTGATGGGGAGGGTAAAGTCATCGGTACCTGGGATGGGGCGAAGTATCAGGATTTGGGGTATATCACCACAGAAAAAGTCAAGGATGGGGAAGATGAGAAGAAGGTTGTTGTTACCTGGAATATCTATGGAAATGTTAAAGATTTTGCGAAAACATTCGGTGATGTTCAGGAGTAAGTCTCTCAGTTCCACTGTTAACTGGTGCACGACCACCTTCTAACGTCTCTTTTCTAAGGTTCCTCCGTTGGAGGGTTGACCTCATGGAGCGCTCTGTCGAGCTCCTCGACCTCGCCTCTGCCAAAGAACCTATTCCTGACTACGACCCCGTAAAGGCGACCATCGACCCATATAAGACAATTCAGGTCCACGATTATCTCCGTGTTTCTTTCTTCCGTAGCCCTGCCGAAGTCAAAACCGCTTCGAAGAAAACTATCGAGATTTTCCAGCAATATTACCCGGAGCTTCTTGAAAAGAAGTTCTTTGTCAACGTTCCGCTTCTTATGAGCTGGATGTACACTACCATGAGAGCCCTTGTTGCAAAGGAAACCTTCAAGAAGCTCTCAATGCTTTCTTATGGCGCAGATTTGTCCAAGAGCATGGGATCTACCACTATCCCGGCGGCCTACGGCGGGACCGGCGAACCTTTGAAAAAGGATGAAGATGCATCTAAAGAGAACCTTGGCGGGGGTGACGCTGCCAACGATGACGCTGCAAAAGGTGATCTTAAAGATGGCACCGCCGAAGACCATACCGATACACTCAACACCGATAACAACAACGATAAGGACAAATCCGATAAGCAAAATGCCACTGAGGCCGTGCCAAACCCTGCTGCCGCTTCCGAAGAGCCAACTACCTCTTCTGCTGCAGCTACTGCACTCCCCGAGGCTGCTACTCCTACCAAGGCTGTTGAGGAACCTAGTTTGGCTAGCGCCCACAGTCCTACATCAGCTCCAGCGGCGGAGGCTACGACTGATTCTTCTACAGCCCCTGCAGTGACCTCGGCAGTCTCTGAGCTTGTGGTCGGAGCTGAAGCCACCCCTGACGTTCCCACTGCGCTCACTGTCCTTGTCCCCACTTCTGATGCAATTGTCCCGACTGTTATCGCCACCGCTGGAGAGCCCGAGAAGATTTCATCTCCCTAAGTCTATAATGATCAGTAATTCTCAGTTTGTCTTTATTGGGTTCGATTGTCTGGAGTATGGTACCCAAAACTGAGGAGGATTGTACGGTGTCTTTAATTAGCGAAACATATACCCATGACAGAAAATCTCGCACAGGTTGAGAGATTCTTCCTTCTGTCTTCTTTTTTTAATCTTAATGTTAGCAAACTTCCTGGTTGGTATAGCACAGGAGGATTAATGGGATTTCTCTTATCTTGTGGTTTTGGTTCATTGCAGCACAATCTCAAGTGAACCGTACATAGCTATTCATCAATGAAGCATCGCTTGCTCTCCTGTCTAAACAAATTTAAGGTGATAAAACTAACCTCTTAGTTGCTGGATAGAGCTGAGAAAGTGATCATAAATGATCACTCGGGTCGTGTTACTCCTCCAAGACTACATACAGGTACCCATCAGTGTATTTAGCCTGCCGAGTATCCATATTGATAAGGCCATGATGCCTAGGTACACATCTACTATGTCCTGGAATAGTGACGTACTGTATGAATAGCGGGCTGTTGCTAGAAACGTACGCAGGTTAACATTGAATCTGCATGGGTCTAGCTAGTACCGTTAGGACAGTTCTATCGATTTCACACAAATTGGTTCGGCTGTAAACTGCTGATGTGCGTGAGTGCCTTGCATGGCTCTTCTATGGACCGTATTTACAATAACTACATGTACATGCAGATGCCTTTATCTCAGTCTAAGCCGCACTGCCTCACTTGATTATACTAGATTCTTGAAATCGGAGAACAATAAGGACATCAAGAGATGTCCGATCAAAGTTTTGGGGGCTCTAAATTCTGCCTTGCAATGAACATATGTATTAGTATTACTCGCTATGATATAAGGTTTACCTACGGATGGAGGTTTAAGCTTGTATCAATATTCGATATAAGCGGAAGTACCCGGGGCCAGTTTTATTTCAATTCCTAATATGGAGCGAGAAGGAGTGTTTAAAGTTATCTTGATATGAGGCATACTGCCATTCCAATCAATTTGGCCCTTCCGCCTGGATAACGCATTAACGACCATTCTAGGAATAACACATTCATCGGTAGTTCGTTCACAAACCCCAAGTCTCCTAATTCGCCCTCATCTCTTCTCTAACCAGACTTTTTTGTATAGCGATAGGTAATAAGTGATGGAACGTCCTGAGATATAGTTATACCTACAAACACCGTATTTTGATGGAGTTGTACCCAAAACAAGTATCACTCTGTCTCAGCCCGTTCCATCACTTACTACATGTAATGCAATTAATGAATTAAACAAAAAAAAAAACTTACTACATGTACCTACGCTGTACATACCTAACCCACTGTCGCTTCATGCCGAAAAACGCCAAGTTGGCCTATTCACATGGACTTTCAGTGAAACATTGATTACACCATCCTGGAGTTTAAAAGAAACCTGAGAGTCAACCATTCATCCAATCATAAAAAGCGCAGTGTTTATGGTTTATACTTATGTTATTAGATATATAATCCTAACGATATGCACACTCTTATCATTCTTGATGCTTTTTTTAGCCTTCAGCCTCGACGAAATTTGGGCGAATTCAGAACTAGAATACTTTGTAGGCCCAGGAAATTATTTAGCTAACCGCGTATGTACCGAAGAGCAATTAATATATTGTCTGAACCAAGAATTGCAGGGTTAACGGCTAGAAAACAAACAAGACTGTCTCAAGTTGAGAGGAATTTACTCCGACAAGCTTCCCAGATGTTTGGTAATTGGATTTAGCAACTCATTTTGAATTCTATGGAATTACACTTTTGGGCACTGGGCCTGGGGCTAAGTCGACACCCTAAGTCAGATGGCATAATTGATATCACATCTTGTGTGAGAAGATTGATTAAATTGAACTTACCCCGGGGTAGAGATTCTGTTCTTAATGTCTAGCCAGGCGGAATTTATTTCCACTGTAGACATCGGATTGCTACGCCATCCGCTGTTTCGGTTTTCCAGGCCTAGACCACCCAATCTCAGAACTCCTCGATTTCTGTTTATATGCATAATTTAGCGGTACAGCTCACGGTATATGCTCCATGATTTCACTGTATGGTAGCCTTGTTTTGTGGAATTACGGGATCGAGCTTACTGTGAGCGTGATCGCGGGATAATAGGATTAAACCATATCAGGAGACTTAAAAAGAAACAGCGTACAGGGTGTGTGTAGGTAGGGGAAGAACAGGTGGAGCCCGACTCATCATTAGTCAAATATCAAGCAAAAAGATAGAGTGTATCGCTGTATTTGTGGCTAACAGTGAACACGTAGTTATGCACTGTGAGAATGTATTGTATTGGCGGGTTGGAATTCGGTCTTAATAGTCGCCCGTGGGAAGGTGGATTGTGAATTACATATATTGGACGCTATTAAAATATGTGCGCAGTGAAAGACCGAGTGATTAACTGTGAATTATGACCTTAACATACAGCCAAAGCTTGTATGAGTTAACCTATACAACTAAGGTTCGGAGTAAATCGTTTGTCGATCGAGCATCCTTAAATCGGGCTCTACTCCTGATTTCTTGTTATCTCCACCAGGCAGAATCAGTGTAAGTTGTAGGTAAGGTAGGCAGACAAGGCGCCGGTTTTAGCGCACTATGTCTAAGGTGCTTTAGCGAAGTACGTGTTCTTGAAAGCCTCGAGATGTTTCAGAAGCGATGTGAGTACTAGTACCTACAGCATACAGGTGGAACGATTGTGTATCCTCGCAGAATTTATGGGATCTTGTACAAGCTTCGCCAAATATCAGTTGAACGGGCGAGCCATGATCCTTGGGACGAATAGATTACCCTTGGTGCCTTGGGTCACTATCGGCGAGAAGAGATTAGGATATATTCGACAAGCATATATAAAGAACTAACTACGTAGGTCCAGCCTTTATCTTCGCCTGCCCAAAAATGGGAAAAAAAGAGTGCGAGAGATCGGAATCACACGGGCTTCGCTGTAACCTGCTCCGTAGTCTCTCCAGTAACTATAACCGTAGATCCCCCAGTATTCTTCTCGGTAGCTAGTATGAGGACGGATCAGTCACTTTATCAGGTCACCAAACAAATCCCATATATGTACTTACGAAAGTCCCGTTGCTCGGAGCTGGTATCCACCCCTTTAGAATACAAGAACCCACCCTCCTTTTCATCATATCTTGCCGTCCATCCGTGTGGCAGATTCTTGGGAGGTGGTGGGGGGATATAACTCTCCGAAGCTGGTTTACCGCTCGTCTGCGTATGCGAATCCTCCACAGGCCCCTCAGCAGTTGCACTCATGCCACTCGCGGGAGGTGGCTCGTAGGATGCCATGTTATGGGATTGAGCTGCAGCTTTGGCTTCGCGGAAGTCCGAGATTAGGTTATTGAGGAAGGACATTGTCTCGTTTGTCCCGTCAATTCTGAGCTTGAGATGCACTAGAGAGGGGGTTTGTGGCTATGTAGACTGGAGTGAGAGATGTGATGTGGGGTAACGGGCAAGGCAGTGTAAATGATCGACAGGCAGGTAGGATTCAGGGTTGGGGGCATATAATGGATAGGGTTAGCGTGTATGTTGTTACACCGTGCCAAGTGACACTTAAAAATCTTAATGGTGACTACATGTACACACTCCCGCGCTAGTATTCATGCTTGAGTGGGTGATCTGTAGGACCTCTGAAATTCGAAAGTAAACTGAACAATATTTTCGGTAATATATTTTCAACGTTTTTGCTGTCTACAATATGATCTTATAGAGCCTCACCCTACCGAGGCTTCCGATCTGAAGGGATGAGCCTCACAATTAATTTTGTGTAACCCGTGTAACCCTGATGGTGCGGCCAAGCCCGAGTTGTAACACAAAAACTCAGGTCACCGTCACCGCAGCTCTGCCTTACATGTACTTACCGTCCAGCCCTTCACCCAACCCACGTGGAGACTTCGCCTTCGTTATTGACTGGAATGGGAGTTAAGGGCTATGTATCTACAGACCTGTTGTTAGGTAGCTTCTGCTTATACCTTGACATAAAAGTCTAGTCTGGTGAAATTGGCCTAAATCTCGCTACTTATTACGGACTTTAGTCATTAAGAGCCTTGGAGATGTTGTACCGGGTGTTCACCATTAATGTGGGCTCTGCTTCATTGGTTGGGAATGCAGGGATTTTATATGGGGCCACAAATGGCAACCAACCATCATCAATCACACCGGCCTTAGCGCATCCAATTCGTATGGGGGTAAAAAGGTCTGAAGAACTTTCATATATCCTCTATATATCCTGCTAAAAAATACAAAAAAATAACTGCAGAATAGCGCTGGCTCCCAGCTTCCTCTAGATAATATTGTGAGCCCATAAGCCCTTGTGGAGAGTGTTTTCTGATGGAGCTGGGTGCAAACAACAGTCAGATTGCAGTCTTGGAGGTTGCATTGCAAAAGATGGGGGGCAGTCTATTCAAGTACCTTCTCTGGCGCCAAGTATCATTTTCTGCAGCTCCAACCAGTCATACGCCAAAAAAAGTGTTCTTCAGACTAACCAATAACCCCCGGTACAGAAACAGTAACCATAACGGTTTTATCCTGGCATGTGTAACTATATCAAGTTATCACCAATTCCTGGCAGCCAAGGCAGAAACTGTGCATTGCCCATCGAATAGAAAAAATAGCCAATCAACTTGTTCCATCCCAGGGCATGCCCTACCCACTGACAGCCGCAAGGAAACAAAATTCAATAATGGCTATGCACCACTATGAGCTGGTATTGCGCTCATCATCTTCAAACTGGTTCATATACCTCACAGCTACCGACCGAACTCCATGATGTCCATTATCATTTTTGGGACTCTAGCTTGCACAGTATCTTTCTTTCTCCTTCTCTATTCTTTTTACCGAAAGAATACACAGTTCGAGATGGCTACAACTACGACCATAGTCGCACAGAGTGCCCCGGTTGCTGTTGATAAAGGTAAAGGAATCGAAATAATCGACATCACCCCAATAACCCACCAACCAGACCACGAGAATCATGCTACGTCAATCACGTACAGCGACACCTACCTCGACCTCGAAAATATTCCTAGCCTTGATCTAATGACTCTATCAGCCGAGGACCTCAGTTCCGGGAAATGGTGGAAGCAATATCCTCCACCACCCGAGCTCACCTGGTCTGTCGATGATAGCTCCCAACTCAAGCATATGTTATTCAAAGAGTGGGCCGAAGCCCTTGAAGGTGTACTCGAAACTATTAAAAATGAGCAGGATCAAAAAGAAGAAGAAGCCCCCGTAACGGCAGGAGCGGGGGAAGGTTCAAGAAGTAACCCAGCAGATGCCCCCGAACTCGTCTCAGATACAATCACACTAGTCAACGAAGCCCCCTTGCCACAGAGAGACTCATTGAGGATATCTGTAGGCTCTGTTCGTGGGCTTGTATCAGAACTTGAAAGCCCCGTAAGTCCACGCTCTATAGTGGATTTACGCTCTATAGCGGATTCGACGTCCTCTACTGGTTCAAAGAAGTCAAAGAGCAGAAGAGAATTGCCAAAATACAACATATCCGGAAGTGCTTCGCTTGTTTATGCGCCATATTTTGCACCATTGCCGCCAAACGATTGTACTGTTGTTTCAATGCCAGTTTCGCCAAGGGTGGAGCAGGTCAAAAGATTTTGGAAGAAGAGCCTAGGCACTGGGGAAAGGTAAGCTCTTTTGGCTTTATTTTATCGAAGAGATAATGACACAATACTAGTGAATGTTCATCCTGCCTCGACGATCATAAAAACAAGAAGCTGGTAAAGTTAGCATGCCAACACAGATACTGTTTTGTCTGCCTTGAGACCCTCATAAGGTATTACTATGCTTTACCTCTTTTGCGCACGTATACTTACCTTCCCAGAACTGCAATGCAGGACGAGTCCCTCTGGCCTCCACGCTGCTGTATCCAAAACATACCACAAAAAACTATCGAAAAGGCCCTCAGTAAGCAAGACCGCCAGGCCTACAAGGAAAAGGCGAAGGAATACGCTATCCCGGTTGCAGATCGAGTCTATTGCCCTCACCCCACATGCTCAGCATGGATTCCACCGAGCGGTACCGGTCGGATCATATGCGGCGCGTGCAATAATAGTGTATGTGGTACATGTAGAGGGGTAGCCCATCCCGCCCAAGCAGATTGTCCCGAGGACTTCGACCTCCAGTTGACGCTAGAGGAGGGTGAAAGGCAAGGTTGGATAAGGTGTTATCAGTGTAGAACAATGGTTGAGAGGACGCAAGGGTGTAATCATATTACTTGGTAAGGATTGCATGAATTGAACAGAGAGATGAGTAGACCTACTGACAGATCGGGGGGCAGTAAATGCGGTGCACATTTTTGTTACATCTGCGGCTTGATTTGGAAAACATGTGCTTGCACTGGTGCAGAAGCAGCCCTCCGCCGCACAGCCCGTATGGAACAGATTGCTCTCAATCGCGCCGCACGAGCGCGCGAGGAGGCAGAACATCAAAGGTCAATAGAGGCAATTGCGAGAATGGAGCGACGGCAGCAAGAGATACAGGAACGACGTGCAGAAGCTGATATAATCGCCGCTGCGATATCTGCTCGCGCAGAAGCCAAAAAGAGAAGAGAATTACAGGAGAAGTGGCTGAAGAGGGTTTCTTCTGAGTTTGAAACTGCGGAGAAGGCGTTATTGGTGATGCATCAGAAGAATTGGAAAACCATGCGGGACAGACACCAGAAAGAGAAGGCAGAACAGGAGGTTGGGTTTAGCAATCGTGAGAGTGAGAGTGAGAAAAGATTCGTTGAAGATATGGCAACACTGGGGAAAAGTCAAAAGAGGGAGGAGGAAGAACTGAATGCTTTGTTTATACAAGAACGTGAAGCACTCACTACCAAGCATGCCTCAGAAGAAGACGAGTATTGGTTTGAGCTCCAGACGTTTTTGAAGGGAAGGCCGAATAAGGAAGCAAGGCAGAAGTCGTTGATGGAAAAGTTCAACGTGACTCAGGCGGAGCAACTAAATGCCCTTTCTCAAACCCAGGAACAGATAGCAACCAAGCTCTCAACGTCGCATAAAGAACAAACGTCAAATTTCATAAATTCTATGGAGAAGAGCCGTGCGATAGAGAAGGAAATGGTGATGGCGAAGTTGAAAGAATCTACAAAGCAACAATGGGCTGATATTAAATGGTTTGTAGTGGTACAAATGGCACGAAATACGAGATTGGTTGATATGTGGGAAGTATCTAAGGGGGACGAGGAGGCGAAGCAGAGGATCATTCAAGGCCATAAGCCGAACCCAATCGTTTGAAATGTATTTAGTTCTTTCTTTTGTCCATAGGAGAGATTTATGGCACTTTTTCCCAGCTATTTAGGACCGTGACATATGAGGCACGGTTCGTGATTTGTGGTAGTAGAATCGGAGCATGTCTAACGTCTATCGGGGTCCAAAAATGTACCCATTTAAAACCTTTTCCTTACTCTGCTTTGAAGCTTCCGTCCCATCGTACGATTATCGCACTATTCTTTCCGTTTTCTTTTTTCGTTTGGTAAGAATGTTTCAGCAGTAGAATGCCTACGCCTAAATATCGAGGTCGGGTGGGTTGGGTGAGACATCGAGATGGCTGTATCCCCGTGTTACCCGAAAAGAAACCCTAGCCCATATCAACAGCCATGGTCAACGTCACCTCCTGGCTCCCTCCATTTGGAAATAGGACGTTGTATATTATATTATATACAGCAGAGAGGAATAGAATCGTGTATGGGCCTCTGAATCAAGGATGTTGGCAAGATTTTAGGAGCCAAATTGTCAGTTCAATAATCTGGCCTATTGCGTGACTACTATTTACAGTCACTCACAGGATCCGCCGTCACTAGGTTAGCGACTGTACCACGTTCCCTTCTGAAGATAAGACTATACTACTGGTAATACCTAGTAGGGGGTTAAAACGATCATGACGCCAGAATGTAGGGCTGGCTTCGGTTCTGGATAGAGCGGGTTCACATATGGGTTGAAATATGTCTGCTACGGTATTATTTTTCACCGGCGGCACATGGCACCGCCGCAGTGCCACTCCGTTATTGACATGGGAAAGTATGTTTACTTCTCCATGGCTTAAGGATAAACCACTTGCCCCCCATGCTACCTTAGATTGTAAGAAGACCCCCCGAACCATCTGGTTGCCGTTTGACCCGGTTTACTACAATTATCTGTATACATGTAGGCGAAAGAGAAAAAAAAGGAAACCCAGCCATATGGGGTTTATGAAAAGTATGGATTTAGGGTGTTATGGAGTTTGTGTAAAGAATGCGGAGATAAGGGATCCCTACCTGCTCAAGTTTGAACTTCCAGCTAGTCGCAGGATCCGATGGATGGCTAGGGGGACCTTCCTTGAGTATAAAGTGACGCCAACAACTACCATATCTCGACAGGAACCAATCCAGCACTCGAGAATTCCATTTCCTACTCCTCTCCACCACCCCAATTTTCTCTTCATCTTCAACTTCATTGCAAACCTTCTATTCACCCCCAACGTCCAAGTCCTTAAAACAATGTCGACGCACTCCAAAGCATGCTGCACCGTGCCTCCAATTGTCACCTCAGACTACACTCTCAAGGGAACCTTCCTCGAAATTGGCGGCCTTAGAACCTGTCCGTCGCCCCAAACCCAATATAACTTGACGATCAAACTTTTAACAAAATCTAGATGTTACCGGCAATCCAAATGCCAAAGCTGCTGTCCTGGTACTATTTGACATCTTCAGCTACAGCAGCCAGATCCAGCAAGGCGCCGATATTATCGCGGCCTCTGGAGATTACCTTGTAGGTATCTTTCTTTGTAGGCTGTCGTCTACCGGACTCAATTAACGTTATGGCAGGTTGTGATGCCCGACTACTTCATGGGTAACGTCCTCGACCACACCCTCTACCCCCCTGATACCCCCGAGAAGTGGGCAATCATCAAGGACTTTATTCAAAATTGGGCCGACTTTCAGAAGGGCATAGAAAACACCAAGGTGTTTCTTCCTGCGCTCAAAGAACAATATAAATCTATTGAAAGTACCGCAGCCGTCGGCTTCTGTTGGGGCGGGAAGGTGCGTATATGTACCCCCATTATACAGTTGGTAAACTATGCATGGAACTAACAACTTGCAGGTCGCAGTACTCATGTCTGGTAAAGACACACCTTTCAAGGTGACAATCCAGGTTCACCCAGGTCAATTTGATGCGGAGAACGCAAAGGGTGTTACAATCCCGCATATGATACTTGCATCAAAGGATGAGCCTGCAGATGTAGTTGCTGCGAGTGCAGAGGCCCTTAAGAGCTCTAAGATCGAGGCTGTGAGGGACGCGGCTGTCGTTGAGACGTATCCGACTATGCGGCATGGATGGATGGCGGCCAGAGCTGACTTGAGTGATGAGGAAAACGTAAAGGAGTATGAGAGGGGGTAAGTTTGTTCCTGCTTTTTCCCAGAGGGTTGGCATGGGTGCTAATGTTGTGGTGGTGGGTTAGATATAAGCAGGTTGTAAACTACCTGCAGGAACATCTCAAGGTTTCGGCGTAAATTGATGTGTAATAAGATCGCTATAGGTCTGGGAGTCGGGCTCCCTTAGGATTTTATGTTACTTATGTACGAGGGATTTCAATAAACATATAAGTAAGCCCAGTGTTTTGTTCTCGATAGGTCGGTGATCGTGACAACTGGCGTGCTATATACCCTGCGATTCAATGGAACCTCCCATCTAAAAACGATTCAAAACGTAACCTCAGTAACAGCCATAGTAAATATCAGACTACAATATGGCCAATTCTATGCATAGGAGAATGCATACATGTAGGTATATATGTAGCCATTTCCCCTCTGAGCGCGCAGCGTGATTCCCACTATTATTTCTTATCCGGTTCCAAAATCCAAACAAGCAGACGTCGACATAAAGCAGGAAAAAACCACTTCACCTCACCATGAAATACATGTGTCCCCAAGGCCCCATTGCCGCTATCGACTTCATCCAGACAAAGTCGTGCATCGCACTAAAATGCATACTCCTCTTTGAGTTCGTTCTCTGCATCGGTCTCGGCGCCTATTTCGCCTGGCGCATCCAGGAAAACACCATCAAGGGCCGGAAAAGGGCTGAGCTGATTGCTGGCATCACGGCGGTCGAGGAGTGGATCGAGATGAGGGATGCGGCGGCTGGGCCGGCGGGTAGGCGGGGGGCGGAGGAGAGTAGATTCCACAGTTTTGGAGGCGGGAGCAGGAGGGGGGGAGGGGCCTCGGGTTTGTGGTGGAGGGTGAGGAGGAGTTGGTATAAGTGGGGTGTTTGAGATTGCCATACTGTTGGTAAATGCACTTACCGGTTCGAACCCTTACATGGCCAGTCAGAGACTTCAGTTCAACGGGGTCAGTGCATGTAAATATTTATCTAGATGAAGCTTGCACTCTGCCCACTTTCAAAATGCCTCTATTTCTATTTTGCTATCCCTCGTGTCCTTAGGGCACTGGAGAAAACCTAACCCTGGCTTTGTTGGGAGAATAACTATTCCCGGTACTCCCAGTCACAGATCTTATGGCTCCGTGCACCAAGGACTTTACTGTAACTTCAAATTTCTATACGGTTTTGATTCAATCGAAATTCCAGTTTGTAGGATGACAAATTCCATTCATAGTACTCACCATTCCAGAAAGTGTTCGCCTACATGCCAAAACACACCAAAAATCACTATCTTCACCCACAGATGGAAATATCAAAATATGTACAATGAACTTGCCAATCATGTATGTCATGCTTCAGAGGCCAGAAATTCATGTTTGAAATTACTAGACCAAGCGGCCTTGCTGGTGTCAGATGGTAAAAATGTCATAACTGCTATCTTGGTGGGTGTATTACAGATGCAGACAATATTTTGAGGGTATATCAGTTTACTAGGACGACATATGTATCTTCTCTAGACACCTCAAAGAATCTATAGAGCATGTCTTATTGCCTTTACTTTGGTTATTGTTAAGCTATTCCGGTAGGAATATTTAAACAGAAGATCAACAATTATGTGAGATTTTCATGGAGTTTATGTTGACTAGTTCGATTTTGAATCATAGTATGTGTATCTTCGGTATCTAAAGTAGAGTAGGCTTTGTTGGCAACTCTCTCATATAACTGTATCCTATATTATGTGTTGTTGAAAATACCTGTTTTTGGTGTATTTTCCTATATAGGCGAACACTTTCTGGAATGGCGAGTACACTCATCAAAAATGTAATAGAGAAAAGAATAAGGAAAAAGAGAAAAAGAGATATCACAACAAGAAAAACGCCAGAAGGCCCAGCCCCATCTTATCTTACAGTTTCTCCCAAGCCACGCTAATATCCTGCAGATCCTCTCCTAGTCTCATCAGCGACATAGTGTCCACCGCCGATGGCAGGTCCGCCACCGGTGTGTCCTGGCCCAGGGTGCTTGTGAGCATTGGTCGGTCCCGGTGCACCGTATGAGTCCTCGGTCAAGCTGCCTCTCCTGTAGCCTGGCGCCGGGTTCATCGTTCCAGCGCCAGTACCAGCCATGGTGTTTCCAGAGTTCATACCGGCCCCAGTACCAGCCATGGTGCTTCCAGAGTGCACACCGACACCAGCGCCAGTGTTCCCGGAGGGGTAGGTGCCATGGGGGTATCTGTGCTTCTCGGGGTTCTCGATGATGCGGCCGGTGGCCATCTCTTCGCGGCCGCGGTTGATGACGCCTTCGTTTCTGGCCTGGCCCTCACGGTCCCGCATGGCGGTGTCGACAGCCATGTTGAACTGGCCGCGGATTTGCTCTAAACAAGTGTTAGCGATTGTGTGTTTAGCAGAATGAGGATGTTGGGAAGGGGGTGAATTACCTCCAGCTCCGTGGAGCCCGCTCACGATTCCCTCGAGCTTGCGGCCGGTAGTGGCACCTGCGTTGGTGCCGCCACCAGCGCCGTGCATGGTGGTGGAGGTGGTGGAGGAGGTGGTGTTTGTTGTTGAGCCGGGGGTAGCGGTGTTTGTGTATCCCGCATTTCCGGGCATCATGTTGCTGCTGTGGTTGTTGTTGTAGCCCGACATGATTGCTTGTGTTATTCAGAAGTGTAGAAGTGTAGAAGTGTAGAAGTGTAGATATAATATAAGGAATTGTGTAAAGGTATTGTGTGGTTATAGCAAGGTATATAGTGATGAATATCAAACAGCGCAGGGACAGGCCAGGACCCTTTTATTCGCTTCTCCTTCCCTTCCAAGAAGCGAAAAGTCAGGTTTCGGGATTTCCAAGTTCTGATCGGCATGCCGGCTGGTGGCTGTCATGATGATGTCACATCACGTGAAAAAAAGCCAGAGTGAGAATCGGTGAACGGCCGATCCGTACCTTGACAGGGAACTTGATGGGCCGTCAGTTTATGCATAACCTCTGGACATATGCACTGGCGGTGATCTCTCGAGATCTCGCTCGCTGAAGCCCTTGCACCTGGTGAAGATCTGGTACCCTTTCCTTGGTAGTATGTACATATCTAGGCGCGGTAGGCGGTGAGGATAATAAGGGGTCTTTCTGTGCACACGCAGAAGATCTCAAACGGTGCATAGAGTAGCCATCACACAAAATCTTCAAATCGAGCACTGGTTGATGGGGGACTCTTTCGCTGTTTCGTGGTTTGTAAAAAGGGCTGTGCAGTGCATGACATCATTACCCGGTACTGCACCCCCACCAACCCCAACCTGTATCTATCAGAACCGTTACCCCACACACACGACACTGCCGAGACACGGCCAGCGTCATGCAGGGTCTGAATCCAAGTTCCTTGATATCGCAACAGCAGGCACGACATACCTACTCTACATACGGCGGGGATCTTCGATTTCTGCCCTTTTCCCTCTCAACACGCATCATCCATGGTATCTGGATTCCACTCACTGGAACATCTAAATCGCAACGTTGGCCCATTCATATATATATATGTTATTTGCACAACATAGAGAAATCTATAAATAACCACCATCAGGCAGTTCGGCGTGGAATAGAGCGTTGTCATTTGAAGAATAGGTAAGCGCCGGCATGTGGATCTAGTTTCCCCAGCGAAGGGGTAATGGAAATGGCCATGGGTATATATGTAAGCCCCTTCCTATGAGAAGTTGTCATAGCATGAACACTGACAGGTAGGGGAGATGTAAGGCGGATATTTTTCGGGATCAGAGATGTCTACTAGCAATGTCGCTTAGAATATTGGTCACTTGTAGGCGAGGCACCGCTGACCTTGGTGCCTCACCTGCACGTGACCAATATTCTAATGGACATTGCTAGTAGTATAGCGAGACGTCAAAAGATCAGTCACAAATCATCACTCGCACAAATCGGTTCAAGAGACCGATTATCGGACGGGAAAGATTTCTGAGGGTCGTGAGATCAGTGAATTTATCATTTCACCTAACGCTCTTGAGATCCTTGCCCGATCTATTGGAAAAAGGAATTTTGAAGAGATGGTAAATAAAAAAAGACATAGTACTCGAACACAACTGTAAAAAAAAAGAAAAAAGAAAATACTGAAATCACCCACCGACCAAACTGACAAAGAAAACTATAGATTTGTTAACTTAAACTCCGTTTCTGCCATGACTTCTAATACTCCAATCCCAAAGCTCCAACGAGTCCCAAATGTTAATGAACGACGATAACGCTAATAAAAAAGGAGAAGGAAAAAATCGAAAGGCCCCACTACCCCAGCCGACGAGATATTACTACCAAGCCTTTGGCCCAAACCGTCCTCCTTTCTCGCTCTTTGGATCCAAGAATGAACACGCCTGCCAATCACATCCACCCTTGTAAATCTCAGTACCCCACCATTTAAAACCATCCATCCAGCCCGGATAAACGAAGCCAAAGAATATGACCACGAGGCCAAAAGCAAGACTGGCATCAAGAGCAGCGGATAATGTCATAGTGTATTTACCCCACCAGGCATTAGCGCGACGACGGAGGTAATGGTTAAATACGAAGCAAACGATTGCCCAAGCAGAAAAGTTAAGACCGGTCTGTTTTATGTCAGAGAAGTTTTCATATATAATTATGTACTAATCTTCCTTTTTTTTTTTTGTAGGGGAGGTAGTGATGACATACGGCTGGTGGAATCCAACTCAGACTCCCAAATGCTACCGGCAAACTGACTTTTCGCAGCCAAGCCCAATTTCCTTTCCTGCCTCCGGTCCATTTCCATACTGCCCACAACACTGGGGGTGCTACGGCCCCAATAGCGAATGCCCACACAAGTGGTCTATAAAGCTCCTTGGCGCCGAAAAACCTCTGTGGCCCTATGACACCCCAGAGAATACTACCATTGAAGTGAACGCGTGCAATAGGGCATGTGAAGCCGTGCATGGCTTCTGGTGTGCAGATTCCGGAGATATTGCGGAACATCCAGTTCAAGACACCAATCTGGGTTAGTGAAGAGACCAGAGTTGCGACCATCTGCACGCTGAATAGAAGGCGAGGTGGGATTTTCATGTAGTGCCCGAGTTTTAGGTCAGAAGCGAACTTTAAACCTTGGGTAGAGGTTATCTGCTTCTGTAAGCTATTGCTCGTGGGATCAAGTGGAAGATGCACTTACATAACCGTATGTAACGAAGACCATATTCGCAACTGGTAAACCTGGAAATAGCGTACCGCAAATCAACTGACAGACCAAAAACAAGCTGCTCTGCTGATTCGTAATCGCCATGACGATTCCAATCGGAATAAAAAACACCGTGCATACACCCAACGCCAGTAACAGCCCATACCAAGGTAAGTATATGGGGTAGTATTCAACGACAAACATTCCGACTGCCGTCATGGTAACGAAAGTGACCAAATACCAGCTGGTAGGGGCTTCCTCATATCGCCGCATCAGGCGCATGTGCACATCTTCACGGTCTATGACATCATCCCACTCCTGCTCGCTCAAGCTTTGTCTCCTCCGTCTCGTTCTTCTACTAGTATGGCCCCTGGGCTCTGGTATAGGCGCGTAGACTCCTGAGGTATTCGATGGAGATGATGCATTCCTTGTTGCATTATACTCGCGTCTTACGCGTCCCCATTGTCTCCAGATATCTTTCCCGTGCCAACAGAAGGTATGTGTAACCAGTGCAGTCAATGCTGCGAACTGAAGGCCATACGACAATACATATCTGTCATCAAGAGTCAGATAATCTGATAATCTTATCTGTTTAAAACAATCGGGGGATAGTCACGTGATGGGCATAAATAAACGACTGTATTCTTTGTAAGCCGCTTCGTCGAACTTGTAGTCTGCTGTTAAAACCTTGGTCACATCGTAAGCGCTACCAGTGTTGTCGAAGACTACACTGGAAAGAATCGGCATGAATCCTGAATATAAAACGTTCGAGTAATCTGCAATTGGTCAGCAAAGATAACGACTTCAATCATTGGTTACAAACATAATACTGGAGCAACAATCCATATGACGATGATCAGACCAGCGATGACATTGGCAGCAGCCCAAAAGGGTGTCATCAAGGGTGATCCAATGTACGAAATTTGTGCCCAATCAAAGGTCAAGGGGAACATCCCCAGGCCCGTTGCCACTCCAAACTGATTTTTACTAAATCAGTGTCCATCATTCAAGTGATCAAGGAGAAAATGGTACCAGGTTAGCAACAACCACACTCTTCGGTGCGAACCAGGTGACCACATTGAAATAACTAAGTGCTGGCATCAAGAGCCCCGGTATAAAGTACCAGGTGAACGCGCCAATAAATACCAAAACCTGCAATGATAGGTTAGTGTTGTGGATCGTCTAGAATCAGATGATCAGATAACAGGAGGCTGACAAAAAACCTCCACCGAGAGATTTTCCATCCATTTGCAGGCTTATTTTCTTCGCCGTGTAGTGTTGTGAACATCGCAGTGGACATGAGCGTTCCTGGCCAAATCATCCCCCCGGGGTAGACCAGCCACTGTCGCGTGAGCCCTGCAAAGGTATATCCGAGGATCTGAGTCGATAGAGTAAGCAGAATCTGATACCAAATCCCAAGATCCTGCTTGTAGAATTTTGTTTGCTCGACTATAACCTGGAGAGAGTCAACCCTAGTGTCTCGGTCACAACAATCCTTGGACGACTCACATCTGTAGCAAATGCGAACCCGAACGAGACATTGCTAGATATGTATACGCAGCAATGCTCTTTCCGGTTCCACCGTCCTTGTCCTAGCCATAATCTTAGTCTGCCCAAATTTCCTTTCTCCCCATCCCAGGCGGAAGCGTCGGGCTCCGGAAACAGTTGGTCCCATAACACTCCCAACGGATGCGCAAGAAGAAGCGCAATAACAGGTGTGATTGAGATTGATGGATATCGTAGCGAGAAAAACAAGTTCGTAGACGAGCCAACAAGTGAAAACAAAATCGAGAGAGTCCACATGCGTGGCGTATTAATGGAGAGCGACAGGTCGTCAGTGGCTGGTACTGAAGCCCGGACTTCAGGGTACCTGTGATGCGTCAGCACCCGCCCGCAGTGCATCAAGCAAGTAAGGCCATGCAGAGGTATAAGATAAACACGCGCGAACTTACGGTGAGTTATCTATAGGATCATTTTCATCCTCTTCGTCTTCTCCGTCGCTCTCAACAGTGGCGCTTTCTTCTTCTGCTCCATCAATACCGTGGAACCTTCTAACGACACTCTTACCCTCCGAGGCCGGATCATGCGCTGAAGCCGCGGAAGCTGTGTTTGCCCTTCTTTTACTTTGTCTCATTATTGCAGGCTCCTCCAACAGTCCGCGTGCCTCGTTTTCTTGGTCGCTATCCTTTCCATCGTGCTCCCCCGAGGCCGTTGAAGTGGAAAGTGAACTTGCAGCATAGCTGCTCTCGCCGCCGCCAGTGATAGGCAAAGCTCCATAGCTCCCGGTGCCAGCTGCCGGCGATGAGCGTAATAGAGGGAAATTCGCCGGCTTCATGAAGGTATTTAGGACGGTCGAGATGTTTAGAGACGAGGACGGCGGCGGCGTAGGATGTAGAACGGAAGAAGGGTGGGCAGACTCAGAGCCATCTATAAGTGGGGTGTGCAATCCTCCAGGTTGGGAGGACGACTCAGACTGCAGTGGAGATGGGGCGGATGATGTATTAGAATGGGTACGAGGACCTTTATTTGTGGGGGGACCAAAAGTGGTGACCGGGAAGGCAGGGACAGGGGGGATATTTACTGCAGATTCGGCTCGAGTTGTTTTCTGGTGTAGCGGTTGAAGCGGGAAGGAACTAGTTTGGGATAAGGATTGGAGTTCAACATCCCCCGTAACCCCCGAAAGAGACCCACGCCGACTCTGAAGTTTGGAAGACATGCAGCAGCTACCTACTGCACTTGGGGTAGGTTGGGACGTGTAGAACAAGAGTGACCTGTAAAGGAGGGGAACAAAATTCTCTTGTTGGTCCAACCAAAATTGTAATATTTACGCAAGGTATTAAGTGAGACCTTTCCTTTCCAGATGGTGGGGGGGGTGACAAGATAATCGGGAATGGGGGGGGGGGGAGAGAAGAAAAGTAAAGAAAAGTAGAGGAGGTAAGCAGGTGACACTCGGCACTTGCGATAGGTCCATTTAACCTTTTCACTGCAAACACTAGAGTTGAAGGAATCTCGAGGAGGTTTACTGCAGCGATATCCAGGCACGATGCCGAGATCGGGATCTCTTGACACTCACCCACTGCAGATAGTTATGGAAGGGGGGGTGGAGGGAGTAGAGAGGGGGTGGATAAAGGAAAGGAATAGGTTCCTGGCATGTATCATGTTCCTAGCTACTTGTAGGTACGTAGTACTCCAATGTTTACCGGTATGAAGAGCGCTCTGGGGTTTTTACCGATGGCCGATGGAATACATAACATCGAATAGCAGAGTGTATTGTTCCATACACGATGAGAGAGACTAGAGACATCTTTTTTTCTCTCTCTCCATATGTATCGCCGTCATCGTGTCTCATGAGACTTGGAGTGGTTACTCTACATGCTACATTGTATGCACATGTATCTACTAACCACATGTGAACACAACATATGTGAGCTGCGGATCAGTGCCTTATCAGATTGGCCGGCTATTGATTCCCGCGGTCCACCCCGCCAGAGCAAAACTGCTTTCTATCTCTCTCTCTCTCTCTCTCTCTCTCTCTCTCTCTCCTCTCTCTCTCTCTCCTCTCTCTCTCTCTCACTTATGTTCGTAGGTACGTAAATCTCCTGTAGGTAGGTATGTACATAGGTACATGTATACGTATTACTTGCTGTATCCACTTACCGAAATGTCTTCCCTGAAGGAATGAAGGGGTACGTGTATGCATATAGTCGGCGAAGATACCTACTTCATGGGCCTGCATGAACCCTGTCCAGATTTGATTGATAACTGTTGTCTAATCTGATGGCATGATTCTGACACATATCACATCCCCCCCCCCCCCACTTTCACACTCAAAAGAGCTGTCTGTCTCATGCAGGTCAACTACAAATTTACCGTGACTTTTTTTTTATATCTGTGAGACACGCAGAATCCAGGACTTCCTATCTCTATTATTCGAGGAAACGTGGATTCTGCGTGTCTCACCCCCAGCAAAAAGTTTGGTCTGATGTATCGAATAATCTGCTATCGAGCGGAAAGGTGCTCAACATGTCTAGTTTTATCCGGATTAGACAGCATAACCTTGCTGGTCGCTATTGATCCAGAAAATACTGTTACACTTATGGCGCGAGAAGGCATAGGGGGTGGGTGTGTCAACTTCAGAGGAACTTTTTTTGTATGGGAATTGGAGAAAATTCCACCGTTAGGCTAGGCGCTAGTACCGTTATGGGGGTAGATCTCCAAATCTCTGTTGATTGATTGGCTGCAAACGCCGAAGTTTACACACCTACCCACCATAGCTTCTCGAGCCATACATGTAGATAATTTATTAGTACCTGCACAGAATTACATGTATTGTATCGCTTGGGCCGGCCAGCCAAGTGGTTCGATACAGCAGATATTCGGTTCGTTACAGGGCGACTGTCAGTCACTTGGTCAGTGCGCATTTTACCTTTTAACCAGGTTCGCCAGTGACCCGGAAAGGACCATATCAATATTTTTGTGAGGCTGAAATAAACGTGTGTGACCGTGTCAAGTACCTTTTTTCTCAACACCAAGCCTCCCTTTCATCCCATTCAATCTATTCACCTATCATACAACCTATATACGCCCACTATAAACACTCTCGGCATCAATAGCAGCCTGCCTTGCTCCCCGCAAACAATATTATTAGCTTGGCCCCTGCCTCCTTGGTTTGGCTGCATGGAATAACTCTATACCCCCTACCTTGGATAATCCCCCACCAGCAGCACTGCAGCCATGCTGCTCTTGCACACTAGCGGTGTCAGTAAAATTGGCGAAATCCACCGATATACAATTACCTATACACCATCTGTCGACCGTGTTCTGCCTCCGCCCTCTGCGCTGTATCTCCGGGTAAAGAATACCGCGTCGCTACCCCTACGCGCCGCGTACTTACACGGCCCGTATACTCTCTACGTTTCGGTCCGGCGTCAGGAGTTTGAGCCATGGAATTCGACCACTCCAGGAACCGAAGGTCGAAAGGAAGGGTTAGCCCAAGAGGACGACCGAGATCCGGTGTTAGTTGATGAAGGAGGCATTCCTCTGTGAGTGGCAAGCCTTATTCCCCCCCCACCGGCGTGCGACCTATGTTTGATGGGTTGAGGCAAACACTAATCCTCGTCCGAAATTCTTAGATTTGAGCCACAACTAAAGGCCGGCTCTTCATTTTATGCAACACTTCCAATCCCTTCGGGTCTCATTGACGATGTACACAATCTTGCTCGCCAGGAAGACGAGACGATACCCGATCCTTCAACACATCGACGTAAAGCCTTTGAACAAGGCGGTCAACACTCTCTGTATAATCAGCACGCACTTATCAGTGTAGATACAAAGCTACGACGTAAAAGCGTAACGTGGATTGTAGAGGTTATCAGCCAGACTATTTTTTCTGCCACCGCACAGGTTGGATTTGAGGTTATATTAGGTCGAGACGAAAAGAGTTTAAACTACAATACCCTTCCTGGACCACGACCCCCAACTGCAGGCTCAATAGATAGTGACCGGTCAAATAGCGATATTTACAGTCGAGCTTTGAAGGTCAAAACTCAGGATACACAGGATTTGTGGAACACCCCACCTTTCCCGAGTTGGAACCGGGAAGAAGATTGGCGTATGCAAAATGGTGAATACCTGGATCCAGAAGATCAGGATGAAGCCAAAGAAAGGCGGCGAAGGAAGAGAAAAAGAAAGACGAGGAAGGTGCATCTTGTCATTCTCACGCATGGCCTTCACAGTAACACTGGCGCAGACATGTTGTTCATGAAGGAGGCAATCGACGAGGAAGCACGAAAAGGCGATATAGCTTGGCGGGAAAGGCGGCGGAGGGAACGTGAAGAAAGTGGCAAGATACTGACAGATAGCGAAGTGGAGGAGGAGAACGCGGAAGAGGATCGAGAGCAAGTGATTGTCCGAGGATTTCATGATAATGTTTGCCGCACTGAACGGGGAATAAAATATCTCGGTCGCCGCCTTGCCCGTTATGTCCTTCATCTTGTACACCCCAGCACCTCCCCTCCGCCTCCTTCTGGGCCTAACAAGCTGAGTAAACGACCTACACACCATCATCCACATTTGACGCCGTTCGCTCAGCTTGCTTCTTTGGCTGACCACGACAGCGATGATGAGGTTCCACCATACAAAATTACATCCATCTCATTTATTGGACATTCCCTCGGTGGTCTGGTGCAGACTTATGCTATTGCATATATCCACGCACACTCTCCCAACTTCTTTACCGAGATAAAGCCGATCTCCTTTGTCGCTTTAGCCACTCCGTTTCTAGGCCTTAGTAACGAAAATCCGATGTATGTCAAGTTCGCACTTGACTTTGGTCTTGTCGGCCGTACAGGGCAAGACTTAGGATTGACCTGGCGTGCACCAAGTGCCTTCTCAGCCTTCACGGCAAAGCCGGCGGTAGCGGCACGCCCGACAGATACAAGCAAACCCTTGTTGAGGATTTTACCGACTGGCCCAGCACATGAAGTGTTGAAGAAGTTCCGCAATAGAACTGTCTACGCAAATGTTGTCAATGATGGAATCGTCCCCTTACGAACAAGCTGTTTGTTGTTCCTAGACTGGAGAGGGCTTGGAAAAGTTGAGAAAGCACGAAGAGAGAACAATGCTGTTCAAAGCCTTGTTGGTTGGGGCTGGGGCCAACTTATAAACGGTGGGAGCACCAGTCCGCGTGGAAGTGTATACTCTCCAACCCTTACAAAAAGTAGGACCGATAGTGCAGCAACCAGCCCTGTTTCCCCAGCATTTAGAGAGAAAGGCAAGGCAGGGAAAGAAACAGGAGGGAAAAACCCCCTCATTCCCGCAAGTGATGAGGATGAGGATAATCCCATCACAGAGGCGCCTCTGACTAGTGAGCCCACAACACGGGAATCCAAGGCTGCCTCGCAGTCGTCCTCAAATGAACCTCCCTCTTCCGCCAAAGGCTCTACCACTCCCAATGCCCTTACTACTCTCATGACATTGTTCCGTCCCAGTGCATCGAGTAAAAGTAAGGGTTCTGACTCTAAATCGTCCAAAATTTACCGCCGTTCACAAACTAATCCTCATGACGATGACTTATCTTCCTCATCTTCTAAAAAGAAAAATAAGCTCAAGACTACCCCCAGTTTCCCACAACCACCAGATCTAGACTCGGTCCCCAATACGCCCCCACGTACTACCTTACTCGAAGCGGCAAATCACGTGCTCAATCCTCCTCTCCCATCTGTGGAATTTCTCATTGACCCTTCATCTCGCCCCCGAACCATTTTCCATGATCGTGTTTACTCCGCTAGCGATTGTCCTCCACCCCCATCTCCTACCATTGATAAGGACAACGTTATGAAAGTCGAGGAAAAGATCGCACGAGCTTACCACGCAGACATGGCATGGAGGAAAGTTTTAGTTAGTCTAGAGCCGGACGCACATAACAACATGATTGTCCGCCGTATGTTCGCCAATGCCTATGGTTGGCCAGTCGTCCGCCACGTCGTCGAAACTCACTTTGGAGAGTCATGGAGTGCTCGTACCGCAGACGAAGAAGAAGGCAAAGAAGACCGTGCCGCCACACCAGAAGAAGATGACGTTACCGGGGATGCTGGAGATGGCCAGCAGACCCCTGTACCAGAATTCCAGGACCAAAGATTAGAGAATGACACGCACCTTGATGTGCAACGAGAAATTGAATCGATCAGAAATAGGGCCCGTTCCCCAACTACTTCATCCGGTGCATGGAGTGATAGAGCATTTGCCATTACCGACGATGACGACTCTGATTCTGACGTGGAAGTTCGAAAGGAGGAAGAAATCGGTCGCTTTCTCGGTCTACAACCACGGCTCCAACGCCCTTCCCTTGGCCTAGAATCATCACACAAAAGCACCTCTTCTACATCCGAGATTTCCCGTGTCGAAGTAGTTGTTTCGCCCGTCACCAGTAGCAGCGGTGACCTTGGGGACGGGCCAGGCGCAGTGTGGGAGGAGATGGGTAGCAGCGGTGGACTAAGTCTCCCTGATGTTACACGCATCGGCCTAGGACGTTGGGGTAGTAGCAATAGCATCCCTTCCGGAACAAGGCCCACGGGTGCCAGCTTGGAAGCCGTCAGATGCGGCACTAGTGGAAGCGACGCTGTGCGGCTGCTAGAAAGAAATATCAGCATCGCAGGCCCTAACAGGAACTCCGGCAGCAGAGCAAGCAGTAGCATAAGTACCGACACAGAGCGCGGCAAACGCAGCAGTAGGGCTGGCAGCAACAGAGAAGAGACCACCCAGGGCGATCTATCTGATCGCGACGGTATAGTAAGCTTGACATCGGAAGCGGGGGCGGTGAATTAAAAGCTCCCGTCAAATGTTTTTTTTTTATATATACCCTGCTTGCGCGGGGGTCGGGTTGTTTGGCATATTAGCGTCTCAGGAGCGATGTTTTGTTTTCTTTATTTTATTTTTATTTTGTTATTTAGTATTTATTTACGACACGGAGGAAGTAGGTCATACTGATTGATATGTAATGTGCAGACCTAAGTAGTTACACCTAGGCCTTGGTATGAAGTGGCCTGTATCTACCTCTATTCGATGATAAAGTCCGTAGTTTTCTGTAATAGACGTGCTAAGGCGATACTGGGTCGCATTGGCTAAATAAAGTGTTAATTTTTAATGGTAGGTATAAATAGCTGCACCCAACAAAGCCATCAAAAAAAAATGCAGAAATTGAAGCTACAATACCGGCCTTGTTTGTAGGTGGGGCTCTCTCGATAACTGGCCACGCAGTAAATTCGGTGTTCCAATCTCCATGTAGACATTGAGTGGGCACATATCTATCGATACGTATCCGATGTGTTCATGCCTCCCATCTATTATCGGGAGGGCAAAAAGATATAGATCGACAACGACAAGATTCGAACTTGCGCGCCCGAAGGCATCCGCTGAACTTTACATGCCTCTTTCAAGGACTTATAATAGCAGGCGAACGTGTTAACCACTCCACCACGTTGTCTTTGGTTCCTAGTCATCGGGCTTTGTTATATGGAGGATAGTTCGTTTCCTGTACACGATGCTAGAGGGGTCAGCGGAGTGTGCAGGGGTAAGGGTTATAACAGGGGGCTGGGACTAGTAGTTAGACCAGGTCCAGGATAATAAACGTACTTGTATGTACTTCAGCGATACTTCTTGCGTCAGAAGAGGTACATAATTCACCCTGTCGGAGTAGCTGGCCTTCGCTGGCCCCTATAATGGAATAGTTGAGGTTAAGCGCCTGTTGATTGTGTTAAAGACGAGAGTTGTTTATATAGGTGACTGGTGTGTATATATATGTGCATGTTGATATCAAGATCTTTAAGAGCTTGAGCGTGGGAGGAGTTGGTAAGAATTAAAAGAGGGGAAAGAAAGAATCACAGCAGAAATACATACCAAGATTTTCATTGCAGAGCGCCCCTTACCTTCTCACGTGAACATGTATGTATTTCCCTCTCTAGCCAATATCTTCAATTGTCCAATACTCGAGAACTTTCATTGTCTAGGAGATACAATGTACCGGGGGTTGAGGATATGCGGGTACTTTACAGCGAACCCATTTCGGCTATGATTGCCTGCGAGGGCTTACTATTGGTCGGAGACCCATAAAAATGACACTTGGCCATGCAAGTATTTGGATTGTGTATGCGCCTTTGCAACACAACCTCAACCACTCTTTTCTGCTGCTCTTTTCGAACTCCAAATGTTTGAAGACTCGTACCTATGCCATATATTGCAAAAATGAATCTTTTCTCGACGAGGTACACAAATTCAGAAACCGTCTCAACCATGTACAGCGTCAGGTAGTAAGTGATGGAACGCCCTGAGATACAGTTATACCTATAAACGCCGTATTTTAATGGCGTTTTACCTAAACAGGTATCACTCTGTCTCAGCCCGGTCCATCACTTATTACCTACCGCTACACGTAGAATTCTGGGTTAGGCCGCCGGTGTATGAGGTTTAATTTTATAATAATAGAGAAATTCTTAGTTCTCCCTTTACTCTGAGAGAGTGATTCTTTCTGCTCTATGTCAGTAATTTCGAAACAGTAAGTAAAGCTTAAACAATTTGGTTTATAAGATTTCTGCCATATAGACAACAAGGAAGTTTACGTCAAGCTTATGGAGGGAGGTGCGCAGACTATGGAGAGGGAGCTGATGCAGTAACGGACTAAAACCTGTGATCATATATTATCACTCGTCTTACCTCAATTACGCGAGAGGTGGAGTTTTTAAATGAAGAGTACTATAGCACGCGTAGAACGTAAAAGTGCACGAACCACTTGGTGTTGGACTATTTATTCATAGTAGATTTTCAATTATATATAAAGAGCCGACCAAAGTCCCTTGGGCCTGGCCCTTGATGACCATCCGCAAAGATCGAGCTCAATTTATCAACTTACTTGGGGTCAATTGGTTTATAATAAACTCAAGTTATTTCATTCCAGTACCAAAGCTCGTGAGTATCTAGAGGGCTAAATAAACAGCTTACCAACCTCTCTATACTTATCCAACCCCTTCCAAACCTGATACGAAAACACTGTCTTCTGGGTTCTAAATCTCACAGCCCCCCGCTAGGTTTTAGCCGACGAGTTGCGCGGTCAAACTTTGTCTCATATGATCATAGATGAAGAGAACCGTTATAGGGGGACAGATATTATGGATGAATTGACGTGTAGGTGGGAAATAAGCGTGACATATAACCTCCTAAGGTAGTTAGCTATTTGGCAGACAAAGGCTGACATTACAGGCAATTAACGATGACGATTTTGTATGGGGGCCTGTGGTGAAGTGCGGTCAATACCGGTGGTAGAAACTATCCACACGTACATGTAGTTGTTAAGAGACGTTAGAGTAAGGTGGCGGCAGCATACACGAGCGAGATATTTTTTTGCAGCACAGAAAATAAGCACACGCGCGTATTTTTCGACCACGCGTATACAAGTCGGTCCTAATCTTTCTAATCCATAAATCGACCGAAATATTGGCATGTTACTTGTCATAATTAAAGAACTACTTCATTCCCGTTGCTAGTAGAAATTTTGTCTAGTAATTACAAGTAGGCACAAGCCACCGAGTGAGTAATATCAAAGCTATTGCCATAGCCGAAAGACTGCATGCAATTAATGAATGAAACAAAAAATATCGGTGTTTTGTGGTCATGATTTATCACTCGTTCATATGGATTAAGGTTTTTTTTTCTAATTCATTAATTACATGCAGACCGTGGTCTATGGTAATATCACACTGCCTCTGAACTACCTATTCTCCTTCTCCTCCTCCTCGCACAAGTACCAATACTGCTAAACTAGCTAATCTTAACCGTAGGCCTGTTTCTCAGAAATCCATTCTACTCTTCCCCTTCTTCGACTTTTAGTCCGCCCCATCCTAACTCTACTTCCCTTTCTTCTTCGTCTTTGTCTTCTCCTCATCTTTCTCTTCCCTCTTATCCCTCCACTTTGTGTACTCCTTCTAGATTGCGAGTGTGGTTTTGATGCCTGATTTGGTCCATAGTAGTTTCTCGATTGTTTTTTGTTCTGTATCTTTGTTTCTGGCCTAGTTTCTTTCTCGTTTAATTCATTAATTGCATTATGGATTAGGCTTAATTTCGGAAGTGTTTGTAGTTTTGGTTTCAGCGGAGATCTTAATACCAACGCCTCCATTGAGCCAGGCCATGCGGGGGAATGGGCTTCTAGAATTCAAAAGATATAAAGTATATGGAAAATGAAATTTTTTGGAGCCATTAATATGTATGTATACATAGTTTACGAATTTTCCCTTTCGGATGATCAAGTGATCACGAGAGATATTTCCTATACCAGTGTGGCTGCTATAATGTCTATAATATGCGTCATGAATATGATCATTGGAGCTCGTGATCAAACAGGTCCCCAAAAAGATATCAAGCAGGTACTATTGGATTATCCGTCCACTACATATCGTGGATTGTGAAAAAGATGGCCTTTTTTTTTTTCTTGTTTACTCCATTAAGAAAAAGATGGCCTTCTCCTTAAGTCTTTTTATCGTGTGACCTCAGAAAATTTTACGTTCAGTTCATGACTCGCAAAGATAATCCGTCTCCGACATAGGTAACAGCATAATACTGAAAAATACTTCACACTAAATGGAGGATCGAAGGTGATGGAAAAGAGCCAAAGAATGAGAAGGGAAGAGGAAATCCCACGATGTAAGTAGCTGATCTTACTGAGACTAAGTACGTATGTACATAGATGCATAGATCGCAATACATCAGGTGTCTGTTTATTATTATTCTTTCTGGGGCTTCACCGGATTATAAGTTAACCACCACTTTTTATACATACGACTAAAAGATACTACAACCAGACACATGGACCAAATTTATATTTGTAAATGGCCACCAAATTCAATGACTACCTTTTTCGAAACGGTTACAACCAATTTTTGAACCTTCTGCGCGTACGATGGAAATATGATCTAACCCATGCAAGCATAAGAAAATGACCACATAGATCCCATCTTATTGTAATGGCCATCAATATCTAGGATGCAACCACGACCCAGACAAAAAGAAATTTTATTCAGGTGTTGCATACAGTAATTCGCAGCCGTCTACCCATGCAGATCCAGGATCGTTCCAAGATAAATAGATGATATCGCTTCCTGAATGGACAGAACAGAGGTAGTTCTCTCACTCTAATCGCTTAAGGAATACTTAAACCCACACCCTTCCTATCATTCATCATTCAACTGCGTGTCTAGTAGAGCTCCCGCCAAGGAAGGGGGGATCCCAGCTACATCCAACCAAACCCAGAGTAAATACTACGCCAAGCAAAAAAGGAGGGGTGGTGCATGAGAAATAGTACAAAACCACATTTTTCTCTTATATCCAAAAACTCGGGTTTGGCATCACCATGGTACAAACATACCATACATACATGTAGAGTACTGCCGGGATGCATGTAACCACGTCGAGTTCCAACCCAACCACAGCGCCGTCGATCGACAGAGTTAACCAACGCTCACCCTCGATTGCCGATTCTGCACTTTGTTTAATGCCCAGTAAGAGATTGTGCTGCGTGCACCAAGATCTCGGAGGCCCAGCCCGCAAGTTAAGTGATCCAAGTACGTAGCTACCTAACCCGGTATCGGTCGTGACCACCAGCATAGCCAAGCACTTGGCATTCTGGGCCTCGGGGAGGGGGGGGGGGAAATGATTAACAGCACCTAAATCATTAACACCTCAACTTCTCCTCACTACTGCATAGGAACCCAAAAGATGGACTCCCTACATGGCTATAGCGCACGAGAGAGACGTTCATGGCTGGGCTTTCCGCTAGTTCCCGGGGGTGAGGCGTTCGGGTGGCTGCTCCAGCCAGTTGGGGAGCGCCCCACTTTCGATTCAGCCATCTACGTAAGGTACGGTATTGTATGATAGATCAAGAGGGAGAGTACAGAGGTGGCTTATGTAGCCGTTCTTGCCTTTTCTTCTGTTTTTTGGGGTGCGTGATGTCGAGTGAGGGCTTGTGAAGTAATGTGTCTTAGTCACGCATGAGTATCCTCATGTGCACCTTGGATGAGCTCAACGCATCAAGCAGCAACGAATATCCAACAGAGAACCTACTCTTTCAATGATGTTTCGCTCGGGCAAAGTCGGATGTCTAGAACATAGTATCGAAAATCATACAGCCACCGTAAACTGGTCTCTCGTCAGTTGATACATCGAGTTAAATATATATATATAACCTATATCCATATATATTCTGAACGAGTAGCCTCAAGTAACATCAAAGCTCAGACTCAACAGTGCCTCGAAATTCCCCAGGACTGGCACTGGAGAGCTCCGACGTCGACCAGAGTTCTGGAAACTACCGTAGATTCCCTGAAACGAGGCCAGATTAGCTAGGAGCTTAACCCACGGGGAGGAAAAAATATTCAAACTCAAGTAGTTACAACCTTAAGTGGCGAGTAGAAAGATCAGGAAGATTAGCGGTGCCGTACCCTCTAGCTAGCTCTTCTTCGATCCTAGCCCCAAGCCATACCACAAAGTGGACATCCAAGAACCTCGTTTTGGTATCACATCCAGAGGCGCTGGGCGTATTGTGGAGCACCTCTCCCCAAGAACTCTCCCCAAGAACGCTCACCAGTCGTTCCGGAGGCCGATATCCGAAAGACCTGTGAACCGGAGAAACACAACTGGTCAAATCCATCCCTCTTGCTCCAGCACGTGTCCTCGCCAATACCCACAGCGGGAGCCTTGAGCACTAGCTAAGCGTCCGGCACTGACGCGGCCGCTGCTAGACCCTGAAGCCGTGGGCGTTTTGTTTGCCTGGTGCCGATAATTTGTTTCAACGTCAACATCGGCGAGTTGGCTGAGGGAGGAGTCCCCGAGAAGTACAGATCATGCATGCATGTATCTATTTTGCAGAAGGGGGAGAGGGGGGGGGGGGGCTTGGCAGATATAAATGGATCCATTGAGCGGAAGGGTACGTACGGGTATCAATATACACACACACGCCTTCCATGGGCGTTTGGAGGGATTGAATTGATATTAATTTGAATGGGTTTTTTTTAATATGTGGCGAGGATCTTTACCATGGGGTTATATGAGGGATTAGCACCGCGTTAATTGTGGAGGGTTGTTGATATTATCCCGAGTATCCCAGCACAGCAGCCTGTCCATCTTGTCTAGAGTACATATCTTGTATCAACTTCAGACCGCTCCAGCTTCCTAGAAGTCACAAACCCACTGAAGACTCGAAGCTACCTATGCATCACCAAGACTCAAGACACTCCATCTGAATCATCTTCACGTCACCTCCCGTCACTCTCACTCGCTTCACGCACAAACCCATGGCCACTCGGTGTGTGCCAACGTACCCACAGATTAATCAAACTCCTCACCTCCGCGCCCCTCCCCACAATTCCCGACAACAGAAATCTCCCGACCGACCCTCCACACCAGAAGACCGGAGCAGCGCCCGAGCTTAATCTCAGCCGTTGAGGCCTTGGCGATATTAACCCACCCATCCATGATCCATCCATCCATCCATCCATCCATCCATCCATCCCCATTTCCATATCCCATGTCATCCCCCTTCCCCATCATAGAGCAGATGCATCCACGGTAAGCAAAACACCTCCGTATGGCCAAAGCACCTGCTCAATCCCCCCCCGGGTCCCCGACGACCTCGGCTACCCTGCTACGAGTATTTTCCAATTGTCTTTTCCCACCCCATACCGATGCCGAGATCGAAACCGCTGTATCCCTCCACCTATCCACAGGTATGCCGAGACCAAGTTTACAACCCACTCCAGCCCAACGGAGAGCCACGGCGCTAGACACGGAAATCCCTACCTGTCACTTTGGAGCAGCGCTGCAAGATGGAAGTTACCGTTGGTAGAGAACCTCTGCCTCGGCTACGTTACACCATAGCCCCCGTGAATTCCCGCTGTGCTGCGCTTGGCGCTTTAATTGTCACTTCTTCTTGGGGGCAGTGATCGCGGGGCACCTTCTATTAGGGCGACTCAATATTTCCCATATGCACGCCAAGAAAGTACTTTGGGACGTACCGTACGAGTTGCGGTGGGTGATATACAGCGATGGGGAAAATTATTGTAGAAACAGGGGTCTAAAAACAGGGTTTAGGTGGCTGCCCCGGCCAATAGGACGCTTGCCATACTTCTACAATAATTTTCCCCATCGCTGTATATCTTTCTTCCATACCATATCGTGGGACTGCGGTGTGTGTTACTGTGATTGCACCTAATGGAGCGAGCTGTAGTCAGTTTAAACATGGTAGATCCCTCTTGCGAGGGATGTGAGACGGCTTCCGCTTACGTGCATGGGCAAAAGCCTCATTGCTCATGTTCCAACCTGGCTGGCTGACTTGACTGGCTGACTGGCTGACTGGCTGGATGGCTGGATGGTATCCGGTTTAGCCCTCAGAATCTTCATCAGATATCAACCGTAATTTCGGGGGGAGCTTTGTAAGGTCTATTAATGATTGATAAACGCCGGGTAAAGTGCATATGTAATATAAAGCTGTGAAGATTTTGTACCCATTCATTTACACTACATGTATATATATAGAGAAACACACAAAGGAAAAATAAATCAGTGGAGCAGCATGTAGTCTAAAGTGCAATGCATAGTGGTAGATATCAATCGAAAAACACAAACAAAAAAAGACAAAAGAAGAAGAAAAAATTTCAAAAATGCGCCCCCCCCTCCAGTCCTGTCTTCCCCGTTTCACACGTTAAAGTTACCACATATCATACACGTCTCATCCCGTCCCATTTCAATCCCGTCCCGTACCTTTTCTGTCCACACACCCCGCCGCCGCAAAAGAAAATATCAAAAAGTCCGAGGAAAAAAAGAAATACCTATAATTAAGTAGCACAAAAAAAAGGGTGCAGGTTCGCGTTGCTTAGATGGCGCCGCAGGAGTCCTCGATGATGTTCTCCTTTTGTCTCAGCTCGTTCTGGGTGAATCTGGAGTTGAACTTCATGATCTTCTTCATCTGCTTGTACTGCTCGATTGAGACAGCCAATGGCTCCTCAACGACGAACCAGTTGATCTCCTCTGTGCATGGCGGGGTGGTGAGAGATCCTTTGTAGTTGTACACTCTTGACTTTGCGACATGCTTTGTGATTGATCTATATGCATAGCCAATTAGCCAATCAAGCTCCACATATAGTAATAAAAGTTAACAACCAAAAGAAAAACATACCCAAGGCGAATGCTCGCGGTCCCCTCATCACCCTTCTCCTCCACATCCTTGAGCCCCGCCTGAACACCCATCAAGAATCCATCTCCAGGTCCCCTCGCCACATCAAAGAACACGCCCACCACAGCCAACGACTTATCCGCCGCGCTTTGGTGGACAAAGTGGACCTCGAGAGGGAAGTGCTCCTTGTTCAATCTATGCTCACTGGGAGTGTGGAAGTGGAACTGCAGCAACTGGTACTGCTTTCCACCGAGGGTGGCCGAGTAGTTCGCACTCTTGGGCGGCGAGTACTGGAGGGTGTGTCCGTTGTTCTCCGATGTGAAGTGACCGTGGGAGTGGTACGCGAGGGTTGTGGAGACGGCGGTTTGAATGTCGGATTTTGTGTCGACGTTAATGGGGGATTGGGTCTTTCCACCGGCGCAGGCGCCGTTGGTGGTGGCGTTGAGATGGTGCCAGACTAGAGGACCGCCGGCACCCTCGTAGGTGAAGCTGCTAACTGCGTCGCGGGGGTAGATGCAGGCGGAACTGAGGGAGGTGAGAGAAGCAAGGAGGACAATTGAGAACTTCATTGCGAAGGTTGGTATGGGTATTTCGTTGGTTTGAGGTGTTTAAATGTGGGTATATATTGAATATATATGAGTATATTGTAATATGTGATCAAGTTGAAAGAGTGGAACTGAGTGTGTATGGACGAATCGTATTAATGATCATCATGGGGGGGGGGATGGGTGCTTGTCCCTATTTAAAAAGAACTCATGCCTGATAGGAGCCTCATAGCTCACGAGGCGTCAATTCAATGAAGGGGCCCGGGGTGCATGCTACCGGATAGAATAGATGTAAGGTATCGTTATGCTAGACTTAGCCACACGAGAAAGCCCAATCTCCAATATTTTGCGAATAGTGGTGGTGGTGGTGGTGGTTGTTAGCTTCCATGTTAGAGTAATACTCTGTCTCAGGGGAAAGGAAGTACCTACATAGGTAGAGTACATAGTCCCCATCTGCTTAACAGGACCAGGCCCCCCTGCCTGCGTCGCCGATCGGTAGCCACTGACATATTTAACTAATAGGGAAGTGGTCTAACTGGTGGTTTCCGCTCGCTTCCTTTCTAATCCCCCACCTGTAGGTGCCAGTATGTATGTACCATACATAGGTAGAGTATTAGTCCCTTCCGGCCGAATTATTCCACCCCCCTGTTAAGTCCACCCCGGATTCCTACGAATAGTAACAGCCAGTCATGCTCGAGAAAACCATTAACAGCAGCAATTAGGTACATCTCATGTATGCACGGAATATAAGACCCTTTTCCAGCCGCTATCAACTGCACGAGGCTCCTTCCAAGACATGTATTGAAATGAGACCTTTTCCATCGCCATTAACGCTCCTACAATAGCCAACCAGGAAGGGGAGCAAGAAAAAAAAAGGAAAATCAATACGCTATTCTCATTAGCATTTCATGCTGTCAAGCTGTCAGTCAGTCAATCATTGATTTGTGCGAAATCAATTTTTCCCCACCGTTCATCGTGAGATTGATTTGCCTCACTCGGCGAGCGAGTATCATTTACCGCATTTGCGCCCCCCCCTCCCCCCTCACACAAAATTTCTTCACTTGATAGACGATTGATGTCCCTCCACCCCTTCTGTGGTCATTGCTTTTTCCCTACGCACGCCTTCTCCGGTCCCACGCGGTGGGGTACTCTGCTTTTCCATACGGAAATGGACGGAAACCATACCTCCCTCCTCTATCCCAGCCAGTAAGCAATTGCAATCAGAACAGAGTTGTCTCACCCGCGGTCAGTCGAACTTAGACTGGCGGCGGGCGTCTCCCCGTGGTCACAACCCTACGATGAGGAAACAAATTTCTCCTATCTTTTATTTTTATTTTTTATCCATCTCCCTCCGAAAGTATCGCCGTCACTTCGCATGAAATATTCTCGCGGTTGTGCTCTTGTGCTTCTGTAGCCGCGGTGAATATGGGCATTTCGTCTGAACTTTGAGTAGTACTGTAAGTACTGTAACTAGGTACTCTTGTAGATGCTGCGGTTGTTGCTATGCCTTGTTATTCACCGTCAGTCATCCAGCAGAAAGTTGGCATTTTCTCCTAAACCGGCCAGAGAGTTGGTTTGCCTCGAACGGCGCTTGCGATGCGATATTCATTGTCTTGGATCAAATTAGGGCAAACCATCTCGAACATCTATCCGGCCAAGACGTTGAGCTTTTATACTCTTCTAAATGATAGATGGAAAAGTGGCATGATTCAATTAATTTCTCGAAGCCCTGATTACAGGTACTGTACATTCCCGATAGATGAGATGATCCTGGAGTAGAGAGGAATAATATTAATACTTTCCCTGATATCACTCTGTTCACTGATCATGAATTCGTTGATAAGCACAAGCGATACTAGGTAGAGCACCCTACGAGTTACCTCGCCTCTGACCTCCCCCGTGTATCGCGTACCGGTTCATCCGCCGGAATTTTTGTTGTGTGTTCTCTTTCTCGCCGGTGACCTCGGAGATGCGTGACATGACTGGTCAGCTGTGGGGTAAATAAGCACCTCATACTCTAGTTCGGGGGAGCAATAGGGTCTGTGGAATTTGTTTTTTTGTGAGGCTGTGATGGGTTGATCTAGATCTGAACAAGGAGGGGTTAATCCCCTCGTCCAACCAATACTCTGTTGGCGGTTGCTGCTGTTTCTCCTCCTCTTACAGATTCAAGAGTTTTTTTTCTTTCTCCATTCTGAGCTGCTGCTGCTACTGCCAGTGAGGTTGGATTCCCTTCTTGGCCTTTGCTGCTCTTGCCCCGTCCGAGCAAAGTCTCATGCAACTCACCGCCCCTTTGACGTTTCGGTTAAGGGTGCGCCAAGATGTCTATGCGTGACAAGCCTTTTCTTGCTAAAACCCATGTCCCGGTCATCCGGGTATATACAGGAATAGATAGACGAAAGACAGCAAAATGTCTAAGATGACGGTGGTCAAAGGATACATATAGTTGTCCCATGAAGAACTCAAAGAGAGAGGGAAGGGGCGGGGGAGTGCGGGCGGGCGAGATGTGGAAGTCTAGCATATATGAATATATCATGACATTACCGACACACCTTAACTGTACCACCCACGCCAATGAAGCTGTATGACGGGCACAGACAGGGTTTGGGAGGCTGAAACTGTGGTGAGCCCCCCCCACGGGCATAATACATATCGGTATTATGTATATTTCTTTACTATTAATTGTTATTGTTGTACAAAGAGGATCTAGGAGCCTCTTCTCAAGATCTCTCTCTCCCCCAAGTGGTGATATGAGATACACACATGCTTACATATCTATGGGGGTGTGAGTGGTGTTTATCACCAAGCTTACATTCGGTTCGCGTCCTCTAGCCTCCCTACTCCCTTCTCACCAATCAGTCAATCAATCAAATCAACAAACCATCCCTGAGCTGCAGCACCGCAGCACTGTGACTCGCTATGATTCCAGGTGCAGCTGATTACTGGCTGACGGATCTGGCTCTCCCGAGCACGGACTGATGCTGCGAGATGGATTATGTCTTCGGATTCCGACCGGTGCGATTCAACCCGAGCTCCGGGAGCTTCGCCGATTTAGTGGGGTCCATCCTACTATTCACAGCGGACAAATAAAGGGGGGATGTCCTGTCCTCTGCATGACATTGGCTGGATGGATTACTGTTGCATTGTAGGGTACTTACATCTGGAGTTATACTCTTGCTGACCGGTGGTCGGTCTCATCGCCCAAACCTTATTCTATGTCGCATGTTCTGGAAGTACCAAATACCTAATATTGCCGGTGACAAAGTGCCAGTGCCGTTTATCTAGCTGTCTGAATGTTGCTATTTTTTATTGCCGCGTGTGTTAACTTTCTACGGGGGCTAGAGGAATGGCGTCGAATGGTTCATGGGATATCACTCGTTCTAGTCAACTCTACCAGAAAGTGTTTCGAACTTTCCCGTATTCGTGTTTTCAATTATCCGTAAGGGGGCGCAGCTTGGATTACTTCTAGACCGACGGCATTTCCCACCGTCATAGGTAGGAGCTGAAGATAGCAGCTCAAGTCTAAATCCACTCATGATCAGCGAGATGATGACCATCTCGGGTATGATGCAAAGATTCCCTCTACTCTACGCTGCTGCTATCTAGTGACGATATATAGTGCTGGCGATATCTTTAACCCAGATAGGATCATAGTTAGACAAACGATGTTTATGTCCCGTATGGCCCTCTGTTCATGAGAACAACAGTTATCCAATTTGACACATGAAGACATCCAGTCGTTGCTGACGTCTTGACGCTTATACCCAACAAGTACTCTAAGCAGACCTGTGCGCACCACCGTGCGCTCTTCTACCGTCCAGATGTGGGTAGGTGCTCTACTCACTCAGACCAGACCCCTAACCAGGTGATAACTTGCGTGATTTAACACCTCCCCCTCGAAATGTCTCGGGGATCCAAAATCTACGCGAATACTGGACTAAGACATCCTTCACAGCCCCTCACTCGGCTATGTGATGAGATCTAATAACAGCCAAGCTCCCTTCCTGGCCATGGGACTGCCTACCTACCTGCTAAACTGCCTACGGGTCAACGGCGAAACATAATTCACGGGGGCCCAGCCCGTCGGCGAGGCTCAGGGAGACTAGCTACCTCGAAAAATTGGGATGGTACTTTTAGTGATCTTAGACACTGGCCGCCAAGTCGACATCTATTCCTCCCTGAATGCGCAGATCATGCCCGGTTGGGAAGGACAGTAGAAAAAGCCAAGGCTCTTGGCAGGAGGAAATGAACGCATTATCAACGGTTGTTATTCAGTGTATAGTCGGCGGCCGGCCGTTATCGGGATACAAGATTCTGGGAGCGGTCAGGGCGAAAGCCACCCGATAGCTGTGGCTGCGGGCTAGGAAATGAGGGTTAGCTGAGCTGGCCAAGAAATAAGGGCTTTAACTATTAACATGCATAGAATGGCAGAACGAGAGCAAACAATTAAAAAAATCTTGATTTAAGCAAACATCTTCAGTGGTTAGCCGCGCTTGTGTCTGCATAACGGATAGTGGCTCGGTAAGTAAAGATAAACAATTGATAACAACATCTGACTATACTTGGCGACCGGCGAATGTAAATTGGAGGAGTTCGAGGGCGATATTTTTACTTTACCGTCGAACGGCTCCAAAGTGGAATACCGACCGGGCAATATACTCGATCCGCCGGTAATACCCTATCGAATATTTATAAGCCCCAGTGCTTCTAGACGGACGAGCCAGGAGTTGTATTATACGCAGCGGTTGCACATGCGGTTGACAATATCGATACATTCACGGCAAGAAGTGATAATACTGCTCGTTTCTGAGATGGACTGGGCCACGCCAGTAACGTTATGACTGGTTGAGACGAGATACCCGAGATTCTAATCCTTTATTGCAAGAGTTGAAACTAGAGAAAGAGAAGAGAGTGTTGCTGGGCCTTTGGCTGTCTTGTGCGTAAAGTGTATTTCTCATTATGAGAGTTACAAGGCAAGTTAACTACCACTAGACAGCCGTAGCAGCCACCAAGAAATTATGGGTCGGTGAAAACATGAACGCTTATGATGGTTTCTGGTATTAAGACTCTCTATGCGCCATCTAATATTACCGTGCTTTCTGAGCATGTTGTACAACAGCAAATTCACAGGATCTCACTCGGCTATGCATGGATGTCAAACAGACCATTTGTTGGCTACGATCAGCCACCTCAGAGACCAGTCATAATGATACAGAGCTGTTTGATCCAAGTCAGTTGGGGGGAGAGGGGGCGATAATCTCATATCGATGTCATAATATCTGATAATCGAGGAGGCAGGACTTTATTACCGAAATTGGAAAACGACCGGAACACACAAGCGCCCAAGTTCGTATCCTGCCTCTGAAAACCGAGGGGCTATGTGTGAGGGGTGTACTGGGCTCTGCGCGACAGAATCCCGGACTTAGTTTGTTGGAAGTGGGGGTGGGAGGAAACAGGGTCAAATACATGAAGTACGGGCTAGAAACCCATACTATATTGCGAAAACTGTGAAAGACAAGTTGCTCAGTGAATTGATCTTGATAAGATCACAAGCTCAGCGGAGATCGTACATTTCTCTGGTTCTTGTGCTTCTAGGGTGTGGATCAACCTATGGATAGAATCATGGCGGTGTGCTTGCCAAGTTCTTCCCGTGATGATGTCTAAGATGACTATCAAGTGGCTTACGAAAATGCCGATGGAGTAAGCCACTATTAGTCGTAGCTGGGGGATACGTATTGGGAAAGATAAGATGTTTTCCTCGCATAGCTATCAAGCCCGAGGCCGGTTGATCCTATCACGGATGAATGTAGTAGATATATCGTCAGACTATCTGGCTGAAGCAGCTTCCATGCAATCATCTGTACTGTATTGTTTGCGCAATTGCTTCTATATCTCTGTTTCATTTAAACGAAGTAAATCGAGAGAAACGATGCGAATATATAGCTGATATCGAGCTGTGGACTCGTGGATTTATGATGTTTCATTTATACCCGCTGAGGAAATTAAAATCAACAAACCAGCCAATTTCTTTAGTCAAGTTGCACATAAACAGACTAATGATAATATTTGCTTGACGGATGCTACAACGATATCTGTACGAACCCTAACCCTAACTGGTACCGAGTGAGGTATTATGATGGATTCTGGTTTTTTTTCTTTGCAACCTTTCGGTTATGGCAATAGCTCTGCTTCGCTCGGTTGTATTTATTTTGTCAACCCTGTCTCATTATACTAGATATGATTAACAGTGAGTGCATCCTAGGAAGACGTTTGCGTGGGTGATTCTAACTCGAGGCATTCCACGGCATTCTATACAAGTGAATATTAAAAACAATGGCGTGTACCAGGAACCTCATCAACACTATGGCTTGGATGATGCGAAAAATCGGGAGAAATATTCTCTGTAATCACCCTTGAAATGATTTACAATGGATCTGAGTGCATATAGCTGTTATTTTGTCTACTGATTGAAATCAAGTTATTCTACGGTACTTCTAGGATTTGCTGGTTTATAAAGGTGTGGATAGTTCTTAAACTCTTTCTTAAATCTCTCTATATATACACCAGCAATCTCGACTATATCTCTCAGTCATCCTCCTTTTCGATGCATTCCTGAAGAGATTGGCTCATCCGTCAAATCCACTTGACTAGTTAGTCAAAATCAACAACCTTGATATCAAGATGGATACTCATGAGTAAGATCTCACTCTATCATATCTCAAAATCTTATTGAAATCACATCTAACATTCATTCTTATAATAGGAACCCTCGAGGTAGCAATTGCTACCATAGCTCTCATGGGCACCCGAATGCTGCTTCAGAGTTAGTTAAAGCACGGAGGGCATTCTGTGCTCTGAGATATACTTAAATCTATAGAAACATGGATGCTCATGTGCAAGATCCCTCTTTATCATATGGCCCAGAATTTCATTAGGACATCATATCTAATCTCAATAGATCTACTTATAGTGACCCTCGAAACAGCAATGGCTACAATAATTCCCACCCATGGGCCGGCACCCATCTACTCGAATCCCTTCGATTTAGTGGAAAGCCTGGGCAATAAGCCACTGGGCGTACACACCGCCGCTCGTCATCAACTCAAAGTTTGCCAGCTCGTTAGAGGCTTTTGACAGTCCTATCACGGACTTAAAATGATCGGACCCTATATATACACCACACCATCAGAGCCAACGGCCACCCTTGTCGCCAAGACCTCAAATCAAGGCTTGCAAACCCTCTAACAAGGGTTTCTGATATCGTGGAAACACTGGGAAGACTCATATACCCAAAATTCCAGAACCCTATAGCGACGATGACCCAGACGAGAAAGGTTTCCTACCTCCGAGCCCTTCCTGACCTATAAATGTCGGTGCCCGCATACCTTATTTACACCTAAATGGGTAGTAATCCGGCCGCCAAGTCCACTGACCCATACTTCAACCCTAACCCACACGTCGACTCGAGTGATAGATCATGAGACAGCCTAATTCCATTGCTACTTACTATTTTCATAAGGTCACAAGGGGTGATAAGATGAAAATTTATTATACCACGCTAACATCAACCTGTTGACCACTGCTAGTATGTGACAGCTCTCCTTGACTGGCTAGCTAATTCTATTATGTTGGTTTCGTGTTCAACAACGTCATGGGTACAAGTCCGATGAAATTCTGTCGACAGACCTAGGAGCAAGGTCAGGAGATACACTTAGGAGGGAACTATTCCAATACAAATGCTATATTGACTCTAGGGAAAATGTGAGTTTCTAAAGCATTTACATAAAATCTTCTTGTATAAATAGTACCAGTGGTAGTCTTCTTCCTGCAATCTATTCATACAGCTTTTTTAATCTTCATTATTTTCCAGGTTGCCATATATATATATCTATAGTTCTTCCACAGAAAAGCACCATAGACAGTATGGATATGCACACCACCGGTAGCACCAGCGGAAGCCATTTTTGGATTTATAAAGGTCACAAATCAAGGCTTGCAAACCCGCTCAAAGAACTTTCTGATCACGTCGAGTACCTAGAGCAGATCGCGAGCATATCCAAGAAACCCCTTAGCAACCATGGCCCAGACGAAAAACTAATTCTCAAAGCCCTTGAGCTGTACTGGACTGTGGAAGCGGAGATTTTGGAGGTATTCTCTGAGTGCGAGGAAGGCAGCGAGCTGGCTGAGAAGATCTACGATATCATCGGCGATTGTGAGCAGAAGGTTAAAAGGTTGGAGGACAGGTTGGGAGGCATCGGTGTGGATGTGAAGCATCTTTACCTCAACGAGAGGCTGGTGGTAAACCTTGATGAGGTTCTGTGTTTGGCTGCCCAGGAAACCAAATTAACTAGTACTACATACACATAGTGTGTAAAGATCTTTAGCTAGTGGGACTTTAGCGCCAGATCTTTCTTTTTTCGTTTTATCATAGTTGCCTATACTAGTAAAGGGGAGGAGAAATATGCCATGTTTGTTGTAGGGGCATTATTTCTGTAACCCTAACGTTTCTTTGAGATGGCAGTTGTGTACAGTATTTCTAATATCGCATTAGCTCATTGTGGTTAGCTTATCAGTTTTCTAATTAATACCGGGTTTAACCGACTCCTGCTGAGAACTCATGTATGTCATTCTATATGGTACGTACATAAGAGAGGTATTCACTTGCCGGAATATATACCTGCTCTTATGGCGTGTGCTTGTGTGGTTGTGTGGGCCGCTTGGGGTGGTCGGCAGTCGTATATTCTGAGATATGTATGGGGAGAAGATAAGCATTACCAACCTATAGCTACATGTATGTACATATATACATATAGCCACTCATCAAAAGTATTCGTGATTCACATCAAAGTTGGCCAGTGCGTGATGTCGCCTATCAGATTTTACGGTTAAATTGAGGAACTAAAATGTATCTATATAATTGTATCCAGTGAGTGACAGAGAATAAATGTCTAATAACGATTTTGACCACAATTGACTGTTGCTGTGTTGAGGCTTTGAACATATCAATTGGCACTTTGATTCCTGGCTTGAGCCGGATATGTCACATTAAATCCGAATCAAATATACATAGATACCTGCCAGCATATTGACCATATAAATACATGTATGCGTATTACTCTACACAAAGGTGATCATTGACCAGCTAGCAAGCTAAGGACAAGCCCTAAACCGACACGGCAACACGCGCATCCCCTCCAACATGAATACGGCATGTGCGCTCCAGAGGGAATCCGATTAAAATTTGAAAACTTCAGTGTCATGTATTCGGCGGTATAATGCAGCGTTACAAAGCTAGGACCACATTTCTAGAAATAAATACCCCTTTCATAAGTTATTATGGAATATCTAACCTAATTCAGCACACACTCTATCCAATAGATATGTGTTGCAGGCGTCTTCCGTTATAGTGATATGTTACTTTATATTTTTACAAGCGGAGTGCGGCCTCTGGCCGCCCAAATGTAGTGAGGAAATGAAGGTGCGGGCGGTACTGCGATAGTGACTTCTTAGATTATTATTGTAATTCTGGATTATTAGGTCATCCAAACGTACAGGCACGTACTAAACCTCATTTCTATCTCTCCTTATAGCTATATAGATAATCTGTGATTTATTAGCTCTAGTGTGCACTCCAAGCCATTCAATGAGTAGCTTTAGTATGTACGTGTAGTTCATGATAAAATTCTATCAGGGAAATTCGACCTTGATATGTAACGATACAGCTGTAGTTCCGTCGGTGTTTGTTCTTTTATATCTATACATTGCAATATATAGTTACACGCCTTTTAATCCCAGTTCCCTTCCATCTCGGGAGTAGTTCTTTGTCTACTTGTGTGATCAATATTAGAGATAGTAAGCAACCAATAGAAAACTTTCCTGATGGCGATGAGGAAGAGTTTAGATATGTAGCGATACTTGCTTGCCTTATAAGAATGATAGGATAAAAGTCTGACGAAGGTATAAGGATGAGTAAGGCAAAGCAAGAAGGTAGTCCGATGTATATCAGAGAAGCAGCCATAGTAATTATATTAACCCTGGGCCGGTTCCCTTTAGCTAGTCTTGTTACCTTATCCTTCCTCTCTATATAGCTACTATTCTACTTAATTCTTTATTTTAGTCAGACCCTAACCCTCAGTTATTTATAGTGATAATCTCGACACAGATACGCCAGCTCCCAGTCCTGACCTCATCACTATACCGAGATCTATAGCCATCGGTATATAAGTATTTACTTTACTCAGGGGCGATCGAGGTTTTTAAGAGGATCGATGAATACATGCTGGCGCTAGTGCTGCTACTATATATGGCTTTGTGATTCCAATATTCATTTATTCACTTCAATTAACTGCGAGGTCTTGGTAAGAAGAGCCATTGAAAAGATGCAAAACCGATGGCTATTGCAATACGCAAAACATACATATAATTATATTATATATATGGTAAGGTGTGAATATACTTTTAAGATAAATTAGCATGATCCGCAAACGCAGCTGCCTTGGGTCTCTAAACTGGCTTGTCTTGCAGTGCTAGTACTCGTTAGCTGGTAGAACAAAGGATTGGGGATGCCTAGACGTAGAATACATTCTCGAGAACTGGGGATACCCTCTAGTTGCATAATAGCGTCTAAATAGCCGGTAAGTGACTGGATATCTTGTGGGTCACTTTGTTACGTTCCCAACATGGCTCAGAGATATATATGAAAAGACCTTGGATGACGTCCGTACTCCAAACACGTCCAATGATAATACCCGGCACCTTGACTAAATACACGGGCGGAGATCATGGTCCTTCTTGATGGATGACTTGCCAAAATCTCATTTGAAGACATAGAAACCCGAGGATCAATGATTGTCCCGATTATTCATTTCCATGGAATTCAAAAGAGAGGAGGATAATTTTGTGTTCTATCTTTCCACCATCGCTCAATAGTAGGCCTTCATGGTAGTGAATCAGACTTTATGCACCAGTCAAAGTACTTATTTTGCTCAAGACTGGGGGGTTACCTTACTAAAAAAATGGATGAGGGCACTGTCAGCGATGGGCAATGAGATATTTAAATTCCAGAGGTGAGGGTTACTCACGGTCTGGAACAAGTATTGATGAAATAATGTCAGCCAATGTTCCATTTTGCAGCACCGGACTAGTTGAAAGGGTACATACTTTCGTGCATCTTGCGTCTCCTAGCCAGGCAGGTGTTTGCATGATAAGCCTTACTTACTTTTTCCCTACACATTGAATTTCCAATTAGCCAGTAAGTTATCAACCGCTTCAAGAAAATCCGTTTATAGAGAAGAACTTGGGTACATACCCTCTGCTTGTAGAAATCACATTGGATAAGTATTATATTAATTTCATTTAATTTCTATAGAGGATTGATACAGCCTGAAGAATAACTCAGACTTACATTAGGGTATTTTCATAGAAGATGAGATTGAAACGACGGAGCGCCCTTATTTCCAGGAAGTGATTATTATCCTTGGGTGCGCTCCAACATGGAATACTAGGGCTTCGTTCGAATTCGTTCTCAACGACTGAAAATTTCACGGTATCCATAATGATCCCGATTTGTATAAATTGGACAGGCGCCACTGGAAACCATTTCCTACAGCCAAAACTGTATTCGAGACGTATATATATGAGTAAGATTATTTAGCGACGATTGTAATATCAAGATGATGGCAATCAAAGGTATGCACTACTGACCATATATTTCTCCCTTTTTTGTTGTACCTCCTGCCCCAGCTTTGGCAGAAAGGACATCTTTGGCCCTCTTCGTACACTCCCGAGGGTACGTGTACCAGCATTGTCATTGATATTACCATCCCCGGCTTGATTGTGGCGTTCCACTGCTCACTGGGTATAATTGTTTTGGCCAGCTCGTCGTAGAGCTGGAAACCCCCATCATTTACCCATCTCTCTCCCGGCAAAGACCTAAAACTTACCTTGAGGTGATCGTGGAACCCCTATAGACCATGGTTATGAGGTTTAGCAACTGTAACATTGGCCGTGAAAAGTGGGGCTAGGACTGTTGGGACGAGCACGAATGGCGAACAATTACCTCCCAAGTTGAGACCCATGTGAGCGAGACATAAACATTCCTGTCTAGCGCGTCGATAAACTGGATGGGCTGGTGGTCAGGAGGTGGAGTGAATAGCTGTCTTGGACTAGTATTCTCGATGACCTTCCTGGATAGAGCGACATTCATCTGCCTAATTGTCACAATAAGTGGACCATCATCTAATAAGAGGATGGGAATTATCTTACTTTTCGTGCCCCTTCTCAAGTTCTTTGAGAGGCCCCATTCTCGTTTCAAGCACGCCTAAAAGAGCTGTAATGGAGCTTTTTTTGGAAACGGCCCACCTGGCTTTCATAATGATTGGTTTCCTTTTGCTCGATATTTGCTGAGAGGGGTCGTATTTATCGAGAATATTCCGAACATTACTTTGAAGCACATTGCAGCTTTCAAGACGTTTTCTATTTTGAGCCTCGGACAACGGCTCGCACGAACCCGTCGTGAGTAACTCGTTCAAGCGTTTGAGCTCTAAATCACGGGTAAGCAGTTGGTCCTTCAGCCCCTCGTGGTCGCTGGAAAAGTCGCGGTATGTCTTGCAGAGATTGTAGAAGATTTGAGTACACAGTATCGCATCACCAATGCTCACGCCGATTGGAGCGGCCATGGTAAAACGACCGGGGGTTGAACAAAGGTTGAAGGGTAGTTTGGAGGCACCCGATATATATATATATATCGATTCGAAGCTAGAAACATCGGCCCGCACCACTAGGCCATAGCCTCAGTCCAAGGGCTGGGCAGTTGTTCAGGGTGTACATACACCCCCTGGAAGGGCGAGTGCATGTTCAAAGCAAACGAGATTGAGTGAGGGGTGCTATAACTACCTGTGCACTGTTGCACCTCTGCCTCGCGCAGTGACTGGTATACATATGTTTCTGTTGTAGGGGGCTATTCGAGACTAAGCATATTCTTCCTGGGGGGACGAAATGAAACGTATCCAGAAGTATAAACCCGAGCGCTCAGTTTTGAAAGTTGGTCCAGTTGGTTATGAGAAGTCTGATGAATGTAGCTTTGGGTTGAAACTTCCAGTTAGATCAGTGTGTTGGAAACACTCGATACACTGGCCATGGATGGGACATCCTTACGTAGGTATAACCCGAATCTGCTTCCCCCTCGAACTCTATCGCGAACCCAAGAACATGAGAATGGGGATTGTCTCGGGTATGCCTAGAGATGGTTGGTTGGTTGGGTAAGTTGTTGACTGTGTGCACGTTATCTACATGTATGTAATACATAGCTATAGTGGGGGGACCCGACTGGACAAGATTAAACTGATAAGGCGAGAGAAGAGACTCTTGACCGACTACCACAGGCCCAGTACTGTTGTTCGGGCTTGGGCGTATTATTATCGTGTAGGTATATGCATACAATTGTACAACTCTGCTATGCACTTGGCCGGGACAGTTATGTACAACCTCGCATGGAACATCTTGTACCGGCGGTCAGAATACGCTTCAAACTGGTCATTGACACATTGGACGGGGGTGTCCGAATCACAACACGTCACTCGGATTCCTGTCCCTGTTTCAGTGATTGTTTGTGTGCGCGAGTGTGGGTCGCAGCACTCTATGTGAATTCAATGCATGAGCGGGTGCTGGCAGAAGGATGCATGCACAGCCTCGTATCCCACGGCAATTTGATGTTTGCATAGGATATGCTCACATGGACTATCAACGGGCAGTTGATGTATATAGCAGAGAATAGAGACTGGCAGGGGGCTCAGGCCTGGCGGCGTTTCTATGAGAGATTTGCCCCTTTTCCGCTCACATGGGCTACATGCATATAATCCTATGAGTTGATTGGTGGTGGACTGCGGATCAGTCTCTGGTAGCGGTAGATCTTCCTGAGAGGGGCAAATTCTACAATCCAGAGGTTGAAGTCTCTCAGCATAACTTGACTGGTGCCAGGCTGCAGTGCTTTGGGGCAATGGTGTATCCTCCCAGATATGGAAGAGAATGGCCATATGGGCAGGCTGAGGGCTAGGATGTAGCTCGAGTGCTAATTCTCTCATGGAATATGGAGAACTGGTTGTTGGAATTCAGAAGGGTCACAGGAGCAGCCAAGCTGAGGAGCCATATCTTCTAAATCTACCTAGAATAGCGGTCCCAAAGCTAGCTACGATTAGTCCGCCAAAAGCTCAAAGATATTCCCAACCTCTGCAGTATTCGAGCTCCCGTCCTGCCTCGCATCCTTGCCCCGTTTCTTCCTCTTCTGCTTCTTCTTGTTCTTCTTCTCGCTGCCGGTCCCGGCCCGCAGTTCCCGACTGCTCGACCGTTTCCCGTTTCCGTTTCCTACTGTGTCTATGTCTATGTCTTCCCCGCCATCAGCACTTTGAATGCGGGCGTGATAGGCCGCCAGCACCTCTCCTACCGCCCGTTTCTCGTGTTCCCCAGCTAAGGACACTCCGTCTAGGAACCGGCCGCCGTCTATGCACTCGGCCACGCCGGGAAAGGTCTCGAAGCGGCCTCTGCAGTCGTCCCTCGCCGTGGCCGCCAGCACCTCCTTCAGCACGAGCAGCGAGTACCACGCCGCCTGCGCCATAGCAAACACCTGCACCTTCTCCCAGTTCCATTTGCGCGGCCCCGGGCGCTCTACAGGGGCTGCTGTTTGTGGTGGTGGCGGGGAGAGCATATACGCCAGGCCCTCCAAGAGACTTTTGTCCGGCGGTGTCTGCCCGCGCTCCTCGTACACGGCCACCACATCCTCCAGTATCGCCCTGGCCCACCAGCCGCCCACTCCACCGCCCGCCACCCGCTCCAGCGCCCCCGCCGGCTCCACAGAGTGCACAAAGGCCTCCGAGATCCTCTGCCCGCGGCGACACACCTCCATCACGCCCTCCTTGAAAACGAGCCCGTAGGCGGCCGCCCTCGCCCCCCGCCCCGCATCCCACGCACTCCCCCTCGCCGGGTCCTCCCACAGAAACGGCAGCCACATGGTCACGCCCTCCGCCCCCCTCCCGCGCGAGTCCAGCAACTCTGCAATCCGCGGCTCCACCCCGCCCCCCCCGGCGCCCTCCTCCCCTGGCGCCGGCAGCTCGTACACGGCCCTAAACTCGCGCCAGCCCTTGCCATACTCGCCCACGGCCACCCCGCTGCGCTTCCGCGCCTCGATCCGCTTGACCCGCTGCTGCAGCACGGGGAACGTGGCGTGCGGGTCAGCCTGCAGCAGATGGCCCAGGAAGGCGAGGTCCACGCCGAGCGTGGCCGCAATCTGGCACGGCCGGAAGACGACGCCCACGGCGCCGGGGAACGTCAGCGTCACGTCGCGGAACATGAGCACGCCCCAGCCGTCGTCCCCCCGCGGCGGCGGGGCAGCGGCGGCGGCAAAGAGGAGGAGGTCCGAGTCGCCGGTGAGCACGATGCCGGACGCGGCGATGGCGTCGCGCGCGCAGTAGGACTCGGCCTCGGCGGGGACGGTGGCGACGGTGCTGCGGTAGGCGGGGTGGGAGGTGAGGGCGTCGATGGCGGCGGCGAGGATGAACGGGGGCGCGGAGAGCGGCGTTGCGCGGGGCGTGTAGACTGCAGACTGGGTGAATGCGGGTGCGGACGGTGGTGGGGGCTGTGTGGAGCGACAGCTGGGGAGGGCGTGGGCGGGGTGCAGCGAGTGGTAGGCCTTGAGGCGGCGGAGGGCGTCGTCGAGGCGCGAGCGGCGGGTGGGACGCTTCGACGCGGGCAGGTGGCCGTCAAAGTAGATCCTGCGGCTGCGGGGGGGGGGGCGGGGGGTCAGTGGCTGTGGATACGAGGGGGCGGGAGGCTTACATGTGCAGCTGGGCGGCAGACAGCTCGTCGAGATAGCGGATGAGGGCGGCCTGGAAGACGCAGTAGCCCAGCGCCGCGTCCCACGGGTTGGCGGACGCGGCCAGCGGGGTGCTGCTGAGGGCCAGCTGGTAGACGTGGTGCGCGAGGCCTGGGCCATCGATGAAGAGCGGGACGGGCGCGGGGTGCGGGAAGGTCTCGGGGCGGGCGTAGGGCCGGAGGTGTGTGTAGAGATGCGGGATGCCCATTGTGGGGGGGAGAGTTGGAGCGGTGGCGGGCACAGCGATCACTGGTGGCGGGTGTCCGTCTGTCTGGGCACGCGATAAAGCACGCAGCAGAGCCGCACAGAGTTCACCGTCCTGCTCATCTTCTACGTGATATTGAGATATTCCCTATTTACAGTCACGGCAGCCAGCTATATATGCACAAAGAGAAAGAAAACAAAACAAAAAAGACCCCGTCCGCCCATTACAAGACTCTCCTCCCCCTCTCAGCCTCCCCGTCACCCCACCGTGCCCACGCCGCTGTCCCACCCGTCCCCGTCCCCGTCCGCATACCCGTACCCGTCCCCGTACCCGCCCCCGTACCCGCCGCCCCTCCCGCCCGGGACCACAATGTAGCTGTCTGCATCTGAGCCCGTGCTGCTGTCGCTGTCCGAGGATGACCTGTCGGTGCACCACACACACGCATATTAGCCCCCTCCCCTTGCTTGCCCCTCCCCCACAGACTGTCACTCACCTGCGATGCTGGTAGCCATAGACCCCCCCCGCAATGACCGCCGCCGCCACCAGCAGTGCCAGCAGTGCCACCAGGTTGGCCGTCCTGACGCCGCACACGCGCCCCGCCCCGCCCCGCAGCTTTGCACGCGCGTCGTTGTCGCTGCCCTGCTTTGGCGAGTACGGCGGCGGGGCCTCGACCACCACGAAGGGCACGGTGGGCGCGCTGGGCGAGTACACGGGCGGCGGGGACTCGATCGGGGGCATGGGCGTGGGCGTGGGTGTTGCTGATGCCGTTGTTGCTGCTGCCGCAGCTGCGGGTTCCGCGGGTGCTGTTGACATTCTGGCGGTCGTGTGCTGATGTTTGAGAGCGAGCGTGGATCAGGAGGAGGAGGAGGATGTGTCTACCATATGTTTTACTCTGTGTATGTGTATAGTGGGCCCCGGGTCAGCGAGAGAGCCAGCGAGCGAGCGAGCGTGTGGGTGGGTGGGTGTGGCCGGGCGTTTGATCTGTATATGGCAGATATTCACAGCACCCTCGATGGTGCGTATCATGATTGCGTAGTGCACGCAGCTTATCACCGAGAACTGGCAGCAGATTGGTGTGTAGATCGCGGGGGGGAAGGGGGGAGCTGGCTGATGTGATTTGTCGAGACTGAAGGCCTTCCGTGTGTTCCGGTGTCTGCATGGATCTTGTGGTGGTGTTGGTTGGCTGTGTGGTGAGTGGTGAGTGTGGTGAGTGGGCAGATCATGGAGTGTCACTCGGCCGATCGGGGATATGTTTGGAGGTGGAGATGTATGCGCTTCTTGTATATACGGGAAATACATCATGCTCACAGCTCGTCGGAGGTGCTGTGTTTATCGAATGGGCAATGCTACTCTAGTAGAAATGTAGAGTACACATGGATGGAAAACAAGAGAATTACAAAGGGTGATGAGTTCCCCGGGGTCATCAAGCCGTAATGGCCCTCCCACAGCTATATATACTCCCTACCTATTGGTGGCAATCATCGAAAGATATCTCTGCGTGATTTCGAATTCCACATCATGCTTGATTGCTTTATACGCCATCAACCGATAGTGCTAGTGTTGCTTCTGTAACCCACTATATAAGTGTAATTAATCATGGATACTCACAAGAATAGGCAGTATCAAACGACTGTTGCGAGCAGCCGGGTACTCTCCGCCACAGGTCAGAGTGCTCTGTATAAGTAAAGAAAGAGACAAGGGAGGAGGCATCAGGAAACGTACCGGCCTGGCACAATACAGGCTCTACCACGGCGGGAAATGCATCAATTGACGCATAAGCTGTTGTGAGCTGTGTAAACTCGTACGGTCGATGCATTATTGACTTTTCCCTACATATTTTAATTCGTTATGTCTCAATTTACTATCGAACTATATCCACTGATGGCTTATACGGTAAAATGCGGGATCCTCAAGCTTAATACTCCAGGTTCGATCCCGACAATGTATTTTTTTAAATTCCATCTCTGACTCTCAAGTAATGTCAGCAGTTAAATCGTAAAGTGGGACTGGGGATGCATTCGCCGATGCATTATATGGAGGCATGATGAGGATACATTATCACTACACATTTCCCGACGTAGTAGAGAGGTAGTATTACGGTGGTGTCTCGATAGAATATCCTCGATTGTAGCATACTCTACCACTCCAGAAAATGCATTTCAACACATTGCCCATGCAAACATCTGCGTTCAATGCAACGGTTGATGCATTAGCTGACGACGCCTGCCCAAAGCCTACCTGATTGATGCATTTACAACACATTTCCTGTCGTCTGCCATCATGATGGGTATCCAGGTAATGGTATAGTAGGTACGCTGTAGGTTAGACTATCAGAATGATTCAAGTTCAATCCCCCCCACATTCATTTGTTTTGCATCGGAAGAAGGTATTCTTCACGACGATGCCTTTACTGACGCATGCCATACATACGAGTAGCTACGGACTGTGATGCATTTAGCACGCCACAAAAAGCTACTTCTCGTACAGTAAAAAAGTGATGCATTTACGTACACATTTACTACACATTTTTGTAGCTGGTAGAGATATACTTGGGCAATCCCGAACGAGCCGGCACAGGCAAGCTTGTTCTCGATACAAGCATACCCTCGATAGTGGCACGCGAAATCCCGTTCCCGACCATATGCTAAAGCCGAGACTCCACTGTATATAAGCGGCGGAACCCTGGAAAGAGAACCGTTAGCTGTGGAGATGAACCCTTTGTGCCTTTTCAACAAGCGTCCACGGGAAATGAATCAGTTGGTCCATTTCCCAAAACACGCATGGTGGGAAAACGAACCAAGTGATTTATTTCAACGGCCGGTAGATTCACTCTGGCCGTTTTCACATTCGCCTAAGATTGATCGGGGCAGAAATTCTGGTGTGGTCTTCACAGCACAAACATTAGGGCCAGTCTGAGGACATAAATCACCGATAGTGCGTAACGGTGCAACGCCGCAACGCCGCAACCATCAGAACAAAAAAGGTCTCACAGTTTTTGGCAGAGCTACGGGAGAAGGGTATCAGGTCGATCTTTATGCAAGATAATGCCAAGGTACACACTGCCGAAATTACCACTCAATGGTTGGAGGAGAATGGGGTTGATGTTCTAGAGGACTGGCCTGCCTATTCACCTATTGAGCATGCTTGAGTACACCTCAAGAAATATGATACTAGATCACCTAAAGTAATTAAGCCCCTCATGGAGGCAGCTCTTATTCGTTGCTGGGAACTGCTACCTGGTGGTTTATTTGGTAGGCAGGCTGAAAGTTGCCTACGAGAATAGAGGCTGTAATAGAGGCAAGGGGTTGGTACACAGGATATTAAATGACATTTATTCTTTCTTTATACACTAAATAACTATTCTACAAATTATCAGTTCTTCAAAGGATCAATTGCGGTTGTTGTACTCATAATCGTGGTCCGGCGGGTTGTGGTCGAACCCGTTGCTACGCTCATTTACGTAGCCCAGGAAGGACTGTCATTCGCGTCTCTTGCCGTACGGGAAACATCGTCCGTGGTTCGTATATAATCGTGGCCGGATTAAATATGTATATTACAGTTGAACAGAGCCTGGTCTTTCTAGCTGGCTATAATGAAGCAGCGAATGCTTGTGCTTATACCGTGGCTCACCCAGTAACACTCTCTAAATCGTGCGGGCCCTTCATGATCAGCTGTGGCGCAGGTTCTCGGGAAGTCAGCAGCGACCTTTGGGTGTGGCGTTTGAATGTTTACGGTTGGAGAGCTTCGCGTTTATATCCCCCAGGGTCCAACGAATTATTATACTTGTACAGTCACTCATCAAAAGTGTTTGTGATTCGATTTAATATGACATGTCCGGCTCAAGTCAGGAATCAAAGTGCCCATTAACCTCAACACAGCAACAGTCAATGGTGGTTAACGTTGATATTAGACATTCACTCACTGGATACTATTATATAGATATTAGTTCCTCAATTTAACCGTAAAACCTGGCAAGCCACATCACGCACTGACCAACTTTGGTGTGAATCACAAACACTTTTGATGAGTGGCTATATATATATTACAACCAGAAACATAGAACCCTTGATCCACCGTCGAATGCCCCAACCGTGGCCTTGCCCAGGAAATGAAACAGGGGAACCGGTGGAGGAGCTAGCAAGCCATGGCCAACCTTGGGCTAGGTGGCTGTGGGCCGGCCCGGAGCAGGTTGAAGGGGAGAACTGTAGGTAACAAAAAGATTGTGGGACAGTATTTGTGGGCAAGTGACGGATCGGAAAGGTTTGAAAGTCTTGAGTTTGTTTGCTTAATTCTAGGGGATATCGAGTCATGCATGGTTAAGCTTAAGGCCATGAGTACAACTAGTAAACAAAGTGGAGTGAAATAAAGACCACAAATACACTGGAGGTACTTATGTAGTTATAATCGAGTAAAGGTGCGGGACATACTGAGCCAAGAGAGGCGCCGATTGCAGGCGCATGGATAACAAGGGTTAAGGTCATAAGGCAGCGGGGGTTGAGGCCAATCCGAGAACCGTTTCTTTGTCTAGCTTCGTATACATACTGAGGAAGGATGTTTCTAGTGACCATCTCAAATGCACCGCTGCTGCAATCATTTTCACACAAAGGCTCAGCCAGAAAACACAGGATATAATTATCTCGCCCAGAGTCTAGAGTAAAAAAAAAAAAAAGTAATAAAACAAAGTAATGCTACAACAGAAACACTAAAAATACACTTATGCACTAGACGCTATGTATCGCCGACGGCCCGCCCTCATTATACTCCACCCTTGTCAAGAAGCCCTGGCTTGCGCCCTGGTCGACCACAAACAGGACCTTCGCGGCCACCTGCGCACCCAAAAACCCAACCTCCTCGAAGCCCGCGTCTTTCCACTCGGGAAAGTACTCGGGCGCCTTGACGTACTTGATGGTTGTCGGTGTCTGGCTGTAGCCATGGCCGGCGTTGTGGTGGTGGTGCTGCTGCTGCATGTACGGGTTCTGTGAGGCGTGGGTCGTGGCCGCAACGAGGAGCGGGTTGGGCTGCGAGGGCCCTCCCATGGGGTTTTGGGGGATGGGGGTGGATGCGCCGGTGGCCATGGGGGTCGAGAGGCCGGAGGGAATCTCAGAGGTGAAGATGGTGTTTGAGGAGGGGGAGATGTGGTATTTGCCCTGGATGGTGGACAGAAGGGCGTCTTTGAAACCTGCAGGGTGTTAGTTATGCATGGGAGATGGGAGATATGGGGATATGTACCTCTGACTTTGGATCCGTTGCCCACCACAATCAGACTCTGCCAGAGCTCGGACCGTGTGGAGACGTCTTCGACTCTCGACATGACGCGCCAGAGGTTGTCGGCAATCTCGTGGAGGATGCCACATTCCGCGGCCTGGAAACGTTCAATGCCGACCTCTACCTCGCGGTACTGCTCGTCTTCTGCGAGTGGTGGGAGCCCACCGGCCGCTGCTCTCCGCTCCTCCTTACGCTTTTCCTTTTCCTTGTTTTTACGCTCGGCATCATCTTCAGCGGGGGCTGCAATAGTAGCAGGAGCTGTAGCGGCAGTAGCAGTGGCAGTGGCACTAGGCTCTTGGGGCTGTGCAGGGGCGTCCTCAGCAGAGGCAACTGCTTCTGCGGCAGGCGCTGTAGGCTCTGCGGGGGGTGCATCCGTGATAGACTTGCCCTCCCCCCCTTCGGCCGTGCTAGCAGACGCAGCCGCGGGCTCTGCAGCAGGTACCTCCGGTCCCGTTGGGGCTGGTGGAGCAGGCTCCCCGACCTTCTCGGGGAGCGGCAGCAGCGGCGCCGTGGTAGCGACGGCCGACAGAGGTTCCTCGATGATGACAACTCCCTCCTCACCGGGCTTCTTCTTCTCGACCAGCCAGAAGGTGTTGTGCTCCCTCTCCCTGTTTGGGAGTCGCCTCTCAAACTCTCCCCGCTTCTCCTTCTCCTTCTTGGCCAGGAACTCGCGCGTCTTTCCCGACGCGACGATGGCAGCAACGTTGAAACTCCCGTCCTCATCCTCGACGTCGAGGTCCATGTTGTCGAGATCCGTCACCTTCCTATTCTTCTCGCCCGCCGCGATGGCCGCGTTGACAGAGCCAGCTGTCGGCAGAACGGTGCCCGAGGACAGAATCTCGCAAATGGGGGAGCGTTTCAACTGCTCGACCTCCTCAACCTTCATGTGCGAAAGCAGCTTAGCAAGATGCTTCGTCATGGAGTCGCCGCCCCAGCCAGAGACAGTCGTGCGGGCTCGCTCCTGCACAATGAAATCGACGACGGGGGTGATGTCGGTCTTTTCGTAGCCAACATCGACGACGGTGGCGGTGGAGACCCCGTACGCCCAGAGGACAGCAAGGGAGGCGTCCATGATGGCGAACCCGGGGGCCTTGAGCTTCTCAAAGACAAACTGCGTGAGGAGCTCCTTGTCGCGGTCGTCAAAGCTGGGCGGGTAGAGCATGAGGATGGGTGTGTGGAATGTGGGGTTGATGGTTTCGTGGACATGCTGTCTACACATGTGGCAAGTCAGCATCTCTCTCAATCGTAGGCCAGTAATGATGATGGTTAAGATGATGATGATGATGATGAGGGAACCCACAAGAGCGCAAAGAAGCAGCCCCAATCGACCACTTTGCCCTCCTTCATGCACCAGACTGCACCCTCCTCATCGTCATCGTCCTCGACATAGACCCCGTCCTCGCCCATGTCCTCATCCTCATCCTCGTCGCCCTCTGGCTCTGCCTCATCCCCCTCAATTGCAGCTGTATCTGTCTTCTTTGGCGTCGCCGACTCTTCTTTCTTTGGCACCGGTGTGGATGACTCTGCTGCGGGGGCTGTGCCCTCTGTGGGGGTGTCCTTTGCCGCAGTCGCAGTGCCCTCAGTTGCGGCCCCATCGATTGACATCGCCTTTGTCTCCGTGCCATCGTCCATCTCCTCGTCGCCGTCGTCATCGTCATCGTCATCCCCCTCGTCGTCTTCGGGCATCGACCCCATTGCAGCCTTCTGCTTGGCGATGAGATCCTCCTTCTCGCCCTCACGCGCTTCACGGATCTTTGTCGCTGTCCATGTGCCCTCCTCGATTCCGGGGAACATGCGACTGGGTATCCGCACCTTTGCGGGGGTGAAGGATTCTGGCAGCCCGAGCTGTGCAAGGGTGGTTTGCGAGCCGGGGTATATTATCTAGGAGACGGGAAGGGTCAGCCATTGGGAGGGGGGATTTGGGGGGTGGGAGGGGGCGAGAGATTTGGGGGAAGGGAGTGGTGGGGAATAAATCTATAGAATGAAGCAAGAGGAGGAAAAGGAGGGAGGAAGGGAGGGGGGGGGAGCTACGAGAATGTGGTCATCGCGAAAAGGAGGCATTGTGTCGTCAGAGTCGGGGGGTATTCCTCTTCGTCTTCTTCTTCTTCTTCCTCTTCTTCGTCTTCTTCTTCGTTTCCTTCCTGGGGGTCGGGGGGGAGTGTCTGGGGTTGTCTTTCTTTGGTGTGGACGGTGGTGCAGTCGCGATCTGTGCTGTGGTTCTCGCGTTGAAAGTCGCGCCTCGCGCATACCACGGGAATGCCAAGCCACACCGGTCCTTCGAGTGCCAAGAGGGCTGATGTCAGCATTCCGAGTGACATCTCGTGAGCCTGCCCATGCACGCGCCCAATTTTGAACCAGGTTTGTACAGAGGCGGGCCTCGAGAGATCTTTGGTGCGGCTAGAGATGGTTGATGACTTGTAACAAAGTATCGAGATCCATTACATATATACCACACATACAAAAGCCACAAGCCCGCAGCTAAGACTGAGGTGGCCAACCCTAAAACTCGCACGATAGAAGGCAAGAAATGTAGACAAGTAAAGTATAGAGCTGTTAACTCTCTGGTCGGTAAAAAGATAATACAGAAGGGAGGGCCAGCAATGCTTATAGCGGCGGTCCGTGATGGAGGCCGTTTGCGTTTGATTGTCATCAGACGAGCCAACGCTTTAATTTGATGGAGTATATTCTCTATAAGAACCCCAGGGGGATTTGGGAGACGTTGGGTAACAAGTTTACATTTGCGAAAAGAACGGTTGATATAATTTAAGGCATACAGATATTATTAGAAAATGGGCCTTTGTGCAAGGGTTAAGCTCATATGCATCGAGGATGTGGTTACTACATATCGCTTTTAGTTATTCAGTTTTGTCTGTAGGGTCAAGCAGGACCGGTGCACGCGTTTAACAATCGTATCTGAACCATACGAGTTATTATTCCTGACCGAGTGCTATATTGTACACGAAAAGTAGACGGTCAATTGCCGGGCAGAAGCGCCCTGTTGGTGAGCATCCTTACCTAAAAAGAAAGTACAAGATCTAATATATTTCAAGCTGAACTGAGAAATCTCTCAAATGATACTAGGCCCAATCAGCATATATATGTCAGATTGCATGTAACCATGCCACACACTTTATATGAAAGGAGCTGAGGTCGTGTCGCGTGTGTCGGTCTCAGCTACACGCATCTCAGGAGATCAGGCCAATAAGATACCATGGCTTACGATTCTGCATAGGCTGTGGGGTTAGTATAGGCCAGGTATCAGCGGGCAGAAGATAGATTCACTGCCGGTGGGATGATCAAAATCTAGATATCTGTATGCACAGCGATATAAGGTAATAAGTGATGGAGCGCCCTGAGACACAGTTACAACTACAAACGCCGTATTTTGATGGCGTTTTACCGAGTAAAGAGGTATCACTCTGTCTCAGCCCGGCTGTTATATATTGCATATATCACTTATTACCTACCGCTGTACCTACATATGTGGCTAATTAAGATCTACTTATAGCTATGCAGGCGCCACCTTCCTTAATCAATCTCTTCCCAAGGGGCGTCCAGACGTACGAGGATCCCGGTCTTGCATGGTGTTGGTGAATACTTCATGACCAGAAGTCCACGGCCCTAACCCTAACCCTTACACAGTCATCCGGTGTGTTTTCAGGCCCTCCACTATTGATTGATACAGCTCCCACGGTATGCTCCCGATCCAAAAAACCCCGCGCTCCGTCACCACTCTTCATTCATACCACAACAAATTCATAATGATACCCTGCCTTTTGATGCTCATATTCATAGGTGTCGGCCTAGCGGTTCCCATGCTGATTATCACCAGCACCCTCTTCTCAATCTTTGCCGGGCTGATCTTAAGTGCCCAGGGTGTGCTGTACACGGTTCCAATCGTGGTTCTGCTCGCCTGGGGATTAATGCTCAAGCACGAAAGGGATGCAGCCAAGGAAGAGGAGGGGCATAGGAGACGTGAAGTTGAGGCCGAAAAACTGCGAAGCGAGAGGGAGAGATGGATACAGATACAGGTACAAGTGGAGAAGGAAAGGGAGCTACGCCGGTTACAACGAGTTCTCCGCCAGGCGGAAGCCCGGCAGCGTCGATTCATCGCTGAAGGCGGTGTCGATGAGCAGCAACAGCAGCTTGAAAGGACAGCGGATGCTAATAGGCCCCAAAAGACGGGATGGTTTGTCAACATTCTCGAGGCAATCGTTCGCGCAGGTAATATAGTTGCCGCGGGATCGCCTTGTTTAGATGACCCTGGTATTGAGGCGGAGGAAGTTGGCTCCTCGCCACTGGGAGGTACCTGCGTGATATGCTGTGTGCGCGCAGCAGATACATTGGTTATGCCGTGTAAACATCTCGCACTATGTGGAGTGAGTTGAGAATTCCCCACTGGAGTCTGTGGACCGAGGCAGTCGCTAAGGGTTTTTGATTAGGCTTGTAGCGACAAGATGAGAGTTGGAAGTTCTGGGCCTGAGGGAAAGTGCCCGCTTTGTAGAGTTCGCATTGCGGATAAGGTGAGATCTCGAGGGTCGCTTTAAGGATTAATTTGGCGCAAGATGTGCTAACCAGGGCACGCCATAGATGAAAATCTTCCGAAGTTGATTACGGTAGAGGTACAGGCTGGGTTGTGTACATATATATATATAATCGGCATGTTTCAGAGGGGCCTAGTATAATGGCCTGTATGACTGCATATATACTAGAGTCTTCCAAACCTAGTGCATATTCTGGAACGTCATTGTCTATACTACATGCATCGAAGCCTCTCATAGCTAGCCCTACGAGTGACTCGGGAAAGCCGTTGATAGATGCATCAATTGATCACCAGCTTTTGTATGGGAACGTGTATCAAAAGTGGTAGAGGTTGCTAACAAGATTTTGTATGCGGGGTTGTCTCTCTGCATGGAAAGGTTAAGTACTAGTTGTGTGAGGAGATGCGTTGGCAAGGTTCTGAATAGGGAAATTGGAAAGCTGTAGAGCTTTCCCTGGCACTTTACAGAAGATTCAATAGCTCTTCTTGCTCAAAAGTGACGGGATAGCGGCCTAAACCATGCCAAAGAATCTAAGATTCTCCACATATTTCGGCAACACTATTTGGTGTATGAGAATTTAGGAGAAGCTCTAGAATCTCTGAGAGCACTTTTATTAAAAAAATCATTGATGTGTCAGTAGCAATGAATCTGGTACGGGAGTTGCTGGAATTCGGGGATCCTTGAACTTTCAGAACTGCCACAGCATATATATTACATATATCAAAATCGTCGGGCCAAACTCGGAAGATGGGCAATATAGACACTTCATGACATATGTTATCAAGTTCAAGCACTATCCATTCATTGATGGTGGTGGTGTTAGGGCAGAGCTGTAAAAACTCGATGTTTTCATGTGTTTTGAGCGTTGTATATACAGTGATCTTTGAACTGAAGGTATTTGATTTTACTATATACAAAAATAGTCTTTTAAATACATGTGCTAGTGCGTAGGTGGATATACTTGTAGGTAGGACTTTCAGTGCGTGGGCGGATGACGGTTCATGACCGCACCCGCTAGCTATAGTTAGCAGTACACAGTACCCTAAGCCATACCACAGGTATATATACATAGAAACCCTTACCTTATCAAAAAAATGGCCACCCTGTCAAGTCACTGATAGTATGCAGCGCAAAGGCTTTGGAGGAAGTTGAACAGTCGATAGTTGGAAAGAGTGTAAGTAAATGTATCAAGCTTGACATTTGGTCGCGCTGTGGGCTAAACTCTGGATAGATACAAATATTTACTAATCCATCGCGCGCGCTTGTAATTAAAGACACGAGTGCTGTATGATATTTATCGGTTGACTCCTCCGTAATCCAAAATAAACGGGTTATAGTTCAGAATAAAATCATAAGAATATCCAAAGTTCTATTGTGGAAATATGAGTCTCTTGGTCGAAATTCAGAGACAGGGGTCACCGATTCTTAACTGAGGGAAAGGGAGATTTGTACCAGTAAGCAGACGTTCCTGGATTAATTGTTATCCGGTTTGTGAAGTAGCGGGAGTTTCTTTGCAGGCACCTGTGCGCGCCCGCGCCCCGTATCCTGGAAGATTTCGGACAAACTTACCTAGGGTTTTAACTACCTATATATCTCTACGACGCTAGGAAATATATCATTTGACGCCTTGCTGGTGCATTGCCTATATATGGCCATACAATATGGAGTTGTGTAATCCTAGTCTCGTACCCATCCCTTATTGGTAGTAAGATCTTCACTAGTAGGGCCTGGAACACTACCTTCCTGACAAAGGTCCGGACTCAAGTATTGTCGGCCTTCCATATCACATGGTCCGGCCTCTATATCACATTGTCCAACTTTTTTTATCACAACTCGGATCTCAATATCACATTTTCGTCTTCTATATATATATATATACCCACAAGTCGGGCTCCTATATCAAAATTCAGAGGCTAACACGACGGCCTCTCGACACCGATACCCCTAGCGAAAAGATATCACCAAACTTTGTTTAGTAATGGGCATGAGTCGAGACGAGACGAGATTTAGGGAAATGTTGTCTCGACTTGTATTCTTTCGGCTGAGCCTTGAAAGTCTCGAGACAACGGTCTAGTCTCGTCAAAGTCTCGAGTCTTTTCGTCATGCGACAACGGGGATGGGAAAGCATTGTGATTATGCGAATCGGTGCAAATTAAGATCAAGGTGCTTTTAATCTCTTTCATTTCTCATCTTTTTATTTTCGTTTTATTTTTAGGCCGAAGCTGGAGAATATATTTAGGTGAGGAAAAAAAGTCAAAAAGTCTCGAGACTTATCTTGAGACCTCTGGACTTGGTCTTGTCTTGTCAGCCCCCGGGTCTCGTCTTGTTTTGGTAACGGTCTCAGACGAGGTCTCGAGAGAACTTGTCTCGTCCCCATCACTAACTCTGTTCTGTTCAGCTGTTTTCTTTTATCTCATTTTACCTGTAGGTCAGATATTGTCATAATCTTCGGGATGCACACAATCCTAACCCTGGAAACGTCGGTTGGAAAGATTCAATCATTTAGTATCACTCGATCACTGTCTATCACTCGCCGTACGGTATGCCCATGCAGACATATTGGTTGATTGATTGATTACTGCAGTCCCATGTAGACATAGATTGGAAGCCTAAGAACCAAAATGCGAGAATGTTCATATTCTACAAGTGAGAAATCAAGTAGCTAGGCCTACACATATTCAACTGCGATACCGCGAAATCTCTGGAATAACGAATCGAATAGGACCGGAATATTGGTATTCGGATTGGTCAAATACTTGTCGAACCTCAACCCGACAGACCTAAAGCGTAACTTTGATCTCTTGACCAATGGGTAAGTGGTATTCTAGCGCAGTCCAATTCGTTAATCATCGAGTTGTGCAGTAGCATCCGACATTCGATAAGCTGAAGCCTCCAAGTCCTTATTTAAATACTCGCGTGTGGCATAAAGAACCGGGAGATTTAGATGCCTAGTTTGTATAGCTGATCAGAGGCACTCCATAGAAGCAATATTCTCTTCTTCGAATTCTTCATTTGCATTTCCCGGTTCCTATTGCCATACGCGAGTACTAGCGCGTGGCTGGGTGCTCGTTGGCCATGAATCGGAGGGTCTGGGGCACTACAACGAGAGGTAAAACCTATTGTAGACGTATGGGAGGAGCCACGATATGCTACGAGCACACTGAGCCTCTGAACGGTACGTGTGAGAAATAAACATTGTTTCTATCCATCAGCAGTATAAGTTTCACGGCGCTAATAAACCTCTGTATTTATTGAGAGATTCTCCGAATTAAAGCCAGCCAAATAAGATATATATGAACTCAAAATATATTTCTTGGCCTTCAGAAGGTTTACTTCATGGATTGAAATACTTCACGTAATCATTTGAGTTACAAGCATCGTCAACGAGTGTTATTCTAAAAGAGAGAAAGAGGCGACTATGAGCGCGTTAAGCTATTATACTATAATCATATGGAGGCTTTCCGGGGATGCACCTCAGGTGGCGGTGGGTGGCAGTGCTACTGCCATTGGGCCCTCGTGCTGCGCCAAGTGGTCTATTTGAGAAGATAAAATCCGTTTGCAGCTACTGTTCGGTGATAGCTGAGTGCGGTACTTCAATTTAAAGCCGTTCAACTCCACTAGACGTTGAACCAGCCTTACCTACTTATGTAGAGAGGATTATTATACCAGGACGCAGGAGGTGTTTAATCTTTGGCTCTCAGGATGTTGATCAGTTGTCTAAGGGTATTAATGAAGAAAGATTTCAAAGAAATAATACTTTGGATTTATAGATGGTTATTTTCGTGGGAATAGCGGCCAAATCGGGGAGACGTTTCACAGACTAGAAATGTTGGGAGGGGTGTGTCTTGACTATACAAATTCTGAACAATTAACATGTACAGAGGTCAGAAAAATAATTTGGACATTTTATGCTCGGTGATCGTACTCGTGATGGAGGGCTTGAAAAAGAAATTCTTTTGACGACAAAAGACTTATTTCTCGTGAGATTGGTGGTTTGGGGAGCGCAAGGGGGTGGGCAATGCTGACCTGCACCATTTTCGGAGTATGGCTGTAGGTAATATCTTTTGGGTAAAACGCCATCAAAATACGGTGTTTGTAGGTATAAATATATCCTAGGGCATTCCATCAATTATTACCTATATATCGCTGTACATGTAGTATTCGGGATTGAGGGACTTGCCCGCAGACTCGTAGATATTCTTGTTGATAGAACCTAGAGGTGTCATGCTCAAGCATGTGAAGATATCGGTACGTCAACGCGGGGGTGCTGTCGGGGAGGTAACATCGTCTTCGGAGTGCTTGAACCGTCCCTGACTCGGACTCCAATAGCGACGGTCGAGACCCTCGGAGAAATGAAGTCGCGGAAGCCTATAATTTGTTATCCTAGCCCCTTTGTAACGGGTGTGTGCGTATGGGAGCGCGATCATTAGTTCTCACTCGTGTGATAGGGGGTTGGTGATAGCTTGGCGAGGTTTCGAGTGAGAATAGGTGATTCAAAGATCCACCATTTGACTGATTGATAACTTCATTACTCGAATGCAACCTGGGTTTTTGACGAGGCGGAGAAAGGTCCACCATCTTCGAGTATGTGTAGGGTTTCATAGACTTTTAGCAGCATTTTCTTTGCTCGCAAGGCTAGGATTCTTGAGTCTAACTTTCCGTCCTCTGTTGTTTCTGGATTGTGTGGCCCAGGCCTGCAGGAGGCTACTCGGGTCGGGCAGATCAAGCAAGTGCTTGATCAATTGAGGTGCGTCTGCCTCGTATGGTACATAAACCCGCTTACTCATGAGTAAATGGGCGGTGTAATAAGATTCTCTACCACAATTAGCTCCCGCAAATCGTGTTTTCTTGTAATGGTACGTACCGAAATGTAAGTATAAGGTATACCTCCAATGTTGCTAAATTCCTATCGGCAACATCAATCCTACTATGTTTACCTCAACCTAGAGTCTGGTTGTAATATCGGCGACTACCATTCCTTGAGCCCCTCGAGGTAAGGCCTCAATCTTGGACCAAAGTATTATTATTCCACTGAACTTAGTCACTTTGAGAAAAGCGTTGGCCTGGGCTACCAAGCATCAACCAGTTGTTCAAGTACGCCGTTCATGTAAAATTCTGGTAGTGAAATGGATTCCTACATGAGCGGGGCTAACGAGTTTGCTCGCGGTGGTGACGTTGTGGGGTGGGTTTTATTATATATAAACTTAGATATAAGGAGTGTAGAATAGTGGTTGTTCTACATACACCTTTACTCGCACCATACCGCTGTATTTCTTTATCTCCTTTATCTCGCTTATCTCACTTGGATGATTGTATTTCATTAATATGTGACGTGACAGAGGTATTGTGTCTGGGTGGCCGTCCCTGTGGTGTCGGGAAAGTAAACCTATGGTCTCTCATGATGCTTAGAAATTTGAATTATCCACACGCCCGAGTTCCGACGACTTGATCATATAATTACATGACCTGTGATAACAGCGAAAAACCTGCCAAGCAGCATCACGTGAGTAAGTCGAGACTCGGCCAGACTGGTAGATGCAAATTCCCCTGGAGCCTGGTATCAATCGTGTTATTCGCCCCGGTTTGGAAGCTGTTGGCATATGCCATATATATATATGATTGTAACAAGAAGAAACGTGCAGGGAAGGTCGACCGACGACAACCCTAGCCCTAACACCCCGCCTGTTTCAGCCCCCGCTTGGCCTAGCTATATACATAGAACTTTATCAAAATCCTACGGTCCATCCGTTGCACCTAAAAATGTCTTCTTCAGAGACCTCTGCAGATTCTAAATTGACAACCACATCCCCCAAGAAGGACCCGCTCGATGACCCACCCCCATACCTCGGCTCCAACTCCACGGGTATCTCCCTGTTATCCTTGCTCATACTTCATATGACTGACTCGATAGGGAACGCCATCTGCTCAAGCGGCCTCATAGACTTCTCGCATCTATCCACACTGACGGCCGAGCAGCTGGTCAGGTTCGACGAGGAGCTCGTACCGCTGTGCCGTCGGTGGATGGCGCGGTCGGACAATGGAATGCCGATGAAAGAGTTCCGTGACTGGCTGCGCGGGTACGGTTTCTTTGTGTCTATGGATAGAGGCAAGTACAGGCAAAGAGCAGCAGTGGAAGGGCGTGAGCTAGGTGTAAGGCTGGCCGACATGGTAGCATTCAGTATGACAACATGGGATGCAGAGGGCGTGCTTCGAACAACAGCCTTTTGGTCTACGTTGAGAGAATTAGTGGAGTTGAGGGGGTTATCGAGTAAGATTTAAAGGGGAGAAGTGGGGATTGGGGGAGTGGGGTAGGGGCTCTGAGCTAGGGGAGTTGTCCTATCTCGAGAGCCCTGGGTATGGAATAACAGCCGGTATGAGATACGAGTGAAGAGCGACTTGGATGCAGAGTTGAGAGTCCTCCACAACTGGTGATATATACTTTCTCTGTTCTTATCTAGGACTATACACTCAAATGTTAAAGAACCTTTATTTGGTGATTGTGAGAATATCCAACCACAAGAAGCCCTGATGTCAAACTCTTTCTTGATCTGAAAGCAAAAATTCGAGTAGACATCCTCAATCCTGTAATACCCCTTGCTCTGGAAGCGACCGGGCGGGGGTGTGTTTTCGGGGGCGATTCGAACATGGGCCCCTTGATATCATTTGTGTAGCTTCTCTGATATTAGTTCCCCGTGAGATCAAGTCTCTCTGCAAAAACGTTCGTGACTCGAATTTCGGAGTGAGGTGTGTTGATGCGCAGTATGGGCGAATCTGGGATATCGGGGTTTATGATGATGCTGAGGTTCGACAACGTAACAAAAGATATCATATGAATATGTACAGCCACGCTGCAAAAGTGTTCGTGATTCTGATTTCGGAGTGAGACATTTCTTCATATGTAACCGTGGCAGACCATCAAAACCCCCCGAATTAGAGATCAATAACCTACGTTTGCGTATATATAGTCACGGACCATATTACATATTTTTCGTTCTTCACGGGCACGCCACACTACACACTGACATTAAAACCAAATCGCGGGCACTTTTGCAGAGTGGCTGTATGTAGCCAGTTTCAATGGTACATGTACATAGATACCAGATGGATACCATGAAGGTCCACCGTCAGTATCATCAGCTGTAACTGTTGGTTACGGCTGCCATTGATTGCTCCTGGGGTCCTCCGGCTAATTGACTTGAAAATATCTCGCCCTGAAATCAGACCTACCCAACGCCTTTGCAATGCAGCTGTATTTTACGTACTTACCGTCCGATATCAGCTTCTTGGGTGCTGGTTAGTGTGTTGGTTCACGATCTCCGAATGTATCGTGCAGGTAGATGTCGTGTCCTTCGTAGGGCGGTGATATATATATGCCTGTGCCCATCTCGTATCACCTCCGGATCCATCGACATGTCCCCATGACGAAGGCTAGATGGTAGAGCTTGGTGCTACCATCTAGTCTCATTGCTTGAGATGATTGCTGTGCTTAGATGTTCATGGTTCATTTAGCGATAATTGAGTCTGACTACGAATTGGGTAAAAAAGGGTTTACCAGGTAATATGATAGACGATCGGGGCCGTTGTTCCTTTGAAAAAAACACATGATTTACTCGTGGGTCTATTAGATGTGGCATTCAACAAGGTTGCAACTCAAAAAGTAATACACAGATATACTCAATCGAGATAAGATAAATATCTCATGGTTGGGGAAAAGATACACAGAGGAAGTCATTCGCTCTAGATCTCTGGGCATTCATCTAAGTCTAAATGCCGGGTACCTTCCGGTTATACCTCCACCGAACTGCACCTCATATCCTGTGTGTTATCTCGAGGTCCTGATGAGCATGGTTATATGAGTACAATCAAGATATTCCGTAATTCTCCCGCCTTGAGTTAGCGAACGGTATTACAATCACTTGTATGCATCCAGAAGTGAAGATCAGCATACATGGCCGCTTGGAGGGGCAGGGTAAGTGGCCTATATAGCTGGTATGTGCTTCTTGCCAGTCAGGATTAAGCGGTGCACGTTGTGATCTCATGCATGTTCCGAGTCGGATGAGGACGTCGACGGACCGGCGCTACTTGGAGTGGTACTAGAATACTATGTAACAGTGAATTATATTTGAGTTAGAACACCATTCGGCAGGTCCTGTCGCAAGACACATAGATTTAACGCTAATCCAGAAGTCCTCACTTGGCTTGGTTGTTTAGGAACTCCGGATTCCGGAATGCCCAACTTCTTCCGATCCCGCGCGATCTCTGGACGTTCGAATCTGGTGTGGCGCCCTGCCGGATAAAGGTCGTTTTAAAGCGACAAACCTCCGAAACGGACAAGAGAACGAGACTTGTTATTGAGTGCCTGTGCTCATATGTTATGTAAGCCCACAACATGGAAAGAAAAGGTATAGTCACAGAGGGTTTGCTATATAAATTCAATACAATGTTCACGAAATTACTGCAGGATATATATCAACTACTATATTATCTCACTGATTGATTCTAAGATACACCAATCGATCGATAAACACTTGATAGACTTGATATGTATTTGCGTCTTCCCATCGGACTGGAGTCACCGAAGGTTCCTTCCTGGAGATTTACTGTCTCCTTGGACATGAGATTGAAGACTGGCGTGAGCCGAGGTATTCTCGGGAATGGATCCATATCGATCGGGGGTGCCGTCATCAGCTGGACTTGTCGTGATTCTGAGCCACTGGACCGTGCCATGAATCCCATGACCACTTTGAACCAGGGGACGGACACTCTCCTGGCACCGTCAACCAGATCTCATACCCCCAAGCCTTTGTAACAAGCAGAGATAGGGATGGCAGCCCCGCGAACAACTTGCTTTAGGCTAAGGTTGAAATAGTGCGCAAAGACATAAAGCCTTGTCGTGTCTGATAGGTTCAAGTTTATGGTTTTACCTATTAAAACCAATTTCTGAAGAATTCGCCTACCTGCTTTAGTGTAGGTTCTGCCAGGCTTATCGTCGGCGGTAGCACACCAACATGTATCCGTTTCGATGTGCCCGCACTCGGTTGCTGGGTTATTATTGTCTTCTTGAGCTGGCCTTGGGACTGCCTTACAGATCCCTTTTCCTCGGGGCGTTGTGCGACCATTGCGGATAGGACCTTTTTGTTGGATGGCATTTGAGTCTGTAGAAGAAGAATGTTGGGGAAGGTTGGGAGTTTAATTCCTTTTCAGCGGCAAATAGGAGGATTATACTCACCACTAGTCATATAAACTCCCCCGAGCCTAGGATACCACACCGCGGCCGCTTAACTAAAGCACAGTAGATATGCATGTAACAGCACCGTGCCGCCACGCCGTCTTAATCCACAGGAAATAACTCGCCTTCGACGCCAAGACACAGTATGCCCGCTACGAGGCAGCTGTATCTCCCGCGACGACACAGTCCTATTTCAAAACATACTATTTGAGCTTTTACTCTGCCTTTGTCAACAGGAAAAAGCACTGATCCTCGCCAGGTTACAGCAGTATATGAACATTCACGTCTTTAAGCTCAAGGCAAACATTGCTCGCCTCTCTGGGTCATGAGTGATCACTCGCCTGCCAACACCTCCCCTGCACTCAATCAGTCTGGCTACCCGTACCATCCTATGTCACAGCGCGAAATCTATGGCTCTGGGTACTTGTTGGGGGTGGCCCTCCACCCTATCCCAATTTCCTTATCACAGAATATCACCCGGTCGCCGATCGCTTCCTCGTGTTGGGGAGATGTCTTGGCCGTAGTGATTGTGGCAAGCTTAAGGTCTAGCTAGAATACCTACTGTTTAATGGTACCATGGTTCTCTGCCAAGAAGATTATTGTTGTATGAAAGGGCTGCCAAGTTCCCTCTTATATTAATGCAAGACATGATAAGCGTCGCGCAGGGGTCGCACGCCACTCTCCACAACGCTGCTTCTGATTTGTCAGGGATGCCCCACCCGGGCTCCCCTCCCCAAGTGGGTGGGCTGAAGTAGCCCACTGGTAATCACAGGAAATCACTCGGTTACCATGAGATGCCCTTCAAGCACCCGACAATAATAACCCTAACCCCAGTTTTTCCATGATATCAGCTGCCTGCCGCCAGTAAACACGCCCTGTTGCACACCATATATGAGGTCATATATAAGCCTGCCCTTTTGCCACGGCGCCCTGGCATGTGTGTATGTAGTCTAGGAAAGGGTGTTAGACGTAGATCTAAATATGGGGGGCTAAGCGAGGGCAAAGGCAGGATGGAGGCTACGAAGGGTCCGAGGCTAGACGAATTAGAAGACGAAGGTATGTACCAGTATATATATTGAAGAAGAAAGGGGTATATATATTGAGGTAAATAGCAAGAAGGCTGCGTGGAGAAGAAGACCTAGTACCTATGCCCTGAGCAGACATACCGACAAAGTCGCTCTTGGCAACCCCGAGATTTGGTAGCCACCACTTAGCCACCATTTTGCTTAGATATCCAGTCCCGCCTTACCATCCCATTATAACGAGACACAACAAAATTGATACCTTTCGTATAAATTCGCATATTCCAATATGTCTCCGAATACCACACTACAAATAGAGCGGTTAAGAGAGAAATAGAGAACGTGGTCGAGGCAGCCGATACCTGGAGTGCAGGAAGGAGAAGGAAAGCGGCAAGAAAGAGGGGCATGCCGGGCGCGGTCAGGAACCTGGAAACCCAAGTGGGAAAAGAATGGAACAAGATTGAAAAATGGAAAGCCCTGCATAGGGAGGAGAAGAAATGGGAGAAAGAAGCGAGAGAAGAAATGGAAGTGGATATAAGAGAGTACGATAAAAAAGGAATGGAGAAGAAAAGACAGGAGCACCGGTCCGAGGGCACCGACGAAATAATCATGTACAGCGATGGGTCCAAGAAAAGCGAAGGTACAGCAGCAGGAGTATGCAGACTGAGCGACGAGGGAGAGGTCATAAGGAGCATAGGCTTCAGGTTAGGGAAGAAAATGGAAATCATGGACGCAGAAATGGTAGGGATCAAGAAAGCAATAGAAATAGGCATGAAAGACGCCGCCAGGGAAAGGAAGAGCACTATTACAGTACTGTAAGGCGGTGGACGATGGCCTCGGTTAGAGGGAGATAAGAGTATAGGGCGGTCGGCCTAAGCACACAACAGCGGTCGCTAGAACTTCGGATACGAGTTCGAAGCGAGGAATGGTCGTACGTCGGGTAGGACTACGAGATGGAACAGCGGGTACGATAAAGTACGATAGTAAAAGATAACAGCGTTTATTGATAATAACAGCGGCTCCGAAGAGGAAAGAAACAGCGATCTAAAAGACAAAGTATTCGTTCACCTATTTACTAGTAAGGTTGAACAAGGAGAGAAGGAAAGAAAGACAAAGGAGACGACGGGCGCTATATATACAAGGCAACATGACTAATCCGCATATGAAAACTCTTCCCTGTCCCTTCCTTCCGATTCCGTTCCCTTCCAACCCGACTCTTGGCGCGCCGTGACATAAAGTACCCTCCTCCTTCAGGCCTGACTCCTGTTAGGCCTAGGCTTGCGGGGGTATTGAGTGTGGAACAGGTTGACGTCTTCGAGTCACCGGGGTTGCCATGAGGCATCGGCGTACCCAGCGTAACGGACCAAATATTGAAAGCGTCCTCGTAGTCGGCGGGAGTCCACGACGGCGTCTACTTCCCATTCTTGTTCTCCTTCTACTTCGACTGGCGGCGGCGGCGGTGGTTCTTGTCCGGGTACGGGGTCCTGGGCGGCGAGAGACAGCAACGAAACATGGAAGACAGGGTGTACCTTCATGGAGGCGGGCAGCTTGAGCTCGTAAGCGTAAGGGTTGATCCTTCGTTTGATCTCGTATGGGCCGATCTGCTTCCAATCCAGTTTCTTTGAAGGCCGCTGGGTGTGGAGGTTCCTAGTGCTGAGCCAGACCTTATCCCCAACTTCATACTTCGGCGCGGGTGTGCGGTGTGCGTCGGCGAACTCCTCTTGTATTTTTTGGGATCGAAGCATCTCCGTGCGGAGGAACTCAAAAACTTGTGACATGTCGCGGGCCATACTGTTGGCTTGGTCCTCCTGCGTGGTTCGTCCGTGAGTGAGAGGGCCGAAGGTCATGCGCGGGTGTTTGCCGTAGTTAGCCTCGAAGGGAGACATCTTAGTGGTCTCGGAGGTGTGGTTGTTCGCCGCAAACTCAGCCATCGGGAGGAATTGACTCCAGTCGTCCTGTTGGTAAGACACATAGGCTCGGAGGTATTGTTCCATCACTGCGTTGATCCTTTCCGTCTGGCCATCGGTTTGAGGGTGGAAGGCCGTGGAGTATCGGGGCTTGATTTGCAGGCGGGCGCAAAGGCACCTCCAAAAGTCCGACGTGAACTGTGTGCCACGGTCGGAGACGATGTTATCCGGGAGGCCATGCAACTTCCATACGTGGTCCAGGTACAGGCGGGCCACTTCCTGCGCGTTGGCTTCTTCCGTCGTGGGCAGGAGGTGGCGCATTTTGGTCAATCGGTCGACTATGACCAAGATGGCGTTATGGCCGTTCGAAGCGGGGAGACCGGTGACGAAGTCCATTGATACGTCGGACCATGGGGCCGCGGGGATCGGTAGGGGGCGGAGGACACCTTGTTGGCGGTTGCGGAGGCCTTGGACTGTCGGCAGAGGTAGTGATTTGGACGTGATTGGTCGATTCCTCATAGTGGGCCAGTGGTAATTGCGGGACCCAGGAGTTCGAGTCTTAGCGTCCTGGGTGGCGGTGAGGCATCGTGGTGGTCGATGGTAGTCGGAGGTCGGCGTCATTTGGTACGAAGATGGCTCCTCGGTATAGGAGCCACCCCTCGGGGGACTGGGAACACTCCGAGAGGGAAATCTCCCTGGAGTGCTTGGTGCCATCGTTCAGCATTTTGAGGATCTTGGTGGGAAAGCTGTCAACTTGGTAAGCATGGGTCAACATTTCCTGAACAGAGGACGATCCTTGGGCGGCTTCATTTGCGAAAGAAGCCGACAACAAACCGAGCTTTATTTCTGTGGCCAGATTTTCCGTCTTCAACATCACCTGCGACTGGTGGGCGAGCCTTTCATCCCCTTCCTTGGGGAGATCTCCTGATCTCCTGGTCAATGCGTCGGGTTTACCTCCTTGTTTGCCTGGTCGGAACTGGATGACAAAGTCGAAGCGGGATAGAAACTCGGACCATCGGGCTTGGCGACGGTTCAGCATCTTCGTGGTCATGAAGGCTTCCAGGTTCCGATGGTCGGACAACACCTTCACTGGGAATCGTGCGGATTCCAGGTAGTGGCGCCATTCCTCAAACGCTCGGATGATAGCCAGGAGTTCCTTGTCGTAGATCTCGTAGTTACACTCCGGGGGGGAGTGCTTCTTGGAGAAGAAGGCTACGGGGTGGAGAACACCTTCGTCATCGTATTGCGACAAGATTGCGGCCGAGACGTAGTCGGAGGCATCCGTCTCGACGGTGACTGCGCGGTCCGGGTCAAAGTGCCGGAGAATTGGGGCGGAAGTGAAGGCGTCCTTGAGTTTTTGGAATGCCTGTTGGGCTTTCATTGTCCACTCGAACTTGACTCCCTTCTTAGTGAGGGCCGTGAGGGGGCTTGCCACTCGGGAGTAACCCTTGATGAATCGTCGATAGAAGTTCGCAAAGCCTAAAAAGGCTTGAACCTCCTTGAGGGTTTCCGGTGATTCCCAGTCCTGCACCGTGGAGACCTTTGCGGGGTCCATCTTCAGTCCTTCGGGGGTGAGAATCATGCCCAGGTATTTAGTTTCCTGAACATGGAACTCACATTTTTCCGGCTTTAGGTGGACATCGTTGTTGGCCAAGATAGTCAGGATCCGCTCGACGTGTTCCTCGTGCTTCTCCAAGGTATCGGAGTAGATGAGGATGTCATCAAGGTAGGCCGTCACAAAATCGTCCAGATGGGGGCGCAGGAGGGTGTTGATCCAATGTTGGAAGGTCGCCGGGGCATTGGTCAGTCCAAACGGCATCACCGTGTATTCGTAGAGGCCCTGCCTGGTCCGAAAGGCGGTTTTCCACTCGTCACCCTCCTTGATGCGAATTTGGTGGTAGCCTTCGCGTAGGTCCAGTTTGGTGTAATACTTGGCCTTGGCTACCTGCATCAGGGTCTCGGGGAATAGCGGCAACGGGGTGCGGTTTTTGATGGTCATCTGATTGAGCTTGCGGTAGTCCACGCAGAGACGTAGCGATCCATCGGCCTTCTTGATGAACAAGATTGGGGCACCGGCAGGGGACTCGGAGTAGCGGATGAAACCTCGCGACAGGTTCTCGGTGATGTAGACCCGGAGGGCCTTCAGTTCCTCCCTGGTCATGTTGTACATGGGACCGAAGGGGGGTTCTTGACCAGGTTCCAGGGCTATGGCATGGTCCTGGGTTCCGTGCGAGGGCAGGCGGTTCGCTTCTGTCTTGGAGAAGAGGGCTCCGAATTTCTGGTAGCGGAGCGGCAGATGATCAAGCGTGGGGTCGGCTCCCTTCAGGACTGCATCGATGGCCCGGAGCGAAGCACAGAACAGTGATCCCTTCCTGTTTTTGATGAGGCGGTGGAAGGGAGCGGCAGCTATGGAGCATACCGAGATGGGCGATGAGGGTGTCGGCGGTGGGCGAGCGGGCGCGTGCACCCTGGCGGGAGCGGGGGATGCCAAGCAGTTGCGGCAGAACTTCGAGTCGAAGGTGACTTGATTGTCCTTGGGCCGGAGGCAGACGTCATGGCGGCGCATCCACGGAATTCCCATGACGATCGGGAAGTGGCCTAGCTTCGTCACGAAGAACGGGGCGTCCTCTTGGTGACCTCCGATATTCAGGGAGAGCTTCGCTATGTGCGTTACTGCTCCTGACTCGATCGGTCGGCCATCAATGACTTCCAGGGCTCTGGCTTCGCGGAGTGGGGTGATGGTGATGCGGTGGGCCTTCGCGTATTCAGAGTCGATGAAGGCGTACCCAGAGGCTCCGGTGTCGATGAGGGCCCTGGCGGCGATGGGGGTGGACCCAGGTTGTGAGAGGAGGCAGTCGAGGGCGAGTTGATCCTCAGACAATTCCTCCTCCTTGAGGGTGGCGGCGGCGGAGACTGCGAGTTTGGGTGCTGGTGGTGGTGGCTTCTGCCCCTTTGGTTTGCCAATGTTTACCAAAGGGGCATGGCTTTTAAAGCCGGTTGGGACTTGGAAACAGCGGCGGCGGGCGGAAGGACAGCGGGTGTTGATACGGTGGCAGGCATGGGGGCGACAGGGGCGGGGGACCTCCAGTTGGCGACGGAGTGGGCCTTGTGGGGTCGGTGTTTGGGTTTGGGTGGCGCGGTGACCTGGGCGAGTTTAGTTTGTAGCTCCCTGATCTGGTCACCAGCCATGACAACCTCGACTTGAGCGTCCTCGAGCTGGTCTTGCGTTTCCTTGAGCGAGGCTTGTAGTTCCTCGACGGAGTCTTGCAGTTCCAGAGCGTCGAACTGGGCGTCTTCGAGTCTTTGTTGGAGGTTTTCGACCTCCGCGGCGGCGGTGGGAGCGGGAGCGGGAGCGGGATCGGAATTGGCGGTGAGGGCAGAGAGACAGGCGGTAAGGAGTTCGTGGGCCTCGGTGAGTTCGATCCCACAGTCCATCTCTTCTGGGAGCGGGCCGTAGACTTCCAAGAAGACCTGGAGGCGGGCGACGAGAGCAGTAGTTGGGGTGGCGCCGTAGCGCGTTGTCCTGTCGACGATTGTCTCGTCTTGGGTGGGGCCCGTGGAGGCAGCAGCGAGGTGGCCGAGTTCATACCCGGTGGTGGTGACGGCGAAGCGACACTCATGGTTGAGGTCGTATTTGCCGGAGTATCGGGCCAGATCGATATCTGCGCCGTAGGGTCGGGGTCCGAGGAGGTTGGCTACCTCTACTCTGGAGGAGCGTTTAAAGAGGACGAGGTAGCAGTAATCTCGTCTGCGGTGGAGAGCGCGGATGGTGCGCCAGGAACGGGTGGTGAAGTAGGTTTTGACCGGCGTTGGTACCGGGTAGGGTCCTTGTGGGACGAGGGAGAGCGAGGTAGTGAGTGTTGGCCACTCAGGTTGGGGAACATATTCCCAAGTGTCTTCGGACGCCATTACGGCGTGGTGGGGATTGTGTGGGTAGGTGTAACGGCGTACGGGACCGACCCCAGTCTGGTCCCGTTCCTTGTTTCCTTGTTCCTGTTTCCTGTTTCCTTGGCCTCGTTTCCTGTTCCTCGTGCTCTGTTTCTTGCTTTCCTGTCTCTGTTTCCCTGTTCCCTTGCCGTCGGGTCACATCCTGCTGGCCTGTTAAATGTCTTTCTCTGTTTCTGGCAAACCATCCTGTATCTATCCTCGCTAGCCCCTAGTCTCCCGCTCCTGAGTCCTAGTTTGCCCGATCCCCTGTAGGCTCTTCCCTGCTCTGGCTTTACCCTGTCAACCTTTTATCGTCATGACTATTCAACCCGGGCGTATTGGAAGATGGCTTTGACTGAAGCACATCCTGCACGGAAGGTTTCTATGTCTTGCCACGCCCGATCCTCTTACCATCCTCCGATCCCGTTGCGCCATTGAGGTAATGCCCAGCCCTAGCGTCTGCCTCACATGTCGCTAGGGTATTTGCCGATCGATTCCAGTCCGTCTTTCCGTCCCGTCTCTGTCGCCTTTCGCGCCTCGCCTCGTCCTGCTCTGCTATGACTCCTGTACTTTCCTAGTTCGCTCTAGCTTCTGTCTTCGTTCCTGTCGCTGTTCTCGTTCCTGTCTCTGTCTCGCTTCTGTTCTCCGTTCCTGTTTTCCTCTGCGTTCCTGTCTCCGTTCTTCGCCTGTTCTTTTCTCGTTCTCGTTCTCGTCTCGTTCTGCTTTTCCTGTCTCGGCTCTGCTTCTCCGTTCTCGTTCTTGCGTCGTCTGGATTAATCAGCGGCGTTATGATTCTTGTATATAAGGGGGCCCTCTCTCTCTCTTCGAGGGGCTTTCCTTTTAGTTCTCTAGCCTTTTCTTCCCTGTATCTCCAGTACGATTCAATTCAGTCTTTCGCGCAGAATCGTTTCCTCGTAAACCGCGTTCTTCCTCCCTCACCGCGCCGAGGGAGGACTCCTGAATCCTCGTCCTCGCTTCGCGTCCTGGCTCCGCTTCCCTTAGAGCCTGACCTGTTCTCGTTTCTGGTCCTGTTCCGCCTGTGTCTGCGTCGTCGCTCCGCTTCCCCTAGAGCCTGTCCGTGTCCTGTTCCCTCGCCTCTGACTCTGCCCTGCCAGGCCGCGGTCATGCCCCGTACCTAGCCTGGCTGCCCTGCCCGTTCTGTTCTTGCCCGCCTCTGACTCCGCCTCGCCTTGCCGTTGTCATGCTTCCTGTTAGCCTGGCCTCCTGCTGCCCGACCATCGCTCTCGTCTGGTCGCGTGCCCTGTCTCCCGCCCCGTTCCTCCCCTGCTATCGCCTCCAACTAACCGTCCCTGATCCAGTCCTCGGTCGACTCTCTTCTGTTAGCCATCGCGCCTGTCTGGCTTAGAGTCCTCGTCGTTCTGTTTCTCCTTTCTTCCACCAGCTAGGGGGTGAACCCTAGCACTCGTCCTGTCCTGCTCTGTCCCTCGGTCCCCGTCCCTCGCCCTGCTCCCTTCGCCCTGCCGCCGACTCCTGTCCTGTCCTGTTTCCCGTCCCGTCCCTAGTCCCTGTCGGCGGCGCCCGTTCTCAGTCCTGTCCTCGACCACCTGGGGGGTGAACCCCAGGACCCACCTATCCTCGTCCTCGCTCCCGGTCCCCGTCCCCGCTCCCGTCCCGCTTCCCGTTCCGTCCTGAATCCATCTCCTGCCGACCACGCCCGCCAAGAACCTTAGTCGCTACGAATCTACGAGGGCCCCTTCACGAAGACACTCTCTTCCACGAAGCAACGCCGTTCGCCCGTAACACTAAGAAAAGACTATCAAGGGCACCAGATGGATATCCACGACCTGAATCCTGGGAAAATTTTTTTCGTTTAAGTTCTTTGTTCATGGTGCTTTATATAATGAACCCGCTTTAATCTATGTCTCCCGTACGCCTACCTTTGAATTCTGCTTACCATCCTCCTCCCTTATAGTTCTAGTCGATCGCGGACGATCGATCTTGATGGGGGGGTAGTCTGTAACGGCGTACGGGACCGACCCCAGTCTGGTCCCGTCTTGGGTTTCCTTGTTCCCGTTTCCTGTTTCCTTGGCCTCGTTTCCTGTTCCTCGTGCTCTGTTTCCTGTTTTCCTGTCTCTGTTTCCCTGTTCCCTTGCCGTCGGGTCACATGGCCCTGTTCATGTCTCTCTGTTTCCTTGGCCGAACCATCCTGTACCCCTATCCTCGCTTAGCCCCTAGTCTCGCTCCTGAGTCCTAGTTTGCCCGATCCCCTGTAGGCTCTTCCCTGCTCTGGCTTTACCCTGTCACCTTTACCGTCATGACTATTCAACCCGGACGTATTGGAAGATGGCTTTGGTACCTGGAAGCACATCCTCTGACCCAAGAAGGTTTCTATGTCTTGCTACGCCGATCCTCTTACCATCCTCCGATCCCCGTTGACTTCGTGAGGTAATCTGCCCAGCCCTAGCGTCTCGCATGTCGCTAGGGTATTCTTGCCGATCGATTCCAGTCCGTCTTTCCAGTCCCCGTCTCTGTCGCCGCCGCCTCGTCCTGCCCTCGTCTCCTGTCTCGTTTCCCTGTCTCTCCTGTACTTTCCTAGTTCGCTCTAGCTTCTGTCTTCCGTTCACTGCTGTCGTTCTGTCTCTGTCTCGCTTCGTTCTCTCCGTTCCTGTTTTCCTCTGCGTTCCTGTCTCCGTTCTTCGCCTGTTCTTTAAATGCCGTTCTCGTTCTCGCTTCGCCTCGTTCTGCTTTTCCTGTCTCGGCTCTGCTTCTCCGTTCTCGTTCTTGCGTCGTCTGGATTAATCAGCGGCGTTATGATTCTTGTATATAAGGGGGCCCTCTCTCTCTCTTCGAGGGGCTTTCCTTTTAGTTCTGAAGCCTTTTCTTCTTTGTATTCCGCGTACGATTCAATTCAGTCTTTCACCTAGAGAATCGTTTCCCTCGTAGACCACGTTCCTTCCTCCGGGGCTCCTCGCCTCGGGGGAGGACTCCTGAATCCTCGTCCTCGCTTCGCGTCCAGGCTCCGCTTCTTCTAGAGCCTGTCCAGTCCCGTTCTTGTCCGCCTGTGTCTGCGTCGTCGCTCCGCTTCCCTTAGAGCCTGTCCGAGAACCTTTGTTGTTCTGTCTTCCCTCGCCTCTGACTCTGCCCTGCCAGGCCATTTGTCGTCTGCACCCAGCCTGCCCTGCCCGTTCTGTTCTTGCCCGCCTCTGACTCCGCCTCGCCTTGCCGTTGTCATGCTTCCTGTTAGCCTGGCCTCCCTGTCCCACGGCCCGACCATCGCTCCTCGTCTGGTCCGCCGTGCCCTGTCTCCCGCTCCCGCTCCTCCCGGCTATCGCTCCAACTAGCCGTCCCTGATCCAGTCCTCGGTCGACTCTCTTCTGTTAGCCATCGCGCCCTGTCTGGCTTAGAGTCCTCGTCCTTGTTCTGCTCTCCCTTCTTCCACCAGCTAGGGGGTGAACCCTAGCACTCGTCCTGTCCTGCTCTGTCCCCCGGTCCCCGTCTCTCGCCCTGCTCCCTTCGCCCTGCCGCCGACTCCTGTCCTGTCCTGTTTCCCGTCCCGTCCCTAGTCCCTGTCGGCGGCGCCCGTTCTCAGTCCTGTTCTCGACCACCTGAAGTGAACCCAGGACCCACCTATCTCGTCACTCGCCTCGGTCCCGTCCGCTCCCGTCCGCTCCCGTTCCGTCCGAATCCATCTCCTGCCGACCACGCCCGCCAAGAACCTTAGTCGCCATATTCTACGAATCTCTGAGGCCCGCCGAAGACACTCTCTTCCAACGCCGTTAATGCCCATGGCGGAAACGCGGGAGTTTTTGGAGTAATATCTCATGGGATTTCACAGGGAGAAAGACGTCTTCTTGGAGTTTAGAGGAGGCAAAAAGCTTAATCGTGAGGCCAGAATGTTTGGGAGCCAGCTGCGAAGAGACGTACTGGAGGCAACCTTCGACGAGGAAGAGCCCCCCACAGCCAAAAGGCAGCGTTTAGAGAACGCTGAACGTCTGGCAATAGATTCTCAGGTCTTGGAATATACAAGAGACAGATCGGATTTGAACTTCCCGAAAATGCACATGCTGTCTCACTTCCGCAGTCATGTCATCAAGCTGACAGCATCAGTTTTTCACCGAATTTGGGCGAGGCAAGTCATAAGGCTATAAAAGTGGGATACAAGCGGTCGAATAAAGTGGATGCTTCAGAGCAAATCCTCACTCATATAGCGACGGTTGAGAGTTTCGCGGTGGCGGAACTAAACCTCTTGGAAGGGCAAAGGAAGGACGCGATACGTCGGCCAGCAGATGCGATACGTCACCCCCCAGACGACTTACGGCGTTTAGGGTCCCTTACACGTGGAGATATTGCTAATACTGTAGGAAAGATCGCCGAACTTTGCGATATTCCGGATTTAGCGCCACTTTAAGAACGTCTTTAGGCGAATATCGCGCGATATAGACGGAATTGCGTCTACAAGAGTCTTCGGCAGCACTATCGACTTTTGCGTGCCAGTACTCAACTTTCAGAATGAGACTGAAAAGGAGATACATATGATCCGGACCTCCGGTTGGAGATCTTCCAAGATCTTCCAGAACGACAGTATATGGGTTTGGACTGGGGACGAAAGAGGCTATTCGTCTCTTCAGGGACGAATACCGGCGGTTTTTAGATCGCTTATGAAGGTACGGACACCTGGGTCGGTATCGGACTCTGGAAAGTGTACATTTCGAGTAGCTATCGTGGAACTACTGACCCCAGAAAGAGGAGGTGAAGTACAGGAACCACATGGGCTTGTAATCGTCCGACAGACGTCTGAGCGGAATCTCCGGTGTATCAGTATAAAGGATATACTAGGGCGGGTGCAGCTGGTACCCGAGAGCATCAATAGCGACAACCGGTGGTTTGTGAATAGTACAATTGACCTCCGGACTTTCAATCTTGTATGCTAGATCGCATTTTATTTATGTACCGTAGATATAGATATAGTACATCCAGCGGACGAATAACGTCGGTTGGAGGACGAATAACGTCGGTTGGAGGACGCCTCAGGGCTAAATTATTGACCAGATTATACTACATCCGCAATTTCTTTAAGCGTGAAATTCGTATTAATACAAAATTTTGGTTTTAATATTTCGACAATACAAATGAGCTAGTACATCCGGTATTCAGATTACAAAGAGGAGGGCGATATTATTCGTCCTCGGTTATATAAACCATATTAGCTAGATTAGCACGGATTAGCCGAAAGCCGATTACATATCGTGACTTGAGTTTTTTTGATGTATTAGAATTAGCGCCAGTACATGGGAGAATATCACATCCATGCGAGGTCAAAAAAGCTATCGCGTTTGGGAGCGAACTGCTTCAAAAAGCGAGTGTTACATTTGGCGCGAATCTTGGCGTAAAAAACGACGTGTCGTTTTTGGAGTGCGGGAAAAGCGGAATGAATAAAAGACAGTATTTGGTAGCAAAAGATGAGGTTTTGGTCATAAAAACGAATCGATGCGTCACGGGCGTACAGTTAAATCTTGGCGGATTTTTCTTGATCTGCGTTTTTTTCCAAAAAGGCGCTCAAAATGCCGGAAAAAACGAAATTTGTGACGGGCGGATGCAAATTTTGACGAGACAGGCACAACTTTTCAAAAGCGAATCGTGCGTCTGGGCGCAATTCGTCTTGGAAATTTTTTTTGATGGCGGGGCGTTTAAATCAAATACCTGAGAATTTGTGAGCGTAAGATGGAAACGTTTCATCAAATCTTAGGAATTTGTGGCCTTGGTGGGAAAATGCCGAGGTTTTTGACGGCGAGTCTTTTGACCAAACGGCAACTCTGCGACGAGAACGGGAGAGATGTTCGTGTTTTCTCATATAGACGATGTCTTTTTGCGCCGAGGCGTATGGATGTAGGTAAGAAAACTTCTCATTCGCCTGCTGCGCCCAATGGTGCCGGGTGCGCCTGGATATGCCCAGGTGCGTCAGAATAGACCCTATTTTTTGCTGATGTGTGCTCGTGCTATCCCATTAGAATACTCAATTTTTATTTCATTATATGACGTGGGTGATCCAAATGCTCCAGACGAACCCGGGGATGCTCGGACGGCAACAACGGTGAGCTTGATAACATTTTGGTGTTGGGTCGGTGTTGATTTTGTTGTTGGTATTGGTGCTCTGTGCTGTAGGAAGCTGACTTGGAAAGAATGTAGCAACCTTTGAGCTCGTAGTCAATATTGGATTTGAATTTGGCGCTGAGAACACTCTCTTGATCTGAAAAGCATCCGTGAGTGCACAGAGAGACTATCTGGATATTCCGATGATACAATATAGTATCACTGGCCGCCTGATTGTGGTGGTTGATGTTTCTTCCTATTGATGTTTGTGTTTGTATTAGGTTGGAGATGTATGACGTCAAACCCGTATTGAATGTCGCCCTTGCTGACTGGGGTGCGGGGTTTCTTTATCAGCACACTTTATCATATGGATTCTGGGCGTCATGAATATGCCAAAACTGAGTCGAAATGTTCTATAAATGCTGAATTGTAATAGCTAGTTACGCAGTCGTTCAGTAAAAGGTCGTGAAAGGTAACGGCAAACACCAAAGTAGAAGCAATACGAGGAACCCACGAACCCATTAGCAACGTCAACAAAAACCCTTGATTAAACAGATACATGATAAGTTAACCTTGCAATAGATTTCCTCCCTTTTGTTTAACATTGTTTTAGTTGGATCGCGTTACGTCAACTTTGGTGTTTGCCGCGTTACTTCCTTGTTTTCAATGAACACCTTAGTACTGCGCGTATAGAAATCAGTTAGTCATACCGGCTAAGCCAAAGAGCTGCATCAGCTATCTCACTATGATTTATTTTCTATCGATATATACGAGGCATCGAGCCAGTGTATCATTGAGCTAGGTGGTACGCACCGATATGGAACTGTAAGCGGGGGCCTAAATTGGGAGAGGAGATCTTTCCTCCATCTCCTATCTCATCCTTGCTTTTCTCCCTAAGCCGCATACAATCAGATTTTACCATCGATTTTCTTGTGCCCCCATTTTCCGCGCGCAATAGACATTCTCTATCCGATCAGCAAATTAAAGATACAATAACCACATCACTCCCACAAGCCGCCACTTGATCATGCCCACCACCAATACCCCAAAAGTATCACCCAGCCACGATACACGTATACCCGCCTATGCTCTACTGCAGATCCTGTCATTCAGGATCATCGTCGAAGCCGTGTAGAACCCCGCCAACGCCGGGAATAACGCTACGGCTGCCATCGCCGCTACCGCAAATGCCCCCACCACCGGCGAGTTTCTTAGAAGGAGCCGTATGGTTGGCCCAAACGGGTCATTGTGGTGGACGCATAGAAAAATCACCATATTGTACAGGCCGAGGACGAGCCACGCCATGATAAACCCCCGCTGGAGCGCCGTGCTCTCGCCCTTGTCAAACCCTGTTAGCAAGTGTAACACGACATACGGAGCGGCCATGGTGGCATAATGGCAAAGGATGATGGTGACATGTAGGAACTGTGGTTTGATTGGCGCCCGGCTAGCTGGTTAGTGGTGCACGCACGGTGGGGGAGGGAGGGGGAAGAGGGGGTGGAGCGTACCCAGGCGAGGGGAATCTTGAAGCGATCGCCGGCGGGAGTGCTCCGCATTGTCATGCTGCGCTGCATCTTTGTAAAGTCGCCGTAGACATAGCCGACCGCCCCGCCCACCATCCTTTCGACTGCATCTCGCTCCTCCTTGTTCCACCAGTTCCGCGGGTATATCTCCCTAGCTCTCATCTTCGCCTCCTCCTGCATCGCCGCAGCCCCGTTTGCCATGTCCGCGCGTGTTCCCTCTGCCAGTATGGATATGGCTGACACCGCTTGCTTGCCATGCTCCGCAGAATCACCACTAGTTGCGGGCTCTTTCGTCTTACTCGGTTTCTCTAGCCCGCGATAGTGGACGATGTACCTCGCCGGATAGCTTGGCGCACTGAGACCCGCGAGTAGATTGACAATGGACATGATGACATACGGGATGACTGTGAACTGGTACGCCGCATACCCGTACTGCCGTATCTGGTTGCCACTGACCATGTACAGCTCGTAGGAACCGTATAAGATCTGGATGAGCGCCGCGCTGGTCCTGAGGAAGCTGTAGTTGCAGGAGAGCCTTAGCGGCACCGCCACGGGCTTTCCACTCGCGCCCTGGCGCCCTCTGACCTTGTCCCAGAGCATCCGCAAGAGCGAGGCCTGCTTGCCGTGCGTGGCCAGGACTGGCACTGCGGAGAATGACGGCGGTACCGCAACCAGCGTGTACACCAGCCCCCCCGCCCCCTTCTCGGCCCTCGTAAGCTGCTCATCCTCCCCCGGCAGCCCGGTGTACAGCCTCCGGATATTCTCCGGGTACTGCCCGTGCACGACTGTGGTGAGTGGACTGACCTGCTCCAGCATTGTTGCGTCGATGCCCGCCGGCACAGGGTCCTGCGGCGGAAGTTCCACCGCGTCCTGCCGGCCGGTCAGCCTTCTCGACACATGGCTGCGCAAGGCCTCGATAAGGGACATCCGATGCACCGCGCCCCTGGGATCGAGCGCACAGCCCGCTGGCACAAGCGTGCACAGCGCGCCGGCACTAAGCGCCTTCCCGAGCTCGCCGCCGCCCCACAGGAAGACGAGCCTGTGGTGGACCTGCATGGCGCGGATGACGCCGCTGAACGGAATCAGAATAGCGAAAAGGGAGGTGACGGTGCTCTCGAGAAAGTTGGCGCCAGGTAGGGGCACGACGGTCATCGCGTGGAGGGCAAAGTTGAAGCCGAGGAACTTGACAACGTCGATCCAGTCGGCGGGGCGGCAGACGTTGTCGCCGCGCTGGGCGGAGGGCTGCGTGTCATTCATGGTGGGCGCGGAGGGGTGGTGCGGGAGGCAGGCGGGCTAACTACTTGTGCAGCTGCTGAAGATTGAGATGAGAAGTACTATTGATTGCAGCGGAGGTGTGTGATCTCGCTGTGTGAATGTGCGATAAAGCGTCGTTGACCCGGATTTAACTGAGAGGCCATTGAGGGGTATATAGCTGTTCCCAGAAGCTAGGTATGCCGAGGAAGGTGTTTGGCCTCATTCCCTCCGCCAGCACAGCAGTACTGTGGTAGGCTCGAAATTCGAAAAGCTACGGTGGGCATGGCGCGAGAAGGCGTAGGGGGGTGTCAACTTCAGAGGAACCTTTTTTGTATGGGAATTGGAGAATATTCCACCGTTAGGCTAGACGCTAGTACCATTATTGGGGTAGATCTCCAAAATTCTATAGATTGATTAGCTGCAAACGCTGAAGTTTACACACCTACCCACCATAGCTTTTCCAGCCTACCACAGTGCTGCTGTGCTGGCGGAGGGAATGAGGCCAAACACCTTCTCAGGCGTACCCTTATCGATCGACGATCAATGTGGGTAGGTATGTAAACTTCGGCGTTTGTAGCTAATCAATCTATAGAGATGGGAGATCTACGCCCATTACACACCCCACCCACTTTGCGGAGGAGGGATAGAGCCGAGAATAGATGTTTCGCAACGCCCGACTCCGAGACAATCGCACTGAGGAGGTGCGTGGAATTGCGTCCTTGTTTGTCGGCCATGGTGAATGGATCGACCCTATACCGAACTGAACTGAATTACATCTCCAACTGAGTAACGGTTAAACCGGTTGTATCCGGAGGTCATACCATACGAATTACATCTCCAACTGAACTGAACTGAGCTGAATATTTGGTTTTCTTTTTTTATTTTTTTTTTGTTCAACTCATTAATTACATACGGACCGTAGTCTATAGTAACATCGTAATGCCCTAGAACTGCCCGTTCTCAACCACCGCCTCGCACGAGTACCCGTACTGACAGTCAAAAAGTCACAAAAACAAAAAGCAAAGACACAACAAAAACTGAATATTGGCTTTCTAAACCGGTTGAAGAACCAGAATCGTTTTTTCTTTTGGTTTGCAGGCTTAGTAGTTGGGACTGCGAAGAAACCGTTCAAGGTCAGGAATTACGTCCTTCATGTGACGGGTGCCTGTATCATAGAACCGTTTAGTAAACCGGTTTGAACTGGTTTTTAATTGAGATGAACAGTTCAAGCCGCACTCGCCCAAAGACCAAAATATTAAGTAAATTGGTTTAACCAAACCGGTTTGTTTGGTAGAACGGGTGAACCATTGAAAACCCTGGATGTAGCGGAGGTTGACCAGAGGCGCACAATCTAGCATACCATGTGAAGCAAATGACGGATAAACAGTTGCCTGATACATGGACATTGAGGAGGTCCAGCGACAATACATTGCCTATGTATAATTTTGGAATTCTCATGGACTCTCAAAGGTAGTGGGTTTAAATCCTCACTCCTTATATTGGTACTATCGGAGTACACCAGCACGGCACCCACCGACGCCACTTTCCAGGAATCCATGGTTGGGTGATACACCTCTTGTGCAAGGAGGAAGGAACACAAATTTTGTTCTAGAGACTGACGTTGACCATGTCCCCGCGTTCTCGCACTAGAACCTTTAGGTGACCTCACAAATTCGGAGAAGCCTACTTGTCACACTGGACTTTATGGTGGACCTTAATGGAGCATGGTTTTAATTATATTGTCACCGAGCAAACGGTTTACACCACCAACTCCTGAAAGTACCGCTCTTTGCCCTATAATAAAATCCCAGACGATAATACTCTAGAGAATCAAAAAACAATTCTCGGACATCTCGACTAGTAAGGAAACGTGCATACGGTATAATTTTGATCATTATCCCTCTTCCAGTTCTCATATCCGATATAAAAGTTCTCGAACCTCCTCCGCGTTATTACCTGCAAAACCTCACTCTTCTTCATGGGACTTTCAGGGTGCATTCCACCTCCCAGCGAGTCCTCAAACAGCGGCTGTAGAACATATTGACAGAAATGGCAAAGGGCTTCGATATGCTGAGGCAAGATAGGCTTCGCATCCCCATGAACAACGATGACACTTCCGGCCGCGCTCTGCCACTCCATTGGGGCCCATCCCCATTGGCTACTATTGGAGTCAGCAACCAGGTGCAGGAAAGTCGCGGCCTGATTGGTTGCGTTATATCCCCCCCTACTTGTGCTCTTCCGCGATGTTTCACCCGGCGTACATCTAACGATCCTGATGGGGAGTTCGATGCGCTTCGATATGCTTGATACTGGCGCTTGGAATACCGGGTGGTCCATGGGGAGTTTGATAGGCTCAAACTTCGGTCTTCCACCGATATCCTGGTCGCTGCGACAGTTGATTCTGACACCAGTGTATTGTCTGTGGGGGCGAACATTGGCCGTTGGCTTCTTGACCAGACTCATATCACTCAAGTTGTGGTTAGGGTAAGAGCAAATGAAATCGACAACATCCCGGAAATCAACCGTATCGATGTCTATGTAACGACGGGGATCAATACTAAGGCCCGGCAACTTCATTGCCAGCAAGGGTCCACCCCATTTATGTCCAGCGGTACCTCCGGTAACGGCGACGATACTTTGGTTCAGCTTGGACTCATCGATCAAGGATGTGTCGCGGTAGTGAACATGGAGCTTATTCTGGAGATTACGTGAACGGAGATTATTCCCGGTAATCAAGGACGAGTGAGTGCTAACACCGAACTTTTCGAACTCTGGTTTCTCAAATGCGATGTTATCATCTCCGCCCACAGTCCGCTTAGTGGGGACCCAAACAAATCGGGGGGCCTTCGAATCATCGGGGAAAAGGATTCCGCGCCCGAAAGTCCCACCGTCTGGTGGTGTGGAGAACTTTTGGAATTCAGCGCAGAGAATTTTGTGGACCGGCCAGTCGGCTTTTTGGCAATCTTTCGAGCAATAGGCGCTGCAGTTGCAGCTCTTGCAGCGTTGCGATGTCTTGCTGTCGCACATCGTGCATTGCTGCTCGGATATTTGCGTGGATTGCATTGTCGGTAGAACTACCAGGTTTGGTTCGTAGGACTAATATGATCAAATGAGTAGTTCCTATAAGAGCGGTGTACTTTCTCGTTAGCTGCCGCCACCAATGACGGTATATAGGTCAGACTCACCAGATGGCTAAGGAGTCTCCTATTCTTTGGCGGATGTGCTAATGCCCACGAATAAATCCGGGGGATGAAGGTGAGAGCTGGAGGGGGCAGATATTGCGGGGATTTCTTACATAATTAGAAAGGTGGGAGGCCTGAATCTTATTTTGGCCACAAAACCGGAACGCAGCCCTCACACCTTGAAACATCCAGAAGCAGGAGTTGGGACTGCAGTGCGCCAAGCCTCACCCATCGCAACTGATTGTGCATAGATTAGATAACGGATAAATCTACAGAGGGTGGTAACATTAGGCCCTTTGCGCAGATGGATCCGGAGTCTTTTTTGGCAGGCTTGCTGGCATGTTGTCAAGACCTGAAGACTCCGGTTGTGAATTTGACCTCCGTGCGGGTGTCTATCAGCGTTGTTTACCCCCCAACCCGCCTTCTGAAATAACTTCACGAGTATTTGCCCTATTCCCACCATTTTTGATTATTTAGAAATGGCAGATCTCGAAGATCTATTTTTGCAGTTTCTTAATGGCCTAGCCGAGTTTGAGGTTCTTCAAAATGCGGTGGGAATTGAGGGAAGGAATACAAGATGGCGGGGGCAACAAAGGGAGGACGGACTAATTGATTTAGACACCCTGCAGGGTGAAGCATGGAAGACCTATTTTAGGTAATTCTAGAAAGTGCAAACAGAGCCTTTTCTCATTCTGACCATAGCTGTTATGCTTTAGGTTTTCTAGGGAAGAGATTCAACGATTGGTGGTATGCCTACGGATCGCTGAAGTTATTAAATGAGATAATCGCATCCAGGAAGATCGTGTTACCACTCTTTGCATGCTACTGGCAAGGCTTTGATGGCCTAACCGATTGTCTGACTTCCATCTCAAGTTTGGCTGGAAGCCCGAAAGAATCTCACGTATTGTTAATACACTACTGAAATTCCTCTACGATACTTGGAAACATCTCCTTCACTTCGACGCTGAACGACTCACTCCTGAGAAATTGGCAACCTTTACCGTGGCAATTCAACAAAGATACGCACCATTAGACAGTTGTTTTGGTTTTCTTCATGGGACACTACGGAAAATTGCTCGGCCGGAATATGGTCAGGAGTCAGTTTACAATGGGTGGAAGCGATATCACTGCTTGAAGTATCAAGCAATTGTCACACCAGATGGCATTATCATACATTTATATGGTCCGGTGGAGGTTACCAAGCATGATGCAGCAGTATGGAATGAGAGTAACATGGCAGATACACTGGAGCGGTACGCACATTCACCAGATGGAAGAAATCTAAATATATACGGTGATCCAGCTTATGGCATTGGAGAGCATCTTATTACTCCATTTCAAGGAGCATCTATCACTAGGGACGAGAGATTATGGAACAATTCAATGTCAAAAGTAAAGATGGTGGTCGAGTGGTGCTTCAAGGATATGTTACAATTATTCCCTTTTCTTGACTTTTCCCGTTCCCTGCAAGCACTCTTGTCCCTGTCGGAATCCAATACCCGGTGGCTGTCTTGCTTCATAATGCACATGACTGTCTTCTCCGTCCTCAAATTACTCAGTATTTTTCACGATAGCTTGCGGAGGAAGGGAATGGTATTGAGATAGTATTCGAAGATGAGATACCTGATTTGATTGAGCCCCCAAGCTTGGAAGAATAGTTTCATTAAACAATTAGTCTTTTTTTTGTCCCAATGCTGTACCCCGAACAAGGACATTCATAAGTTTCTCTATTGTTGCGTTCCTATTCTGTGTGGTATCGATGAGAGGGTCCAATTCCTATTCAGGTCCCTTGGTAGTTCATTATTGACACGGTCCCTCTCGGCCTTTTCATGGATAGCAGCCCTAAACTCTTCAGCATTGTTCTTCAAAGCACCAAGCACTCCTTCCACTTCCTTTGCAAACTGGTTCTTCGGTGCTCGAGTTATTATACCCGTTCTGGGTGGTGTGAGGGTTGGGTTAAGGTTAGATTTTAGGCCTAAAATGGCCAAATTTCGCAAATTTGTAAAACCTACCCCGTACGGGAGGTATTTGATGGCGCTTTTGTCAAGATTGTCTGGAGGAATCTGAATGAATTAATGGCACAAAAGGTCGTCTGACGGGATATTCCAGAACTCTTTCTGTCTTTAAAAGATCCCGTCTGAGGGAGATTCCAGAGTGCTGTGTCTTTGAAAGACCCGTCAGACGAGATTCCGAAATAATGTCTGTCCCAAAAAGACCTGTACGGGAAGCTTTCAAATTACTGTCTATTCCAAACAGACCCGTACGGGAGATATCCGATGGCACCATCTGTGCCAAATTGGCCGTACGGGGAGATTCCAAAGGACTGTCTGTACCAAAAGCTCTCGTACGGGGAGATTCTAATCTTTCCCCATCACCCGACAGGCGTCTGGCAGATACTGTTAGAGCTTTACTGTGATGATGGCCCGTACGGTAAAAACTGTCAGAGCTTTAGTATGGTAATGGCCCCGTACGGTAGAAACTGAAAGCTCTGCCTCTACCAAACCTCTCGTACGGGAGGTATTTGACACTCTGCCTCTGTAAAATCCTCCCGTACGTGGAGTAATTGACCTCGATGACCATGGAAAGTCCTCCTGTACGAGAGCCAAGTGCAATGCAATCCCTTGACTCTGCGAATCCTCTCGTATGGGAGCTATTTGACATCTGTGTCTCTGCAAAATGCTCCCGTACGGGGGTATTTGACAACGCTGCCTTTGCACAATGCTCCTGTACGGGGAGTACTTGACCTCGTTGGGTACGCAGAATGCTCCCGTACGACAGCCAGGTGCAAGCAGTAGACTCTGCAAAATGCTCCTGTACGGGGAGTAATTGACCTCGTTGAGTATGCAAATTGCTCCAGTACAACAGCCAGGTGCAGGTAGCCGGCTCTGCAAAATCCTCCCGTACGGGGGTATTTGACAACACTGCCTTTGTAAAATGCGCCCGTATGTGAATTTTTTTAAATCTCTGGCTGTGCAAAATGCTCCCGTACGGGGAGTAATTGACCTCATTCATCAGCAAACTCTGGTATTCCTCAGGGCGCAGAGCCTACGCCCTGGGCGCCACGGACGCCAGGCGCCGCCAGGGCAGAGTGCTGCTGCCAGGCGTCGCCAGGGCAGATCGCTAGCGCCTGGCGTCGCCACAGCAGGGTGCCTCCGCCAGGCGTCGCCACAGCGATCTGCAGGCGTCGCCAAGCGTAATCTTCGCGTAACGTTCAGGAAGCATAATCTTCGCCTCAACCCGTTAGAAGCGTAATGCTCGCACCAGGCGATGCTATTACCGCGGCGCCTTCAGAGCAGTATGTTCCTTCTCTGGCAGCACCCGCATCATCGTCTATGTCTCATTTCGCTCCAAGCGAAAGACTTCGCTTCCAAGCAGAAGACTCATTTCCAAACAGAAGATTTCGCCCTGGAAATCGCTTCCTAGCATTTCAGAGCTTCGCTTCCTGTGAGCACTCGCTCACCAGAGCACTCGCTCCCTAGCAGAGCATTTCTGTGAGATTTCGCTCCTGCAGAAGACTCCTCCGTTAGCAGAAGCACTCGCTCCTAGCAGAAGCACTCGCTCCAAGCAGTACCGAATAGTCCTAATGAAACTTTTTTTTTTTCGCTAATCTACTATCTACAGAGTGCTCCTAGCGATATCACATACATCTATAGAGCACCCAGCAATGCTCTCTCCGCCATGGCACGCCTGGGGTATGCCTCCTGCGTCTGGATAACGATCAACAAATGAATCTCCGCCCAGGGACTGGTAACGAATCACGGACGCGTCGGTGCCCGTCAGGAGACAACGCCAGCGCTGACAGCACTCGCCGCTAATATCTGCGTAGGAGATCAAATCATAACGTGCTCTCCAGGCGCCACCAGAACATATCCTCACGCCATCGTCAGTGCTATTCTGCCAGGAGAGCATTCTCACTGAGATCTTTCGCCAGACACCACAGGAAGCATATCGCCACGCCAAGACACTCTTCGTCAACAAGGTTTTCACTGACTGCTAAGAGATATTGCCACGTCTTGAGAAAGCACCATGGCTGCTTTCATAGCACTGACCAATGCTCGTAGAAACTGCGAAACATCTTTAATAATACTATTCAAGGTGAGACATCCCCACTTAGACCCATATGAATCGACACGCTTTCTTAGGCGAGGTAGGCATTGCCAGTCTCTCAAACGATATCTCACGTGGGTATTCTTCACGCCGCTGAAGCGGTCGGTCGCGGAATCTTGATCTGGCGCAGTATACTGGAGATGGCTACCAAAACTTTGACGATAAGCGTATGTATCTGTCGATTCGTGAAAGGCATTTAAGCCTTGAGGTTTAAGTAGTAATGCGGCTCGTGCTCAATGCCCTTAAGAGCACTCCGGCGCGAGCTTGCTGGAAATCATTTCCCGTCATAAGCAGCGTTATGCTGGTGGAGCAAGCTTGTTGGATAACAGACTCAGATACTTGAGCGGCGAAACTCACCTCCTCTTCCAATCCGCATGCATCTTAGCAGAACGACACGAATTTTGAATTAGACGGTACTATTGGGTCTAACTTTCACTCGTAAAGCTCGCCATCACCGCTCACCTCTGACGGGACTGCTGTCATTCAATAGCACTCGGTAATGCTCTCACTGGAAAACACTCGGTAATACTCTCACACCATTGGATAGCACACGGTAATGCTCTCACTGGATAGCACTCTCGGTACCATTGGATAGCCATTGAGAGCGGCTTTACTTTTACTTTCTTCGACGCGCACGTTGATTCAACTAAATTTCCATTCCGTTCGAATATCTCTCCTAGTATAAGCATCCACCTCAAATAAATGGGCCATTCCTAATATACTCCGAATATTCACGACCACATCCTCTTCCTCCTCCGCCTACAGACTTTCAGCAGCCCATGTGAGCTATCAGCGATACCACGATCCTTCGCCTCAAGTAGCTCAACTACACATAGTCTATGCGCGCGCCCTGTGCTATCCCATACCTTGAACAGAGCCTCCACTCGTCCTGGTAAGCGTCCCCGAAACACTCCCCATTCTTTCTGAGAACTCTCCGATACCCATGCCCAATCCTTTCTTATTTTCCCTTCCTAAAAGATGATGTTCCCGTACACCTGATATTGTGAACCTCAGATTATCGTCAGGCCTTTGGAAGATTGGTATCGGAACCTGCAAGCATATGAAAACCTCCACAAAATCTTTCACCGGCAAAGCTAAGCGTTCGCGTCTTCATACTCCTTTATCAGGCAATAAAGCGTCATATGGCTCATTTGCAGTCCATCTGCGACGTTGAACAGTCTTTCCGATTTCGTGGAGGGGTTGCAAAGACTCTTCAGGGGCAGTCCGCTTTCTACTATTGAGCGTTCATTCGGCGTTTTCTTGCGGTCCTCGATTTTGAGAATGTCGAGCAACTCCTTGAGGTTATCCCGATGGCTCCAGAGGATGTCGTCGATCTTCTCAGGACCTCAACGATGTCTTTCAGATTCAGAATTGAATCTCTCTAACGCCAATCGCTCCTCCATAGTCCAGTATCTGCGTTGCGTCGGCCTTGTTAGACGCTCTGTAAGCTCTTTCACCTGCCGTCATGGGCAAAATTTCGCTAACGTCCGTGGAGTCTTGAGAATCTTTCCAAAGCGCTCGTCAACTCAACGTAGTCTGTTATGCGTGCAATTTGATGAAGTTGAAGTGTGATCTTTCCCGAATCTCCCGAATCTCCTCCACGCCTCGGAGTCTTTCTGGGAGCGTCATTGAAATCTTTCTGGGGAGCCATTTATTGCATTCGTTCGATCTCGCATCCTTTAACGTCTTCTTGTACGCCCTGAATTCTAAAATGATATCCTCATTTATGGAAATCCTCGAGATAGCTCTCCATATAGTTCAATGTGCTTTCGTTATATGACTCATATTCGCCATTAAGTGGAAGTCTATTAGGCTTCGAACGCATTTCAACGCTTTTGCGAAGTCGCTCCTGACAACTCCGGGTTTTCTCGGAGCAGCGCGAGTCTTTCCTAGAAACGAGCGCCCCAGGTTCCGCATCTCTTTCCCTTGCCATTGGGTGGTAGAACGATATCTTGTTTAGTTCTTGCCAGTCAGGTAATCTGTAATCGAAGGCCGGTGGTCTTCTTCAGGAAGCCCTGAATCCACTCCATCATGCTTCAACATCCCCAGGTAGATATTGTGCAGTATGTCCGGTTTATTGAGATCGTACGGATTAACCCTCGGCATACCCCAGAAAGCATTGAAGAGTGTTTTGACGGATCTCGCGACAAGGTATTCCACCGGTTCCAGATTGCCCGGGTTCTCGCCAAATAGCAGTACTCTCTCCCTGTAGTCCTCGTGATTGCGCACAGAGCTTCAGCGAGTGCTCCCAAGACTGTGAAACTCGACCTCGCATCTTGGGCAAGCACTAGTGCTGATGTTTTGCAAGTTTGAATGCTCTGGTTGATCAGCGATCCACCCCGGAAAGCAAAGTCGTTCGACTGCCGTCGGCGCATTTGATTAGCTCGCCCGTCCTGAAAGACTCGCGAATGCTTTGAAAGATCTCCCCAAGAGCGCGATGCAGTGCCATTTGACTTTGACGTCGTAACACGGAGTTAGCGAGTGTTGTATTCTTCCCGAGCTTCGGTGGCACTGGTAGCAGCCCTAGGAGAATGAATGAATGCCCTGTAGGCTTATTGCACACCGACGACTTGATGTTCCCTATGGTAAGATAGATTGGCCAGGCTTTCTTGTCCCCGCTGAAATTTGTCGGATGTGTGCCATCCGACGCGCAGATAATTGGTACCACAGTGGACCCCTCCGGTAACGTGTTCTGTCGAGAAAGCATCAGCGACTGCTCCTGGAGCACTCCGACTTCAAGTGGACAGGTCGAGGCTTACGGACCTGCATCTCCCACCACCAATCTCCTGTATGCATTTCCCCATACATTCGCTCGCCGAATTCATTATGCTCCACCACGCGTCGCCGCAATGACTTCCGGAAGGCGCGTTAGAAGATATCGGACGACAACCATTGGATCGCGGTAGTAGTAGGAGATCTTCTCCCCCCCAATATCCACCTCCGAATGATTCCAGGTTGCCTTTCCCAGTATGTCGTTCATTTCCTCCAACTTCTTGATAAAACCCCGCCCGGTCTTTGTAGGAAGCTCGCCACTACTCGGAGGAGCGTGTAGAAAGAAGCTGTCGATGTTCCCCTGTGAGGCTTTAGATAGTGTAAAGTAGCGTGCCATTCTGAACTCGTATGCTGACCGAAATGGGTGCCATGGGTATTGAAGAAGACTTTGTGAGCACTCGTCGTAGTCCTCCGAGCGGTAAAGTGCTTCCCCAGCGCCCTCGTAAACTGTAGTAGATGCCTTATGCCCATTGTTACGGCGTCGCGACAGGTAATAGGACGATGTGTCGTGGCGTGAAGAGAAGTGTGGTGGCAACGGTAGGAGAATGAGTCATATGGGTTTCTATGTGTTTCTATATGGTTCGGTTATGAGTCACCTTCGAACAGGGATTATTCGGTTATATAAAGGGTCCTGTCTTCCGTTTGCATCCTGTTTCTCTTCCTTTCCTTTTCTCTTCACGCAACCTCTTGTATTCCTCTCGAGCCCGCCCGAGGCGCCTCCTCGTCGATAAGTCGGATACCCAGAGTTCTAGCTTTGCCTACGGGTGGCTAGTTCCCCCTCTATGACACGAGTCTCCCTCTCCTTTCCCCCCCTTTCACCGGGTTGATGCCTTCGGGATGCGTCCATCACCCACCAACTCCTCAAACCGACGGCCACCTTTCGACGGTCGTTCCCCCTTTCCTGGCCGCTCATCGCACGAGCACCACACACGTTGGGTTCGCACACTGTCCGTACTCTCTAGTCAGCGAGAATCTACGGCCAAAGCGCTCGACAGCCCGCGAAGTTTTGCGTTCCTACGGGCGCGAAACATTCGTCAAATTTTTTACCCGAGGTCCCCACGTGACCTTACCCCTCTTTTCTCTCGGCCCTAATCAGGCCACCCATTCTTAACCGAGGCGGCTCCGATCCCCTCACCACCCACACCCACCGGTCCTCCGAGACCACCACTCAATACCACGGTCGGCACTTTCGATTGCGACCACCCAAACACATACCGAGTTGGCAGCCCCAACTCCCCATTCTCAACCGAGGCGGCTTCGATCCCCTCACCACCCACACACTGGTCCTCCGAGACCACCCCTCAATACCACGGTCGGCACTTACGATTGCGACCACCAAACACACACTGGGCCCTAGGCCTACCACTCTTGCACGTCCCCCCCAGAGGACACAATTCTTTACCGGTCTCCCAAGACCACCCTTCAACACCGGTCGGCACCTTAGACTGCGACCACCCTTCACTCTCAACTGCCCTGCTACCCGACAAGTAGACTCCCAGGGCACAATTCTTGACACAAACAATAAATTTTTTCTCGGCGGCGGCCCGCACCATCCAGAGATCAAAAAATTCCGGTGACCCCCAGACCTCGCCATGACCTAGCGCCTTAAACAAGTGACCTGAGAGTTAGGTTCTGGAACACGCTAGAGTACCCCATCGTTCTCTGAGTTAAGTGCGGACTACGGATGTCGCCGAGAAGTGTACATGGTTTTTTTCTTACCGCGGGAAGGTTTCTTTGTTGTCCCTTAGATTCTGCTTACCTGCACTACTTGTATTCCGCGACCTTCGGGCGCTCCATTCTTTGATGTACGTAGCCTTCGTAGTTGCGTTCTTTTGTCTTTGTCTTCGGGTTAGTCGGCGGAGGTTGTAGTTCGGGTAGTATAGTTGCGCGATAGGCTTTATGCCTCTATGCGAATATAAGGTTCTTCTTCTTCTTCTTGTATTCCGATCGCGCTCGGTAAACCTCGCTACAAAAAATTTTTTACTATCGTATATTCTATTCTTATTACGGTTTATTTTTTTCCTCCGGCTCAACCTGGTATATCATACTAGGCGAAGCCATCTCGCTTCCCCGCGTTCGGTCGCGTTTGTTCCTTTTTTAAGCGAGAAAGATAAACATCACAGACTCACGAAATGGCTTCTAACGAAGGCGAAAGTCGCTTCAGTGGAAAGAGAAACCCTTCTAGTACATCAACACCGAATAGATTCGGTGGGATCCCCTCAAACTCCCAGGCGTCTCTCTCCAGCTTCTTCGCGACGGACCCTCCTCCAGGAACCCCAGCCCCTCCTCGATTCAACTCCCCGTCCCAGTCACAGTCCCAGCACCAGGGTGAAGGCTCTCAAGCTGAATCCCAAGTAGAACCCCTCTCCATGTACGAGACACTCAACATGATAAGAATGGCCCAGAAGGAAGCTCAGAAGGCACACGAAGAACTCACAACGACGGTCAGAAACATACAGGGACAAATTCATAACATCAACGTGTCTTGCGCCACCTCCGGCTCGCAAAACACCAGGCTCCAAAAAAACCAAGAGCTACTACAAGAGGCAATGGCCCAAACCCTCTACCCGCTTATTCAGAAGGTCGAGGAAAAACAAGACCAACTCGCCTCCACAGTGACAAAACAACTCGAGGAGGTCCATACCCTCCTCAGCAGACCCATCCCTCCTCCCCCTCCTCCCGCAGTGCCGGTAATGCCACAGGTCCCCGCCACCCGTGCCCAACCCGCCCAAGCCCAACCCGCTCGAGCCCAATCCACCCGCGCCAGACCGGCACAGCAACAGCCGGTGCAGCAACAACAACAACAACAACAACAACGGCAGCAGCAGCAACAACTAACAAATCAACGATCCTTTGCCAGCGTGGTAAGACAAGACAGGAGACCTTCCAAGTGGTACAAAGGAAGAAGGCCCAAAAGAAGGCCGATCCCCTGTTCAAACCTGACTTCTCTAGGGCTAACCGAGAAGTCATCGTGGAATGCAACCCCCAAGCTCCTTACCACCAAAACCCCACCGAAATCCGGGCAAAGATCAATGCCGGAATCCCTGACGCTAAATGCCATTTTATCACGGCAAGAAAGACACTCAACAACAACATCGTCCTTGAAACAAAGTTCGATACCTCCGCTGAAACTGCCCTCTTATACAAACACGAGATTAAAGACTCACTCTTGGCTATGAGAATCCACGCAATCGACATCAGGGCCAACTCAAAGTGGTCAAAATTCCTGGTACACGGCATCCCGACCACTATCGGGGATGGTCTCGACACGGGCCAATTGGTCGCGTCTGAAATCAGAAACAACTACGGGGAGAAGCTTGAGCTTGCCCAAATCCCAAGATGGATCACCACCCCGGAGAAAAGAGCCGGTAAAGAACACTCCTCCATGATCATTGCATTGCCAGGATCATTCACAACCACAACCCTCGGCCTCAGGAACCTCCTCCTCTTTGACCGACGATGCACCCTCGAGACCTATTTCAACATCCGAGAAGATACCCAATGCCGACACTGTCTCGAGTTTGGACACAGACAGGAACAATCTTGCGCGAGACAGGCCGATCACGGGCACTGTGTCGAAAACGACAGAGCGACCACGTGCAAATCTTGCTCGGGAGGAGTTCATCTTCACTCGCCCATCAGATGTTACAACTGCAAGGGCTTTCACAAAGCTATCGACCGAGCGTGCCCAGAGCGCGCGAAGGCAACACTAAAAGCATCGCTGAGATTCAACGAATCCAGACCCCAAAAGATAGCCTCGGCTATGATTAACGTGACCCCGGCAGCCCCGGCAGCCCCGGCCCCAGTGGTCCCGGCCCCAGTGGTCCCGGCCCCCCCAGCTCCCGAGTCAACCATCCAAGTACCAGCAACACCGGCACTAGCACCGGTAGAAAAAGATCACGATATGGGGAATAACTAGGTTCCAGGTTTGTTTACCTCTACTTTTCTCCTCTCTCTCTCGTTAGTCGCCAGCTTAGTGCGCCCCGCTTTCCTTGCTCGCGGTCTTAGGTGCCGCATGTATTTACCGGTTACGCTCTGTCCTTTTCCTTTGTCTCTTTGTCGCTCGCCTTTTTGTTTTCCTTTTCTTTTCGGGTTAGTCGGCGGAGGTTGTGGTTAGTTAGGGTAGTCAGGTGTGCGATAAGTCTTGTACTTCAAAGCAATATAAGGTTCTTCTTCTTCTTCTTCTTCTTGTATTTTTTAGGAATATTATTAGTTTGATTCTTCTATAGTTTTACGTCTACGATCTCTTGGTCCCGTCGGCCAAGAGTGTTCCAAGATACTTCGCTTGCTTAGAGTCTACCTCTAAGCCTCCTGTTTAGATTGTGTTCCTTGGACCCTTACGACTTTGTCTCTACGTAACACCCATTTGAATCGCCGCCTCCCTCCTCCATCACGAAATATGATTCGGATTCGAGGTCCGAATTGTTACCCGAATCTTGGTCGAAAGTGTCGGACTCCGAATCGTAGTGCGTCTCTGAATAGCAATCGGGAATGCTCTCTGGGCTCTCGTCAGAGTTGTCGGGGTTTCTGCTGATTGATCGTGCTCCAGCAGTGAATATTGATTTCCCAACCGTTCATCTGCTGCTAAAGGATGGATCATTCGAAGATGTCTGTCAAAATTCTCGGAGGATCTGTACCTCTTGCTGCAAAAAGGCAGCGATTTCATTGAACTCGAGAATTTGCAGTCTGCCAAGGCCGAGGAGGCTCTTTCCTGCAGGCGGTGCAGAAGCTCGCGATTGTGCAGAGTGCTTCTGGCGATTTGTCACCAATGAGGCTCTCGGCTGCCAAGAGGTTGTGCAGAGTCTCTCGCTGCCAACAGATTGTGCAGAGTGCTCTACAAGCGATTAGTCACCGCATGCAAAGTGCTCGCTTAGCAGAGTCTTTCGTCAGTGATTATGGCATTATTTCGCACCTCCAGCAGAGCAGGCTGACTTTGACGTCATACATCTCCAGCGGAATACTGCAAACACAAACACGAGCATGCAACGAGAGAAACAGCAATCATGCCACCAGCGATGCTCCGTTCTGCCCTCTCAGCATTCGCTCATCCTCGCTTAGCATCATGAAAGCTATTCAGATCGAGAAACCGTTCACAACGGAAAATTCAATACTAATATCGACTACGAAGCTCAAACGATACACACTGTCCGACTCGGCATAAGCGCACAGAGCGACACCAACAAGAACAGAAACTCCAACCCAACATTGGAATCAATCGACACCAATGTTGGTACTACCGTCAGAGCGTTTACGAGTGTGCCTAGAGCATTCATCTACGTCATTCAATTGAATCAAGCCACCAGAGTAGAATCTTCGAGTGCGCCTAGAGCATTGATCTACGTCATCTATTGGAGCAAACATTGAGGACGGCTTGGCACCATATCAGCGCGGTCGAATCGAGAGTCTTCGTATATAATGAGGTCTTCACCGAGCATGATGAGCTCTGGAATAGCTGATTCTATTAGGTATAAACACCCTTCTCCTCCTTCCAGATCGTGAGAGATTCCTAACCATCCATCTTCCAGCGCTACCTATCACTTCATACCCTCACTGCTATCAAAGCGTTGAAGATATCTCTGGGAAGCGCATTCAGCTCACGTTTCAAGTTCGGTTCAAGTTCAAGTTTCAAGTTCGAGCTTTCAAGCTGCACATCTAACAATCATATATAAGATGGTATATCCTCCTTAATTCTATTGCGCTCAGAACCATACTCATCAAATATTCTATATTCACTATAGTCACCTTCACCCGCCCTCAGAGCACTCCACAGAGCTCACAGAAGAAGCGAGATCGCGATCCAGACACCGGCGATTCAGATATAGCAAAGAAGGAAAGAAGGAGAAGAAGGGAAGAAGAAGCAGGAGATAGAGGAGCAGGAGATAGAGGAGCAGAAGGAGCTGGAGATTTTGCAGAAGAAGGTGCAGGAGCTACAGAGGAAGGCACAGGAGAAAGAGAAGAAAGGCAGAAGCAGAAGAGAAGTCCTCACCTTAAATGCTCGTAAGAGCAGGAAGGCACCCAGCCTATCCCAATAGAGATAGGAGAGACACCCCGCCCGATCGTCGGCGTTCGAAGCACCGCCACGCCCCTCAGCAAGCGCCACCGTCTCCCCAGCAGTCGCGAATTTTCCCAAAGGAGTGGGACAAAGAAGGCAGCAGCGATAGCGATAGCGACAGCGACAGCGATAGCGATAGTGATAGCGAGGAAGGGCAACCTGAAGTCGAGCCCGACAGAGAACGTTCTGCAGCAGGCACAGCAGCAGGCAGCAACCAAGCCCTGGCGTTCAGCAGGCGTTAGCAGCAGGCCCAGCAGGCCCAGCAGCACCCAAGCCCAAACAAGCTCAGAAGGCACAGCAGCAGGCCCAGCAGGCCCAGCAACACCAAGCTCAAACAGCGCTCAGAAGGCACAGCAGCAGGCCCAGCAGGCAGCAACACCAAGCCCAAACAGCGCTCAGCAGGCACAGCAACAGGCCCAGCAGGCAGGCGACATACTCCACAAAGCGACCAAGCAGGCCCAGCAGCAGGCAGCAGCAAGCCCAAAGCCCCAAAGAAACGAACAGTTCGACAAGTCTCCAACTTTTCCCCAGAGTTAGGCAGCTCGCCACTACCACCGTCGCGTGCTCGGTTAGCGTCGCCAGTCCTCAAGCGTTCCCCGTTGCTGCAGAAGCATCGTCCCCAATCTCTCAAAACACTCACACAATGACTCAGGCGAACAAAGCAAAGATGACTTTAGGTTTGATCAACCTGCCTAAAGTGTACACTAACGTCCGCAACAGCCTCAAAGCGGAGATTCACAACACCGGCTGGGTCAACAAAACCGTCTCCGGAGCAGCAGCGTTCGATGCTCTATGCCTCCATTTGATGAGCTTGCGCCCTCTCAGCGGTTTCTTGCCTATGTGGAACAGAAGCAATACCGCAACCCGCAGAGCACTCACCGACGCTTTGAAGTGGCTCATTGCCGGTGTTGGGCAGAAAGAAAAGCTATCGAGGGGGCAGGGGAATCGCGAGTTTAGAGAAGTTGCTGACGAGAGCGATGATGATGACGACGGTGGACGTCCCGCCGAACGCTCTAGGAAGCGTAAACGGCATCAAGTGTCTGCCGAACTCGATAGACCTTCGATAATGGTCACGGTGGTTGACCCGGATGCTCTCGGAGCATTCTCCGTGAATTCTTGCCCGTATCTATGACTGGAACCATCGGCGAAATCAGAATTCTTTCATTGGTATTCTGACAAAGATACGCGTTCCAGAGCTCTGCAACTTGATCCTGAAGCACCCCACCCGACAGAGCAATCAGGAGTATCTGGGGAGCACTCAAGAACGTTCCACCGGCATCCAATCCTCCTGTCCGGCCACAGGAGGTCCAGATCACTGATTCGGAAGAGGTCGAGGGTTGGTTGAAGAATAGTACTGGCAGGCCTCGGAGGATACTCGCGGTCTTCCACAGAGCGTCTTGTAGTGCTAATTTGGGTGGTGCTGAAACACACGCCGCTATCGCGGCATTCCCTCATATCGAGGAAGGCGATTACTGTATGATCGATATCGTCAGAGGACTCTGACTACGAGGAGAAATCATCGTGTTAATGCTAAAGGACTGAGGTATATATTTGCCCAGAACTGATGCCAGTAATCAAAGGCTAATCCAGACTCTTGTTAGGCGTCGCGATAGACAGCAGGATGCTATCGGCACTTAGACCCCAAATCTGAGGAAGTATCCTCTGGGTGTAGGGGTTGCTGTATAAACTTTCTTGAGGAGTAATCGGGACGCCTGCCGGGATAGCAGCCAAGAGAGCTGCTGACGCACTCGCGGCTGCTGCTGGAGGCGGTGGTGGTGGTGGCGGTGGTGGTGGTGGCGGTGGTAACCTTCCTCCGGGCGGTGGTGGTGGTGGTAGTGGTGGTGGTGGCGGTGGTAACCCTCCTCCGGGCGGTGGTGGTGGTGGTGGTGGTGGTGGTAATCCTCCTCCGGGCGGTGGTGGTGGTGGTGGTGGTGGTGGTAATCCTCCTCCGGGCGGTGGTGGTGGTGGTGGTGGTGGTGGTAATCCTCCTCCGGGCGGTGGTGGTGGTGGTGGTGGCAACCCTCCTCCGGGCGGACCTCCTCCTCCTCCTCCTCCTCCTCCTCCTCCTCCTCCTCCTCCTCCTCCTCCTCCTCCGGGCGGACCTCCTGGCGGTGGTGGTGGTGGTGGACCTTCTGGAGGCGGTGGTGGTGGCGGTGAGTGGTGATGGCATCATTAGTGTCCTTTGGTATAATCTCGCGTCTCTCTTTCTGCGCAACGAATGCTTACCTCTGAATAGCGGTATGTATTGTTTTCTGAGCACTTGCGAGTCTTCTGGCGTCATTAGTTTCGCTTTGGTATAATCTCTCGTTTCTCTTTCTGCCGAACAATAAACACCTCTGAATAGCGGTATGTCTTGTTTTCTGAGCGCTGGCGAGTGCTCCTGGGAATTGGGTTCGGTGCTATTATGAATAGATGGGATCATCGTTTTAGATTTATTAGATTAGATTAGATTAGATTAGATCAAATTAGATTATTTCATTTCTGAATTACAGTCAAGCCAAACTCTAGATTGCTCTCAGAGCACTCGGTATCGCTTCTGAAAGTGCAGTAAAAGCAGTGATTAGAAATGACTCGGATTCGGTTGAGCGGGCGGGATGCGGTTGGCGGATCGCTACCCTGAGTTAGCGGTGAAAATTCTTCTTGCTTGGCGGCGAAAACTCTGTCATGGCGTTGATTTCTAATCAAACACGCAAAGAATGCTTCTAGAGCACATTGGATACTCCTGCCAGCAACCAGAATGCCTCAACAAGCGATCCGCAGGTTCAAGACTTCTTTCATGGCGACGACTCCCAGTACCGAAGAGTATGATGATTCACAGACTGACGAGTCTGAAATATCGTTCGGCGTTGACCGCACTGTCAACCAGCACTCGGAGTAGTCAATCGACCAGCAGGAGCGATCAGTCGGCCAAGCCTTCCGGAGTCAGCACTCGACCACCTTTCTTCCGACACATCCACTAGAAGATGCAGCCCTAGAAGGGTAGAATTCCATCTCCCCGATGGCAATACTGACAGAGTTGAAGTGCAGGAGGAGCAGGAGGATGTGCCGGAGGTGGAGGAAACCGCCGATACAAGCCACTCCGAGTATGACGACTCCCCAGAGAACGCTCAGGAGAGCTCTGAGGAGAATCTGGATGATCCGGAAGAAGAACCTCAAGCCTCCACCCAGCAGAGATCTCAGAGTATGGGGAAGAGGCCTCGGACAGTACAGCCGACTACTGCCAGAGCACTAGGCAATGCTCGGAGGAGACCAACTGGAGCGGTAGCGGAGGTTATTGCTTCCTCCGACCTCTCGGTGGATGTGGTACAGGTTCGACTCCCTCCCACCCATTAATGTCGAAGACAAAACGCTAACGATTCAGAGGGGAGCGCGTCCGGGTGCAAAGGTAGTACGGAGAGCAGCACCCACTTCGGTACCCAAACAGAATGCATCCCAGAGAGCGCCCACCGCATCCCACAGAGCGCCCACTTCGGCATCCAGCCAGGAAGCATCTCAGAGAGCATTCCCGGCATCTCAGAGAGCACCTCCGATATCCTCACAGTCCATGCCTTCTTCAGTGCCCGTTTATTCTCGCGATATTGACTATAGCTCTTCTTCTCTGGCGTAATCGCATTTCCTCGATGCGTTCGAATGCGGCGATTCCTCACCCACTTACCCTATCGTTCCTCCCCGCCTTTTGAGGGCGTTGGCGAGAGCTCTATGAGCAGTGCCCGGATTCCCTCAAGCCCTCAGGTATATTTACCAGAAGCGCCAACCAAGATATGATATTGGACAGTTTCCTTCATCTATCGAGGGACGAAGGAAATGCTCCTATAGCAGAAAGTGAGGTTAGTAGTATTCCCGATAGCACTGACGACCGCTTTGAGATCATCGTTAACATTCGTGCGAGTAACCTATCTCAGAGGTCCTTGTTACCTAGCTCGAGGAGTGCAAACGTTCTCTCAATGCAGGCTCAGAGGATTGAAAAGGAGTGCAGCACGCTAATCGGGGAGCACACTCTTTTATATGAGCCTTTTCCCCCTGCAGCGAGGCTTTCAGTACTGGTAGTAAATATGTGGGCAGCTGCCAGTCGCAGGGTGGGATGTGCAGTAGATCTCGGCAGTCGTTATCAAACAGGTGAATGCTCTTGAAAGCGTTGAGAGTCTTTCTAGAAGCGTAATTGGCGGCGATAGGTCAGAAGTCTACACTCGAGTCTTATTTCGCACTTGATCTTAGCGAGGTTAAAGGCGTCTGGCGGACTCGGCGATATCTGAGCTTGAAGAAACCTCTCTGGGCCTGAGGCAAGGGCTGCTCAAGTAGAGTATCTTTTAAGAATGATCGCTTGTTGAGCCCCGCAGCATTACGAGTATGATGAATCCCCAGAAGCGTCGGAAGTCTTCAGAGCACCGAAAGTTAGAGAAACTCGCGAACTCTGCTACAAGATACTAGACCTACCGTCTACGGTTTCTTCATAGAGATTATCGACATATTGTACTTATAAAAACTTTGATGGTGTCAGAATCGAGGGTAAAAGACCCCGAGTTCCTAAACGGATTACTCGTTTATTTGCCTGATATCGACTGCGATTTGGCGTAGCATTCGGGCATAGTCAACAGGAACATCGTGAAGCCTGACCATTTGCAGTCGCGAAACGAGAGTGTTGTTAGTATCATCCAATCTTCCATGTCACTTCTGGTATAGCGAAGTCTTTGAGAGTGGTGACCGACGCTCTCGAAACTACCGGGTGCTTTGAAAGCACTGACAGACGCTCTCAGGGCTATAATGGATCTGCGCGCTGACATTGAAATACGAGTAGAAACGTTCAACAGGATGAGCAACACATGGAAGGGAGGAGTAGGCAGAACCAGGAGGAACGCGTTGGAGGTGATCGAGGATAACCTCCGGAAAAATATCAGAAGGATGGATGGATGCTACTGATGGCGAGTGCTTTTCTGAACACTGAGACGCGAGTCTTTCTGAACACTGAAATTGCGTTGATAGATCTACGAGAAGAAGGCGTCATCGCTATCGGTGATACCGGAAGATGGATTCAGCGAGGGCGACGGCGTTAGCGGCGATCTTGCGGCATTCGAACGCTTCGAAAGCACCCCGAGTCTTCGAGAGGATATCTCTGGTTCCGACAACGGTGGCGGCGATGAGGTGGTTCACGCTCAACGGCGTTGAAGCGGAAGAGGAAGGCGAAGAGGAAGAAGAGGAGCAAGAAGAGGGTGATCACGAAGGCGAGGAAGAGGATGTTTAGAGCACCGCGAGTCTTTGGAGAAACACTGCGGCGCTTTGGGCCTTGAAGTGCTTTGGAGAAGCACTGCGCTCTGGGCCGAGTCTTTGGAAATCTTGGGGCGCTCTGGAGGCGAGTGCTCTGGAGAGCACTGGGAGCGCTCTGGCGAAGTCTTTGGAAGTACTGGCGAGTGCTTTGGAAGCGAAGTCTTCTGAAAAAGCTAGTCTTTCTGCGTGTCGGCGAGTCTTTGGAGATAGAATACCTATATCCTATATTATATTCAATTAGCGAGTTGAAGACAGTTTGTAGTTTTAGGATTTAATCGAATCACGGTTTTGAATGCTCTTGAGAGCGATCTTCACTAAAAGCAAAAGTAGTATCGTTGTAAAAACAAGCGAAGGTAAATCACGATTATATCGGCGTTCTTTGGAAGCGATCGAGTCTTTCCGAAGCGTTAGCGATATCTTGAGTCGTCGAAACAGGAGGGCCTAGGAGATAGGTAGTAGTCTCCGTGAAGCGTTCCGTTCTGCGAGCGTCGGCGAAGAAGCGTTCCGTGGCGAAGCGTCGGCGAAGAGCGTTCCGTCAAGCGCCAGGCGAAAGCATTCCGTTGCGAGCGTCGAGGCGAAAGCGTTCCGTCGCGAAGCGTCAGGCGAAGAAGTCTTTCCGTCGAGATAAGCGTCTGAAGCGAGTAAATCCGTCGAGGTGGCGTATTGCTCGAGCGCGCTAGATCGTTAGTCGCGCCTGGGCGGCAGAAACTAGTGCTTTCGCCAGGCGGAATCTTTATCGCCAGAAAGCGCCAGGAAACGCTCCGTTCTTCTCTGGAGAGCGGTTGTCTCTGGCGCCCTGGGCGCCTGGAGCGTCCAGAGCGTCTGACGGAGGTTGGAGGTTTGCTGATGTAGCTTGCTGATGAATATAATCCAAATGAGAAACCCAATGACTAACATTTCACAACCACTCCCAAAGAAATAGTGAGGCACATAATGAAATCCCATACATGATCCCAATCCTTCCTTCCGCACTCCTAACCCGAAGCGCCTAGCGCTGACTGTATCTTCTGAGCACCTTTCTAACCCATCCACCTTATCCGACACAATCCCAATCCTTCACCTAACAACTCAATTCCGAAACGATCTTGACGGCATAGCAGGTGGGGGCAGTTGGACCGTGGCAATAGGCAGGCCAGTCCTCTAGAACATCAACCCTATTCTCCTCCAACCATTGAGTGGCAACTCCGGCAGCGTGCATCAGCAAAAAAAACGAACCGCCAAGACGAACTGTACGTCCAGACGTACCAATTCGTCTTTTGCGACCAAAACCTCGTCTTTTGCGACCAAAACCTCGTCTTTTGCACCCAAATACTCGTCTTTTGGTCGTCCCGCGCTTCCCGGGACTCCGAAAAATGACACGTCGTCTTTTTGCGCCTAGTATTCGCCCGAAATGTGACATCTCGTCTTTTGACGCCTATTTCGCCTCCTAAATGTGATATCTCGTCTTTTGACATCGCGCGGATGTGATATTCCGCCTAAGTACTGGCGCTAATGCAAATACCGCTAGCTAATGACGTCAGGTTTGACCTCGAGGATCCAGCCACACCTCCACATATACAACTAGCTACCTCGCCTCCTACCTCGCCTCCTACCTCACCTCCTACCTCACCTCCTAACTCCTACCTCACCTACTACCTCACCTCCTGCCTGTATCGACGCCTACCTCCTACCTGTATCGACCTCCTGCCTGTATCCACGCCTAGATACGTATTTACCTTCCTCTGCATTTTGACGCCTTTACTGACTGCGCTGCAAGCTCCAAATCATGCAGTATATCGACGCCGCTGGAGGCGTCAAATTGGGCAGTATATTGACGCCGCTGGAGGCGTCAAATTCCCAATATATTGGCGATTAAACTGACTCCGCTCCAGGTAAATACCCCAGTATATTGGCGCCGCTGCTGACGCCGCTGCTGACGCCGCTGGAGGCGTCAAATTCCCAGTATATTGGCGATTATACTGACTCCGCTGCAGGTAAATACTCTAGTATATTGACGCCGCTGCTGACGCCGGTGCAGGTACGAATACCCTAGTATATTGGCGTTGCTGCTGATGCCGCTGCAGGTTCCAAATCCTGCAATTAATTGACGGTATACTGACGCCGCTGCAGGCTCCAAATTGACAGCTATCAGTCCTCGAATACTGCACCATTTGGACACCTCCTAGGCAGCGAATACTGCAGCTACCAGTCTCCAATACTACACCATTTGGACACCACCAGGCAGCAAATACTGCAGCTACCAGTCACCAATACTACACCAAATGGACACCCCCTAGCAGCGAATCCTACACCTACTAGTCACCAAATACTGCACCATTTGGACACCTCCTAGGCAGCGAATCCTGCACCTCCTAGGCAGCAAATCCTGCACCATTTGGACACCTCCTAGGCAGCGAATCCTGCACCATATGGACACCTACCAGTCACCGAATACTTGTCCAAATCGACACCTCCCAGGCAGGCAGCTCAGCGGGCAGGAGGGCAGGCAGGCGGCGAGCTCAGTGGGCAGGCAGCTCAGTGGCGAGCTCAGTGGGCAGGCAGCTCAGCGGGCAGGAGGACAGGCAGGCAGCTTAGCGGCGAGCTCAGCAGGCAGGCAGCTCAGCAGCGAGCTCAGTGGGCAGGCAGCTTAGCGGCGAGCTCAGCGGGTTGGCAGCTCAGCGGCGAGCTCAGCGGGCAGGCAGCTCAGCGGCGAGCTCAGCGGGTTGGCAGCTCAGCAGGGAGCTCAGCGGGGAGGCAGCTCAGCGGGGAGCTCATTGAGTATTGGCACCAGGCGCCGAACCCTGGACCAAATAGACACCTACCAGGCACTAAATCGACACCTACCTGTCACCAAATACTAGACCATTTCGACACCCAGGCAGCGAATCTAGGCAGCGAATACCAGTCCAAATCGACACCTACCAGGCAGGCAGCTCAGCGGGCAGGAAGGCAGGCAGCAGGGGGGTCAGCGGGCAGGAGGGCAGGCAGCAGGCAGCTCAGCGGGGAGCTCAGCGGGGAGCTCAGCTGGCAGGCAGCTCAGCTGGCAGGCAGCTCAGCGGGGAGCTCAGCGGGCAGGCAGCTCAGCGGGGAGCTCAGCGGGCAGGCAGCTCAGCGGGGAGCTCAGCGGGGAGCCCAGCGGGCAGGCAGCTTAGAGGGGAGCTCAGCGGGCACGCAGCTTAGCGGGGCAGCTCATTCCGCAGGAAGGCAGCGCCCGGGGCAGGAGTAAGCGGAGGTGGGTGGGGCGCTTAAAAATGTACATAGAATTACGTAGACATGTGGATCAATATACGTGACATTTGCGCGGAACTACTGTCCTAGTCTATGTACCGATTGCCGAGTGACCTCATTCTGCCAGCGAAATGTGCTAGCAAAAGCTTAACCGGGCAAAAGCTACCTAGGTGTGGACCCGGTGTTCGTTTTGGGGTCAAATACGACCTAATTTGGTCAAAAGACGAACTAAAGACGAACTCGTCTTTTGACCAAAAGACGACGTCGCGACGGGAACGGGAGAGATTTTCGTATTTTCCCGTCGAGACGATGTCTATTTGCGCCGGGGCGTATGGATGCAGGTAAGAAAACCTCTCATGCGCCTGGGGCGCCTGGTGCGCCTGGGTACGCCTGGAGTCGTCGGGTCGAACCCAATTTTTTGCTGATGTGTACGTTAGCATTATCTTGTATAAAGATTGACCTGATACCCTTCTCTCGTAGCTCTGCCAAAAATTGTGGAACCTTTTTGTTCTGATGGTTGCGGCGTTGCGGCGTTGCACCGTTGCGCGCTTCCACTGATTTATGTCCTGGCGCTATACATACATATAATTATAGGGCGTATTTGCTTTATATTTAAATCGACAATTCTCATTATAATCCGGATAGATATACCCAGAGTGTTGGAAAGTGATGCATATTCTGGCCTGATAATCCAAACCTCTATATCTTAACGCAACATAAAATACTACCTGAAGTGAGAATTCGGATACAGAACATGTCTGCTATGCTGAGGATGCATTGGCCTGCGTTTGGAAATAAAATGTCCACTTCAAAGACAAAGAGACGATATGAGGTAATGGAGATATATGGTAAAGGGCCCAGGAAACGTTGATGACAGACATTCTTCTTATTCTTTCATCGTGGAGAGGATCCAAACTCAAGTCAGCTTTGGGATGCCCTCATGTGGGCATTCATTCTCTCGCTGTTGAAACATCACCGAATGTGCATCATTTTCCGGCACCTTGGATACATTTGGAGCAGTACAAATTGTCTGAGCCACGCATCCCGAGAGATACATTCTTTTAATAATTAATATCAAAAGCGCAGCGTCGGCTCGTCCATGATCCTTTTCAAAACCTTCAGGTTCGATAACTAATCTAGAAATAACTAGACCCATATTAGGACTACCTTCAACTTCTCTGTATCTCACCAACCTGTATCGTCCATCCGGGGGATATGGATCAGTTCTGGTTAGGTAACGTAAGAGTCGACTTCTGCAGGGAGCAGGCGTGATTAATTACAGTTAAGACGGTGATAGATTGACATCGAATACCACCGCACTTGAGCTATGGCCAATTGGCATCTAGAATGTCTTTTCTGTTGACGCAACTGCTATTGCATACACAGAAAAAAAACCCGCCAAGGCTATATTTTCTTAGCAGTTGCATCCGGAAAAAAGGTTTACGAGTAGAGCGGCCTCACACATTCCCTGTACAGGGGCCGGCGGGGTGTGTGCATAGTATCTCGTCATATATTCAAGTTGATAGGCTGTAAGAACACCTCAAAGCGAGAGAGCCCAAGTGCCAGCGTTACGAGGGTTAGCAGAATATCTCGCAATGTTCAGGGCTAGCTGAGCGCATGGGTATACTACCCACCCGACCTTCAGCCCCGCCCACTAAAAACGCGAAACTGACCTTCTATAAACATCTATGCTACACAAAATTACCTCGTCCTCCGTTATGGTTAGGTTCTGCTGCTTTCAGCTTGTCAGCAAGCCTTTCTTGGCAGCTCTTGGCGGTATAGCGAATGGAAAATTGGATTGGTACGTTGCCGTAAGATACCTCGCTATCCCTTGCGGTCCCGTGCAGCTGCGGAAGCCCCGAAAACTGATCTGTTTTCTTTGTACTGTAAAAATATCAATGCGCTATGATAGGCTATACTGTGCAGGATGTGGCAGCCATGGCTAGGAAGGTGCGACGAGGAAATATTCTCATTAGGGTCCCGTGACAAACTCAGAGCTGGAGTTACCAACTGCGTTATAAACTCGGGCTGTCATAACCTGAAAACTGTCCAAAACTCGCTGTTGAGTGTATGACCGTGACACCCAGGTTTTCGACAACCAGTTCTTAACAATTCAAAACTGTCTGTCATAGGCTCAGTTTCAAACTCCTGAGTTTGTGACGGGGCCCTAATTCTCATAGTTCAGGCATATTATTCAAGTGCGAAAATGGCAACTGTGTCCGTAGAAGCATTACGGTGAATCGATTCACGGTAGAGCACCGGAGTCAACTTAGAGTTCTTCCGCAGCGCCAAGATTAATCCGACGGAATACCCCGGTCCTACAGCGATGGGGAAAATTATTGTAGAAGTATGGCAAGAGTCCTATTGGCCAGGGCAGCCACCTGTTTCTACAATAATTTTCCCCATCGCTGTACAGTCGTCTTGGTGGCAACTTGAACGACGAACAGGGGGCTCTGGGTCTTTGTCAGTCAAGACAGTTGTCCCAGGTTCGTCGTTGCCCCAAATTTGACTTTAACTTAGTTTGGCTGCGCCGATCACGATAGCAACGGTGTGAGGTTTTGTTACCGCACTAGGCCGTAAATATGTGCCTACTCCTGTGTTATGAGTCTTATTACATCGTGAGAGTCCCATTGGCCGAGTGAGCTATCCAAATTAAAATCTGTTTTAGACCCCCCCCCCCCGGACTCCCCAGAGGTTGAATCACAACATTCTGAATAGTATTCGTCGATTCGGAGATGAGTTGTAGAGCTCTGCATCCTGAACGCCTGGCGTCTATTCGAACTTCTTGTATTTCTCTGACGTTTTTGAACTAGGCCCTAAGGTATATATATATGTACAATTATTTCGGTGCGTGGAGGTAAATAATCCACGCGGGGATGATAATTAGGGCAGAAAAGATAAAAAACCGGTCCTTGTTTCACAACTCTTTTTATTAACCGAACTATATCGATACATGGCAGTGTAGATGTATCCTCCAGGAAATGTGATTAGCCTCCGGGGTGATAGTTTATCTGTTGAGTTTAGCGTTGTCCCAAAGGGATAGAACAAGCGAGTGCAGATGATTGCCTGCTATAAATAACTGCCACTGATCGCGTTACCCAGCTTTTGGTGAGGAGAGAAATTCAAACTCAAAGTAAATGGATTACTTCCACCATCAACATTATTAAAGATGTGAAATAAGGTGTATTTGCATTTGAATTTCATCATAACAAAGTTTCCAGGAAAAAACATGTCCATTAGGTGACTCTACAAATGTTAGAGGTAGTGGAGGTCAAACTCGCTCTCTCTTGGATTCAAACGCAAGGCTGGATCTATAATTCCTTGGCAAGTCCGTCAAAAAAGACTCCGATCCATCTGAGCAAAGGGCCTTTTAATTTCGTATGAAACCACAATCTCCTGATCATCGCCCAGCACGGTACAGTGCTATAGCCGGTTAAGGACATGTTAGAGTCTTAGAGATCGTATCCATGAGATACCATGCACGGGAGTGCGATGCAGACTGCGAGTGGGGCGCATATGCCCTGTTGGCAATCTTGGCATCGACTCTTGAGCAGCTATAGTAAGAATCAAGAGGGCAAAAGCAGGATATTAATACTAGCTTGATTTCAACTTCCTGCGTGGACGAAATCTCGAGTAATGGTTAAATCTCTCTAGAGAGTTATGTTATATACATTTGTGCTTATAACATGTACACTAAGCAGAACTGATATCACAGTGAGATGCTTTCAGCTAGTATTCATACATTCTCGAAAAAGTACAATGCTACTCGGTAATGGATGCAGGCAGTGGACCTTGACATTGCAAATGCGTATAATCTAACATGTACAGTCACTCACGGGGGTGAAGGCGGATCCTGTCTGATGGGGGTCAGGGATTTGAGACCAATAGCAGAGTTAAGTTTGGGACGGCAAGAGTAGATTACTACGGGCACAACCAGCAGACAGGATCCGCCGTCACTAGGTGAGCGACTGTATTTAGCTATACCGAGTATGCAATGTGGATTTTAAAGGTTTTGATTGGCTTAGTTTGAGATATTGCTTTTTTGGTATTGGTGGCGATTGTGGTATGTTTGAATTATAAAAATTGAGTTTTTTTTTTGATACATGTAGTAATCGGTTGTAGGAATTGCTTTTTTGAGTTGGTAGGTGTTGGTAACGGTTAGAGTTTGGTGGTAGTTCGGTATTAGTCGCAATTTTGGTATATTTCTGTTGGGTTCGTTGTGGCAACTGTTTTTCTATTGGTGACGATTACAGTGTTTCTATTAAATTCTAACGATTGAGCTTTCTTTTTAATAGTAATCGACTGTTTGTTTACTCACAATTATAAGAGAAGCCACTTGATTTGGTGACACACTTATTTCATTATCCTCACTGGCTGAAGGCCAGAACCAGCTCGTAATCTTATATTGCAATAGCACTCATGAAATAATCATGATATCACCAAGGTGTCAAATGGCAGTTGTTGCCGTGCCATGAACCCCTTTCTCCAGCACGTTGTAGTTGAACACATCGCATTATGCAAACCGTAAATTTGTGTATCCCATACGTACAGTCATTAGGGCGGTTTCTAGTGTCCTCGTATCCATTACATATTAGCTCGACAGGGATCGTGATGAAAGCATACGAACATGTAGATGTAGATACAGGCCTACTTCTAAATATAGGCACTGAATACAAGGTATGCATAAGTCCCCTCTTGCACTCGTCGCACCCCACCCGCCCAGAGGAAATATAAAGGCCCTGCCAAACCCCTTGTGCGGAGCCTTCTATCTCTGAACACCATCCTCGAAGACTGCAAAGAACTATTGCATTTCTCTCAAGCACAATTTGACAAACACCCTTACCTACCCTTGTAGCTACTTGACCATATTATATACCATTTATCTCTCGTCCACGCACCAATGATTTTTTTCAGCCCGCATCTCCTCCTCCTTTCCCTCCTCTTTCTCTTGGGCTTTGCCAACGCCGACTGGAAACTCTCCATCACCTACGCGAATGGCAAACAGATTACTGCGCACGGCTTCCGCAACTCTGGTTGCGAAGTGCTCGCAGTATCCGACTCCCCCGTTGCGACCTTCTATCTTGAAGGAAACATCAACGTTGACACCGTCGCATTCTACACGGACACATTCTGTAGATCGGGAGAGTACAAGAGGGGAGCAGGGTCGACAAATGTAAACCCCGACCAGTACTTCAAGGCCTATAAGACATGGTAGATGGAAGCGAAGAAAGGAAGACTTCCTCTTTTAGTCAACCTCGACAGGCAGAGACAGAAATTGAATGGGGATAGGGAACTGTTGATGGGGGAGGATTCGAAGTGGTGAGGGCTGTGGGTCCGGATGTTACGGGAGGATGAGTTAATGTTCACTCGCTTCTATTGTTCGATATGTGTATCTAGCCATCCTTTGTGGAAGGAGAATGCAACTGTTGTTCATGTTCAGTTCTGTAGGTAACATGGTTGACTGACTCTATATACATTACAAGTGCAGTGCGCCCTCCGGCCGCACCTCTATAGTCAGGAAATTGAACACCTATTCTCGCTTGAATACTTGTACCTATCTGTTTGTCAACATGGATTAGCTAAAGCCTAGGAGAAGAATAGCTATCCCTTGGACGGATGAAATTGTCAAATTCGCAGCCTGGACCGTGCACGCATTGAGTTGAGTATATCCGTTGCTCTTAATGATTGAGAATAACCATAGAGCCAATCAAAAATAAGTGTTAGATACCTGCTTGGGCTAGTATTAGCTCAAAAAGGCAGGCTGCGAATTTGATTGTTTCATCCGTCCAAGGGATACTGTCAAATGTCTTGACGTCTCAATCGTTAAAACCTCTGGGATGAGTATGAAACTGTAGTTTTATTACATTCGTTCCTATTTCTCAATAAAGTGCTCACAATCGGGTCGGGTACCGCTAGCGCGCGGACACTGACCCCTCATCGCTCGCACGAGTTCTTAAAAAGATCTAGAAGTTCAATGCCTGCTGATCATGATATATGAGTTTATATAGTGGTTAATTCTAGTAGTGAGTGTTTGTCCTTCCATGTCAGCTCCCTTCCCGGCATTCATTTAGATCTATCTCGGGAGTAGTTCTTTGTCTGTTTATGTATGCAGTTCTAACCAATGCTTCGTGATTACAACGAGGGATTTTATACTATTTAGATTAGAATCATTGCTATCGTTGCATTTGCGAACTGTTCCAGCCGGAGTATAAATGGAGTCCCCAGTAAATGTATACGGTGGATTCTCTGAGATATGAATTATGGTATTGACATACTCCTCTGGAAGTACGAGGTCACCTGGTGATGTTACAACTGAAACTGTAACAGCGGTATGTACAGCCACTCATCAAAAGTGTTCGTGATTCACATCAAAGTTGGTCAGTGCGTGATGTGGCTTACCAGATTTTACGGTTAAATTGAGGAACTAAAATGCATCTATATAGTTGCATCTAGTGAGTGTCAGAGAATAAAAATACCATAGATTTCTAATATTGACTTTGACCACCATTGACTGTTGCTGTGTTGAGGTTTTGAACATTTCAATGGGCACTTTGATTCCTGGCTTGAGCCGGACATGTCACATTAAATATGAATCACGAACACTTTTGATGAGTGGCTGTATGTACAGCGGCGGGTAATAAGTCATCGGACGGAACACCACCAAAACACGCGTTTGCAGGCAAAATTGTGGCTAGGTCATCCGATGACTTATTACCCACCAGTGTACATTTACAGTCCTTTTGGGGGCAACGGCGAAACTGGTTGAACGGCGACCAAGGATATTTGTCAGTCGAGACAGTGGAGCTCAGGCTGATATACAATCACTTGGTTGGCTGAAATCTGTGTTTTCGTGGTTGTCCCAGGTTCGTCGTTGCCCCAAGGTTGACTGTACACGCCATGATACATTTTTGTAAAATCTTATCCCTTCGTCTCTCCTCTATCGAATGGTCTCTTAAAACTTGCCCTTTTTCGTGGGTGCCCAAACCACACGAAAGCAAGCCAGAGATTGACTCAGATTAGCAGAGGCAATAACCGATAACTATTGTTAGCGCTGGCCACTCTTTCAGCCCCTACGAAAAAGGGCCTCTATATCCCGACGGACTATGGGATAATAGGGAATTAAATTTATTTACACCCGTTTCTTGATAAGAGACAACAGGGTCTGTCATGGAGCCACACTAGATCCGTATATCTTGGGTGGGCATTTTGTCGACAAACGAATTTGAAGGGAGAGGCCGCTGTTCCCCCAATACCAAGCAGCGTAAAAATTAATCGGGGAATAGAATCCTGGATAACTTTGAACAAAAGTGTAAGATTAACTGATTTACCCCCTATCACATCCCGTTTATCGAGAAATCAAGTTTCTTCATCATGAGCCATCACTCGACCTTGCGACACAATCTCAGGGCTAGGGTTATTTGCCAGTCTCAATTTGCGGGTTAGGGTTACCACTTGCCACGAAATTATTGCTGGCCAAGTAATTTATAAGATCCCAGACTATAAAGAGTGCTAAATAGCATCTCCACAGCTGTGTCCGACCGGTATTCGACTCCGACCCGACCCTTGAGACTAACCAATTGACTCCTTCCCCAGGACCCAGAGCTGAAAGTATGTCACACCAACAAGAGACCCCCCTTATTTACTCTACGGGGTTCCATATCTTACAACTCTAGCTATGCTTACCTCCGCCAGTGATATGTTCATGTAAGAGGAAATGTTTAGTACGTTTTATCGTCTCCAGGACTAAAGCCATATATATCTCCTATAGATATATCTAGGGGTGATTATCATTGATTGTAGTGATTTACACCATGAAGGAATGCACGTTATATATGGAATATCTATGAAGGCCCCGGGAATATCCGGTTGCTTATGATGATCAACATATTGCCTCTCTGGGACGATGTTTATTCCACCCGTGGATTGTAACCGTCTTTGATTGGTGTCTTGTGTATCTGTATGATAACATTGAAGATTTTGATACAAAGGAAAAGAATAGCACGAAATTCGAAAAGAACAAAAGAAATGAATTAAAAGGAATGGCATACTCCCAGAACATGGACTTCAGACACCTTCCAGCTATTCATCTCTTGATAAAGAAGATCAGCAACCTCCAGTGAACCACTTTTCCAGTTCCGTCAGTCTCTGCGATTACTATCACCTTCCTCCCTGGAAAGATAGTTAGCGTTATACCGTAGCGGGAAACTTCGTAGGGGTCACACCATGCGATAACACACTATTCTCCCCATCTCGTCCTGATGATATCTTCCGTGAAGTCTTTGAGATGCTGAGTAACGCGGGATAAGGAATCCGTGATTGCCGAACTGTTTACTTTCATGATCGCTAACAAAATTCGGGAGACATCTCTTTGCATATTCTTGACCTGAATCGCGTCAACGCAATTGGATAGTTTATCCTGGAGAACCGTTCGCGTAGTAGTCTCAAATGTATCCAGCAGACCGCAGTGCTCAAGGTCTTTGAGGATCGGAACAGTTATTCCTAGGCAGACCTTCTGTGCGGTTTGGCAGTTCCGTCCACTCCGACTCACTCTCTCTGTGGCAAGCAGAATGTCAATACAGAAGATGCATATTCTTTTGAGCTCCTTATCATCACACTGTGAGAGCTGAAGCTCGGAGATCTGCTCTTTGGAAAGATTGACAAGCCACGAAATAACATCATTTCTCTCGGAATCAAGGATCTCTTGCACCGCTTCGGTGAGAATATTGGAAAGACGGTTGGCAATCTGATTTTTTCCTGTTGAAACGGCAGCGAACAGGGCCTCCGTGGTAGCTCTACCATAGGTCAGGACTATATCTTTATTCCGTACAATCGCATCATTGACCCATTTCCCGGCGAATACTTTAACTACCCCCAAAATTTTCACTTCGTGCTGCTCGCCCATGAGATCTTCAACTACACCGACCCATTTCCTAGCAATAATCTCAATCAGGTCCCTTCTCCCCACCCTAACAACCATGAAGAGGAGTTCTATGCCGCCGAAAATAATATTCCTTGCCTTCGCATCCTCCCCGGTATCAAGGTAGGCGCTGAAACCATTTACGCAGTCAAATAACAATGTCTCAACCAGGGAGGTCCTGCCTTCATCAAGTGCATAGGACAAGGCATCCGTGTACAGCCGTGTGATAATATCGATACCGCGGGAGAATTTCTTTGCTACAGCATCTTCGAGTATTATGAGTGCCGTTCTCACGATCAGGAGAAGGAAGGCATCAGCTCCTTGCAGTTTGAGCGCGACCTTGAATGCTCTGAGGCCAATCTGGAGAAGTACACGGAGCGTCCTTTCGTTTTCCGAGCCAATAGCGATAACAAATTCCTTGGCGACCTTTTCCACCCTCTTTTCAACAACTTCCATCTTTCCCTTCTGAAACTCCCCCCCGATTTGAGCAATTGCAGCAATTGTAGCTTCATCCAATAGAGATGGCTCGCGTAGCCTGGTATCGGCGGTTAAGCGAGCCCCCTTGGCCTTGAGAAGCTTAATCATATCGGTATGGCCTGAGTATATGGCGGCGCCCAAGGGGCTTCCGTGAGTTCCTCCAGTGGCGTTAACCTCTGCACCATGTCTGATAAGGATAGTGGCAATCTCAATCCAGTTTCTATATGCTGCCGCCTGAAGAGGACTTCCGTGACATCCCCCAGCAGAGTTAACTATCGCGTCATTTTTCAAGAGAAACCGAACAATATCAAGGTTTCCTTCAAATGCAGCTGTCTGTAGGGGTGTGCCGTGTTTACCATGATCCAGATTCACTTTGGCTCCCTGTTCCACCAGCCAACGGACGATCTCGAGGTGATCTCCAAACGCAGCGGCGTGGAGGGCAGAGCCAAAATCACCAACTGGGATATTGATGTCAACACCAAGATTAAAAATTAACTTGACAAGCTCTTGGTGACCGCCGGAGGATGCCAGCTCGAGTAGTTGGATATGTTCCGTCTGTCCCTGGGAGTGATTCAACAACATCTCAACGATTCCCATATGCCCGTAATCAACGGCTAGGGCCAGCGGAGAGCTTTTCGAGTCCTCGGCGGTGCGGAGCTTTTCTTGAAGATTAGGGCTCTTCTCCAGTAAGATGGCGACTATCCCCGCATGTCCGTTTGCCGCAGCCCAGTGTAGGGGTGTTCTACCGACATTATCGGGACAGATTGTTGAGGCCCATTTGACATTTGCAGCTTTTGCCCCGCGCCCACCCCTGGAGATTGACTCCTGGGTTGAGAATGCAAGTTCAATAAGGCTCTCCATCCCCAGGTAGCACAGGATATGCATTGGTGTTGTCTGCCGTGGGAATGTTCCTTTTCCTTTGGTGCGCCAATATATCCGGAAAGATGTCTCCATACTGCCGCCTGCGGTTTCCATCCATCGAAGAAATGATTCCCATATGCGTGAGTGGTCTTGGGCCAGTTTTGCATGATCTGACCAGTGGGTAGCAGAATATTTGATGAAGGGGTGTGCTTCAATGGTTTGAAGATCTGCCTCCTCCACCACCGTTCGGTTTGCATTTGTCGAGTAATCTGTTGCAAAGTCGGTGAAGGTTAGATAGGTGAGACACGTCAGGGATATGTCAAGATGAGCGCGGTAATGCTCATTGGTGAAGCAGTAGTCCCCAGAGCCTCCGCTCAGAAAATACTCTTTGATGGATGAGTGCACTATCTTGATTGTCTGGTCGGCGCCCACGATCTGCACAAATGGATAGCACCTTGACTTGATCTCGTCGGTAAGAGCGAAGCATACACGCCCTTCTATTGATTTGAGGTCCGTATCGCCATTCCGAATAGCGCAAGCGTCACCAAGCTGGCGCAGTGTGAGGGGAGTATGGGCAAAGACTATAAACTGAAATAGCCGCTTCGTATCTTCCCGATGATTCCTGGGCACCCGATCCAAGATTGCGGTGTAGAATCCATATAGGTCTACAGGGGCCCGTGGTCTAGACGAACGTGTCTCTGCCTCAGTCCGTTTGCAGAGATCTCCAAGCATAGAAAGGCCCTCGTCAACTGTCTCAAGCGTCCAGCCACTTGCTGCCTGACCACAAAACATCTCCCACGCCATTGACGCCCATAGAAACACGCCAGACGCCTGCTCAGCTATTGTATTCTTCACTTTCAGCCTCAAGTCTATGCCCATTCCTTTTAGACCTGGGGTAGCCTCAATCCTCTGCAAAAGAAACCTGTCAATGTCTTTTTTGACCTCTTTCTCTGCTAGAGACATCTTGACAATAACCTTCCCAAAGGACGGGTTTTGAAATGCCTGGTCAAGCTCTGGCCCGGGGTGAATCCTAGTGGTCACCATGACCTTTACACAGCCCGAGCTCTGGGCTGCTTGAAAGATTTTTGTAAGGAGCTCCCCTTTGGGGCCGGAACATTCATCCAACGCATCAAGGATAATGTAGACTTTTGGTATGTGAGTAAAGAGCTCTCGCATGATGTCCATCGTTTTCCCAAGAGTAACCAAAAATGAATCGGTTGCAATGCTTGTAGCTTGTTTAATTCTATTCCCGTAGGCTACTCGGTGGTGTAAGATCTGACGCAGAAGACATGAGAGAAGGTTCAGAGGATCTGCTTTTGCTGTTTCTTTGCTGTCGGAGAAAAAATAAAGAACCAAAGGTCGAACACAACGGGCAACCATCGAATCGGACTCCTTTGTCAATACCTCGATGACAGACGCAGCCGTCACTGTTTTGCCGCTTCCAACTATCCCAGTGAGCCAAAGAACCCGTGATCCCGGAGAATCTTTCCAACTCCGAAACGTTTCATTTTTGAAGATCCATCTAGCAGTCTTTCGCGACCTCTTTTGCAATACATCCTCTAGATGGGCCTCATAATTTACCCTGTGCAGTGTTCGATCTAGCTCCAGGTTTTCTGGAGAAATATCTACAAGAAGTCCGGTTTAATACAGGAACTCAATATAGAGCATTGATATTGATGGGTACTAACGATCTATCTGTCTCTGCACAGCCCCTTCCGCCAATGCACGAATATAATCGAACAGTACTCTAAAAAGAGGCGAGTCCGCCGACTGGAATTTACATAACCCTCTGTGATCTGTTTCCATCCCTATCTGATTTTCAATTTCACCGCTAAGACCCAGGACAGCCGAGTTCCTAGGTACAACCTAAACATCCACAAATACCTACATTAGTTTATTTCTTCAAACAATGGGTGAGGAACTGGGTATTTTGTGACAGTGTACGGGGAGACTTACCACCTCGCGCAATCCAGGCGTGATGCGCGTTTCAAAAATCGAAACTATTTTTTCAAACTTTCGGTTCTCTCCCGAAGAATGGTGTCGGAAATCGTTCGAGATTGCCTCGAGTATTTCTGAATCGACTTCCAGAGCACCGAGAAGCCCCGAAGCTTTCGATCTCTTCGAGAGCTTTGAGATATTTATCACCGTACTGGCAAGGTTTGCGCTGTTACTGCCTTGGTGCGGTGTGCCGAGAAAGATTATACCAAAAACTGAGTGGAACAAGGCCCCATGAGTAGGATTGTGAACCGCATTCAGCATGGCCTGGAACAGAAGAGATTATTAGCTCTATTGCTCATGGGTTATATATACATGTATATACGTAGATATATACTGGCAGACCTTTTTAACAATGATACCCCCTAAACTATGGCAAACGAAGATTATGGGCCGATTAACCGCGAGCTTGAATAAAAGTCAGCAACAAGCACACACCAACCTCCGATAACTCGCGCCCCCGCTCAGAATGTTATTGAAATCATTGATGGGTCATACCTGATCGCCTTCTCGTATCCTTCTCATCGCCTCTAGTAAATTGTCTGCAATAGTAGTAATCCTAGCGGTAGATCGTGTGAACACCACAGACGCATCGTAGCCAAATGTGAAAACCCTTGCGGTCCCTCCTAGACACGAATCCTTCCCAAGTTCCTCTAACCAACAGAACTTCGTCTTCTTATGTTGCCATGTTTTCTTGCGGTGTCCACCTAGCCCGTGAACTGCCACAATGCTGTCCGTTGTGTTAGTCGAATCCAACTTTGATGACTTCACATTAAATTGCATATTCATATTTGCGGGAGTAATTACTCAACATCAATACGCTGCTTGGACTCCAGGCTGCTATCCACTGCTGGGTTTATAGCTTCAAGACCAAGCTCTGGCTCTGCCTATTCGCATATCAGAAGCATTAGCCCACAGGAATCGGAGAAATATTAGATTACCATGGGTGTAATACCTCGTCTCCAAAGCACGCAAGTAAAAACTTAGGGATAGGCATAGTCGAGTGATTCTATAGTGGAAGAAGCGTAAACGTAGAGAGATAGAAAAAGCTTCTGCAATTCGAGAGGCTAAGATGACTTGCGGGAATATAAAGGACATCAATCAGGGTGGAGGCCACGCTTTATTAACAAAGCAACTTCAAGTACTAAGTGATCAAGTTTGAGAATAGCATAGTGGCCCTGTCTAATGTGAGAGGAACAGAGCCACCCATGCGAATGCAAGGCGTGCGATACGTCGAAGGGCCCACACGAGATGTAGGAAGGGTTGACTTGGTACGCCGAACTGCGCATTCGCATTTGCTCCGCATTCCGTGGATATATGATATCGTAAAACTTGCCATTGGACCAGGATTTTCGCTCTCCAATGAACAGGTCTTACCTTCTGCTTGCTACCCAATGATATAATAATCTACACAGTGTCTGTCATTTTAATCATTGGCATTGCCACCATTGTCTTTTGTATATAGTGCGATTCTCGAGAGAGGGTAGGTGTGTCAACTTGAATTTCAATTGGCAGAAACCGACCTTTAGCTCGAAATAAGCGTAGATTAGGGTCTTTACTTGAGGCTCTTCCTACAAAATCAATTGCCACCCAAGTTTACACACCCACCCACTATCGAGAATCGAGCCATACTTAAATTGATATCCTATTCAGAAGCGCCCAATTAGAACCCACGCCTCCTTCGTTCTATGCGCATTATGCACCGGGAACACCTAAAGCAGTGAAATAGTACGAGGCAGTATATAGGAGGCAATGATCTTGAACACAGATATGGTACTACAATTGAAGGAACTGATTCTGCTGTTCTCCCATAGTTGTTTGAATCCCAGCCCCTAGTAACTAGTTAGCAACCTACGACCGGAATTCCTGTAAATTAAAAATGAAATTAGAACTTGGTGGTGGCGGGGGCTACCCCCGTTTAGATGGCGCACACACCCAGAGCGATCGATCAATGAGTCCTAGATCCAGATACAAAGTCTGATACTCGATCCCTATTGGACTCCGAATCCACAAGGCTGAAGATTTGTTAACAGCCTGGGTTTTCAACCTGGCGAATCTCCGCCTGACGAGCTGATACGGTTGACAGCGGCGCCCTTGGGTGTCATTTTAACAGTGCCGCTCTCGTATGCGCGCTTCGCCTAGTATGGATAGCCGGCTGTAGTCGTAATACGAATGCGAGGACTCTCGAACATATGACATGGCCACTATACTTATTAATGTTTTTTAACAGCCTTGTACTTCACTCAACTGTAATCCAATCAGCACTTGAAGGGTGTATCGAAAAGTGGGCTCATACTTTGTGTGCAGGTTATCCAGCCTCGCAAAAGGAACGCAAGATTGATTTATACTCAAATTCCAGACGCAAAGAACACATGCGTCCATATGTGCCTGATGTTTCATAAATGCAGCTGTACGTAGACAACCTATTGTGTTTACCTTATATACTCCAGACCAGACCCCGGCTCAATCGATGCGCGCATGCAGTCGCGGCTCCCAGGTGCGCCTGGGAGTTACTAAACCAATATAACAGTCCAGTGTTTGATATCGGCCCGGTTATTGATTGTTGCTATAGAATTGATATACCGAAAAGCCGCGGCGCGGCCCAAGTTCACCCACGAATGTTCACCAACATCAATATATTGGTGCTGGTGCGTTTAGGTAAACATCGTCCCTCCCGGGAGCGATTTTGGTTGTTGACCTACTCAAGGAAACCTTTTTCTCTTCAGGCTGTGATCGAATCCGACAACCCAACCACCCCTGCCTTATTCCACAGCTTTGTAGGACACGCGTATGTTGCATTTTCCATGCGTTGGGGGGTTTGAATCAAAACTATCATCTAGCCATCCAGACTGCTGGAACTTTCGGAATCAATTATCTCAAGCTTCTATGCAGGTAATCATTATACACGTTAGCAGAGATGATAGCTTTGCAAACAATAAATGTCTACTCAACCATGACTTACCATCACATAGCCGGTTAAACACCTGTAATTAAAGTCGAGTCGTAATCATAACCGCCAGCCAGCCTGGGATAGATGGATCAAATTCGTGATACACACAGCCAAGCACAAAACAGTAGAATGCTAGACAACGGTTCGTTCCTCTTCGCCCCGCCACTATGTAGGAAGTAACTAGCGGAATCGTTCCAGAAGCTTATTTTCACTGCTCACTCTTTCTACCTGCCGTAGAGCCCTGCCCAATGATGTGCCCTGAGAGAGCTGGCTGTCGCTTCATTATCTCCCTACTCATCTTCGCGTTGGGCAGTGTCAATCTGGCAGGAACGACAAACAGCAACCGCATATTACTTGGAAGGCTTGATCAGGACGACGCCTGAGTGATTTGAGCTGGCCGGTCAACCTAGCTAGCACTCTCTGTTTTCCACAGGCAATGTGAGGACCAAAGAAACTAACCCTAGTACTATGAGCTAGACGCCTACCAAAGTCGCAATGAGCGTATGAGGATTCTACATTCGAGCTCGGTCCATCGTAATATCTATCTTTACCATAGGCTTATTCCAATACGAGATGAGAGAAATGGGCTTCTGGTGTCGTTTAGTGATAGCTGGAGATGGCAGATGAGTGTTTCTATGTAGGTACATACATACTACGCTGGTAAGGGTAAGTCTGTTGACAATGACCGTGGTTGCAACAGCTCTCACTGTCAACAGACTTACCCCTACTAGCGTACATAGTACATACCCGCAGCATTGACTTCCGCCCCTTGAGCAGACAGGCTGGACAAAATATCACAGCTATTTTAGGCAAAGACTTGCAATTGCAATTGAAGGAATCCAGCCAATAAGAGGTACAATCAACGTCAGTATCAGCAAGATCAGCCTATGTAATCTACTAAGCCTGTTTTTAGATCCCTGTCTCTATGAGCGTATAAGAATAGAGTGCGCAGTGATCTTGGCGTCTTCGCACTGCCAGCAGCAGTTGCGTGGACAAAATTGCATGGCCCATAGATGCCTTGCCCACAGAGCTTCCCATCTTTCTTTATGGATAACTGCACATAGACGTTCATAGAAAGTGTGGCAAAAATATATTACTGGGAATAGCAGCAGTTTCTACCACTCGCTACCCTGAGAAGCAGAATGTTCTCGCTTTTCTTTGCTCGTTTGAGGATAAAAGAAACTCCTTGAACTGGTTGAGTTCTTTGCCACTGCTTATTTCAATCTCGAAGTGCAGTTCTCGTTCTCGTCGCCGGTTAATGCGGTATCACCCAATATGTGGGCGAATGGTGACCTCGTACCCAGTCTAGTACCTATGTGGTTGTGCCAAGACTTTCTGCGAAAGTTGGCTCAACCAAATACCAGGAGCCCACTTTCCGCTCCGTTCCTGCTGCCTTTCCGGTGTCCGGAAATCTTGGCGTCACATCGACTAACAAAAATTTCGCCAGTTGCACCAGCCCCAAACTTTGGCAGAAATTGTCGGAGAAAATCACGTGGCTGCCAAAAACCTTGGGGATGGGATCGAGCTCAGGCGTATAGGTTCATATCACATATACATGGCAGAGCGATTCTATTTAAAAAGCCCGGAGGTCCGTAGGTCCCTTGAGAGCTCATCATGATACTACTCTAGCACTGTCTAGTAACTCGTACTAATTTTCGGTTGGCTGTATTACTATTACGGCACACAGAAAGCAAGAAGGGTACCTGACTAAGTAGGTGCGTGCACGGTCCAGGCTGCGAATATGAGAGTTTCATCCCTCATTACTCATGATCGAGTGATATCCTGTGACGCCACAGATACTGAGTTATGGAAAGGGAGTATTCTATCATGTGGGTTGAAGGTGATATGATGCCCCTCTCCCTAATTAAGATCTTTTTAGCCCGCATACCTGTGCGCAGAAATACATACATACATGTAGCTATTGCAATCTAACTACATGTACTCTTCTCTGATACAAGCAGTCTTGGCATGATGCATATATCTTAGGGTCCCGTGGACAAACTCAGAGCTGGAGTTACCAACTGCGTCATAAACTCGGGCTATCATAAACCGCTGTTGTGAACTGAAAACTGTCATGAACTCATACTCAAGCTTCAATTTTCGTCCTAACCCACTCCCAAAATGGCTGTTGAGTTTATGACAGTGACACCCAGGTTTTCGAGAGCCAGATTTTAACCAGTTGAAAACTGTCTGTCACAGGCTCAGTTTCAAACTCCCGAGTTTGTCACGGGGCCCTAATATATATAGGCGTACGCGTGATACCTTTTCATGTTTGCATCATGATCAATATACACATCCTTTAGAGGCTACCAAACGGTTTTTACCAGTTTAATTACTAAATTATATCGCTCCAAGAGCCTAGGGGACCGAAGTCGAGGTACCACTAACATTTAGAACTCGATTCACAGATTGACCGGTTTAGTTGTTTACCTAGCCCGGAGGCTGCATGTAGCTACATTATAATACGGGCAATGTAACAAGAGTAGGCATAAGACGCTCTTTCTTTGTCCAATCAGCTATCTGACAAAACAGTTCGCCTCAGGTAAGGGGCTTAGACATCTGGGTATATCTTGCCTCGAACCATCCCCAATTAGGTTTAGATCCGTTTCTAGCGTCATCCAAAAGATTATTAATACGACCCCAACCTGACGCCCGGATCGGAGGATCGAGACAAACACAACGCACGCAGCGAAACGCGGGTAGGTAATGGGTACTACAGAGGACTGTGAACGACACGTCTAATATCATGTTCTTTCAAGTCAGTCCTTAAAGGCCCGAGACGACTATGACCTATTCTCCTCAAAGCCCCGAGGCCTATCGATCGCCGACAAGTGGGTTTATGGCTGAGAACGCTGTAGAGTCCCTCGACTCGGGATGGAGCGCATATATAGGCGGAGAGAAGAAGCGATAAAGTCACCGAGACAACAGCTCTCGCTCGCGCTCCCGGCCGCGGCTCGACTGACTGACAATTCATTAATTATTTGCCTTGCTCCCATCGGGACTTGAGACAGTAGCCTAGCGGGCATTTGTAGGGGCTTTGAGGCCTCTACAAAGATATTACATGTAGTAGACAAAGGTCCTTGATAGACTGGGCAACTGCATATACATGTAGTTATGCTGGTTGATTGATCCATTCTATGGGAGAGCCATTCCCAGGGTTAGGGTTCTTATGGCCATACCTTATACCAACGAGCAGCGAATCTACATGTTGTTCCATCCCTTACACGTTCTCCTGTATTGCAAAAAAAAAGACTACACTTCAGATATCTGGGAGAATTGTCAATATTCTTTAGGACCAAGAGTCGGCGGCGCCTCCTCTGCCGTATAGTCACAGCACCGGTGGCTCGCGCTCTCCGTACGTAGGCCCTCTGCTTGTTCTATCTGCTCGAGCTCTCTCGCCCCCAATATATATCGATGTCTCCATCCATGACCCGTTTCCCCCCCCCCCCCCCCTGCCACATTTATCCTCGCGGTAGATTTTTCTCTCTCTTGGCCCACACGCCCCACCCTCGTACGCCACCCTGATAACACCCCACCCCACGAGCGATCACGGCCCTCAACCTCCAATTCCCCTTTCCCCCACGAATCCCCACGCCCACCATGGCGCACAGTACCTTCCCCCACCCAAACACTGCCGCCCAGGCCATCTTCGGCAGCCCATCATGGACCTACTCCGGCCCAAGTGCAACAACTGGCGCGGACCAACCAGCAGGTACAGTCGAGTGTGGTCAAGACGGTAAGAAAGGGGCCTCATCATAATACAGAGATGTCCAGCATAGGGAGATGAGGCACTTTAGCTAACCCACTATCGCGGCGCAGAGGGGCCCGCCAAACAAGCGGCCGAAGAAAGCACCGACTTGGCTCACCACATGGAGCGCAGTCTCGCAATTTCCCTGCCGTATAGGGACCAGGAAGCACTTGGCCCACCCGCGAAAGCTGCCCACGGTGGAAATGGTAACTGATCCTCCCCACGCAATTTCCGACGCCTCCACAAGGTACAGAGAGTGACAGTATACTAACCACCGCCCACTATCAGCCAACCACAACACAGAGCACAACAACGACGAGAAAAAGAATAACGCCCCAAAGCGGCCCCGCCACGCCAGCCAGAAGGGCATGAGAAAGCTATCAAACATGCTCCGCCAGACCCTCCTCACCCCCGACGAAGGTCGCTCCGCAGAGCCCCCCGCCGCTGGTGACCCCGCCACACCGACCCCAAATCCCCGCCCCAAGAGGCCCCGCCGCAAGCGCGAAAAGTACAGCTACACCATGTCACTCAACCTCACCCCGCAGACCAACGACCAGGGCTCCACGGGCCAGTACTTTGCCGTGCTCCTTGGCGAGGGGACCACCTACAAGCAGCTGCTGGACCGTGCCCGCGACGCGCTTGCCGCGGAGGGGATCGTGAGTGATGGGGGGCCGATCAATATGGCATTCGCTATCCCGACGGTGTGGGAGAGGGAGGATGGGCACCCTGGGCCGCCGCCGTGCTACTACGGGTTTGCGTCGACGAAGGAGATGAGGTTTATGCGCAATGAGTGCAGAAAGTACCATGGGGCTACGCGGCTCGAGGTGCACGTGTCGGTGGAGAGGTTTCCGGCTGCGAGGCTGGGGGGGTCGAGAAATGGCCGCGGCGGGGGGAAGAAGAGGAAGGGGAAGAAGAAGAAGATGGGGGTGGTGGAGGGCGGTGGTGGGGAGGTTGAGTTGAATTATTGAGTGAGCTGTGTCGGGCACATGCACAATCTCTTCTTCCGACCCTCGCTACATGGTACAAGTACAAGTCTTCCATATGCGCCCATTGCATTTCCAAAGCTGTTTTTCTTTGTCTTGGTACCTGTTCCCGTTAGGCTTTGTATCTACAAGTACTTGCTTGAGAAGCTACATGTAGTCCACTCATGGTGTTCTGGCTCTGGTTTAGACGGTGTCTTCATTCAGTTCATTTGCCTTCTCTTCCGTTCAAGGAACCACCTGTGTACCTTTCCCGTTCACATGCCATGAGGTTATTAATTGCAGCCCAACAGCACATGCACCGTGTTTTGAATCAACGTATGAAACAGACAATCCCGGGATCGATCCCCCCCCCGCGAGCTCCTTCCTTTACCTCCAGCCCCTTGCGGGCGCACAGCGCTGGCCGGCAGGGCGATCGCGCAGAGGTGCATGTATGTACTTGTAAGCGAGATCGAGACCCGGTCGACACACACGCACACGCACACGCACACGCACACGCACACGCACACGCACACACCCATGCTCCTGCGCTAATCCAAGAAGGCACAAGCGCGCAGGGAGTCCGAGTGATTGAACATGACGCCGAGTGATCACACATGACCCGAGTGACACTCCATGAAGACATGCATCCGCGGCATGTACCGCAGTTCGTGACGTAGCGCACAAGCCAACATATACACATTGATATAGTGCAAGAACACTGTCCAGCACTGCCCAGCGCTAGCAGACGCCTTACTCGACCGAATAGCCAAGGTTTATCCACTCGGTCGCAGCATATCTATACATGTGGACAAGCTTGTGTGGGACGTCCGTTGAGACCATTGACTTGGTCTAACTTTGTCAACCTACCGTGCCTGCTCAGTGTCCGACACAAAGGGTACTCCCTCGTGTGCGATTGGTCCAGCAGGTGTAGATAGTGGACGTCCTTAGATGGGGTATACCGCCCGGGACTGGTATAGGTCCGTGGCTGGTACGCGCTGTATACATACTCCCGGACCTTAAATTGCACTAGCGCGAACCTATAGCGCCAGCAATGATCATACTTTAATCATTCCAGACCTAATAGCCCCAAGACCGCTAAAGCTTCTTGCCGTACAAGTGCCCTTTAAACCTAAGACCCCGACTCAAGCTATATATCCAGAATGATTTGAGCCGGTCCGAACGACACGGGACTTTGATCTAATCGACCAAAGACCCCAATTCTCCGGATTCCTTCCGACATGATTGGTTGATAATTCACTAATCGTGTTCAGTCCGAGCCAGTGACAAGGCGTAAGGAGCCTGTTGTGTTCCTCTAGACCGAGAGACAATGGATGAAAGCTAGAGTTGAAACGACTTGACTGGTTGGCGATGAAGTCTTGCAGCTTTCCATCCAAAAAGGTCCAGAACATGCTTTAAAGCCTGACTCTAGTGGCTCTGGGGCCTCTGGCCCAGTCTGACTGCCGTTAGTTCACGACATTTAAGCGAGGAGATATCCAGCAGGCTAGCTGTGATTAAGGCCGCAACGCTGCCAAAAGAATTAGGGCGCGTTCGGGAACGCCTTGAAAGCTCCGTTCTCGAGGGTCAAAACGGAGTTTGGGGTAAAGCTCCGTTTGGTGAAAAGTGAGTGAGAAATCTTTGACAAGTTGAAAAGTAGGTAGGACCTACCTTCCAGGAACTCCGTCAACAACACAGTTAACCATGTTTTTCTAAAACGGAGTCCCCGCTTTGGGGGTTCCGAATGCGCCCTCAAGTACCCTAGAATCTGCCCAAAAGAAAAAAAATCCACCGAAGGAGAGGTGACAGATGTTACTTTCGTCACAAAGAATCTAGGGTTAGGTGTATTTAAGCAGGGTTTATAAGAGAATCTACCAGACCGAATTAAATCTCCACTTACCTAGTGCCCGGCCATGAAAAACGTACGAAGGGGAGTTTCACATACACATAATCCAAAGCCAAGTACATACCTACATGTAGGTACACTCGAGCAGTACTTATCCCGTATCTCAGTCTAGGATAACCACCGTCAATCATAACTACAGTACAGTACAATCAGCTCATACGGGGGACGTTTCAAGAATGGGCTGCAGTAATGGGAAAACAAAACGAACATTACCCGGGCGGGGTATCGGTACGTACAAGCATTGACACATCCAGTTGAGCCATCGAAATATTCTACAAATACCAGTACAGTATGCGCTTCCTCATCCAAGATTTCACTGATACACAGAAATAAAATAAAAAAAATAACAAAGGTAATAAAAATAAAATAAAATAAAAAGAAGTGCCTCCTTCCGATCCAATCTGAGATTTCATAGGTGACTAGGCAGAGACCAATTCTACAGTGGGGTGACAGAAGTTTTGGCGATTTACCCTCTTTACAGCCAAAGTAGCCATGTTGGGCTGCCCGAAACAACCACTCAACCTCATCAAAAAAAATCGTAACCTTTCAAGGACAGTTAAAAATTATCTCAAGTCGGAGCTTAGAGAATTCTAGAATTTTGTGTATCTTTTTCAGTTGTGTGCATTCCAATTTGTAAAGTGATAATTTGAGTGTTTCTGGTTTTGTATGGTGTTCCCATACAAATTTTGTGTTGCAACGTCAACCAAAAATCGCCAAAACTTATGTCCTAGTACTATACGTACTAGACGACGGACGAACGAGTGACAGATGAAGAAACTTGGAGATATCTGTATGCCTGCATGGGGCCGGCGGCCTCTGTACCAAAAAAATTCTTAAGCACCAAATAATCTATAGTAATGCATACCTAGAACGACTAATTATAACCTTATATTATTTGACCCAACTGTAGTCAGCAGCCACCCCACAAGGCCTAGTACTAGTGTGGAGGAAAGAAAACCCGTATTTTCAAGCAGCACCCCCGGATACCTTTGGTGGCATATCCCAGCGATCATAACATGCCTCGTCTGCGGGGCGCTATCCCCCCTGAACCCCCTCGAGCACTATACCGGTGCAGAAGCCGGCAATACCCCGCGGCAGACCAGAAACATGAACGCGGCGTTACAGCTAGCAGCAAAGCTCCACGAGATGATCATAATTAGCAGTCTGGCAAACATCGCACGGCAGTGGATCCAGTCATGCCTGATGAGGGACGTCACACTGCTGGGGCTCTTGGGTGCCGAGACCCTCTTCTCAAACCTTTCACTACTAATCTCACGCGAATTTTGGCTCGCCGCACGTTGTTGCCTCTCTGCCAAGATTTACGCGGAGGAGGGGCGGGCCGTGGGGTAAAGCAGTGCTCGCCTGTGAGCAGCAGCAGTTGAAGAGGAGCTTACTACCTCTCTTGGCTATTTTCTTCGTTGGCAGCCTTTTGTGCTCATTGTTAGGGTTAGTAAGCGTAGTCCTGACGACACCCCGCCAGGACTGGTTTCATCAAAAAGACATACCAATCAATAAGACCTGGGACAATATAAAGGGGCAGCAACCGCATATCCTGATTGACCGGTATTAAGTTATGATAGTTTTCTCGATAGTTCACATACTTCAACGCTAAACTATATATAATTTAAGCCTGGGTATGATTTTTCATACAACTACCAATATCAAATTATTGGCACAGCCTGGATGAAGACACGCTATCAAGAGAAAACATGAACCATAGATTTTTTGATGGCTCTCACTGAATTTCAGTCAACACCACCGCTGTTCGGGCCGTGAGACCGAAACCAGTTCCAACTAGACCCACGGCGGTACCACTTTCACTGGACTGGTGTTTAACGGCAGGAGTGGCGCTTTTGGCTCAGCTTCTCTCCATAGTAAAACGAACTAATCCCGTGCCAGTCTTCGAGGTGCAGAAGACAAGTTTGTTGTAGACCTCCCAGGTATCGAATCCTATACAGTGTGTCGGAGGAGAGGTAAGGGGATCCGCAATGCCCCGCGCCGGAGTGGCAATACCTCGCGGCCAGAATGGTGCTATCTAGATGTTGTTCCGGGAAGCTTTCATTGCGAGCTGAGGAGCAGCCAGGATTTGGTACCTGTGCTCCAGGTCCCCGACTCTGACGGGAGGAATCGTACCCTCTGGATGACAGAAGGGCGACTGTTTCCAGGTAACGAGCACTTCAGTGATTCAATTTTAACGATACTCGAGCAAGGCCCATCGCTCAGCAACACGCACCTCTGGGTTTGTTCAACGTCCGCAGCGCTCAAGACAGCTACAGCTTCCTCGGGGGGCTAGTCAGCCGACCTAGAATTTAGTCCTAATTTGTCCATTTCCCACGACACTCTCTCATATTATGAAAACGGTGACATGACAAAAGTACGCCCGGAACAGCTTTTGTATCACAAAAATTGGCTCGACTCAATGATTGAACCTCGTGACATCTATGGGCCCTACATCCGTGTCGCCCCTCGTCTCACAGGACCACAGGGGAAATACACCTCCCGGGCTCAATCAAAGGGAACCAATAATACAACACAGTATTAACTCAATACGTAGAGGGAGTTCCCAACTCTATCAAGTCAGAGCAGAATAATGTTCTTCTCGCTACGCATAGTCACCTGCTCGAGCTGCGTATCGGCGGCACATATTTTTCGCTTCTACTCTACATGCCGCCTTCCGCAACGCAATATACGGGAGTACCCTCTCAAACCCGCAAAGGGGGACCGACTCTCGCGGGTCATCTGATGCCAGAGCCCATATTGGATTACACAAGGTTCACTTACCCACCTGTAGGGGTCTATTAATACCTATACGGTTTTCGTATATCAACACGCACAGCCATCTTGGGAGTGGTGATACTCTAGACCCATGTTCTGTTTGTACTATTAGGATCTATTTAGCAATGCTACCAGGGCGGTATCATCCAGTCCTGGAAGTCAATACCGGAATATGCTACGCTATGCTTAGGCAGCGACCCTCCTCCCGATGTTGTCGAAAACACTTGCGCTGGTATCGGCCTGGACAAGACGTTAAGCCAGATCATCAAGATTAAAAGTACGGGAGAAGAGCACTTGGAGCTTGTGGTACTCGCACCTGGAGATACGGTGGATGGGTTAGTCGTTGACAAGGCCAACCAGTATAGATATCTTGGTGTAAACGAAGGCGTGATCGGAAAAGAAGAAGAGAGACTGAAATAAGGAATGCAGGCCGACCTTGCTGTGCGGTGTGATATATTGGGCGTTGGGAGGCGCCCCTTCCTATTCTTACTGTTGTGACGGTTACATAGTGGCGGCCTCGGGGCCTTGGTTTTTACACTATCAGGTATCCTATTTCCCTATCAAAACAACTACCTACACATGTTGGCCGACTCGTTATGTTTCAATTGGATTCAAATCATCTTCTAAACAATATCCTCCGATGAGAAAATCTCTATTCCTTGTTCCATGAGCCCATTAATATTAGGGAACCAACCCCATACATTATGGAATCAACCTGCCGTTACTTCCTTGGTGAAAAGACGGTTTTCTCACAGCGACTGAACCGCTCCGATCGGGAGGGAACCCCCAATCCAATTCCGGTTAAGGCCATTGTTCAAGAATTAGTGCTTATCTATCTAGCCTGGGAGTATATCGTTCGAGATCGGTTTGTGCATGAGGCCGAAGATTCGCATGGTTTTTATTAAATGCTTCCTGGAATATTTGTTATTCCTGCGTTTGATATATCGAAGACTGAGATATATTCGTTGTGCTGAGGAGTCCGAACTCACTAACGCATCTCACCATGTACCCGTGTATCACCGTGTACACGCGCCACAGGCTTCAGGTTTATAAGCATACCCAAGTTTCGGCTTGGAACCAGTGTCATAATATACAGAGCTGATATTTGAAGGTCCTTTGAGTTAAATCAATATTCTCAACCTAATTTTGCTGAATCTACTACCCAGATTTTTGTTCTGTAAGACTCCTTAGCCCCAAAGCTCATACAATGGAATAAACAGATGTATCTCAAATATCGAGGATGAGATGGGTACAATCATACTTATATATGATATATATTTGTATTTTACTGGGATTTGGGGACATTTTACAATAATACCATACTATAGGTAGTTCATTGAATTTAGTCCGGCGAGTATCTGAGACAGTGACTGAGACATTGCACGGGTACGTGGTGATAAACGGGTACACGGTGAAATACGTTCTATCTCATCAGCTTTAAAACTCTAGGGCTCGCTTGATTTTAGAATAGCACCCAGGAAGAATCTACGATCAGGAAGACTTGGAACGGTCGACGGGCCAGAGGAGTTAGCTCAAGTCCTTAAAGTCTCGAGCCCAGGCCAGAGCTAGTAGCCGCGACCAACCGTCCTCACGAGTAAGTAGGCTTCAGCCTTTTCAAGTGTTACTTCATGTGCGTTGAAATTATGCCCGGGATGCCTTGGTAATCAAACGATAAAAAAAAAAAAAAAAAAAAATCAAACGATAAAATCTCGAACCCTAACCCCAACCACCAACAACATATGTTTTCACAAACCGATCTGGAATGACTTTAAAAAACTCGAATTACTCAACATCTCGCAAGTCCGGTTAAGTCCAACAGCTCCCGGCATCGCAGGTCGCCTCGAGCCTTTTCCCTTGTTTGTCGATCCACGCCTGGATAATCGAATGTTCTCTCTATCAAGTGGATTAGGCTATACTTAGATTCTATTTCCGCCATATTCTTTGTCAGAAAAGGCTTGGCTTCAACTGCAGTGAGTGTTACCGACGTCCTAGGCTGCATGCACGAGCGAATTGAACAAAATATATATATCTATAGTTATCTTATGGACGGGTGATAATCTGTGACTGCATCAGAAAACCCTAACCCTGGATAGCACCTACATAATTATCATGTTCGAGCACTCGATGACTAAAGCAATGCGGAGTAAAATATTGTCAACTGGAACTAGAACCAGCCAACAGCACATTCACGACAAACGATGTTCAAAAGCACTGTGTACTCTCTCCATTTAAAGACAAATAATCAATTTCAACACGTGCTAATAAAGGGCTAGAGCAGTCCCCTCAGAATTCCAACCAGTCTTGCCAAAAGATATCCAAAGCCCATCACCACAGACCTAGTTGAGAGTGGTGATAACAACGTTGTCCGGGTCCGTGTACCCAATCTTCGTAAGTGTATGCTCCGCGCCCTGCGTTATCAGCGTGACGGTGTGTGTGCCATCTCTCGGAGGCTGGTGCGCGTTTGCCGACAGTGGCGCCGTTGGGATCACGCTCACGCCGTTAATCACCGCAGGCGGCTGCCACTTGTTGCTGCTGGAATCATACACGTTGACCTCAATTTGGTTGTTTCCCGTAACACAAAACATCTTGTCTTTCGTCGCTGTGATGGCCGTACCGGGTGGATAGGTACCCGGGCTAGGGAACGGTTCTAAAGTCACGTCACAGGCTCATGGTCAGCACATGCACTAAATTTATATACCTCACTTCATCTGCACCAGGGTTCCCGCGCTAGGTCTTACCTTCGGGCGGGGTGAGTTCAGCCTGCGTGATCGTGCAATCTGGATTCTGATAGAACACCCCCGAGTTCCCCTTTGGATCAACCGCTATCGAGGTACGATCGATCCCCGGTGGAAAACGGACACTCGTTTGGCCGAATGCACCCTCTACAGAGCTACGAAAAAGAGTGCGGATCTCGCGTGTCTCAGGGTCTTGGTAGAAGAGCCACGTCAATGATCCTCCGTCGCTACCACGGACCCCAAGCCCTGCGCCGGGAAAGGCGGTGAACTGGCCAGTTAGTGCGCCGTCGTACCAATCGCGCCCTTGCGTAAAGCAGCGCTGTTCAACACCTGTCAGCGGTCCCTCTCTCTCTACGTTCAAATGGACTCAAGTGGGTTTTACCTCGAATATCTTGCCATCCTTATTGGTGTAGTAGAGGCGCATCTGTGATGTGGGTAATGTGAGCAAGCTACCAGAAAGACATCATTATATATATGAAGGTGAGCGAATTCATACATTGAAGATGCTGTAGATATCGTTTCCCCACCCAAATACTGCCAACCCCGCAGTGGGATGAGGATTTGCGTCCTTGCTAACAACGATTGCTTCTCCGCCCCATCCTCTTTGCCAGATATTGCCCTCCCCGTCGAGGTTGAACACCACAGGGTGCACCTCTGTTAGACCGTGAGAGGTCATAAAGAAGAGGGTTGAGCACACAGGGGTGCGGGCAGCGGTGTTGCTTGATAAGTCGCTCATGGTGGTGATTTGTAGTGGGGAATGGTGAGTTGTGGATGTTGGACTTGTTCGGAGGTGGGTGGAGGCGGTTTATATAGACGGTCCGCTCTCAATTCTTGAGTGAGCGGACAGTCGTGCCTCCAACAGAACAGTCTCGCAGTTTCTTCCCAATGGCCCTAGGCACAGCTCCTCACACTGCTTGGAGCTAGTTTTGGCGATTTCCTTTGTAATCTACTAACCCAAAGCACATGCCACAGCTTGAGAAGACTCGTCCATCACGATCGGTGCCGTCAAACACATGCTAAATTCCCCTCTTGGTTTGATAGACCCGTAGCACAGGCCTGGACTTTGGCGGCCTGGACTTTGGCATACTGCTGCGAGAGCCTGTTTTTGTGAGTATTAAGGTTTTACATCTATTATCTATATCTTTCAGCTCAATTGAACAGTCCGCCGCATTGTGTATGATGTCGATCATGCAAGCCATCTGCGCTTCCTGAGATCTTCAGGTTGTTGGATTTTGTTTCATACGCGCAATTGCGCCCCATTCACGGCACATGTAGTAGTACCGTAAACGCCAATATGCAAGTTTTGGTGTATGTAAAATATCCCTGCTGCAGTGCAACATATTTCTCAGATTTTACGGTAGTACGACTGAGAGAATTAAAGATCGAACGCACGAGTATTATCCCTGGACGGATAAAACTTGACAAATTCGCGACCTGGACCGTGCACCACTTAGTGGGGCAATAGTCTTGCATTTTACGGCTAGTTTTACGGTTGGCAACAGCATCAGAGCCAATCAAGAATTTACAACATTTACACAACTTACCGGAGTAGGCTAGTAAGAGCTAAAGGACGTATATGCAAGTACCGATATTTCTCGCGAGTACGCCCATAGGCTTAAAGCAAAGTGGTAGGAGTAAAGTCGAGGAAAACTGGTGGTGTATGCATACTCCCGTGACTTGAGCCAATCAGCAAGCGATTTTCTACCACCAGCTTTAAGCCCATGGGCGTACTCGCTAGAAATATCGGTAGGTCGCGAATTTGTCATGTTTCATCCACGTAGCGCATTGGACGGTGACGAAACGGGGCCGATTTGGCGAACGTGCGTTGAGAATCGCTCGACGGTGCCGTTCTCTCGGTAGTCTTGGCGCATTATCACAATCATTGCATAGTACTTTACAGGCACACATGTACCTACATCTGCAACAAGCTCAGGATCGACCCCGACCCCACACTCCGCAGATCCATGTACAAGGGTCTGGCATTGAGTGAATGAACAAAATTTGGTGTTGCCAGGTGAGAATCCGTTCGCTCACTCAATCCCAGAGCCTTATATGTAGAGTATGTACTCTCCACTACATAGTTCCACCCCCAGGATAAACTTCCGCGGATGCAATAGCTAGCTACTCTATAGGAGCTTGCTATACCCCCACCCAGAAGTCCTCTTGAACTTGCAACTGCCGGTTTCCCGGAGAAGCTCTGCCACATGAAAAAGAACTCTCCGAGTAGAGCACATACTGCACACCTTTCTGGATACCCGGAACCTGCATGGCGGATCTGCCCGGCCTTGGCCGCATCGGTGCCTGTGCATGTCCCGATCAGGGAATACACGCAGATCTGGTTTGCGTCTTTCACCTACATACCTACAATAGCAGAGTCAAGTTTGAGACGCCAAGGGTAAATTACTACCAACTACAGCAACAACTGCGTTGAAGGTGATTCTCTTCTTTTCTTTTTGGATGTTGATGCGCGCAGGGATTCGGCATCTTGTGGCACGCGAGTGATATCCTATGATGCGGGGCGAGTGTACCTACACGCGCGGTCGACAGCAGTTCTTGTCGACCAGTGAGCTGCATCTATACACAAACCCCTATAACTACCGACGTTGGGGAATGTCTTATAGCTTCTAGGAAATATTATAATTAATATATGCCATGATGCCAATCTTGGGGTTGCATTTGTAGCAATTGGCCTCCCCCGCGATCAGGGTTGGTGAGACAGTGCTAACGTGTTGCAGAGCCGACTACAATACGGCGTACGACTCCACTCGCGCATATCGACGGCGCCGGCCCGTTGGAAAAGCGTATAGTCGGGGCCGAACATACTACCTCTCAAGAATTTCACGGCAGAGCCCAAAAAGATCAGTGGCGAAAAAAAAGTCAAATTGCAGTGGTGGAAGTTGTATTGCTAAAGCTGGGGGATACATGTAGGTATGTACCTACAGCGACCGGAACGATCTGTGGATCAAAGCTGTGTGGCGAAGTGTCTGTGCACGACGCGACACCACACTGGATTCGTTTGCGACGTGGTGATGCGCGCAGGGATTGGGGGTTTTGTGACACGCGAGTGATATCCTGTGAACCGAGGAGGAGAGCTAGAGCCGGTAGAGTACATACGGGTACGGTCGACACCAGTTCTGGCTTAACCTCCGGTGGTATGGGAATACTTGTAATGACCTGCATCTACATACACACACGGATTTTCTATAACTAAGTACATGTACCCACCTTGGTGGACGTCTCTGGAGCTGGTCGGGATGCGGGATGTTTTCCTAGGCCTCATATCTTCGATGGCATGTATCACAATTGCAACCTTGGCCCTTTGCCTAGCCCGCCGCCCCTGGGTCTATTGGGTACAGCGCTAGCGCTGATTAATACATGTACTTTGCCTAAACCAAGGACAGTAAATAACTATTCTACAAATTATCAGCTCTTCAAAGGATGAATTGTGGCTGTTGTACTCATAATCGTGGTCCAGCGAGTTGTGTAGAACCCGGTTGCTATGCCGCACTTCCACTCATTTACGTCCTGGCGCCGTACAAATAGCCGTAGAACTTCATATAGCTCTAATCCCGGGATTGCAATTGTAGCAATTGGTCTTCCTCACCTTTGCGATCGGCACATCGATCACACTCGTAACTAACGGTCCGGCCTAGCGATAATTAAGGTCGGACGATCGATACATACATGCTTGGTTAGCTGGGCCTGGACACAAACCCGTCGGACTTTACAACGACTTCTATTTCGTGCAACGGCCATTCAGCCCAAGCCGAGTCCATAGGATCGGTTGTGGGTTGGTGAGACAGGGCTTGCGTGCAGAGCCGAGCTACAATGCGTACGACTGCATGTCGCGCATATCCACGGCCTAGTGGGAAATCGGATACATGTAGTTAAAAGCCGGACGTATACGTACTGCCTTTCGCTGAGGTCACTGCGGTTCCTGGCGTCTAGTATCTATATCAAAAACTAAACGTGTGGTATTCTATATATATACCATGGGTTAACTAACTCGCTCTTTTTGCTTTTCATGGAGCCAAGTTTAATCAAGGGTACTACTATATATGATATAGGAGATTATCAAATACATCCCTTCGTCTCTTGTGGCGCTGGTGGCTCACGATACAGAACTCAGAGACTACCCTTCAGCATTGGCCGGCGATGCAAGATTGACATAAGAAGTAGCGGCGTATACCACATATAATTAGAACTATGTCTATCACCACAACTTTGGTTCGGCAAGGGCTATTGCGAACAATGATAAACAGAAGTACCGCATCTATCATCCATAGCCGCTTTTGCATTTATCCATTGCACGCCAACGCAAGTCTATTTAGAAAGTCAAAGCTCTAGGGTTCGAACGTCCCGAACTCACCTAACTTCCAACCACTCCAAGCAGCACCGATAGACTCCTCTAGCTCTATCGTATGAGAGCAATATTCCACGTAAACACTTGATTCTAGCTTCGTCGGGCCTACCCACCGAAAAGCATGGGATTTTGATCTTCGAGAATCTTTGAGAAATAGATCGTTGAAATGAAGATTTTACCCCTCCAGTCTTTAAGCTCGCCTCGGTCGCTTTCCTTTCACATACCAATTGAAATTGGGTTTTGGGTCTGTTATATAATCGGGGGGGTTGAGAATTAGGACTTGGGGGCGTTACCTATAGCTGCAAATTGGTCGTGGCTTCCGTGTCTGGGATATAAATAACGCTAGTGATATGTACATGTAGTCGACTGTGTATCCCAAACCCTCCCCGACGGGAATGTTTATAATCTATAGAGGGTCTTGCATGCCGTTCACGAAGCTGTTGGTCAAGTAGCCGCCCGAGCGCACGGTAGGATGGAAAAGCACCAAGCCTAATTGCTATATATACTATAGCGGGCAGGCCTAGGATCGACTGGCTATACGAGGGAAAATGAAATGGAAACTAAGGTCTGGCTCCTAGGAAAACTAGATGACGGTAATTCAATCTGGTACATTTTTCTAAACAATTAATATGGTTAACAATAGAGCCCAGATTGAATTTGAACGTCTGGGTATCCCTTGGGCCGGTGAGACACGCAGAATCCAGGACTTCCTATTCAAGCAAAGCCAAGTCACGTTTCCTCGAATAATAGAGCGTGGCTTAGTGATGAAGCACCAGGCCCAGTGACTTTGCCACTGGAAACCACTACTGAGATAGGAAGTCCTGGTTTCTGCTTGTCTCACCGGCGCAAGGGATACCTTAGATTTCAGTGGCGGTGCCTTGAGCAGGTGTGGCTACTTGCAGTTAAGGCCACCCCCGCTTTATACTTTGCCTACAGGACCTGAACTGTCGCCCTATCACAACGGTACCGCCTGTAGCTATATCGTCCACTGTTTGCAACAAATTACATTGACTAAAGCCATCATCATCATGTCGTTCGGTGTCAGTATCGGCGATGTTCTTTTAATCACCAAAATTGGGTTCACATTATGGGTAAACATTAGCGGGGCCAAAGAAGAGCGCGAGGACCTGCTGGCGAACCTAATGGAATGGAAAGATAAGTTGGAATCCATTGAGCCTATGATTACTGATCATGTAGGCATGTCACCGCACGATGTTAAAAACGCCAAGAAGAAATTCTCAGAGGCTTTAGCAACCTTACACGTTCTCGAGGAGCTAAACCGAAAGCTTGTGAAGGGAAGGGCATTTCGGCGAGCGGCATGGGAGGTTAAGGGGAGGGCAACGTTTCTAGAATACCAAACGAAGCTTGAAAAAAAGATTGATGCGATCGAGAAGCTCTTTACATGCGCTTCGATGTGTGTCAACCTGAATCCAACTCATAAATTAGAGACTTTGCGCAAAGGAGCCGGCTCTATATTCCCATTATCTGATTGGCAGCTGGTGGAATCGGTACCAATGATACCTGAAAATGGAGCTGGGTCCACTTCCGCAAAGTCTCTAATAACGGTAGTTAGAGACTGGGCCAGAGCCAGAGCCAGAGCCAGAGCCAGAGCCAGAGCCAGAGGCTTTTGACCAATAAAGGTTGTATGTACAATTGTTCTGGCTCGATCCCAGCTATCCAACCGACCTTTTTGCTGGATGGAAAGCTGCAAACACCTTTGTAGTCAACCAATCAGGTCGTTCTAACTCTGGCCCCGGCCCGTTTCTGGCTCAGTCTGACTACCCTTATTATTTGTTCCGCACTAATCGCGCTGGTTTTAAGGATGACGATCAAGGGCGAAGTTCTAGAAACCAAACGTTTATTGAAGGAACTAACCGACTTTCCAGACCACAGGCCGATCCGATTTATTGACGCATTGAACCAACAGCGCCTATTACCATGGGACTTTTGCTTGGCATGGGAGGTATTGAATTGGTTTAGTCCTCTACATTATACGCCTCATGATATTACTAATACGATAATTAAATTCCAGGATTTCCAGAATATGGTCCAGACATGTTTCAAAGCCAAATCTGCAGGAAGGTCCTTTGTTGAACGGGGGGAATACGATATTATTAATGAGGAGAATGGCGCGCTCCTGAGAGTAGAAAACTGGACCGTCAGGCCCGGCATGACGCTTTCAATGGCAATAATTCTACGGAAGAGTATTAAAAAGGGCGAAAACGATTATCGGTGCCCGTCTTGCAAATCCCAATATACTAGACCCGCTGGTGCGGCCGCGAGTTACGTTTACAACCTAGAGCGCGTGCGGTGGTAACTGATCCCCCACCCTGAGCCGAGAGCTTTGTGCTGAACTATGGGCCTGGTAGCATGGATAAGTATTGTAGACGGTGGTTTCAAATTTCCTCAGAAACCACGATTATGGAAATTGGTTCTCATGCCACCGAGCAACAAAACGGTTTAAATTCGAACACTAGCGAGCCTTCAAAGGATGACGACCTGATGCATATACAGCGGTTCCACATCCGTGTAAATGAGATTGAGAGCAGGAGGTGAAGTCAAAAGACTATTCTAATTCCTTACATATACGCTGCAGCACTCCATCTAAGACTTGATCAGGCTCAAAACGTGTGTAAATCCTCGCATATCGTTTCAATAATATTGGTACTCACGCCGTCGAGTAATTCGGGGATATGCTGACCGTATACAGGGAGTGAGTAAGCTGATACTAATTATGGAGTTATACACTGACCCTAGCAGGGAGTGAGTAGACTGTACACCGCTGAGGACCTTTATGATGTGCTGAACATATGCAGAGCGTAAGTAGACATCACACCGCCGAGGTCTTGGATAATGTGCTGACCGTATAAAGTCTGTGAGTAGATTTATACCCTCGCTGAGGACTTCGATGATGTGCTGACCGTAAACAGCGGGTGAGTAGATCTATACCACAGCCGAGGACTTTGATAATTTGCTGACTGTATACAGGATGTGAGTAGATCTATACCACTGCCGAGGAGTTTGATAATGTGCTGACCATGTTTAGTGAGTAAGTAGACCTCACACCGCCGAGGTTTTCGATGATGTGCTGACTATATATAGCGGGTGCGTAGAGTATAGACCGCCGATGATTTTGATAATATGCTGACCGTATACAGCTTGTACGTAGGCTTCACACCGCTGGGGCTTTGATTATACGCTGACCATATGCAGTTTGTGAGTAGACCTTACCCCGCTAATGACTTTGATAATGTGCTAATTGCATACAGCGGGTGAGTGACCGCACACCGTCGAGAACTCCGATGATGTGCTGACCATATGCAGAAAGTAAGTAGATTTATTCCACCACCGAGAACTTCGATGCTGTGCTGACGTATACAGCTGGTGAGTAGATTCATACGTTCACCGTCGCCGACGACCTTGATGACGCGCTGACAGTATACAGGACGTGAGTAGACCGCACACCCCCGAGGACTTTGATGATGCGCTGACCATATGCAGAAAGTAAGTAGCTCTATTCCACCGCCGAGGACTCTGATGATGTGTTGACGTATACAGCTGGTGAGTAGATCTATACGTTCACCGTCACCGACGGCCTTGATAATGTGCTGACCGTATACAGGACGTGAGTAGACCGCACACCACTGAGGACTTTGATGATGCGCTGACTGTATACAGCGAGTGAGTAGACCGCACATGAGGACTTTAATGATGTGCTGACCATACAGCTAGTAAGTACCTTGCCCCACTGATAACTTTGATAAAGTAGTACTGATGTATACAGCTGGTCAGAAGACCCCACATCGCTGAGGACTTCGATCATGTGCTGACTATATACAGGCGGTGAGTAGTTCCCACACCGCCAAGAGCTTCGATGAGGTGCTAACAGTATTTAGGATGTGAGCAGATCTATACCACCACCGAGGACTCCGATGATGCGCTGACCCTATGCAGTGAGTGAGTATTTCCCACACCGCGCGCGAGTAGACATCACACCTCGAGTGAATCAGCCTTCTCACTAGCCAATTGCCACAACCAGGGCGAGGTGAGTAGACTCTAGCTCGATCAAGTACAATGACAGTTAGAACATAACTCTACAAAGCAACGAACAACCGTAAATCCCCTCAACCACCCCTTATCGCGAGAGTAACTCACTGAACAATGAACCATGAAGTTCACGAATTAAAGAGCTTGAGGTAGATACTACTTTCCCTCCTTCTAGCCAGTCGCTAAATTAACGTCACACAGGACTAGTCACAACGATGTGATTAAATTGGTGGATGAAATTGCACTAGTAAGAATCATTATTTCTTTTGAATCAACTTCGCATCATCTCGCTACTGCAGCCTCCTTAATAACATCTATTCTCTAGAACCGGCAGGCAGGATATCGTGTGCGGTGTTGGTTTTGGTATGCGAGGCAGTGTTTGCGGCAATGGAGATGGGCAGTTCTAGGAGCTTTCTTTTATTTTATTCCTGTTTTCCGTTTTTGTTTTATGACTTTCTTTATGGAAAGATTGGTGCAACAGGGTGCTGTTTAGTGGTGGGGGGCAGTGGTTATACAAATGGATGGGACGTTGTATGGCGGGATGATGGGACGGACGACTGCGGTACAAGCGGATTTGCTGCATTTCGACAAACTCTCTTTAGGCTCCTCACTTGGTTCGGTTCGTAGCCATGACTACATGTACAGTGTCCAGGGTAAGTGACCAGGTCTTGAGTCAGCCAGCCTGTCGCTATTAGCGGCACTTTCTATTGCGATTCACGAGTATATTCATGTATTATTATTGTACCCAGTGATAACATGTGACCCAGCCAATCAGAATAGAGTATCCCGGCTCCATCCAATGTCAGAGGTGTCCACCAGTCTCATGGGACCTGCATTAGAGGATCGACCAGCTTGCACTCGGTGGCGCGCAGCCAGAAGAGCCAGGGATGCACCCCCGTGGTATCCGTGCCTACATGTACCTATACATGGCCAACATGAAGTATGTATATATACTCGCAATGTCCTGACGTTTTTAGACGCGACTGATATTGCATACCATACAAGAGTTCGCCAAGCTTCGGATTTTTGGTGTATGCAATAGTGGCCCAGTTCAAAAACGTCAGGACATTGCGAGTACACACCCACGCATTGATCAGAGCCCGCGCATGCAGCCCAAAGACCCGAGTTCTACGTGGTTTCTATATAAGTACAAGTAACTACATCTATGTATGTAGCTAGAGATGCCCATTATCTGGACACCTGTAGGGTACATAGTACATATATATACCGCTGAACGCTACGTTTCCCTTGGGCGCCTTGTTCGGCTACCCTTCGCGTCTAAACCGTATTGCTAATTCTTTACAGCTGTCGTGCCCAACAACGTGAGCTTTTATTGGCTGGCCGACCGCGCGAGTGAATACCGAGTCAGTCATTGGCACTAAGCCTTCATCATCATGTCTTTCGGTGTCGGTATCGGTGATATTCTTTTGGTCACCAAAACGGGGTTCACCTTATGGGTAAACATTAGCGGAGCCAAACAAGAGCGCGAGGATCTGACGGCAGATTTGTTGAAATTGAAAGCTAAGTTGGAAATCGTTGGGCCTATGCTTGCTAACTCAGATCTGCCACCACCTGTTGCTAAACTTGCTAGGGAACAGCTTTCAGAGGCCTTAACGACCCTAGAGGTTCTCGAGCAGCTAAACCGAAAACTTGAGAAAGGAAAATTATTCCGGCGAGCGGCATGGGAGGTACGGGGAAGGGAAACGTTTCAAGAATACAGGTCAAAGCTCGATAGATGTCTTGCTACGATGGATATGCTCTTCCTTAGCGGCTCGATGTATGTAACCACGAACATAGTTCATTTACCAGTTACGTATACATTCTTATAAAACTGGTCTCCAGGAAGGTAGTCACAGACGAAGTCCGAGAAACCAACGCCGTCGTGAAAAGAGTTGAAAACGGCATGAAATATCTCGGCTTTTCCCCAGACTATGAGCCAATTATGTTTATCGACGCTTTCAACGGACAAAGTCTATTGCCATGGGAGTCTTGCTCAACCTGGGAGGTATAATTTTTTTTTAGTCTATAATGCGCCTTTCGACATTGCTGATGTTATAATTAAAGAAATTTCGAACTTTGATGCAAATGCAGTACAGCGCCTCTGCGGGAAGGTCATTTGTTGAACGTGGGGAATACGATATCATCAACGAGGAAAGCGGCGCACTCCTAGGGGTGCAAGATTGGCGCAAAATCATCAAGCCTGGAATGCTGCTTTCAATGGCAATAGTCTTACGGGAGGAGACAGAGAAAGACGAAAACGATTATACGTGCCCTGTCTGCAAAACACAATACGCCGGACCTGTTGGTTCAAGTACAGGACATACGCTAGAACGCGTTAAATGGTAGTTTACTAATACATGACATTGTATGAATTTGTGGCTGAAGTATACGTCTAACAGCACCTATTGTAAACGATGGTTTCAAGTATCCTTGGAACCTTCACTTATGAAATTTGGTACCGTGGTCACAGAGGGACAAGCCGATTTAGCTTCCAATGCTGGCAAGCTTTCACAGGATAAAAATTTGATGCATATTCAACGTTTTCATATTCGTCTAAACAAGGTCCCCAGCAAGGGGTGAGGCGAGAGAGTGTTTCTGACTCCATTGATATATATGTATATATATTGACTAAGGCTTAATCACAGGTTCGACCCGTGGGTATATCGACACTCAAGTTTCAATGATGTGCTAATCGTGAATAGGATGTGAGCAGCGCGGCCCAGACCATTTCGTGGGATAATATGCTGACTATATTCAGCAGGTAATTCATGTAGGCCGGCCCCAGTTATCGCAATAACTTGCTGACCATATATGCAGCGAACAGTTCGTATATATCGGCGCCGATTATTTCAATAATGTGCTTACCATATATACAGGAGGTGAGTAGATCTATACCACTGCCGAGGACTTCGATGATGTGCTGACCGGCATATACAGGGCGTGAGTAGATCTATACCACCGCCGAGGGCTTCGATGATGTGCTGACCATATACAGGGAGTGAGTAGATCTATACCACTGCCGAGGCCTTCGATGATGTGCTGACCATATACAGCCGGTGAGTAGATCTATACCACTGCCGAGGACTTCGATGATGTGCTGACCATATACAGCCGGTGAGTAGATCTATACCACTGCCGAGGACTTCGATGATGTGCTGACCATATACAGCCGGTGAGTAGATCTATACCACTGCCGAGGACTTCGATGATGTGCTGACCATATACAGGTTGTGAGTAGATCTATACCACTGCCGAGGGATTCGATGATGTGCTGACCATATACAGGTTGTGAGTAGATCTATACCACTGCCGAGGGCTTCGATGATGTGCTGACCATATACAGGGAGTGAGTAGATCTATACCACTGCCGAGGGCTTCGATGATGTGCTGACCATATACAGGTTGTGAGTAGATCTATACCACTGCCGAGGACTTCGATGATGTGCTGACCATATACAGGTTGTGAGTAGATCTATACCACTGCCGAGGGCTTCGATGATGTGCTGACCATATACAGGATGTGAGTAGATCTATACCACTGCCGAGGACTTCGATGATGTGCTGACCATATACAGCCGGTGAGTAGATCTATACCACTGCCGAGGACTTCGATGATGTGCTGACCGGCATATACAGGGCGTGAGTAGATCTATACCACCGCCGAGGGCTTCGATGATGTGCTGACCATATACAGGACGTGAGTAGATCTATGCCACTGCCGAGGACGAGGACTTCGATGATGCGCTGACCATATACAGGGAGTGAGTAGATCTATGCCACTGCCGAGGGCTTCGATGATGTGCTGACCATATACAGGGAGTGAGTAGATCTATACCACTGCCGAGGTATTGAACCATCTAGTTACTAATTTCTGGCTATGTTTTTACTATCTGCAGCGCGTGAGTAGACATCACATCCTCGAGTGAAACAACCTTCTGACTAGCCAATTTCCACAACCAGAGAGAAACGGTGAGTAGACTCTAGTTCAACCAAGTACAATGTCAATTAGAATATAACTCTACAAAGGAACGAACAATCGTAAGTCCCCTGAACCACCCCTTCTTGCGAGAGTGACTCTCTGATCAATACATTATGAAGTTCACGAATTGAAGAACTTGAGGTAGATAATATTATCCCTCCTTCTAGCCAGTTGCTAAATGTCTCACAGGACTAGTCACAACGATGTGATTAAATCGGTGGATGAAATTGGACTAGTAAGGATTATTATTTCTCTTTTGAATCGACTTCGCATCCATCTTGCTACTGCAGCCTTCTTAACATGACCTATTCTTCGGAACTGGTAGGCAGGATATCGCGTGCGGTGTTGGTTTTGGTTTGGTATGCAAGGGAGAGTTTGTGGCAGTGGGTGGATCGGCAGTGCTCTGTGCTTTTCTTCTTTTCTTTTTTCTTATTCCTTGATTTCCTTTCTTTATGGCTTTCTTTCTGAATGAACGAGGTGCTATTGAGTGGTGGGTTGGTGGTACAAACGGATGGGTTGCACGGCAGGACGACAGGACGAGGGGACGACTGCGATGGGACGACTGCGATGGGACGGTGGTACAAACAGATACGCTGCATTTCGATCAAACTTTCTTTGAGCTCGCAGGCATCCGGCGAGGTGTGACTGTACAGTGTGAGCAAGTGACGCGGTCTTGGATCAGCCATCCTATCGCGACTCACGGGGTATGATGGCACCGAGTGATAGCATGTGCACCGGGTATGTGGTACCGAGTGATAGCATGTGATCCACCCATTCAGAATTGACTTTTCCTAACATGGCTAAATCAGCCTTGGTGTTGTAATGTAGAATGCCGAGGGTCTCTGCAAGAGCTTAGAGTAGTAGAGTAGAGTAGAGTGGAGTAGAGTAGAGTGGAGTGGAGTGGAGTGGAGTAGAGTGGAGCAGCAGAGTAGAGTAGAGTAGAGTAGAGTAGAGCAGAGTAGGGTAGGGTAGTGCACCCATCCAGGGCCATCCTAGAGTATCCCCGGTCCCATCATCTAAAGTGGTCCACCACGTACAGGGATGCACACCACTAAACGCCAGGTTTCCTTTGGGCGCCTAGTTCGGCTATCCTTCGCATCTAAACCGTATCACTAATCCTTTGCAGCTAGCGTGCCCGGCGCCCAACAACGTGGGCTTTTATTGGCTGCCATTACACTCGCTACAGTTCTTTGAGCGGCCCGAGTCTGTCGTTGGCATTTTAACCGTGGGCCAGTGGCGGTTGTCATGAGTTGTGGCTGCCCTGTATCTACCCACCTGGTACATACATGTATATGTATATGTGCATACATGTATCTATGTACATACATGTACATACATACATGTATGTATATACAAGTTGCTAGGCCAACCCCGCTTTAGCCTTGTATTACAACACCTAGACCACAGATTGCAGGAACGTATTTTATCAACTACAGCCATTATCATCATGTCGTTCGGTGTCGGTATCGGCGATATACTTATGGTCACCAAAATCGGGTTCAGATTATGGAGAAACCTTAAAGGAACCCAAGAAGAGCGCGAGGACCGACAGTAAAACTGATGGGGTGGAAAGACAGGTTAGAAATCATTGAGCCTATGCTTGCTGACGTGAAACTAGAGCCGCTCGCTGATAAACTGGCCAGGGAACAGCTTACAGAGGTTTTAGGAATTCTGGAGAAAATCGAGAAGCCAAAGCGAAAGCTTGAGAAAGGAAAGATCTTGCGACACGCGGCGTGCCAGTGGGAAGTGCGTGGAAGGGTGACGTTCCTGGAATATCAAAAGAACCTCGGAAAAAAAACCCGAACTGCTAGATATGCTCTTCCTTAGTGGCTCGATGTATGTATGTAAACCTGAATATCGTTCAATTCTCCCTTACATTCTTAAGGTGCTGGTTTCCAGGAAAATGGTCACAGACGGAGTTCGAGGAACCAACGTCGTCTTGAAATGAGTCGAAAACAGAATGAAATATCTCGGCTTCTCAACCCAGACCATGCGCCAACTATATTTATTGACGCGTTAGGCTATGAACGTCCATTACCATACGATTTGTGCCTCAATATGAGGTATTGAATTGGTTCTATCCTCAATATTATGCGCCTCACCATATTACTGATACCATACTTGATGGATTTCTGGACTATAGTCTTGATGTGTTTCAAGGAATGCGTGGGAAAGTCTTTTGTTGAACGGGGGGATAACGACATCACCAACGAAGAGAGTGGCGCGCCCCTGAGAGCGGAGGATTAGACCGTCAGTACCGGCATAAAGCTTTCAATGGCAATAGCCATCCGTAAGAATGTAAAGAAAGGAGAAAACGATCACAGGTGCCCGGCTTGCAATACACAATACACCGGACCCGTTGGTACCGGCTACCAGCTAGCACGTGTGAACTGGTAATTGATCGACCCTCCGTGGAGCGAAAGGTGTGATTAAAGTATGCGTCTCACAGCACGTATTGTAAACGGTGGTTTCAAATAACCTGAAAAGCTACGGTACATATTGCTCTTGATGCTCCCAAGTACCAAACCGGTTTAGGCTCGAACACTGGCGAGCCTTCAAAGGATGACGACTTGATGCATATACAACAGTTCCACATCCGTATAAATAAGATTGACAGCAGGAAGTAAAGTCAAGAGACCTTTCTAACTCGCTACGTATACGCTGCAGCACTCCGACTAAGAATTGATCAGGCCCGAACGGTGAGTAGACCCTACACCACCGTTGATGGGTTCCATTATTTACTGACGCTGTGCAGCCCGTGAGTAGACCACTGACCGCCGAAACTTCGAAGATGTGCTGACCGTATACAGCTAGTGAGCAGCTCCCACCTCGAGTACATAGACGATGTGCTGACTGTATTCAGTGGGTGAGTAGACCGCACACCGCCGACTTTGATGATGTACTGACGTATACAGCTGGTGAGTAGACCGCACACCGCCGACTTCTATGATGTGCTGACCGTATACAGCAGGTAAGTAGACCGCACCGCCGGCTTCGATGATGTACTGATCGTATACAGCGAATGAGTAGCCCCTCACTGCTGAGGACTTCGTTCGATGGGCTGACCGTATACAGCACGTAATTAGACCGCACCGCCTACTTCGATGGTGTGCTGACCGTATACAGCGCGTGAGTATACCCCACAACTCACGCCAGTAGACATTTTATCTTTTAGTGAAATAAACCTTTGACTAGCCAATTGCCACAACCAGACCGAGGTGAGTAGGCTCTGGTCCTACCAAGTACAATGACAACCAGAACATAACTCTACAAAGCATTAATGCACAATTTTAAATCCCCACAACTACCCCTTCTAGTTCTCCCGAGAGTGATTCTCTGACCAATACACTATGAAGTTCACGAATTGAAGAGCTCGAGGTAGATAATTCATTTCGTCTTCTTATAGCCAGTTGCTACTCGTCTCACAGGACTAGTCACTACGAGGTGACTAAAACTGGTGGATGAAATTCAACTAAGAACTATTTCTTCCGAGTTGTCCTCACCACTCCAGGGCCCTTAACATTATTTATTTTCTAGACCGGATATGCTGCATCTCAATCAAACTCTCTTCAAGCTCTACACTTGGCTCGCAGGCATCCGGTGAGGTGTGGCACAGTGTGAGCAAGTGACGCGGTCTTCCTATCACAACCCACGAGTATGATGGTACCGAGTGATAGCATGTGATCCAATCAATCACAATTGGCTTGTCCTAACATGGCTAAATCAGCCTTGGTGTCGTACATGTACATGTAGTGACGAGGGTTTATATGAGCTGAGAGAACTACAGTGGAGTAGAGTAGAGCAGAGGAGCACTCAACCTAGAGTATCCCCGGCTCCATCCATCAGATCTGCAGAGTGGTCCACCAGTCTCATGGGACCTGCATTAGCTGATCGATAGTTTGCACACAGCCGGGGGAGCGGAGATGCACCCCCCCCCCCCCCCCGAGGTATCCGTCACTTGCATGCATACATGCGCATGCAGCTCGATGTATGTCGTTCTGGGCCATGACCGAGGCTGGGGATATAAGTACCTATAGCTAGTAAGCTTAGGTACATGTAGGTACATATACATGGTAAACGTGAAGTATACACACGCACGCATTGCAATTGATGAGGCCTCACATGCAGCCCAAAGGCCTGAGTTCTAAGTGGTTTCTATATAACTACATATGACTCAACTCCCTTCTCACTTCAAGTCTTATTCCTTCTTACACCACAAACTAGGCATCACGCACTTCACTTTCTAGGAACTTTCGAACCCTGACTGATCTCGACACCAGAGTACATACATGTATCCTCATCCAGCGAGCTTGTCACGTGGTGACCTAGTTGATATAATCATCCAAATATAGCCGCATATCAGTAGCATTCACAAACCCGATAAGCGGCTAATTGGCTGCATTCCCAAAGATCGATACAGAAAGCAAATGGTGGTGGTAGTTCTACATGTAGTTATATATAACTAGGTGTTCTTCTGAGGTGGTTTACGTCGTATACGTTGTCTTTAACTTCACCTCGTTGTAACTACAAGTACAGCCACGTCCGCAAGATTTTGGCACCCTGTAAAAACGTCCGCGATTGCAACAAACAAAATGTTTTGGTCATCTTCCTCATACGAAGTGCTGTGATATGCAGCAGTATGGAAACATCTATAAATTTCTCTTTGTATGTAGTCGTTCTTATATAATTATCCGGTTGTTGATATCATGATTTAAACTCATCAGCTTCGAGACTGGGGGTGCCAAAACTTTGCGGACGCGGCTGTACATGTAATAGCGATATCTCTATACACGTATCTATGGCTATATTTCATTTCCAACATCAATCCAACTGATACTGACGGTAGCTGGTGATGGGTTGCACCAGACAACTGGTACAGGGCGCGGCAGTACTATCTTGTCGTCACATTTCCGCCTTGGTAGACTGCTAAACCGGAAACTCCAACACCTATACGATAATTGTGCGTGCGTTCTAGATGACAATAAAGGTCAAAAATATTCACACCTGAATCCTGAGCTATTCAATATAAATCTCCAAAGTTAAATCAGATACCAAGGCTTCTGGGTTAAAATCCAGACGATTCACTCCTCTCAAGTTAACTGTATTCCAGAGATGGTGTCTCTATCTTGAGCCTCTTTCAGACATATATAGCCAACATGTCATTGCTTCAGACCAAACGGATTTCCCATGTCAGCTCACCTCAAGATATTCAGCTCCGACACCACACAAGGATACGAACACGCTATACATATGTACACTCAACTCAAAACGCTTCTGTCATAGATAGATTTAGATATTGACGCGTTATACCCACCCTCGGCCGGAAAACTTGTAGATGGCAGAGGTTATGGATCCCCTCTCGAGGACTTTCCTCTGCGCTTTAGGCTTTGATTGAAGTTGTGCCGGCACGGTAGTGTTTGTAGCCGCTTCCAGAGAGCGGAGTGTAAGTTTAATTACGTGCGCTGCGCGAAAACCTCTTTTAGAACCAAACATATATAATATATAGGGACATTTTTACCTATACCCTGAAACTACCCCCTTATCTCAGGTACAATGCAAGGAGAAGAGAGGAAGATGGACTGAAAATAAGAGGATGGATATGGTTCAGCAAGATTGAGGGAGAACACACATTGTGCGGAAGAGAAGGGCCGTATGGGAGATACAGCATTAAAGCGGTTAAGAGAGGCGACAAATATATCATCGACGCGGAAGAAGTAGATCTAGTAGAACCAGGCGATAGACAAGAAATAGTGGGGTATAACGGAAAATACTTGATCGGGTTCCCGAGGGCTGGAGGAGGAAGAGAAAGATACAAATTGTAGTAAAGAATCTGTGAGGAGACGGCCTGCGTGTTATTTAGCTCTCTTTCCTTAGTTAGGCAGCGGCGGCAGAGGAGTGCGAGGTTGCTGAATGCCCTTCATTGGGTGTGGCTAGGACTTAGCAGGGTAGTTCTGGGGTTGTGGTATTGCCATAGACTACGGTCTGCATGCAATAAATGAGTTAAAGAAAAAAGAAAAAAGAAAAAAAACCCTTATCTCAAGTCCTGCCTCACCATCAACGACGAACATTTAAAGTAACGTACACAACTAGTCAGATCGACCCCGACGTAGCTTCATGTCAATGTTAGAGCAGCGGATCGTAATGACTCAACCTCTGAATTCGTCACCCCGGAGTTCTAGCCGTTAGCTATCAGTACTTTACAATTTCTCCCTACTTACATGACCACATCATTGCCTATCTATAGCTAGGCAACAGCAAAGCCAGTGATCACGAGATTAAATGCCGGGGATACAAGTTGATCCGTTAGTTAGAAGTTGAAGTTTTGCAGCGAAGTTTTGGTTCTCGCTGGTCCATTATCGGCGATTGTTGGGCCCAAACATTTCAGCTCCCCTAGATGTCTTCATGGCGCAATATCTGCACCCAAACCATATATAGTGGAGTCCGGATGTATCATTCTCGATAATAGCATATCCTCGATTGTAGCATATAGTTAGGCAATCCCAAACAAGTCAGTGCAGGCAACCCTATCCTCGATACAAGCATACTCTCGATAGTAACCCACAGAAATCCGTTCCCGACCATATGCTACAATCGAGACTCCACTGTAGTACTTATTATTAAAATACACCACCGAATCTTCCACCTACGGCATCAAAATTAAAAGCGAATCAATTAGAGATTCAAAGATTCACCAAGCTCTACATACTTCTAGCATAACATATCTAATCATAAGCTTACCTAGAGATTGAGAAGAAAGGAATGTGGTGTGCTAGTGAGCAGGATTAATGGTAACAACAAAGTGAAGTACGCCGCCAGCGCAGCTTTCGAGCTCCCGTATACGCATCTTGAGAGATGGGATAATCACCCCGCATGCAGTTCCAAGCAGATACAAGAGTATTTAACAGGTCAGATATCATAAAGACCCCACACGAGTCGTTGCTTATTGATAAAACCACACGAGGCGACATCCCACGTCCAAAATGTAGGATCCATGTGTCATACTGCCACAATGGCAATACGGCGCACCTAGTGGGGTCCATCTTTCGACCCCTCGACGACACACACCGCCACAACCCCCCATAGTCACGAAACTATATCTCATGATCCCCGCCGCAGAGCAATACCGCACACAGGAGCATGGATGACTACCTCACTCCTCAAATCCATTCTCCTAAAATATAACCTTGGCTTTAGGATACCTACTGACTACCTCGTATTTTACATATAGATCCAGTGCCCAATCATCTACTCCAACATGATCAATTGCAGTTCGGCTAACAGGGCTATATGTAATGACGAGTGATATCCAATGATCCAACTTGATCCTCGCAGCACCGCGCAACCGTAGAACCAGACCGAGGGCACTCAATAGGCGAGAGTTAAATGGGCGGGGTCCGAGTCAAGCACATAGACAAGTTCATCTTGTTTCGATATATGTAGGTACTTATACATACGCGGGTTAACCGAGCTTACTGACCAGCCCTGGTACTCTCTCCCCAATCAAAGAAAGACCAACAATCTATGTCTCAATACGATAACGGGAGTAAGCACCGGCCTTGGAGAAACAAGAGGCTTCATCTATTCTCTCGCTGCCTTCAAGAGTTTCTTTGCTGAACGGCTTGACAGCGCGGGTACGTCCCCTGTCTTTTACGACAAAAGTAACTCTTGAAAGACAAAAATTTTGAAATGAATTCCGTTGCGGGGAATTGAACCCCGATCTAGTCGGTGAGAGCGACTGATGCTAACCATTACACCACAACGGATTGGGAAACAACTATTACCTAGAATATATAAATAGATTAGCATCCCTGCAAGATCATTCTTGGCAACAACGAGAACCGAAATGATACATTTGTACTTTAATCAACCAAAAATCAGAGTACGTAGTTCGTTAGATTTCTAGTTGATGTTTATTGTGTGGGAGAAAGAACGAACTGAGTGTGGTTTGAACACGTGACCTTTGTATGTAGAGATAGAATTAACTATTAAGCAAAGAGATAACTATTGCGCCGTAAACTTAAGAACATACAAGTGGGAGTTAAAGCTCCTTATATACTACAATTCTAAATCCCTGATTACATAATCCATTGGCACTAAGCCTAATCTGAAACCCTGTTCCTCCAATAGCCATTCCTTTAACTGGTCAGAACGTCAATTTTAACACTTCCCTCACTACATCGTGATCATTTCGACATACTTGCCACATGGCTTCCGTATCTCTTGGCCATTATTTATTCATTATATTGTCTTCAGAGGACATACAGGAATTACGCTCCGGCTTCGAAATGTTTCACAGCGTGTGTAGTGGTAGTGAGCGTCGATGTGTTTGGATCGTCGTGGATTAAGTGGGTTCCGACAGAGTTCGATAGGCCTGTGTTGTCGGCGTGTATGGTGTCTTGGTATTCTTGTTGGAGTTCTGTCAAGGCGTTTTTATCCATCTGGGTTAGCCGGCTGCGAGGACAGTCATATATTAGAACTTCTGTTGTTGAGACTGCGGCCGATTTTTGTTTCCGACTTCTCCAACTGATTGCTTTGCCTTTCTGGTCTGACAGCGTATCCGGAGAACGATTTTCTGTAAATCTAGGTTGGGCCAGCGTAGGAAATTTGTCTGAGTATCCGTCGAGTGTTCTATTGTTTCCTTTTGGGTAGAACACGTTGTCCAGTCTTTGGTTCCGTTGAGGTATCGGAGGGTTCGTTTCTTTCTTCGTAGGTGATCCTCAGTTGGACGTGAGAATCTTGAGAGGCGGATAACAGTGGGTGATATCAGGTCTTGTATTTATCTTTGGCATACATGAGTGATCCTATTATCGATTAGTGCAGTTTTGGTTCTCGATCATGTCTTGAGTTCTCCTTTGTGTAGGCTGAGATTGGGTTCGAGAGGAGTGCCGACTGGTTTAGAGTCTTGCATCCCAAACTTTTCGAGGATCTTATTGATGTAGGCTTGTTGTGATAGCTTGATACCAATTTTTGTTACCGTAATCTGTATTCCCAGTATGAAGTTCGAATTACCGAGATCCGTACATTCGAAATCAGCCTTGAGGTGGTTTTTGATTTCTTTTCTGAATGGTGAGTCGGGTCCGTATATCATGATGTCGTCAACATACACCGATATGTATGTTGATTGTTTCTATGTATGAAGACACATGGGTCGAATTTGGCTGGGACAAATCCTTTCCGTTGAAGGGAGTCTGCTAGGCAAGCGTACCATTCACGGGGAGATTGTTTTAGTCCATATATGCATTTTCGAAGTTTACATACTTTATTGTCCTGCCCGTAGCCTTCAGGCAGTTCCATGTATATTTCCTCCTTCAAGATACCGTAGAGGAAGGCTGACTTGACGTCCATTTGTTGTGGTATCCAACCGTTGTGTGCTGATAGTGCTAGTAGGAGTCGTAGGGAATCGTATCGTGCAACAGGGGCGAAGGTTTCATCATAGTCTTGGTATTGTACCTGGGTGAAGCCTTTAGCAACGTACCTGGCTTTATACCTTTCGATTGTTCCGTCCGCTTTGTGTTTGATTTTGAATACCCATTTTCCTCTGACTACTGCTCGGTTGGTTGGTCTGTTGACAATGTCCCAGGTGTGGGCTTTATCAAGGGCGTCTTTTTCAGTCTGTATCGCTTTCCTCCATAACTCCTGATCTTCGCTTTTGATGGCTTGATTGTACGTTGTAGGTTCGGATACAAGGTGAATTCTGTGGTCTTCGAGGTCTGTTGTGAATACTTCATCATATTTAACTTCCAACTTTTTCCTGTCCTCTATAAGGTCAGATTGGAGTGCTTCTATCATGAGTTTCTGTTCAGTTCCTTTTAAGGTCTCGTCATTGAGTATGGTGGCGAGTTCTTCCTCGTAGTTAACCGTTAGTTCTTTCACTTGTTCCATGTATTCGGTTCTCCTTTTTTGCGTATCAATTTCCATTTTCTTTTTGAGGGTCCAATTCTTAACCCGTTCAGATCTTCGTGGAGCTTGTGGTGTCTCAGGTTGTTTTCCTTTCACAGGTGGTATTTCTGAGAGTTCTTGTTTCATTTGATCAGTATCTTGTTTCTTATATTTAGAGAGGTGACGTTCAGGAGCGGGCCTCGTTAACCCGGCCCCCAGTCTACTTGCGTCTTCTTCGATTGCTAACGGTTCGGGTTCTTGATCAGACCTGTCTTCTGATTCATGTCCGTCGTCTGTTGGTGCTGTGGTCAGGTCTGGTTTGAGGTTAGGGGTGAAGTCGAGTTCCACTGAGACTTCCCCTGAGTCAGGAGGGGGGAATGTGACGTCTCGACTTTCAGTTACCCTATGTTCTGTACCTATCCAGACCCGATATATCTTTGTGCTGTCGGTGTATCCTACAACTATTGCTTCAACCGCTCGGGGTGCTAGTTTGCTTCCTGCTGGCCTAGAGTTTTCTGGGATTTGAACGTAGCATTTTTTGCCGAAGGGTTGGACATGTATGGATGGTCGTTTACCTATCGAGCTTCGTAGGGGTCTTTCCCTTGAGCGTACTGTGTGGTAGTCGATTTTTTAGATAGACAGCTGTTGCATATGCTTCTCCCCACAACGATTTTGGTTGATCGATGATCATGCACCTGACCATTGTTGTTACCGTTCTGTTGAATCGTTCTGCAATTCCGTTAGATTCCGGGTTGTAAGGGGGAGTAAGTGTGTGCTCTATTCCTTGTTGTAGGAAGTAGTCGGTCATGTCTTTGTTGATGTATTCGCCGCCATTATCCGTTTTGAACTTCAGTATTGTTGTGTTATACTGTTTTTCTATTCTGGTTACGAAGTCTCGGATAGCTTTCTTTGCATCATCCTTCTGTTTAAGGAAGTAGATCCAGGCATAGCGGGTGAAATCGTCGATGAATGACATGTAGTACTGAGCTTTTCCTTGAGACTGTGTTCCGAATTTTCCTGATAAATCTGAGTGTATCATTTCGAATGGTCGAGAGGATCTCGTGCTAATTAGTGCTGGTTTCTTATGTGTCTTTCTTTGATAGTCTTGGCATTTATTGCAATGAAAGTTGTTGGGTTTCTGGGGGAGGTTTTTAACGTCGTCAGGTTGTCTAGTATAGCGAGGGTGTCTAACGCTTGATGCCATTCTGAGTAAGTGGTCAACCGAATTGTATTGCTAACTACTTGTACATTCCATAATCCCTTTTCCAGTTTTGCTCCCATTACTTCGCCGTTTTATCCAGTATTCTTTTCTTCCTCCTCCAGACTCTGTTCTAAACCCCTTTTTGTCGAAATCTTGTTTCTGAGACCAATCCCACATTTAAAGGTTGGGACCCATAACACGTCGATGAGGATAATGGAGTGTCTATTTCCATCGGAAAGTTGGCAGTCGAAACTAGCGCTTCCCATTCCGGCGACATGATGTTTGGTTCCATCAGCGGTCGCGTCTGCCTGGTCGTGATTAATGAGTTGGTCTTTGAAGGGTGTTACGTGAGAGGTAGCTCCAGAATCAAGGATCCAGGTTGGAGAAGGGGAGGATTGGGTATCGTTGCGTACCATGAATGCTGTTTCTGTATCATGTGTTACTACTGCTGCCGATTCCTTTTGGTATCTCCCTTTCTTTTGATCCTTCCTGTTCTTGTTTGCTTCCTTGAGCTTTCTGCACTCCTTGTACTCGTGCCCTTTGTAAGGGTGGTTCTTCTTTTTGCACCAGGTGCATTCCTTTGTGTCGTTGTTGTTGTTGTTGTTGGTGCCACTCCTGGTATAGAGGGCCTTGTTTTCTCCTGAGGGAGGTTGTTCGTTCTCACTCAGGTCCAGTAGACGTTGTCGGACGTCTTCGTAGGTAACATCCTGTTTGGTTTGGATGTTGTCAACAACGTTGCTCATTGACTTTGGTAGTGAGGTGAGGAGGAATGCTGCCATAAACCGTTCGAATTTGTGAGAGGTAGGAGGTCTTTAGCGAGTTTGTGGTCTGCTAGTCTTGGCACCTGATTTTGAGAGTCTTCAGGATTCGTATCGAAGGTTGCTAGATCTTTCGGCAATGGGGAATTCTTGCATTTTGGTGTCTAGGATCTGACTGAGGAGGGTGATCGTGGTGTTCGGATACTGCGATCATAGAGTTGTTTCAGTGCCTGCCATGCGTGGTATCTTGCTTTCTGAGGAGGATTCTTGTTGGTTGTATGTCTTCGTCTCTGGCAGAGATCAGAAGGCTATCATTGATTTCATATGGCCTTCTTCTGCTCCGTGGTAAGGGTGGTGTCATCAGTCGTTGGATTCTCTACTGACTTCGCCAGTCTGCGGCGTCGAATGTAATCTTCAGGGCGTTAGTTTAGTAGTTGGATTGCCCGTGTAGTTTGAAGTCCATCAAACTTGAGGCAATTCTTGGTAGCTGTTGTACCTGAGTTTGTAGTCTCAGCAGCCTTAGATGATTCGCCTTGTTCAGACATAATGTTTTTATGAAGTGTGTTGAGGTTGTTTTAGAGGTGGCGATGGGGTAACGCGGGGTTAGTTGGCGTAACCCGGGCTCATAACCTGATGTTTATTGTGTGGGAGAAAGAACGAACTGAGTGTGGTTTGAACACGTGACCTTTGTATGTAGAGATAGAATTAACTATTAAGCAAAGAGATAACTATTGCGCCGTAAACTTAAGAACATACAAGTGGGAGTTCGTCGCTCCTTATATACTACAATTCTAAATCCCTGATTACATAATCCATTGGCACTAAGCCTAATCTGAAACCCTGTTCCTCCATGAGTCATTCCCTTAACCGATGTCGCAATGCCCAATTTTTAACACTAGTAACATAGTCTACTTATTCGAGCTTTTATAAAACAGTAGTTCTCTAAGTCCAGCGTTCTTAGCATACTTACCGACATGATCCCCTAACCCTAGACTGGATCCATCTTATTCAGCACCACGCACACCAGGGTCTCACAACTTCATCACCATGAACAAATATCAACTTCATTATCTCAGCCCTACCGCCCTGCCTAACCAATTACAACCCACCAAGCCATCACCTCCTGCACCCCTCTCCCGCGCATGCACCTCCCTCTCCCCACAAAGAACAAGACCCACCCCGCACGGATAATCCCGCTTGTTACACGCATTCCTGCCCGCCATTAGCAACCCCGCCTCTAGCACTACGCGGCAGCGCAGACCCAGTCCAGTCCGTTGATTCTGCACTTTCGGCAATGGCACCTGTCGGGATGAGTAATACATGCAGCGGCGGCATGTTCAAATAAGAGTCTATTTCGGAATCATGATCACTGGAACCAATATTGCATACACACCAAAAACCGCCAAGACTACATTTTTGTATGGCATGCAATACCGCATTAATTCGTACGAACGGCCGGTCACACAAGACGTCGAAGTTGCCTTTTCAAGCTAGCATGAGGGAAGATTATGGGGCGTATTCAATACAAATAACCAAATACGGGAATTCCAACGACTTGTGTGACCGGCCGTTCGTACGAATTAATGCGGTAGCGGTTGTGTTCAGAAACGCTATGAAGTTGCGAGTAGTAGCGCTCGATATGTTTCGAGACTGGGATCCAAATACATGTACAGTCGTGTTAAACAAGTTTTGACCGTGGATGAAACGCCATAGCGACACATTTAACACAGCTCTCCTGAACAACCATGACACCAAAGCTCTGGGGTCTTGGGGAATAGATTATTCAGGATATTAATTACTATACTTTGAGGTCTTGTGAATTTACAATCAATATTGAATGTGTCGCTAAAATAATAAATTCGGTTGTAAAACAGTGATTGGCCCAAATGCTTTACTCCACAATATCTCAACAAAGACATGGGTTATCTTAAAGAACTCAATTTCGTTCTTGAGTATACTATCCATGATACCTTTGATAAAATTATAGAAATTCCCCCCGCCCAGTTTGTGTAGCTATTCTCTCAAAGGTGTCAAAACCACAACATTCACTAATTACTATGTAACAAGAGCAGAAATACAGACACATTATTGTAGGCTAGAACAACTATACTCTGGATGTCTATGATGCATAATTACCTTGTTTTAATTTAATCTATTCAATAGTTGTTGAGTGGGAATACTTTTCATATTTGAAGTGGTGAAAATGGTCAGGACTTTCTTTACACGGCTGTACATGTAGTTATTGGGGTATGTTGTTGCAACGTGTCTAATCTTGGCCTAGGGCGCCTTACATGCTTTCAAACGGAAATGATACATATGACCACTTTTCAACATATCACTAAACCCGGGCTAATACAGCCATGACTCCCTTCCTCCCCTTCCCCGAGCAAATAGTGAGGCTACATAGTACATACACGAGCACCAAGTCAGCCCTACCCCCATCCTACCGCCCCATTGATGGTACCCGGTACATCTCCGCTCCCGCGGATCCATACAATAGTTGAGGCCTCCATATCTCGCAATCTGCACTTTGGAAGACATGCAGATGTCAAAGCGGCTCTCTGCCTGGACGCTCAGCTCCTGATCCTTTTCGGGAAGCTTGTGCCATGTGGTATCTCGACGCTTGCTGCCGGCGCCCTTGTGATAGTCTAGATCGGTAAACAAAATCAATCATGCGTTCGAACCAACCGCTGATATGGAGCCTTTCAGTCGTTGGCTCGACGCTGTCGATACGACCTGCGTAGCCGCCACCAATTATCTTACGTGTTCCAACGTCGATTTTAGAATTTGTTGTGTTTGAACGAGGACGGGCAAGTGGTGAATTAGGCACCGGCGTGAAGGGAGGAACTGGTGACTTTTATTCTCAAAACGAAACAAAAGGTAATTTACAGTACATGTAGCAAGTGGCGAAATGAGCTATTCACAGCTACTCAGCCAGCTTTACTTACCCGTACTTGTTTTTTAAAGGTCTCCCAGTCGGCACATCCCGCAGCTATTTAGGTTGATCCTGATTGGCCCATGCACATCCATACATGTGTTGCTTTTTGCGGTGCGACCCTCTCCAATAGATTAAACCTCTTGATTGGGCTCGGTAGCGCTAGTTATTCCCCGTGCAGCAAGGAGTACCTAAGATCCCCACCATGCAGCAGATTGCACCAGTGATCGTTGAAGATCGACGACATTAGCGTTGAGCAGCGTGTTTGGTTCAGGACCCAGCCCCGGGAAACCACTTTTGACAGATGGCTTCATGGCACTTGCTTTGCATCAACATCAAATCAACGGTAGCTAAGGCTGATGATCCCTCTCTTGTGACGGGTAATGACATCAACGTTTACTCTGATCTTCATCAAGCCCATCTCGTATCTGGTGGTTCCTGCGATGCCCCTATTAGACCGGGTATGTGGCCTTCGTTTGGTACATATCGTTGTTAAGGCTTTAACCCTGTCAATAATACAACTCAAGTTGACCTGTCAGGTTTCTACACGTGACGCGTAATCTGGCCCGTAGTCTGTGCTTCAAGTAGGAACACTATGTATTACTGTATAATCGCACTGGCTGGTGAGCATTGCAAGCCGAGGGGTTTTTTCTTTTGTTCTTCAAGGTTCCTGGGGGGGCACAGGTATCGCCAGGACTCATATGAGTGTCATGACGAAGTCCGCGCCTCCACAATGTTTTCGTTGGTTACTTGGCCCGCTTCTAATAGTAATCGATAATGTTTTGCAGTGGATCTTTGTCTGTAGTCGTATAGTTTCGTTGGCACTGACGTTGTTACAAAGGTTCAAGTACACACTAGTAATGGCTAGGATTATTAGGTATTGTAGGTCAAATCCATGCCCTTGTCCTTCTGTAATAAAAGTACCTGTCCTAGCACGCCACGCTATCATCTCAGGTTCTGTGTACGCCATAGATACGACATTTTGGTACCGGAATTCTGCCTGTCGAAGTAAGGATGTAGTATTCCATGTTCTTGATGCCCAAAAGAGTGGCGAGAGTCTCTTTAGCTAAAGCTCTGATACGGGGAATAACGATCTTTCAAGATAGTTAGTCATTTATGTGCGCGATATATTCACAGTCAATCCGCATTCAGCAGTTGTATCATGACATCACGGGTTGTCAGATTCGTGAGGCTTGCTATGGCTGTCTTTGCCTGAACGATGTTTGCTTGCTCTCGGCTCTCGATCGACGAAACAGATGTCCCCCCGGCTCCAGATGTCAAAACCGGTTCAGGACAGAGCGTTGGGTAAGGATGTCTAAAGTAAGCATCTAGCTTGGAGTCTGACAATAGGGCATCTGATAGCCTTGTTAGTAGTAGGATTCCTCATTGCGGGGGAGAAGGACTTCGGAATTCTGTATCTATAAAGGCAGGTCTGTTCCCACCGGGAAACATTTTTCTCACAACATCATCTTCACTTCATCTACTCATCTCCCACTACTCAAAAACCTCCCTAAAAGATTTTAAAGAAAACTCACTCCAACTTCAACCTTCTAAATCCCATTCAAAATGTATCCCTTTCCCGAAACTGAAATGAGCACTGCTTCCTTAGAGGCCATTTCCAAAAACTACATCGTTATCCTCAAGGAAGACATTGAGGAAGAGAACTTCGAGAGCCATGTCCAGTCAGTGATGTCCCATCACACAGACCACATGAGTGCCAGCGGCACCGAAGACTCTACCATGGATGGATTGCGCGAGAGATGCTGCTTCGGCAGTTTCAAGTCCTACTACGGTGCTTTTCATCCAGACACCCTTGAGCTCATCAAGAACAGCCCCGAGGTTTGTAGCAATGCCAGCACATTTCACCTTCCCATACGTCACTTTCTAGTTGCACTTCTAACTCTATATACGGCAATGACAGGTAGACTTTGTCGAACAAGACCAGGTGATGCGTGCATTGGACTTTGTCACACAGAACGATGTTCCATCGTGGGGTCTTGCACGCATTTCGCAGAAGGCCAACGGTGATCTATCGACCTACTCCCATCCTGAGTCCGCTGGAGAGGGTGTCACTGCGTACATAGTTGACACTGGCATCAACATCAACCACAAGGATTTTGGCGGCCGAGCTCGATGGGGGACCAACACGGCGGACGCTGTTAATGATGATGAGGCTGGACATGGGACACATGTTGCCGGTACTGTCGGCGGCTCTACCTATGGTGTTGCTAAGAATGTCTCTCTTGTTGCTGTCAAGGTTCTTGGTGGCAATGGAAGCGGAACCAACACTGGAGTCATGAAGGGCATTGAATGGGCTGTAGCCGACGCCAAATCCAAGGGAAAATCGTCCAAGTGTGTTGCAAACATGTCTCTTGGCGGTGGATACTCTGCTGCTCTCAACAAGACCATCAAAGCCGCTACTGACTCTGGCATTACCTTCGTTGTTGCTGCGGGAAATGAGTCAACGGATGCATCGACTACCTCGCCAGCTTCCGCCGATTCTGCAATTACTGTTGGCGCAAGCGACATCAACGACAAGATGACTAGGTATGTACATCCCCATCTGACTTGTGAGCTGTTGTGAATCAATCTCTAACACAAACGCCTTGGCAGTTTCTCCAACTTTGGGCCCGTTGTCGATGTCTTTGCACCAGGACTAAATATCACATCGGCGTGGATTGGCTCAAACGATGCCACCAAGACCATCAGTGGTACCTCCATGGCAAGTCCTCACGTAGCTGGTCTGGCTGCCTGTTTTATCGCCGATGAGAAAATTTCGGGTTCAAAGGCGGTTACTGTCAGGATCAAGAACCTTGCAACCACTGGTGCCGTGAAGGGCGCTCCCTCTGGCACCACCACCAGGCTTGTCTACAACAACAGCGGTAAATAGATAGAGCAAGTCTGTCATAGTCTATACGGGAACTCGAAAGCAGGCCGCGGAAGGATCTCTTCTCTTTGTTTTCAACCTTTCTCTGAGTTTGTGACGGCGGAATGTTTGATTGTTTTTTTGTTTCTTTTTCGGTTTTTCGGTTTTTTCTTTCTTTTCATTCATCAGAATATAACGAGAAATCAAATTAGCTTATTGTTTTAAGGAATCGGAATGGTCTTTTCAGCTTACAAATTTTTGTTTCAACTTTGGGAATGAGAAGCAATTGATATATAAACCTGACCCTACCTTGCACACCGTACCGCGGTCCCAGTGATTGGCTATTTAGAACACTGAACGTGCGAAAGCGATCGGAGCCTTGTCAGAAGGTAACACATGATTCGTATATATATGCATCACCAGATAGAATCACATTTGCCATACCAGCTTCTATCACCAAGAGTACTGCCTTCCTCTCCACAAGACCCATTTCGGCCAATTAGCCCAAAACGCAGTGTTGAAAGAGCGTCCACCGCACTGCGCACCACCCCACCCCTCCGCCTTCCGCCTTCTGCCTCCCAATTTCTCCCTTGCTGTTCCACCGTGCCAATCTGTGATGACAAAGACGACGAGCGAGTGAGCGTTGATGAAGCATGGACTGACTGATGTCAACGGGAGCTGAAGACAAGGCTTTGAATTCAGGCCAGATTTTGCACAGCTTTCTATATGCGCGTGAGTGTGTGTGCCTGAGGTTCAGATTTCGCTCGTAACACACCACACGTACGTGCATGTACTAGACTACCAGGCTCAGAGTTACATGCATCTATGTACATGTAGGTATTGAGAGCTATCATCAACGGCCGCGAGGTATTGGGATAGATGGGGTATCGGGGGGTAATGAACAACAGGGTATAAACAATTAAGGTGCTCATGCGTTCATTAAAGAGCTGAGATTTTTAGTAGGGATCTAGTTACACCGATATCCGGCCGTTTAATCAACACCCGAGTGAGATATCTTAAATTGTGATAACCCCGCTCCAAGGTCAAGAGTAACAAAAAGGAGAGGTATCCCGCTCTGCGCCTTCCCACCCAACCACACAACGTTCCCACCAAGCCTGGGAGGTGGGCAATCCGAACCGCCGACCTCGGACCCGGCCCCTCTGGCCGCCACCATGGACACTGGGCTACGGCGGTAGATGCAATATACATGTATTTTTCCTAACGAGCTTATAGAGGAGTGGAACGTGTATATTATGAAACCTGCAATCGATGGTTATATGTACGTAAATCAAATTAAGAAAAGATGGAAGCATTTGGGCTTGAGGGCCCACCCGCTGTTAGACGGCACTTACTTGCTCATCTATCACCATGCATTTTAAACCTAAGCTTCCTTCATCACTAACGGCGCTGAGTATTTCAGTTCATACCTTGACCCTTGTTTAATTTCATTAAAGCGTGCACAGAAATGGAGATATAGCCAACAAAAGCCCAACACCATACGCTCTCTTTTCATCAACTAGATACCTCACTTTAATTACCCGCCGAGGAAACAAACAAGCAATTCTCTACCAGGTTCACACGCCATCACTCGCCGCCGTACATCTTAGCAACGCATCCACAAACCCCACCACCTCCAAACACTTCTCCTCCTCCAACCTCCCACACACAACCTGCACGCCTGCCAGCCCCCCATGATACACATCAGGCTCATAGTCCTCCCACACGGCCCTATCTATCCCATTCACCGGCACATATCCCTCATCCCTGAGATCCACGCTCCTATCCGCCATTGTGACCGGCAACGTCGCCGCCACATAGTCATGAAAGTTCCACACGCCAGTGTACCCCCCATACGGCATCGGTGCGCTCGCACCTCGGCGAACAGATGCCCACGGTGCCACAGGTGTAATCACGGCGTCGACCCCACTGGCGCGCCAGTGGTCAAGATGCTCCTTTTGTAGGGTGCTCTGGAGGCGCTGTAGCTCCCACAGGGCGCTGGTAGGGAGGTCGGTGTCGGGGGCAGTAGACACGGCCTTGTAGGGGAGCATGGAGTCGTACCAGGGCTCCTGGGTTGCATTGATTAGGCCGGCCATGTTGCGGGCGCCGTCGGCGGTGAAGAGTCTCCCCAAGAGGGTGTTGACTTCGGCGTGCTTGAAGGGTTTCCTATAGAGGTGTGAGTTTTCCAACAGTACTCGTCAATACTGATATCACATTTAAATACTATACTCACCAGTCCACAGCCTCCACCTCCCCCGACTCCTCCAGAACCTTCCTAACCATATCCACCGCCCTCTCCACCGACGGCTGGCATCTCACAAACCCATCATTCCTCAACACCCCAATCCTTAACTTCCTCCCCACCGGCATCTGCCCCTCCCGCCACGGAATCGGCACACACCCCGGATCATACCTCCACGGCTCCGCGCCCACCACCGCCTTACAAAACATCCGCACACTCTCCAGCTCCGCCGCTATCGGCCCACTCACCATATTGAGCTCCTGCTGCCCACTCAGGCCGCTCCTCGCCCCAATCATCGGGAACCTCCCAGATGACGGCTTCAGCGAATACAGTCCCCCCCAACTTGCCGGGATCCTGATGCTCCCGCCAATGTCCGTCCCGACACCCACGGGCGCGCCGCGCAACGCCACAAGCACACCCTCGCCGGTCGACGATCCCCCGGGGGAGAGAACCTTACTGAATGGGCTGAGAGTCTCCCCCCAGAGGCGGTTCACGCCTTTGAGCATCATCATGCCTGTTGGCACGTTGGTCTTGACGAAGCCTGGGATGGCGCCGAGGTCGCGGAGGAGTGTGACGAGCCCGGATTCGGGGGGCGCGGGGCACTGCGCGGCGGACCAGGCAGTGAAGCCAACGGAGGTGGAGTACACGGAGGGGTAGACATTGAAGTTGTCTTTGAGCGAGAGGGGGAGACCGTAGAGGGGGCCTCGTGGAGCGGTGGGGGTGGTGTCAAGGGCTTTTGCGAGTGCGCGAGCTTCGGGGATGGGGATTTCTGTGAGGCAGTTTGTCTATCACCGCTACTGTCAGCTCTACTACAGAAAGTGCCCAGCTTACTGGAGCATAAGGGAAGAGCGGCATACCGCCTGGTGCGCAATCATCGCAGCTTTGATAAACGCCTCTGTCACCTCCTGGACACTCCATTCGCCAGCACTCGTCTTTGCCACGATGGCTGGTGCGGAGGAGTTGATTATTGTGATCTCGGCGGGGGTGAAGAACTCTTCAGATCTGGAAAGGTGCGTGATGTTCAGTTGGGAGTTTAACTGCGAGAGCTGCTCGGGGGTGAGAAGGTATTCCGTCGGAATTTGGGCATCGCGCTCTTTCAGCTTTTGCTGCGAGATCTGCAGGTAGGGCGCGATGGTAGCCATTGTGAGGAGAGTATGGAGTAGCGAGGAGAGCGCGGAGTAGCTTTTGTGGGTGTCGGGATGGAGGTATCTTGGTATCTTGTCTATCTGCTATCTGGAGCTATGTATAAATACCACAACCAAGAGCATACTACTCTATACCACTAAAAGGTCATGCTACCTTGCTATTTGCCTACCCAACGAACCCACCGATGCAGCCCTCCCCGCCCGCCATTTCGGCCTCCTCCTCCGTCCGCATCCATCTTTACTCTGGCCAGGTATGCGTCTAATAAGCAATACGAAGCTCCCAAGTACATCCATCATTGGCTGCGGACATCCGAGACATCGCCAAGGCGTCGATCCCCGACGCCTCATAGGGCTGTCGATTTTGTGGAGTGGTTTTAGGCTCTGGGACCAATGGTATCACAATATCGAAGTCTCACTGCACTAAAGGGATGCTATATGACGGCAAGTTTGGAAAGACGTTGGTCCCTCTGCTCTGTATTTTGAGACGTTGTGTTACGAGCTGGGAAACAGTGAGCAATCTCTACCGGCTATTTGGACATTCGTGACAGCGAATATGTAACGGAAAGTAGTAGACGTTTAAGCTGAATACTTGGGGTATATGCTACACGGAAAACCGTAAACGGTCAATCTACATCTAGCATCCTCCCAACGCAAGGGAAAGTTACATGCATCCAATACTGGCTAAACAAGATAACACATAGCAAAGCATATTCTAATTGCGACTGCATTCTGTTTTTCCAAGAAACCCCATGAATCCATCACCACAGCGGCATTTTCTCAGAATACGCTAGGGCTAGGGTTATATGTATCTGAATTACTCGGCTTCTTTCTTTCCTGGCCTACGACCTCCATCTACGCCTAGCTACATGTATGTAAGGCCAGATCTCGATGGTCTGCAAGTTTCCACTCCCCCGCCCCCATCCAGAAAAAGAAAAACACCAGAGAACACTCAAGCAGCGCACAACTACTACCTACCCTTGGGCCGGCGAGACGCGCAGAATCCAGGACTTCCTATTCAAGCAAAGCCAGGTCACGTTTCGTCGAGTGATAGAGCGTGGCTTAGTGATGAAGCACCAGGCTCAGTGACTTTGCCACTGGAAATCACTACTGAGATAGGAAGTCCTGGTTTCTGCGTGTCTCACCGGCCCAAGGGATAGAGTCTTGAGCGCATTACCGGCTGGACATACCGCTATGTTCCTCCAGCTCGACTGTTCGGACGGAGCACACGGTAGGCATCTTACTGCTCCGAGCAGGAGTGTCGATGGGTATCAGATCGATATCACACACCCATCTATGTACCAAGGCACGCTGCCCTTGGGCCCAGACACCAGGCCATTGCATACAGTCATGAGTTGCCCGGAGAAAGTGAGTTAGCACAGGAGCGGGGGTCTTCAACCCCACTCACTACATGCAGCTATCCACCCAGTAGGAGGTGCACCCCAACATATGGTTGCCACCCAACATCTACGACAGCGTCTTCGTTTAGTCAATAATGCGCGCTATGATGCGTGTAGGGTAGCAATTAATACAGACAGGAAAGGAACTTCTGCAGCACTTTCACGAGCGGTGTTATGATAGACGGCTTATTGGCTTTGTTCCAAACAACACTGAGCCACACTATCTAATCCGATAAAGGGTATACAAAGGTATTGTATCAAAGCGAAGGCACTTCTGGAGTTTCCCCTTCCGCCTCGAAGGCGAAAGGCTTGTTCAGCTTCCTCTCCGTAGCAGATCCTCTGGATTACCGAGCTCGGGTATAGTACCAGAGAGCTCATTTATGGCTGGCGGAACAGAAGTGCCGCATGCGTGACAGCGGGTGATATCCCATGACCGTCTACTAAGTGCCTCTTCCCAATGCAGCCGAAATAGTAACAACCGATTAGTAACCAACTATTGTTACAACCTCTATAATTGCGCTGGTTTCACAACCCCCGACCGAGGCCGCGATACAAACCTCGGCCTCCGTCCGGTGGGAAGTATAGTACGGAAGACATCGCCTTGCTGTTTCCGTTGAATGAGTTACTGAGGAACTAAGCAATGGTACCAATGCTTGGTTCGGGCCGTTCCAAACATTGGGAGAAAACCACTACACAACATAACTATGTACAAAAGCCAGAATATGCACCGGATGTACTAGGGTGTAGCGAAAAGTGATCAGAATCTGATAAGAGAAATACACGTATTCACCGCAGCATTTACTTATCATATTCTGGTCACTTACCCTCAACACCCGGTACCATACTCATCCAACCCTGAGAGCTACCCCCCTCCTGAGCAGGTCAAGTCGCGTCGGCGCCGGGGACACAACTGTGCATTATTAGAACTAGATTCCACCACACATTCAGAAGCTTACATACACGGAAGGGAGAAGTACGGGGAACGAACCACCCTTCCTCAGGGCATCCAACCCGAGCACAAACCGTCCACACGGTTCGACTTGGGGGGGTTGATGAAGACATCCCCGCCGATAGCGGCGCGCTCGCATAACGATAACCCAGCGCGCGGGGAGAAACGCACATTAATGGCCATAGAAGACACAATCCGAGGCACTGTGTACTCTCTACAATAATATACGTGCCATGTTAGAACTTGGACTACGGCGCCACACAGACTGTGCTGTAGGGATTACTCTTCCCCCCATCCATCCCCGGCTAGACGATAGTACAGACAGACAGCCGTGATGCATGCATGCATGCCCCCCAAGTCATTATGGTATGGCAGTCTCTGGTGAGGAGGGGTCGCGTCGTGGCTCGGTGGTTTCTGCACTAAAACTAGACATATAGCCCTCAAAAAAAAAAGAAGAAAAAAAAAGAAAGAGGACTCTGCATCCACAACACCGCGACAGAGGACAGCTTCCATCTAGAAACTGTCCAAATGCGTGCGCCCCCGAGTAGAATCCATTTCTTAAAAATCTCGCAGGAAATCTCAAGAGGTGACCGTGGGGGGTCTAGATGGCTTTGGCAGCAGAAAGCCCCCCCCCCCCCCATTTCCCATACAAATTTGTATGTGTGATCTACAGACACCCCCCCCCCCCCAAGGTCTGGCACGGTGCCCGGCGCCCCAAAACGCTCTCCAAGCAAAAACATGTAGCCAGCCCAGCCAGCCCACGTCTCCACCTAGCCCCCGCACGGCCATCATTTCGCTTTTCCCAAGAGACACTGCTACATACATATAGCTAGGTAAAACCCCTTTCCCCCGAAGAGAGAGCTCGAGAGATAGACTACTTTAGACCCCAAGTGCTCCGACTCCCGATCTCAATTGTCGCCTCTCTCGAATTAAAAAAGAAGAAAAGCCACACTCTCTCCCTCTACCTTATATCTCTACCCATCCCCATACCCAACCCCTCACCCCCCTCCACCTCTACACCCCCTCCCCACGCCCCCCCACGAAAAACCCAAACCCCACCGCAGCACAACCCATCACTCGCCCCTTCTCCAAAGGTCTTGGCGTGGGTCGGGTCCGGGGGGAGGGGGGGGGGTTACGTATACCCCCCTCTTGGCCGTGCCACTAGTCTCTACATGTTGTACTCTCCACTCTCACCCGCTCCCATGAACCGAACCAAGACAAAAAAAAAAGAAGAAAAAGCTGCTGTTGTTGGTCAGTCAGTCACTCACGCTCACTCGCGCCCACTACATGGCGCTGGAATCCTGCTCTACATGTATGTACGTATGTGACGCACGCCCCCTCCGCTCTCCCTCCCCGCACTGCACCGCACCAACTCTCCCCCACCCCGCCCTGCCCCCCCATACGCATGTATGGGCTACTAGTGGTTATTAGATCTCGCGCTGTATGTATTCAATTCTCCATCTATATCTACATGCAACACAACACAACAAAACACAGGAACCGCGCAGTACGGACCACAAAAGCCCACAGAACAGGACCGCTCAAGAAATGTAACAGTAGACAGTAAAGGTAGTATAGTAAAAGTATAGTATAGTATAGTAAAAAAGTAAACATTAACAAGAATGGCATTGACAAACCGAGCAAGAAGATACAAAAAAAGTGAAAACAGAAAGAAGAGATGCGGGTACGATACAGAAGATGATGTATGTGTCAGTTTCTATGGCAGCAAAAAAACATGTGCCACAAGTTGGATATGGCGCATACAGCAGATGAGGAGGAAGAAGAGGAGGGGGATTCTTTTTTTCTTCTTCTTCAAAAATAGAGTAAGGGTATGGGTCCCCTGGGGGGTATTAGCAACAAAGGAATCAACCCGTCCTGAAAGAACATAATAAAGGCACAGAAAAAAAGGCTGTGAAAAAAACAAAACACCCCCCGCCCCCACCCCTCCCTTGCCTCCCTCTCCCCCATCTCCCCTACACAATCCACAGCCTCCCCCTCCCAAAAATGAAACAAAAAATCCCAATTCCGGACCCACTAATATATAAAGTAAAGCGCGCAAGAAAGAAAAACCACCGCTATAAGTACATTCCATCCCGTCTAGCCCCTTAGCAGCCAATACGTCAAGCTCAGCAACAGTCCCAGCACAATTGCCGTCAATATGCCCGCGCCCGCCTTATCCCCCGTCGTCGACGGGTCCGTCTGCAGCTTGCTCTCCAGCGACGACGTCCCCGTCCCCGCCGTTGGGTCACCCACACTCGTTCCGCCAGTATTGTTGGTCACCGGCGGGTCGGCCGTGGTGATAAAGTTTGCCTGCAGGACCTCCATGACCGAGAGATGCTCGCCGAGGCCGCCGATAGCAATTCCGTACGGTGAGTCGTCGTATGTCTTCTTGACCCACGCGAGACCGCACACCTTTCCGTCTGTGCCTCCGTTGCAGGTTGCGGCGGCGGCGACGGCGCTGGCTTGCAGGCGCGGCAGGATCCAGGACTGGGTGAAGGGCGCCATCTGGTAGGTGTAGGCCATGAAGCGGGAGAGGTAGGCCTTGAAGGAGCGCTGGTCAGTGTTGCATGTGGGGGTCTTGTCGCTGGGGGCGGGGTCGCAGGCGGACTCGCGCATGATGAAGTCGGAGGTGAAGAAGGGCGATTGAATGGCCTGCATGATGTTGTTGGTTTCGTTTTGCCACTTTGCGCCACCGTCGGTCTGGCTTGATGTTAGCTATCAAAAACATGGGGGCTGGAGCTGGGGGGGGCAAAATTACATAGTTGTACATGAAGGCGGCACCCGCGAGGTAGACACCGGCATTGTACGACCACTGGAGGACCTCAGTGACCGGGCAGTCAGGCTCCATTCCATCGCCATTCGTGTCCGTCGGGATATGCGACCCATCATAAACCTTGTAGTCGCTCGAGATGATGCCCGACGTCTTTGACCAATCATACACCTTCTCCGCCCACTCCGCATACGTCGCATTACCCGTATACCTCGCCAGCCTTGCACCCATCTGGAAGAACAGTCCGTTGGAGATGGCATTCTTGTAGTCGTACCCGGCGTTCGTAGACACCACCTGCCACCGCAGCCCGCCACCGCAGTTGAGCTCGTCCCAGCGCGACGCCTGCCTGTTGAACACGGCCATGGCCAGCGTGAGCCATTGTGGCTGATCCGACGGCGGGTTCGGGAACACGCGCTCGGCCGCCGACAGCACTGCAAGCGCCCAAAAGGCCTGATCGTCGTTACCGAGGGAGAGCGTCTGCGCAGAGGGCTCATAGTTGTCGTCCTCGCCGACCTGGTTGAGCAGTGCCGTTGTCACGATATCGTTGAACTGGTCGTCGCCCGTGTAGTGCCAATACTCGATCCAAGCCTAGAAAAAAGAAAGAAAAAAACCCAATTAGCGACACGGCGCAGACAGCAGCAGCAGCAGCAGCAGAAATAGGGAGCTCTCATACCCCCATTGCGGCACCAGCCTCCCACCAGTAGTAGCCCTTATTATTCTTTCCATCGGCTGTCTGGATAAGCCCAAACTCACCGGCCACAAACCAGCTCTCCTTGTCGGGGTACAGTGCGCGGAGCTTCAGGGCGACCTCTTGTGTAGCGGCGAACAGGGAGTCTGTGTGGGGGTCGTTCATGTCAGCGTCACTCTGGTACAAATAGGGGCTTGTAGCCGCCGCTGCTCAACGCAACAGCAACAGCAACACAGCAACACAGCAACACAGCTTGAACACACCTTGGTTGGTCGGGTCGACATCGATGGCCACGGCCGAGCTCGAGAATAGGGAGGCCGTCAGCAGTGCTGTAGAAGCGAGTGCTCGTGCGAACGAAGAAAACTTCATGATTGTGAACTCGTGTCGCGAATTCTAGCGAGTGTGGGTGAGTGGGGGGGGGGGGGTGGCTTCGTTATATTGAGTCTGGCGACGGGAGAGACAGGCAGAGGCGTTCTTGATGGGCTGCTGCTCCTGCTGCTGGTGAGTAGGGACGAAAAGGAAGGAAAGAAAGAAAGTAAGAAAGTCGAAAAGAAACAATCGAAGCGAGTTAGTGAGAGAGAGTGAGTGAGTGAGCGAGAGTAGAGAGCGAGTGGGCGCAGACGTGCTGATGCGATCTTCGACCAGAGAAGAACTTGGATAGACACCCTGCAGGTTGCTGTTGGGAATTAACGAAGGTGATGCACCAGGCTGAGTGAGAGAGAGAGCAGGTATGTAAACTAGAATAGAGCAAAAAAGCAAACAAATGTCAGAGGTGCTATGTAATGAGCGTAAAGCCGACCACTGCTGGGCTGGGCTGGGCTGGGAGATCTGATTTGATAGGATCGTAGGGTGGGAGGATAGATGATGGGATAATGATGAAAGGGATGGAGGGGGTGGGGAGGGGGGGGAGGGGGAGGGAGGAGGGAGGGTTTGTAGTGGAGGGGGGAAGAGGGTAGAGTGGTCCTCTCCTCCTTCTCTATGATGATGATGATGATGATGATGATGATGATTGATGATGATTGATGATGGGACGAAGCAGCAGTAGGGGGGAGGGAGGGGAGGGTGTAAGGCCTGCAGACTTGACGAGAAACAACGTGCTGCAGGTGAGCAGTTACGAGGTTGATGTGATGTGATGTGATATGATAGGTCTGGGAGTATGTGCAGGTATGTGTACTTGTATGTGTGTATGTACTTACAGGAACACGGAAAGTTAAAGAGAGTGTATGTATTCCTGTCTGTTTCCTTCCTTCCTTCCTTCCAGTCGAGTCAGGTGTGTATTATCGGTAGTAGCAGTCAGTCGTAAGCAGTACTGTAGTAGTAGTAGTGGTAGTAGTAGTAGTAGTAGCAGTGGCAGAGACGGAACAGTGACCATTCCCCCTCGAGGAGGGAGAGAACCCTGGGGGGAAAGAAGGGTCCAAGATCCAGGGGCTAACTACCTGTTCCCTATTCCAGCCAACGTGAAACACACGTAGGCCCAGAAACGAGCCTCATCCCCCTCCCCCCCTACCTGTTTTTGGTTTTTTGACATTGAGGCAGTGCAGTGTTGCAGTTGGTGGTTGCTACAGCATGAGTCCCTTCCATCCTTTGTTCCCTTCCATTCCCCACACGAGAAACGCCCAGTAAGCCGCGTACGCGATCGCTGGAACGTCTTTATTTACCACGGTGCATCATGTCTAGGTCAGAGACTCGAGTATTATTTTCTGCTTGAGCGCTGCGATGAGCATCGGCCCAGTCACGGTACATACCTACATGAATGTAGGTACGTACATGTATGTATGTACATGTGGGTACATGTAGGTACTCTAGAGTAGAGTACTCTTCTACATGTATGTTTCTCCCTCCCTCCAACTCGCGCGTCTATGCACCCAGCAGTGGAGTAGCTGTCCCTCCTACGTGCATCGTGCATACAGTTCAACGGTGCACCCACTCCACTGAAACCAAACCGCCCAAACCCACCACCCACCCAAACGAAGCGCCCACCACCAATCCACGCATGTAATATAAGTCCACTCTAATTGCCAAATTTATCCCCCTCTGCATCCTCTTCCCCTCCCCCCAATGCCTCTCTTTCTCTAATTTAACCTCCCCCCCCCCTCCCACCGCTTCTCGCAAACCCGTTATTTCTGCTTCTGCCCTGGCTCCCGTCCGTGTCTGTGCCTCGCTCGTTCCTGTCTGTCTGCCTGTCTGCCTGTCTGCTCCCCGAAACAATTCTCCGACCGCAGGGTTAGGGTTATCACTCGCTTGGTGCACCCTTGTGTGTACTCTGGGTATCTCTACATGTAGATACTCGACACAGCTAGGCTCTCTGCAAGGCCCTTCCCCATCCACGCTGCCCGTTCTTGGGACTTACGAAACCCCCCCTCTTGGAGACTTCCCTCTCTCTCCACTCCCTTCCCCCCCCCCCGCTGCACTGCACCGTAAGCCAGAATACATGTAATTCACCCGTCAGCTATATATATATATGTAAACGTCAAAATGCCGCGCGGGCCCTTATTTTAGCCCCAGCTCTCCTCTAGATCTCTGTGTGTGTAGATGTAGATGTGTAGAGTATGTAGAGTATGTGTAGAGTATGTGTATGTGTGTATGTGTAGATGTGTCTATGTGTATGTGTGTGTGTGCAGCGCGGACAGAGGCCCGAAACCTTCAACGGCGGAACTCGAAACGGAAATAGCAAAGTGCCAATCACGTTTCGGGAGGGTAGGCGAGGGCGAGCAATCCATGTTCGAACCCTCCCCTCCCCCCCAGGAGTCAGGGCCCTTCACCTCACTCGTGTGTCCCGCCCGGAGATCCGATGATCGGTGGTCCTGTCCTGTCCTGGGGGGATGAGAAACGGTTATTGTGGGGGGAAGAGGGGGGGGGGGTAGAGGGATTTGTCATGGCATGGCTATTTCTGTGTATCTGCTGTGTGTGTGTGTGTGGTGTGTGTTTCTGTGTGTGTGTGTGATCTACTACTATTCTACCTACTCTACTATTTGCGTCGAATGCGGGCTAGCTGCTGTGTGTGCCAGATGCGGTCGAGCTGCAGTACTATTGTGTCTGTCTGTCTGTCTGTCTGTCTGCTACTACCATTTCATGTCCACCCCCCAAAACGTCCCGCAACGAAACACCGACGCATCTGCCGCCGCCGCTCATCAAACACGCTCCCTTACATTACACACAACACCCCCCCCCCCCTACCTCTATATACCGTAATTCCCGCTTTGGGGGGGTATATCCCCTCGCCATACAACTAGCGGGCATCCCAGCGCTTCCAACACTAACCCGCACCCCCTCCCCCCTCCCGCATCACCGCACGCCCCCCCGCCATAACCCGCCAAACCACAATTCCGCGCGCGGCAGCACCCATCCCTTGGCCGATGTAATCAATGCCCATCCACTCTCGACCCCCCAAGAAACGCAATACGCGGGCTGGCAGGGGGAAGAAGTCCAAAACGGAGTTCATGCAGGCCGACGATGATGCCGCATGGCTTCTGTCGGCAGCTCATATAGCTTATAGCGGTATATAAACAGCAGCGCCATCGTGGCCGCATTATGGAGCCCGCAGCGAATGCGTGGTATATACAATGAGTGTCTATATAGCCAACAGGTCTATGGCCAGTAGTGCTATAGCTATGCATAATGGGCCCTGTTCAATTATCTTGGGTCTTGGGGGGACAACAGCTGCTAGTAGGCGGCGGGCTCGTTATATACCGCCGCCGCCGCCAGCCAGAATGGAGAGCCAAAAGAAAGACCGCATCGACGGATGGTTGGTAGTATAGTAGGGTCGAAAGCACACCCACACGCTTGATCGCCTCTAGTAGCTAGCACGGCACCATGCATAGCCACACAACCAAGCATCCGAACATTAACGTCCCGGGGGTGGGAAGCCAGGGCGTTTTTTTAATTTTGTGTACCACGAGGAGCACGGAGATCCGCTTAATTACATAGGTTCCGACGCGGAAAACGGTCTCTATGTATATATATACGTCTCGCCCCACGACCCCGGTGGTGTACAATTTATCAATTGTAAAGGCCTCAGACCTGGACGGCCGAGGAGCGAGAGCGAGAAAGAGGAACAGAGGCTTGGAGATCCGCTGTTCTGAATCCATAGGTGGTTTATATTTTGAATTCATAGAGGTATCGACGGCCGGTATCCAAACGAGCCGAAAGCCAAGGCCCGGCCGGATCGGATATACGTTGTAAGATAGCTGGGCGATAGATTTCTAAGCCCGCCGCAGCATGCAGCCAACTATATATATAAACATGTATCTCTGTCGACCTCGAAACCATGGTATATAATCCTCGACCCACATTTTCCCCCGTTCTGGCACATACCTCTAGCTCGGGTTAATGGGACTACATGGATACATGAGTACTCCTTCCAGATCCCGTGAATGCCATTTCCACTCAGACACAAAACTACATGTAACCCCCCCCCCCCCTCCCGGATAAAACATAAGAGAAAAAACCCCTATCCCTCTCAGAACACCCCACCGGACCAACGTTAACCGCAAGCCCCCAAGACCGAGGGCCGGGGGTATAGAGAAAATAGACCAAGAACAGAACAGACCGCCCCCCCCCCCCAATTGGCACCATATATGGTGAACAGAGAGAGAGATATTACAAAAAGGCCATCGCCTCTTCGAACTATATACAGGACAATGCAAAAAAAAAACATATCATCTCATAAACAACGTTACCCACATGTACAATTACTCCACAATCAATTCCCAGACCCATCTGTATCCGTCCGCCCCCCCTCGACTATCTACTAGGGAGAGAGAATCATGGGTATAGAGCTGGAAAGAGAGAGAAAAAACAAGCTCCGAGGGGTCTAGAGGCCGGGGCTGGGGCTGGGGGCTGGGTGTATATAATATAATCCCTCTAGATCTACGGTGACAAAACAAATAACCATACTTCCTATGCAATATGCCTATTATATTGCAATTGCCAGCTAGCCAGAAGGGATAAATATATATACCGGTTGCATGCGAGATCGAACATGTCTATTCCGTGATGAGAACTTACTAGCCCTGGTGTGCATATAAAAAATCCAGGATATCTTATCCACAGAGGCAGGACATATACTGCTTTTCGTCAAATGCCACCCCCAGGTAGGGATAGGGTATCCTGCTGTAGGTGTGTCCATGGCCACTCCTGTCAGGGGGGTGTGCTATCGTAACTATTGGGTACGGCCCTTCAACTTGCTGGATACGATCCGAAAAGATAAGATATCCTTGATTGGGTAGAGATATTTCATCGATAGGTGTATGTTCTGACATGACTGGTAGGGGATACCATCATGATCAAGAACCTGGGTTTAGTAAATATGTAGCTTAATGGGATCAAACTTAGACCTTGGCTATTTGATCTAGTATATAGATGTTACCAACTATGCTAGTAGTTCAGATGCAAACCTGGTACACACTGTTACTATGAGCCTCAGGTTTTAAAAGGCCGATACAGCCAAGTCCAAAATTTCTAGGGATTCGAAATGCCCCCAGCAGGAGGACACTTTGTTCTATGTGAAAATCTGCATCCTTACAAGAGGATATAAAAATTGTACCCACAGGAAAAGATATACATCCACGGGAAACGATAAGCTAGCCCCGAATCTAGCATCCTGTGCTAAAAGATATGCACATACGTATCCCCTCCAAAAGATGAGCCAAGACACATCTCTCCGGGCAGGGATAATCTATGCAGATTTCCTGCTCGGGCTATGATTGACCCCGTGATATCTCTGTATAGGGCCGGTACCACTACACGTATAGAGTATTTAGGCGGCCGGAGGCCGCACTCCGCTCGTACCAGGGTATAAACTACATGTATCCAAAAACGCCCAAATGTCTTAATCCTATCCTCCCACGGGATCACCTATCCCGACCCCCCTAACAGAACTTGTACCCTACATGTAACTAGAGTGTTACATGTAATTACTGCCCAATTGCATCTAGCTAGCTAGAGCCAATATCTACTCATACCTCATACCTCATCTAGGAACCACGTACACACACCGCCACGTAATACAAAAAAAAAGTGCCAGGAACCGACCATCGATATCCATCGCTCCCACATGCACACCGCACCACCCCATCCATATCATATCCAGCCGCACACCCCCCCCCCCCCAGCCACAGACCTAGATCTTGGGGGGTGCCCTCCCCCCTCCCCCTCCCCCACCCTCCCTGCCACCAGTCCCCCGCATCATCAACTACATGTACATACGTGTATACGTACATATATATCCACCCACTCCGCTAACCCGCGAAACCCACCACAAAACCCACCCAAAGCTCCCCAACAACCCCCAGCCCCTAGCTAGCTAGAAAGGGCCCGGCCATAACCTCCTACCTATATACAGAGGGTGGTAACATTATTGTGAAAGTGGGTTTCCGTGACCCGATAGTCCTATTGGCTCTTAAAGGAATGTCTGCTGATCATGAGAGCACAGACCAAGAAATCCACACCTTTAGCGCTGACTTTCGCATTAATTCTACCAGACTGTGTACATATCAAAAAACGTAACAACCCCAGAACTAACCCCCCTCCCCACCACCACCCCCCACCACCGTAGTATATATACCGCCTACAGGCCGGTCGGCCAAGACCCACTCAGAATCCGGTGCTCTGCTCTGCACTATACTAGCTAACTAGCCTTGGCAGGCAGCTCTCCACCGTACCAGGAATCACTCAGCTGTTTGTGGCCGGTATTTCTTCCTATAGTCCCACTTCGATCATGGCCCATTACCCCACGTGCATATTGATATATATATTCTTTGTGTGTTTGTATACGGCCGTCCAGATCTAGGTGTTGGGGGGTGGGGGGGGGAGGTTTTGATCTGGATTCTGTATATATGTTTCTGCTACATGGAGCTACATGGAGCTACATGTAACTGCGCAGATACATACACACATACATACTCGAAATGCGAGTACATGCATTTACATACACACATGTAGTTGCTTCTGAACACCCAACCCCAAATCGCTACAAAACACCAAACCCACAACCACCACCCCCCACCCACCCCCATCATCCAACCTTCCCACTTCCACATAAAACAGCTATCCAAACCCACCCACCCACCCACCCACAAGTCTATCGGTAGTGCCGCATCGCCGCCGCACCCCACGCCGCAACCCGCACACCGGATCACACGCCATCACTCGGAAGCACACCGGCCCGGTACCGGTACCGATAACATACCGGCACCACCACCACCACCGGAGGTTCATACTGCAAAGTCAAAGCCAAAAACAAAGAAACAGATGTCATCCCTTTCTGATATGTATTTCCAAAATAAACACACAATATAAATTTTTTATCCCCCAATAAAGCTGGTGATCCAGGGGGGGGTATAGAGCGGGTGCGACCAAAAAGAAATCTTTAAAACAAAAAGGAAAAAAAAACCAAGCCAAGAGATCGGGAGAGAGTGTAAGAAAAGTGACAAAAAACTACAAATTTAATGGAAAAGAAAAAGCGACACCAAACTCCATCCAACCCCACCCACGAAGCATGTCCGAAAAGCCATCATTTCAATCATTACCCTCTCCCTCTATCCCCCACTCCCCCCCGCCCCACATCGATCCAGCGCATCTCAACTCCACCACGTCCACCCTCAACCCCTCCTCACCCCCTTCCCACACTCATATCGATCGCACCCCCTACCAATACCCCCTCCTCTTCCCCTCGCCCGCGCCCATCGCCCCCTCGTCCGCATACTCCTTGCTCCTCCTCCCCTCGCTCCTACCCATGATGCACGCGCCGCACCAATACAGCCCCACCACCAGTATCGCGCCCACAGCCCCCCACGTGATGCCCAGATACTCCACGCTGTACTCCGCCGTCACGCCAACATCGCGCAGCTCGCGGTTCGCAATATCCGTCAGCTTCACGGCCAGCGCGGTGCCGACACCCGAGGCGATACCGAGCGCAAGAAACCCAATCTACAAAAAAAAGATACACATCAATTACTACCCACGATGCTAAATTAAAAAAACGGAGAGGGGAAAACCCACGGTTGCAAAGATCCAGTTGCAGCACGCCACGCCACGGCCGCCGCCGCCACAGCCGATGAGGCCCGCCATGATGCAGATGGCGGCCGCGCCGGCGCCAATGCAGTAGGTGACAAACATGACCTTGTAGGCGACATTGAGGGCCTCGACGGCGGTGTTGACGTCCTCGGTGGGGAAGCCGAGGTCATCGAGCGTGATCCCCAGCCCCGTGGCGTTGAGCTCCTGCTCCATGATGCCCACGGGGTCGAAGGTGAACATGGGGCGCGAGGTGCAGCGCGTGATGCTCGTGGAGTTTACAGCCTCGCAGTAGCCCGTGGGGTGGAAGGTGTAGGCGTTTGCGAGGCCGAGCGCGGTGGCCGCGGAGGCGATGAGCGATGAGGTGAGCTGGGAGGTGATTGTGTCGACGCTGGCGATGCCGGTGGTGGGGATGGTGGCGTTGGCGCCGATGTTTGTGGTGTTGAGCTGGGTGGGTTGTTAGTATTTGGTTATATCTAGAGGGGGGGTATTGATTGGACTTGCTCTAATAATGTAGACGTCTGTGAGAAAGTCCTTTTCGCGGCCGGAGAACAGCGCCAGACAGGCGAGGGCCAGCGCGACCGTCGACAGGACGATCGGGACGACGGCGGAGAAACGCATAGCTGTGTAGTGTATGTATATTCTGTACCCACCAGCTATATGTATGTAGTCGATATATGGGGGACTATAAACGGTCGGGGCAAACAAACTGATATATGTTTGAGCAGCAGCAGCAGCAGTACTAGTAAAGTGAAATGGAGCAATAGGATTTAACAAACGAGCGAACAGGTATCAAACCACAGACAGGCAGCCAGCGGGGGGGGGACACACGATCACCTATATACCCACCCACCTCTGTTGCCTGTGTCTGTCTGTCTGTGTCTGTGTCTGTCTGTGAGTGAGTGCACCACCACACCGACGGTGAAGCAAGTGTCTGATGGAGCGGCCGGTGGCATTCTCTCCTGTACATGTGTCTGCACCTGCCCTACACCGTGCGTCTTGGTATTAGGCGAACTCGAAGGCGATGCACGCAAATCAGGGAAGCAATTGATAACCCACCATCGCTGTCTCTGTGGACCAGGACCTGTCTCTGGTGTCGATATTCCAAGCTTCATGACGGAGTGGATGGAACCCTGTCTGTGGTCTGTGAGTGTGTGTGCGTGTGCGTAAGCAAGTCTGGGCATAACTCACACACGATGCCCCCATTACGTATGCCAGCCCGCAAGTGTGTGTGTAAATACCTACATGGAGAGTACATTACATACACACATGTACCTACCTACACGAGCAGAACCGGTAACGCGGCTCTTCTGTGTGTGTGTCTCTCTGTGTGTTTTTGAGAACACAGCCCCCCCCGCGAGTCGTCACGCACGAGATTGCGGAATCTCTCTGGAAGACTCGGGTTCTGTAGAGTAGAGTACGTAGTGTTTGTTCGCGAGATGATCAAGGACGACAAGGACGACAGCGGGATGTAAGCGATACGAGGGCTGGGATCAGACGTTGAATATGGAGAGTCAGAACTCACTCACTCTCACTCTCACTCACTCACCACCACCACCACCACCACCCTGCACGCAATTGATCAGATCGATAAGATAACACCCACAAGAACCCACCTCTTCACAACCTCTCACTCGCGCATCTGACACAAGACGCGCATCCCCCCTCATGATCACCTCACATCCACATCTCCCCCTCCACCAAACCCCCCACCAGCACCGCCCTGCCCGCCTGCCTGCCTGCCTTGGGCAACGAACAGAAACCTAGCCCTCCAGATATCCCGCCCACACACCCACCCACCCTCCAGGAAGAACTCTTCTTATCCGGCAGCCCTGCATCGACCGCGCACGGGGAGGAACCTCAAGACTCTAATTGTTTTCCAGCCATGTAGCCAACCAGTCAAACCACGGGAACCATGTGTACCTACATACTCCATCTGCCATGATTGCGTGCACGCCCATGCGCGGTTGAATCTCCGTCGGCAATCTGGGCAGCTTACTCTCCAGGCAGCTCGAGACGGTAGCGACGCGTGTGCAGTGTATAGTGAGGCCCAAAGTGACAAAGCCAGCAGAGCAGAAGAGGGGGCGGAGGGGCAGCCGAGACGCTTGTGCGCGGGATTGCAATGGCACCGGATAACGATCGCTGTGGTGAAAAAAGGATGCTTTGTCAGCGCTGTCAAATCTGAAGGGAGCTGGGAGCCAAAGATGGGAGGAGGATGATCGAGCGATGGGTTACGCGGTGGGTATGGGTTTTGTGGATTTCATTGCATGCATGTAGGTTTGTGGATTATGGAAGCTGGCACATTACACACTTGGAACACACAGTAGGTTACAGTGGCTGAGAGTACAAGTCTGCCTCCAGCATGTGCAGATTGTGGCCAGCGGCAGCGGTGGGCCGTGATCCATTGGAGATTGGGGGGGGGGGGGGGGCCGGGTGTTGATGGTAATCACAACATGACCAAAATTGTAACAATGGAATTCAGCAGCGGACATGAAACCGCTGTGGAATTTAGACTACGAAACACCCCTGATGACCAAAGATAGAATAGAATCTACCATTGATTACCACTATCACAGGATATCCCATCCCGCTCCAACCTGACAATGTCTCCAATACAGTGTACTATCGTGGCCCAGAGACGTTACTGAAATATTACACAAGACTTCATTAAGCTACGTATACTGGCCAGGACCTCCCGTAATTAGAATAGACATATGAAAGTTTCTATGCATGCACAACATAGCTTCATTACCATTACCCCCTCATAAGATGCAAATAAGCCAGCCCAAAACAACACAAACGACAAAAGAAACCACAAAAGAAAAGAAAAAAGAGTGTCAAGCCCAAAAAAGAACAGGCTCCATCAAATCAGCGGGCAGAAACACGCAATCCAACCTTCCCACAGCAGCAGCAGCAGCAGCAGCAAGCTCACAAAGCATTCCGCAGAAACCCATAATCATAATCCCCACGCATGAACCCCGGTCGGTATATGCAGCCCAGGTATGACCATCCACCACGCTCCCGCAGATCATCCATTCCCCGTTGCCACCGGCACTCGGCGCCGGGGTCTCCCCTGCTGTGCCGCAGACCCCAGACCCCGGTAAGCCGTGCGAGCCTACTTCTTTCCCAATATAAATATACATACAATGGGCACAATGGCAATGTCATCCATTCGGTCAATCGGTCGGCCCAGTAATCCAGTCCATCGCAGTGCAGTCAAGTCTTGGCCATAAGGCCCCCATGCCATTTGCCCGATCGATCTCTAGCCAGCTAGCCAGCTACCGGAGGTTGTTTCCAAACCCTATCACACAACCTCCATTAACATCCTCTTCTCCCCCCTCCTTGCACGCACACAACAGCAATACATACCAGCTAATCATCATCTCCTCCATAAAAAGACGCTTAAATGCCCCCATCACTCCTAGGCATTTCAATCTCAAGGCCACCCCGGGCCATAAAAGACCTCGATGAACCTCGACCCCTGGATCCCCGCATTCTCGTAGCCAAGTACCTTATAGCTCAGCAGTCGGCTCGCATACAGGCTCTGCCGTATTGCGCGGGCGACCTGGGCCTTGGTCGGCGGCGGGCGGGACTTGAGGTGGTGGTCCCAGGTCTGGAGCTGCGTGATGAAGTCTGGGGTGCTGGGGTAGGGCAGGATTGGGAGCGGAATGGGGAAGGAGTGCATAGCTTTCTCTATTCGTTTGTTCCGTTGCGGTGATTGTAGGTGTTGTTGTTGCGATTGTAGGTATCGTGAACGTTGAGGTCTTTATCACAGGTAGGTAATGAGAGATACTGGTGTTGAGCCGGTGCAGTACAGGGGGGTGGCGAGGAGAGCGACCAGATATATGTCTTCAGAGCTCCGAGGAATCACACAGTGGCAATCACATCCTCCCCGGGACACCCGCGGAAGGAAACCGTAGCCTCCAGACTCGTCGCGTTCGAAAAAAAAAAGGAAAAGAAGTGTTCAGAGGAAAGAGAGAGAAAAAAAAATCAATTGCCAGGTGCAGCCAGATCATGCCGTCATAGGTCCAGGGCCAAAAATATCTTGATTTCATCCGCTCCCAGGTCCGCACTACTATTCTTCTGGCTGAGACGAGGCTCAGCCACTGCCAGCCTACCACCACACACCACCAGCAGCAAACACCAATTAAGGATCCAATCCTCTACTATTTCCAGACAGGGGGTATATGACTGTATGTTAATTCATGCCTTCTTAACCGCCTACCCCCTCCCCTTCCATGGCATGTTCATGACACAGCACCGCCACACTCGGCGCCACACTGTTAACTTAACCGTGTGTTCAGCACAGTAATAACCGCCGAGTGATAGGCTGTGTGTCAGACCGCCGCCGTTAACTGCGAGAGCAAGGAGGAAGATGGAGCCGGGGGGTGAACCTATAAATAGTAACAGCACAGAATGTCAGCAAAGGACGACTACACACCCACTCCACCGGCCTGGGACCGAATGGCATGTTGGGTCCCATATACATACAGACCAAGGTGTGCATATATGATCGACCGGAGACCTTGGCGGGGTGTGAAGGGTCGTAAGGTGAAACGTGCGGGAGAGTAACGTGCTTGGTGGTGATTGGGGTTGTTGTAGTGGATTGTGAAGCAGACCGCGGAGATCGAGGGGTGGGGTGGAGGTTTTGGAGGTGCGATCTATATCTAGGGGTGGGGGGGGGGGGGTACAGTTGACTATCTATTCTAGCTGCATATCTGGTTGCCCTGCGGGTGGTGGTGGTGGGCTACATAACTCAGGTACTGGATCGGTAGGTGGGTGTGATCCCTATTTACCATCAAAGTGCAGGAAGTTGGCACTATTGTGAGAAAACTCGCTGTTCCTGACTCTAGGGAGTCCATTCCCCTTTTTTTTTTTTTTCTGCCTTGGAGGGAGGGCTAAGGATAAAGAGTAGGTACAACCTACTTGCTATAGGAGATCTAGACTCAGGTTGGTGTCAGTTGGAGATGAGACTGTGTCAATGAGGAGCGGTGGGAGTGTTCATGATGATGATGGACGCTGACGTTCAGATGGAATCCAGAACAGCATGAAGAATGGAGGTTAAGGCTCTCTGGTCCAAGTGCTGCAGCAGCGCAATGGATGGATGTGGTTTATCCGCTTGTCAGTCACAAGTCGGGCTAGCTCGTGTGTGTGTGTGTGCTCTAGTCCTCATGTGGGATCGACTGGAGCTGGAGGGTGCGCATTGTGGACCAATCCACATAGCCACATGCAGTATCACACTAGAATATTCACTTTCGCCCTTTATTTATACTTATCTATATGGATATAACATTATATGTAGCTTCTCCAGATCCTGAGTTCAAACATCCAAACGTGCGTAAAACACAATCATGATACACAGTGCAAGTGCAGTGGTACACAGTGCAAGTGCAGTGGTACACAGTGCAAGTGCAGGTGGGTGCGAACCATGTAGCGCCGATATCTACTAGGGTTGCCCACAGGATCAATTAATCGCAGTCACTGAGTAAGCACAGTACAATTGGTCATGTATGACATCATACTAGGGCCGATAAGCACTTCTCCCACTATATTTGGTACAAGTATTAATACAGAAATAATTGGGCAAAAACCGTTTAAAACGGAGGAGTGTATAGGCGCGATCAAACCTCAAACCCCCTCCTTTTCTCTCTCCACATTTAGAAAAAGAAGAAAAATCTTACGTCGAATTATATATCAACAAGGCTTGGTTAATTTAAGCTAGCTAGGCGGTTCTGCAATTGAAAAGGTTATTCTTACTACGCCTATGGCATGAAGGAACGACGCGGGGTATATACTCAAGCACAAAGCAAAATTAAGAAGGCCCGACAGTTGAGGGTTTAAATGGTCGCGTGGAAATCTTACGATATGCATATGCGCACCTTCCGCGGAGGTCGGTCATGATTGATTCTAGTACTCGGGCCCTATTATATTGAAAATTTAGTCAGATATGCGCATGCAGATAAGGCTTTTTCTTTCTATATGAGAAAACCTCCCCAGCTTTAGGCGTCTATCAGTAATAATACCCCATTTAATTTCTTATCTTTAGATTAAAAGTGGCGGTTGCAGGGGAATTCTCGGATAGCCAGATATTGCAAAGTCTTACGAACTCAAGGTTACATACAGTTACAGTTAACAGGTTAGAAATAGCTATATCCTCTCAAACCTAGGGCCACACAGTTAATGAGTTGACAGTAAACGGCGGTGGTAACACCCCGGGTTAGGGTTACAATATATATATATGGCCAGATAATCTCTTCACAGCTATGTGTACGTACACGTCTGCAGAGATAATCCTCGAAGCACCCAGATTCAGAAGATATCCAGACACTCCCCTCCGCCTGCTGGAGTTCTGTCACATGTCGGCGTCCGTTGGAGACAACCGAGTGATAACTCATGACGACACTGTCACCCCGGCTGAACGTGGCGGGCAGTGTGGTTCACGAGGACGACGAATGTCCCTGTGTCTTTACCGTAAGGACGTAGTCACAAGTATATATAAGGCCAATAGACTGTAAGGACAAGGTTCATCGAGGCCGTTATGTGTCATTTTTGAGGCGCTTCCGGGACACATGAAGATTAGTCATACTTGTGGAATTAATGTTCAACTGCGAGAGTCTTGGTCCCGACACAAAGGTCTCCGTTCCAAAAAAAGAAAAAAGAAAAATTGAAACAGGGAAGCCGGCGACAGAGCCATGTTTGCAGTTGAAAAGAAAAAATCCAATTGGAATTAGGAGACTTGAGAGGATGGTGCTGGCTGGGATGAGGGAGGCCAACCTGGAAGCAGCACTATGGGATTTGAAAGTCATGGGTAAGGGAATTAAAAATATCTCGTTAGCAGGGTCTGCAAAGTTGAGAATTGGACCTGAAATATTTTTCACCATTGAGATGAAAACAACTCGGGAGAAAATTAAATAGCTCTGAAGAAAACACCGAGACCCCCGCAGTTAACTGTGACTACATGTATATCTGTTTATACTGTAAAGTTAACAATGTAGAATCATGTTTTCAACATATCTTACATATCAAAATTAAAAGTTCAATTATCATCTCTAGCTCGAGGTCAAACTACCCACATGTGCGCCCCGAGGACAGATAAGGACAAGTGCCAGTAGGCACGAGGCACCTCGCAAACACGCCGAGACCTCTCGTCAAGCACATTTCTGAATGACACTGGTAGTTGTACAAATGTGCAGGTGAAAGTCGGAGCAGGGACTATCCCCGGACATTTGTCATATATGAATGCTTCGAATTGCAGTTTTTCCAGACATTGTAGATGTACAAGAAGGCCCTTGCCAGTAATAGCATGTTTCGCGTCGACTAGCAGAGGTGTTGGTATATTGGTATGTTATGACTGTAGCGTTAGCTTCAATTTTGGTAGTGGTGTATACCAACGCGACACGCAGTGGGCAACCAAATATAGCCGAGATCATACCAGTTCATTCACTCTAGAGGTCATAGGACGTATGTCTGACCACATTTCTACATGTACTTGATAGATAAAAGTCTATATGCTCAGAATATGTTTACAGAACGGAAGAGTAGTTGGGTGGCGAATATCTCGAAGATTCAACATGTTCATTAACTCGAAAGATGGTGACTACATGTACCCAGGGTGTCGGAAAATGATGCACATTCGGTGATATCCAAACAACAAGAGAACAAATGCCCACATGAGGGTATGCCAATACAGAGCGGTAAATGTGTCAAAAGTAATTTTACCATCGATAGTAAATTACATGTATTTACAGCCACTCTGCAAAAGTGTTCGTGACTCCGATTTTAGAGTGAGATATTTCCCCATACGTAATCGTGGTGGGCCATCAAACAAAAACCCAAGAGAAGACTTTCCACTGACTGGCGCCCGGAATCAATGAACTGAAAATCTCAACATTAGTAACATCAACATTACGGGCGCGCTACGCCGCGCACTGACATTAAAACCCAATCACGAACACTTTTGCTGAGTGGCTGTACTACGTTATCCACGGAATGTGAGTGATAATTTGTGAATCTGCTTTCATTGCTTTAAATGAATTCCGTATACAGAATCTTCTACATAGATAAGAAGGATAGAGAAAGAGCAGGTAATAATAATACTTCATTGCATATTGATTTGATAATATGGTCCTTTATTAAATAGCCAGCTATCATTAGCTACCAACCATGAATTATCCCAACCGCCTAGTACCCCATATTCATGGTCCCGCCACATCTAATAAACAGATCGATAGTACCATAAACCCCATAACTCCAATCTATATAACTTACATAAATTTCATACATAACTCTAAAGAAAATGAACCAACTCCAGAACCCCATAACTCCAAAACTTTATACAATCCTTCTATCCACCTTCATCTCCACAGTTGTTGTTTTCGAAATCCCATCAAAGCCCCTTACCAAGTTTTCCTCACTGCTGTCGCCTCTAACTCTCCTCCACCAGCCCCCACTCTTCCTCTCAGGTCCTGTCACCCATGACCGTACCGCAAACCCCATATTCACATTGTCTGGGTCATACGCCACACTTAAAAAGTCGAATTCTGGTGGCGAAGGTGTATTTATTTCCCGAGCACTGGCGTTATGCCCAAAGTTCCCTACGATATCAGTCCTTCCATGAGTTGGTAATAGGCATTCAGGCTTTGTCCGCCCAATGAACGATGTCGTTGACTCGCAGGCCGAGTCGGGATTGTTTGTGCCTGGACACTTTCGGGCAGGCTTCACACTTCCGCGGAATCTGCGCGGGAAGTTAGTGGGGATGGTTTGCAGAGCATGGGTTTGAAGAAGATGGGAGGGGCTTGTACTTGGCGATGATGGCGGTGAGGGCCGGGAGGGACGCGGTGATTATGCCGAGGGACTGCTCGAGCACATCACAGATTGCGACAGGAATTACGTGCCCTAGCCTGGTGTTAGCTCTATGTGAAATATGACAACGTCAACCAATATTCAATGTGTAAACTTACAAGATACATCGACGGTTGTTAGGAGTCGTGGAAGGTACGCCAAACGAAGTGTAGCAGTTACGCATGCCCTATGATATTATTAGCCCATAATCACCGTTTCAAGCCAGGGTGAGAGCTCACATGATCCCCAAGCCAAATACCACCCCCAGCCCAAGCTTCTGCCGAACTGGGATCTTCAAGTCCCACAGCATCTTCATCGGTAAAAGTAGTACCAACACATCCGTGAATACGCTGACCGCCCTCAAACTCAAGAAGATCGTCATTGTCTTTATAAAATCCGGACACTTTGTTGCACGTAATGAAACATACCACCACGCGTATACGGGGGAGCAGATGAAGATGAGACCGCCTGTAGAACCAACGGTATATATTACTTGGAAGATGATGAAGATGATGACGAGGCGCTGTAGCAGCCGGTTGGGCCCGAAGAGGCGTCGGTAGAAGAGGAGAAGCGAAAGCTTGATAAAGAAAACGCCAACGTTGTAGAGAATAGGCATAATGTATGTTTCCTGGTACATATTAGTATTTTGGAGGCTCTAAGCAATGTTCTAATATATATATCTTCATTGCGTACCTTAAGCAGATTGCAGATCGTCTCAGAATCAAGATCATATATGTGGCGTCCGAATCCGCCAGTTTTTACAGAGAAACAGTAAAGTGAACATGATCCAATGAATGATAACTGCCCAAATCTTAGTCAGTGCCATATCCCTCTCCCAGCCCTACTCACTTGTCATCATAAACCTACCACTGCAAACCCAATAGCTACATCATCCGCCCCTAGCCCACCTGCGATAAATACTCTCGCATAGTACCTTAACGCCACAACCACGAATACTATCGATACCATCACAATATTCAGCACAAAAAGGACGTTTCCCTTATCTGGCATGACATAGTTTGGGTCCGTGAACCGAGGGGGAATAAAATCTTGGTTGAAGCCCTTGAGGTTATTTTCGGCAGCAAGGTGTTTGATGGATCCGAGGTTCATCCAATCCTCTGCGGTTATTGAGGGAAGAATCTGGGTGTTGTTTGTCGACATAGTTGCAAGTTGAAGGAGTTCAAACTCCAAAAGCTTTAGTAAATCCGCAGGTGGTGCAAGACAAGATATAAGTTGAGTTTGTTGAGTTTGTTATTGTCTCCGGGTGATTGGCCCAATCGATATGGGCATGTGGTGTTGAAGAAATTCCTTTGTCTGTCTCATAACCCCCGAAAGTATGTAATATCCATCTGGAGCATATGCCCTCTTATTCAACCAGAAGTGCAACTTTAAAACTCCCCAGTGGTGTTTTGGAAAAGCCTATATACCATTGTTATGAAGATTGTCATATTTATAAAAAGGTTTCAGATTATCCCTCCCTTACTTGGAAAGGATCTGGGCCGCTTGCGTGCGGTTGTGGCATTTAGAGTTGAGCAAGGAGTGGCAGGAGGTGGGTTGCGGAATCGAGTATCCGCGCCTCCTGAGCCATGCATTTGTGGACAAAGTAATGTGTCTCGGAGGCGCGCTGCAAACATCGACTGCTCCGCATTTTTGTTTATGGACAATGGACTGTTGTGGTGGTGGTGGTTGCTACCTTCCCAATGTAGTGGAGCATTTGTGGCTGTACACAGCTTCGGTGCATAAGTCGATTGATGGTAGAATACGGTACGGTAGTAAATCACCTAGTATGGATTGATTAATACAAAACGTTTACGCCTTAATTATGCGCCTTCTCTTGTGGTCGACGACATCAGTACTGCTTCTTGGAACTAGTACCAACTAGTACTAAATTTCTTTGCTTTAACAAAGTTCCGACCGAGCTAGTAGAGTTATAATCTTAATACAAAACGTGCTACTCCACCAGATCTGGTACTCACTTTCGATGCCCACAAAAACTATTCTGTGTGCCAACCCTGGGCCCTCGCAGGTACCCTTCAGGATTGCATCGTGTCGGGATCGGGAAGCCACCGACAAACTTTAGAGCCTCTCATTCTCGTACTCGTAGGAGTGTGGCATGGTGCTCTTGTATCACGGTAACTAACTACACATAAGTACGTTACACCTGCTTACAAAGAACCCGGTTATGCAAATACAGTATATATGCTACTATATATATATATATACCGACATATCCTTGTTCTGCACCTCTGACATCTTACGTGAGCCTCCTCACTCCTCCGCCACAATAGAAACTCTTCTAGTGGAATAAACCAGTTCACTGGGGTTTCGCTACCAGACAATTATGTGCTAGCCGAGTTTAGTCGTACATGATCAGAGGGTCTTTGATTGAATTATAATATGTGCACTGAGTAACCACAATCCGGACGATCTCGAGGTTAAAATAGAGCATTGAATGATAAGAGAATATTGAGGGGTAGTATGATGTCATGTCATGCTCTCACTCGAGTGATGTCCGAGTGGGTCCAAAAGTAAAGCCCCAAATATCATTGACCATTCAAGTCAACCAGCAAGGATTATTAACCATACCCATTTTGAGGCTCCATTATTTATCAAGATAAGGTATACACTATTAACGCTTTTAGTGACAGATGCACAGCATATAAGAACCCTGACATTAGATAATCACATCTTCCCGTCACCAAATCTCAACAATATAATATATCCATCTTATCATGTGCTGATATAATTTTCTGAATCGAGGAGGGCCAGTTACCGTATCTCAATGAGACATCAATGTACCACCTAGCATTTCCTGATTCGTGTCCCGAGATGTGCCTACCTGGGCCAAGTTACTCGGTTTCAAGACAGATGGTAGGGATCCTGCAGTGAGACTGGACAACAGAGGAAGCCCAGAAAGTAATATGATATTGCAATATTGAGTTCTGCGTTTCCGACAAGATGTAATCACAAATTATGTCTTTTTCCTTTTGCATTTCGTTTTGCGTATATCGAGGTTCTCGGCAGATTTTTGAAAATACAACCAGATTATATTAGGCAGCAGATCCTTTGGTTTTCGTGGTTTGCCTATAGTTTTATATGCGCCAATCGATGCGAATACAGTGTGTGTTCCATGCGAAACAACTCCAATCACTGTTCTTCACCAGAAGGAACACTTTTTAGCCCCGACGCTGACCCAGAAAAATTGTTTTAAGATATAGGCATACTAACAGAAGTCCGACCAGTAGTGATTATTTACTTCCTTCAGTTAGCCGACTAAGAGATACTAGATTTTATACACAGTCGCTCACTCGATGTAGTATCGAGCCTGGGGGGATATATTAGATAAATGGCTGATCACTTCCCGGGTCAGCAGCATTCCAGATAATTATATATTACATGTAGGTTTATTAGGCGGCCAGAATTAGATTACGTCTAGGTTAAAGGCAGTAATACCACCGGCCCTAGGGCTAGAATATACAAAAACCACTGGCCGTACCATGTATCGAGAGCTAATTCTTTTAGAAAAGATAGAAAAGTTCTAAAACATTTTAGATTTCTGACATGAAGCTGTTGTTATATATACAAAGCTAGCATGATATCAAAGCCCACCGGTACGCGGTACCCCGGCAAACATAAAGTTCCGATGCCACGTGGCGCACGGCCCTCGGAATATATGTCGTCAGTCTACCTACGGGAACAGTTTTACGAAGCTGGCATTCAATTGACAGTACAAGTACAGAAACGTCATATCAACATAGAACGCCACGACCTCACTCTCTACACCTTCATCTTGCACGAACTTTCAGAGCTCCATAACTTACTTCCCATCACATTTAGCGCTCGCCTTTCACTGCCATCTAGGGAGATTAATGTATCCTTCAAGTTTTCTGAGTTGTATTCTTCTAGATCTGTGAGTTCGGAATCTTGTCATCAATTGACTTGAGTTCCTCAGATAGTCGCACCAACCTACTGGTGCATTGCACATCTAGATTGAAATTGCCAGGCCCATGAGACGAATAATCCTGAGCCATATCATTTATCCCCTCAAGCGACCACGCGGACCACTCTTTTCACTAGCTAGCTGCAAAACGATCGTGATTATTCAAGATTTATACTGTGAGATTATCAAATCTAAACTTTACCGTTGCTTTTTTGGGAGCGAGACTCACAGAAGAATTCCATGTTCTGCGGATATACTAGCTTCTTTTCCGCGGAAGCTAAGATACATAATAGCTAGCTCGGCCAATAAATTCCTGAAAAATTATTCATTATTCACCCAAATATCTTGTGGCGTTTAACCCCCCACAAAAGTGATTTCGGTACGCTGTGGGGTACGGCAATTGAGAGGCCTTGCGCATATACGATGTTTTATTTGAAAATCACCCCTAAGACCCTTCTTAGCTTTAATTTTATTATGTTCGACATTATGAATATAATTTGTTGGTGATGGAGTAGGTATGTCAACTAATCAGTTCGTGGGAGAATATTTTGATATGCCGTAAAAAAGAAATATCACTAACGACTTGTGAAAATGATTAGCAAAACGAATGACTACTCTATCAGGACCCTAAATTTGCAAGGACAAATGAGGGGCCCCGGAATTCGATGTGCTGCAAGGTTTTACAATACTTCGCTTCGGTAAGTCTAAACTCAAGGTTTTTTTTTTTTCGGGGAGGGGCCATTTCTTTTTTTTTGTGGGGGGAACGCTGTCCCTCCTTTTTAATACTCGTAGCTTCATAGCGTTTCTGAACACGACCAATATTGCATGACATATAAAAAGGTGGATTTTGCGCTTTTTTGTATGGTATGCAATATTGGTCCTGTTCAGAAACGCTATGAAGTTACAGTAGTCGCACAAGACGTTGAGCTTGCTTTTTCAGGCCGAGGATAGGAGTAATTCACCCAAGATAGTAACCTGAACGTTTTATGGAGTTACTGGGGTTACAACGGCGCTCTATGCTCGGGTGACTACGAGCACGCAACCGAGATATTTCTTTTTTACTTTCTTTCTTTCTCGGTCTCCTCTTTCAGTCTGCCGTGCAGAACTAGAATCTCTAACAAATATTTCCAGATATTACACAGTTCATGAATGCGGATTTCGTGAACCAATGATTTCATGGTTACATGTATTAATATGAAACGGTGAGCTAATACCAATGTTAGTGGTTTATCTAGGTTGATAGTACCTAGCCTTAATGCCACCACTATCTCATTTGATATCGAGTGATAAATAATGATGCGCGGGGCGGATCACCACAACAACCGCTTTGTCCGTACGAAGACGTTGAAATAAGAATTATGGTTCAGACCAGCGTCTTGGTTCGTCTCCTCCATGGGTGATATCTGAGAGCGGTTGCGGCATCTTGATCTGATCACCAGGGCCAAAGCCAAAGCCTCCCTCCAGTGATACAGTAAGATTTGAAACATTATTACCAGGTTTATAATTCGTTGTACCCAATTACGAGCATCATCTGGCCAACAATTTGTCTACATATGTGTGGAGCATCTCGAAATCTGTGGTTATCGTGACCATCTCCTAGTAGTGTATGAGGTGGGATGGAATGGTCACCTGCATCTGTATCATGTATGTAGGAGGTACATATGTACCTACATATATCATCGAGTCTGGATGTCCTTTAGACTCTATCGACATAAGTTTGGTGGCGCCCCAGTCCTGCATGTATAATTCGGTTCAAAAGAACTGACGTTTTATTCTTCTCCAGCTAGACGCTTTTGACGCGTAGTAAACTCTGTGCGTAACTTATATCAACGTTCAGGAGTACTGGCCATGTCTTGGCATACAAGCTCAGATCGTGGGATGGCTCAACCAAACTCCCTCCAGGATTAGGGGGTCCCCTTATCCACCCTCTCCCTGATCCACCTTATGGATACCCCCGAACCGAGACCTCTCCCTCCATCCCCCTTCCACTTCCCCTCGCCCCCCAACGAACGGCCCGAATTCACTTACTCATTTAAACCTCGATACGGCCACCTGCGTTGGCGGCATTTCAACTTTTTCCCTAGCTTGCTGTGCGGCGCGCGGGAACCTACATAAAAACCCACTTTGGAGGAAAAAGTCCCTTCCCTCTTCCCCCCTCCCCCCGACTGAATCGAAACCGCCACATACATATCCTCATTTCCAATGCCTGCCAAGAGCCGAACGAGTAAGAACGCGGCCCAGAACCGCCCGCCGCTGTCTGTCGTGAACCCCGACTAACTGCTCAGCTCAACGCCTATCATTTGAAATGATCCCCGCTAGTTCGTCCCTATTTTTGTAGCTCGCGATGAACCGACAAGCCAATTTTTTCTACCCCCTTTCACAAGCATGATCATTTTTTCTTCTTTTTCCGTTTTTGGAATTTGGACGTTTTTGGAACTATTGGGGGTTGAGCTAGGTACATAGCTGGGGGTGGGGGAGCCCGGTGAGTATGTAGAGTAGAGGTGGAGGAGAAAAGCAAGAAACCGCAGAGAAGGGAAGTAGGAGAGAAATTACTGCAGCGCGGGATATGATCAACGCGGCCACAAATTGGTTTGAGCGTACCTCATATGTGCGTATGTATGTAAATGTATGATATTGATTGGATTTCACAGTGCACTGGGCTCGGTTGGGTCCTAGTTCGTGTAGGAAATAGGTATGGCATCACACGATGATCTGGTGTTGATCTTGGGGTAGTTTTCTGTTGAGGGTCAAGGTTGGTGTTGATATCTCCATCACGACATATGAAAAGGAAAGGAAAAAAAAGTAACCCATTGCTGACCTAACCTTATCAAGATGATGTGAGAATGTCTCCGTCTTCATCTGCACCCTCCCTGGTCCGACTTTTACCCTGCCTGTCCTAGCTCCTTGCTGAACAAACCTACATGTACCCCTCTTTTTCCATGTGAAACTACTATTTAGCTCGATGTAAGACTTGAGAGAGCTTCTTCTGCAGATTCCCTAAAACCAGGATTTCCTTCTGCTGCCTGCTTTTCCCAGATGGCGTTTTCCAGCAGAAAAAGAAAAAGAAAAACCAGGAAACGAGTTCGACGCTTTGCCCTAATATGTGTAAACGCCTGCGATTTTATTTCCTAATAAATAACCAGAGTACATGAGCTCGCAGAGATCCCAAGGTGAAATCAAAAACCCCACCATATGTACTTATACATGTGCATACATGTATGTAAGATACTGTACATGAAGAATAAACGCACCAATAAAAAATACGATTGGTAGAGTTAGATGAACCTGTGGAAAAAGAAAAGAAAAATAGGGACAAAAAAATCAACTCCGTCCGTAAGATATAGTATGATACCATTCAGAAAGCCCCGCCTTCCCTCATTCATTCATTCTTTCTTCCTCTTCTTCTGAAGCTCAAAAAAAGAAAGTGCTTCCGGAATGGAAACGGAAAAGAAAAAACGGTTTGGTTCCAAGAAACAAAAGCTTTACTCGTAGTGGCCCGCTAGCTATAGAAACAGGTCGAGATTATTCCCACTGCCCAACACCGATAATCGTATTTTTTTTTTTCGCCTCCCCTGCCTTGACATGCATGCCCCTGGAGAAGAAAAAAAAACCCACCCCGCACAACACCCTTTTGGGATAACAAAACAAAAAGAATAATAAACTTTTGACTTCTGATGGAAAAATCAGACAAGTGCCCCACAATTGATATTACTCCAAGACAAAGGAAAGAAACATAGGAAAATAACAACTAGTAACAGACAATATTAACGCCAAATGTTTTTCCCCAATTGAAGATTTAACAAAAGAGATCGATAAAGGATTTTAAAGTAAAAACCCTTATGAAAAAGCATCGACAGGAAATGGATGGAATTGGAAGAAAGTAATAGTAAAGAAACAAACTTGACCGCCATGCCGTGCCTATGCTGTGCCGCTCCATACGTTGAAATGAAGGAAATTTTGGAAAAGGAAAAGTTAACAGGAAAAATCAAAACTTTTTTTTATCGGACGATGATCCGGAGAGGCTTGAATTTTGCACCGACAGCTCGGCACTCACCACAGCTGCCCCGCTTGCCCGCACTGAACGCGCAATCGGCGCAGAAGCCTGCCATGCACTCTGTGCATGCGAATGAGTTCCCAATTGGGGAGGGATTCTCGCATGTAGCGCAAATGAGGCATCGACTGGATGGCGAGAATATTGACTGGCGCGACGAAGGGGGGGACGCGGTAAGGATCGGCGCGTGGGATGAAGATGCTGTTGCGGGAGGAGATGGGGGTGTCTGCTGGTCGAAGGTTAGAGGAGATGAGAAGCAGCCAGGCATAGGAGGGAGGCGAACAGGTGCATCGTTGTTGTCGTGCATGTGGTGGTAGTGTGCGTACTCTCCGACCTCGACCACGGCGCGAGTGGTAGCGGCTTCGATTAGTTCGTCCCAGCGTGATGCACCGAGCGAAGATTGCCGGCTCCCATACATGGAGCTCTCAGTGCTGTCACCATACGGGTGAGCCTGGCGTTTTCGTTTTGATGATCCAGAACGGTGCTCCTGGTTGATAAAGTTGAAGTCCTTTAGGTGAGGTGAGCTTATCCCACGCATCCCACGGTGGAAAATAGCATGTTGAACACATCCTCGTCGTTCATCATCTTCGGTTTCCTGAAAAGTCCACAGATGACGTATATCAGCAAAATTCTATATTTGGTACAATAAATTGACTTTGTGGGAGAAGAACTATCGAACCACGCCACTAACAGAGGCGCCCAAATCATTGAGCTCGGATGGAAGCTGTTTTCCGGTAGAAACACCCCAGGTGCGAGCCCGCGGAGGAGAACAGCTCTCATGACCCATTACTAGCTCCGGATGGGGTATAAAGGTTTGGGAGGCGAATGAGGAACACAAATGACGAAGATTCGGGCAAACTCACTGTTCCACTTCGTTCTTCGTGGCTATCAATTCCCATTTCCTCATCATCCATAAAGGAGTCATCATCTTCATCATGTTCAAAATCCGACATTGCTGCAGGGAATTTTGATTGAAAGTTGGCTGGGTTTGTTGATAACGAGATTGAGTGCAAGGTTTCTGATTCATTTGCCGATGAAGGCGGTGACATGCCATCGATGTATTGGTCATCTTCGAGTTTGGGCATAGCTGTAACGGCGTCATTAGTAACCAAAACTAAATGATTGATAATCCATGATTGGACCGACGACAACGGATTCAACTACCACGAACCATTGCAGAACTCTTTCCAGCAGAGGGGAATCAACTCACACTTTGAAGCTTTTCGGTATCCAGTGTTGATGGCGGATGGGATAGGCTTCCTTACAAGAGGGAATGCGCCTGATGGGATTCCTCCTCTGGATAGGCTGACCATCTTTGCGAAGGTCTCAGCGCTAGCTGGTAGTTTTGGGATCCAATTGTCTGGATGAGCTCGACGAATGTGCTCACATATTGAGCGGTAGGCAAAGTTCTATAGCATATAACGCCCCAACAAGACCCAGTAGGTCCCTCGAGAGCAAACAATTAACACTCCAATTCCTCTCTCGTTTTGCGATTCTTATTTCTAAAAACAATTGCCATCCTCCCCCTTCGAAGCTCTCTTTTTGTCCAGAGGTCCCCTTCGGGTGAATTTAGGCTGCTGCTTATTGGGAAAAATTGTTCAAGACTCACACCGATGCACTTTTTCCTGCACACTGATCCATCTGCGTTCTGAAGAGGACACACAACCTCGCTGCTGCCCTGTCCACCCAAGATTCCTCCACCGGTTCCAGAGACCTTTTTGGCGACAGTACTAGGGTTTTTCGAGTTCAATGTTGTCTTGGCCATTACGGGCATGTTGGGCAATATTATAAGAGGGTTATTGGATTATTGAAGGTTTTTGGTTATAGGTGTAGTTTTTTTTTTTCCTTTCGCTGTGGAAGAAATATGTGTGGGACCCTTGAAGTTGTGTTCAATTGAGGATTGATTGATGTTTTGAAGGTGGGTGTGAGGGCGAAGATATGAGGTAGAGGTAGGTGGGTGAGAGGTGAGGTGAGGTGAGGTGAACTTTGTAGGTGTGTGTGTGTGGGTACTGGTGGGGGGGGGGGAGCTGGGAAGAAAAAGAGACGCAGAGAAAAGAAATCGGAATCGGGAGTGGTAGAAAAAAGTTTAGGAAAGAAAAAAGTTCCAGGAAATCGGCACCAGAGAGGAGTAAACAGGCCGAAAATGGATGATAGCTTGCCTCCAGCAGCTAGCTCTTTCACATTCACCTACAAATGATTGGTGGAAGCTCCGGGCGCTCGAAGTGACGAGCTGTGCGTGGTGGGTGCCTTGGCAGCGGGGGGGGGTGGGAGAAGAAGAGGAGGATGGAGATGGGGTATGGAGGGGGGTGCCGGGGTCGCTAAGCTGAGTGGAGTTAGAAGGAGCTAAATACTGCGGTGGGCGAAATGTAATCGGCAGTTGACCATGCAAGAAGGTTGTTTGTGGGCTTGCAAGAAGCGGGAGAGACTGGGGGGGAGAAGGAAGGGGAGAGAAGAGGAGAAGGCAGAAAATTTTCTCAACCCGAGTGAGAGAACATAGACTCGTAAAGAGAGCTCCAGGAAACCGAGAGAGAGCTCACTGGGTTATGGGTGGCTCCCCCAGAAGGGGGGATAGGGATTGAGAGCTCTCCCCGAGGCACTTTGGGTTGCAGTGCCATCCATGGTCCATGGTGCACATAACGAGTCGTACCAAGACCCAAAGGAGACATCTTGTCATTATTATTGTTTTGTAGAGCATGCTAGAGTTCCTACATCATGTATCTAGCTGAGAAGCTGTAGTAAACAAAGAGATTGGTGGTAGTACATGTAGCTATCAACCAACCTTACAACTGCGTGACTAGCACACCTACTACATAAGGTAACATAAGGTAACATAGCATAATACCCAGGGGGGCGTGCTACATGTAGGCAGCATGTTGTTGTATAGGTACATATACTTTTTTACTGTGTCTACCAGTTGGTTGTTTAAAGCTGTCTCCTTAACGCCTGACGCTGACTGAACCGAACTTCCACGGAGGATTTCTCAACCGGATCCTTCTCTACAAGTCGTCTATTTGCTCTCTTCCCCCCGCACGGTAGCCAGGTACCGCAGGCACATACACAGCGCATGATGTCGTCTACCGTGATGGTCTTGGTCACAAAAATAGGTGCTGTACAGATACCAGTAGAGTGATACGTGCACATAATACATTCAACAGACACACACACACACACAACGATAAAGCTTTTCATGTCATTTTTCTTCCTCGTTCTCATCTGTCCCCCCCGTCCATCCCCATCCCCATCTCTTTATCCCCATCTAAACACGATATCGCTCACAAGTCTTGGATTTTTTTTTTTCCCCCTTCCCTTATTTAAAATTTAAAGTACATTTCTTCAGCCACTTCTAGGCATCTTGTCTCCTTCCCATCTTAATGTTACTCGCTTCCTCTTGCATTTAACAAGGTTTGCCTGCCTACCTGCCTGCCTGCCTGCCTGCCTGCCCATCGGCATCCTCCTTCCTCTCTGTTTGTTGTGAAATAATGGAAAAGAAATTTTTCTTTTCTTTTTCACTTTTTTTTTTTTCTCTTTTCCGCCGTTGAAATGACACACGCGCTGCACTGCAAGGTCAAAGCTCCTGTCGCCCGATAAGGAGCTAAGCAGGAGCTACGGGCGCGCTCACCACACCTTCCTCGGGTAAGCTGCCCTTCGGCCTGACGCAATTGTTTACTTACATGAATTGTGCATGCACGTATGTACAGCTCTGTACTCAAGCTCGACTCCATGATCAGCAACTGTACTGAAACATACCTTGCACATATGTAGTGTCCTGTAGGTACAATGTACCTACTCTAATTACGCAACTGCGCCGTCCGTGAGCAAGTGAAGCCAATTGTTCGATTGCGTGGAAGGTTGTTGAAAAAGATACATCATGTAGCTACTCGTTGTAGCAAGTAGGCAGGCGAGTATGTGGAGTGTTGGGGTGAGAGAATTGAGAGAAACGGTATGATACCATGTGCCAGAGTACCTACATGTACCTACAGGCTACAAGCGGGTTGGTGAAACGGTACACCTCCCACGGAATATTTCTTTCTCATCTCCCCCTTCCCTTACCCTCTACCCGCCGATGTATCCACAAAAACGGAGCTTCCTCCATCCATCCATATCCATCACACCGATTGACGTTGCCTGTTCCTTCCTCTACCAACCTCTCCCCATCTCTCACCCACCCCCCCCCCCCTTGACCGCTCCTAATATTACTACCATCTGCTTTTGATACTGGGGTACTCTACTTTACATGAAGGGGATCCCTTCAATTCCAATTCAACATAGCCTGTTTGTTTCCCGCACGTGCCATCGGTAGGCCCTTGGCCTGGCCGCTTCGAGCTCCTGTTCTTGGTAACAGCCATGAGCGACTTCCCTGGTTCGATTCAAAAACTAACCTCTTTATTTATGCTATTCCCCACCGCAGCTTCGCGTAACTCGAAAAAAAAAAAACTCTTGATAAGAAACTACTGTTTTCCGGAATTTACTTGGGAAACAAAATGCTGAGATTGGCTGCCTTGGATGGCGTTGATTCAAAACCGCTTGTCCCTTGTCTTAACCCTTTGCCTACCTGCCCCTGTGCCAAGAAAAATTGAATCTTCCCGAGCCCGCGTGAACTACAAACTCTGCGGGTTGAAGTTTAAGGGTCCTACTGCTCCGGGAAAACGGGTATACGGTGCCTTACCCCAGCAACAGGGCATATCGCACTCAGTTTGAGTGGGGGGATTAATAGAGGATCATATTATAGATAACTGACCAGATCTAGATTGAAAATACTCGCTTGTGACTGCGATATGTACGACATGCATATCTTAATTGCTATTGTCGTCAGCTTTACTCTACTTCAACCCCCATAACATGGGCAAAGCCAATTGAAGGAAATTGCAGGTTTCTAAGGCGTATTTGGTAAGTAACGATAGATGATGCGGCTACTGAATAACTGTACAGAACTGACATGTCCAACGAATAACCTAGCTCGTGTGACTTCACTGCTTCTCACTCGTTCATGTCCAATTATCGAGTTCTAGCCTGTGAGCTAGAACATCTAGAAATCCTACTAATGAATCTAGCTCTAGTTGGCGTGGCTGTGAGAGTGGATCCAGCGCTAGAATTTACACCGGAGCTGAAAATGAATTCCGGTTCACGGAGAGGCAAAAGAGAAAAAACAGCCTTCTCTGCTAGGAAACACGGCTAACCAATGTTCTCGGCCCGACACCTTAGTGAGATTCTAGCGAGCCATCTAGATTCTTACGAGTTTCTAGAGATGCAAGGTGCCTGGTGCTGCTCGAAGGAGGGTATTGAATAAACTGTTTTTAGAGGATACCGATAGCAAACAAAACCAATGACATACAGAACCTACGATGAGGAACGGTGTTCGTCCGAGCGTATGTACGCGATCCCCCGCTGCGCTGCGACAGGAACCCCGCAGACCAATCCCGGTACAAAAAAAAAAAAATGAAGACAGAGCACAACCGCAACCTCCACAACCACCTCAATTCGTTTGCCAAATCAGATATCACAACCAGCGGCTCGGAAGGCCTCACCAATCTGGCCTCTTCTAAAAATCCACCCCTCTTCTATATATGATACCGAGAAAGTTTAGGTTTATACCCCTCCATTTTGTCTGCAAATTCGTCATTGAGTTTTCTCGTGGAGATGTCTTGCCAAGTCGTGACAAGGGAGATGGAGATCATGATTTCATGGAGCTGGGTATCTGCCGGTTGAATAAGTCTCCCAGGGGACTGGTGCAGTGCATAGCAGTTGACGTTTTGATGGGCCAATGGCTACATAGGAATAACAGCATTGGGGATATCTATCGTAAATCAAGGCTTCTTGATCCCCATTGGAAATCGATGATCCTACTACGCAACAATGTTACTATTATGACATTTGTCGAAAGAAGCAAGCTGTAGCACGGTGGTGGGGAGTGTATAAAGGTGTCGATCCTTTAGAACTTGCAGCTTCTGAGAAGCTTGTGCCCTTGGCATATGTACTCATGCCAGAAAGCTCTTCAAGTAAAATGTTCATCTAAAGTAATGTAGGTACTTGGGTTCATTTACCACCGCGGCTCGAGCGCTTCTACGGAAACCGGTATTAATCCGGTTGTGGTCGGCTATCATGCAGTACCCACCCCCCATCGACCGGGTAGTTCTGGTTCACCTCTTCACCGCACCTTGGGATTTCCGATTATGTTAAACCGCATTATTTCCATCGCACCTGATAGGTTCCTCTTGTTAACCCCTTCGAACTGCGGTCGAGTGATGTGACGTGATCTTGCAGCGGGGACAGAGGCGGAGAGTGCGTCGGAAAGTTTCGATCACAAGCAGCTATCAAAACATGCTTCTAGCGCATCTGTTAGCTGCAGGGCTGAGGCAATGCGTGTGACAACGCAACGCAGCGATTACCTTTCACAAACCACAAAGATTGGAAGTCTACAGGTCGAAAGTGTCGAATGATCACACCGCCGCTGGAGGCGATAAGATAGACCGCCTTGTGCTACCAGTGCCACGACCGGCGTTGTGTGCTTCAAATGCCTTTTTTCTTTTTTCTTTTTTTTTTTCCTTTTTCTTCATTTTTCTGGTCCCTCTTTTTCTTTTCTTTTCCCCTTGGATTGACGTCAGTTGATTATAAGCTTTCCGTTCATTTGGCATGGCGGCTTTCTGTGCGAGCGAACGTGCAGGATCGGGGTTTACCAAAACGTGGGCGCGAATAATATGGTCGGATGTACAATTCACATTCAGTTACCAGTAACAATTGATCTAGAAGCATGGAGAGAACCTCAGGTATGTACAGCGATAGGAATGATCTATGGAAAAAAATAGTTATATGGTGCACAGACATTTCGCCATACAATTTCACCCCCTGTTTTTCCATAGATCATTCCAGTCGCTGTAAGGTTGGATTCACGCAACTGTGTACTCGTTCCTCCATGACGTTTCCGAACACGACCAATATTGCATACACACAAAAAGGTGCATTTGGCCCCTTTTTGTATGGTATGCAATATTGGTCGTGTTCGGAAACGTCATGGAGGAACGAGTAGATGGGCCATTGAGAATGTCGAGAAATCGACAGCTTGGCGGGACGAACCTCGTGGCCGAACATAACCAGAGGCTCTTCCGGAGACACTACTATTTGTGACATCACATGGCAGGGAAACCAGGGCTTTTGAGTGTTCTAGTATTGCGCGCCCCGAAGCCGCCGAGTGATTCCAGATGATTACAACCTGGTGAACTACTTCGTGTCGTGGACACTTCACATACCACTGAGATTCAAGACTACAAAAATCACGAAAATATTTCCGGATCACCGTCTATCCGAACAAAGACCATTAGGGCCAATAGGAATAATTTAGATCTTCAATACCTACATAAACACTCAGTTATTTATGCAGGTAGCCGCATGTGTGCCACGTCCGATTATGCAAATTTTTATTTCCTCCGGAGGTTTCGGAGAAGTGGTATATTATTGACTCAGTGGGTGGGTTTACAACGTTACAATCTAACCTAACCCTGTTGCGGTTATAAGCGATCTCGAAATATCACTCGATCGAGATTCCGGGAGTCATGAGGATGCTTGCTTACTCATTACTTCGCAAATTGCCCACGTTGAGACCTCATACACCGTTGCTAACCGCTTTGAAGAGTCAACGGTTGGACAGATTACTGGGGCTGTGGATTGTAATAAGGCTTCAGATTAGAGTATTTCCTCATGATCGCAACAAGTTGCCTAGTTTGCTTATCAACTTTGCTTGTGATTAGAAATTGATTATGACTAATATTATTGACTCGAATGATCTGACGATGGCAGACGCAATGTACTTCACTTAACAGCAGACCCAAGACTAAATGAGTTTATACGGCAGATGTGGCTGCCCCGCGAGCGGCTGTGGAAACTCAATTTTTCGACTAATTCACCACCTGATCGTATCCGCCGTTGGGGCCCGTTTCGATGGTATCCATCGTTTCGTTTATCTTTCTGCCTACTTCACCTGACCTATCCTGAAGCACATACCTAAATAGTAACCAGATGCCCGTTTCAGTCGCCGGTACCTGGATGTTCCTTCCTGTCCTTGGCAGGGTCGATTATTGGCCTAAATATCCTCATTATATGCGAGAACTTTTCTGGTGACATACAGATAACCTGAATTACGCAAGTTGCAAATCAATAGGGTCCGAGCCGGAGATCTACCTTTGCAGAAACCGGGAATCACGAACGAGGCCGCAGCGCAAGCAATGAGCGTCGAAGGTGGAGGTGTTTTTGCGGGGAGATGGCGGTGATGTTAGGCCGGCCAATAGCACGCAGACCTTCTGCCAAGAGGATCGACATATGAGTATTCTCGTGGTTGTGGTTGTGCAAGCCAATGAAGAGCTAGGGATTGTCAAGTCCAGGGTATGAGAAGCTCGAGTGCACACCTTTGGACGGAGGAGTCGTTAACCGGACCGCAGAGTCCATAGGTACTACTAAATACTATATTACTATATGACAGATATATAACATGTATTTTTAAAATTCTACTTGAGTATCTGGTAGGATCTGAGGATTTGGCCCTGGTTGGTGGTCTCCACTGGAATACCGAGTGAGTTTTCATGACACAATCATGCATTTTTTTTGTTTAATTCATTAATTGCATGCAGGCGCGCTACGACGCAACCTCAGAGGGGATAAAATAACTCTAGAAGGTTCTACGTCACCAAACTCGACCCCTTGACACTTCGGGCGATATCTCCTCTCTAGGCAAATAGAGGTGATTTTTCGCCCCCATGGATAAGCCCACATCCCGCCGAGCACAAAGGGGCCCCTTTATCTTGCATGAAGTATACAAGATATTGTATCAACTGCCCCCCCTCCCACCCCCCCCCAAAAAGGATGTACAGCTAGGAGGGGAACGGACTTAACCAGCTTTGAGAAAAGATCAAGGCCAATTTCCTTTGCTAATATTCCCGGGCACTTTTTAAAAACACATTTTCGGGTTTCCTGAAATCATGTGGTATGCACTTAACTAGAAAGTTGATCATAGATGACTATAAAGCGAAGGTTTCGAGGTCTCAGTAGTAGCTGTAATGCTATCGTAAACCAACATGTTTCGAAAGCTGAATTCGATCGTTCAACCTAAACGCCAAAATAAGACTTTTGGCGATGCTGCACCCTTTGCAGATCCTCTTTGATGATCTTATTAGGCATTTTGAGATATCTGGGACCTATGATACCAAAACCTATCGTAATCTCTCCATAACGCCGTTCTTCTCCCGGTATCGATCTTTGTCAGAGTTTATCTGGGTATCACTCGATAAATGGACAAGTAGATGAAGTTGTGGTTGTGGTTTTGAATCATCAATAACGTCATACATTGAGAACTATGGTTATCAAGATATTCCTTCTCGTGGTATTCGCAACGCGTTTGTGACATTGAGAAGAATAAGGACTGCGGACGGTGCTGTATTTCTACCTGACGGTGTATCGCTATCACATTTCCAAAAGATTTCCTCATGAAAATAGGAATAACCACGGAGATATTGTATTTATAATAGATTTAATCTCTATAACAGAATACTTTAGTACTTGACTAGAGAAGTTTAATATATACAATACAAGTATTGGCAATTTACATGTGTGTTGGTTTCTCCTATACGGGCCAACCACGAGCTCTTCAGGGTAAATGATTCGTTTTCTTGGATTGACTTATAGCTAACTATCAAAGCTACATGTATTCAAAGAAAATAGTCTACATATTTACTAAAACTTCCGGCCTCAAATTTTCTCACGATCCAAAGGTCCGCCTATTCCGAATTTGCACTGGCGCAAGCCTAGGCTTTAGCTCAAGTATGTCAAAATGTAAATATTATCTTAAGCGCCGTTGGTGCAGGGGTAGCATAGTTGCCTTCCATTGTTATCCTGATCGGGAAGCAGAGTAAGCAACTGGGAAGGGTTCGAGTCCCTTACGGCGCATTCATTTTTTCACCTCTCAGCGTATTTCCCCCTGACTTTTGTGCTCACTTGGCTTCTAAATTTTTATAGACAAAAATACTGGGAGACAAATATTCGGCCGAAGGAAGGAAGGGCCACGGTGGAACTAGGACTAGAAAGCATACTTTTTTGAATCAAAAAAAAAGGAACGATCTAGAAACGACGTATTGTATACGTAATGACCACTAGTGTGTACATATGTGTAGGAGTACCGGCGATATATAAAAACGAAACCCTGTGTTCTATCAGGCATACCGCATAATCGGATATACGCTTGTGATGATATATGCAGGTACGTAGTTGAACGTGGATATGATTTGAAGAGAGAAAAAAACCATGTCGCACTCTTCGGAGATCCCTCGTGGGATAGAAAGCAGAGCATTGTGCAGGCGTTCGTGAATGTCATAGCTCTTCTGCGCGCGGTTGCCTCTGACATGACGCTTTGAATCCCATCTATTTTAGTTGTTAGACGCGATTATGGGGGCAGTGCTCTGTAGCTGCCTGTCGCGTCAGAGGATGGTCATGCCCGTCAGAGAGCGGTCATAGCTTGCAAAATCTGTGTGGAAAACCATCGTAGTATATATATCCCTTCGTTTGTCAGAGCAAAATCGGAGACATATTAGGCCCGCGACGGCGTGGTGATATTCAAAAAATCTAGCTACCTACAGACTGTGGAGACACCTGAAAAAGGTATAGGAGAGGTCACAGAAGGTGGCTTCACAACAAAAGGTTCACGGAATGAGGTTTAGGTTTATTACCGAGTAAAAGCTGTTCATTAGCGCCTGGTCGTGAAAACACACGAAGGGATACCAGAATACATGTATGTCAAGATAGAGTCATCCCTTCGTTCGCGCCCGCAACTCAAGAGTGGAACATGTGTTGAGGAAAGAGGTCACAAACTGTGACTTCGGGTCTATAGAGGTTCGCGGAGTGTGCTAGAGACAAAAGTCGCTGAAAGAAGTTAAACACCCCCAATAACGTGTATGGTCAAAACGAACGAAGGGGTATACACATCTAGCGCCTTGGCACAGTCCTCTAAACATAAAACCCACTGATAATCATGCAAATAAACTAAAGTCACGATGCAACAGCCATAACCGAGTGATACGCCATGATTCTGCGCAGAACCTCCACCAACAATTGCCCGCACGGGGGGTTCTCAACAAATCAAATGTCTCGTAGCCGTCCAGGCAAAATAATCCTTACAGTCTACAGTTGCGGCCCTAACCCTGACATACACCAATCACCAATCACGATGCATCAACATCTATAAACACTCTACACTACACCCTGCGGAACTACCCGCCGCTTGTACGACCCCGGCCCTCGTACTCTCCAAAGCCGCTGTACGATGGTAACACAGTCTCCCCCACCCTCGAATGGGGTTTCCTCTCATGGTGTGCCGGGAACGGACGTATGTCGGCTTCTCGCTGAGCATGAGGAGATTGTTGTTGTTTGCACTCTGCGCCGGGCGGATTCGTGATACCGGCAATATGCAACAGAGAGCAGAGGTGCAACTAAGCCTTGCCGAGGACTCGGTTAACGTTCCTTAAACGGCGGTGCTAGCTAGCGTTCGCTCAATCAGTCAATCAATCAATCCCACACCCCCACCACCACCACCACCACCACCACCACCACCACCACCACCCCACCCCTCAAGACTGGACACATGAAATCTCGAAAGGTGGAGAGGGGAATGGAGCTGGATGGAGGGCAAAGTGCCCGGGGCCCCTTGACTGCGGCTGAAATACCTGTACCACCACAACACCCTATTTTCCGAGTGCCTAACAGATAGCAGCTTCTAAGCCCCGCATTATTGTGTGAGCGCCTGGCTAGGCTGATGTGGATTATTATTATTCTAACTGGTGGGTCTTTTTCTTCTTTTTTCTTTTCTTTTTCCCTCTCTCTCTTTCTCCCTTCTCCTCATTTTTTTCGTCTTTGAGCTCTTCCGTCGCTGCCGTCCTCGTCGTTTGTGAGAGATCTTGCACCTGTATTGTGTTGTGGAAGTGTGGTTTCATTCTCACAGAGGAACCTGGGTGGCCGCGTACTTATCATATCAGCCTACATACCTACATACTTGTGCTCAGCTTATCACATTCGTGTCTAGGTTGAATAGAGCCAGTAACACACAGCAGTACCCATTCCATCTCTTCGATATCGAACGACACCCCTTCTTTCTCTATCTTTCGACTCCAATTTCCCGTCGCAAGATGATCTTCACCGATCCGCAGTACCCCGCCGCGGTAGTGGACCCCGTGTATCAAGCAAACCAAGCAAACCAGGCGAACCAGCAGCAACAACAACAAGGATTCTCAAGTACACCTCGCCCATATGGAGGGCCATCAGAGATACCGCAGCCTCCGGTGGTGCCCCAAGGTTGGGTGGCGTACTGGGACCAGGGACAGCAGAAGTACTATTTCCATAATACAGAGACGGGAGTGGTGTCGTGGGAACATCGTGAGTAGTGATTTATCTGTCTCTCTACTCTATATCTTCATGCTTTCTTATACGGATGAGGCGAGGGGTGAATGACTGCCTATACGATGGGGTTCTCTTTGGAGGAAGATCTGTATTTCTTACTATGATTCTTGCTTGAGCTCTCAAATGAATATTGAATTTATGAACATATCTGATATCCCATGATTGTAATTGTCACAGCCCAGCCAAACCAGGCGCTCCCAACACCCCCAGCAAGCTCAATTGGCATGTACTCCCAACAACAACAACAGCAGCCCATATATGGCCAGCGCGGAATCATAGCACCCGCAATGAGTCCACAGAATCAATATCAACAACCACAGCAGCAGCACCAGCAGCAGCACCAGCAGCAGCACCAGCACCAGCAACAGCACCAGCAACAGCAACAGCACCAGCAACAGCAGCACCACAACCAGCAGCAGCAGCAGCAACAGCCCCAGGGCCAGGGCCAGAACCAGCAACAATGGTCCCAACAGCATCAGAGACAAATCAGCCAAACCCCAGTCCCTCAACACAACTATACGCAGCAACAGCAACAGCCTACATACGGCCCCGTTCACACGCCCGTCTCACCTCTCAGCACACATCGCAGACCCATAAGTCTTCGTTCAGCAACAGCTACACCGCACCCATTCGGTTATGCTGAGGTCGCCGGCAGCGAGGTCCCACCGCAGGCTGCTACTACCCCACAGCAACAACCAAAGTTCGAAACTGGGCTAATGCTTTCCTCCGAGCGCGAAGAGGAGCCTCCAAAGCTCTCAGCAACATTCACAAGCTTCATGGACGAAGACCGGATGTTTACGGACATCACTGTCTCTAGCGGTATAAGTGCGCCCCCGGCATCTCAATCCCACGAGACGCAGAATGCCCGAATACCCGCTATGTCGCCGCCGCCGCAATTGACGGCAACCTCCCAGGTCCAGAATGTGCAGCACCCTATGCCACAGGTACCACCAGGGCCGAAGAATGTGCCGTTTTTGATGCATGCTCGGAGCCCGAGCCAGTCTTCGGTGATCTCGACGGCTTCGACGACGCAGGCACCGCTGGAGTATGGCGGTACGAGGTCTGCTACTCCGGGTGCTACTTATGGGAACCTGAACGTTATCAAGCCGAGGAAAGCTGTTCCACAGGGTGTAAGTGCGGGCCCTACTTACCTTAACCAGACTCTACAACCGGGGGATATGAATACACAGCAGCAGCATCATTTAGCCCAACAGCAGCACCCAGTTCAACAGCAGTATCAGGTGCAACAAAACCAAATACAGCAACAGCCCGTGCAGCAGTATCAGAATCAGCAACAGCAGGCACCGCAGCAACAGATGTATCAGCAACAGGTACCTCAACAACAGGTGCCTCAACAGCAGGTACCTCAGCAACAAGTACAGCAACAACATACGCTCCAAAATAGGCAATCCATGCCCGTATTCACGAATCAGCAGGCTACCACTCCACTCCCAAGATCATCCACCAATCTTCAATACCGGCCGTTAACCCTTGAATCCACAATTAATCCCCATAAAACAGTGACAACAACTAGATCAACTCATTCAACCTCGATTCTGCGACCCAGAAAAACACCAAAGCAAGACACAGTTTCTGCTGGTGCTATGAAGGCTGCGGAGGGCTTCAGTACTATGGCGAAGGCTGGCGCTATAGCCGCCAGGAAGGCTTTTGAGGAGAAAGGCAACTTCCTTATTCCAAAGGCAAAGAAGAAGCCTGCTCCGACCAAAGTCCAACAGCGACCTCGGCCTCAACCTCAACTTCAGCCACAGCCACAGTTTCAGTATGAAACTCAGCCGGCTCCGATCCAGCAAGCTCCAATTCAGCAAATCCAACACCAACAAGCCCCAGCGCAGCTGCAGTCTTCCGGAATGATGGTTAGCGGTACAAGAGGCATGGCACGAGGCAGAGGTCCCACGGCGATTGCTGCAAGGGGCCGCGGCATTGCCACTAGAGGAGCCATTACTGTGACCACAAGAGGTGGTAGCACAGTCAATAGAGCGGGCAGCGGCATGGTAGCAGTAAGGGGCGGCGCCACGGCCACAGGAAGAGGTGGTATAGTCGTTGGAAGGGGGGGCACCAGAGGAGTTGTTGCGCCCAGAGGAAGAGGCGCTGCTGATGGCGGACAAGCGAGAGGTGGCTTGAGCGCACCGATGGTAGTAGGTGTTATGGGGGCTGCCCGGGTTATAGCTAGTATGGACCCCAGCGGCGTTAGTTCAGGAATCTTAATGGTTGCAGGGCCAACCGCAGGAAAAATGCTTAGAGGTGGTAGTCTAGGAGGGCGGGGAGCGCCAGCCCGAGGAGCAACTGTGGGAAGAGGTGGGATGGTCCGAGGGACAACTGTAGGGAGGGGAAGAGGTAGAGGTGTCCCGGTGGTGGGTGAGAGAGGAATTCCAACTTTCGTTAGTGGAGAGAACCCACTACCACAACAGCCAATGATTAATTCGCAAGATTATCACCCACAACAGGGACTGAACACACATGATTATCAGCACTCACAACCGGCATTCAGTACACAACAAGACCACACAGAGAATATGTACGCTGATTTTGGTGGTGTTCCTCCAGAAAATCAGGGTCCAAGCACTCATCAGCAGCAAATGGAGAGCCTGCATGCTGATTTTGGTGGCGTTCCGCCTCCAGTATATCAGGGCGAGGGCGCAAACCAGCAGCAGGTGGAGGGCTTGCACGCCGATTTTGGTGGGGCCCCACCGCTGGCACAGACTGTGATGGCTGTAGGCAGGGGCAGAGCATCGGTAAGAGGTGGAATGAGTTTAGGTGCTGGAAGAGGAGTAGTAATGGGGAGAGGAAGAGGCACAACACAAGATTCTGCAGGTACAATATCTGCTGGTCGTGGTGTAGATCACGCTCCTGTTGGACATGGACCAAGCCCTTTACATCCAGTTGGCCGTGGAGCAACTCATGCTACCCCGATAGGACGTGGAACAGGGCAGAGCCCTTCTCCACATACACAACCACTTAATGCTTATGGTCCAAACCCAGTCCAAGCGGCTGGACGTGGGAAACCTCCGGCATCCCAAGGACAAACTCCAATGCCTTCTCTGGGGCGTGGAACTGGACAGTATCCATCAGCACCAACACCTGCACCTGGCACAAGTCCATTCAATCCGGCTGAACCGATCCAGGCACCAGAGCACGGCCCAGCAGGACGCGGGAATGGTAAACTTCCCATGACACAAAGCTTAGGTCAATCTGCTGGACGTGGGGTAGGTCCTATGCAATCCTCCGGTCGTGGCGCTGGAACCTCACCTATAGGACGTGGATCTGGTCTGCCCAGTCTTCCTACTGGGTTATCCAATTCCTCTCCTATGGGACGGGGAGCTGGTAGTGGGATGCCCTTGCAGACCCAGCAAACTGGGCCACAGCAGCAAGTTATACCGCAGAACCAAGGGCTTGTACAGCAGCAGACGCTCTTGCAGAACCAACAGCAGCAAATTCAACAGCAACAGCAGCAACTCGCACAGCAACAGATGCAACAGCAGCAGAGTATCCAACAGCAACAACAGTTCCTGCAACAGCAACAATCTCAGATGCGGCGCCAGAATATGATGCAGAGCGCTGGTCTTGCTGCCCAACGGATAATGATGGGCCGGGGGCAGCAGAACCAGCAGAACCAGCAACAGAACCAGCAGCAACAACAGCAGCCAAGTATGATGCAGCAGAGTATGATGCAAAGTGCTCAGAGGATGATGATGCAGCAGAATCAGCAAGAGAGGCAGCAGCAACAACAAGAGCAGCAACAACAGCAACAGCAACAGCAGCAACAGCAACAGCAACAGCAAGAAGAGCAAGCGCAGCAGGAACAGGGACAGAACCCACAACAAGGACAGGACCCGCAACAAGATCCGCAACAGCAAGATCCGCAACAGCAAGATCAACAGCAGCAAGATCCACAACAGCAAGATCCACAACAGCAAGATCCACAACAGCAAGATACGCAGCAGGACCCGCAACAAGACCCGCAACAGGATCCACTACAGGATCAAACCCAAGACCCCCAGCAAGGTCAGGAGGGAGAAATAGCACAAGAAGATGGCACGTATGGCGAGGAAGGTGCAGGTGCGGGAGAGGATCCATATGCAACAGAGCAAGAGCCTGCCGCAGAAGAAGAGGCTATCGTGCAAGAGGAGGTTGTCGTAGAGACTACCTACACCGAGGTAACTTACACAGAAACGGCATATGCCGACCAGGGCACTGCACAAGACCAAACCTACGCCGAAGACTCCACGGCATATCAAGATCCCACTACCACAGCGGATGGGCAGTATTATGAAGACCCAGCAACTGCCGAAACAACAGATGCGGGATATCAAGACCCAGCGGCAGCAGAGGGTCAGTACTATGAAGATCCTGCGGCTACCGAAACAACTGGTGCGGGATATGAAGACCAAGGCGCATATCAGGATACTGCCGCGTATGAAGATACTACAACATATCAGGAAACAGCGATATATGAAGACCCATCAACATGCCAGAACAATGCTATGTATGAGGAAACCACAACGTACCAGGACACCACAGTATACGAGGATCCTAATGCTGGTTATGAAGACCCCAACGCTGGTTATGAGGATCCTAACGCTGGTTACGAGGACCCTAATGCTGGTTATGAGGATCCCAACGCTGGTTATGAGAACTCTGCTGCTTATGAAGACCCGAATGCAGGTGCGGGCACGGAATATGCCGCATACGAGGACCCCAATCTGGGTGCTGAATACAACACCGGCTACGAGGATCCGAATGCTGGATATGCTGAAGGGGGATATGCGGGTGGAGAGGAATGTGGCGTTGAGGGTGTATACGTAGAGGAAGGGTACGCTGGCGAAGAGTATGCTAGCGAAGAGTACGCTGGTGGCGAAGAATATGCTAGTGGTGATTATGGTGCAGACCAGAGCTATGCAGAAGAAGGGTACACCGGTGAGGAACACGCTGCTGATGATGGTACTGGTGGTGAGTACGGAGGCGAAGAATATGCTGCTGACACCGGGGGCTATGAAGAGTACGGCGCTGATGCAGGCGGATATGAGGATTATGGCGGTGACTGTGGAGGTGGAGAGGATCTAATGGGCGGGGCTGACGCCGGAGGTATACTGGAGTCTCTAGGCGGATTATTTGGTTAGGACTCTTCTGACACGAGTATAGCGTATAATGAAGAGCCTACATATATGGCGAGCGCTGATTACTCTGCGGATATGATGGCATCGATTTAAGCTATTAGTTGTTTTCAATTGGGGAGTGGTACATGGAGCATGGCCTTTATTATTTATTATGCAGTTATAATTAGTGAATAGCATCTTTTATTAGTCATTTATATCAAGATAGCCAAAATAAATTGTTTTAGGAACTCGCCTTTAACTTAGACATAAAGCCCTACAAGGTTAGGCAATAGCTACATGTACATGTACATGTATGCTTTCTGTTCCCTCTTACGATACGTAAATGAGACTTGATATTGAGGGTTTTCACAAGTAAGCGAACATTCAAGTTGAAACCAAATCTGTATGTGAATGAAACTTCAAGAACGTATTCCTCTATAACCACAAGGAGATGGAGCAGAAGAATCTTAGACATGGATTCTCCGCTAGTGATAGTACCTAGGGATAACATATCAGTTCGAGGGTGACTTTGAAATTGTGATGTTAGGTGGTTTATATGATTACTACCCTCATGTTCACCTATTAAACTTTTGGGAGAAGGTCTAAATGACGCTTTTCGGTACACTTAATCGGTGAGACCGGACGGGTTCTTCTAAAAGGGCCTGGAGTTTTGAACTATGCCATTTTGGATTGTAGAATTAGTGTGTCATTGTAGACCATTTCAGTAGAACTTGAAGCTTAAATGCTGAGAGTGTTCTGGTACATAGTACCCATCATCAATAAGATCCATTGGGCGTGGGAGAGAGCTGCTCTGATTAAAGTAGATGGAGTCATATACGCACAGCTTGGGGGAGGTTTCCCTCTTAGACTAGGTTTGAGGTAGACCTAGAGATAAAAGTAGAAACTCGATGATTCAATACCCAAAAATAACAAATATGGATGACCCAAACTAATCGTAAGAGAACCAACGTCTTCGAAATACTGAAGTTTAACAAATAAAAAAAGATCTTCGAAATACCAAGTCATGGAACATCACTCGGCTTTGCGCATCTCTCTCTTTTTCTCATTCACTGCATACAGCCTTTTGGCCATGGCAATATCACACTTGTGTGTAACTTCCTGGTGGCCCGGTGAAATCTAGATAGTGTTCTATGGATAATTTGTATACCCATGTCAAACTTATGTAACTAGATAGCTACATGTAGAAAATAGCACATACATGGCTTGGGAAACAGGTGTAGGCATACGCACAAGGAAAGGCTTGAAAGTTTGCGCCCGACGGAGTAGGCTCCCCCACCCCACAAGGTTTATGGGCTCTGCGACAGGAGGATCAATCTCTCATGTAATAGCAGGTGTGTCGGGGTTTAAACTACATGTAGGTATCCAACTAGAATATGTTGAATAACAATACGTTTAACATCCTGATATAAATTCAAGTCTCTAATTTTTACTTTATTGTGCTCAGATAGATTGACTTCAGCAAATAATGGCCCTAAAGGGATTAGGCGCTAAAACAAAGGTTAGTGTTGGTTACTATCCATAAAAGCCCAGAGAGGTTCCCACGAAATCACTAAGATGTGGTAAACCAAAAGAGAAAAAACGTTGGTTCCATAGTATGGCAAAACGTGGTTAAAGAAAGTCGTAGACGTATAACCAGACACAGTCATCCACCCTTCTTCTTTCTTTTTACGCCCTCACTCCACTACAAAGAATCTTCGCATCGATCAAGGAATCTCACCAGGAAACTCTACAAACAAACCTCAAGATGTTTTTCAATTCCATCACCATCTTCACTACTTCTCTTCTCCTTCTCCTCGTTCCATTCGCTCGTGCAGCCGATGCCGACTGCCGTATGATGACTCCAGGTGAAAACCCTAACCTCGACGATGCAGAGGCCCTGTTGGGAAAGCTTTTTGCTGTCTGCCATGTCGACCCTCCAAGGCTCCCTGCCATGTCCACTCATTGTCATCCGTGGACTTACAGGACTGCCGAAATTCGCATCTGCCCTCCCAAGACATTGGACCGTCACCTTTGGTCCACTCCCGTCAGCTACGACTGCCCGAGCCTCCTAGCCACTATTGGATCCATCATAGAGAAGTGCCGCACAGTCGTCTCAACCGGTGGAAGAATGAGTCTCGAGCACGCTCAGTATGGATACATCATCCTTACTAGGCCCGGGGGGCCGAACTGAGGTAGCAAGGACTCTTGAGTCTAGTGCTGACATCTCTGCGAACGGTATGTTTCCTCCATTCCTACTTCTCCCTTTGGCATTGATAGTTGATGGTTTCTGACATCTGCTGTAGAGGTTTTCAAACCTGGGCTCGAGTCCCTAGGCCTAAGGCAATCGTTTGGTACCATTCACGGCATCTGTTGTTTCTTTTGTGCTGGAGGTATTCAACGTTGACTTGGTGCTTTTTCTCTTTTTTCCTTGGTTTTTAGACAGACCTTGAACCTTTCAATACCTTAATAAAAAACCTAATATCTTTCTAAGTCTTCAACTATAATCGTGATAAAGTGGCTTTCAAAGTAGCCGTAGTAGCGATCGATGTCGCGGCAACATCCGGAGCTCTCTAATAGTAACACCCTCGTTGCCTTGAGGAGCCTTGAGATTGAGAATCAAGGAACAGTCATCATCTAGACGCTCTTCCGACTGGCCGATGTTTCCTCTTCATGAGGAGGAGGCCAACTAGTAAACATCTGTTCTCTTCGTTTCCCCTTTGCTGATGCTTTGTGTCCAGACTAGCGGTTTGATCCTAAGAATCTTCCCCCGTTCCTTAATTAGTGGCTGTCGGTGCATCTTTTCTTACAACGTCAGGGATGCATACTTAAGGATTAACGTAGTTTAATTTTGTCAGCTTCTGAGTTTGTCGAGACTACTGTGGCCCATAGATTCGTCCTTATCTATTGTACTATTCTAACAAAGATTCTAGGGCCATCGTCTAGGAAATTCTTATCTCTAAGAAAGGGGGCTCTCCACACCAGGGCCATTTTCAATGTCGTTATAGCTACATCATATATGAAGGATGGGGGCCCTTTGCCCTAAAGCTCACACGTCAAATCAATTTTCCTTCAATTTCTGCTCTAGTGCTAGCATTGTTTGAGTTGAAATCCATGGCTAAACGAATATACCTTTTTAAGGAGCTAAAGGATGGCTGGTTGGGGTCATTCTGGAACGAGCCTCATTTTCCTTTGGGGTGTATTTTCTACCCTAACGGATAGATAATAAGTCCTCCAGCTCAGGTTCTCGTCTTTACGGCGGATATCATAGGGATCACTCGGGCCTGGGGGGTCGCGTGCGCTACATGTAGTTTCGGCCCAGATATACGATATGCACTATCAGCTCCGGATCTTCGGTTGGACTTGTGAGCGCCTTCCACGAAGCTTCCGTGCAGATTTGACACCGTAACTATATATAAGAGGCCCTTGCTTTAAGCATCATGTACTGGTTGGGGTATGCCCGGGGCGGGAGAGAAACAGCCATAACCTCCTTGCATATATATCGGACGATTGCTCCCGCGTGTAATGTATATAACACCGCTGGATTGGTTCTTTAAAGTCCGCTTAGTCGTCCGAGAGGTTTATTTATATCCACTTCAGAACGCTACCCTAGAATAAATATTCAGACTCAAGGGCTTATAAACGTCATCCATCCCATGAGTCATTATCAGAGGCTAGGGGTCACCTAGGTGTATATACATATATAAGCGCTCCAAGAAAACCAGTAATAATCTAGCCTACAATAGTAGCAAAGAGAGACTTACGACTGAGGTCCAAATAGAAACAGTCCCCTGGAGGCTAAGGTGAGCTATATTGGGACAGAGCTTAGATCGAGGTCTCACGCATACGTATTAACTTATTTAATTATATAGCTATGAGATACTAGAGTTTGGAAAAGGAAGTCTAGAAGGGCTTCCCTGTGAAGTTTACTCTGACCACTTGATCATGATCAGCGGAGGAAATTGTTAAAAATCATTTAACTTCTGTACAGACACTACAAAGCTAGCACATGTAGTTATATTTTTTGTCAATAATAACAATGGGAAAATCTCACTCGAGGGTTCTCTTGTTAGCTTATAATCATATGTGATCAGGCTTAAATTTTTTTTTTTAATATAGTAGCACCCCGTTTTCGATAGGGGGACCCTCCGGGTTATGAGCCCGGTGCATGTGCTTCCTCCGCTGCGCCATGCTGCCATAAAAGTAGAAATGCTTTTTTACCATTTGGATTCAGTTAAATAAAATATAACAAAGTAGGGTACCGGTACCAACGTTGAATGTAGGAAGCCTTAGCCATAGGAACAAAGAGCCGCAAACTGCATTAGTATTTCCACCATATATATATATGGCCCTCGTTAGATACGCACATATACGTACATATAGTTCTGAATCCTGGATGGAAGAAATTGAGGTAATTTGGCGCGAGTCTATATTAACCCACAGAAATGTATATGTGAGGAGGTGGTTTTTAGTATTAGAACTGTTTTGGTGTGCCTTTTTCTAAAGAAAAGCGCCTGGCGCCAAGCCACCCTCGGTTTTCAGATTAAGATTTCGGGCACGAGTGGCAGGTAGATGCCGCCCACAGGGGAGCTTGCATGTACAGTAGACCTTACCATGATGCGAGTCACGCGCATAGTCTCAAAGTTGCATACGTCATTTTCAAACTCTTCACCGTACCACACATCAACTTCATTCCCTGCCTTCCCTGCTTCTTTGCTACATACAAGTATGTAAGTGCACTTCTTCTCTTATCTTCGGAATTCAAATATAGCTTCTCTATGGTCATTGAACCATCAACGCAGGTATAGAACCTCCCCTCTCATCGTTATACTTCTCCTAGACACAACCCCGCTCTATCGCTGCTGTAAAACCACCCAGCAACTATTATTCTGTCTTCATACTCTTCTCCTACATATCTTTTCCTAGCCAAAATTTCTGACTAGCGGGAAAATGCCCTTATCAGTGCCTTTTCGAGCTCTAGCAGTTTCACTAGTCGCTCTTTATCCGCAACTGAAACAGCTACTGACTTTGTTTCATTCATTAGGTAGGATCTACAGCAGCTGTGCGACTATCCTCATTACTTTTGAAGCCCTATCTTACGATAGTACGATTTGGTTAAGCCCGGCTGGGGGCATGTCAGTCGTAAAGTCGTGGGACAGGGTGAACTACAAGCATCAGCTAGCTACCTTAGAGCACTCCAAGTAAGTCCTCTCCACTACCCAATGAATTTGAATCATGAGACTGACTTTGCAAATCAAGAGTCAGTAAGTTCTTGCCCACACCCGTAAAGAAAAGACGGGCAAATCATCAAATATCACTCGATATTTGGTATGACAAGGTGTGCAATAGTTATGTATGCACTGGACTGCCCATAGTCGACAGGCTAATGGCCTACATATAGATGAATATGCTCTCAAGGGATATAGATATAGCTTCATGCTGTAGCATTAATTGTATGGACCAACTAGGTTTGACCAAGGCTGTTCCTTGCATATGCTCGAACTCAGTCACCCGGAATAGCTTGTCCAACCCACAAATAAAGAAAACCGGACGATTACTAGCGTAGCGTCAAACACAAAACACCGGGCCAAAGCGATTTCTAGAAGGAAAACATTTAGCCCTACCGATACTCGCAGCAGTGGAAGAAAATAGGATAGTACCCTGTACACAATTCTCGCCATGTAGCTCATTCGGTCAAAATTAAGCGGAACCTTTAGTGGGGGATCATCAACTTCCTTGAGGGCCCATGAGACCTCTTGCGACTGGAGAGTATCATAGGCGTCTGTTCCGTTTGAGAAACTTTTAGAATCTGAACAACTTGAATGAGGGATAAACTTCTACGATAGGAAAGCGATCGACTGATATCAAGCTTCTACTTCCTCATCCAGTGCAGCGTCTATACCTATAACACACCAGTTATAGCAGATCAGATACCTAATCCGGAAGCAACACTACAACGGCTAGCAACATACTAGCTATGCTGTTCAAAAAAATTCGCACATGATATGAAATACGCACACCGCTCTACCACTGAGGTCGGTAATATCAGTCCACAGAGAAAAAAAATACGGATCCAATATTATATATAAACAAAGGGATGGAGTTACCTCAAATCAAGGTTCCACGACCGATAGAGAACTTCTAACGGGAAAAAACGGTATGCATCGTTAAACGTTCGATCGTACACGCCGGATTCGCGACAAATCTGCAATCCTGTATCTCAGCGGTGCATCCAGTAGCATAACGGCTGAGCGTCATAAGCACAAACTATGTGGCGCCGCGTAGCTGAGAGCCTGAGACCTATCACCAATGGAAAAACCAAAACGGACGCATATCAGCGACAATATACATATGACATATAACGTTTTTGACCGAGTACCGTGTCAGACCTAGAATCGGGTCGTATGGCAACTGCACTAAAATCTCCACACAAATTTTGGAGTCGAAAAGGCTCGGCAATAACCACAACCAAATTTGTATGGTAATGACCCGATTCCCAGTCTGACACGGTACTAGGTCAAAAACGTTAGTGCAGACCTCCAGGGCTCCTCATCTCACAAGCAAGATAATCTTTCACGTCTCCCAAGCAACATTAGCCAGGACTGATAGATAAAAGATAACCTACACTTTAATTCCATCACGGACTCTCACTCGGGGAACCTAGACGCGGCCCGGTAAGGGAATTGAAGGATTGGTAAGGGCCGCCACCGTGACCCGTGCGGCTGATTGTCCTACCTGCGTCTCAGACCTCTGTACCAGCTGAGACTCGCCACATGCCGGCATGAGTACCTAAGCGGGAACAATGAGTTGCACAGTAATGTACCTATATATGCTGGTAGAAGAAGCACGATCGACACAACAGGCTGTTAATAAAAAATGGCAATTGACAGTTTGATTGCACTCTATATATGGGCTTCCGAACAACGATTTGATGGAGCGATGAGCGAGGCAATCTTGATTTTTGAAAACAAGTCAGACTACATGGCAAAATCGAGTCAAGCGATATCTAGTCTTCTTTGCAATGGCCTAGAACGCTGGACTGAAGGATCCGCGAGGTTCCGCGGACGGAATAATTATAAACTTGCACAACTCTACAGGGCAAGACCACTTATCGTTCGTCAAGACTACAGATTATTCGGTACCAAGGGTAGAAGAGTACGTATTACTTACTCGATCATATTTGCAATACATTACTTGCATGATGCATGCGCCCTGCAGAAGACAGGTCCATTAGGAGAGTTTTCGTTTCTTGTTGGAATGCTTACAGTAAGAACCAGTAACAGTAAGCCCAGTAAGGTCAGTACCCTCCCACCATAGGCCATTCCTAAGCTGCACGATCCACCAGTATGTACCCAGAGTATTCACTACCAGGCGGGGAAGTACATACATACATTCATTGCGAAGTCTTCATAGATTTATAGTAACTAACCTACCTCGTATAGATTCGTGTAACAATCTTACCCAATGCTCGTTGTCATCACAAAGTTTACAATGTACTAGACTTCAGGTGTTCGGGGGCCGTGTCTTCATAAAGTCTCACTCGCCGCAGGTACACCCTCCTTATTGCTTCTCTAATCAGTAAAGGCTAATTTCGGCTAGAGGTGTCCTTACAGAATTAACTTCGTAGACTAGATATGCAGTTTTCCTATCATGACTCAAAGTAGATTGATTCTTCCTTTTATGGTGTGAATCGTCGGCATGTCCAACTACGGAAGACGCAAACATGGCGTCTCGTGTTATATCAGTGACAGGTCCACGGTGACAGTTGTCAACATAAACAGGGAGTGGCGGCTGTTCCTGTTCGTTCGTTGCCCACGTTTCTTTTTCGCCCTGGCCTAGCGCGCGAGACAAGAAAATAAGGGGCGATCTCAATCTAAATCGGGTGCTAGCCTAACCTAACATGGATGGAGACAGTTTTTGTCACTCAAGACATGCAAAGTTGTTATCGTTGGGTGAGTGATGGATGAATGTTGTTTCTTGGGTACATAGCTCTAGGGGGTACATTAAGATACTTCCGACACTTTGCTCTGCGAGCCTGGGGCATAATGGACTAGAGTAGATGCACTGTCTTGCATACCTCGCAATCTTAGACAAAGATGCCCATAGATCTGTTGGTTCGATTCGCGGTATGCTCCATGATTGAGTTGGGAGACGAGTCTTGAGAGGAAGAAAGAAGAGGAAGGAGGAAGCAAGAAGAGAAGAAGATGGATGGATGGATGTGGAGGGGGTATTTCCGTCGTGTTGTCAGTGATTCAGTTGGCCCGTGTGTGATTGATGTGGGTGGGGCTTCTTGTTCTCCCTTTAACATTTGGGTTGGATCGCTAAGGAGAGGGAGAATCTAGCTAGGATCTGTTTTGGGGAAAGGGGCTGTGATGTCATGATAACTGGGGTAGGCAGGGTACTCTAGGTAGTTTGTAGAGAGCATGGTTTAGAGTGAGTACCTAGGTACGGCGCGACGAGTAAAATGGTTTTATGATTTTGGTGGTCTCCTGGAGGAGAGAACAAAGTTCATGCAGGACACCTAAACCTAACGCACAAAAGAGGTCTCAGTAGCATATAGATAGGGCATTGAGCTCCGTTTATCTACTCTGGATGTGGAGAAGCTATGGAAGACCTGATACGCGGCTTCAAGCGAGTTCTGTTTTGATTCTGTCGGATCTATTTATCTATCTTATTTTATGCTTCTTCCCTCGTGCTGGTGGTCGGTTGTATCTTCCACCCGGCTGGAGAGGAGGGAAAACCCTGGTCGGCGGGTATCTTCTCACATCCCAATTTAGATGGGCTGCAAAGGTTCAGCCGTGTTTGAAGATCCCAATCTGGGGGGTTAATCAGGTCGCTTCTTCGGCAGCGAGCGAATATGGCCTCGGCACTCCACGTCACGGTGGGGCTGTCTTGGATTTCAGCCTCTCTTTATTTGTTTTTGGTAGAGAACGACTGATCTGGACGAGAGAACAGAGGGTTTGTCTCTCTGTATGCAGAAAGGGAGGGAGCTTACCTAGCAGAACTGTGGAAAGCTCAAAGCTCTGCCCGACCGAGCTCTGCCAGCCAATTAATTAGCCAGTGCCGTGTTCGACCCATTTCCAAGTTAGTTTTTTGTGCACTTTTTGTATTGCGCGTTCACCGACCCCAGACCAGAATCGTTTTGTATTGCTGCTAATGGCTTGCTGTGTGTAACTTCCCACTTTCTCTCAACCTTCATACTACTGCTACATACATACTACATACTACCTACCTCACACCTCCCTACTGTCGTTCTCGTGCTCTTTTTGTTATTTTTTTCAAAAGTTACAGCATTGAAGCCCGTTCAAAATCGTGTCGAGCGTTTTTGTTTTGTTTCCTGCTACGCATCTAGGGTATCTCACCCGGCCAGGCCAGCCTCTCGCTTTAATTTTAGCTACAGACAAGCTCCCTAGCAATTTGCACCGCCGCCTTTCATTCCACCGCCCCCTCCTCATCACTCCTTCGAATCTTCCTCCAATATTTGTTTTATTATCATTCTATACCGAATACAGAAAAACCCAAGAATCGGACTTTAATTTGATCTGAAAACGTGGGAAAATTAAAGGTCCTCCGGCTGTTTGCATCCGTACTGGTTATCAACCCAACTACATACATACAAATCTACCTTCCTAATCTACCGGTGCCCTACAACTATTATTTACCATTTTTTTTTATACCTACGTGAAGAACAAGAGGAGGAAGAGCTGTAAGAATTGACACTCAAGAAGGGCGGAAGGCAAAAAATAATCAAAAAAAGAGATACAATTTACGATAACTATTCGTTTTTGTTTTCATTTCTCGTTGTACAGTGAATGAGGATTTTGTGTCGCAATTGATGCCGTCATTCTTTTCCTCGCCCCGCGAGGGCAGCAGCACCGGTTCTAGTCGACTTCGGAAAACTACAAACACCACCAGTGCTCGTGCCAGTACCAATGATGAACTCGTCACTACAACGCCGACAGCAGCCCCAGCAATGCAGAAGCATCGGTCTATCCTGAAGAAGTCCAAAACAGTGACTGCAGAAGAAGGATCGTCACAACCGGCAGAACCCCGGAGGAGTTTCGTCTCGTTTACTAGGTCCTCAAGAGCCTCAGTCATCAGTGTAGCTTCTACAGCTACCATCACTGCTAAAGATAAGAAGAATAAGAATAGTGCAGACTCAAACACGAAACTCCAGCGATCAGAGTCATGGAAGCGCCGCTTCGGGCTGAACAACATCCTGACGCGCGGGGGTTCTTCGACTGCAGCTGGCGGTGGAAAAATTAGAACGGCCACGGCCACCACCACCACAAGTACCACTTTGTCCTCCACCCCCGGTAGCACTACTGGAACAACTTCCACTACTACCACGCAGGGGAAAGTTTCGATTGGCGATGAGAGCCGGCACCAATCGGCTGTGGTCGACGGGTCTGTTGGCGTTCCAATGGCCCAGGGACAGATCCACCACCTGCACCCCTCGAGTAATCGCTCGTCTTCTTCTTCAGCCCGCGCTGCCGTCACACAAACTTCTTCGTCTTTATCTCTTGTGGAGAGATTGTCGAAACCACGTCAGAGTCAGACGACTACTAGTACATTGAGGAGGACCCCTTCTCCTTCTTCTCTTGCTGTTGCCTCTGCTACTGCCTCTTCCCGTGCTGCCGCCGCTTCTTCATCCTCGTCGAGACTGCCGTTCGGAAGTGCAAGAAGGTCTACTACGAGTGCCACTGCTGCGACAAATAATAATAGTAATAAAAAGAGCTCGTCAAGACTTGTCGTGCACGGTAAAGGCGCACTACTCCCGCCTGTTGTTGCTGCACCGCCATTGGAATTCTCATTGCCTTTGTTGGATACGGGGATTATAGATCTTTCTCCTGCCCATACTACCACAAGTCAGGATACTACAGTTCGGGATACTCTAACTCGTCGGGATACTGCAATTCGTCGGGATACTACAATTCGTCGGGATAATACAATTCGTCAACATACTACAGTTCAGGATACCACAGTTCAGGACACTCTCACTCGTCGGGATACTGCAATTCGTCGGGATACTACAATTCGTCGGCATACTACAGTTCAGGATACCACAGCTCAGGATACTCTGGTTCGTCGGGATACTGCAATTCGTCGGGATACTACAGCAACCACAGTTCAGCATACTACTCAGAAAGAAATAGTCCAGAACACAACGGCCCAGGATACTGCAGTTCAGACACAGCAGAAAATAGAAGAAGAGGAGAAGAAGAATAGCACGATATCGGAACCACTGGCCGCTGCAACAAATACAAGTGAAGAAGAAGAAATGCCAACAGCCACCACCACTGTTACCGCCACTACCATGATGACAAGAACAACGCCGCCCATTATCCCCGACACCCTCACCGTTGACACGCAGCACCCCGCCATGGCAACCGCAAGTGCAAAATTCACTTCCAGGACCTCATCACTCCCGCAGTCTGCACCAACCACCAGACCCTCCCACATTGACCTCAGCAAACCCGCGACGGAACTTAGCACACAGCTATCATACTACATCACGCCCACCAGCACCCCCACCCCGGAAACAACCACCACGACGGCAGCACCAGTCCCGCCTTCCGTGATGCGTCCAGGCCCATCCACGCCCCCTCTCACCGAAGACTCCACCTCCTCCAAGTCTTCAACAGAGCTCTCCATCCACACCAATACCGAGCCCTATAGCCGTGGCCCCCCAACCCCCGCCTCGTCATCCGCCTCATCTACCAATCTCCTCCTCGCCGGTAAACGTGTCAACTTTGCCGACCCCACCTCCAGCACACCCGCCCCGCCCCGCCAACGCCCCACCAGCTCCCAGCGCACACCACAACGTCCGCCAAGCCCAATTCACATGCCAGCTCCGGATCTGTCGAAACACACATGGGCACCACTACACACGATACAGCTCGACTGCGCGATGGACCACACGTGGGCCCCATTTAGGAACAAGCAGCATAGTATCCTATGTGTTGTGTGTCGTGCCATGGAGTTTGAAGGCCGTGGGGTCCCCGTGAAGAGGAGCTATTACTGCACGTGGTGTGCAGTGCGACTATGTGGTGGGTGCAAGGACGAATTGGAGAACTGTGATGGCGGACTAAGGGAGTTATGGGAGAAGATGGACGAGACCCGAGTAGAAAATATGATCGCTGTGAAGGAGGGACGGGGTATGGAGGGCAGTAGGGCTCTCGTCAAGGTAGAGAAGGGAAAGGAGACGGCGGCAGAGGTACCACCAGAGCCAAAAAGGCTCACATCTGGTGACCGAAGGAGTACCGCTCCACCGCAGGTGCAGGGGCAACGAAGACTAGCCATTGAGGCTGCACAGCCACCCCCACCTCCACCACCGACACAGCGAACAAACTCGATGCCGCCCCCGCAGCGGGTAAGTACAAAATCCCCGCGCCCAACGCAATCCCCGCAACCCCAGGCTCGCCCGCAGCCAGCAAGACCGCGACAGGCAAGTAGCAGTGTCGCCTCCCCACCGCGTCAGCAATCGCGGACACCACAACCCCGACCACAATCACGGACGCCACCACCGCGTCAACAGTCAAGAACACCACCATCACATTCACAATCACGGACACAGCAGTCCCGGTCATCACCGCAATTAATTTCTGCAAATACTACAAAACCACAGCTCTCAGAGACAAGAGAGCGCTACCGCATCACCCCCGTTGAGAGCGAGAGCAAGCCTGCAACGGTTGTGCTCGTGGAGAAGCAGAAGGCACCGAGTATAGCGGCGGCCAGCTTAAAGGAAAAGAAGAAAGGCTGGTTCAGGGGCTTTGGTAGAAAGTAGGAGGAGGCCTAAATGGTGGACCTTTCCATGCATTTTCTTTCATTTTTTCCATTATCATGGGCGGAGATTTTTCTGAAAAAGAAGATCTGATGCTGGGGCTGGCCGTTGTAATCTTTTCTTTTTGTTTCTCACGTTTTTCAATTTTTCGGCCGCTTTTTTTGACGGCCCTGGGGATATCGAATTGTTTGGTGGGTTCATTATAAGGGGTGGACTTTTTTTATTTTTATTTTTGTTTACGGCGGTATTTTTCCCATTGTGGGTTTTTCTTAACGCGTCTATGTGGAAAGCTTGGCGACACGGCACAACTGAGGGTTGGGGATGACAACAACAAAACTGTTTCATCGTCAACTCACACAGTACTCACTCTCATTCATTCGATCACAAAAACGATCCTTTTTAATACGTTTTCCCTTTGTCATCAACACCAACGTTATCATCATCGTCATCAGCGGTCTATTCCCGACGGCATGTTTCACTATCTAACATTTTCAATCCCAGGTTCCGCCAGTTCAGCTCAGCTAGGCGCTTTTTTATTTTATTTATCCCCTATACCTTTTGGATCTGGCGTATACATATATATATGCATACATATACTCTCCCTTTACGAGTACATAATGTGTGATGATTTTTCTTTCACAAAACCGGCTCTTAACCATTTTTCCCTTTGTATCCATTACATATATAAGCTAGATCTTTTCTATCTATTCATCTCTCTTTCTCTCCGTGTCTTTTCTACCCCACCGGCTGCATGGCTATGCCCTGTGGCTGTGGGTGTTATATTTAGAAATTCTTTATTTCGATAGGGACGGTGGTACATATGCACGTGTAAGGTGCAAGTGTAATGCATGTATGAAACCTCGCGAATGAAAAGCTGCAATGCGTGCTGCCGGTTTTCGGCCCAATGAGAAATTTTGTCGAGTGATGGCCCACATCCTGCATGCGCCGGGTAGCGAGCGTGGGGGAGTAAGAGTGAGAATGCATGACCCGTCATGAGCCCTCACTCGCGGCTGTGCTGTGGAGGCGCGGTTATCACTGACTGGCTGGCGGAAGCCAAGCGCAGGGAAGGAAAAGGGGGGGGGGGTGTTGGGATAATATGTTATCTGTGATAACGCTATAGCTGAAAGTGAATATTGCGTGCTTGATGATCATTGGGACGTTCGATCTATAGCCTTTCTTTCTTTCTTCCGATTGTGAGTCTAGTCGGTAAGCGTGGTGGTGGTTATTCGTGGTTGGTTGAGAGCAAAACGCTGGTTGACGGCTGAAAGAATGTAATTTTGTATGTACGGATGGGTATACGGTTCGGACATTTTCACCGCTGGCCCACATAGTTAGTTAGGGTTGCCTTGAAATCGATAAGGGAAGAGCCATGTATCTAGCTGCTGGCCCCTAGAAAGATGCTTGTTTTTGCGCACCTTCCAAGCTGCGGCCATCTTAGTATTTGAATGGTCGCCTATCTGATCCACGCCATTGCCTTGAAAATTTTGCTGCCCTAGTGGTGCGTGTGTTTTCGCTCCATTCCGCCCGAATCGGAGAAAATCTTTACACACACATGCAGAAATCAGCCACTCATGTATAATATATCTGACTGCTCTATTATACTCCTCTTGCTCTAGTGAGAACGACCGTCAATCACGGCAATCAATCAACCTTCCTTCGCTGGAAAAGCCGCCCGGGTTTCGATGGTCTTGAGCACGGACCAAGTCTATCTGCATGTCTCAAACAGGTGGCCGGGGAGGTTCGGTGCCGGGAGTGATACTTGTTCAAGTAGGTCTATTCCAAACAATTATCCGATACGTACTTATCTCTCTCTCTCTCCGGGATTCTTCTTCTTTGTATGTAGGGTAAGTATGTACATGTAGAGTAGTTAGTTTGGATCTTACCAGGTCTTTATCTTTTCTTTTCTTTTCATACGTCCCGGATCAATTTCTTCCGAGACAAGAGCGTGAGGCTTGTCGATGATATGTGGTCAATAGGTAATCCGCGTCTTCAGCCCTGATCCAGTGAGGGAGAAGCCCCCACGTTGTGGAGGTTTGGGTACATGTCGGTAACTAAGTAATCAAGAATGGCACACTTGTCTATCCCCTTTGGTGTATTTGTGTATTTTACTCAGCCTTACTTGGGACTGCCAGCCTAGGATGCTCTAGAAGCACAGAAGACAAACGGGATACTGTACAGGCCGGCAATTTTTCTGCCTCAAACCCGGATGTGTTTATGGATTTCTGGTTCGATATCTGGATTTGAGTTTTGCCATACCAGCTGTCACTCTCAATCAGATAGGCCAGGTTTGTAAGTGCATGACAGGAGATGAGGCTCTGGTGAGGTGGCGGGATCTAGGGAAAAAAAGAGGTAATGATAAAACACGTAGGACGCGGGGAAGCAAAAGAGCCAATGATGTTGAAGGGATCGACGCATGGCCTGTATTTCGCAATGTGCTTTCTTGGCTTGCATTAAGCTAGTTGAGGTTCGTTGGTCATGAATTATCACGCAAGTTCTAGAACCAAGGCAGCGTTTAAGTTAATGTTATTCATCGATATCGTGCAACTGTGTCCCATTCGATTGTTATTGTAGTCAATTTTGTTTCAAGATATGCTTTATCATAATTAAATATTGAGTGATAGGTGAGATATTTCGCTTCTTCAAGATCGGTTATAATCCGACACAGGAAGAAGTAAAAAGAGTAGTGGGGTAGCGCACTTTTTAGATCTACGGGATTGGCGTCGTTGGTTTTATCGTCCGAGCTGCGATCATTACTCGTAGTCGTTTCCGGACGCAACTACTATATATTACATGCCATACAAAAGATAGCCTTGGCGGGAGTTTTCTGTGTATGCAATATGTAGCAGTTGCGTCCGGAAACGCTAAAAAACTACGAGTATGTAGATGTTGTCTCGGGGATGATGTGATGTATCGGAGTGCTTGTGGTTCCATTCAAGACATGGTTATCAGACTCAGGTATATAAACCGATAAGCTGGTACATCAGTGATGTCTGTCTTGAACACGTTTGCGATGTATCTTTTTATCCTGTCCCACAGTCACGTGTCAGAGATTAGTGCGAGTGCGTCACTATGGAGCACTCGAGAAATTGAACAAATATGAATTATCGATGTCCCATTTACTTGGCATTCCGGCCTCAGCATCGCTCACTCCGGGTCTCTGGATGTTCTCGCGGTTAGTTTACGCTCTAGATTGCATCTGGGAATATTGGATATCGATTGCCAGTTTGATAAGCTTATATCTGGGCCAGAACTCGGCCCTTTAGCCATAAGAGGTCAATATATTGGTATCATAGGGTATTTGCAAGTAAGACTAGCTCTACCACGGCGGGAAATGCATCAATTGATGCATTGCCCACGTACGCGCGTCAAGTAAATGCATCAATTGACGCATAAGCTGTCGTGAGTTGTGTAAACTCGTACGGTCGATGCATTATTGACTTTTCCTTACATATTTTAATTCGTTATGTCTCAATTTACTATTGAATTATATCCACTGATGGCTTATATGGTAAAATGCGGGACTCTCAAGCTTAATGCCCCAGGTTCGATCCCGACAATGTATTTTTTTTAAATTCTATCTCTGACTCTCAAGTAATGTCAGCAGTAAAATCGTAAAGTGGGACTAGGGATGCATTCGCCGATGCATTATACCGATGCATTATATGGGGGCATGATGAGGATGCATTATCACTACACATTTCCCGACGTACTAGAGTAGTAGTCATAAGATGGCAGTTTACGCGGTTCTCAGCTTTTACGAAAGAAATAGTTTGTAAGAGACAACATATCGCACCTTGGAATATAGGAGAGATGCAGAAGCGCGGAGGAGGTCTACTCGTAGTTTTTTGGGCAACTGCTATTGCATACACAGAAAACCCCCGCCAAGGCTATCTTTTGTATGGTATGCAATAGTAGTTGCGTCCGAAAACGCTAGAAAACTATGAGTACTCGCAATGTCCTGACGTTTGCGAATAGGACTACTATTGCATACACCAAAAACCAGAAGCTTGGCGTATTTTTGTATGGTATGCAATAGTAGTCCTATTCGCAAACGTCAGGACATTGCGAGTATAGGTAGCTGCATGTATGTACATGCATGTATGTGGATATTTATGAAACCCGTCTTACTCACGAATCACAAAGCTAAAACATACATGTACTGATCCGGACGCATTACTTGAGATTTGCACATTTTTATGTACTTACAAGCCTGCTTCATTGAAAAGAGAATGCTAACACATGTTGGTATATGTCTGATAGACTTCGATGTCGAATAGCTTCCTGTACCTCTGACTGGGTAGGTTTGACACCTGCGAACATACGAATACATACGAATTATAACTGATTTTGCCAAGAACATATTGGCAGGGTTAACCCTACGTCGGCGAATCATTTAGTTTTACACGGTTTGCTTAAATAGGCCTGTGCTGGCTTGCCCTATTGTTTCTTTTCTTACTTCCTCCTATCGTACTGCTTTTCCCTTATCGATCCCATTTCTGCTATTGAAAACTGGACCATATTTCTCGATGTGGTCCAGTGATCAATACAAGAAGAGGAGATGGATGAAGATGAAATGCGAAACCAGTTTCGTACCGTGTTTGTCGATCTCTTTTCTAATGTTGAACCCTGGACCATATTTGTTTTCAAACGGCCCAGAGTTCGATACTAGAAGAGAAGATGGATGAAGATGAAGTGTGATAGCTTTAGGGGTGGGTTCGCTATATCTCTGTCATATCTCTGTCGGTCTCTTTTATAGTGATGAGCTATGATCACATATCTTCATGTATATACGTATGGTTCGTTGTTTGGTACTAAAAGAGAGGATGGACGAGGTAAGATACGATTCTGGAATTCGAAGCTCTAATAATTCTGTATCACCTCCACTCTGGTATTAGGTGCTACGCCCCACTCTATGGATATGTGATATTTACTAGCCAGTGGGCTACAAAGATTTAATCATTACCACGAGCTTTTAATTTACATGGGTCTCAGTTTTGGTTGGTTGTTTCATACAATTTGTTTTCTGGTGTAGCTGAATTAGATAAATGCGGCGGCTAGGATATTTGTTATTTTTTTTAGGCTATCAAGTTAACCAGCTGCTAAGCTTTGTAAGAAGCTTAAGCTTAGGTAAAACAGGGCTAGTAGTTCTGCGGATCTGAAATGGGTCTCGACTAAATCGGGAGTAACATCGTTGTGCACATACAAGCAATTGCAATCTGTATAATCATTCCGCTGGTTTCTCGGTGAAACGGTTATCATCGAGAGATATGCCCAGAACTTCATGTTCGTTTGCATATCAATAGCTGTTTGTCAACTTTAGTTCCAAGAATGAAGTAGAATTCCTCCTCAAGTCAAAGCTGCACGGTGTGGCGCATGCCGCTTAGATACATGTAATTGGTACGAGAGGACCCAGTAGTGGAAACGTAGCTGGCGGGCGGGAATACGTGGCCAGAACGGGGACAAGTCCTAGTATAGATTTCAATTCGTTTTTTCTCATCATCATCACCAACACCAACACCACCACCACCACCACCATCATCATCATTATACTCACTCGAATAAGGTGATCAGCAGCTCAAGGGATTCGGGTTTGCATATATCGGTCCGTTCAGAATGATCAATACGTAAATACGAAGCCTCAATTCACAAAAACGCAATCCCCAACGCCGCCGCATCCTGAAATCCCATGCCTTCTGCAAATGTCGCCGCTCCCGAGCTGCCCATACAATCCATCACCAAGTAATCAAACTCCTCCCACGACGTCAGGTCCGCCATCATACTGTTCGGACTCGTCTCCTCGATCTCCTCCGTCCAAACCTCACCCTCATACCCGTCCATCATCTCAAAGGTATCGACCGCCTGCTGCTGCCGCTTCCCCCTGGTCTGCTCCGTCGCTTCTAGTTTCAGCTCTTCGAGCACGATGCGGTACCGCTGTGCGAGAGAGTTGTCTTTGGCGGCGGTCATGAGCTGCTTTTGACACTTCTCTGCCGCTTCAAAGTATTTTCCCCATACTATCGGGCTGTCGAGTTTGCGCTGGATCGTATACACATAGAGTATTACGACCGCACAGAAGGCCACATACTGTGTGAACTGTTCTCTGTACATGAGCATCATCATCTCCAGAGGTGGGGAGACCATCCACTAATTACCCAGAAAGCAGAAAAAACTTGCTGCCCAGCACTATAGTCGTCCACAATCCCAGAAATGATCATGGCTGCGTCTAGACACTGGCGGACATTCTCCTCGTACTCACCAGCCTCATGACCTTTCCGCCACTTGAGACTCGCAAAACTGCTTAGTAGGAACGGCCGGTTAATCAATATAACCGAGTGTGCGTAGGCCAGACTCAGCATGCGGCTCTGGCGCTGCAAGATTGGGATAAGGAGCGAAGGCTCTACCTTATCTGGGTCGAGGAACGCCGGAAGACTTGCCCGCCATGCCTGCAGCAGCGTGGTGTAGTGCGTTGCGATCGTGACTCTACGCGGCATTGGCGTGCGGTGGATGCTGTAGAGCTCCTTGAGGAGGCCCGAGAGGATGCGGCCGAGTCTGTGAGTGGAGGGTTTGATGAATACGGTACTACTAACTATACACATGCATGGATGGGTGGTTATTAGATTCAATAGGAGTCGTACTTAGCGTGTAGGACCGGTGCCGTCATTATGCACTGTGACCTTCCACCTAGGCCCGCTGTGCCATCGCGCTGCAAGTCTTCATCGTTGACCTCGGAGGGGAGCTCTTGGTCAACGTCGTCGTCGTGGAAGATACTAGGGCGGCCAAGGACCGCGGAGAGATATTTGTCCATGTTGTAGGCACACCAGAAGACACGCTTGCGGCACTCTTGCTCGATATGATCGATTGGCGTAGTAGTAGAAGCGAGGGGCTTTCGGTGCTTACGGTGGAGCCCGAGGGCGTGAATGAGGTGGGCGATGGTACCGAAGAGGGAACGGCAGTGGTTAAGACGGGAGCAGGCCAGGAGGTAGAAGCACTGGCAGAGGCGGGCCTGTACGTTTGTAAGGCGTATTGGGCCCGTGTCTGCTGAGAGATACCGCTCAGCTGCGTGGAAGTATCGGGCACTGACAGTGTGATGTTAGTTGATATCAGAGGGTGTGAAAACGTGCAGACTCACCCGCCATCACTCGACTTTTGGCTCTTGGTCAACACCGAGTATTTCTTTGCCTGCGCCCAGATCAATAGCAATATCGCTGTTTTATCTCTCTCGCAACTACCTTCCTCAAAATTCTCATAGAACTCGTCCAGCCAGCCCTCGACTGTAGGTCTATGCAGAAATCGATATGTGGGCATCGCATAGCTAAAGTACACCTCAAGCAACTCCACGGCATCCTTCTTGGGTGGCAAGATAAATGAGGCTACATCATAACTACTCGGTAGCCCCTCACTGCTAGGGAAGATTGCCGAGTTCGACGCCGGCGAGTTTATGAGATGGAGGCGCTTCTGGACACGGAGGAGGAAAGACACACCGGATGAGGAGCCGACATATTGGTCTTGGCGGTCTGTATGGAAGGGATCTGGGGAGTTACGGGGGGAATAGCTCTCGGGACGGAGTGAGGAGGGGTGCAAGTGCGGTGTGGACGCAGAGGTACGACCATGATCCGCCGCTGGCGTGGATATCTGCAAGTGAGGGTTCGTGATAGAGTTTGAGGCGGTAGCAGTGGTGTCCTCGGCGGAGGAGGAGGAGGGCATCATGGTATCCGCCATCTGCAATATTGGGCCATGGTGGTGGTGTGTTTTAACTCTGGCAGCAGAAATAACAGCAGCAATACTGCTACTATCCATGCTACCACCACCAATGCTTCTAGGGCCGTCGATGGTGCTAGTACTGCTGCTACTATTGCTACTATTAAGCCCTACTACAGATCCTTCCTTTCGGCCTAAGGTGTCGCCCCTTGAGCGTGGCTTCCCGCGATTGTATTCGGCGTTGTATAAACACTCGATGCTCCACTCGACACAGCGTACGCAAGGCTGTGTCCCGCTGCATCTTATCTTCTTCCTAACGTCTCAGCACGCGTTAGTCCCGTCCTATCCTCAGGATTGATCTAATAATTGAATATCAACCGCGCCATGCATCATGCAATGCTGGGGCGGTTCTGGGGTTCGGGGGGGGGATAAACTTTTTACAAGCGTCACAGGCCCGGCTGACGCGTTGGCGCTCTTTTGTTATCCGTGGTGTTTGCCGTGACATTCTTTTTATTTCTAGTACTTTTTTTTTTTTTTTTTTACTATTATTTGAGAGATGATCTGATAGGGGAAAAAAGGCTTGAGTGTGGTGAGTGTTTGGTTGTGGGCGGGACGGGAATGGCCTGCTTATGGGCGGAAATGTAGCGCGGATATGGGCGGTCTTGGCGTGGGGTATAGCCGGGTCATTGGATGTCACTCAGGATCATGCAGATGCAGGGGTCGGGTGCACGGCACGGTGCGACTGGAAGATCTCAAGGTAGATGTGTCTGCGATGCGGAGAGAGCTTGTTCGGGGCGGAGGATGGCTATGGATCTAAGGGTCATGCTCAGGTACTGTTTTCCCGTGGTCAATTGGGGCCAATGATTAGAATGCGGGTTTTATTGCAATCTGGTTGACTATGGTGCGCACACTTTCAAAGGTGACACGGCGGTATCTGGAAGTGGGACAATCGTGGCTGCAAGATGAACTATAAGGCTTATTCCTAGCAACTTTGCTGCATTCCTGCCGCAATTCACTATAAATGGGTATAATACTGTTCCATTTTGCTCAGTCTTGGCGTCTTTTACATACAAAAATCCTCAACTTCAAACTCTTATAACTTTTTAACTAAAGTAGATATCAAAAGTCTGGAAATCAAAGTTCGTCACTAGCAGTACAGTTTTTATTTACCGATTTTCTTTAAATTCTTTTTTGGCAAAGTTATAAGCCCTTGACTTTTCGCCCGATTTCGTCACCTTTAAGAGTGAGCGCACCATGCATACATAATTAACGACAGCTTGAGTCTCAGGTTTTGGGGTACTCAGACGAGCAAAAAGGCCCAAAGTAGCACTACAGGTCATGAACAAAGAAATTATCTCGTGTGTTCTTAGCTGCTAACATACAAGGTGAAGAAATATATCGCCGGAGAGCTGCTAGCTGGGTTTAAGTACTGAACCAGTGAAGCTATCTGGATGTGAACAGAACCACCCAACCGGTGACAAATGGCCGAATTTTATACTTCGGGTCCTCTGCAGATATCTCTGAGTAGCATGAGAACGCAAAAGCTTTAAGCTAACTAGGATATTGATGAACAACTTAACAGTTTACTAATACCGTGTAGATTTTGCGACATGCAATAAATGAAAATTCGTTTATAGACAGACTAACAAAACCCAGATGGAGCTCTACAATTTTTTTTCTTCCACTACCTAGTGTAGCCTAGGCACCATGCTATATATATATATACAAGACTTACTTTCCCCCCTTCTCCGCCTTCAACTTTTTCTGCCCCTCTGCCCAATCCCTCGCCACCTTCTTTGCCTCCTCCTCACTCTTCTCCCCAAATACATCAATTCCCCACCTCAGGGGATAGTTCATCCTGCCCTTCCTCTCCAGCGCCGAAATCTTCTCAAACGCCTCCTCCGGAATAACAAACTCCTCGAAGTTAGTGGCGATTCTCGCCGGCGTCACACTCTTTGGCAGCACGACAGTCCCGCGCTGGACAGCCCAGTTGACGAGCACCTGCGCGGGCTGCTTTCCGAGTTGTGAGGCGATCTCGACGACGAGGGGGTCGTCGACAACGCGGGGGAGGTTATAGATGTTGTTGCCGAGGGGGCTGTAGGCGGTAATGAGGATGTTCTGAGCTTTGCACCACGTGAGGAGCGGGGGCTGTTGTAGGTAGGGGTGGGCTTCGACCTGGTTTATGGCCGGGGGGATCTTTGCGCTGTTGTTTTTATCAGTGTCAGCTCCCATATCTTCGGGGCTTCAGAGCTTTGATAGAGCGGAGTGACTTACAACGCCAAAATCTCCTCGATCCTCTCTCTTGTAAAGTTACTTACGCCAATACTCCTAATTTTCCCCTCCTCCACGAGGCGCTCCAGCGCCTGCCACGTCTCCTTTATGGGAACGTTGTCGAGCGCGATCAGATTTGTGTCGGGCTCTGTCGGGAATATCTCGGGCGAGGAGACGAAGCCGACGGGCCAATGGATGAGATACAGGTCTACGTAGGTGAGTTGTAGGTCGAAGAGGGATTTGTTGAGTGCTTTTTCGACGTCCGCGGCGCGGTGGGCATTGTTCCAGAGCTTGGAGGTTATCTAGGAGGGGCTGTTAGTGCCGTGGGGCATATGGGGGCAGTGGGGAAGAGAAGAGGGGGGGGGGGGGGGGGGGAGTTACAAAGATTTTTTCCCGCGGGACGCCAGAGGCCTTAATACCAGCGCCGACTTCGGCCTCGTTGCCGTAGACGGAGGCGGCATCGATGTGGCGATAGCCGGTCTTGAGAGCGGTTTCGACGGCGGTCTTGACTTCGTTGGGGGCAGATTGCTGTGGTGTGTTAGCAGTTTGTTTATGGGGTAAATAGGGATGGGGAAAGAAGGGATGTTAGGGGCGGAAATACCCAGGTTCCTAGACCGATGGCGGGGATCCTGTACCCCGAGTTGAGGGTGAAGGTACGGCCGAGTGACATTGTTGGTGGCGTTTCTGGCTGTTGTAGTCGTTGTGGGTAATGATTAGAGTGCTGGTTTTTTGTCACTGACCTGGCTGGCTGGCTAGTGGTAGGGGAAAATATTAGGATTACCGAGTGTTTAGGAGGATATAAACAGGCAAATATATCACATCTTCCCCCCCCCCCCCACCCCCCCCACCTCAATATAAGTACCCCACACGCGATAACCCCAATCAAAGCCGAGGTGCTTGCTCCCCACCCCCATAGCTACCTGGCTACCAATCCACAAAACAGGAAAAAAGAATACCCGCCCCGGCTACATACCCTTACCCGGCTACTCTTCGGCCCACCAATCGGGGCCGCCAATTCCCCCCCCCCCGGTTCGCTACCACATCCGTACATGATTATCGCGGAAAAGCATCAGCACTGGGTGGTTTTCCGGTATGCAGCATATCCGGTACCGGTTGGGTTCCGGGTTTGTTGCCCATGGGTCTTATCGGCGAGTCATTAGTTAGTTGGTTGGAGTAGTCGGGTAGCTATGGTAGTGAGGATAGCAGCAGGAGCAGCAGGAGAAGGGAGAGGGGGGAAAGAGGGAGAGGGAGAGGGAGAGTAGGCTAGTAAGTGTATTTATTAATTTACTGTATTGCCGCGCAGTCTCGTTATTATTTCTTCAGTCTCCATCTCTCCATCTCATCTCATTACATACATCGCTCATCTCATTGATATCTGTGTCTGTTCTGCAGCAGCATTGAAGCTGCTACTACCGGTCTCCTCACCCCACACCCCCCCACTACCTTACAATCACGATGAGTTCCGCAACACTCGTGCTCCCCATGCCTACCACGCAAGACAAGCCCGTCTACGCCGCCTCAACCTCCAATCCTACCTCCCTCGAGGCCGACGAGATGGAGAGTGATGTGCTCTACACAATCAACGACCTCCTCGTGCACCGCGCCAGGACCGTGCCGGACGTGCCGCTAGTCTCGTATCCAGACTCCGAGAGCGGGCTGACGGACTATGTGTCCTACACGGCGAGGATGCTAGATGCCTTTGCGGAGGGGACGGCGAGGGCGTATCTGGGGCTTGGGCTGGTTCCTAATGTATGCTTGCTCTACTTATTTTGCCCCCGCACGAGGTACAATAGACCCTTTGCGCAGACGGAGCTGGCTCTAAATTCTACTTGTATGATTGGTTGATGGGAGGATCGGCGCCAATCAGGTTACCGGAATTTGGAGCTGGGTCTTTTGCGCAAAGGGCCTATTATATTTACCACTTGCTATATATATATATGAGTGTTAACATATTGAATTATACAGGATCCCTTCGATGGCGAGCGGTCAGTGGTGGCCCTCCTGGCGCCCTCAAACATCGACTACATAGCGACCCTCTTTGGTCTGCAGCGCCTCGGCTTCTCCGTGCTCTTACTCTCCAACCGCCTCTCCGCCCACGCCGTCTCGGCCCTCCTCACAAGCACGAAATGCACAACCATCATCACGACGCCCGCCTTTGCCCCGCTCCTCACCGCGCTCAGAGCAGCGAGGCCACTCCGCACATTCACAGTCATTCCAAAGAGCACCTACGCTGCCAAACAGCAGCCGCACCCGCAGCCCCGCTTAGCGCTCCACCGCTCGACGCCGGCTGAGGCGGCGAAGATCGCGCTCATTGTGCACTCCTCGGGCTCAACGGGACTCCCAAAGCCAATCTTCCAGTCCCATACGGCGTGCCTGTTCAACTACTCGTCCTCCTTCCCGCTCCGGGGCTTCATCACGCTGCCCCTGTACCACAACCACGGCATCTCCTCCTTCATGCGCGCCGTCTACTCGTCCAACGTCATCTCCTTCTTCAACCCCAGCCTGCCCCTCACCGGCGCAGGCCTGGCCACCGCAATGGAGCACACACGCCCGCAGATCTTCTACGGCGTCCCGTACGCGCTCAAGGTCCTCGCCGAGACGCCCCGCGGTATTGCAGCCCTGCGCTCGTGCCAGCTTGTTCTCTTTGGCGGCAGCAGTTGCCCGGACGAGCTCGGCGATCGGCTGGTGGCTGCGGGCGTCAACCTGGTTGGCCACTACGGCGCGACAGAGACCGGGCAGCTGATGACGTCGTTCAGGCCTGCGGGCGACAATGCGTGGAACTATGTGCGTGTGCCAAAGGTACTGGAGCCGTATCTGCTTATGGACCGTGTGGCAGGGAGCGATGTGTATGAGGTGGTGGTGAGGGACGGGTGGAAGGCAAAAGTCAGCAGTAACTCAGACGATCCACCGAATAGCTTCCGCACGAGAGATCTGTTTGTGAAGCATGCGACAATCGAGAACGCTTGGAAGTATCTGGGCCGCATTGATGACCGCGTGACGCTGGTGAACGGGGAGAAGGTGCTGCCTATCCCGATCGAAGGACGTGTCAGGGAGCATCCGCTCGTGAAGGAGTGTGTCGTCTTTGGAATAGGCAAGAGCGTGCCCGGAATCCTGCTGGTACCCAGTGAGCACGCCGCGGGCATGAGCGACGATGTAATCCGCGATAGTGTCTGGCCGGCAATCGAAGATGCAAACACGCGTGCAGAGTCGTTCTCACAAATCTCGAAAGACATGGTTGGGGTCATGGCCCACGGCGTCGACTACCCCAGCACTGACAAGGGCACCGTCATCCGCGCTGCATTCTATCAGCAGTTCGAGCCCGAGATCTCGGCCATCTATGCCGCGTTCGAGAACGCCGCCGAGGGCACACTAGTACTCGACATTCCGGGGCTCGAGGCATTCTTGCTCTCGTTGTTCAAAGAGACGGGTGTGGAGCTCGAGTCAACGACATCAGATTTCTTCTTGGCGGGCGTGGACAGCCTGCGTGCCATCAGCGTATGGAACAAGCTTAAGAGGACGCTCAGCTTCAATGGCAACAGCGGCAAGCTCTCGCAGATTGTCGTGTTTGAGCAGCCAAATGTCCAGTGTCTGGCGCGGTACCTGTATGCGCTGCGGACGGGCAGTGAGATTGATGTTGTCGACGACGTCGAGGTCATGAAGCGCCTGGTGGAGAAATACTCGGTCTTTGAACCGCATGTTCCCGGGAACGCCGTTGTGGATGGAGAGACAGTGGTATGTAAAAACCTGCAATTTCAATCATTACCTGTCGTTCGATCATTGACACTGAGCTAACGGATGTGGTTGGGGGATAGATTTTAACGGGAACAACGGGCTCCCTCGGCGCACACATCCTGGCCCAAATTCTGCCACTCAAGAGCGTGAAGCGCGTCTACTGTCTTGTCCGCGCCCCGTCCCCGGCTGAAGCACTAACCCGCGTCCACACTTCCCTCGCCCAACGCAGCCTCCAGCCCTCGCCCGCGCAGCTATCAAAGGTCACCGCCCTCCCCAGCGACTTCAGCCGCCCTGATCTTGGTCTCGACGCAGCCACGCTTGCACACCTCCGCAATACGCTCACGGCCGTGGTGCACAGCGCATGGGCCGTAAACTTCAACATGGGCGTCGCCTCGTTCGAAGCCCACCACATTGCCGGTGTCTACAACTTTCTCCGCCTGTGTCTGTCCGTGCAGACGTCGCAGCCGGCGCGCTTCTTCTTCTGTAGCTCTATCTCGGCGGCTGCTGGGACGCCGCTGCCGGCCCGGATCAAAGAGGCGCCGGTGCTGGAGCTGGCGCACGCACAGGGGATGGGTTATGCGAGGTCGAAGCTGGTGACGGAGAGGATAGTGGGTGCGGCGGCGGGTAGGACGGGTATGCATGCGAGAGTGCTGAGGATTGGGCAGATTGTGGGGGATAGTAAGGTGGGCGTGTGGAGTGGGACGGAGGCGATCCCGTTGATGATTAGGAGTGCGGTTACGTTGGGCGTGCTGCCGGACTTGGATGAGGTTTGTTTGGCCCCTTTGCTATTGTTTTTTTGGTATGTGGTGTGTGCTAACTCTGGCGATGATGATAGACACCGTCGTGGATGCCGGTGGATACAGTCGCACAGGCAGTCCTAGAACTATCCGGCTTCTCCTGCCCCCTCCCGCAGGACACACCCACCACCGTCTACCACGTCCTCAACCCGCGCGTATTCTCCTGGACGCACGACCTCCTCCCCGCACTCCGCGCCGCCGGCCTCGAGTTTAAGGTTGTCCCGCAGCGTGAGTGGGTACAGCGGCTGCGCGACGGAGACCAGGACCCCGTGAGGAATCCGACGGTGAAGCTGACGAGGTTCTTTGAGGACAAGTATGACAATGACATGCCGGGGAGGAAGGGGCTGGAGTTTGAGACGGAGGTGACGAGGAGGTGGAGTCCTGCGGTTGGTGGGGCAGTGGATGTGGTGGAGGGCGGGTTGGTGGAGAGGTTTGTAAAGAGATGGAAGGAGGGGGGGTGGTAGATGATGGAGGCGTACGTTTCTTTTGGACCTTTTTTTCGTTTTTCTTCCCTTTTTCATTTTATGTAGCGTAGGTTATAGGTTATCCACAGGGGAAGTATATTTTGGTTGAATTTAAGTGCGATAGGTTGTAGTTGCTTCTTCTCTTCTTCTATGTCGTGGCTATATAGAACTTAAAACGTAAGCGTTCACTCTCTCTACCGTTCCTGGTAACGAGTTATGTACAGCGCGAGGACGTAAATGACCGAGAGTGCGGCGTAGCAACGGGTTCGACCATAACCCGCTGGGCCACGATTATGAGTACAGCGACCACAATTGATTCTTTGAAGAGCTGATAATTTGTAGAATAGTTATTTAGTGTATAAAGAAAGAATAAATGACATTTAATATCCTGTGTACCAACCTCTTGCATTTATTACAGCCTCTATCCTCCTAGGCATACTTTCAACCTGCCTACCAAATAACTCATCAGGCAGCAGTTCCCAGCAATGAATAAGAGCTGCCTCCCTCCATGAGGGGGCTTAATTACTTTTAGGTGATCTAGCACCATATGTCAAATGGGTGGGGGGTAGTGTTAATGGCAGAGCTCCTTGAGGTGCACTACTCGAACATGCTCAATGGGATTTTAGATCAGGTGAATGAATATATTAATAGGCAGGCCAGTCCTCCAGAACATTCAACCCCATTCTCCTCCAACCATTGAGTGGTGATTTCGGCAGTGTGTATGTACCTTGGAATTATCTTGCATAAAGATTGACCTGATGCCCTTCTCCCGTGGCTCTGCTAAAAAAAATTGTGAAACCTTTTTTTGTTCTGATGGTTGCGGCGTTGCGGCGTTGCGCACTGTCGGTGATTTATGTCCTCGCGCTGTATGTATACATGTAGTTTGTCTTTTAATTTACGATGGTCTTTTTCTTTTCTTTTTCTGCAGTTATTTCAGAGCACGGCTTTATTTTTGAAAGCGTGTGGGGGGGGGGGGGGTCCTTCTTGCATGGGGACACCCCGTTATGGCCATAGACAGCATCATGGCACGGTAATTGTGGAGGAGGGGGGGCGGGGGGTATCAGGGTCAATGATCACAGCAGCGGCATGGTTTCCACTTGATGATCCAGGAAAACCAATTCTCTCGCGGAACGTGTGGGAAGTACAGCCACTCATCAAAAGTGTTCGTGATTCGGATTTAATGTGACATGTCCGGCTCAAGCCAGGAATCAAAGTGCCTATTGAAATGACTAAAATCTCAACACAGTAACAGTAAATGGTGGTCAAAGTCAATATTAGACATTCATGGTATTTTCATTCTCTGACACTCACTGGATTCAACTATATAGATACATTTTAGTTCCTCAAGTTGAGCGCAAAATCTGGTAAGCCACATTACGCACTGACCAACTTTGATGTGAATCACGAACACTTTTGATGAGTGACTGTATGTATGTAGCAAAATTAACCCTGGCATCTGTAGTTCATATGAATTCGCTAGAATAAAAAAAAAAAAAAGGAAAAGAAAAGAAAGAACAAAAACAACAACAAGCCCATCTAACCAAGTCCCAGTGAGGGGAGGGGAAACCACTACAGTTTCGCCCTTGTCCTCTCCTCCTCCTTGGCCCGCTCCTCCTCGCTCATCTCGATACACCTACCCAACAAAAAAAAAAAGGTCAGTCAGCTTATCTCAACCCCCAACGCCGCCCCCCAAAACAACACTAGTTCAACACGAAACCCACCTCCAAGCGCACGCCGCAAACGCCGGCACCCTGCTGCCGTACCCCTCCGCCTTTGCACTGCTCGCCTGTCCCCTTGCAACCCGCGCCCCAATCCCCTGCATGATGATGGCGTTCCTGACAAAGCCGAACGCATCGCCCCACAGCATCTCGCTCCGCTTGACCTTCCATCCGGAGGCCTCGGCGTACCACGATATTGCCTCGTCGCGCGTCGGCAGTCCGGGGGTGGCGCCGGGGAGGAAGCAGTGGACGTCGCCGCTCATGACGCTGACGCCGGCGGCGGCGGGGAGGAGGAGCTGCCAGGGGAGGAGAAGGTTTGCTAGAACGATGTTAGTGGCATGCTCAATTTGCAGGGAGGGTGGGGGGGGAAGAGCGCACCAAGGTCGCTGAGTGGGTGTCCTATTGTTGAAAGTTCCCAGTCGAGGATACCAATCACATGGGGTTCTGTTGGGTGAAAGACGAGGTTATCGATCTTGTAGTCACCGTGGATTACAGCGCTCCGGTCTTTTGGCTGCGTCGTGCTAAAGAACTTCATCTATGCTCCCCCACCCCCCAAACCCACATCAGCCCAACCCATTTCCTGCCAAACACCCCCACAATTCCGGGAGAGAGGGAGAGGAAAAAAAAGAAAGAAAAGACAAACCATCTCCTCAAACCTCGGCACCTTCCCCACCTCCTTCCCCGTCTTGACATCCTTCGTCGCCGCCTGCGCCGCCTCAATGGTCGACAGCGTCTTGACCTGCCGGTCATAGAACCCACTCGGCCGCCCAAAGCTCCGCAGCCCCTCGTTCGCTGCGGGGTCGATCGCATGCAGCTTCGCCAGTGTCGTGATTGCGCTCTTCCACATTGCCGCCCTCGTCTCTGCGGCCACGCCAGGCAGCGACGGATCTTCGAAGATGCGCCCGTCGAGGTACTCCATTATCTGTTCGCCCCCCCCCCATCCCCCCCATCATGTCAGTTATGCGCCCATCCCGTGTGCGTCAATTGTAGGGCAGGAAGGCAGATGGGGCATATAAGGCAGGTGAGGCCACACACGTAGAAAGCACTCCCCAGCACCCCCGCGTCCTCACACAGACAGTGCACCTTTGGCGCCGGGACGTCGGCGCCCGCCATTGAGAGCGCCTTGAGCACCTTGTACTCGCGCTCGACCTGGTGTGCCGTCTTGCTGAGGAGCTGGCCGGGCGGCTTCTTGCGGAGCACATACTGCGCGCCGGCGCCTGTGGGCGTGGATGTGGATGTGGATGTGATGAGGTATGTTGGGTTTGACTGACCGTAGCCGAACTGCTGCGCGGTGAGGGGGGTCTTTATGTGGGGCGCGTGGGCCTCGAGGTAGGACTCGAGGGAGCGGAGGTCGATGGGGTGACGGATGGGGCCGGCCATTGTGGGGTGACTTGTGGGGTGGTGCTGTGGGGCGGGGGGGGGGAGCTGGGAGGTTTTGGTGTTTTGTAGATGCCCGTGTGTAGAGCTGGAGGTGCCGAGGTTGCGGCTGAACAAGTACCGTCTACCGAGGTATGGATGGAGGAGGATCTGCACCGGGATCTGGACGGCGGGGGGGAAGGAGAAGAAGAGCTGCACATGGGGCCGAGATATCTACATGTGGGCAAGTTGTGTGGTGTATTGAGCTGAAATAGTAGAGGCCTGGCCTGATTGGTGGAGGTTGTCCAAACAATGTTGTAGCAGTTGTTCCCATCACTCCTGTAGTAGTTCTTCAGCCAAACAGGACCAATCAAACAAGGTCAGATGCGACCAGTATACATGTATATATATAGATTGAGGCTAATAAACCTGTGAATTCAGTTACTTCTTGGTCGTAAGGTAGCGATCAAAGTCTACTGTCCTTTCATCACTTTTAGAACAGGATCCAAAACAATCACAACACATGCATGTATAAATAAAACGTAAACTGTAGATTTTGGGGAGGCCGGAAGAATCTCAACGAAGAAAATAACAATGATGAGATCTTGCTATGTCTGTCTGTCTGTCTCTGAGTGCGTATATATTATACATGTATATATATACATGTAGTACTTGTTCTTATGTTATAATCAAGACCGCATAGCAGCAACTGTTCGCTATCTTGCGTCTTCTTCTTCTTCTGCTGCTGCTGCTTCGTGATCACTCATGTATTCAGCAAAAGACATGCATGTAAACAACACAAACCAAACACAGCTGCAATAAAAGGCATATCCCCCAACTCCCATTATATCTAGGCTACGAACATGTAATTAAGCGAGATACATGTATCTATTAAAGCCCGGGGAGATGTATGTACATGTATGTATTACATGTATGTATGGAAGCACTAGTGGCAGCTTGGATCCTTGCATAATCCCACGAAGCTTAATCACTAGTTCAACTTCAACTTCAACTTCAACTTCAACTTCAACTTCAACTTCAACTTCAACTTCAGCTTCAGCTTCGATTCTTCCATGATGACAAGGAGTCCTCCATCATTCCAACCTCCTACAGGCTCATCGAATATCACATCGAATATCACATCTTATCCAAATATCATCTTCACTGCTCCACACATGCACGTACCGGGTACACTTTTTTTTATTTCTCTCCCAATTCAGGGCCTATGTAAGAAGAAACTAACTAGAACATTTGCCCAAGGCAATTATCAATCTCATCACCGTGACCAGTGACGGAAGAGGCATCGACGTCATTTTTGGCTGTATCAACAGTATCCCCCCCAGCCTTATCAACGCTCTCGCCCTCGTTCCCATCACCATACCAGACACACCCCCACTGATCGTCATCGTCATCGCCAGCCTTGAAGCATCGTTCCCAAAGCATGTGGACGCGGGCCTCGAATCCACTGGCGGATGATTCTGATGCCAACGAAGAAGCTTTAGACCGCATGCTTGTTGGCGTCGCCGCCAAAGGTAGAGAAGGCTCTTCCGGGTGGTATATGGGCAACGGGTAATAAGCCTCTGACGGGTAATACCCTGCTGGGTAGGGGTGCATTAGGATTCCAGAGGGCGCTGTCACAATCTGATCAAGGTCATCATTCAGATCAGGCTCATCATCAATGGTATCTGGCAGCGAGACTGGCGGGCTAGGGGCAGGCCTGGGCCTTTCGAAACATCTTGGGTCGCCGTTGGGGGGTTCCCAGCCGAGAACTTCTGGAGTGGTTAGCTTTTTCTCTTCTTCTTCTTCTTCTTCTTTTCACGGCAATTAATGTTAGGACACAGTGTGATAGACCTACCCGGATAGAATCCTCGAACCGGGACTGGTTGAAACGGGATTTTTTGAACCAGGGCTTGTGAAACCGGGGCTCCTGGAATCTCTCTGGGATCTGTATTCGATTTTTTTCCCCCCTTGATCAGCTTCTTGCCATTTAACACTCCCTTTTGGTAACGCGATCAAGGAAGGACTGGGAGTGATTTCTTTTCTTTCTTTCTTTTTCTTACCAGGGACACGGCCAACTCCAAGGCTACCGAGTCTGCCAGCACCCGCTTCTTGGTCTATCTTGCGAAGTTCATTGATAGCAGTTATGGCCCGGGTGGTGGCGTGTGCGAGCTCCACAAGCATGCGGCTGTCAGACTCATTTCCGACTCGAAGACAGAGCTTGCCTAGACTGTAGACTATTTCTTTTTGGTAGAACAAGAGGTGCTTAAAGACTCTGTCGTTGTCGGCCATGGCTAATAGATCGAGGTGAGTGGAAGGTGAGGTGTGGTGATATGGGTTGCTGTGGAGAGCACGGTTTGAGAAACTTGGGGGGGGGGGGGGGAGAGAAATGGGTTTCTTGGATATGGGTGGTGTGAAGGTGCTGTGGGGAGATGAAGAAGAAGAAGAAGAAGAAGAAAAAGGAGAAGAAGAAGAAGAAGAAGGAGAAGGTTTGTAGATGGTAGGAGGAGGAAGACTGGTACGAGATGGAGGAAGGGAGAAGAGGAGGAGAGAGATTGTTATGTGGTGGTTTGGTTTCTTGCAATGAAATGTTGGTCAACAGAATCCGCTGCCCACTGTGGGAAATCTTGGCCACAATGGAACAACAGGCCTGCACAGTGCGGAGGGAAGCGGTAAATCTTTTTACAGATTGGACAGCAGGAATTTACTCGTTCCTGGCCACAGAAACTTACAGCGAGGCGGCACTTCTAGGGACCTAAAAACCCTCGAAACATCAGAACCCTACTCTTCTTTCGATCTTGATAGGAGGAAAAAATGACGAGGACTCTGCCTGCATGCCTTTCCCTTCCATTAGATACCCCGCCATTATTACTCTGTGTGGGTAGGCTTTTTCAAATGACAATTATCGTGGCTTGCCAAGACCGAGTGCTCATTAGTGACGCCTTTTTACCTCAGGGCCAGGGTTTGTTGGCGTACCTTGGCAGCGAGTGCTCCTTAGTGACGCCTCCCACAATGTGCTTCAGAGCGAATTTCCATGTGCCAAGACGTGCACTTGAGACTGGTGGTTAGGGCTAAACCGCGTGCTTCATAATGGAGCATGCGGTTAGGCTACCAAACAAATTGGGAATGTTTATTGATAGATTGAAGATTGAGATGGTTATTAGGGGGAGGCAGAGTGTTGAGAGGAAGCTTTTCTATGAATTGTATCATGGAGTTTCTGTTTATAGCCTGTATTTTGGGCGCTGATCTTCACCTAAGAATGCACCGCTCAAGATGTCAAACAGCAAAAAGAAACGTATGCTCAAAGGGTGACGAGCCTTTTATTTAGAAGATATACAGGTTACAATACATATATGGAGGCACGAGGTAAACAGGAGATGGCTATGGAGTGGGGGAATGGGCCTTCACGTTTGTAAGTGACAGTGGGCAGGAGCACATTGTGGGAAGGACACGTCGTGCGTCTCTCCAAACAAAATGACCCACAGAGGTTCCACCGTGGGGTAGGCGTGGAGTAGAATGGGAGCCTGATAATAATAGCAGTCACTAACTTGTACTTACTCGCGCACAATCTCTAATCTTTTCCTTTATAAACCCCCGCTCATCTCCTCTCCTCTCCTTCCTTCCCTCCTTCGTACTCAGTCAGTCTCTCGTCTCTTGCCTCTACCATTCACTCTTGCTGCCCTTCTTTTTCTTGTCAAGGTTTGCCTACATTCTTGAGCTCTATTCGGGCTTTAGGATTTGGCAGGCTTGACAAGAAAAAGGGACGCAATGACAATGGGCTGGACAAGAGGTACGAGCACGACTATGCATCCCCTTTTCCCCCAGTCCCTTCCATCCACACTCCTTTCAAGTGGGGATAGTTGTGCCCTCCCTCTCATGGACCGACCGCTCCTTGCGTGCCTTCTTTTTTTTTCCCCTTCCTTTTCTCTATCTTTGTGTTTTGTTTACTTACACACTAGTAGAGAACCGGAAACCAATAGAAGATAGGCAGAGGAGCTGGGATATGGGAGAGGGTACGATTCGGTTTGTCCCTATTGGTTTGGATCGGTCATCACTTCCGCCCCCCTTTTTGTTGTTTTCGTCCTTGATATATTCCCCTCGGGTGATCGTCATGAAGGTTGAAAACAACAAAAGGTATGCGGAGTGGGATGATCATCGGCGGTGGGAAATGATTATGGGCCGTTTGTTGCTTGCGTTCCTTCTTTTTGTTTTTGATTTCTCTATTCTCTGTGCTCGCACACGGGCCGCTGGAGAGAAACGGAAACAAACAGAAGGAAGGTAGAGAAGCTGGAATAGATAGAGAGGGTGCGATTCGGTTCGCCCCTTTTGATTTGGATCGATCATCACTTCCGTCCCCTTTTTTTGTTGTTTTCGTCCTTGATATATTCCCCTCGGGTGATCGTCATGAAGGTTGAAAACAACAAAAGGTATGCGGAGTGGGATGATCATCGGCGGTGGGAAATAATTATGGGCCGTTTGTTGCTTGCGTTCCTTCTTTTTGTCTGAATTTTCCCACTTTTGTGTACGCGCATAGGTGTCGAGATACCAAATGGATAGAAGAAAGGTAGTAAAACTAGGACTGAGGGTGCAATTCGATTCGGCCCTTTGGTCATTACTTCCGCCTCGTATAAATAAAAGGTGACGACCCCCACGGACAGTACAGATTGAGGTATTTCTACATGGCGATGCGAGTAGGGGCTAATTAGATAGAGAAAGAGATTAATATTATAAGCCTTTTAATCATTTTTTACCTAATATCCAGACGCCTTTTTTATTTTTATTTTTTTTTGTGCTTCTTGCTTGGTGATACCCAAAACGCCTGTCAATCATAATAAATCACTCGCTTTATATACTTTACTTGGCAACGTTTGGCAACGGAAACCACCCGCTTTATCCCATGGTGGGATGAAATTGTCAAAGTTGCGACCTCCCTTTTCCAGCCTTCACTAGCCTAGTGTGGTAATTCCTAGAAATTCTTGATTGGCTCTGTCCCGTAAAAAGCAAGATAATTTCTTCTCTAAGTCGTGCACGGTCCAGGTCGCAACTTTGACAAGTTTCATCCTACCATGGGATACATGTATGCTTTGCTTGGCAACGGATATTGTTTACGCAAGTAGCCGGAATTGTGGGGAAATATATACTGATACACCGAACTTGAGAGTATAGTAGTCACTAGGAGGTTTCCAACTCAATGTTTTTTTTCTTCCCGGTGAAGTTTTCACCACAGCATTGCGGCCTCATCGTGGGGTTACGTCTAGCTAATATACGGCCGGAGGTCCGAGGTTGGCAAACAATCAACCAGACAAAACGAACATCAAGAATCGATGATTAAACATAAGGTGTCTATCTAGATCTCCTATCTGCTGCTTTATGGTCTGTACCTAGATCTCTACCAGCACAACCTCAGTGTGTGTGTGTTGTGATTTCGACTTCATTTATCTGGCCACTGTGAGCACGCCGCTAGTACTCCTTACACAACGGTACGTGAAAACAGAGGAAGAGAATACAGGTTAGCGCGTGTATCCTTTTTATCACATGTAGTCTTCATATTATACCCCTCATTGTTACATGGTGTATCTAGGCTCGTCGATCGCCCCCCCAAATAACCCCCCTACTTCCATCCTTCCAGGCTTGCTGCTAAGTAGGGGCAGGGTCCGAGACTACAGTCTCGGGAATGGGGGTAAAATTGTTACAGTATTGAGTCAAGAATACTGGATTAAACCAGCATCGTAAGTAGAATACCATATCGATGCCTTATCATTAATATCGTATTCTTACAGCATCACTAGCGTATGGACTGGAATACGGTAGTGAATTTCTGCTCCTTTCCGGCACTCATGTATGTACCGGGGTTCACCTAAAGTCTGAAGAATCTGGTAAGATGAATACCCCTGTTTTACAGCAAAACCAACCGATCGAGTTCCTCAGACTTATGCTGAACGTCCGGTACATGTAATGTTGTACCGTTTTGTGTGCCAAGCCTGGGGTTACCCACAGCCTTCGTCTTCCGTGCCTTCCACATGTACAGCGATGGGTAATAAGTGATGGAACGCCCTGAGGTTCGGTTATGCCTACAAGCACCGTATGTTGGTGGCGTTTTACCCAAAACAGGTATCGCTCTGTCTCGGGGCGTTCCATCACTTATTACCCACCGCTGTACATCCTCCACCCTCTCTAAGCCTTCCACATTCTCTACACCCCCCCACATCCTTCGTCTTTTGTCTCGTCAATACTGACCCAATCTCATCGGTGGGTACCTCCCCCCCATTAGAATCTCTCAAACTCTTTTCTAGTGGCAGCGCTACTGATTTTATGACATTTAACGAGTAGGAAAAATCTACCCGGGTATAAATAACATCGACAGAATCAGTCCCGGTCCCATGATAATTACAGACCACACATTAACGGGACTGGCGGTGTCAGGGGCGCCTCTGGGGCTTCTATGCCCCAAGGTCAACAAATGTTATTGTGCCTTGGAAGAATTTGGGATCAACACATATACTCCGGGTCCTTGGGGTGGGGTGAGGTGGGTCTCTTCTTCTTTTTTTTCTTCGTTTAACCCATTAATTGCATGCAGACCTTAGTCTACGGCAATGGGAGGTGGGGGTTGTCCGTGCTTGGAAACAATAGGCTACCCTAATTGACAGTGATTATACAGTTAATTGACAAGTGAGTGGTATATAGTACGACACTTGAGTATAGAAATGCAATTTCGCGGGGATGGTATAGAAGGGCCGGGGTTGACTGGAAGTACTACTATGGACCTTCTTCGGCCCGGTTTGCACTGATATCATATTAGCATAGGTGCATACATGTACGTAGGTATACGTACTACTACGATCGTTTCGCGACCATTTTGTGTGTGTAGAGATTATGAATTACTGATCAACTTATAGGTCGCTACTTGTTGTTTCTCTGTATATTTTTCGGGACCTCAGTATCAGGTGGTCTGCCTTGAGAGCAAAGTGTAGACCGAAAATGGTAGTGTTCAGACGGCCACCCGTTATGCCAAAGCATTACCGAAGGGTCTAGTTATCGGTTTTGTTCAGCTTTCGCTCTACTCAAGTAATAGCGTTATGCACTGTGGAGTCATTCTCTTGGGAAAGATTGCGATCGGTACAAAATATTATCTATCCTCTCGATCCCTGTTCAGCAGGTCTAAGTTTTGCAATTTGGCCGATATGCGTCTATCCTACTGTCATCTCTTGCCGAGTAAGAAGACCTAGCAACTATTTAATAGCCTGATAGATAGAACGATGACCATCGGAGAGAAGTCCGTAGCACACTATTGGGTACTCTGCTCACCTCAACTCGGTTATGGCATATTAGCGAGAGAGATAAAGAGTTTCTATTCTAATGTTTAGTATTTAGCTGGAAAGGAGCTTTTCATAAATATTCTCCGGAGTTTGCCGGCGCTAACTAACAACTACTAATCTACATGTATGCGTGTGCAGGAATGAGTTGCATACATATAAGCTATCAAATCGAATTGGCTCCTTTACAAGGGCGACAACGAAAATCGCGACCGATAAACAAATGGATGGGTTGGGTAGAATGATATAAGGCAGTGCGATACATGTGATACATGTGCTACACGTGCTATATATTGGGTAGCGAAAGAAGGTGTGTGGGGAAATCATGTCAGGGGGCAAGTGTAGTAATCAGTGATTATTCCTATAATCACAAGCAGTCACTCGGTACTCTGGTCAAGATGTGTATGTATTACTTTTATAAACCCCCAACTCCCACAATATGGCACGAGATAGTGGTACCTAGCAGCCAAGAAAACCTACAGCCTCATGCCACCAAACCTCCACTTGTCATATCCATCGGGACACATCCCGACCCTTCCTATTTCTCCGTCCCTCCCGTCGATCTTTCATCCGTCCTCCCTTTTCCGAACCGTGAGATTCACTCATCCAGAAGTATAGTCTAAATCCATGATCTAAGCACGTTCGCTGACCGCTCGATACAGGTACAAACTTGAACACACGAACGCACAGGCTTCTAGAATCACCAGACAGGGGATCGGATGAGGGTTTCGGTGAATCCACCCTGGACAGGCAAGCTTGATACTGGGTATATCCACGGTCATCATCAGTTATCCATCATCAGATTCGAAACCGTTACTCTCCTACTTGGAGACCCTTGTAGTAATCATGGATTTACTCGTCCCTGGATATAATCGGTACCTAGGACGTACGCACGGAGGTTTCTAGGGATTACACATTGACTTGATTCAAGGGCACCAATTTTGAGCTAAATACGTGTCATGAACGGCTGGAACTCATGTTGGGTGCTCTTAAGTGTTGCATTGTCTACAAGATCAAAAAAAAAAAAACATGCCATTATTCCAAATTTAAGGGGGGGCTCGGAGACATTTAAATCTGGGCTCGTGATACCAGCAAATGTTCCTCTTGCATGTCATACTGGTCATCAGCTTTAATTCTCAAATTGTTAGGCTGAAAGCTTCGACTGTCTGTTTTTATTTCAAAGCCAGACACAACGTCAGTGTCGACGTAATATTTGTCAGTAGGGGTACAATCATAAACCCAAAACGCGGATGGCTTCGCTCGGGAGCTGAAACAAAACCTGAGATTTTAAGTATGCCCTTGACACGGGTGCTAGATACAAGCACTGCCTTGTAATTTCTGTTTCGAGCATTGACGGATACCACAACAAAGGTTTCCTTGGAGAGATCTGTTGATCAGACTTCTAAGTGCATGCCGACAGCAGATATCAAAATGGCTTTCGCCTATCAGCTGCTGATTATGCCTATTTACAAATGATCGAAAGCTTCCTTTGATAGATCTTTTTTCGTTTGTTTAATTCATTAATTACATGCAACCTTTTCCTTTGATAGACCCCATTAGTCCATTCTACTTATTGCCTTTCCACTAAGATCCCTGGAGTACATATACCCAGCTACCTAAAAGACGCACGTATTATGCTTCTGAAATATACCTATACATATAACGGGTACCGTTAAAGAGCTCACAATCTTTAGTTTCATAAGTGGCACTTCAAAGAAATTCAGTACTACGACATTGACAACAAGTTCTTGCGGACTGAACATACATCTATCTCACCCCCCGGTTATGATGTAACAATAACAGTAACCATGCATATTGTAAGTCATTCAAAGAGTCAAGTGGTGCATATGAATCAAAAGGAATACGACATAGACTTAGCGAGAGGAAGGCTAATCCCACGAAAGACCGTAGGATCACATTGAGCACACTCATCAATGACAGAGGTGTAGGATTCGACCACCCTTCGATATTCTAGGCCGGGAAAAAAGGACGGAAAATTCGAATGGGTGGCACGTAGCTGGTACATCTGGCCATCACGCAAACCCCGTACCGCCGAGCTAGGTATACAAATTGAAAAGAACTCAAAACTACATCATCTAAAACATGGCCAACGATATTTTCTCTGGCTACTAGCACTGGTGCCCAGTCGGTCTGATTACTTGGCCCTTGAGCAGATCCAGAGTTTTCGATCATTTGCACCCTTGAAATCAAGATTTCCGAGACTAGAGTACAATGCTGCATAGGATGCCTGCCACCTTACCCTTTATAGAATAATTAGTAGTGTTTGTGAGTTCGTTAGATTTCGGTTGGGTCGGCTCAGGAGTCGCTTCCCTTGATGCCGGGTCTGATGTCGCGTGGGTATGGCGAAGCTTCCATACTTATTCAGCTCCACAATTTGCGCACCTACATACACAGATCTCAGCTTTGCAGCACTCACTTAGTAAAAATTATACGACCTTATCGCGAAATTTAAAGATCCCCTATTACCAATTTTCTCCCCTTTTTTTCCTGCTGTTGCTCAGTTTAGAGTATTACTGCCACTCTAAATTAGAGAGCTAGTTATTAGATGGGATAGTTTCATGAGGAAACCAAGGATAAAGCCTGCATCCATGCAGAGTTCTAGGTGGTAGAAACTACGACGCTGCCACAACCGAGGGATCGTATTCTTTCCCAACAGCAGTGTGTATGCACAATTAGTCTCGGTTCCCTAAAGCAAGATCTAACACAGGAAGATTTGCCGATAGCACATGCGCTTTAAAACACAATGGAAAATTGATACCTATGAGGACTCCCCAAAAGCCTCCGGTGGGGGTAGGTGGTAAAATAATACTGAAGAAAGCGATCTGATCGCCATCCATCACTCTAAGCTGAGTGCGTGCACAAGTAGGTAGATAGAGTATGGCGGGAAAAGAAAGAAAGGATAATGCAGATGATTTTAATTGTGTCTGAACATGCAGTTTAGGCGGTAGGGAGTATTCTAGACTATGTACGAGCTTACGATGGCACTAGTTATGCAGGTTCTCCAGCTTCTTAATTCAAGACATTCCTCTTATGTTCCCTTGCAGTACCGGGTAGCATTTGTTGATGTTTCCCTGGAAACTTTACCCATTGTACGCCAAACTCAGTTCCAAGTATTCATGGCCCGTAATCGCTCCCACGGGATGGCCGGGAGAGCGGGCACATCTTTTCTAAAGTACCTACTCTATACAATTTTCTGTAGAATTTCCACGCGCGCCGCCCCCCCCCCCCCCTCCTCCCATGGCCTATCCATCCCTTCATCCCTCCATCCATCCCAGCTTTGTATCAAGATATTGGGCTAGTTAGCTATAAGCAACTAATAAACTAAGTAAGCTGCTGTCCATATATGTAGCTCCATGGAGCCCACCACCCACTACTACTACTGCTACTACTGGTCACCGAACCAATATCTATCATTCCACTACCCCCCCTCCCTCCCTCCCCCAGGCTTTGAGATGGGCCTTTGCACATCCGCCGACTCCTCTACCGCCTCATACTAAATCTGCCAGTTCGTCGCTCTTTTGCTATTTCGAGGGAGGACGCCCGCGATCGGCAGTGCACTTACCTTTGTAACGCTATATATATATTGGAAGGATTACATATATTCTACAACTTATATTATAATAGGATCACTGATATCGATACAAAGAAGAAGAAGATTAAGAACGAAGAAGAAGAGGAAGGGAAGAGGAGATAGTGCCGGTATCTATGGCAACGACGACGCATATTCCAAACTATGTCAACCCAGAAACAAGAGTGCCCGAGCTGCTGGGTGTGCAGATTGGGCTGACAGTGCTGGCATTCTTGATTGTGATGGCGAGGGTCTACACGAGGGCGAAGATTTTGAGGTTCTGGGGGACGGATGATTTGGCGATTTCGGTGGCTATGGTGAGTTGAATATCTTTTCCTTTTCTCTTTATGACGTAGTGGATTACTTTTTTTCTTTTTGGTTGGAGAGACTAATTTTTGGATCTATGGTAAAGTTGCTTGCGGTGATTGAGACTACATTAGGGTGTATGGGTATGTGATACTATCTCTATTCTACCCAGTGGCGCGGATTGGGGATGAGTGGGCATGAAGCTAAGAAATGATTGTTTTGCAGCTACACGATACGGCACAGGACTTCACCTGTGGGATGTTCCGCCAAACCTATCATTGGCACCCTCGCTCAAGGTACACATCGCACATGCCCGGATCCCGCTGTCAATCATCCCCACTTCCCCTTCATTTCAACGAGAATACTAACAATGTACTCCAATAACCGCAGATGTCATTCGTCGTGCAGATCCTCTATATGCCCATCCTGCTCATGACGAAGCTCTCCATCCTGCTCTTCTACCGCCGCCTCTCGCCCAACGCGCAATACATACGCATCCTCAAGATCGTCATCGGGCTCTCGATCGCCTTCGGCATCGCCGTGACGTGCGGCGATATATTCCAGTGCAGGCCAGTCGCATTCGTCTACGACACCTCGATCCCTGGCGGAAAGTGTATTGACCAGATGGGCTTCTTCAAGAGCACGGCCGTCATCAATATCGTGAATGACTTTATAGTGTTTGCGCTACCGCTACCGACGCTATGGAAGCTGAAGATGCCAATGGCGCAGAAGTTGGCATTGGGGTTTATTCTGGGCCTGGGGGCGTTGTGAGTATTGTTCTTTGCTATTGCGATGTGGCTGCCTGAGTGCCGGAAATTTGGGAGGCGAGGGATAAAGTTGCTAATGTGGAGATATTGGTGGTTGTAGTGTCTGTATTGCAAGTTGTATCCGTCTTAGTCTTTTGTTCCGTCTTTCTCAACAAGTGGATGTGACCTGTAAGCCGATACCCCTTCAATTAATTCGCAGTGCAAATTATCCTCATATATATTTCCCGCAATTACTATACTCACACCCCCGCAGGGCACGGCGTTGATCTCTCAAATTGGTCCTGCATCGAGTACAACATCGGGATAATCTGCGCGTCGCTCCCGGCACTCAAGCCCTTGATGGGCCGACTGCTGCCCTCGGTGTTCGGTCGGACAAAGACGGGCAGCAGTGGCATAAGCGGCTTCAGCGGCGCCGCAAAGAAATCAGGCAACATGTATGCGCTGGGGTCACTTAGCGGCGGAGGGGGAAATGCGAAACCAGAATTTGGCCATGGGGTTGCAATAACGTGCCGTAAGTCCGATGAGGAGAACCTTCACCACCACGGCCACAGTCACACGACGAAGGACAATGAGAGTGAGGAGCACATTATCGGTTACGGCCCGAATGGGATTACGAAGACTATGGATATCACGGTCGATGTCGAGGAGCACGGGGAGAGCGTCTCCACGATACAGAGCGGGCGCCGGATATAGCTTGCCGCGGCCGACGTTGCTTAAGATTGCATTGTTTGGGAAAAAAGAGTACTTGGGAATTGGTTTCTGTTCCCGCAACCCTTGAGCCAGAAGCTCAACATTATGATAGGAAACCTCCCCTTTAGGTCTGAAGGAAGATATATTGGGTGATCCTTTTTCTTCTTGTATATATGAATAATCTACTTTGTTGACAATTCTCTTCGGGCTAGACCATGCTTGACGCAGTAGGTCGCTCTATATGTATGAAAGACAAATATATGTGTAATTGGCTCCAATGGGCCATTCTTACGTCTAGTAAGTAGAGTACCTACTAACTGAGAACTCACTGTTTAATGGACCACCCTGATCGAAATCTTGAACAGCTAGTGACAGCCTCGGCCGATGATGATTTCATGAATTCAATAGCGTGAAATTGATGGAATTGTCAATAGAAACTCTCATGATGACCTGACTTCAAGTATGGCTTTTTCGTGGCTCGACTACTCTACTTTCGTCAAGAGTCTTCTTCAGAACCCGTCGGTAAAGCATACCAGAAGCATGCACCAACAGCAAGAGCTAGATGTAGTGGGGCGTACACGCAGATAAAACCTTGCTGATGGGGAGAATCAGTGGCACCAGAAGGATCCACATATTAATTTCGATGTTTACCGCACTACCTAAAATACTGCATTTGCTATCCTTGATATACAGCAGAGGAATGCTGATGTGGAGATAATGGTTTATTGTTTGCGCGGTTTCAAGTAGGTTCGTTTTTTCTGAGACATCTCTGTGCGTTTTTTCCCTCTGTTTTCCCCGGGAAATATTTAAAATAGTGGTGGTCATGACGAACACACCTAACCACTCTTAATTTCGTAGCGTTTCCGAACACGGCTGCTATTGCATGACATACAAAAAGTGGATTTCGCGCTTTTTTTGTATGGTATGCAATAGCAGTCGTGTCCGGAAACGTCATGAAATTAAGAGTACCTGCCGAGACAGTAAGTACTATACTTCTCATTGCGTACCTATAAGATCCCTTGTAAGAAAATCTAGCTTAAAGCACACACACACGCCATGTCTTATAGATCCAGAGCAACTATGAAGTAGGTATGTCCATACTTAGGTCCTACGTGGCTAAGATTGCGGGTCATTTCCTGCTGCGTAAAAATGAGCCCACCTCCTCTCAGGTAGAGTGCAGTAGAATGCCTTTGAAAGAAGACGGTTCGGATCCACCGAAAACGCCACAGCCCACAGAGCCAAAGACTAGCACTAGTACAGCGATGGGGAAAATTATGGTAAGAGTCCTATTGGCCAGGGCAGCCACCTAAACCCTGTTTTTAGACCACTGCTTCCATGCATATAAACGACCTGAGACATGTGCACCCCGCAGGGTCTGAGAGCGGGCTTAGAATCCTTATTAGAAATTCCATTTTAAGCCTAGTGGTGGTAGTTCGTGGTATCCTAGCATATCTGCTAGGCCTTAATAATTTGGTTTTTGTATGTAGCTTAGTGCTCTAGGTATTCTATCAGTATCAGGGAGAAAAGTGGACCAGGGTAAGCAATAATTTGTGCAGATAAATGATAAATTGGGACAAAATCGATGGTTTGTACTAGGGTGTAGCGAAAAGTGATCAGAATCTGATAAGTGAATGCTGCGGTGAATACGTGTATTTGTCTTATCAGATTCTGATCACTTACCCTCAACACCCTGTACACACCTACCAAGCTGTCATTTGCCCCGCCTTCTCGGAACTTCGGAACCTTCTATTATCTACCTGCCGTACTATGCAGAGTTATATGCACGATGCGATGTCTCCTCAGAGTAGAACATGAGAGCGCCACCAACGGCAAACTACAGTAAGTCGTGCCCTAGGGCCCGAGCCCAAGCTATCGGGACTAATAACGCCGTTCCCTATGTAGAGCATATATTTACCGGTCGCGAGAAGAGAGGCGTAGAGTTAAAACCCTTTGAGAGGTATCGGTCGGTTGTGTGTCTGCTGGGACATACATAGCCCACAGGTGAATCTGAAAAGTAAAATGAAGTCTGCTCGGAAGGGATACTCCGTCGAGTGGAATCCTGGTAAAGTTTCCTGTAGTGTAGGCACAATTCAATTATTAAGGTACCTACATCTAAAAGAGGGCTCTCTGCAGGCAGGGTGTGGCCGCACACACATATGACTTGATAGATAACCGGTTTGGACGGGGGTGGGTCCCTTGGCAAATATATGTACCATTCACTCTAGAGCATGTAGGTACTTTGTACATAGTAAGGTGCCAGATACTTCACATATCTCAGAATACTCGCAGTGATAAAAGGGTTATATGAATTGTATGTACCAACCCCCAGCTTCTTCAGTCATGTTCATTAGGAACATATAATGCGCGCATTCAATCGCGATCTTCTAGGGCCAGGGCCTAGGGAGATGCCGTCGTTCCCACCTGTCAATGTACTCAACACCGTGACAGCTTAATTCCAGACCCCCAATGACGGGTTCCGGGACATCTAAAGCTTCCGTACCACTATTGCAGAAAGGCTTTCCCGCGTAGAATTGAGAACATTACGCATGCCAGAACGCCACAAATGATTAAATAATGGGGGGGGGGGGGGGTCGTACCACATTCTGACGCTTATGGCGTCTAGAAGATGCTCTGTTCACGATAGTAGAAATATGAACCCATCGCTACCCCTGTTAATCGAAATTAAAAGCACATTTCTGTATTAGCAGATGCAATTATTACCAGGGGAACCATACCATCTACTCGTTACCGGTGTGGTAGCAACCAGATTCACGACAAGGGGGTGTGAATACACATGTAGGTACGGGGTGGATACCACTCACTGCTACTCTTAGACTACAGTACCACCCATACTTTACCTGAGCTTCTCGTAGCGAGCAGTACCGAGGATGATGCCTTGTACCAAAAGGTGATAGCTAGGGAGCAGTTAGGGCTTCAAAGGAATCCGGCAGTTATCCCTGCGCACCCGCTCTCTCCCCACGTGGAAAACGCGCGTGGCCGGCCTTGTAGAACCAGTATATATTCTTTAAGATCTTCCACATAGATGAGAGCTCTCTCCATCCACTGCAAACCGGTTCAATCATTTGCAACGGTCATTAATCCAGTTTCTATCCTCTTTCTCTCGTTATTTAGCTCCCATAATGGTTCTCATTCGTGTCAGCACACCGCTGCTCTTCGGTGCTATTGCTGCGTTTTTTGATATTACCTCTGCTGCAGCGGTCCACAAACCCCGTACGGTGTCTTCATGCAAAGTTTCACCAGCAGATGCGGCATGGCCTTCAGAATCTGATTGGGCGGCCTTGAATACCACCGTTTCGGGTCGCTTGATCAAGGTTGTACCATTGGCGTCTGTATGTTACGAGTCGGAACCCGACTATGATGCAGAGAAATGCACATATGTTACTGATAATTGGATGTCCGCTTCTCTGCACGTTTCTGGTAAGAGAATAGTCCCAAATTGAGCGAATATTACTGTTAGTAGGAAAGGTTGATTAATATTTGATCTTAGACCCGGCTTCAATTATGGCACCGCTCTTTTCAAACAACACTTGCCTGCCAACATCAGACCCTACTGCGAGCTGTACCCAGGGTTTCTATCCTTCATACGCTATCAATGTAAGCAGATTTCAAAATAAAGCCATTTCCTCTTCCTCTCTTGACATTTATTAACTCATCCATCTAGGTAACCGACTACACCCATGCTCAAGCCGGTATCAACTTTGCCCGCAAAAATAACATCAGACTCGTAGTCAAGAATACCGGCCACGATTTCCTGGGCAAGAGTACCGCACGCGGAGCTCTTTCTCTCTGGACCCACAACCTCAAAGATGTAACGTTCTACGACTCATATTCCGAGCCCCTTCTCGGATACAGGGGAACTGCAGCCAAGGTCGGTGCCGGTATTGAGGTCCAGGAAGCCTACGCCAAGGCCAACGCCAAGGGTGTTATGTTTGTCGGTGGTGAACAGAAGACTGTCGGTTTCATTGGTGGATACATCCAAGGTGGTGGTCACTCCCCCCTCTCCTCCAAGTATGGTATGGCTGCAGATCAAGTCCTTGCTATGGAAGTCGTCACTGCGGACGGTGTTTACAGGAAGGTTGGACCTCTCACAAACCCCGATCTCTTCTGGGCTCTCCGCGGCGGTGGTGGTGGAACCTTTGCCGTTGTCATTAGCATGACTGTTAGGACATGGAAGGACATTCCGGTGACCACTCTGCCATTGACTTTCAATTCTTCCAACTACGAAAACTTCTGGAAAGCTGTGACTGCGTTCCATGAGGTTCTTCCAAACATGGCTGACAAGGGCATCTATACCTACTACATGACCTCCAACACTTCTCTCAGCTGTATCCCCATCTTTGCTCCCGATATGACTGTCAGCGAGGTCAACGGTCTTCTCTCAGACTTCTACAATACCCTTGAACATCTCGGAGTGACATACAACGCGACCGCCACTCAGTACAAAGGTTTCTACGATGCTTGGTACTACTCATTCGGCCCTGAGCCTGCCGGTCTCCAGTCTGGGACTATCTCTCGTCTGGTTCCCCGAAAGGTTCTCGAGAAGAACACCGAGGGCGTTATGTCATACCTCCAAGACCTGACCAATACCGGGCTCACCGCTGTTGGATTTAGTATTCAACCCGAGTACAAGGCTGGTGCTTTGATGTCTCTTAACGCTGTCAATCCTGCGTGGAGGCAGAATGGACTCCACGTCATCTCCGGATACATTGTTCCTTCTGGCTCTACACCGGCAGAGGTTGAGGCTCTCCGTGACTACTGGGTCACCGAGTATCTCTCAAAGATCCAGGAGATTACCCCTGGCGCTGGTGCATACCTCTCTGAGGCGGCTTATAACGAGCCTAACTTCCAGCAGTCGTTCTATGGATCCCACTACCCTGGGCTTTATGTTGTCAAGAAGCTCCGTGACCCTAAATCAATATTCTATGCGCACACTGGTGTTGGTAGTGAGGACTGGGTAGAGACTGATGGAATTCTGTGCGAGGCTTAGAAGATTGCTGTTAGTTTTGGAAAATTAGACATGTAGTTATATACCATACCCATAGTGTTAATAATATTTAATAGTGGTTTGAAACAAAAGAGGTGAAGTTTTACTTTCCGAGTGATATTCTATGCAAATATCGGTTGAGCCGCACTCACACGTTGAGATGATCGTATGGCCTGAGCGCACGTGCACTCGGAAAACCCTAAAGCAACTCTGAGACACATTTAACCTTCATGCAGAGGTAGGCATTCGCAGTGCCTCCGAATCTTTACCTATGATTCCAACGCCCAATGGCCGGTCTGCCTTGCCCATGCGGCTCTTGATCCGAATAGTGTTGAATTATCTTTTTGAGGCGACAAAGCTCTTCGCTTCTATAGATAAGGTGGAAAAAAATATGATTGGCAATACGAACCGTTTTTTACTTTCCTCGACTCAGTATGTAAGTGCTCTCTGAGTAGTATGTAAAGAGTACTTATCCACTGACAGTGTGGACAGATTGTAAACCTGTATTCCACACTTCCACTTGAATATGAGTCCCAACTTTCAAATCCTACGGTATCGTTTCAGACGTGGATCCGTTTCCCCACCGAGGTATCTTGAGGACATGCTTGCGCTGGCCATGGCGGTAGGATAATGTAACCGAAGATCGAATTGGAGCCATGGTGGGGCTTCTCCATGAGCTTGAATTTCAATATCCACCACTCTTCACCACGCTGTACTCCTCCACCAAAGCCGCACATTCAAGCCTTGTTCTAGCCTCTAGTTCCGCGGATCATCTGGTCATCGTTACCTAATAGGCAAGAGCTCGTGCTCCTAATAGACGATTGGGGATGGAGTGCGGAGGCTTTGCTCACCGCCAAGGCGGGATCATCCCCACCAAGCGCACCCACCAGCCTATCTTGCACGTGATGCGGGCGGAGCAGCTCCCAGCCAACCTGTAATATAAAATCGGCCCCGTCCTGCGGGTGGCAGGATCCTAACAGTTACATCGTCATTGCGCGAGCTTCACCAGATTATCCCCACGGTACATATAAACCAATATCGAGAATGAGTGATATCCGACGACACACGAGGTTGGACCCGTTGTATCCTGCCGGCCGTGGCAACAGCGAAGCGGAGGCCCCACCATCATACGAGGAAGTTACAGCAGAGGCCAGTGTAGCGGGACAGGTCCCCGTTTCTAGACAGCAGCAAGAAGGAGAAGCTCCCGGTAGGCGAAAACAACAACCACCAAGCTCCCTATCCTCTTCAAGCCAAGTACCAGAATCGCACCGTCAGTACCACCAGCACTACTCGTCCCTTTTTGAAACACCAGCTTCCCCGGCTAGTAGTAGCTCTCAGCACTACTCGTCTCTTCTTCCGCCCATAACATCCCCTGGCGAGGCCTCGCCAGGAATTCCACCGAACTATGATATCGTGACATCGAGTATTCCCGACCGGTTTTGCCGTCGTCGGGCGCCAGAGATCTTACCGGAGGGAGAGAGAGAGATTGATAAAGAGAAAGCGAGGATCCAGGCCGAGAAGGGGCGGAGGCGATGGGGGAGGGCTAAGAGCCTACCGAAGCAGGAGGGAGTCCCGCTGGAGGAGGTGTGTGATCGATTTGGAAATAGAAAGAGGGAGATCAAGCCGCCGAGTACAAAGGACATGATATTGAATCCACCCAGTATCAGGAAGGCGCTTAGTAACGTGAGGATGTAAGTTACATATATCTGTTGCCCCGCGTCCGGCCTTGCGCATGTGTTGACCTTGCAAAATAGCTCGTATTAAGCCTCGGGTAACATGAAAAAGAGGGGAATACTTACTTGAAAAGTTCAAGGGCGTCCCTATGAATAATGCATTGTCAGGTTTGGGGGAGTAAATGGTAGTCTTTTGTTTATTTTTTTGGGTGTTTTATTTTCAGTCCCACTCATTTGTCCCCTCAGTCTATTTATTTGTTTGAAACCCCGGATGTAGCTATGTAAAGGATTCATAAGTTTTGGCCATAGGTGGGTGGGAGACCCGTGCCTACAGTCAACGATGTAACGAATATACATAAGAACTGGATCTCAGATAAAACGAAGGATACCCCGAGCTCATCTGTGATAAACCTCCATATAATTTGTCAGCTGATTTGAGATACGTTTAACAATAACCGTCAGCTACGAGTCAACTCGCTACCTTAAGATTGTTCGATGAACAGTAATGGACGCTGTAACCATCTCGCTTTATCGAGTCAGGGGGAAACTATCCCTAGCCAAAATCCAAGTAACTTGTAAAGGGTAACACACCTTCCACACAGGCCTGACAGCTAGCAGCAACCCTGTAACGTATTGTACTTGTATTTAGATAGGCAAGATTGACTCACTGGTGAAGGGGCAGGGTGCATGTATATATGTAGAGATGAAGAGTGCGAGCGTTGCTTATGACAGTGCCAAGACTAGATTTACCAAAGGCTTCGGCATAAGCCTAAGTTTACGTACATATCATGTATTTTTGAGTACGAGCTGTTCTTTCTGTGAATCATTTCAAGATTTGACTAAACTTCTCATCTCACAACACAGCACTTCAAGCCTGAAATACGATTGACCAACCCGAGTGAGAGCAGGTGAGCCAAGCCCGCCGGAACATCTTCTACAGAGCTCTACTTTATTTCATGACTATAAGAAGCATGGTACATAGTGCAGATGATTGAGCTATAACACTAGATGGCTTCCCTAGCCACGCGAACACCCCCCTCACCCGAAAAGCTGAGTATGGTTGGTACACACTCTTATAGCGAAGGAGAAGCGAACACGAAGAAACCTCGACCACCACTGAATCCGGTTATCAACGTTTCACATATTCCAAGCCTACAAAACATTTCACTTCAGGAATAATGATAACAGGACTGGTTGTATAGTCCACTACGAATGATACTCAACTCCAAAATCGTAACCCTGGACTTCCTAGAGATGTGTTATGGTGTATGCCTCTACATCGATAGAGCATTGCTATGTTTTACTATCTAACCCTTCCTTCCGGCTTGAAATTTAACCAGATGCTGTGCTGTGGCTCATCTTTGGTTCCCTGCGCAGCGGACCACAAAGAAGCGTGGAATAGTTCGCAGCCTGCTGCGCAGAAATGGAGATTAGATTGAACTGCCCACGATGGTTATAAGAGCGTGGGAAGCACAAGGGAAGAGCGGCACTAGAGGGCTAGATTTACTGAGAAATATCAACAGTTAGGGATGCTGGCAAGTGACAAGTGCTTGGTGGCCGGCCAGTGCCAATGGTGTGTGCAGCTGGGACCACGGTCTCCCGCTATACTTGCTCATTTGCTTCTTTGTTCACGGAGCCAGACAGGATTCTAGGATAGGACGTCATCTCTTTTCTAATCCAATAACCACGCATAGCCAAATAAAGAGGGATATATGTAGGTGCTCTACCTGGGCCATCTATGTAGGCACACCTATCACTATTCTCCGGATAAACCCCCGGGGTGTTATTCGATAGCGTGTCTCCCATATGGTCACCTAGGCACCTAAGTTGTTGTTTTGGGGTGTGGTCTAGATACTTATCAGTAACACCGCAGCCCTCGCCCAGTAGCTCACCGTACCGCTATCCCAAAACCAGCCTCTCTACTAATTAATAAACAACACGCCGAATGCCGACCTCCCGCCAAACGCTACACCTATCTATTGGTGTGGGCAGATATTCCCTCCATGCACTGCACTCATCCTCTGCCCGCGTTTCAAAACGCGGGGAAGCCTGTATACATATATATCCGCCCCTCCAATGCCGGTCATCTAGCCGCAAAAAACACCTCGTATCCGTACCGGCGCCGGCGCCTACGCCGGAAAAGCAGCCCACTCCCAAAGGAAAAGAATGGCATTAAATACATGTGTAAATATGTACTTTTATACTCATATACCAGCAAATTAAATCGACGTTGAGCCTCCAGCTCCGCAAGTAGTATCCATCATACACACACATACACAATGCCCAAAATTACCACCATTGAGTACTTTCGTGTACCGCCGCGCTGGCTATACGTCAAAATCACAGCCGAAAATGGCGGCTACGGCTGGGGCGAGGCGTCGCTGGAGGGCCACACGGAGGCTGTTGAGGGAGCGCTGGAAGAGCTGCGGGAGCGCCTTGTAGGGTGTGAAGCAAAGTATGTATTACATAACTCTTTTATTCTTCTTCTCCTTCTTCTTCCGAGTTTAGAGAGCAAATGCTAACATTGGGAACAGCGAGATTGAGAAAATATGGCAGAGCGTTTGGAGACTTGGGTTCTACCGCGGGGGGCCCGTATTCCAGTCTGCGCTATCGGGGATTGATATTGCGCTCTGGGACTTGAAAGGTAAACCTCTCGCCCACCCGCCTCTGCGCGCCTACTTCATGTATGATACTTACCTACTCTACGTCCAGCCCGTGGCCTCAATGTCCCCATCTACGAGCTTCTCGGCGGCAAGGTCCGCGAGAAGGTCAAAGTCTACGCCTGGATTGGCGGCGACAAACCATCCGATGTTAAACTCCAAGCGTAAGCCCAATCATTGACCTCTTAACCACCCACCAACATAATACTCACACCCCACCGCAGCGAAGCACGCATATCGCAAGGTTTCCGCGCTATCAAAATGAATGCCACCGGCGATATCGCCTGGCTCGACTCCCCCACCGCCCTCGACTCCTGCGTCGACCGCCTCCAGACCGTTAAATCCCTCGGCCTTGACGCAGGTATCGACTTTCACGGCCGCCTCCACAAACCTATGGCTAAGCAGCTCGCCAAGCTCCTTGAGCCCCACCGCCCCCTCTTCATCGAAGAGCCACTACTATCCGAGCACCCAGAGGGAATACGTGAGCTGGCGGGTCTCACAACAACGCCCATCGCACTTGGCGAGCGCCTGTACAGCCGGTGGGACGTGAAGCCGTTCTTGGGTTGTGTCGACATCCTGCAGCCCGATATCTGCCATGTCGGCGGCATCTCCGAGATACGACGGATTGCGGCCATGGCGGAGGCGTTCGATGTGGCTTTGGCGCCGCACTGCCCGCTGGGGTCTATAGCGCTCGCAGCATGTCTGCAGGTTGCAGCGGCGACGCAGAACCACGTAATACAGGAGATGTCGTTGGGAATACACTATAACACCGAGGCGGGAGAGGAGGACATTGGTACGTATGTGACGAACAAGGAGGCGTTTGAGGTGACGGATGGGTTTGTGAAGGTGTGTGCGGGGCCAGGGTTGGGAATTGAGGTGGATGAGGAGGCGGTGAGAAGATTGAGCGGGAGGGGGAGACCGTGGAGGAGTGGGGGGTTTGTGGGGGCGGATGGAAGTATTAGGGAGTGGTAGCTGGTTGGTGTGGCTAGAAATGTTGATGTAGATAGAGAGTGGTAAATTTGATATCACATCAATTTCAAATGAATTTGGTGACCGTAACTATCGATAAATTCATGTACAGACATTCCAAATTTAGATAAGAGATAATATCGCAGAGTTATGCAACTAAACACTTCCACCAAAGATTCAATGTATCTATCCCCAACTATAGTCGCATGCGAGTAGAACTACATGTAGTCATTATTATCATCCCCAACTGCAGGCTAATGCATAACCCAACTTCCCAATGGTATTAGATATCAAGCACTAGCATATCTCATTAATTGTCATCAAACATCATGTAGCAGCGTCGCGCCGGCCAATCACCTCAATCAAGCCCCGAGCATGCAAGTCCCCCACACTCTATATACCGGCAATGCAGCGGCTATACCGCTATGTAGTGCACCCAATACTCACCCACTCATGTACCTACAGCTAGTAGCATACATACCCGGGCCCGGGCCCGGCACCGGTCCGGAAAACTTTCAGCTACACCCTATACCCGGCGGCTACGCATCATCGCTCAAAAAAACAAAAAAACAAAAAATGCATATATGATATTTAAGATGCATCCGCAGGCAAAGAATTACCTATCACTATCTATCTATCCATCTATCTGCCCACCTAAGTACATACCTACCTACACACTCACACACCCAATCACCACATCTCACTCGCCCCTCTATTCCCCCCACACACGCAATAATGCCCTCCATCCCCACCCCCGGCGTCTGGGTCCCCGTCCCCACCTTCTTCACACCCACCGGCGCACTAGACACCGCCACGCAAGCCGCCCATTCACTACACCTCGCGCGCAACGGCATCGCCGGCATCGTGCTCCTGGGCTCTACGGGCGAGGCCGTGCACCTGTCGCACGCCGAGCGTAGCGAGATGATAAGCGCCGTGAGGGCGGCGCTGGACCGGAACGGATTCGAGGGGTACCCGCTGATGGCAGGGACAATGGAGGGGACGGTGGATCAGACGGTGAAGCTGCTGGTGGATGCGGGCGAGGCGGGCGCGCAGTTTGGGCTCGTGCTGGCGCCGGGGTATTTTGCGGGGCAGGTGAGTCAGTCGAATGTCGAGGCGTGGTATAGTGCTGTTGCGGATAAGTCGCCGTTGCCGATATTGATGTGGGTACTATTTTGATCGTTTAATCTGAAAATATGGGCTAATTGTTGTGTGTGTGTGTGTGTAGATACCATTATCCCGGAGTATCAAATAACATACAAATATCCATGGAAACGTTCGAGCGCCTTTCAACGCACCCTAATATCGTCGGCGCCAAGTTCTCACATGGCAACATCTCACACCATGCACAGGTTGCGCTTTCGCCTAAGATCGACCATAAGATATTCCGGCTATATAGCGGGCAGGGGCAGCAACTGCTACCCGTTGTCATGGTTGGCGGTGCCGGTGTGATTGATGGTCTTGCAGCGACGTTTCCAAAGACCGTTGTCAGGCTGTATCAGCTGGCGATTACGCTCCCAATGACGGAGGAGGCGCTGGTGGAGGCGAGGAAACTCCAGTGGTTGGTGAGTAAGGCGAGTGAGCTGGTGTGCGTCAAGTGGGCCGTGGTGGGCATCAAGGAGTGTGTAGCCAGGGTGCTGGGGATGGGAAATCTGGAGGGTGGGAGGTTGCCAATTAAGGGCTGTGTGAAGGATATTGGTGGCGATTGGGCGGCAATAGAACAGACGATTGAGGAGCTGGTGAGCGTGGAGAAGTCGTTGTGATGTGGTCAGCCATAAATGGATTAGAAAACAAACATTTTACTTTATCGATTATTCCAAACTGTGAAGATAGCAAGGAATAGATTCTTGCACAGAAGGTTGCGTGCCATGCATGTCTTTGATACCAGCGCAGTTGTTATGCAGTGCATCAAACAAACCTACTCCCAATTGGGCATAAGTTCAATCACCAGCTCGCACTCGACATACTAGCGCCAAGTCCATGATTAATCCATTCGTCAAGTAATAATTCTAAGATAGTGTAATTCTTAACCTTGAATTTGCTATTCTATAATTATAATAGCTCTTTCCAAATTGAGTATGATTGAAATCCTAAAAACCCCTCATGTTCCAACAATTACTCCACGTCTGCCACTTTTGATGTTGAAGTCTGCATGCGAGTATGAATTAAACAAAAAAAAAAAAAAAAAAAAAACAAAAACTTTTGATGTTGAAATAAGGTTATGACCCAAGTCGGTAGGGTCAGCAGTAATATATAGCCCAATTCTCTAGAGATTATCATTGGCGCAGTCAAGACTGCGGCTCAATATGTCGCTAGCTTAACGGCTCGTAATGTCTCCAAGATGGACGGCCTCCCAAACATCTATCGGCATCTCCGGTGAAGGGTAGATCTCGTTCTTTCCATCCTAGACAGCCCACTCTGTAATGACAGTGGAAAGACAACTCATGCAGTCTGCAGTTGTTCCGAAACTCCCGAAATGTTATTGAGGCCCAACTAATCAGATCTGGCCTGACAGCGATCAAATCAAGATAGATTAGCTAGGTTCTCGCTTCATATCGAAATTTCAGACTGCGATATAGTGGCTCTTTACGCAATCTCCTTGTGCTTGGACCGGTCCCCTATCTCCGTTGGGTTTAGTAATTGCTAGAAATGATTACTTGCCAATGTATAATGTCTTTCATATCAACAAGTAATCCGTAACTTCAAGTCAACGCAGATCCACCGCTGATCTGAATCTATGGCAAGGACGGCATCGCGACTCCGAGCAATGACTGTTCTAGTCCTACTCCCATAGAACTCGGTACTTCTCGAGATAACCAAACGCCCCTGATATTGCTCAGGGTACATTGATAGCTATACTTGGATCGGAAACACCCTGTCACGTACATACACGGGTGCGTGTAGCCTAGATAGTATCCGGACCGGCTACTTACCCCCCCCCAGAGGAGATAGCCGGATCGGAAAAGGCTTTCGGATACAGACAGATCATTGTGTTGCATGCACGCATGCATGTCAATGGCACAACCGTACCCCACACAAAGCTAGCACAACACACCCAAGGTTCTGTTCGCTTAAGCCCAGGGGGCAAGGAAGCTTAGTATGTAGATAAAGTTCCCCGTCGAGTCCATATTTTTCCCGCTCCATCAGCTTAGCAATATACCAGCGCTGAGAGATCGAGTCCGTTTTATATAGCTCTATATAGACACCCAACCAAGCCAAGAAAGAGCCAAGATGGAACCGCAGCAAGTCGCTGTCGCTGTCGCAAGAACATCTATCGAGAAGGAGACTGTTAGTATGGAACAGATGGAGAAGGTTCCACCGGTGGAGAGGGACTACTCGGGTGCCCCCATTACGAAAACGGATCCGGTAGAGATTGCCTTGGTGAAGAAATTGGATTTGACCATTTTGGTGAGTGTTGAGAATCGTCTTGGCCTGGAGCTCAGCTAATGAGAAATGCCTGGATAGCCAGTATTGTGGTTGATGTATTTCTTGGTAAGTGGATTTCCGAAACATCCTAGTGTGGAAAAGGGTGAATGCTGATAGGATTTTATCGTTAGAATTTCTTGGTACGGTTTCCTGCTTACTGCTATGATCAACACTGCGAGTATGCAGGATAGCTAATGATTTCCCAGGACCGAAATGCAATTGTCAACGGCAAACTAGACGGCCTCGCCGACGACCTGAAAATGAAGGGTAGCGAATACCAAACATGTATTTCTATTCTCTTCGTTGGGTAAACCATCTTTACTCCAATAATAGCTGCTACCTTAGCTAACCTTTTGGGCATAGTTATCTCGCCGGCCAAGTCCCTTCCAACATGATCCTGACTCGTGTTCGCCCATCAATCTACATGGGAGGTGAGTTTTGACCCAAATCCCATAGACAGGGAGAAATATATTGATAAATTTAAGGCTTCATGGCGGTTTGGGCAATTATTTCTGCCCTGACTGGTCTGGTTAAGGACTATCGTGGAATGCTGATCCTTCGATTCTTTCTGGGTGTTGCTGAAGCTCCCGTGAGTCTGCGTATCAGAAGCGTCAGTCCCTCAGGCTAACATGCAATGACAGTACTATCCCGGAGCGTTGTACATTCTCACCAGCTTTTACACCCGTAAGGAAGTTGCCGCAAGAATGGCAATCTTCTATACAGGAAACATCGGCTCGAACGCCTTCGCAGGTCTGATTGCAGCTGGAATCTTCTCCGGCATGGACGGAAAGAGTGGGCTCGAAGGATGGAGATGGTAAGATCCCAGCTGAATCTCCAAAATAATCGACATTTTTAACCAAAAAATCCAGGCTATTCATCATCACAGGTGCCATAACTTTCTTTGTCGCACTGGTGTCAATGTTCCTTCTTCCAGACACACCTCTCACAACGCGTTGGCTCAGCCCCGCCGAACGGCAACTTGCCCATGACCGCATCATCCGTGACACAACTGAAGAGTCCGGCAGCTCCAGCACCTGGGAAGGCTTTAAGCAGGCTATGCTCGACTACCGCACATGGATTTTCTGCCTCATGTACAACTTCCATCTGACCGCCAACGGGTTTAAAAACTTCTTCCCTAGTGTTGTCAAAACCTTAGGCTTCAGTACGACTGTTACTCTTGCTCTCACATGCCCTCCGTATCTTTTTGCCTGCTTCACCAATGTCCTGGTCTGTTGGAGTTCCGGAAGGTACAATGAACGCACTTGGCATATCACTGTCTCGAAAGTGATTGCTATCGTTGGCTTCATCTTGAGCATGAGCACGACCAATGTCGCTGCCAGATATATAGCAATGATGATTTTCACAGCGGCTACATATGGTGTCAACAATATCTGCATGTCATGGTGCGGGCAGGTGCTGGGACAGACGCCGGAGAAGAAGGCCGTCACGATCGCAATTGTGAATACACTAGGAAATGTCAGCTTTGTGTATAGCCCATATTTATGGCCAGATAGCGGAGCGCCGAGGTATATAATGGCGATGTCATCGAGTGCGTCGTTTTCGGCGGGAGTCATTGTGTGTGCGTGGATTTTAAGGGCAGTCTTGAAGAGAGAGAACAAGAGGATTAGAGAGAGTTCAGATGAGGGTGTGATGTTGTACGCCTACTAGGTGTTTGGTTTAACATTGTGGGGTTGAGAATTGTAGTTTGTGGACGTAGGTGCGGATATATGGGCGTGGAGGTGGTGGTGGTGGTGGAGGCTACGAGGGGTTTGATGTTTTGTATTGATGAAATTGATGAATTGGTGTGGGATGTTTATGTATATCGATTGCCAAAAGTTATAAGCTCGGCGAATGCGAGTAAAATTTTATTTCTCAATCGCGAGTATACTGCATGTGTGTACCCTGTTAGGACAAGTACTTACATAGTGCTACTATTCCATGACATTGGACATGAAATGGCCCCCCACGTGCACCCCACCCAACAGAACACTACCCAAAGAGCCTCTTTCCGGATCCCCGTCGCCAGAACCCAGAATTATGGAGAAGCGAGCCAATTAACCAGCGAAAACCGGCATAAAGAACCGTCGTTCGTTAGTTGAAGGTGTCGGAGAATGGTCGAGAAAGTGTGCGAATGAGACTCACCCCTCGGGCCTATCGTCATTTCATCATGATCATGCGACGTCACTCGAATGCATATTCACGGTACATACAAATATTGGCATATATAGTCAGATGTATTAACCCCTGTCTGCGTGATGTAGCGAGTACGTAGGTGTTGTGGATAATGGTTTCTATCATTGGGGTAGTTCGGATGACTTCGTGGAAGTAGGAGCACCAGCTCCATACCTAAATCTATATCGTCTCACCAATAGAATCATACTCCCTTCCTAGGGTAGCATACTACACCTGATCCTTCAACTCAGCCCTGGAGGCATGAGGTATATTGGGGTCTGAACGCCTCTCACTAACATGCATCCTCAGTTTCCTGCCAGGCGGCACCCTCTCCGTTATCTTTCACTGTTTCGTGTCTGGGCATTGCAATTGCATTAAGCGTCTAAAGTAGTTCAACTCTTCCCTGGTTGCTCAAAATATTTCTCACACAGTCCGAATCTCGTCTCGTCTTGAGCCGATGTGATCCGCGAGTTGGCCCATGGTGCTCGTTACTTGAATACCCCAACCTAGCTGTAAAACCGACAGTGGCTAACATGTTTCCCTCAATTTGTCCATGTGTGACGAAAGGCTGCCCTAATAATAGCTTAGCCAACACACCAAGCAAGCTTTTGAGTAAGATGAGTTAGCTTCTCAAGTCGCGTATGGATTTTAATCCTCATCATTGCCTGGTACATCTCGCAGCCCCGGACCAATTCAGTCCTCCGATCCCGAGAATTTCTGAATGCTGACCAGCCGGAGGACTCATGCTCAGACGCGCGTACTCTTACACGATTATATCGATCTTCCAACTCCTGCGCATGCAGAACCAGAGAAAAGCAATAGGGACTGTTAAGCATGATTGGTTGGGCGACTGGTACGGCGATGGGGAAAATCATTGTAGAAACAGGGGTCTAAAAACAGGGTTTAGGTGGCTGCCCCGGCCAATAGGACTCTTGCCATACTTCTACAATAATTTTCCCCATCGCTGTATATATACTTCATGGATATACGGCCTTGATATTGCTTGGTTGTGTGGCTGGTGCTTCAACCTGGCACCCCTGAAACCCACCTAGAGCACTTTTAGGTATAGACAAATGTACCTACATTCAAACCCGGAGAAAATCATTTTCGTGATTTACTCTACTCCGGGCCACTCAGTGTTTACTCCAACAGGAGCGTGCTGATCCTGGTACGTGGTAGCCTGTAGTGATTATTACAGGAATGTGGTCGCCGAATAGTAGTAGTAAACAGTACTAAGTTTTATGCAGACTGTGCCTCTAGATATTTATCAAATACTCAGCTGACTCTAGAGTATGATAAACGACCTATCTCAATGCAACTCTTTGATAGAATAAACTTTACTCCACCTCCTATCCCAGGATCTCACTTTGAAATCTATGAAGATCAAAGATTTTGGATTTTTTCGCCTCCATCACAGCCTTGTGATCCCTTCGTTTAAAGCTGCCACAACTAGGTATATTTTTTTCTTGGGCGGCAGCAATTAACTAAGGTCCTTTCGTCTATATTCGACATGACCTGCGGCTTTATGGCACTTATGGCAGAGGGAGTGATATTCGTGTGCAGTTAAGAAACCTACTGTTAATCGTACATCCATTACCTATTTGGGGCCTAACTTGGGTGATGCTGTCAAAGTGCCGCCTATCAAGGTGGTGAAAAGGGCGGGACAGACGAAGTGATGGGACTTTGTGGGTACATGTATGTACCAATCTTTTTTCGTGGTCACCCACCCACTCTTCGGCCCGAGAATCAAAATTCGAGCTCTTGGCCCAAGTACCGAGCCTGTGGCTGCAGATGCGGATAGGTGCCGACGTGCCGTAAGCCCTTATCCTCTGCTTTTTTGTTTTTCTGTGTCCCCGATCTTCGCTACCCAAGGAAACGATGCAGGGACAACAAGGCCTCTTACCAAACTCTTCTTGCACGCCACTCAATTACTGATGATACGTACTAGGGTGTAGCGAAAAGTGATCAGAATCTGATAAGAGAAATACACGTATTCACCGCAGCATTTACTTATCAGATTCTGATCACTTACCCTCAACACCCGGTACAGTCGCATTATCATATCGTAAGCGTTTTTCTATGAGCACAGATAACATAGACAAGACAGCGGGTAGACAAATTTGGTGAACCCGCGAACCTGTAGGAGACGGTAAGAGATCGGCATGTCAAAACACGATATAAAGAGGCGCGACTGCACTCGGATGTGCTAGTTAGTAAGGCACTGGCTATGGTACAGACCGCAATCCTAGCACTTGTTGAACAAGAACGCCTTAAGTGCAAGGGTACTTATCTCTTTATAAAAAAAGACGTCTGCAACATTGGAGGCCATAGATAATAGATCGTGATTCCAGACTCAAACTGAACGGCGTTCACAAGGAGAGACCTGCACCGCTAACAAGTGCTTATTTTAGTCTGAAAAGTATGTATCTAACATACATGTCGGTAGTGCTGTTTTAGGGCTAACTAATACCTGATATCTTAGATATTGTCTCAGAACACCGAGCCTAAAAACCTAACGACAGGCATGGGACAATCTAGGGAGAGGGGTTCCGCAGGAAGTCGATCGGCGAATTGGATATACTCGTATTTTCCTGACGTTTGTAAAAGGAACCACTATTGCATACCATATAAATACGCGCCAAGTCCACAATTTAGTATGGTATGCAATAGCGGTTCTTTTTACAAACGTCAGGAAAATACGAGTACTCGTTGTGCATGATAGATCCTCGTTTTGCATGGTGAGCCCTCGTTTTGCATGGTGGACTCTCATGGATTACATACTGTATGTTTGCGAGTTTAAAAACGCACGAAGCGCATATATTCCCGGAATACAATTTCCTGATCAGTCAAATGGGCCATTCGCGTCCTCGAGGGGTAAAGGAATACCCTTCTGGGAGAGTTCAAATGGAGACACTACCGAATTAAGCCAAATCTTAATAAGACGTCCTTTCTTTTGAAGTGCAGACCGTACAGCCCCCTGTGACTGGCAATCGTGTGGATACATGATCCTAAGCCCATAAACGATCCGTCACTTTTTTCTCCCTGATCGTTCGATTAGGCTGTCCAGTCGGTTAATCTGCGCACGATGGATGGCTAGACGACGCGCGCGCAGTCTTACTTTTTTTGTTTGTTGAGGTTAGACTGAACAAAACCCTGAGACATTTGGTTAGTCGCTAGTCCAGTTACGGAAAGTGTAGGGATTGGATTTGTAGAACCTCACCAAAACGACCTTTGCAACTGCAACGACGAAAACAACAAATAGAGTAGGGCGGCTTCTATCAAGTCTTCCACTCGAGCGAGTGGTAACAGAGATTTACAAGTGCAGCTGTGTTCAAGTTCAGGACCAGGGTAGGGCCTTCAATATATAGAAAGATATATGATAATGGTCACACTGGAACCCAATCAATCCTGTGTTCAAGTTCAGGACCAGGGTAGGGCCTTCAATATATAGAAAGATATATGATAATGGTCACACTGGAACCCAATCAATCCGGCAATTCAAAACCAGTCTCAGTTGCCCTGCATATCAGGCAACACTACCGCAGCAGTCTTGGAGCTTCGTTCCAAAAACAGATAAACAGGGGTGATTTCGATCCATAGTATATCTACTAATTGGTCAACTTCGCGATACCTTTCAAACCAAGCTGTCAACAAAAGAAAGGTGAGGTGGAACACGGGCAGACGACGGAGAAGAGCAAAGATTGCTGGCATGTTTCTACAACACTGACGGTGGGTGTACCGATTGGACAGTTAATAGCCGCGCTGTGCAGGATGGAGTCACTCAATGGTCATATGTAAGAGTGCTGGCCCTCAAGAACTGGAGAATCCTGTAAAATTAGACATCAACAATTATGTACGTGCGATTGAGGAATTGAGGTATGTTCAGCAATACGTCACTCATTTGCCCTGATGAAGCTAACAAACAATTTTTTTGATACAGCTAGCGTGTGTCAAAGTTCGAGTTACATACATATCTCTTTCGTGGGCCCAGAGACCTTGGTTGACGCCCGATTTTAGGCTTTGGTGGTATGATAATAATCATCATCACAGTGAAAGAGTTAAGGTTTTAAAGTTGTGTACAGGATATACCTTGTGAAATCTTGTAACCCAAGGCCGTCGCCTCGATAACCTTGAGGTTTGGAAGTCTCGAACGATTTGGGGGATTCATGTATCTGACATTAAGTTTTCTAGATGTTACAACATGCCGTGTTCGGGGGGCTGTCTACCTTCATATACTTTGCGCTCTCGGCAATCCCGGTACTCTCTATACCTCTGGCAAAGAATCCCTTCCCAAAGTCCGATTATCCGATCATCACAAGCGACGCCTTAAGAGAGGGTTTCATCACGAGTCGCATTTCACTTCCCTTCGAGAGTCCTGCAGTGGCAAGCGACTTTTTGAGCGAGAACAATACTACAACAACGAGCGAAATTGCATTCACCGACACCACTCTGATAACGAGTGTCTTCATTGATATCTCAAGCAAGGATTACACCGCACCTACGAGCATAGATATCCCTGCGGTGATCACTAGATCAATTTCGGGCGAGGAGTCTGCATCAGCTTATGCCGCGCCCTCTTATGTCAGCAGCCTGTCGGCCCAAATTGATACACCGTCCCAAGTTGTCGCGTTCCCAAAAAGCTCTAAGGGAATCTACGACATCACGAGTGAATACTATGTACCCGTTGAGAGCTATAGTGAGGACTGCACCACTACATCGAGTACCATCGCAACCCCCAGTACCTTCACGGAAACCCCAAGTTACACTGTGAGTGAAAGTGTTACTGTTACGGACTCTACAGAAATATCAACAACGGCTACTTATAGCTCAAAATATACTGAGAGTACCACAGTCACCGATAGCACTACTGAAACCTGCGAGACCACGGCTACGGATAACACCATAGTCACTGATACCTATAAAGTCACACGTACAGATGTTCATAAAAGTTATGTGACAGACACCGATACTGTTTCTCTAACCGATATCACAACTATTACTGCTATTGATAACATTCTTATCACACGTACAACAGTAGTTACGGAGACTGATAGCGTAACAGTAACAGTTACAAACAGCATTACGGACATCTTCAGGGTCTACGTAACCTATAGTACTATGGTCACATATAGTACAATGATTACAAATAGTACCACAATCACCGATAGCACGATGATCACGGATAGTATCACAGTCACAGACAGCATTACCCTCACCGATAGTACAGCGATCACGAATATCATAATAGTTTCTGATAGCACAATGCTCACGGATAGTACCACGGTCACGGATAGTATAACGCTCACGGACAGCGTAACGCTCACGGATAGTGTAACGGTCACAGACAGTACAATGGTCACCGAGAGCACGATGGTCACAGATAGTACCATTGTCACTGATAGTGCGTTCGTCACATACAGTACAATGATCACGGATAGCACGGTGATCACCGACAGCACCATGCTCACCGATAGTACAATCATTACTGAGAGCACAGTTCTCTTACAAAGTATGGTGATCACCGAAGCCACCACTATCACAGCGACAGACAGCATTACAGCTATAGACAGTATTACAGCTACAGAGAGTATAACGGTAACAGAGAGCACAATACAAACATATACAACAATTGTTACAGAAACAATCACCGATAGCATCCCAATCTTGAGTTTTACTATAACAGAGAGCGCGACGATCACAAGCTTCGTAACACGTACAGAGAGCACCTCAGTTCCAGCAAGTACACTCACGAATAGTATCGTTGCTTTCATAACTGTTACACCAACCAGTTCACCAAGTCGTTCTTTAGCCGCCGACCCAACAGATCCCGGGAGCTCGCCTCCTGGTAGTGACGCCGCGGAATGTCCGTCGCCTTCACCTACAGTTCCAGCTGAATTCAATGGTGGTTTCATGCCAGAACCCCAAGGGCGTGGTACTGTCGGCGTGGTATTGAGCTCCGTTGCCACCACTCTCCTCTGTCTATGGATTTCAGTACATCCCAACATTCTGGCCAACTCGGACCCTGTTGCCCAAACAAAGTATAGCCTATCCTGGATGGCACTTTCTCTGCTCTTCCCTGAGATTATGATGCTATGTTCTTTCGGTCAGTGGCGCAAAGCGAGAAGACTTCATGCCATGTGGATTGAGAGATTTCCAGCAACCAAGGATTGTCCGGATTCTCTCGGGATGGAAGGTGCATTCTTTGTGTTGGCGGGAGGCTTCCTTGTGAGGGAAGGGAAGGATTACAAGACCGTCTTGACGCCTCTAGGCTTCGAGCATTATGTCCGCTCTGGACAGATTGACCCGCAATCTTTCGATAGACGTCAAATCACCGATAAAGGGAAGACAAGCTCCATGGCTAAGGCCTTGGTCCTTTGCCAGGCTACATGGTTTCTTTATCAGTGTATTAGGCGCGGGTCTGCGGGGCTGCCAATTACGATTCTGGAGGTTCATATCATAACGCAAGTCTTGTTTATGTTCGGGCTTTACTTCTTCTGGTGGGAGAAACCTCTCAGTGTGGCCGAGCCTTTGCCAATCGTTGTATATCCGCGGCCAGGGGACCAAGGATCTCTAAGCAGTAACAACGAGCCGAGGGCGATTGCTATGGGCCCACCAGACTCGCCTCATGATAGAAGTGCACTTGTTCCAGGAGGTCCGCCTATCGAGGACGCGCCAGATTTCGAAGAGACCAGGCAATACAATATGTACTCAAGATCCTACAAGATGACCGAAAGAGCTCGCTCCGGACTTCCAAACTTGATACTCAAAGTTGTATACGATATCAGCGAATACATCGTCATCCGCGACAAAAGCCACGGCTGGCTCTACAAAGGCAAGTACAATGAGAAAGGCAAAGGCAAAGCTGCAGCCTCCGGTGGTGTTATGGGCGGTCAGGGGGGCGGCCGTGAGGGCGAGGGTGCAGGCGAACGTGCGGGTGAGGGTGAAGCCAGTACAGGTACCCCTGGAAATAATGGCGGCGGACAACCAGAAGAAATCGACGATGACAACTTGCACAAAGGCTCGCGGGACATGGTTATTATCGGACTCATCCTCGCCTCCAACGGCGCGATGCATATCCCAGCATGGGCCATCCGATTTCCCACCGAAACGGAAGCCTGGTTATGGCGCGCCTCATGTATCGCTATCGTTATCACCGCCGTCATCTTTACTTGTATGGTAGCCGCCACAAACTACGACAAGCGGTTCCTTCGTGCAATGTGGGAGACACGGTTCTACGACCGGAGCGTACTTCGTATGATGTTTCTCCGAATCCACGCCGGGAGAGGCGATATCGCCCGGGAATGGAAGGAGAAAAAGCTTGCGGAAAATCACGGGCCGGTGAAAAGAGTGTTGAGTTGGCCGCTGTACTTGTTTGAGAGGCTGCTATTTGAGATATTCTGGATCTTGATCTTTGTCTATCTGCTATGCACAGTGTTCTTGTTGGTGGAAGCATTTATAAGTATGAGGCATGTGCCGAGGGAGACGTATGTGACGACAAGAGATACGGATGGTGGGTACTGGCCACATTTTGTTTAGGTTTTTTTTTTTTTTTTGCGTGCGGTGGCTGGGGTTTATGCGATACTCCCCTTTTTATTTATTTTACGTCTTTCCTTGAGTTCTGAGGATATATAATGTGGATATCAATAGGTTATGAGAGCATGGGAAGGAAGTATATGATTCTATGTATGGAATTTTTGATATCCGACTTTAGTTATGAGCACGGTCTATTTGCTTGCATGGATGGGATGGTGGAAATGATGCCTTTCCTTGTTTTATTTCACCTACTTTACTTAGCATTAATTGTAATGAATCCCTCTACATTATTACCACGGGTCGTGTATGTATATACCTCAAATATCAAACGGGTATTTTTATCATTCCTTGCATACTGAGTTGCGAAATATGGTGAAATCGATCATTGATGCTTAACAATCATTGACCATTTTAACCCAGTCCGGTCTGATTACAAACCGGACCAGCGATCTTTGCTCTCACAGGATCCGACGTCATCTGATACCTTCTAACATACACGTAGTATCCAGACAACTAGCTAATCATTTTTCTTTCTACAGATCATCTTACACGCCCCAGAGGATCATTTACCCATACTCATACACGGTTAGAGAACTCGCTCCAACTTCCACCAAAACTTTATTCTCTCCTTCATCCCTTTCCTGAAGGTTCAAGAAACCCACAGTGGAGATTTAGCGGGATTTGGCCCAGGTAACGACGAGCTCCTGGTAGTTATCGTCGGTGGTGAAAATGGTGTACTAGTTACGCCGCCCAATTAGCCATATTCACAATCTGCCGAGAAACAAAACATGACTTACAGTATCGTCGGACGTCTGCCCGCTCGACAAGGTCAGTCCAAATTGCCAGTACATGTCCGAGACACCGCTAGACTTCATGGTCGCATGCCACTGGTTGATGTATGTAGTTCTGGTTGACCCATCGACTGGCACACCGTACTCTTCAATCACACACGCCTTTCCAGCCGATGCACAGGCTGTGCCGTGGTCAGAGATCCACTGGTTACCCCAGTCATAGGTCTGTCCCCAGGATGTAGTGTACAGATGCGCAGTGCCGTAGTCAAGGGTAGAGATTTTTAAGTTCGCCTCGAAGTCGATACCCTCGCCGCCCTGGTAGGGGTATGAGGCGCCATTGGCGCGGTTGAAAAACCCCTCGTCGCCGAGAGAGACGTAGTGAGCGGAGTCGAGCGACTTGATGTATGCGGACATTGTGGTGGCCCATGTGGTGATGACGGAGGTAGCACACCCCGTGCAGCGGGGCTCATTGGCAAGCTGCCAGGAGAAGATGGCGGTGGAGGACTTGTAGCGGTTGACGATAGTCGAGACGTATTTCTTATAGGCGGTCTGGATGGCGCTGTTGGTGTAGAAGGCGGAGTGGCCAGAGCCGCTGGCGAGAGCGTTGACGTAGACGTCCATACCACCGTAGTCGCCCCAGTTGTTGACTGGCCTGGATGTTAGAGCTTCTATGAAGTGGAGAGGAGGGGAGAAGGCATACCCAATGGCAAGATCAACTTGATACCATACTTCTCGGCGGCCTTTACAACGGCGTCAAGGCGGGCCAGCCCGTTGCTCCCAGTGTTGATGGTAGCAGTGCTACCGCTCCAGCATTGGAAGTAGATTCCAGAGCATGAAGTAGAGTCCTGGAAAGCCCATGTTCGGAGATGGGTCAAGCCAGCGGCCTTGATGGCTGCGAAGGTGGTATCAACATCGGTGTCGCTACTGAGGAATGGGAGCCAGTATGCATTGGTTCCCGAGAAAGCGCTAGGTATTGTTAGAATTTAGGATATCAAATTGAATTTAACGGAGTATTACGTGAAGGTAGCACGCTTCTCGACATCAGTGGAGGCAGCGGGTGAGGCAGTTGGTGCGGCGAGGGCGCCGGCGACGAGCAGCGAGCTGAGGACGGTGAGAAACTTCATGATGAAGAAGTGTAAAGAATGAATGTGATGATGTTGATGGACTTCGATTCTCGGGGGAGATGGTACGGCATTTATAGACCTTTGCTCCCTCAATTTCTGTCGTAATTAATGAAAAATCAAACTCTTAGAGAGAATTCTCCTGTGGGGAATTAGAATTAGTCTATTCTTTCTTTTTGATAGACAGCTCAAGGTTTTTGTTGATCGTATACTTCATCTGTAATACTCTCACTCTATGATCCAAAGATCCTGAACTCCTTGGAGATATTCCGGAATAACGACTCGCCATTCCGAGAACCCTAGGAAGACAGACGAATCCGGAAGGCACAAACCTCGGTGCCATCCCGGGGGTGTTTGAAGCCTGACAAGCAAGCCTAGTGGGATGAATAGATGTATGTCTTCATCCCTGCAACGAGCTATGCCGCCCAGTCTTCTTCTTCTTCTCGAACGTCCTCTACAGGTTTTCTCTCCGATAGGTGGCGGCGGAGAAATAAAATCCACGGTACTACTGATTTTAACAAGCATTCCAAAGTTTCTCTTTAAGTTCCTGAATCCTGGGGTAATTAACGGATAGAACAGGGAAAGAAGAAGGTTCCTTACGAATTAATCTACTTCTGAGATGTAGTTCAAGAGTGTGGTGGGCCAGTGGTGGGCTCCGCTGCTCCGGCGGGAAGACCGCCGCCAAGCAGGGTTCCGGGTTTCATGCCGAGAGCTCAACACTAAATTCAGTAGAGTACATTCAGCCTTTTATTGTGTCAGGTTAATGTCCATAGCCTAATATTTGTGCAACGTGCGCTATTGCGGAGGTGATGATTGCAATGGGAATAGTGAGTACGGAGATATTAGTCGATTAAGTGAGAAAGTGCATACAAATGAATATATCCTTGTGGGACTTTTCAGTAAGCTTTTCTGTAGATCAGAATCCTCACCTCTAGAGCGGGGTGACATTTCTTACTACATGTATAAAAGACACCGTATTTGGATTTGGCTTGTAAGTGATTTTAGTGGTGTGATATCAATCGACTTTTAGGAAACTTAGCATAGCATTTTATCTCTAACGGTACTATCATCGACTCTAGTGCACGAGGTGCAACTGAATAGGGAAAGGCATAGCGGTTTGACCTTTATTTGACTGGCAAATGATCCGATCACAGAGATCTGTGGGTTGTAAACAAGCTCAGGTGCGCCATGCACGCGACTGTCTGCAGGTAAATAAAAAATGTGGGGTTAGGCAGCCCTAGTATGTTTGCCCCTTACATATATTGACAGCGCCCAATGATCCCTGTAGCTGTTGCAGCTGTAAGACAAAAGTATTAATTTTGCCGAGGGGGAAAGGGGGGGGGGGGGGGGGTTCGGAGACATGCGAAGATTTCTAACGATCGCGACTGTACCATGGATGGGTTCCAATATAGTGATAAACATCTGTGAAAGTGGGCCATCTACATCGAACCAAAGAACTAAATATCCGAGCGGCAACCGAGCCACAATACTCGTGCTCTATCACGCCCGTGGATGTATAGTATTATAACCTCACTAGAGCACTACTATCGTCATATATATCGTCATATGCCTGGCCAGGACTGGTTCAGACCATTGCCGGCTGACCACAAATCCCCACCTGGTATATTCATTTTATTATCTATCGCAACGGCGTTCAAACCTCCAGGTTTATAATCAGGGACTGTGGTGTGATCGCAAGCATTGATATAGTTTCTCCCGTCGCTCACCTTCTCATACACGAGCATTATTGGCCGGATTGTACTTTAACCATCGACTGGTATGCATCTCTTATCAAATCCCTACTATGAGCCTCTCCCGAATCTATGTGGGTCCATGGCACGTTTTTGTGATGTGGTGTCTATATCAGGACTTTCTTTGTACACAGACGTATCCGATTCTTCCTCGACAAGTAGCCAACTATATATATCTTTAGATATATTTTGCCAAGTGCTATAAGCGAACAGGTCCGTGTTTTGATTTAAGTAGATTGAAAATGTTGGCAAGTACGTCCGTGTCCGTGTCCATTTCTACAAGGAGATGACTAGTCGAGGACATCCGCCATCCCTTACTGGCGTAGACAGCCCGCATCCCTTAAAAAAGTCCAGAACGTCTAGGAAGTCCATATATGTCGATCCTGGCTTGCCGTACAGGCCGAAATGACACCACTAAACTGGCACCAATCTTCATTAGATATTCTCTTCCGCGTTTTCTTCTAAAGACCGTCTGTAGCCAATCGCAACTTAGTAACTTTATGCTCCTGCAGCCCGAGCCTACATTTATCTGGACCAAGAGATACTTCAGTGGTAAAGGAGCTTATATTCCTAAAATTACTCTTATCTAGGACTATCCTAGTAAGGCCAGCGCTATTTAGCTCTCGACACATGCATTGGAGTAGAAACATGGTCCACATAAGTCAAAGTGACTTCTAGCTGTTCAACGGTCCCCAATTTCAACAGAGAGTTAAGTTCACCACTAATTGTCTAGAACTGACGTCCCATTCTTTCCCAGAAATCCTAGAACCACAATCAATCATGTGGCTCACCCTCAGCGAATTCCTCACCAGAAAATAACCTAGGAGGATCTGCATAACGAAAACTCTTTTCAGAATTTCTAATATAAAACCAAACACTCAGGATATAGAGGAGCAGTTGGTTTCGATCCCACGATGTATGGTGAGTTACCACGCAACTCTTGATAAAGAAACTAGCCGCTCCCATATTTATGAATGGATGGTTCTATTTGGCCCTTTCTGAGGTGGTTAAGGTCAGTATCGTAGAAATAGAAGGTTGCGGGCTTCGTCCTCAGATAGTCAATAGTGTGATGAGACCCGTCGATCCATTCCAGCCATACTGGTATCTCTACGAAGTCTTCTCCATATCGGATGGCCGGCACCACAGGTATCATCATATGTACCAGCCAACGGCTCCTGTCACTAGGAACCCTCTTCCGTCAGCACCATTACGTTTTGAATCGGCCAATGACAACCTCACTGGAAACTGATGAAGCATCCAGCTTTAGCATGTCTAACGCTCATTATCCACTATGAAGAACGATCTAAGTTGCTGGATTTTATAACCCTTGGATCTACTAGAGGATGCAAAACCACCCTGATAACCCGTCAAAGCGGGCCACCTGCATGCACTACGCTGCGTAGATAACCTCACGGAGGATCGTAGCTAAAGTCGAAGCAGCAGCGGACATAACATCATCAGCCTGTGGAGTATGTAGTTCAGATGGAAAGTGGGGGATCTATTGATGGTAGAGAATGAGGATGAGGGTGGGCAAGAAATGATGGAGGAAGGACTGTGTTGTGTGTTGGTGGAGGAACGGAAAACACAATGCTTTTAGCCACTTTTTCCTGTCTCCACTTTATGATATAGAACCCGTCACATTACATTTAGTTATCCTTTCATTCAGCGCGGGAATCCTTATTTTCCTTCTAGATGCATACACTATTCTATCTACCATTGTATACCACTCTTGTTCTCATTGGCTTCAGGGCGTCGGGACATCTTGGCACAAGGCTAACAAACATGACTCCTATCTACGCTGTCTAACCCCCGAGTTTTCGGACTTCCATTATCATTATATTCTTCCCATCTAGGTCTATAAGGATGAGCTGTGAGCCAAGATCGATGATCACCTCGCAATTACAGCAGACCGCCCATATATGCGCGCCGCCGCCAACGTCCCCATCAGCCTATCTATAATATAATCTTACGGGCAGCATATATGAACGATCCGCCGGAAGAAAGATTAGCCTACGAAGAAAGGGAAGGTGCAGCGGGGATGTTAGAAACCGACGCGTAACTCCATTTGCGAGCCCTGTAGTTTCTTATGGTCAGTTGAGCGCACTCACTCGCACTGCACCCGCCCTCGTGTAATCCTCCTGCATATACTGACTGAGAAAGACCCCTACCCTACCTGGCTGCAACCTCCCCTTTACGTGCAAAAGAACTACCGCAATTAATCTCGCAGTCGTGAATTGTCACTCACCTTTGGTTAGTAGGAGGGATCGTTGCAGTGAAATCAGCACAATTACGCCCAGAACGAGACTAAGGGTTTGGGAATAGAATGCAATTCTACTTCCAAACCATTTTTCAAAAACACAGAAAAAGCATCAAAAAAAGAAAAACTAGCTAAGTAAACAAAAGACAAGTCTCGTGAACCACTCATCCAGCCGAATGACATGATTTGATTTACGAGGCTTCTCAACAGACTTTGCAATATAAAACAGCGCAAGGAAAAACAAAAAACAGGACGATTCCAGCAGCAATAGATAGATGAAGACCCGGTAGTCAAAGAATAGGAAATCCACCACATCGAGATACCCACAAAAACTTACAAACATCTCCGTTCATTCCAAAGCGCAAATTAATTAGATCGGGTACCCTACCCCGTTCGTTTGTTCAAGAAACCACACTACCCCACTACCATAGCGTTAGCTCTCCTAGCCTGTGCCTTCTTCTCCTTCCTCGGAAGCGGCCCGATTGGTGCTCTCAAGATAATCAGTGCCTCCCTGCTTGCCAGATGTTTCGCCTCCAGCTTTGTTGTCGCTACGGCAGTGGCAATATCTTTCCCATCTAAGCTCACAGTTACAGTCCACTGGATATTCATCCCTTGATATCCATTATCCTTGAACAGAAAACTCGGCTGCGACATCTTGCTCTTTGCCGCAAACTCCATCAGCCTCGAAGTATAAATGCTGATATTCTGACGTCTCAACTTTGCCTCTATGCACGAAGGCTTTAGCGGGTCCGTAGATACTGCTGGCGTAGCCGTGCCAAGAAGGCCTGGGGTATTGACAGTGAATGTGGGATTTTTCATCGCGGCGTTGGAACCGGAGGAGATGTGCTCCTGGTATAGGGCATGGTATTTCTCCGCATACGGGGCAACGACCTGTGAGTACCAGATGTAGAGGTCATGATAGCGCTGAGTCCCGAGTTCACGATGGATTCCACCGATATAGGCTGTGAAGAGTTTTCCAAGGATTCCGTCGGAATCTGAGGTGTAACTTAAAGCTGTGAGACGACTATGGAGGCTAAGGACTCTCGATAGGTGTGCGTAGAGCGCTGTGGTAGTTAGGGCTGTAGTCATGTCCTACATGTAGTTACTGTTGTTAGTTGTGTTGTTCCAAGCCAGGGATGTGTAGTCGCCAGATTTCGATTCACAACTTAAAAAAGAGTACAAGAATTGTTTCTCACCTCTAAACCGCCGGCATCCAGCTCAGGAAATAAACTCATCACTAGCATCCCTGTCAACCCTTTTAACACGCTGGCTCCCAGCCATCTCAACACCTCGTTGTCTCTCCTCTCTGATCCGGAGGCTTCGTTGACGCCTAACCACTGCACCTGCGACAATGAGTACACAACCTGCTCCAGAGCCTTGTCCTGGAAGTTATAGAGCAACGGCGTCTCTTGATAAGGTGGAAGGACGGGAATTCCGTAGATGGAGAACCAAGATGTTGCCATGATCGAGTACGATTTTTATCTTGTGATGAAAGTTTCAAATCTTGTAGGAGTGGATGGAGAGGCTCGAGAGGTGGGGATAGGATATGAGACTTGACCTCGACTTATCTCTTCGCGCTTGGGCCAAGTAAAGACCCGTGTTCAGAGTTTTTTTTAGTTTCTCCACACCAACAGGGTTGACTGCCTGAAAGGTGAATGCAGGGATGGCCGTAGCGAGGAGGCCAAAGATTTCCCACGGGCAACTGCTTAAAAAGGTTCAACTTATCTCGCAAAACGGGCAGCTCCTTTGAGAGAAGCTGTGTGTATTTATCTCTCCTCTGGTCGCGATAAGTATGGATAGAGTTTGTTTCGCTTAAACCTTCGCTCTAAATAATCCTCAGGGATTCTTGCATTAACAGGGTCCCAGGCTCCGTGGTGGGGAAATTGTACTCTCGGAGCAAGTGATGAAAAGAGTTGAACGCTTCACACAGAAAGAGAGCACTATTCTCCACCTTATATATGTCCACTATGTCCTCTGCCTGCCAGGATTGTGTGTCGCCCGCAGCTGGAATGCGGCTAAGCGAGGTGGGGATGCGACTCCATCATGATATGCACGACCATGAACCGAAGAGATCATAATCTGATCGACGCTCTCACCAGCTATCAATCGACCACCTGCGTATGATTGGGATTGACCTACCAAGCTGATGAGGGGAGCTATTAACTACTCCAGCTAGCCAGGCTAGTAGACCCTTTGCGCAGATAGAGCTGGCCCTAAATTCTACTTGTATGATTGGTTGATGGGAGGGTCGGTGCCAATCTTTTGCGCAACGGGCCCAGTACCTACGATCGTGATAAATGAAGCATGGCACGATCTTCCTCAACTCAAACTGACATAGTCGGGCCGTTTTCTCTCTCCCCGCAATCCCAAGCACGCACTAAGCGTAAACGCAATATGAAACAGAAGCAGGAGGTGGCGAATCGAACGAAGCACATGCAAACGCCAAGACCCCCCCACCCGAGTGATTCCGCATGAATTAACATCTATTCACCCGGACGCGATTTTTCGACGTCTTCACGTTTCGACTCGGGGTAATATACCCACCATATATGGGCGTTTCCCTTGAAGTGACAGATACGGGAGTTCTGAGGGCCGCAGCAGCAGACCAATTCCTGAGGTCTAGTGATTGAGGGACGAATCAATATAACTTCTTCGACCCATATGAAAAAGGGATAGTATCTAACTTACCCAGTGTCGAAGAACTACCTGACACTCCGCGGGAAGATACACCGCCATATGACGCAGCCCATGCCCCACATCAGCGCTCAACACTAACAGTCTCAACTCTCCAGCGCCCACGAATTCACAACCTTCCACCTTCCTACAACCCCACTGAGGCCCACGCCTCATATACGCTTAGCCATCCACGGAGTCATAGGCACATGTGATGACTCACCCACACCCTATCCTACCTACGAGATTAAAAGAAAAAGGTGGACGTCCAACGAATGGCGCTATTGTGGTTGTGAGTAGCAGGAATCGAACTTGCGTCACCTCGGGCTTGACCCTTGGTAGGGGACCACAACGAGGAATACTAACCACTATACTATACTCACTTGTTTACTGGCGTTTTTAGCGCCATGGCGAACGGCACGGGAGGTATCTAGGGTGAGTCATAAGGAATTACTCGCGGCTGGGAGTCTTAGGTTTGGTGCATAGGGTGATTCCAGTCTTAATAGGCCCTTTGCGCAAAGACTCCAGCTCTAAATTCCGGTAACCTGATTGGCGCCGATCCTCTCATCAACCAATCATACAAGTAGAGTTTAGAGCCAGCTCTATCTGCGCAAAGAGTCTAATTTAAGGTGTGGTTATGATTGCATACTACAAAGTTAGCAGATAGGAGGTTCTGTAAGGTGCGCACAGCAGGAGATGATGTGAGGCGCTTTGCGAGCCAAGCGGCCACGATCGCACATAGGAGAGATATACGGGCAGATAAAGAAGATCTCCTGGGTAATACATGTGGAAGTGACTACTATTTTCCCTGTCCCTGTACACAATAATATGTGTGCCCCCAATACATGTTAAAACCGAACCTCAAACCATGAATCTTAGCACGAGTGATATCCTGTGATGATTCCTAACCACCCAAATATTCATCGCCAGATATATCGATGCGCTCTGGGTAGGTAAATAGTAGATCGAATAGTTGATGTGGAAGACCAGACACATATGTCCTGGGCCTCGGGAATCGGGGATTAACAAAAAGCCAGCGTTATCTCGGTTCCGTAAAGAAGCCAGTGGTGGGCAAAGCGGTAGAAATCTAGATTTCTGTACTGTTTGTTAGACAGTGGCTAGGAGCTATGCGGGCAGGTCCTGTAGTATGAGCTCGCCCGTTTGTGTTTGTGCATTGCCTGGAGCATGTCTCGTCACCATTGTTGGATTTCTCTTTTTTCTTTCTCCCCCTTTCCCCCTTTTTCTCCTTTCACTTATAAAACCAAACACAAGGCATATGTTCTCCTGGTCCTGGTTTATGTGGCGTAGTAATGGTCTGGGAGCTAGAAACAGTCAGTATTATTAATACATTAATCAACTATGCAGAACCGGGTTCTGCTAATAATCCAACCACATGCAGTCAGGACTACTAATCTGCTGTCCCCTTCCCCTTCCAGTAACACAACTACAGGGATTCAACGTCACTACCCTCCACAGCTATCCCAAACACCAAAACCTCGAAACATCCAAACCACCAGCCCAATCATCACACAATGCCCCTCGCCGCGGTCGGCCAATTCTGCGCCACATCTTCCCTCTCCGCCAACCTCGCCGCCTGCCAGCACCTCCTCCGCCTCGCCCGCGACCGTGGCGCATCAGCTCTCTTCCTCCCCGAAGCGTCTGACTACATCGCCACCTCCCCCGCCGAATCCCTCTCTCTCTGCCAGCCCGTCACAACCTCCCCCTTTGTTCTCGGCCTCCAAGCCGAAGCCAAGAACCTCGCTCTCCCCATCAACGTCGGTATCCATGAGCCATGCCCCACGAGCGCAGACAAGGTCCGCAACATAAGCATCTGGATCGACACCAACGGCAACATCACGCAGCGTTACCAGAAGGTGCATACGTTCGACGTCTCTATCGCCGGCGGCCCGCAGATGCAAGAGAGCAAGACCACGGAGCCCGGCAGCACCTTGACGCCGCCGTTCCAGACTTTGGTGGGGAAGGTCGGGCTTCTGGTGTGCTTTGACCTGCGGTTCCCCGAGCCTTCGCTGGCGCTGCGGAGGATGGGGGCTGAGGTGGTGACGTATCCGTCGGCGTTCACGGTGCCGACGGGGCAGGCGCATTGGGAGGTGTTGTTGCGCGCGCGGGCGATAGAGACGCAGGCGTATGTAGTTGCGGCGGCGCAGATTGGGCGGCATAATGAAGGGAGGGCGAGTTATGGGCAGTCGATGATTGTGGATCCGTGGGGGAGGATTGTGGCGCAGTGCCGGAAGGTTGATGTGGGAGAGGAGCCGAGAGCGGCGGAGGAAGTGGTGCCGGAGATTTGTGTGGCGGAGGTGGACCTGGGGATGTTGGAAAAAATAAGGAAGGAGGTGCCGTTGAAGAGAAGGTTCGATGTGTACCCAGAGGTTTGAGTAGAGGGTGCTAGCTTTGATGTATTTATGTCGAGTAATTTTCGTTATTGAGTGATCTTTATGATCAGCAAACTCTGATGAGGTGAATACATGTATGTATATGAGCTTGAATGCGCTACCTATATGAGCTATGAGCTTCATGATCGAGTGAGTCTTATGATCGAGTGATTTGTGATGATGCTCCACGTAGTCGACCTTTTTTTTTTTTTTTTTTGATTAACTCGTACATAGTCGACTACTATCTCGGATTCTCATCTTCATGTTGGCATCCTTGGAGATGCAATCCATACATTGAATTACAAGTCTCGTTGGATATCAAGCCCCAATCAGCTTTAACACACTGCAGGGTGGACGCTCTGGTTAATGCAAAATACGAGAGAATGTAAGCTGGGTTACTTTGTGAGTAGCTCTATTAGGACACAAATGATTAACAGGCTTCTAGAGTCCTCAATCAAGCAAGAAGGGGGTACACATCGGGGTGGTGGTGGAGTATCGACTGAAACCCACAAGAGTAACTAAAAAAGGAGTGTCCAGTAGTCAAGCTTAAGAATGGCAGTCTGGAAGATTAATCAGATCAGGCCTGCATGCATGCGCAGGGTGAACCTGGCGTCGAAAAACTGTTTGCAGATGTAATCAACGGGCCCATCAGATTAGTAACATAGCAAAGGTAAAGGGCTCTGACAATTCTGTATACCTTGTCGCTTCTTAAGAGTGTAGGAGGTATTTCGACCAAAGTGCCTTTCATTCTGTTAGGAGGTTCGGAGGGAATTTCTTTAAATACATGTGCTTCCCTGCATGTGAATTTTCATTAGCGTGAGTCTGATATATCACATCTTCGCCACGACACCCTTAACCTCTCACATATATGTACAGTCACTCATGGGGTGAACGCGGATCCTGTCTGATGGCGGTCAGGGACTTGAGGCCAATAGCAGAGTTAAGTTTGGGACACTAAGAGTAGATTACTACGGGCACAACCATCAGACAGGATCCGCCGTCACTAGGTGAGCGACTGTACACAATTATCTCATAAACCGTTGATGCTGACACCCCTCATGCGAGGCAAAAAGCCACAGCGCAACTGGGTAATAGATCAACAAAAATCACAACATCCATTAGCTCTAGCCACCTCTTGGGATTTTAGAAGGGGTGCGGACGGTTTATGGGATAGCACGTAATGCTATATGTAGCTCCCCTACATGTCCTCGTAATTTCACAGCGTTTGTGAACACGACCAATATTGCATGCCATACAAAAAAGGTTGTCTTGGAGGTTTTTTGTGTGTATTCAATAGAGGTCATGTTCACAAATGCTGTGAAATTACAAGTACATACAAAGAGCAGCAAAAACAGAATGTTATTTCCAGGTCAAGGTTTAGCTCCACGTACAACATATTAAAAATCCCTCTAGATGAATATTACCTGAAAAAGAAAATGAAAAGAAAAAAAAGAATGAAAATCAACACCTAAATACCCCGTTCCAGCCGTATTCTTTTGCCGGCCTCCACCCCTAAAAGAATTGAAGAGGTAATGGAACAACAGCTATAAATAAGGCAGCACGTTCAACCACGGAAATATCAAGATATACGCCTTTTTATAAAGGCAAAAAGTGATGGAACGGGCTGAGACAGAGTGGTACCTGTTTTGGGTAAAACGCCACCAACATATGGTGTTTGCAGGTACATATATATGTATAACTGTATCTCAGGGCATTAGAGCGTTTTGGCAACCAACTTCTGTGTCTAAATATTTGGTTCTTGGCGACCGGTTTTTGGTGTGGATAGCCGCCAAGAGCTCGAAAAGTGAGCTCGAAATTTAGAAATTTGGGTGTTACCAAAACACCCTATTCTATCACTTATTAGAGACTTTGCGCAAATGGAGCCAGCTCCATTTTCTGACAGCCTAATCGGTGACGATCACACCATTACCCAATGAGATAACCAAGATATAGAGCTGTCTCCATTTACACAAAGTCTCTATTACCTATCGCTGTACTACTTGAAGCAACCTGCCCCTGATAATCATATGATCATTGGTCATAAAGTTGATAATGAACCACACATAAAAGTAAACATAATTGTAGTTGGATGAGGTCATTTACAATCTCTTTAGATGTTTATTCTTGAAGTGAGAATACAACTGTTGGCTGTTGGGCCCAAGCCATTCTCCCGTATATAACCCGTAGTCGCTGTGATCATTGCGATAACAAAAGGGTTCAACCACGAGCTATCCATGCATTCTAATATCATTATAACATGGATATAAAAACCTACATGTACTTTATTCTAATAGGAGATATGTTAATGACATCGTCAACTAACCAATCATTGATGCTAGGCCCAAACGAAAGCTAGGTAGGGCGACATAATAAATAAAATAAGTAGCACGAGGATGCCAAACTTCGAACCTCAATCTTATCCCCCCATACCTCTCCATCCTTCTCTCTTCATCCTTCGTCTTCATCCGTCGTCTTCATCTTTCGCCCTCATGTATACGTACCCACCCACCTCCAACCAAGATGGGCAATAATATGAGAGATCTCGAGGGGAAGAGGCGTAGAAGAGAAGAAGCCGAAAAAGAGAGAAAGGCGTGGAAGGTCCAAAAGGTCATCCACGCTGAGGATCAATATTATACTTCTCCCCCCAACCCTCCTCCTGTTCCTCCTTCTTCTTCGTCTTATTATCCTTCGTCTTCACCTTCGTCTTCGCCTTTGTCTTCACCTTCTCCTTCTCCTTCGCCTTCTCCTTCGTCTTCACCTTCTCCTTCGTCTTCACCTTCTCCTTTGCCTTCATCTTCACCTTCTCCCTCGCCTTCTCCTTCTTCAAGTGACACGGACGAGGATGGGATTCCTAGCATCAATCCTATCCCGAATCTCCAAACCCCCGCAAACCAGGTGGATGGTACGGACGACAGCCTTCCTCCCCACCCCGTTCAAGTTATACAAGACAATTTCTACAAGTCTTGCTCCAGCCTGTCGAGGAAGAATGGTTTTATGGCTAGATTGCACAAATATTTTGAGCTTGACCAGCCCCCAAGCGGCGCCCAACACAACCCGATCATCGTAGATGATAGTTCGGAACCCCCCAAAGACCGCGCAGAGAACGGCCCCACTGGTACTTGTCAGAATCCCATCTTAGTAGACGGGGACGCTCCCACGAACCCCCCACGGCTCAAGGGCTTCCCAGTAGTTCCATCCCCCGCCCCCCTTCTGCCTCGGCCATCTACCCATATCTTTACCGTCGTCTTCCGAGGGGAAGAAGGCTCTCTATCCGCGACATTCTCGACAGTCCTCACAAACTCTCTCGACGAGTTCTTCAATCTCAGCTGCGACGCGTGCGGGCTCAAGGGATACCAGATGGGAGACAATGATCATGTGGAGGTCAGCATCTCCGCTAAGAGCATTGGCAAGAAGGCTGTCTACAGCGGACCATACAGAGTGATGGTTTGGCGTGCCTTGATGGAGTTGATCGGGCTGATGCCGCAGTCGGACGTTGTGGTTTATTTCCTCGACCACGTCTTTGTCTAGGAAGAGCGGTACTCGGGCATGTCAGCACATTTTGTCTTGATCACAAAGTGTTTTTTGATAAAAAGCAAAGAAAGCTCTTGGTGTTGACTCATCGCTACGTATGCTGGGGTTGGAAAGGAATATGAGGTGAGGATAAGGATGGTGGCTAAGTAGAGGTTGTATGTATACTGCGTATATTCTAACCTCCGTTCCTTTTATATCACACCAGATATCTCAACGAGCTGGCCCCTACCCAACTTTTCAGTTTTCTCTCGCTAACTCTAAATAGGGTGCTTAGGTTGCACTTTAAGTAGTCAATACCTGGAGTTCCGTTCCTGCTTAATTTTGTCATGAAATGTTTCCATAAGTTTCTTCACCAGTAATACTTCTATTCATTTCTCGTCCAGTATACTTTTAACTTATGAGCTAATTTAGTATTTGAGAGCACCCTTAATTCCATTAATTGACGTAAAATTTCATTATTTAGATGCATATTTCTGATTATCTGGTTTCTTAACTATTCAATGAGAAGAGGTTTATTAATACTTACAAAAGATCACATATATATAACACTTACTCGGATCAACGTTCAATTTAACGCAGTGATCTAAATCTTCACAAAATGTCACTCGGCCGGGCTGGTCTTTTGTTTGTTTAATTCATACTCGCATGCAACCTTTCGGTTATGGCGGCGCACTTCAAACCCGAAGGTTGACGGCCTAACACAAATAATTTTCTCCCCAGACGCCTCTCCATTCACCACCACTCCCTAACTAAAAGAAAGCGGCCGGGCCGGTTGCTTTTAACCACTCATGGCTTCCTGTAGAGATTCTATTACTGAGCCTATTACAAGCGTGCACCAGACCAGATAGACCATTATTACATGTTCCCATATACCGCACCATAAAGAAATCCCTTAAATATCACCGCTGTTTTGCTATCTATTAGAATAGTTGGATCTGACAAACGCTACTTTTTTATTCTCTGGTATTCCAAGATGACACTACAATTTTCCTTCCATCCATCCTACACCCAAAATGTGCCGCACCACACTACTCCTCCAACTCTCCTGCAAAAGCGACTGCTCCCAGTCCCGCTGATCCCAGAACCATATAAATCCACGCGGCCGCCGCATTAATCCAATCACCCTCCTTTCTCTTCGCATCTGGACGGATCGAGAAATCAATTCCCCTAACACCGACCCAGATACCGACACTGGCAGCCATCATAATGACATCCCATCCAACTGATGACACCGCTGGGTGCTCATACAATGCCGAAAGCGTACCAACGACAACTTCCTTGACTGTCAAGCCGTGAGCAGTGACCTGTGAGATGGCGTTTGCGTGGCATGCAACAGATACCAGTGAACAAAGGCGGTACTGTGGCCTCCAGAAGCTCTTCCACCGGTTTGTGGGGATGTGGATTGCTAGTTCGCCGCTTGATGCAAGGCGTTCAAAGACAATTGGGATTGCGAGGAGGAGAACATGGGGGACGAGGAGGAAGGGGAGGAACGCATCGGAGTTAAGGGTTTTGGGGGTCATGTAGACACAGAGGTATGAGAGAATCAGTGGGACTGTGACAGTGAAGTACAGCCAGCTAGGGAGTCTCTTGGCCTTGACTGTCGAAGGGTCGAGCTTGGGTGCCTCGACAGGGGCAGAAGGCGTGGGCTCATTGAGGAGGATGGTAAGGAAAAAAAGGTTTGATGCGAATGAGACTGAAACGACTTGGCCAAGGAGCATAAATGACCAGAGGTTCTTAATACCGCGACGAGAGCCTGGAGAAGTGTAAGTTTTAAATTTCCTTTACCAAAAGGAAGTCAGGGCTAGAGACCTTCAGCAGCCAGAAATACACTCCACGCAGCGGTTGCGAGGAAAATCTGCTGGCTCCACCACCACCTTTGAGGGTTCTCTACTACTGCACCCCACGCATCTTGGAATAGCTCCACATCGCTCAACCACTCGCCCAACCGGAGCTCGCCATTATTGCTGAGCATGAGTACCTGCGACGCCTGCCAGTCTTCGTAGGACTTCATAAAGAAAGACACCATATAATACCACGTTGACCCCAACGATGCAACGGCGAGTGAAGTGAACACATAGGATCCCGAGACTTTTGAGAAGTTTCGGAAATTCAGTCGTGAGAGAATGAGAGAAAGGAGGGCGAAGCAGAGACCGAAATATGAGCCGAAGAGGGCGATGGAGCGGGTGTTTGTATCTGTCATAGAGTCTGCCATGTTTGTGACCCTCTTGTTGTCGGTGGTGAGTTGAGGCAAAGTCGTGTCCGTCCTTTGGGGATGACGGTGGTTGTTATGGTACGTGGATGCCAGGTGGAGACTGTGACGGCGAGACTTTTATCCCTGCAGATTCGTCCGTAAAGGTGTTGGCGTTGTAATTATCATAAACCCTTGCAGATCTACAGGATAATGTGATCACGCGTCAACGCGACTGAAAGTACTATTACTACGAAATGTTTGAATCGAGAAGAGAGTTAAAGGCAAATGGTTTATTCTATCTACAACCGCTCCTTTGGGGCAAAAACTTGTGTCTTAACACAGTGCCAATGGGCTCGAAGATAGGGCATCCCAGATACACGAAAACAGATACCCGACAAGCCATTGATTGATTCTTCGGGACCCCACTACCGGCTTCCACTGACAACTCAGACGACGCCAACGAGGATAAAAATCCCAGATGCAACCTGCACGTATGTGGTGCAAAAACCTGTTTATCGTCAACTGCGATGATCTAGAGTGCTCTCTCTACCCGGGTTTATCAAAGCGCATACTCTACATGTACTCGTAGTTTTCCGGCGCAACTGCTATTGCACGCCATACAAAAGATAGCCTTGGGGCGGGGTTTTTCTGTGTATGTATGCAATAGCACTTGCGTCCGGAAACGCCAAATAACTACGAGCAGGTACTCATTGTGGGTCTAGGACCGCGAAGAACGACAAAGATGGCATGCATAGATAAATGTAGCCGCCATCGAAATCTCCACGGTACATACTCGCGCGGCCGATTTGAAGCCGCTCAAAGAACTGTGGCAAGTGATCTAGTATGTGGCCAATAAAAGCTCACGCTTTTGCAGTATTTAGACTTTTTTTTTTTTGGCTGGGCGGCTTCAACGCAAGTATGTACAGCCACTCTGCAAAAGTGTTCGTGATTTAGTTTTAATGCCAGTGCGCAGTGTGGCGGCGCACTGGTGAAGTTGAGATTACTAAAGTTGAGATTCAAAAGAAGGAAAAAAATATACTATAGTTCGTGACTATATATAATAAAAAAAAAGTAGGTCACTAATCTCCTCCATTAATTTCGAGCACTGTTGATCACTCAAAAGGCCTTTTAATCCTAAGGTTTTGATGGCCCGCCACGTGCACGGTTACATATGAAGAAACGTCTAACCACGAACACCTTTGCAGAGTGGCTATACATGTACATAAATAAAACACATGTATTATCTCGGCCCAGCAAACCGTGCCGAGAAACCCCGTCTCGAAGCCAATGCATCACCGATCACTCGGCGTGGTCGCCAAGCGGAAAACAGTGGCGACGTTGACGAACGAGTGATCATCTGTGATGCGGGCCTAGCTGGCTTGTTGTCTTTTAAGTTCGCATCCTTTATTGTCAACCCCCATAGCTTACAGGGTACATTGTTCTTATTAGTCAGTGGACCTTCACGTTCTCCTGCACGATCAGGTTTGCATACGACATTTCCTATCCCTCGGATGTAAAAACCGCCGTCGATTGCGGACCGGTAATCCTATGATTACTACGTACTCTAAACTTCGTACGTGGTTAGAGAACACTTTCACTTAGTTTTCATTAGAGAGATATCTATACCCGAGCCGAGAGGAGAGAACTACCGTCTCTCTCGTCATCAATACAGGCAGCTCAGAACCCGCCTCCCGAGTTACTCCATCAATACTAGTCTCTTAGGGGGGGGGGTTAGCCTATAATGAGCACAATGGAGCGACAATCTAACCATGAAGCCCGAGAGAGGATCACACAGCAGGCCTTCCTCAGAGTATCAAGATGTTATTCACCAAGAGATACTTCCCCCACATCAGTCTTATGCGTATATTCAGGGAGGGTGGAACTTTTACTGGGGGCCAGGCCCGACTTGGACCATTCGTTACATGCACCCATGCAGTATCACAGTAAGACCACATGGACATCACCATAGCAAGAAGCCCGCGGGAGCACAATATTTCGAGGGAAAAAAAATCTCAATTTTCCGCCAGCCAGTAAAGCCAGCCCAGCCTGTTATACATACAAACATGAACCAAGAATACAACCATAACCGAGAGGCCCAGCCAATCTTCCACTGCACTGCACACTTTTTATAAATAAAGAAAAGAAAAGAAAAAGAATCAGAAAAAGCTCATTTCACAAACCAAATGTCCTGCGTCCGCCAAAACAATCCTCTAGTCATACAACGTACAGATCTGCACAAGAGCCCGTTAGAAAATACGATGGTGGATTCTGGAGGGGTCTGGAATTGCGTACCAATTGAGATGAGGATATCGTGGGCTCAGGCTCTTTAGACAGTGCCGGAAGGAGCGGCGCCGGAAGGCATAGCGCCTGAAGGAGCAGCGCCGGTTGGCATGGCACCAGAGGGGAACGCATCACCGCCTGATGGGAAGGCACCGCCTGTAGGAGCGGCACCAGAGGGCATAGCACCAGAGGGCATTCCACTGTGGTGGCCGTGACCGTGGTTACCGCCGAAGCTAGCACCACCAGTAGGGGCCGCAGCGCCAGAGGCAGGGAAGACACCAGTTGGGAAAGCAGTCAAGAAGCCGCTTGGGAAGGCGGTGGGGAAGCCACTGGGAAGCTCGGTTGGGAAGGCAGTGGGGAAATCGGTCGGGAAGCCACTGGGGAGCTCGGTCGGGAACGCAATCTCGGTCCCAGAGACAGCGGCGATCCCGGCGGCGACACCGGTAGCAGTGGGTGCGGCACCGGCTCCACCAGTGGGCATGGCACCGTCGGAGGGGAAGACACCGCCCATTCCACCAGAGGGAGCAGCACCGGAGGGCATGGCACCGGATGGTCTCGGGCCTTGGCCACCGCCCATACCGCCCGAGGGGGCAGCACCGGATGGCATGGCGCCAGAAGGCATGGCGCCTGATGGTCGTGGGCCACCGCCCATTCCGCCGGATGGAGCAGCTCCTGATGGGAAGCTACCAGTAGGGGCAACGCCGGAAGGCATTCCCGAGAAGGTGCCGGTGGGGGCTTCCTCCTGGGGAAGGGGAGCGGCGCCAGCAAGGGCAGCAAGAACGGCAGTGGCGACGGCGAGGTTAAGGAACTGCATTTTGAATGTGGAGATTTTGATTTTGATTTTGAAAACCTTTGAATGTGGTTGTGTGAGTTGAGTGAATGGACGTGAACTGGCACAGTCTCTATGGGGAGGTTAGTAAATCTCGAACGAATTGATAGAAAAAGATGCTACTTACTAGAATGAATGTATTAAAGAGAAGTGAAAGAGTGCTGAAGAATGCAGTGGAAGAATGAATTGATTGAGAGCTGGCTGATGAAGCAAAGATGGGGGGACGAAAGGACTGTTTATATGCCTTTTCAACATGCAGCGAATATCACTGCTACCACTACTACATGTCCAGCATCATGAGAAACAAGTCCCTTTTTGCAATCAATTGAGTATCAATTTCCGCAATGGGCCATGGACTACAACCGGGAAATTCCTACCGCCCTCCTCCAACCACAATCCCTGCCAGGACGCGTAGATGTTGACAAGCTTTCGCTACATGTATATAGTGTGTAATAGGTGCATATCATATGTAGGGACTCTTTGGGCCCGGGAATGGCACTGGAATATCATGGAGCCTGGGACCTCAGCTCAGGGCTCAGGGGGGGGTGCATACATGGGGCTCTCGACCATCAGGTGCAGGGTGTAGGTATACCAAATGTGTGTGTTTCCATGGATACATGTATTCTCCCCCCCATGTCCAGATCTCCTCCTCTCCCTCCGCATTTTAAAAAGCCGTTACGCGTCGCCCTCGCTACGTCCCTCTAGTGCCGTTTCAAAAACCCAGCAATCCCCCCCCCCCTTCAAATATCTATCGGAGAGAAAATCGCATGTTTCAAACCCACAGGACCCCTCTGCTCTCTGTGAAACGCCCACTCGCGCGCGCGGTACCATCGCTGAAGGTGCCTGTAAATTTCCCCGTTCGGCAGACTCGGCAGCCGACAAGCTACTAGGATGCGGCATGCTCATGAGACATCACTCGCTACTATGTACCTACAACCCCCATGACCGCGGCTTCTCGAAATCTTGAATTGATTGCTGGGCACAGACGCATTCCGCTTAGAGTGCAAACTAAAGTGATCCGCACGGAAGGCTTTCGCTTTGGCTTTCGCTTTCGCTTTCTTTTCTTTTCTTTCTTTCGATAGATAGGCTTGACCGACCGCGGCTGGGGTTTTCAATTGGCATTTTCCCACGGTGGCTCCCCCCCCCCCGCTAGGTATCTATGTAGCTGTTCGGCGGTGCTACTGCTTTCGGCTGCTGCTGCGGGGCTTTTGGATGTAGGTATACATACAACTCTCCACTGCTGGGTGTAGGTACGTGCCCTACTCTACTCTACTCTACTCTACTCTACTCTACTCTAGCTGGCAACGGCACTCCATGTGGACTGGACTGCGAGAATATATTGCGCTGCTGCTGCAAAGGATAGGAGAATGAATGGGTATTACCTACCTACCATGTGTGTGCTACTCTATCTATGTACATAGCTGGTGGAAATGGCATCCACGTCGATCTAGATCTGGTTTGCGCTGGAAGTAGTACTCTCTACATGTATGTATGTATGTATGTGTTTAACACCAAAAAAAAACATCAACTCACAACTCACAACTGCACAACCTACACTCTGCAGCAAACAAACAACCGCGCGGCCCCACCCCCCCGTCTTTTTGCCGACCGACCGACCACACTCCCGGCGGTCTATGCGGGGAGGGATCAAGAAAATGGTTACCAGGTCGGGCGGCCAGGCAACGACAGGGCATGGCATTGCATGGCAGATTGTTGCTACATGTATGTACATACATACAATTGACGTGGTGGTGGTGGCCATAGCGAACATATATACTCTATATACACGAGTAATCCAATCCAATCCTAATCCTGTAAAGCCCTCGTTTCAATGGCCAGGCCAGGCCGGGCCGGGCTGGCTGCACCGGATATCACTCGAATCAGTTACATACACACATACACACATACACACATACACACACACACACACATACATACATCCATCCCGCGCGCGAGACTGTGGGCGACAAGTACATACATACATGTACCTACACAGGGTACACGTTTGGGGCCCCGACGACCCGCTCACCAGCAAAACCCATACTTTTAAATTTCTTAACTAGCACATAGACACCCCCCCCCCAGATGCTCTAAAGCCCCAACACCGACAGCTGAGCCGAGTACAGAGTCCAGCCCTACTCCAAAGGCCTCTCTCTAATCACTTCACGTGGTACATAGCAATCCCACACACACACCATCCATCGATAGCTGACTAGGGGAAATACACCAGGGGCACCGAGTCCCGAGACAAGAGGCTTCTCCCCCGGCCTGATGTTGTTGTGTACGGTGTACGGTGTAGGCACCTTCGGGAGGGGGGGGGAGGGGGGCTAGAGGCAAGTTATGGGCGTTGGGCATGTACATATGTATAAGGAATAGATAGACCCAATGGTAAAAAAAAAAAAAGGTGTGTGTTTTGCTGCTAGTTGCGCTAATACATACTGCATACTGGAATATGCGGGTATTTACCTACAAAGACTTTGTCTGTAACGCTGCCAGGGCTGTTTCGAGACTGCATATACATAGATGCAGGAAGCGGAGTTGTTTAATTCACGGATGGGCACGGCTCTAGAAGCATATGGGGGGGGGGAGCTCTTATAACTACATGTACCTATGTACATGTATCCAAAAAGCTCAACCTACTACAGACATCAAATCCTGCTTGTGCAGAAATGGGTGGGGGGTCTACTCTACCTACAGTCGACTCCTGCTACTCTACGTAGGTATGATTTTTTTTTTATTTTCTTGTTATTTTTTATTTCATGACATATATAACTGCATGTACATAATACAAGCTCCATTCCAAGCTTGGTTTATTTTTTTTCTATTTTTTTTTTCTTTCAACGCGTAAAGTCATGCGATTCGGTTTGCGCAATTCCGACCCACAAAATCTGGGTTTAGGAAGAGGGGATGCCTTTGCATTTCAAGATGCCTATTATTGGTAATATATTGCGGTCAGCAAAGGACTCTCTACAACAAGCAGGATTCACAGGGGGGGGGGGGGTAGTCGGTGCTCGGGACTCGGGGGGGTAGCGAAGTATCAAGCAAGGATGGGTGGTCCGTAATTATATAAACACACATCGGCCCGGGCCGGCGTGCGCTCCGACAGCCATCCATACCATACCGGCTTCCCCGCCAGCTTCCCAGCTAGCTCATCGGCGCTATGTTTTGTTTTGTTTTGTTTTGTTTCAAGGGCGGATACAAGAAGCAAGAAAGCACACTCACCACTCGTGGTCAACCCAGTAACATACAGGTCTCCCAGCTCGCTCGCCCCTCTCGCCACCTCATCGTCCTCTTCAATCTCCGCCCCCTCCCCCTCCCCCTCCTCCTCATCCAAGGGCTGCATCTTCTTCTCCCTCAGGATCGCCGTCGAGCTGGCATTGATCCACCTCCCATGGATGTCCACAAACATCTCGTCCACGACCGGCGTGCTCGTATACCCGCCCTTCTCTCCGAAGAACGCGCTCCCCAGCTGCTTCGTGCTGATCCTCCCCACGATGGACCCGGGCGGCGCAGCACTGCGATCGGCAACATGCTCATACATCTTCCGCGGATCCGTGTAGCCCGCAATGATGATATCCTCGCCCGACGAGCTCAGTGTCGGGTTGTCGCCCATAAAGTTGAGCGGGATCCGCTGAAGCTCCCTCAGCACTCCCGGCTGTGATGCGTCCTGGTCCGTGACCACAATCTCGCCGCTCAGGTGCGGCGAGATGTAGACCCTCCCGCCCTCTTTGTTGTCGCCCGTGATGCCGTTCCCGCCGCCGAGGCCCGTCATGACGAGCTTCCACCCCGTCTCGGCAGAGTAGTAGTGCGCGCTGCCCCACGGCCTGCGTGTGTAGTCGCCAAGCAGGCGCATAAGCCCCGTGCTGTACCGGTTCTCGTCGGTGATGTAGAAGGCATTGATGTCGTCCAGGTGCTTGATCGCATAGACGTCATTCGGATGCTTCAGCCCGCCCTCGGCCGTCGGAATGCTCGCCACGTGCTCTAGAACATGCGTCTCCGGGTCGTGCATAAACTTCTCAACCACCGTGCCATTGAACCGGTGGTTCACCACATACAGACTCATCCGCCCGCCCTCCAGCCCATGGTTGATATCCATGCCATGGAAGCCCCTATCGCCGCCGCCCTCGCCGCCCGGCATCCCCCGCAGCTCGAGCTCAACGACTTTATCCGTGTCCAGGTCCCAGCGGAAGATCTTGTCGCCCGGCCGGCTCTTGCCCTCCGCGGCGTCGGCTTCCCGCGACTGTGACAGCACACGCGGGCGGTTGTCGTAGGAGCTGAGGCAGCTGGCGAAGATGACGGTACGGGTGGGCGACAGCTCGACGAGCTGCATGGACTCGCAGCCGTGGAACTTGTCGGTGTGCTGTAGACTGCAGAGGGGGTCGAGGAGGGAGGTGTATTCCGGAGAGAGGTAGTGGGCATTGTTGCGGCGCCCGCCGATGAGCGTGTAGGTGCGTGAGAGGTTGGGGACGGCGACTTGGAGGAGGCCTGGAAATTGAAGGTATAGGTAGTAGTTAGTAAAAATAAATTAAAAAAATAAAAAAATGATTATAGATATTTGGAGCTCCGATTGAGTGTGCAATTGCAATTGGGGGAAGAGGGACTGACCGATTGTGACCGCTACGGCGGGGAGGATGAATTTCGCCATTTTCTATCTTTTTTATTTTCTTTCCTTCTTTTGGCGGTACGGTGGTGGTGGGAATTGGTGGAGTGGAGGGGAGTGGAGGGGAGTGGACGGAGTGGAGTGAGTGGAGGGGAGGGAGGGGAGGGGGGGGAGTGGAGATATTGGAGGTTTGAATAGAGCAGGTAGAGAGTAAAGACACTTGGCCTCGGCATATCGTGATAGCAATGACATGATGGTCTGGGGGGTTGGTTGGTTGGTTGGTTGGTTGGTTGCGCTGGGGCTACAGGCATAACTCAGCAGTGGGTATGAATACTATGTACATACCTACTCTACTTGTTTCCCAATCAAGCGCAAACCACATACATGCACGGTTCATTAGATTCCCGGTGAGTGGATGGGGGTCGGCCAGCTGCGGGAGGATTTGCTTTTAATTTGGTTCAGCAGACTTGGGCAGAGTAGAGACCTAGAGTAGAGACCTAGTGTAGAGTAGAGACCGTAGAGTAGAGCAGAGTAGAGCAGAGTACCGACAGCTGACCCCAACAACACCAGAAGCCACCATTACTTTCCGCGCAGCGCATTTCCCAATCGCCATCATACCAATTGATTCTAGGTACAATTACGGCATGCCTATGGCATCTCTACGAGTCTATGTAAATACCTACATGTACAATGTACCTACTCTGCTCAATCCCCGGGTAGGTACATGTAGTAGCGGGACTTATCTTATATGTACCCACCCATAACCACACCACATGTAAGTTGCTGTTGTCAATGATCTCCATTACATAAGGCAACACCAACACCACCCACTCTCCCCCAGTCAATGATGGAGCGGACCAGAAACCAATGTCTAATGCCCAATGCCAATGTTCTTAAGCAGCGTACCCAACGCCCGTCGTACTCCGCATACTCTACAGTCGATGATGACGGTCATCTATCTCTCTTTCGCCATTTCATACACACACAACACACAACACACACACGACCGTACAAACGATCGTTGCCCCCCCCCCCCCCTCCCCCCCCGCCGCTAGCCTTCTTGTTTGTTCTCCTTTCTTTTCAACTTGTTTTTTTGATTTCAATCGCCGTCCCAGCACACCAAGAAGCAGAAACAGAAAAGAAAAAGGTCCGCCGCCGCCCACCACACACGAAGAGAGAGAGAGAGAGAGATCTAATCATACAGATTGAGCCACACACACCACTACTACACACCACACTTCATCCCACACACACGCGTCCATCCCAAAAAAACAGAGGGCAAAAATAAAAATAAAAAATAGTGACAACTGTAATAGAGAAAGCCGACCCCACTCGCCTCCCGCCTCCCGCCCCGACCAAGTAAAAGAGTGATGAAACAGAGAACATATGTATAGTAGGTAAAAAAAAAAAAAAAAGGTTAATTGAGTACATGTATTTATATATGACCTCGGCCCGGGGCCTCAGTGCCTATTTTGATCGCCGCGTATCCAACCCTCGAGAAAAAGAGAAAAATAGAAATTTCTTCGTTTCCTTGCCTTTGGCCCCCTTTTTACCTTCGCTGTCTGCCTTGTTTGAATATCTCCGCCGTTGAAAGAAAAAAGAAATGAAAGAATGAAGAAAAAAAGAATGAAAAAGTGTCAACATAAGGAAGAGAAATAAAGAGAAAGAAAAAAACAACCTCGGCCAAATTGTGCCCAGATTTTTGAATCAACGACATCCCCTCCCCCCCCCTCTTCCTTGTAGACTTTCATTCTCAATTGCGTGTGGAGTGGTGATGATGCTTGGTGGTGCCCTTGGCGGCGGTGGTGGTAATTAAAATAGACGTCCGGTAGTAGGGTCATACGCGTCTTGTGGGATGTTTCCGGCTGCCTGGTCAATTTCAAAACTTCTGTTAGCCGGCCTGTTCCTCTCTTCCTTTTTTTTCTCTCTCTATTCTTTTTGTTTTTTTAAACCAAAAAAGTTATTGGGGAGGATAAATAAGAAAGTACATACATTAGCCTGCACAAGCGCTGTCCATCCTTCATCCAGATCCCACCCAGTCTCGGTGAGACAAAGCTCGGCCCACTCCATTTTCAACCCGGTTCGTCTCGCAAACTCAATGCATTTCGCCATGTTTTGTTGCTGTTCCGTCTGTGCTACTGCCGCTTGCCCCTGCGGCATGTTCGGATCTTGAATCATACCTATAGGCGCGGCCATTGGCATCCCTACAGGCGCAGCCATTGGTATCCCTACAGGCGCAGCCATTGTCATTCCAACAGGCACAGCCATTGGCGCCTGGACTGGCACCGGTGCTTCGGGCTCTTCTTTCCAAGATTCGAAACCACCATATGATCTAACAACAAGAATATCGTTCCCAACCTTTACAGCCCCGTTCGCATCTGGTCTTAAGATGAAGGTTCTATCAAAACTTCTCTTCATGATTTTATCCCCATTCGACTCTTCGAACTCGCCATGAACGCAGCACATGATTCCTCCAACCATTATCCCGCCAGCGCCCAATACTTCGATTGGCCATACGTCAAAACTCCACAACTCCTCGTTTCCAAGGTTGTGGCGAAATGATGGGATTTCGCCCCAAACATGTCCAATTGCGTCCGGGCCGGTAAAAACACGTGCGCTCATAAAACCAGAAGAGTGGTTCCGCTTAAGGTTGCGAGAGATTGGAATCCAGGGATCCCACCATTGACGTGTGTTCTGCTGGGATTCTACACGGGGGGCGGAGGTGTTGACAGACATTGAAAAGGTGGACGCCGAGTCGTAAAATTGTGATAGAACTGCGCTCTTATCGTTGTCATAAGTTGCAAAGAATCTGCGGCCCGTGCTGTGTTAGACTCTAGCGACGTGGAGTGCGTATCTAAGGTATACATACGTTGAAAGGAATCCCATGGCGACGCCATGGTCATCTTGGATAAACTTTCCCTTGGTCATCAAGGGCATCGCCGGTCTTCCCCCTTCATCAACCGCTCCGGACATTCCACTGACCCCGGGACCTGCGCCCCGGCGAGTTTCATCACCAATCTTAATTACTGGCCGATCTAGGGGGACATTGTCCAACATGACAAGGGCGGGAAACCTCCTCATAGCCTCTTGCTTATAATCCGGGTGTCTAGTCAATGGGTTACCCATCAACACCAACTGTTCCAAATTCTTAAATCTATTCCTCCAAGGGTCTAAAGCTTGCCAGCTCTCGATCATGTTCCCCTGCAGGCTCAAGTTTTTCAGGTCCGGGAACGTGACGCTCAAGGTAGTGACAGCCCGGAGATCCTTCAACGAGTTGTAGGCGAGTGATACACTATGCACCGTATCCCGCTTTTGCTGCGCAGTCTGGAAACGCTTATCCGCGATCTGCATAAGTGCAGGAAACATCTTGCTGGTTGTTGAGCTAAGCTCGAAAAACCCATTCTGTTTTAGAAGCGGGTCTTCGCCAAGTTTACTAAGATCCAAAATCTTGGCTTCGATGTTATATCGGTTCGCGAGCACCTGCTCTAGGGTTTTGATGGTGTCGACTGTGTCCCTGCTTTTAGGCGCAGCCTGGGAGATAATCGCATTACTCCGAGACTCAATCGATGAGGTAATATTGTTGAGATTAGGCGCAGTGAGTCGCAAATGTGACGACGCAAACTGCACATTATCCCATTCGAGAATGCCTTCGATTTTGCTGAGAGGGACATATAAAATGATAGTATTCCCTTGTTTTGATGTCTACATGGTGCGAGAAAAGTATCGCCTTAGCAAATAGTTCTTCCTAAACTTAGAATCTGCATATGAAAACGAAGGGGCATTTGGAAAGCTTGGGAAATGATTATTTTGGCCCTTCTCTGCTTTCCACTCCACTTTGTTTCGGTTTTTTTTTTCGCACGAGTTTCTCTTTTTTGAACGCTTTTTTGGACGTTTTGGGGGTTTGAGCTTTTTCTTCTCGAGTGGGGTAATTTGTATTCGAAATTGTATACCCACGATGCGCCACGCAATGCGAGGTACTTTGGTAATATCGATAAAAATCTCCAGAAGTCCACAGGCCACGCACCCAATTTTCATGCTTCCAAAAAGAAGCAAGCGTCGTAGCAGTACAAAGAAACACCACCTCATTGGTGGCGGAAGAAAAAACAATATATCCACAAATTGATGTAGCAGAGGATAATGACAAAAGGCGAATGAAAAGAAGATATTTTTGGATTTTCAGTCTTACCTTTTTAAAAGTCATTTTAGTTTTTCGTTCAAGGAAGCTTATGCACTCATCAGCACCTCCCTTACTTTCCCTCCACCCTTCAACTCTGACCTCAACCGTAGGGCCTTCATTAATGTGAGGCCCTCCCGGTCTCCTACCAGGTGGTTGGTACGCGGGCCTTGCTCTTGTTCCGACTGGGTCCCTTCTTGGATTACCCCTCATGGCCCCACTACCACCACCTCCTCTGGGTCGGTCCGCCGCTGGTCCTCTTGGTGGACCAGATCCTGAACCTCCACCTCGGCTAAAGACTCCCCTTCCACGACCTCCCCCGCGCCCTCCTCGCGCGCCTCCTGCTGGGGAGTCCATGTCTAGATCTCCATCGCGATCAACTCTAACACGACCGGTGGAGCGTTTTGCAATACCGCCCCGCGAAGGCCCACCACCACCCCGAGGCCGGAAAGCGGTGGAATTCATGCCCAGCGCAACGGATTAAGTGCTGAGTGGGTAGCGAATATTCTGATGGGTACTTCTTGACTTTTGGCTGTTGGGTTTAGCTTGAATGATGTAGTAGATTGTTGACTGTGCTATATGGTTATGGATAAAAGAGAATTTCCTAAAATTAGCAAAACTCAAAGAATGTAGCACCAAGGTTGGTCGAAACACAGCATGAAAGAAAGGGAAAAATCAACGCTTGCCGATGCCAAGGGGTTGGATGAGCTGGCGATGAGTCGCTGAGAAGCATCTCCCCCCCCGTGAAGTGAAGAAACCCCACCGAGCCCGATATACAAGCTGGAGGGCCTCCCAAGGGAGACGGGCCCTTCTTTGGCATATTCGGAGCAGTTTGATTGTGTAGGTACATACCTTATTGAAATGTGAAATTTGTGTACGCGTTGATGAAGGGAACACTGGTGTTTAGCCTCCAAGATCGACAGTTGGAAGCTGAAGAGTTGATAAAGAATGGTGTGATCGCTTCGAACAGTAACGATAGAGGCGGGGGGGGGGGATTTGTAGTTGTATCTAAAACCAGCAGAGTTTCTACGTGGGGGGAGAATTAAGGCAGTAAGAGAGTCAGTCAGACTCAGAGAAAGAAAGTGGCGATGATGTGAGTAGATCCTTGGCATGCGTGACTCTATACCTAATCAGTCCATAAAAGTGCCCTATTTAGTAATCATTCAAAGGCTGACTTGGCACAGCCACAGATTCCCCCTTTGAGGCTTTTTACTAGCCATTTCCCCCATGCATCAATGGTAAAAGTATGGATTCTCATTCAGGCACAGACAGACACACGCAGCTGTTCCTTACTTTAGAAATCCGTTCGTTACAACAACGGTGGCCTCTTCTCTCTCTATATGCAGATTGGCCCTGACGCTCATTCAGTACATACCGTAGAACCCACATATCACTCTCCCGCCCCCAGACCTATCACCTAACACACAAGCCTCCACCCCCCACCCCCCTCCCTCCGCTTCCCCTCTACAGTATAATTCTGTTCGCGACGTTCATTCTTTCCTCTTCTACATCTTGCCAGTTGCATCCCACCTAAGCTTCAATATCTAGCAACGTATTGCAGTGAAAACGGAAGAAACCACATTAATTCTTAAAAAAATACTCCGTAATATAAATCATGGGACGAGGATCGCGGCTGACCCGTCTGGATGCATTCACCAAAACGGTTGAGGATGCGCGTGTCCGTACAACTTCTGGAGGTATCGTTACCATCGTCAGTGTCATTATTGTGTTTGTGCTTGTTGTGGGGGAATTCAATGATTACCGGAGAATCATTGTGAGGCCCGAACTAGTTGTGGATAAGACGAGAGGGGAGGTTTGTTTCTTCCCCCCACCATTTGGTTCTGCGTGTAGCCTACGAGTGATCTGTTACCTCTATGAGGAGGCGGAGGAGGTGGAGGAGGAGGAGGAGGCAGTTGCGCGCAAGGCTTCAAAGTTCACAAGACTGACCTTTCATGCTCTGTCTAGCAACTTCCAATTAACCTCAACATCACCTTTCCCCACGTACCATGCGAGCTCCTCACCCTCGATGTCATGGACGTCTCGGGCGAACAACAATCCTCAATCACCCATGGTATTTCGCTAACCCGTCTCACGCCCTTCCCCGAGTCCCGCCCTGTCTCTACCAGCTCTCTAAATCTCCACGACGACACCGCTTCCCATCTTGACCCCTCATACTGCGGTAACTGCTATGGTGCCCCCGCCCCAGAAGGCAAAAATGGTTGCTGTAACACCTGTGAGGACGTCCGTGAATCATATGCCAACATTGGTTGGGCCTTCGGTAAAGGCGAGGGCGTCGAGCAGTGTGAGCGCGAACACTACGCAGAGCGTCTCGATAGCATGCGCGAAGAGGGATGCAACATTGCTGGACACTTGAGCGTAAATAAGGTTATTGGAAACTTCCACATTGCCCCTGGAAAGTCCTTCTCGACTGCCCAAATGCATGTGCACGACCTTAACCAGTACTTCGCATCTTCCAAAGCGCACACGTTCACACACACCATTCACTCTTTGTCTTTCGGCCCAGAGCTCCCAAGCACGGTCAAACACCAGCACAACCCACTTGATGCAACTAGCCAGGTCACTGACGAGCGCTCATTCAACTTCATGTACTTTATCAAGGTCGTTTCCACGTCATACCTCCCTCTTGGTGTCACTGAAACCACCGAGGGGGCTGGAACCGGCGCGGTCGAGACCCACCAATACTCAGTCACTAGCCACAAGCGTAGTCTTGCGGGCGGACAGGACGCCGAGCATGCTAGCACCGTCCATGCAAAGGGTGGAATTCCCGGGGTCTTTTTCTCATATGTAAACACACCCCGTTCTATCGCACTCTAGACCGAATCAGTAGCTAACGCAACAAACAGGATATCTCACCAATGAAGGTCATCAACCGCGAAGCCCGCGCCAAGAGCTTCGCAGGTTTCTTGACAGGTGTGTGCGCGGTTATCGGTGGAACTCTGACTGTTGCTGCTGCGATTGATCGTGGTGTATATGAAGGCGCATTGAGAGTCAAGAAATTGCACCAGGGATAAATTGATATCGGCGTAGGGGTTAGGTTAGGTTAAAATGGAGCTATTGGTTGGTTGTATTTGTACAAAATTTCGGCTTTGATCTCCTTTATTTTTGTGTTTTTCTGAAATTTTCTTTTCATGCCTTTGTTGCTGGTTGGCCGAGAAAGAGGTGGATGAGATTGATTGATGGGAAAAGAAGACGAAGCGTGCAGTCAAATGATACCATTCGTTTTTTGCAATGTGGGAATTGAAACATTTATCTACTCTAACTACATGGCTAGTTGTTTATGAAAAAAAATCTATAATTCTTTTATGACGTTATCGCGGTGGATCTTTCGAGGAGATGAGCTTGGCTGGGTGAGGCGTGCGCGTGATGAGATGAGGATGGGATGTGCGTCGAGTGATGGCTTGTGCGCGGGCGTAATTGGTTAGCCTCCCAGCCAGACAACTGCCCGTAACACAACGACCATCCAAATGCCAGGCACAGAGTCTCAGAAAAATCAGTTGTTTATTCTCATGAACCTTATCGGTGTATTTAAGTTAGGATACACAGCAAATGCATAATTGCAAAAGTTGCAAAGCATCTACCTACATGTAGATAAACCATTTTGTGAATCCCGCCACCCCCCCACCTCCCCGCCCCGCACCCCGAAACCTTTTGATATTGGCTAATAAATCGAAGAATTTACAAGAACGAATCCGAACAATAAGTCCACACCCACACACAACCACCTATGCCCTAGCTACACACAGTCATGTTTCCTCTGGAAAAAAAAAGAATAAAAAAAAAGTACGAAGGGGAAAAAGGGAGATAAGACCTCGTGGTAATAAAAAAAAAAAGTACATGAAGTGAAAACACACAAAGATATCAAAAAAAGAAAAAACCGAACCCCACAAGTTTTCTTTTTTGATTCCCTAACCACCGGCCGAAAGCCGACCCTACAGATGATATTTTAAGTTTTCTACAATGGTTTTCCACCAATAAATTCACTCCACCTCCTGACCTCACCAGGAACTTCTCCAGTCAAGGGCAGCTTCTCTTTCAAGCAGCGAGCAAACAAATGAGCAGTCTATTATTGAGATCGTTAGTATTACTCGAGACTCGTGTAAGGATATGGTTATACCTTAGGCTCCATAAACAAGGGCACGTTGAAATCAACAGCATTCCTCCTCATTACGTAGTCCTCATCCAACAAAGTCTTAGCCCTGTCGTTGGCAAGGTTGAAGACACCGGAAATTTGGTACTTCTGGAATACCTCCCTCAACTTCCTTTTGTCGGTCTTGGGGAACTCAATGATTTCGACCTTAATACCTTCGACGCTCTGCTCAAGGTGCTTCTTGATCTCCTTGGAGACAGCGTACAACTTGTATCCCATAGGAGCCAGGAGGGAGACGATCTTGGCCAACTCAGGCTTCTCGGGGTTGCCACCGAAGAGGAGTCCGCTGCCAGGCTGAGGAACAGTGAAGTTCATGGAAGACTGCATGGAAGCCCAGTATGACTCGATAAGGTCCTTTCCGAAACAAGCAAGTTCACCAGTCGAAGCCATCTCGACACCAAGAAATGGGTCTGCGCCAGCAAGACGGGTCCATGAGAACTGGGGAACTTTAGTGGCGGTGTAATCACGCTTGATAGCCATAAGATCAGTGGGTTCGGGTACGTCCTTTCCGATAAGAGCCTTGGTAGCAACATCGATGAAGTTGGTTCCAAGAACCTTGGAGACGAAGGGGAATGAACGAGATGCACGAAGGTTGCACTCAATGACCTTAAGTGCGACCTTGTCACCTTCCTGGGCCTTGATGATCTGCATGTTGAAGGGTCCATTGATGCTCCATGCCTTAGCAACCTTCTCAGCGATCTCCTTGACACGGTCCATAACCTCCTTCTCCAGAGTAACCGGGGGAAGGACGAGAGTGGCATCACCGGAGTGAACACCAGCAGGCTCGACATGCTCAGAGACGGCGTGGATGATCAATTTTCCGCCAGATGCAACAGCGTCAACATCGATCTCCATGGCGCCCTCGATGAATTTAGTGATGACAACTGGGTGGTCTGGGCTAACATTGGAAGCATTGAGAAGCTTCTGCTCTAGCTCCTCCTCAGTGCGAATGACACTCATGGCCGCACCAGATAGGACGTAACTAGGCCTGACAAGAACGGGGTATCCAACACTATCAGCAAACTCACGAGCAGCGTCAACGTTAGTCAGTTCCTTCCATGCTGGCTGGTCAACACCAATGCTGTCAAGAATCTGAGAGAACTTGTGACGGTCTTCTGCTTTGTCAATGTCCTCCGGGTTAGTTCCGAGAACCTTTGCATTGTTGTTCTGGAGCTTGAGCGCAATGTTTTGAGGAAGTTGACCACCGACAGAGACAACAACACCAGCAGCCTGCTCGAGCTCATAGATGTCCATAACTCTCTCGTAACTCAGCTCCTCGAAGTAAAGCTTGTCAGCAGTGTCGAAATCGGTAGAGTATGTCTCGGGGTTGTAGTTAATCATGATAGTCTTCTTGCCCATCTCACGGAGGGCAACAGTGCAAGACACAGCACACCAATCGAACTCAACGGACGAACCAATTCTATACACACCAGACCCCAAGATAACAATGCCATGTTCATCGAACTTAACATCATGAGAAGAAGCGTTGTAGGTAGTGTAGAGGTAGTTGGTGTCGGCTGGGAACTCAGCGGCAAGGGTATCGATCTTCTTCACGAAGGGAGTGATTCCAAATCTCTTTCTGCGAGACCTGACCTCATCCTCAGTAGAGCCAACACACTTGGCAATCTGCTTGTCTGAAAATCCCATTTTCTTGGCGGAGCTCATAAGATCCCTGGTGATGCCAAACAATGATCCAACCTGCTCGAGTTCCTTGTGCTTCTCAACGATGTTCTGGAGCTTGTACAAGAACCATTTGTCAATCTTGGTCATCTCATGGAGCTTGTCAACAGAGTAGCCCTCGTGAAGCATGGCTTGACCAACGGCAAGCCATCTACGATCAGTAGGGTTGCGGAGTGTGTCATCAAGATCCTCGAACTCTCCTCCTTGGAAGCCGAGGTACTGGGGGTCAACCTGGCGGATAGCCTTCTGGATGGATTCCTCAAAGGTACGCCCAATAGCCATAACCTCACCAACAGACTTCATAGAAGAACCAATGTCACGCTTTACGTGGGCAAATTTGCTCAAATCCCATCGAGGGATCTTGGTGACGACGTAGTCGAGAGAAGGCTCGAAATTAGCGGTGGTAGTCTTTGTCACAGCATTTGGCAATTCCGGAAGGGTGTGTCCAAGAGCGATCTTAGCAGCGGTGTAGGCAAGAGGGTAACCGGTAGCCTTGGAAGCCAAAGCAGATGATCGGGAGAGACGAGCGTTGACCTCAATAACCCTGTAATCCAGACCATCGGGTTGAAGAGCGTACTGAACGTTACACTCTCCGACGACACCCAAATGCCTGACAATCTTGATAGCAGCAGAACGCAACATGTGATACTCCTCATCACTCAATGTCTGAGAAGGTGCAACGACAATGGAGTCACCAGTGTGGATACCAAGAGGGTCAAAGTTCTCCATATTGCACACAGTGATGCAGTTGTTGGATGCATCACGAACGACTTCGTACTCAACTTCCTTCCAGCCCTTGAGGGACTTCTCAACAAGGATCTGAGGTGAAAGAGAGAGTGAACGGGCAGAAAGGTCGTGGAGCTCTTCCCTGTTGTTGGCAAAGCCAGAACCAAGACCTCCAAGAGCGTATGCAGAACGGACAATGATTGGGTATCCAATCTTCTCAGCAGCCTCCAAGGCGGCATCAACACTTTCCACCGCAATGGACTCGGCAATAGGAATATCGATTTCTGTGGTTGGTGTCAGAAAAAAATATCCATTTTCGCCTTATAATTCGAGGGTTTGCAATACCATTCAAAGCCTTGGAAAACAGGTCTCGATCCTCACTAGTCTCTAAAGTCTTAATTGGGGTTCCCAAAACCTTGACACCCATACGTTCAAAGATACCCATCTTCTCCATCTTGACACCAACATTAAGAGCAGTCTGACCACCAAAGGTAAGAAGGATACCATCGGGTCTTTCCCGCTCAATGACGTGGGTGATATATTCGGGGGTAACGGGAAGATAGTAGACTTCATCGGCAAGAATATGCGATGTCTGGATGGTTGCAATATTAGGGTTAATAAGGATAGACTTCTTTCCCGCCTCTTTCAAAGCCTTAAGTGCTTGAGAACCTATACAAAGGAAAAAGAAAATTCATATCAGCGATTGGATCTCGTGACTCATCTCCAAAATCCGAATTGGGCCCCCAAAATAAATTCAGGCATAAAAGAAGCCACCTACCAGAGTAATCGAATTCTCCGGCCTGCCCAATACTCAAACCGCCACTTCCAATAACAAGAACCTTGGTAACGTCTACCAGGTTGTTACTTCCAGCAATTGCTCCTGAGGCAAGATATGCTTGGGCCGAGGGAGCCTGTTGCGACTCCCGCAACTTTATCGATGAAGAAAAAGTACGGGCCTGTTGAATGGACTTCCATCCCTGGCTACTTTTCAGAGCACTTTGGGGAGAAGAAACCGGTGTAGATAGAAGCCTCGATACTGAGGAAATTGAACGAGAGGGTTTTGCACACGACGTCACGCCCTGACGCAAAGTGCGCAGGGCAATGCGGTGGGCCAGAGCCATTGCAGCAGAAGTAGAGTGTTCAGAGGAGGGCAATTAATGAATAAAGAAGATATCACCTGCTAATGGTGGAAGCAATTGTTCTGAGACGACAGTGGGATGTGAGATTTGTGGGGTGGTAGGAGGAGGAGCGGGAGGAGAAGCAGAAGAGAACGAAAGCTGGTGACTCTATTTGAGGAGAGACCCTGCAACAATTTTTTTTTTCTCTTTCCTTTCCGTGCCAATCTGGGCCCCACCAACACTCGTCGTCGCAACAGCCAAAGCAACTGAGCAGGGGTACGGGAGGACAAGCGAAATAGTGGAGGGAAAACGTTTAATCTAATCTAAATCAGACGTAGCGCAGAGCGGATCTTCAGCCGCTTCGTGAAAAAACTCTACGGTGATGCCTCTAGTAGTCTATGAAGATAAGGAATGACGGGTGTCAAAGGTCGCCATGTCTTCAATTCTTTTACACGTGCGCTACTTAAAGCCATCAAGCATAGCCCTTTTGCATAGCCTTCTCACGCTACAGTAGTAAAGTCTTGCCAATTAACTCAGACTAATTAATTTCGGAATATCCAAAGCAAAAGGCACCAAAAGGACCAGAAACATCTTCCTGCATCTTGAGGTCACACTACATGGAGGAGCTCCGGGGAAATCTCTTTGATCGGCGAGATGAAGGTCGTTGATCGTACAATGTGTGGTCTAAACAACCGATTGTTGTTGTTTGTGCGATGCCTGTTGACGTTATCAGATGCTCGCCAAGTTAAGCTTTTCTTATCAATGGTCTGCAAGGCCTCAACCGAGATACCCCAATTACAGACTTTAAGTACTTTTTCAACAGCATAAATTGAGTTCAGAAGGGGATGAGTCAGGAACCAGAGCATTACCTTCGAGGACCTGTAACGGTAATCGGATCATATATTATCACTCGGTACTGGTTTCCCCGCCACAATCAATTTCGGCCTCCGTACTAAAATGAATATCTTGTCTATCAAAACAAGAAAGTTGAGCTTTCAAGACGGGAAATATCTAAGGTAATCCTGGCGTTCAAATTGCTAAAAGGGAGATTATCTCATACATCTACCGTATTAATTGGTATGAACGGCCGGTCAAACAAGACATCGAAGTTGCCCTTTCGAGGAAGATTGGGGGGGGTATTCAAGAGAAACAACCAAATATGGAAATTTCAACGTCTTGTGTGACCGGCCGTTCGTACGAATTAATACGGTATGCATGTATCGGTCTGAGAAAGGGAAGTCATGGAGGGCGATAAACATTACACAATAATGGGCTAAGATATTTGGACAATTCGACCCTTATTCTATTGTGGGTGATTATATCTGAAAATCACTGAAGTTCATTTAGAGAGATTCTATTCGCTGATAAGGATGGCTTGCTACGTATACTCAGACTGTCGGGACTAAAGAAATCAACAAGCTTCACTACCATGTTCATATAGGAAAATGGGTGAAACATAACCAAAGCATAATTGTTTCAGTGATAAGCACGTGCAACTGGAAACTTTTATAAGGATAAACTCTCTATATGGATACTTTTTGTGGATGCGAAATTATCGTGCTTCATATCTGAAGTTGCACTGTCTAGTCTTGAGTATACCCTAGAGAGAGGTATAAACCCTATAAAGGGTGCTAATTCCCGGTTCAGTGCATACCCTCATAGGGAGTTTCAACTATACTAATACGTATGCTGCTAGTACTATGGCCCGCACTAGTCTCATCACCTGCCCCTCAAGTATTACTTCCCGCGTTTGAAAGTCATCGATGAGTGGTCTAGTGGGCAATACACTGAGACTGCTCATCAGGCCAGACACAGCGTGCTTGACCTCTAGGACCTGGGTTCAAGTCGGGGGTGGGAGTAGTGCAGGGGCACAGTACTTTTGTTGAAATTAATAACTGTGCTACATTACAACAATGCATACTTTCGGTCTTATTTTTCATATTCTTATATATATATATATGTAGTGAGATTGATTGACTGGTGGGCCCAGTTAAAACGCCCCTCATTGATTAAATGTGGTTGGGGGTGGTTCATAGAAGGGGTTCCTCTCTTTGTCTGTACTCACTCTGCCAAAAGTAAATTGCCGCTTACTTAATATTTTACCACCAAATTATATTAATTGGGGTTGATCGGCGGCATTCTAATTCTGTCACCACGAGTAGATCTATCTGCATTCAATACGCTGAGACGGTGCCAATGTAATAATTTATAACTTGAATTCATGTTCGAAAGTTTGGCGGCCCAACGAGTCTGTACTTACATATTTGTGTGCTCCTTATTGACTCATTTAATCGCAAAGAGTCTATGAATATAAATACAGCGACAGGTAATAAGTGGTGGAACGCCCTGGGATACAGTTATACCTACAAACACCGTATTTTGATGGCATTTTACCCAAAACAGGTATCACTTTGTCTCAGCCTGTTCCATCACTTATTACCTAGAATTTAAACTCTACCATACCTTGCTCTTCGTGTTTTCATTCCTTTATACTGTCATATTTGTGCTAGAGATGGGGGGGGGGGGGGGAAGTTCAGGGGTAGTAGTGTAGCACCCCCATAGACGAAAGTCTGTATGCAATCAATGAATTAAAAAAAGAAAAAAACATGTAATTAATGAGTTAAACAAAAAATAATAAAAAATAAAACTTGCACTCTATTCAAACCGAGTGATAATATATGATTACATAGCAACTCAGCTCCGGTTACACACTCCTAAAGCTGCCTAGCGCCTCTCTCCGTGTGTCCTACCAACCTGAGCTTAACAAAGAAGCAACGGTTTTCACAACGAAGCTCTCCTCCCCTGAAATACCTCACCACACATCACTCATTGTTCCTATCTCTACATCTATCACCATAGCTCTATCTACGCTCATTTGCAATACACATATTCCTCACTATGCTTCCCGCACGAGCACCTCTCACCCGCGCCGCCTCCTCATCTTCGGCGACCTCGCACCAATCTGGCACCATCAAGGAGCACTGGAATGATCTCCCCTCACATATGGTGACACCACCTTCGCGCTCCCTCACTTCCACGCCTTTCTCCGTCCCCCCGGGCAATGAGGATGATGAAGAAGAAGAATTCCCTGCTTTGCTAGAGGCATTGTTTGTGAGCACGCCGACAATGCTGCCGGAGCGTGAGAGAAAGCTATTGTATGAGAAGGTGGTCAAGAGTCTATCCACGATTACGGCCCTACAGAAGAGAGAGGTGGCGCAGATAATAAAGAGGCTGGTGGTTGAGAGGTCCCTGGGGAAAAAAGAGGCGAAAGAGGCAGTTGTTGCATTTATTATGAGGGAAAGAGGTGTGGTGGGGTGGGCTGGGGGTGTCAGGAGGGGAGTTGAGAGTGTAATCCTCGACACAGAAGCATAGAGATTGATTCTCTCTCATGTATTTTCTTCGTTTTTACATATAGAGTAGTACAGTTAACTATAGAATTTTATTTTCGTCATTAGAGATCACGAGGTCTGTAGAGCGAAACACCTAGATTTAAATGCCCCTCTTGCCTGACGTCTGTAACTGTTAGAAAAAAAGGCCAATATCGATCATTTCTCTGCCCGGCAGCAAACTACATGCACCCGGTACATGTACATAATGTATTCACCGCATTTTTACACTGCTCGCGCCCGCGCTAGTCGTAATGATCGCATGAATAATTCCTCTTCCCCGCTTTTTAATTATCAAGGACTAACCCGGCCGATTGTGGGGTTCAGATCTGGTTAATATTTACGATCGCAGGGTTGTTATTACTAGCGCTATCTAGATGTCAGATGTTGGTGCGCGTAGAATCGTTGTGCAACTCATTTTCCGGCGTGCCATGCACGGCTGCGCCCAACTGAAATGCTTTATTTCGAATATGCGATATGGTGTTGGGCGGAGAGCTATTCGGAGTAAAGATATTCCTATGGAACCGTTTATTTGTCAACTGATTTCCCTACCGCCCACTTCTCTGTATTTAGTTGTAGTTATAATTGGTGTTGAGTAATATTTTGATTGTGATTAAACTAAAACATGAGACGCTAGATCATCTGGATGTAGCTTTTGGAATTTGACACAACACAACTTTGAATCAAATGTAGTGGTGCGGATTTATCTCCTGTTGCAGATGTAGCGTATGTGTGGGTTCGAATAGATGGGCGTGTCGAACCCAATATAATAAAGGTGCACGCGGCGTGGATTATGGATGGCCACGTGCGCGTACGGGGTGAGAGTGAATTTGTGCTGAACGTTACTACATAGTATACCATTGTACAATGTAAGCACAGTTAATACCTGCAGATGCAGAGTTCGTATTGGCATAGGCATAACGATCACGGGACCTGTGGTTCAGGCCTCACATGCTCAGTGGAGGGAGGAAGCAAGACAATTCCGAGGGTTCTGGTAATGGTGTTAACGGCTTTAGAATCATGGGAAGTTCCACGATGCTTTCCGGGTCGCTTTGGTCGTTGCCTATGGGGGTCGGCTGCAAAGGGTTGTGATTATGTAGACGTTGGAATACTTTGAGCGGGAGGCCACGTTTACCTCTGCGAAACATGATAGGTTTTTTCAGTTAGCTTATCATGAGGTTAGGATAAATACATGTACATGTGAATAGCTTGTCATGTGGGAAGCCTATGAAATGAAGAGTTAAGAAAAATTCATAAGAACCATTGCTAAGAGAAAAATCTCAAAGTTGAACGCGATAGCTGAACTCATGGACTGAGTAGAGCTAGATAACGATGGTGGATGTAAAGAGGTACTTGGGGTCAAGCGGGCGTAAGCGATAGAGTTCGAAACTGAAAGGCAGCCTCTTGGTGATGGGGGTAGTTGGTGCTTAGGAAGAGTTCGAGAAAACGCGCGATGTTGACGTGGATGCCCGACGTGATCAAGAGGAGAAACGTTATGCATCACACCACATTGCCACCTTAGATTAGCTCTTGACACCCCCCTTCCTCCAGAGAATCTAAAGGTATCACGTAAGGAAAACTTGAAAATGAAATGGGACTCACTAAGGTAAGCGGCTGCGACCTCTATGAAAGAAAGTTTCATCCGAGTGACACTTCATGATCCAACTTAACACCATGTATCGTTCATATCAAATCTCACGCCTGTCGCGTGTCACCCTCCGGCCTCCCCCATATTCTCGCAGAAATCCTTCCTTTGACCTCGCCGTCCAAACTATCAGGTGGAAATTCACCTCCCTCCTCGCACTCATCACGTTGTTGCGTAAATCACGGAATTTCCCCCACGTCCATCTAACCGTATTGAAAAAAGAAGAAAAAGACGCCTCTTCGAAGCTGTATTTGGTGGCGTCGAGAGAAGGTCGATACACACCGGGGTCTGTATTGTTTAAAGTAATAAACTCGGCCAAAGACGACAGAAGCCATATGGATCACGCAATTTTCAATGATATTGCGGATTGGTTATTAGAGTATATACCAGAAAAGAACAAGGATTGCGCATATATGGGACATAACCTCATTTGCTGGTAAGCGAGGGCTCTAAACACATATCTGCAAAGGAATACTGGATGATGTTCCTTGTGGGTGTGATAGATATTTGGGATTTGGAGATCAGCAATGCATATATACAGGGTGCTATACTCTATCTTCGCCACTTACACTTAGCATATCCAATTGAATATTCCCATCGATGTAGCCATGTCTCCTAAGTCCAGGCCTTCTATGATTTCAAATTCCCAAGACCCAAGTTCACGGAAAATCCCATGCTTGTCTTTGTTTTTTTGCGTGGTGTTTCATTCGGGTACCGCCAATCTGGCCGATGGGCTTTCTCCCTATGCAGGGTATAAGACTGGTTTCATGAATAGGATCTTCAACTGCGAGTCCTAGTAGGCCTCCCCCACCTTATCATGCTATATGTAGTATTCTTCCTTGTAATTTTTAACGTAAACCAGAGCCCGAAATCGCCCCAAGAGCGTCAAATCGGTTTAGTCGCCGTCTATATGCGTAAACAGGAAGGAAGTCACGAGGGGGTACAACGTTATGTGGTCATCCCGAAACGACTGCCTCCAGTGTGGTGTGCGGATTAATATTCATACAAAAGCTCAGCTATATGCTCGCATCTGCCGTATTGGTTCCACCAAACCACCAAACTGTGCATACAAAGTTTTGATAAACCTACAGAAGATAAGCGGTGTTCAAGATCGTAGGGGCAGTGGTTCTCAAATTGGTTCATCCGCTCCTTTTGCCTGATATCCGCGCGAGAGTGCGATACCTATGCGGGCGAGCTGAAACGAAGTCTCTGTAAACACTACTAGGAAATTCGGATAAAGCCTTCTAAGGACGATCATCTAGCTAGCGCTGTAGTAAATGTTTGGTTCTTGAGCTTCCGCTTTGTGTCTCCGTAATGTGCCTCAGGCACGCACGAACGATATCAGAAAGCTTCAGGATCAGCGCCAATATAATAATAGCACACACGGCACAAATGCACAATCATACTACAATATACGGATCGATATTTTCGCTGTAAATTTCTTAACAGAACCGATAGCTATCTGCCATAGCGGGATAATGAAGGATCCTATCCTTTGGAAAAACAAATCTTTGTACCTTACAGAGTTGAGAGTTGTGGTGTAATCTTGTGGAGTATTGATGGTGCAATATTTAAACAAACACTAGGTTGAGCACGCCATTCTACTTTGAACTATGATAGGCCTATCTTCTACTTCAAACTCTTTTCGACTGGCTGATAACGAGATGAAGCTTAGGTATCTAGTACTGGGACGGTGACACAGACTGTTCTAATAGACATCCCCCCCCCGCTTGGCACTCGATTATCTGTAACGTTCAGATATGTAGCTCCCTCTAAGTAATGGATGATAGATTTCATTCGGCTACTCTGCATGAGTTAATGCGGCGTTGTCACACCCGCTATGGTCGAAATCTGGTACTGGGGTTGACTGTACGTCCGCGTGGACAAAAGAGAGATATACAGAGGCCAATCTAATGTCTCGAAGAAAAAATAAACGTGCCCATTCTACTCGACAACGACGGCCCGCCGCTAGAAGAGCACAGCTTGCGTTGCAGCAATCAACAGGAACAATACCATCGGAGAACTGCACCAGAGAGAGAGATCAGAGAACCTTCGAGTTACCACCAACCAAGTCACCAAACCTTGAAAAAGCTTACCTCGTCTCCAAGCCCCAAAATACCGAAGTTAAGGATCACCAATCGGATGGGTTGGAAACAAGCGAAAAAGCAAATGATTCGCTGAAAACGTTTCTCGGTTCTCTAGAAATCTCGCACCCCACTCCTTTTCTTTTTCTAAGTGGAATCGATGCGTTGTGCCTGTTTTGGCGAAGTTCAGTTGGCAACTAATTGGAGTGAACGAGTGATGCCGCGTTAAGCCCCTCACCGTCACCATGCTCAGGAATACGCAGTGGGAGAGGTGGTGTGTAGTGCCTAGCATTCGTGTTGCGACATGGAGCTCCGCAATGTCGCCTTCAGGCTGAGCTGTGATTGGATAATTTCAACGACAGGGCTCGAGTTGGACCCTTCCCAGTTCTAACCTTCCCCCCACTAACCCACAATGACGGTTTCTGTTCTTGCCCTCCAACAGATCAGATTCCCGTTCCCCGTTCCGAAAGAAAAACAAAATAAATAACAAAAAAAACCGAGAACCATGTCAGTCCGGAATGAAAACTTAGTTAGCATGAAAATGTAGGTACATGTCCTCTACGTATGGAGACAACCGTAGAGGTATGGGGCTAAATAAGAAGGGGCGCACAAGGCGGTCCGTTTCCAAGATCTACCCATCAGCAAGCACATCATAAAGCAGTAATAGTAACACTAGACCTGCAAGGAAAAAAGAACGGAACAAAGGTGAATCCTGGTGGCAACACTGCGTGACGGGATAAATCTACTATATCACGAATTGCGAGTTCTATCTATTACACTCTAGCCACTACCAACCTCCACACCCGTCATTATTAGAGCGGTGATTACAAAATTACAAATTCAAAGGACATCCGTCCTTAGTTCATCCCAATCCTCTTCCTCCCCCACTTCCATCCTTAAACCTTTAACAACCCACCCTCTTCCCCCTTTTTTATTCTTTCCACTCCCTACCTATTCTGTTCATTAGTCGTTACTGTTCATATTCAATAAAGGGTTGAATATCTGCAACATCACGAACAATGACAGACTCGCCCATATCGTCAAAAATCGGCCATGGCCTCGCAAAGGCCCTAGGAATAGATCTCACCCCAGCTGTCCTTGCGAGAAATCCTCCCGTGGATATTCCAAAGGAATTGGGGTCTATCCGGTCGACGTCCTCGGATGCATATATTGAGGAGGAACCTACAGTAATTGAGTGGATTGGGGAATTCAAGCCAACTACGCCAGGAGCTGTAGAATATGTCTCGAGCCTGTTCCCTTTCATTAGTTGGATTCATAGGTATAACTTTAAATGGCTTTATGGTGATCTGGTCGCTGGTATTACTGTTGGATGTGTCGTCATTCCTCAAGGAAGTAAGTGTCTACTTATATATGCCTCTTTTTCCAAAAACAATCCTGGACTAGTCCATATATATGAAAAAGTATACTAATCAGTATTGATTATTAAATAGTGGCATATGCAAAGCTTGCAAATCTCCCTGTTGAGTTCGGTCTCTATTCGTCGTTTGTCGGTGTGATGATCTATTGGTTCTTTGCAACCTCTAAGGATATCACCATTGGCCCCGTCGCTGTCATGTCAACTCTTGTCGGTAATATTGTCGCAAACTCGCCTGAACTCCCTGCACAAGCTGTCGCCTCTGGGCTGGCACTTGTAGCTGGAGGTATTGTCACCGCGCTAGGACTGCTACGCCTTGGTTTTGTGGTTGAATATATCCCACTCACTGCCATTGCCGCGTTCATGACTGGGTCTGCTATTAGCATCGCCGTAGGCCAGGTTTCTAGTTTGATGGGCATGTCGGGTTTCAATACTCGTGGCCCTACATATCTTGTTATCATCAACAGTTTGAAACATCTCCCAAGCACAAAGATCGATGCCGCTATGGGCTTGTCGGCGTTATTTCTCCTGTATCTTTTGAGATGGTTCACCACCGGGTTTTTGACTAAGAAATACCCGCGTCAGCAGAAGACTTGGTTCTTCTTGGCTACTCTGAGGACTGCTTTCGTCATCTTGCTCTATACTATGATCTCGTGGTTGGTGAACCGAAGCAGAAGGACCCATCCTCGTTTCAAAATTCTCCAGAAGGTGCCCAGTGGGTTCCAGCATATGGGCGTTCCAGTTGTCAACGCAGAGATCTTTGCATCGTTCCGTGCAGAGCTCCCAGCCACGGTTATTGTCATGTTGATTGAGCATATCGCTATCTCAAAATCCTTTGGTAGGATCAACAACTACACAATCAACCCCTCACAGGAAATGATCGCAATTGGTATCACAAATATCTTCGGTCCCTTCTTCGGTGGATATCCTGCAACTGGTTCATTTTCCCGTACTGCTATCAAGTCCAAGGCTGGAGTCCGAACCCCCTTCGCGGGAGTTATCACTGGGGTTGTCGTCCTCCTGGCCATCTATCTCCTCACCAGTGTCTTCTACTATATCCCCAACTCGTCCCTCTCGGCCGTCATCATCCACGCTGTTGGCGATCTCATTACCCCGCCGAACACAGTCTACAAATTTTGGCTTGTTTCCCCCCTGGAAGTGATTATCTTTTTCGCTGGCGTCTTCGTCACAATATTCAGCACAATCGAAAATGGAATCTACGTTACTGTTGCCGTATCCGCTGCCGTCCTGTTGTTCCGCATCGCAAAGGCCAAGGGTCACTTTTTGGGCCGTGTCAAAATTCACTCGATGGCCGGAGACCACCTCCTCGGTGGGGGCAGCGACGAAGACCTCCGCCAAAGCGAGGATTCACCCCGCGGGAACTCATTCCCCTCGGACATTAAGCACAGCTCCGCCAAAAAGCCGCTCCGTAGAAGCCTTGACCTCACAAGTTCTAGGAACGTTTTCCTTCCACTTGACCACAAAGACGGTTCAAACCCCGGTATTGAAGTTGTTAGTCCGTACCCAGGTGTCTTCATTTATCGCTTCTCGGAAGGTATGTTTTTCGGTCTCTTTTCATGTTGTGCGTGGCGCGCTAACATATAAATTAGGTTTTGTTTACTCAAATGCTGCACACTACACCGAGTACCTCGTTACGCACATCTTCGGGGTGACCCGCCCCACCAACCCTGCGCTCATGCCCGAACCCGGTGACCGACCATGGAACGACCCCGGCCCCAAGAAGGGAACCGTAGTTGCCGCAGACACCCGCCCCACGCTCAAGGCCATCATCCTCGATTTTTCGTCAGTTAACAACGTCGACATCACGTCCGTGCAGAATCTCATCGACGTACGCAATCAACTCGACCGTCATGCATCCCCGGAGAAGGTGGAGTGGCACTTTGCGGCCGTCAGCAACAGATGGACAAAGCGTGCGCTTGCTGCTGGTGGCTTCGGGTTCCCGACGGAGGAGTTCAAGGCTGGAAAGAAGGGATGGACACCAGTGTTTAGCGTTGCCGAGTCGGCGGAGTTCCCGGCGGGGGAGATCGATGACGAGAAGAAGGGCTTTGATGAGGAGGCTGGGAAACCGTTGACTTCCGAGTCTACGAGGAGTAGTGATGAGGTGGGGCAAGTGTCGCCGGGAGTGTTGGCACCGAGTGGGCTAAGGAGAAAGGTGCTGGGGAGTGTGAAGAGACCGTTTTTTCATCCGGATATCGATGGGGCGTTGCAAAGCGTGATTAGGAGTATTGAGGGTTAGACTGGGGGCGGAGTTTTTTTGAGATATTTTTATCTTGGATTTGGATTTGGATTTGGATATTGATATTTTTTTTTCGTTATATGCACTCTTAGGGATTTTTTCTCTTTTTACTTGTCATTTTTCTCTAGTATTTTGATATGATGCTGGTGGGGCGATAGGGGTTTTGGACAGTCCTGACGGGTTTGCTTTCTTATGTCTGTCTATCTGTCTTCTCTAGCGACTAATGTCATTATTGATGCTTGATTTACGGTTTATATTTACCCCTGTTAGATCTAGATCTGATGTTAATAGCGCGGCGGACGGGTGAAAAATGGAATTTATTGGGAGATATACTCAGATATAAAAGCAAAAGAGCGAGAAAAAATGGTTTGATATACGCTCAACAGAATCTATGCAGTTAGTAGATCTCAAATGCTCAACCCGTGCAAACGGTAGTCCGAGGAAGTGATGATGAGGTGAAGTGAAGTGTGCATTTACTCTATGTAGTAACTGAGCATGTAGGCACATATATGTATATGTAGGAGAGGAAAGAAAGAGATCAGCTGGCTGGGGCAATGAGCGAACCATGTACGATCTATCTGATGACGGGTATCGATTGGGCCGTTGCACGACCGTAAAGGTCACACCAAAGAGTAATGATTGGGCGGACGGCAACCTAGACCTGGATACTTTTGAGGTTGATGGGAAAAACAGGCATGGAAACCGATAGAAGTTGCCTATGACACCAAGGCAACACAGATATCTGAAACTGTTGCTGGATATGTGGGTGTAGGATGCCGAGTGATACTGCATGAGGGTGGGGGGGAGAGTAGAAACATAGAAACACGCGCGTCTGTGCCTCGCATCACCGGGTTCTGCTTGTTAGAAACCGATCAACCCGTCATCTTTCTCTCAGCACCGCAGCAACCTCACCGACCTCTTCTCCATCCCAGAATCGCTTCAAAACAGTCGTCTCTGTCGACATCTTATGTAGACAGAAACCTTCAGTTATTCTCATCGTTAGTTATCAGAATCACCCCACAATACCCCCCCTCCCCCGCATACTTACAATGCCCCTCCTCTACCTCCCCAACGAACTCCTCCTTCTCGTCGCCTCAACTCTCCCAAACTCCGCTATCGCCTCACTCGTTCTGACAAACCGCCGCCTGAACTCCCTCCTGACCCCTCTCCTGCACGCGCACTTCATCCCGCCCGAAGATGCCCTTCTCTTCTATGCCATGCGACACAACAATACCCCCCTCGCAACCCTCCTCCTCACCAACAGCTTTGCCTCTCCCACTGCGACAGACCCTGACAACGGCCGCACCCCACTCCATTGGGCCGCTATGCACGGCCATGACCTTATCGCGCATCTAGTGCTCGCCAACGGCGCAGACGTCTCCGCGGCCGATCTCGACCGCAAGACGGCGCTGCAGCTGGCCGCGGTTGGAGGTCACGTGTCCATGGTTGGACTCCTGTTGGAGGCAGGCGCAGACCCTGAAGGTGTCAGCGCGGGTGGGCAGACAGCCGTGCACTCAGCTGCGAGGAATGGGCATGTCGGAGTGTTGCGGTTCCTGTTGGAGCGAGGGTGTGGTGTTGGCGTGAAGGACAAGGACGGGAAGACGGCGATGCATTGGGCGGCGATGTGTGGCTGTGAGGATGCAGTTTTGGTGCTGCTAGAGAGAGGTGCAGAGGTGGGTGGAAGGGACAAGAATGGGAGGACGCCGCTACACTGGAGTGCCATTGGCGGGAGAGAGGCAGTGGTGAGGTTGCTGGTAGAGAAGGGCGCGGGCGTCCATGAGAGGGATGAGGGCGGGCGTACACCATTGTTTCTAGCGGCCGCATATGGTCATGAGACGACGGTGACGATATTGTTGGAAAAGGGTGCGGGCATTGATGTGAGAGATCGGGAGAGGAAGACTCCACTTCATGCTTGTGCGGCCTCTGGAAGACTGGCAGTCGTAAAGTTGTTGTTGGCGAAGGGGGCGGATCCCTCATGTCGTGACTCTGTAAAGAGGACACCACTACATTGGGCTGGATACTCAAATAATCCGGTGCCAATGATCCAATTACTTCTTAGAGAGGGTGCACAGGTCTCTGTCAAGGATAACAAGGGGCATACCCCACTGCATATCTCTGCCCGACACATGAACGTCCGTACTGCTGCTATCCTGATCGAAGGCGGCGCAGATGTCAATTCATATGACAATGATGCACAAACTCCGCTCCATGAATCTGCTTCTCAGCTCTATGGGCAGGATACAGTTGCCCTCCTCCTTGCCAAGGGTGCCAATGTCGAGGCTGTCACAAAGGACGGGAAGACAGCCCTTCACCTAGCAGTAATTCACGGCCATGACACATCTGCAAAGCTCATCCTATCTCATGGGACTACTGTTGACCATCCCGATAACTCTGGCAGGACTCCCCTCCACTATTCGGTTATATACGTATAATTCCCAAACTCTTATTAGCTGCCCATAATACTGACTTCTCATAAGGGAAAACAACCACTGCACCTGGTAAATTATACGCCTCCCACCAAATTAACGCTCTTCAATCTTCTCCTCTCTTACAACGCGAAGATAAACTGCACTGACCGCGCAGGCACCACTCCGCTCCATCTCGCCGCCAAAAGCGGAAACCCTGCCCTTATTTCCGCCCTTCTTTCCAATGGCGCCGATGTCAACGCTCGCACTTGGTCTAACCATATAACCCCCGGCCGCACTCCGCTGCACGAAGCCGGAGAGCCACCCCAGACCCTCAGGCTCCTCATTAGCCACGGCGCGGACGTAAATGCGGTCGATTCGAGGAAGCAGAATCCGCTACATGTACTTTTAGGAAAGGGGTGGGGCGTAACACGGGAGGTAGTAGAGATACTACTAGACGCAGGGTGCGATATATATGCGAAAGACGAAGAGGGAAAGACCGCCATGCGGATTGCTTATGTGGCTGGAGCGGATGATATCGTCGCCTTGTTGGCAGAGAGAGGCGCAGAGAGGTGCCCAGAGGCCGTGACGGACAGCTTCGACCTGGAGTTACATCCAGTTGAGCTTGGGGGGGAAATTGAAATTGTGGGACATTTGGACAGTGATGAGGATGATGACTTGGATGACGATGACGACGACGACGACGACGACGATGATGATGATGACGATGAGGACAGCGAGAGTGAAGGAGTGATTGTGGACGACGTGGGGGAGGAGAAGGCAATGCTGAAGAGGGTCCAGGATGTAGGAGACTGGTATGATATTGTTGGCGAATCCGGAGTAACGGTGTAACCGGGGGTCTTTTTTATTTTCTTATTTTATATCATTTCATCCTGGTTATTGGTTTATTCAATTTGTGCTGGGTTTCATTTTTCTTTTAGGCGGCGGACGGGGTGTATATATATATCATGTGTTCTGTAATTTTGGCCAAGTACGTGTAGGTTGCTTGATGCAGATAAGTGAAGCGAGTTGATCTCGGTGGATGCAAGTTATTCTTTCACCTTATATCCCTGCTTGCGTGAGATTGTTGGATCATGAGTAATCACTCGATGTGGTAGCCCGATCTAGATCCGTGTCTGCACGAACTGCTAATCGTTCTATGCAATGCAGGCCGTGTGGCATTTTGGGTTAAAGTAGGCTAGAACCTTTCGCGCCTCATGTTTGACATTTACATGTACGTATTCCGTGTTGGAGAGACCGCGATTCTTTGTCGGGTGGTCGAAGGGTGCTCTTGGGAATATTGGCTAGAGTAGAGGCCAGCCGAGTGCAAACAAGCCATATTTATGGGAGTGGGACCAGAGGAAGCTGTGCGGAGGTCATCATATGAGAGGCTGTGGTCACAATCTGTTCCTATTATCGTGGATTTCAGTCCAGGGAGATGGGGTTAAGGTGAGCAAAGTATGTGTAGATTGGCAGTGAGTGGGTTGATGGAAAAAAAGATGCGCATGTACTAGTACTCACACAGGCCACCTACTAGAGGTCTAGTACAAAGTCATCAGCTATTAGTGGGGGTGTGGTAGAGAAAGAGGCGTGGTCAGTCTATAGCTATGGCTTGTGACACACTGGCTACACCGTGAACGCAGAATATTAGCGGCGACCGAACATTCGCAATTTGGATAGTTTACATGTATTTGTAACATAATGGCATTCCACGAGTCTTCAAGATGCAAATACAACAACATCATGAAATACATCGCGGTATCGTGCGTTGCTAGATGGCGGGAAAACAACGAAAGTCAAGTAAATTCAACCCGCAGCAATAACGTGTTTCACCGGGAAAGCGATCGTCACCGGGAAAGCAATCAAGGGTGACAGCGGGATGATCCAAAGTTGCCAAAAAAAAGTTGAATTTGTGTACCAGGTAGCCAGAAGTGTTATTTAGATGTCTCCCAGCTATTTTTTGACATGATTTACCTCTATCTAGCGAGAGTATTGTTTCAGAGAGGTCGTTGACTGGGTTAAGGATCGAGTGTAAGCTTTATCGACTTTACCAAATTTTGGTTAAGTATACATGTATTCATTATATAACTCCAGGATTCGGAAAAGACACGCTGAACCCTCTTATATACATGTATATGTGCCTGCCTTCATATATTGCATATTGTGTTTTGATGCCCACAACCTCTTTTGGTGAAGTTCGCTTTCCCGATGTAATACGTTACATACTACCAATGGTATGGACTAGAGTACATGTAACTCCTAGATTTTTTGAAAGACACATCAAATGAATAAATCTTAAAGAAGTTTTATGGGTCTTGACGGATTCTGAACATAATTCAATTATTAGTACTGCTGTCTTATTATTATGATTGGATGCCTTTTTGACGTTCTTACTCGCCTATATGTGTTTTTACCGAGACATGTCTGCCAACCCGCAAGTTTGGCACGCTAGTAAGCCACAGGCCACCACATTCAAGAGTACAAGCTGAAGGAGTATAAAACCCCAACATCTATCCGATCCTCCGACACCACCATCAACACCCAACCTACACATTCAACTCACAAGTATTGAACATTTCAACAACCCTCATCTAAGGTTTTATACTTGACTTGGAAGAACCAAAAGAACCACGCAAGGTATGGATGTTAATATTTATTTTCTTTTACATCAAATGTTTATCGTTACTAATATTATAATTCTAGTTCGAAATAGATAAACATAATTTTTTCTCTTTCATTCACTCATTAAACTGCAACACTTTCAAGTTTACTTTTATTGTTATTCAACATCAACAAATAGGCCACCGGTGCAATGTCAGTACTTATCAACCTCCCCATACCGCTCAGAAACCTCCTTACAAAAAATACCTCTCCCAACATCCTCCAAAATCTCGACCGAGCCAACCTCTCGGCACTCCTTCCTTATCTCGCCGCTGCAATCCACGTCGACAACCCTACTCTCACCCCTTTCCTCTACGCCTGCAAACATGGTTATGCGGATCTAGTTAAATTATTCATGCTCCACGGCCTCTCCGCCTCCACCCCTAACGCAAAAGAGCAAAACAAAACCGCCCTCCACTACGCATCTGAGTACGGCCACGATCGTACAGTCAGCATTCTCCTCAACCGCGGGATCTTTGTTGACGCTGTCACTACGCAGGGATGGACCCCACTCCATTATGCGGCACAGGGAGGGCATGTTAACATTGTTAAAATGCTGGTGGAGCAGGGCGGAGCAGATATGGACAAGAAGACTCGGTTTACTGCGTTGACGCCGCTACACATTGCAATCGCGGAAGGGAAATTTGGGGTTGTTCCAGTGCTGGTTGAGATGGGCGCCAATATAAATGCGGGTGATGTCAATCGAGCGACTGCGTTGCATTATGTTGCTTTGAGCCAGGAAGCGAGGATGAGGGCTTTTGATGACACCCCCGGGCTCACTAAAAACGTCAAGGTTTCGTTGGCGCAGAGGCTGGTTGTTTTCAAGTTTCTGGTACAGGCGGGCGCGGATATGGAATTAGGAGACAACTATGGAAAGATTGTTAAGCAGTACATATCGTCGGGGGAGATTAAGGTGTTTGAGGAGAAGATTGCAGCGTTCAAAACAGGCCATACGCTCACGGGGAGGAGGAGGAGGGAAAATGAAAGAAAGCTGAGTAGGGTCAGGATTCAGCAGGAGGAGATTCGTGTGGAACAGGAGGAAATCCTGAGAAAGTTTCTCGAAGGCTTGAAATGGACTATTGAAGTTCAGGAAAATTCTCAAGATGAAGGCTACGAGGATGAGGGACACTCTGATAACAGTGAAGAAGAGTCTGGGGCAGACTCCGAAGACGAGGGAAAATCGAAAAATAGTGAACACCTCGACGATCGCGACTATGAAGAAGAGGAGGAATGTTTCCGGCAGTTACACCAAGAATCAAGGACTCGGCTGAAACATCGTGTAGAGGCGCCAAAGGGCAATCCGAGCTTCCTCAAACGCAGTTTAACCTACCCCTTCTCCCTGGTTTGGGTTTCAGCTCTCCTCTTCATGGTCGCTGTTTACCTCAAGATTGTGTGGCCGGACAATGAGAGGTCGTTCTACTACTAATCTCATGCGATACACTTGTGTTGTTTTGATATAAGTAGTAATGACCATATAGTAAGTACTGGTTGGAATATTGAGTCATTGCGTTCGCTGTTTACCTCAAGATTGTGTGGCCGGACAATGAGAGGTTCTACTATTAATCTCATGCGATACACTTGTGTTGTTTTGATATAAGTAGTAATGACCATATAGTAAGTACTAGTTGGAATATTGAGTCATTGCGTCAGTTGAGGTCGACATTGACCATGGTCAACTACATGTAGTATGTAGTGTTAAATTTGCTTCTCTTCTTATAATATGAGCGCAATATTCTGTTGTACCTTTTTACTATACAAAATCAACGAACTATCAATCGATCAGCCATAATAATCATGAATTAAACAAAAAGAGTTATAATAATCTTTTTCAGTGTTGCCTCTGCGAGTGATACTTTGTGACCCCCGAAGTTAAACTAATCCAAGCAAGCGAACCTCAATTTCAAATGTTACCCGGCCCACGTGCTCGTAGCGAACGAGAATCCATGATTGTAAGTCTAAGATGTTGCGCGAGAATGGCACTAACAGAAAAATTTGGTAGGGCGAGTTTTGACTAAAAGTGGCTTTTCTATACTAGACACGACCTATCAACTTAAACCGCCACCTACCTACATGTATGTTATTTGCAGACCCAATCACAGTGCAGCTACATATATATCGAATCCAACTACATGCATGTACATGTACTTAGGCTTTTTAATCTGTGAATTAATTTAACCAAAACCACATAAATATAAGCTACTCAGGTACCGATCCTTCAGGAGAAATTTGGGCACAAGACAAATTTAAACTTAAGGTCATAATTTTTGTACTGTTAAGTCACCACTACGTACATATTATATGCTTGTCGACGCACTAATACCACAAAGTGCGGTGAGCACTTCTACAACAAGGCGACACTCGATCGCGTCTTCAACTATAGCTAATGCGGGGATTGGAGAAACGATAGTTATTTTCTTCTGGGATTGGGCGAGGCGACACTTTATGGGTTTCGGCAAGACATCTCTATCACGCAAGATTTGTTCAAGTTCTCACCATCTTAATCCCTTCCTACGCATACAACCTATCGATTCCTAATAGTCTCCTAGTTCCCTCGCACTCCTATTCCCTTTGACCGGCCTACAGCACTTATATATACTTTCCTTTGCATGTCATCTGCAAGGTTGCTCCGCCACGCTCTTCCTCCTTATACGCGCTACCCATATTGATCGCAGGAATGACTTAGTCCGTTGAAGGATCTGGCAGGGCACGGAACTGAGCTCAACTAGAGATACTACGCCGACTGAGTCGGTCAGGGCTGAACTTATCAGCGTGGGACTGTGCAATAGTGCACCTTCGGGAGATATTGGAACCCCCCAAAAAAACAAGGTACGTAGGCACGGTTATCCACCCAACCAGTTTGGTCGGAAACAGTAGACTTAACTGAGCTAAGCCCAACCTACAACAGGTCTATTCAGTCAAATGGGGCCAATACGTAAGGTAGGCTCAGTTAACAGCTTCGACTAAGTCGGGCGGGAAAACTGATAAGGAAGGGAACTCAGTTCTGTGGGGATGAATTTGATGGGGAAGTTAAGTCGGACTGGGCGATGGAGTCAGATGATGTAATTCATCTCAGTCGAAACTGGGTGGCTCAGGCAACATTCTGACTTGGGGCTCAAGGAGTCGATCAATATGCATAATTAATGTCGACTGCTCTTTTTTTTTTGGTTTAATACATTAATTGCATGCAGACCGTAGTCTATGGCAATTAATGTCGTCTGCTTATTCATAGGGAAGTAAGGGGAATATATTGAACAAACTAGGCCTGCCATGAATCTTGAAAGGGGTCAGTCGAAAGATTACAGGCAATAGGTTCTATAAAACCCTTCCATATACTCCTAATAAATTACTTGACTTGAGGGTGTATTTTGTCTACAGGAAGGCTCACTCTGAGTTAGGCCTCCGGTTAATTTAAGACTGATTTTGCTGGAAAGTAAAATCACAGAACGGAGTGATTAGAACTATTAAAGATGATAGCAAAGAATTACTCAACTTCTGAAATAGTAAACTCAGTCAAGTCCAAAGATTAGCTCAGTCGGGTGAGCCAAATCCTGCCTTAAGTTCAGTCTATCTCAACAAATTAGTTCGATGGGCCAGTTATCCTGCAGTTCTCAAGCCTGACAGAATAAAACCAGCTCAGTCTACAGATAAGCTATCTATCTGGTATCAGTCTTAACGAGACTGATGACGGCTGGGGCCATGGCGGGCAAGAACCGCATCTGCTCAGCTCATGCTCAGAACCCAGCCCGCACGGAAATAAAACCAGCCAAAGCAAGGGCTAGAAGTAAGTTGAGCGCTTCAGAAACAATCATTCAACTGAGCAATCAATTGAGCGTTGGTGTGCAGGCTAGCTCAGCTAGGTGGGGTAAAATCTTGACTGAGCTCAGTTCATGATTCAGCTAACGATTTGATTGATTCCTAGTATCAGCGACCTCGGCTCTCAGAGTGGGATGCCAAGGAAACATGCAGTGTAATTGGTTGAAAGGCCGAGATAATGGTGGCTGATGCTACGGACTGAGCCCGATCTACATGTCAATTCAACCCGACGGGACTTGGGTTACAGATCAACTCAATTGGGCGATACAATCTATTTAATTCTGTACTTGAATCAGTCAATATTATATATACATGTAATTATGACCTCGGCATTTCTAGTACGTATCTACCTATGAGCCGACTCAGTCATATGACCAAGCTAGTAAATACTCTACAGTGCTGCATATTCCAAATAAAGTATCATTCGTACGGGAAGCCAAGCGGCCACAGAACTCAGTCAGACAAGATCTGCTCAGTCAGACGGGCCAAGCCGTTCCAATAAGACAGGGCTCAACTCAGTCGGGGCCAAGCCAGCTCAGTCCAAGACGGTAAGTCAACCTGCCGGAGGATTGTCCAAGCACTAGCTTGAGGGTTAGTCAATATTGCATTTTCACAACTGTTGCACGCAGAAACCCTCCTAGAAGCACTACAGTGTGTATTTGAGATTTCTACTTATCTTTAATTCCAGGGTCTGGGGGTCTTAGCCTCATAGAATCTAGGAATTTTAAATGATAAGATAGTCTTATATACTCCCCACAAGCACTCCAAAACCGTTAAACTCTGACTCGCTAAGAAATCAGGTATTTTAGAGCGATTGGATAGAGAAGTTAGCAAATAAGTTGTCAGGTGCAGTAGATAGAATAGCAAAACCGGGGGTCAGTTTTTGGAAATGATCAACAATCAATTAATTGAACCACACGTACACGCACTAGCAATTTCTCTTGATCCATATTTTCTGCCAAACGGCCATGGATAAAAAAAAAAAAAAATTGAATTAAATCAATCATCAAAATTCTAACCTAAACTCAATCACTCATTTACATAACATCGCTCCGTCTCCTGTACTGCGCCCTCTCCAGCCAGCACACGTCTCCAAGATAAAGCAAAACAATAAAGAAAAAGACATGGATTATTATATATACGCAACGCATCGTTTTTTTTTGTTGACAAAAAAAATAAAGAATAATCCTACCCTCCATTGCCTTCGCTCCTACGTACCACGTACCGTACTCATAAAAAATGATAACTCGCAAAAAATAGGATGATTGGAAAAAAGAGGGGAATGAGGGAGAAGGAAAAAGCGATTGAACTCACTTTACTCGATGCTGGTTCGAGAGGATAGAAACTACACGATGAAGATGAAAGAAGAACAGAATACGAACACTAACAAATGATAACGAGAGAGGAAGAAAGGATAAAAGTAGTATCATGCGTAAAAATGACTAACACACGAGACTAGCAAAGGCAGAAAGAAAGGAAATATGGTAGGGTTATCATTCCTCATATGAGGGGCGAAATCAAATGAAGCAGCGTACACCACAACACACAGATACAGACAATGCACGCTTAAGCTTGATCCGATACCCCCCGAAAACTAAACAGACAGTGCAGATAGGCAGATGCCGCTTTTCTCGCAGACTGACCTGTGCTAAACTCACTCACGTGTTGGTACTGAAGCAATAAGTATTAAGAAAAATCAATTCCCATGCCCTTATTGATTTCGGTTTTTTCCAACACCTTTTTTAGTTTGATGCCTCAACGGCCTCTTTCTCCGGTACCTCCTGGGCTGTCTCATCTTCAGTGTCAGCAACCTTGTCGTCACTGTCCCTCATCTCAACATCCTCTTTCTTGCTGGTAGCTGGATCCTCGTCGTTCTTGTTCTCCGCTTTCTCCTCGGACTTCTCATCTTCCTTGTCTTGGTCCGCCTCGTCGGCCTTGACACCGTTCTTCTTTTCAGGAGCCTTTTTGATGTCCTTCTCCTTGCCGACAGCCAAGGTCTTCTCGGTGACTGGCGTGGCTCCATCAGCGCTGGCGAGAACGACGTTCATCTTTTGGAGAAGATCGGCGGAACGTTTCTTGAAGTTATATTTATCATCCAGGGGAACCGAGGGCAATTTGAAGATTCCCTTCAGGACCTTGTTTATTTTGGTCGACTATAGACAGGTTTAGAATAAATCCATATAAAAAACAATCAATTAGGACTAGGATGTAGCATACCTTGATAATTTCAGCGTCGATTCCTTTATTCTCAAGGTCCTCTAAAAGCTCAAATTTGCTAGCCATATCGGCCATGTCCTGTATTCCCATGCCCACGTTAGAAATCACGAAAATCACACGAATCAGAGGAGAACACATGTAGAAATTCACCTTTTCCAATGGAGGTGTATCCTTAGTGAGAAACCCCCTTTGCAGCCGTCCTCGAAGTTGCTTGACCTGCTTCATCTGGAATTCAGCGGAGTCTTTCTCCTCCTCCTTAGTAACTTCGGAAGAAGCCTCTTCCCGCTCGGAATCTGATTCATCGACCTTTTCCGCGCTCTTAGCCTTGCTGCTTCTTGCAGGTGTCTTCTTTTTGCTACTCTTGGGGGCTGGGGTAGCCTTTTCCTTTTTGGCTGTGCTAGCCTTGGGCTTGGCTGCCGCTTTGGACGTCGTGCCGTTAGCTGGGGTTTTTGGAGTCTTTGGTGTTTTGCCGGCCTTGGTTTTTGGCGTTTTGGCCTTAGAAGCAGCCTTCTTAGGCGTTTTGGCAGGTTTCTCGGAAGTCTCGGGATCCTCATCTGATGTTGACAGCTTTCGCTTCTTGGCCTTCTTGGACTTCTTGTCCGCTTCTGACTCTGGCTCATCAACTTCCATTGATTCTGCTTCTTCCTCGGCCGCATCTTCCTCGGCTGCGTCTTCTTCGGCTGTATCAACATCCATAACCTCGCTGGCCTGAAGTTTCTTAACCTGCTCAAGGCCAAATCCTTCTTGTGCAACTTGGTAGGCATCTAAAAGTCCCTTGCTCTTGATGTTTGTTGGAGGTGTAGCAAGAATCTCCGCAGTGAGCGGGTCCAAGTTGGCAATGTTCATCCATGAACTGTAGGGGGGAAAGTCAGTTTTTGCGTAAAAAAATCAAAATTTCGCCAAAGTCCGAGAAAAAAACACGAAAAGAAAATGAAGAAATTGATGGTTTTTGTGCAACCAGCGGGGTTGCGGAAAAAAAGTAAACAACGTATGATCCAACCACCACAAAGGGGGTGGCGAATCGTAGAGAATCGCGCACTTTCAAGAAAACACGAAGGAAAGGGGCACACTCACTATTCGTTAGTTCCCATGTACATAACGGGCCAATGTCTTTTTGCCTCTGTAGGCTCGGCAGATGATCCCTTTGACCTAGGGTTCTTGTTGCTGGGTCTGGTCTTGAGCAGGGCTTCCGGGAGAAGGTCCTCCGAAAGAATGACAGCCGGCCATGGCGGGAAAGTCCTCATTTTGGCCAAAACCTGCATTCCAGGCTCGTAGTTAACGTCAGCATTCTTCACCTTTGCAGGTGTGCCGTTGTTCTTCGGGTTGGCAAAGGACTTTTTCTTCGCGGCAGATTTGGGAGTTGATTTCGCCGTTGTGGCGGGTGACTTCTTCTTCGATTTTTTGATATCCGTCGAGCCATCAAGAGCAGGAACATCCTCTGTGCCAGCCTCAGGTTCGGCTGCCGTCGCATTCTCCTTCTCCTCATCCTTTTCATCACTGTCGTTCTTTGAGGGCTCGTCGGCGGCTTTATCGCCCTCGTCAGCGGCCGCGTTCGTTGTGTCGTCATTCGTCTTGGCCCCCTTCTCACCTTCCTTCTCCTTTTCACCTACTTCGGCGTCCGCGACAACCGCGTCAGCAGAATCTGACTTGTCGGCGAGAGCGGCGCTCTTGGTCGCGTCATTCTGAATTTCGCTATTCTCAGCGGATGCAGTGGCTTCCTCCGCAGTGGGACGGGGAGATGGCGCGTCAGCGGCCATTATTGACAATCGAATTTGATTTTTTTGTAGGGGAGAAGGGCGGGTCTGTGGTGATATGACGCGTTGGGGTCGAATAATTTGTAGCAGAAGGTTATTGCTGTTGAGCGGAGATTGGGTGAGAGGATGGGGGATGATGGGAGTGTGAGAATATTTGAAGGGAGAAGAGGATGTCTCACGGAAAGGATGGAGGGATGGGAGAAAGAGGACTGAGAGTGTGTTGCTGGGGGAGGGAAGCCAGAAGGGCAGTGGTCAGGGAAATTGCCTAGGAAATTTACTTGTCGCGAGGCCAATTGATTTGGCTGTGGCTTGGTGCTGCTGCGTCCGCCAAGCCGAGCAGTCCCACCGAATAAGATGGAAGACTTGCGCCGCACGCCGCACAGCGCTAGCCACTCCATAAGCAGATTTGTGGTGGACCTCGCGTCACGCGAACTGACGTTGCTCAATCGCTTGCAATGTCAAAAAAAAACCTTGTCGATGAGTAGAAATGTTCAATTATGTGCGGTTTCTTTCATCTACTAGGGTGGGCACATTTATATACAAGATCTTCAGCCATTCATTCATCCATAAATCGGTTAAACAGCTGGAATTATGTACTCGTCGTTCCGTGCATACGATACCGTAGTCTTCCCGAATCATATAAATCATGAACTCCTCCTCATCACAGTAAACATTAATGCACATGCAAGACACTAAATTATCCTGTGCTGTGAAGAATAGCAAGGGACTTCTCATGAACAAAAGAAACCTCTCTGACAAAAGGGAATAACCAAAAAGAAAGTCGAAAAGAAAGGAAAATCACCTCAGCCCCCCCACCAGCTCAGCCCAACCAAAAATAATACACATATTAAGCCTTTCTCCACCAATCCTCCTCGTCATCTCCTTTATCGATGACAATCTGGGCCCCATCGCGATCTGCCTCTCTTGCAGGCTTATGGACTCTCAAGAAATAAAATGCCCAGTCCTCGATTACCAAAAGATTCAAGAGAATACCATTGATATGCCACCCGATCAGCGCCACGAAGAATCCAGCCACGGCATCGAGGATGTAGTGATTCGCCGTAGCCAAAATAGCCACGAGGATGATAGTTGGGTATGCCATTCCTGCGACAACTAGCATGATCCGTCTCCTCAGCTTGTTGACATGGAGCGAAGAAGTCGGTGGCATTGTCGCAATTGTAAGCCCAATTACGAACGAGTATCCAAAATGAAGCGAAGGCATCGCAGCTACAGAGAATTTGTTAATAAATGTCTGACATCATGACAAATTACGGAGAAAATGGAGTTTTCTCTCCCCGATAATCCCTCGAAAAGACGTTGCATGTCTCAGACTAAAGGGATAAGACAATCCTCCGAGCTTCTGATTGCCAAAGTGGCTTTCTTAAGCTTCTTGTCTTGCATTCCCTGACCCGGCCTCCTCTAAAAGGGAAACTCCAAATGCAAAATTCACTCAAAGAGGGAAATATAACGCCTCAGGCATAGTGAGGGTTCTACGATAGAAAAAAAGCGGAAAAAGAACCTACCAAGTTGATTGCAGAATTTATTCGTGGTCCACACACTCGCCACCTTCCCCGCGTGTACAGTGTCCACAAACGAGAATCCATCCTCTTCGGGGAGCAGCCTAGGCGGCATACATGGCCATGCCGTAAAGACCACAAATGCCATCAAGTTACACACCGCCAATGTTCTCCTTCTCGCCTCAAACAGTGAAGTGGGCGCATAGTGGTACAACCATGCCAGGAACGTGATTGTCCCCGGAATATGGATAAACGAGTAGATCAAATTGATAGTCTTCAACAGCATCGGCCTAGGAAGGAAGTATGCCTGGATGGCCGGCTCCAAGAAGATATTGAGGCGCTGCTCGAGGCGAATAAGTGATAACGCATGCTCACGGGCAGCTACAACAGTGTCGGTCTGTAGAGTAACGGCGCTGAAGGCGCGGGCGAGTTGATAGGTCTGTGCTTGTTAGATAAGATCACAAGTCATCACCCGCTCCTGAACGTATGGTAGTACTCACCCAGTAAACCAGCAGCCAGTACCAAACCTCAACCAAAAATGGAAACTTTCTTAATATCCTTGAAACAAAGCTGTTTTTCCAGCGTATTGTGTTCCTACTGCGAACTCTCTTCCCTAGAAATTTGCGCTCTCTCCATTGCGCTTCGATTACTGGTCCTGACAGTAGTCCCTCTGACGAGGAAGCGGAACTTGGTGACCATGATCCATCTCTCTGATCACGAACAACTGTTGAGCGGCGGCGGTTAAATATGACGCCAGCAGTTAGAATGCTGAATACTATCGCCGGTTCAAGGAAGGCGTCCATCTTCAATGGTCACCGTACTGTGGCTACTCAGAGATATAAAGAACTAGAGGCAAAATGTTGATTGAATTACAGGGCCCTATCGAGTCTCTGGTGCCTCTGGTGACTTGATTGGTAATGAACCCTAGTTTGTATATATAAACTGCAGTCCCTATTTTTTGCGAAAGATGGTGACAAGAGAGAAATGAAAAGCACAGCACCGAGAGGAAGAGGGAAAGGGAAGAACAAAGGGAAAGGAATGGAGGCACACAAGTATGAATAGGCGATCATGTGTTAATCTAACCATTACCAACAAACATCTCTTACGCCTCGGAAGCCCAACCAAGAACCGACACCATATCACTAATTAGAAATATCAGCACTGTCTTAACAGCAGGTCTTGTGAGTAATAACGGTCTATTTTACCTAGTCAACCCGAATACTCTAACTGTGGGTACGCAACAGAACAGAGTACCGGGATTTTCGGACATCTCCACCCTAGATCCCTCACAAAAGTCACCAGTTGCAGTCGAGCACGCGAGCATTCTTGAGTGTTTTCAAAAAAAAAAATCCATGCCGTTAGTCACATCGCCGGAGCAAAAGTATCGGAAGTCCTTGATTCCGAACATGGATGTTCTGCTGCCAAGAACAAAGAACGCATGTCGTGGTTGCTTTGAGTTTGTTGAAATGTTGTCCGGACTCTCTGTCCGTCCGGGTTCCGTGTTCAGGATTGAATACATTATCAATTGGAGAAACCATAATACCAGATTGATGCCTGTAGATACGATACGAAGACACTTCACCTGCTTGTATAACTCTGACTGTATGGGTGAGGGGTAGACTGACAGACAGATAACCACAATTTTGATTACTGCAGTTGACCTCCAATTGCGAATTTCCCGGATGTTAATGTAGCCGGTTTTTCATAGGAACACGACTGAGCAGTTCACCCGGGGTACTTTCGCTCATCAAGGCCTCTCTCTACATGTACCTAAGAGGAGCGTTTAACTACACACCTGAAACACGTGCACTCCCCCAGGAACCGCATCCGGAGAATCGTTTCGAGTTATCTCCGGCGGAGCGGAGGGGAAGTCTGTCAAAACCTACGATGACGTAAGTTCACTCGTATCATGAGGCTCCAGCTAACGCTGACAAATTATGGAGATGCATGAGACATGCATGAACTCAACCTCAACGTCTAAGAGCTTCCAATGGGCAGCAACTAACTGCAAAAAAACAAAAGTAGAAAGTGCGAGCATGTCGGCCGATTGCTGCCAAGGTAATCAGCCAGATCGAGTGATTACTGATAGCGCGCGCGACGTCTATGATAGGCTATCCTCGAGAGACCCCACTGTAGGACCGGTCAAACGAATAACCCCTTGCGAACCCTGCATGATCATGATGGTGATGGTGGTCAATCTCTCATTCGCTGCTCGAACTTTCACAGACGCTCAAGAAACGAAGGAATGCGAGTCTTCTCCGTGGTTGGCGGGCTCTCCATGTAGTGACGTAATGTCCCGCTCCGAACCCGCTTTTCCCTTAGCGCGATGAGGCTCTAAATCGTATTAGCTGCATTGAGTAAGGCAACCCCCCATCTCGAAGTTCAATGTTCAGCCGCCGTTGAGAGTTTGGTGATTTACATATCCGCGATGTGTGTGCCTTTAGAGATAGATAACGGGATCAAGCTTTTGCGCCATTAGTGTCATAAGGCTTTTGACTCAGAACTGTTGAATTGGTTTTGAACGAATGATACTGCGGCCCATGGAGTCGAACTTCTAGTGGTACTACTAGTACTATTAGTACTCCATCGCAGGTAATAATTCTACAGTAGCTCCACTCATGAGGTATCTGGATATTGGGGTTGCACTTGCAAATACATGCATGGCTAGTTTCTAGGCAGGCCGTTAAGAACTGTCCATCCACCCACCCTTTGCTGCTTCCTACTCTATATCACCAGAGTTCACCATTATGATCTGGACTGGACGCTACTTTTTTTTTATTTGGGGAATATTCTTTCTGGCCACTCAGAGAATTTTCCGGGCCGCCGAGACTTTCTAGCAACGCCTTGGGACCTACAGAGGAGGGAATTCGTCCCGCACTATAATTATCATAATTATCATTACCGCCTCTTAATCCATCTATAGTTACTATACGAATTCCCGGAAGAGTTTATATGAACGTCATAATTAAGTTAACCGCGAAAGTTACATTATTAGATGATTCGGGTCCTGGAGAAATGTCTTCGTTTGGCGGACGTTATATGATTAGGAACTGCTGGATATTGATTGAATATATTTATCATCTCACCAAAAATCGGACGAATTTATATTATAAGGCTTTTCGACTATAACCACAGTATATAGTTATAAGGAGACAATTTGGAGCGAAAGCCAAACAATTTCGAGCTCATTGATACCATCAGCATTAGCAACACATATATATCAAATTGCTTAATTAGCCCATAAACCGGCGAAGGAGACCCTTCTGGTGGAGACTAAAGGTCGCAGAACTCTGGACAAGGTATCAAAAACGACGAAACTCGATTTAGAAAGGCTGTCTACCCTTTCACGCATGTCTCGTTGGATTCTCAGATAGGCATGTACTGCGTCTGATGCATGGCCATTAATGCATTGAGATAGCTCTATTAGGTCCTTCGGTCACTAGGATTCCAATATTCAACACAAGCCCAAGAGCAGGAGATGTTCTGGAAGAAGTATTGCTGATGATTCGATTAGAAGGCTCGGAGAGAACCTCCTCAAGTATTATACTAGCGTGTCATAATGACTACACGTCTCTTCCGCCACGACCTTCCGTAACCACACACCGCTATAGATATTGACGGCTCCCTACATCAAGTCTCGTAATAAGATTTGAAAAATCACCGCTTTGGGGGGACGTTCCCACCGCCAAATAAGAGAGATCTATAGGGATTGGCCAGCCCGTTTCTTGGCTGGGGTGATATGCATATGATGGTTGTTGGAATCCAACAAAATTCATATGCAGGTATCTTATTGAGATGTTCCGCTATATAATCATAAGACGAATGCACGTTTCTACATGGCCCGAAACCATGCCCAGCACACCCAGTTTTCGTCTAAGCTTGGCGGATCCCGCCAATTATTCCTCAGTACCATACCACTTACCCCCACAGCCTTATTTGATATCACCTCCCACGACAAAAGACAATCAATAAGGGGTGTCGCGGACTCGTCCCACCCCTGTTTTGGATTGAGCTAGGATCTTCTGTTGCTGGGGTTCCGACACATAGTGTTGAACCTGACGGGTAACCCGCATATATCTGGCGCAGTGTCCGGGAATGATGCTTGAAGAAACCAGCACCAACAGACACCAACCACTTTCTTGAGAACTAACTGGCCCTGGCTCCGTTATTAGAATCTACACACGGCAAAAAAAATATATATACTGAAATACTTATATTTGACATATTTATATCGTCATAGCAAGAATCTTCGCCAATATTACGAAATGCTTTTCAGTTCTTGCCAAGCAACGCACGCCACTGATGAAGACGAGTGAGATCTGGTGATCCATAAAGTAGATGTCATAGTTGGTCACTCGGATTTTCTAAAAGAACTTTAAAATAGCATAACCTTGATGAAAAGGCGCAGCAGAGATCTATCAGTTATCTGAGGAATGGGGGTGTGATGAGAGAGATCCTCTAAAGATAATCTAAATCTTCGTGGCAGCTGTTAATTATCCGATCGATCGGCCCATGATTATCTGCAGCGGATCTCACGACCACCCATGAAGTAAGTACCTCGGGGAAGATAGTTGTAGAAAAGAACTTTGGGGGATTAGAGATCTGAGGGGGTGCGGGAAGATGTTCTGTTTTGAAGGGAACGTTATGTAAGGGGGCGCTGCGTTCCAGCTACATCATGGCCCTCTTAATTCCCATCATCACAATTTTGGGCAGCTAGAGTCTGTGCCGAGAATGCGGGCTCACTTTTTTCTTCTTATTCTAACCTTCTCGAACAAGAAACAGCTGGTAGGGTCTTTGATCAGTACTGCGGGATGAAGTATTGAGCTGCAGCACAGAATTCAATACTGGCAAAAGCGTAAGATATCCAGGACCCCTTGGCTTATATACCTTCCCCAAGTCCTTAGTATCTGTCTAGACCTGATATAAGGTCAGAGAACAGAGTAGAAGTGATCTAGTGCTCTTTTCGACATCGTTAATGATTTGGCACGTAGACTAAAAACGATGAGTGAGATACCATGATCATAAATCATTAAATGAAAAGATTACTGCAGCTACCGCTTTCATAGCAGAATCGAAGTCCCCCTACCTTAAGTGCTGGCTTAATCCCTTAAATAAAGATGGCATAATAAGCGTGTCACGGACCAACTTGGGATATAATTCTGAAAACTGTCTTTTCTCCGCTACTTTTCGGCCATAGTAGGGTACCTTCTTGAGGATTCTAGTTCCTGTAGGACCGTTGTTCTTTACTGTAGCTGGTACCACGACCAGAAGTTGCGGTTCATACCTGTGTACTGCATGTGTGTATTGCAGACCCATCCTTGTTACCTAATATCTCTTTAATCATCATTCATCCACGCGTCTTTTGTTTGGCTTTTCCACAGGAGCCAGAAGTCAATCGGGCCTTTGTGTGAGTTTCGTACAATCATCAAGACCTGTCGAAGTGAGGCGCGCGGACGGTTGCATTCACTCCTGGTAGCTAGGCGGAATCTGAAGGATTCTAGCTAGCAGTACACCAGATGCTCAACGTTGGTTTAGCTAATTAGCTATAGAACTACCTTGAGCCATGGAAACAGTCAGCCACATACCGCTCTACTAGGCCTTCAAAGGGCCAGATTTACATAGTACCAATGTTCCACACCTGGACACATTCAGCGCAGATCTATAAATAGCGCATTACCTAACACGTCACGTGATACCAAGCTCCATCGCAAACGCCGCCCCATGAGGCTATGTCTCTCTTTCTGCCGGAAACAAAGCTCCCCACAACCGCCAATCCCATTCCTAAAGCCCACACAACACTACCTGAGTACCAACCTACAATTTGACCATTGCCGTACCCTCGAAAGCTCTCGTTGCATCGCATCACAATAACGCCCATCCAACGACCCGTTCACCCCCATCTCTCTAGCTATCTAGCTCACCACCACCGCTGCGCGGGGAAAAAATAAAAAGACAGATTTACATACCTTCACAGACCGCCAAAAATGACACAATACTTCCTCGATCTCGTATATTCCATGACAACGTGCATGTCATGCTTCCCATCGTCACCAAATCTAACCATAAACCACCGCTCGTTCAAGATCCTTCGGCTGCTCGGCGAGGGCGGCTTCTCGTATGTCTACCTCGTGCAAGACACCTCCGGCGCCCTCTACGCCCTCAAGAAGATCCGCTGTAACCCCCCCCCCCTCCCCCCTCTTTCGCCCCCCTCAAAGCTAACACCTCGCAGGCCCGTTCGGTCAGGAGTCTGTCCAGCGCGCAATGAAGGAGGTCGAAGCTTACAAGCTCTTCTCGCACCCAAATATAATCAAGTCGATTGACTACACCATCACGACCGACTCGGGCCGCAGCGGGGCCACGATGATTGGGCGCGACAGCGAGGACGATGGCACGCAGAAGACGGTGTATATCCTGCTGCCGTACTTTAGGCGGGGGAATCTGCAGGATGCGATTAACGCGAACTTGATCAACCATACGGTCTTTCCCGAGGGGAAGCTGATGAGGCTGTTTCTGGGCGTGTGTAAGGGCCTGCAAGCGCTGCATCAGCATAGACTTAAGGAGCCTGGCGCGAGGGTTGGGGGTGGAGTCGAGGGTGCGGAGGAGGAGGGGGCGCAGCCGTTGATGTCAAGTGAAGTGCGGAGCCAGAGGGAGGGTGGGCAAGAGGGCGATATTAGGGCGTATGCGCATCGTGATATCAAGCCTGGTTAGTGCCAGAATATCTTCCCATTACTATCGCCACTAACAAATTCAACAGGCAACGTCATGATTGATGATGACGGCCTAACCCCCATTCTGATGGATTTTGGCTCCCTGACCCCCTCGCCAACGCCAATCACCTCCCGCACCCTCGCCCTCTCCGTCCAAGACTCGGCCGCCGAGAACTCCACAATGCCCTACCGTGCCCCTGAGCTCTTTGATGTCAAGACCGGTTCCGTCCTCGACGACAAGGTCGACATCTGGTCCATGGGGTGCACCTTGTACTGCGCCCTATACGGGCACTCCCCATTTGAGCTAGCCACCGAAGAATCTGGCGGGAGTCTTGCGCTCGCAGTCTGCTCAGGGAGCTACACATTCCCGGAGGAAGGCCGCCTCGGCGGCAGGAAGCCGGGGCAGAAGAAGGTCAGCGAGAGCGTGAAGGATGTGGTCAGGATGTGCCTGAAGGTGGAGCCGAGCGAGAGGCCGGGTATCTCGGAGCTTATCCAGATTGTGGAGAATGTCATTTCGGAGCTGGGAGAGGATGAGGAGGAGTAATTGATGTTTAGGGGGCCGGGGGCGGGGGCGGGGGCGTGGGGGAGAGGTACAGTAGATAATATAACCTTTTTGTGTTATTACTTTTTTCTTCCTTTTCTTTATGTTGTTGGCTGTTGTTTCTTGTGCTTTGTATAGCTGTTGCAGTGGTTAGTGATACCGCCTGTAGTGAGAGGGAGGGAGGTAATTGAAAAAAAAATATACTCAACTGCACTGCTGCAGCGTTTCGGTGGGGTGTGGGGTGAGGGCAGGAGAATGTAGGAGTGAATGCTGACTTGGCGGTGTATCATTGACCTAAATTTCCCATGGCTTGTTGAATTCTTATCACCCCGAGTCCCTATCCATAAGCTCCTGCAAAAAGCAAAAAAACGATTCCTGCACCGCCGGTGCATCACCATACCCCAGTCTGACCACTATCTCGGTCATAAGCCCTCACTCGACCCGCGGCCGCTGTCTGTATGTACACCCACGTACGAGCGCACTGCCTACGCCCGGATCGATGCTGGTGACCAGCAGAACACACGAGCGAGTGAGGGTCTATGAACTGCACTGCCCTACTTTGGTTGGGGGGGTAGCGGAGGCGACGGGGCTGTAGCTCGATCTGGGCGTGGTACAATCCTGCGCGTTGAGGGGGGTGTATGGCGGTGGGATAGGCGCCGGATGACTCTTTGGGTGGTACGTTTGGGGGGCGGGGAGGAGGGGTACGTTGGAGACATGCGTGTACTCTGTAGCTATAGCTACAGGGGGGGGGGGGGTGGACTGGCAGCTGGTAATGAGTTCTGGAGACGGTGCCTGGCCGGGCTGTTGCGTGCGTGCGTGCGTCGGTCGGCCGGGTGGGTGGGGAAGAAGACGTGTGGTTTGGCTGTGCATGCGCTTGGGCTTCTGCCCCGATCGGTCGGGCTCTGGTGGGCATATATGTACATGTAGCTATGTACAGAGTGTGCCCGGCCTGAGAGCGTCGGGGGATGGTGGACAGTGGACATTCGGTGGTGTCTCGACAATGAGGGAGTGGATGCCTACGTGGGGAGGGCATGGATTGTAGAGGTCGACTTGGGCTTGACGATGAAGGGATACAAAAACGAATGTCTGTACTGTCATCAATATATTTTTGGGTTGTTTACTATATATATATATATTTTTATTGCTACCTCACGGCAGCTCTCTGTCTTTGGCAGTGGGTGTTTTATCCTCCAGACACAGGCCAGGCATAGCAGAGATGTTGTGTATCCGAAACCTGGCTATAGGCGGTGTTTGGTGCTGTGTCAGAGATATAGAGCTTTGGGTGGGTGTATCTGGGGCGTTGCCGGCCAAGATGTGCACCACCAAAACTCCCAACACCCTGGGTACCTACATGTAGCTATACCTTCCTGCAGTGCTGCCGGGGGAGGCACCTCTAAGCACCCAGTACGTCCCTTTTTCCACCCCCCCCCCCCTCTGGATAAAGCATAGGCGCCCCTGTCCAGCGGCGTTGCTTCGCGGTCCTTGTCACCCGTCTAGCACTGTATCGAGGCCGGCAGCGAGTCTGGCGGTCTTGACTCTGTGTGTTTATGTACATATACCGTCTTTGGCCATGGGGCCACTGTATCTATAAAGAAGTACTACGTGCACGCAGTTCCATCTACTCTCACCGGCAAGCAGCCATCTACATACCAAGCCGACTCGCTCCACGACCAGCTCGTCTCTGCGCTCTGGATAACACGCGCCAGCCGGGAGGGGTGTGCGGGGCCGGATATGTAGATAGCGCTGCGCATGTGCCAGATGTCCAGGCGGACGGGTCGAGTGAGATGCTGTGACCGCGGGTGGAGGTATGGATACACTCATTACACACCGGGCTTGGTGTTCGCGGTGTGTCTACAGGGTCGGGTGGGATAAAGCTGGGAAGCGCGTGTTTGCTCTGGGGGGTGGGGGTGGATTCAGGCATTGGGGGGTTGGCGGTGGAGTCGGGGTCATGGGTTCTCACTCGGAGAAGGATGGGGGGGGGGGGTCTAATTCATTAATTACAGGATGGATAGGAGCCTTGTGTTGCGGCGGGAATTGAGTCGTTGTTTTGTCCGACGGCACGGTTGGTACTTGGGGGTAATGCTTGGGTGTTTGAAAGTGAAGGTATGGCACTAATGGCCGGGTGGTGTCTAGATCCTTTACTGGGCACTGTATCCTACAATGATTCTTGAACTACGCGCCATCACTTGCCTATAAAAAAAACTTTTATTCAACTACTCTGCTATCCCCCCCCCCCCCCTACTCCACCGGCCTCCTCGCCACAAACCTCAACCTCACATAATTCACCACCATCTCACCCCCCTCCCTCCTCCCCACCCCTCCAACACATCCACAACCTCCCTCACCACCCCTCCCTCTCCCCTCCCCACAGCCCCCAAAAGCTCTCCCCAAACAGCCTCACCCACCCCTCCACGCCCCCGCCCTCCACCTCCGTCAGCACCGTCTGCCGCAGCTCCGTCTCCACAAGCTCAACATCAAACCCCGCCCCGCGCAACAACCCGCGCACCCCCTCCTCCGTCGCAAAATACCACGGCGACGCCGCCACCGCCGCCCCCACGCCCACCCCGCGGTGGACAAGCGCGCCGACCAGCGCCGCCTGCACCTCCGCCACATTACCCGCCGCGCCAAACTCAGCGACAAACACGCCCCCGGGCTGCAGCAGCTCGAGGGCGCCGCGGAACACGTCCGCGCGCGTGGCGGGGTCGCGCAGGATCCAGTGCAGGGCGGCGTTGGAGACGAGCTTTGTGTAGTGCTGCTGCTGCTGCGGGCGCTGCGCAAAGGCGAGGAGGTGGCGGCAGTCGAGGAGGGTGTAGGCCGTGGTGGGGGTGGAGTTGTGGTGGCGCGCGGCGGCGAGCATGGATGGGGAGGCGTCGAGGCCGAGGATGTGGGCGCAGTGGTGGGAGAGCTGGGCGGTGAGCAGGCCGTCGCCGCAGCCGAGGTCGAGGAGGGTGTCGGTGTGGTGGGGGGCGAGGAGGGTGGTGAGGCGGGTGGTGAGGTGGGGGACGAAGGGGGCGGTGAGGGCGTAGCTGGTGGGGGACCAGTGGTCGGGTGGGGGCGCGGAGGGGGAGGGGGTGGTCATTGTTATGGTGGGGGTGTGTGTGGTGTGTGTGTGTGTAGTGTGTGTGGTGGGTGTGGAGAGAGGAAGAGAGAGAGAGATGGGCCCTTTGTCTGCTTGTGCAATTGCTTGTCTACCTGCTGTTCTGCTCGACTCTTCTCTCAATGGGCCCGGTATTTATGCCTTCTTTCTCTCTCCCAGAGCCCTAGCGCAGAGCAGCGATTGACTCATAGCTGCCCCCCCATCATCGGAGAGCTCCAGTGGGGATTCATGCAATTCACGCAATTCACGCAATTCACTGTCCCTGCCGACGTCGGGGGGCTGCCGTGGGGATGAAGCCAGCTCCCACGCTCTTGTGTGTAAACGAGATACTTGGCTGTGACACTCAGAGTCAGAGACTTCAGAGCCAGTAGGAGTTTCGGCGCGGGACTGTGGGGGGATATGCAGGTTCGTGGGAGCTGGGGGCTGTTTTGGGACAGGCAGCTACATACACGCAGTATAGTAAGTACATACATAGCTGTTACTATAGCTGTAGCCCATTAATTGATGGGCAGCAACAAAAGCGAAGAACCATCACAGCCCAGCCCGCAGCCCCAACAACCGCTGAATCGCCATCCGCGACATCGCCGTGCCATATATATACACTTGCAGTTCGCGGCGTTGCGTTGCGCGGTGGTGATGGTGGTGGTGATAGCAACCCACCCACGCACCCGGAGTTCCACCGCGGGGGGGGCAACACGCGCACCCACCCCTCCCCCCCATGTTAACCGCAGTTAATTAACCTCCCTCCCAGCAGCCGAGAAAAGAGAGAGAGAGAGGCTGGGCGCTCAAAGGACACCCCTCAGCGACCGACAGGCATCTGGATACCCCCGTGACGCAGCGGTTAGCGTGTCGTTCTTATACAGAGTAACATCTCCGAAAGGGGTAACTTGTATGCAGCTATGCGAAAGTCGTGAGTTCGAATCTCACCTGGGGTAGATTTCTTTTTTTGCGTGGCGAGGGTGTGGTGTGGCGTGGCGTGGCGTGGCTCTGCGCGTGTTGAGGGTCTGGGGGGAGGTGTGGATTGGGTGGGTTGGGTGGGGGCGACAGGCTTGGGAGTGGGGGCGGGCGCGGGGATGGGACGGGGATGGGGATGGGTGGTGGGTCATGGCGGATCACTCGGTTGGGTGTTAATACTTAACACTGGGTTTTGGATCCTCTAACAGCCCCAGCCCGCTCAAGTATTAATTAACACATCAAGAAATAACAGCTACTATCGTACACGCCCTGTTTCCAATCAACTACCCAGCTAGCCATGCAGGTCCTCCTCCACGCCCGGACACCCCTCCATCTCGGCATCCTCATACCTACACTTGCACCAAAAGCAATACCGGTACTCCCTCCTAAGGTATCCACACAGCGCGGCCAGCCTCTCCCCCACCCCCCTCGCCTCCTCCCTCTCCAACTCACTATCCCCCTCCTCCCCCTCCTCCTCCTCATCCTCCACCACCACCGCCGCCGTCCCCAGCCGCCGCAGCGCCGGCACCGTGATCCCCAGCGCCGCCTTATCAACCTCATCCAGCTCACAGTCCCTCACGCACCCTGGCAGCCGCGGCGTATCCACGCTCTGCAACAACTCATAGCGCATCCGGCGCTCGCGCTCCGCCGCCTCGCGCCGCGCAACGAGCCCGCGCCACAGCACGTTGATGGCTCTTAGCGGCACCGTGCGCACGCCACCACCACCACCACCGCCGCCGCCGCCGGCGCGCTCGCACTCAAACTGCTCGGCGAGCTTCTGGGCGGCGAGGAGCTGCGCCTCGCGGCGGCGCGTCTCTTGTTCCTCGGCGACGCGGGCGCGGTAGTCTTCTGGTGACAGATGGGCGGCGGTGGTGGAGGTGGTGGTGGCGAGTTTGGCGCGCTGCGCGGAGGCGTGGCCGATGCCGGTGCGGTCGGATTTGAGTGTGACGGAGAGGGGCTCTAGTATTGCTGTTGTGGTTGTGGTTGTGGTTGTGGTTGTAGCTGTGGTGGCGGAGGAAGGGGAGGTGGCAGTGGTAGAGGAGGAGGAAGGGGAGGGGAGGGGAGGGGAGGGCGCCGAGGGCAGATCCGGGCGTGAAGCCCATCTTGCGCATCATGAGGAGGCCCTTGCTTGGTGTTTTTGTGTCGAGGAGGGAGGTTGCGAGGGCGGCGTCGCGGTGGGCTTTTGCGAGTGCTGCCAGCTCGGCTTTGGATTTGGGGCGGGCGCGGATCTCGGCCTGGGTGGGAGTTAGTTGTGGGGGAGTGGAAGGGGGAAGGGGGGGAGGGGGGGAGGTACTTCGAGCTGGAGGCGCTTCTTGCGCTGCGAGAAGGTTTCGGGCGCGCTGGGCTCCGCGATGGTCATGTTCATGTAGTCGTCCTCATCGTCGTCGTTGGCGGGCTGTGGCGGGGGGGGAGTGGTGGTGGTGGTGGTGGCGGTTGTTGTTGGGGGCTTCTGCTGGAAGGGGCGCTTCTTGCTCGTGGGGCCGCTGCTGGCGTCGGAGTCGGAGTCGGGGTCGAGGGGGTTTGGGAGCGGGCGCTTGCGGGTGGCCATTGTGCGGGGAGGGTGTGGTGGTGGTGGAGAGTGAGTTGTGGGGAGGTCGAGGGCGGCGGCGGTGGTGGTGGTGGTGGTGGTGCGTGTGCCAAGGAAGAGGCTCAATGTGTGGGAAGCTCAGGCTGCAGGGGTGCCGGTGATTGGTTGACCGAGTGAGAATTTGTGATTGGAAGCGCTTGATGGCTACTTGTACCCAGTAATAAGCGTGATCTATAGGTTACATATCAAGCAGCAAGACGGGTCTTAAGAAGCCTCTCGATCCAACCAGTCTAGTCGTTTCCCACGAAGCTCAAGATTTGTAGTCATGGCGAACGAGTCAATTTGATCCTATATGTAGAAAGAGAGAAATGAGAGAGAAACAAAGGCAAAAACAAAAAAGCACCCTTTGATAACCCAAGAGATATAGATCCTTGCCCAGAAACAGATGTACCATGCAGACTATGAATAAATCAAAAAAGGGAGAGAGAGTGGGAGAAAAGAAACAAAAGAAAAATGAAGATAAATAGAAAAAGAGATACCCGCATCAATACTCCCCAAAAACCCCAACCTCCTCCGAAAACAAAAAACAGATAAGAACCATAACCCCCCCACACACCGCACAGACAACAGCTCCCCATATATATTCACTGATCATAAACTCTCATCCATAACACCATCTATCGAGGGAAGTATATCGCTCGCCTGGTCCCCAAGGCCTGGTCTGTTCTCGAGTAACATGGGCCGTTTGCGAGTTTCTAACTGCTCCGGTGCCCCTGGGTGTTCCCGCTTTCTGGTGGCATTGTGCTGTGTATCTTGAACAAGGCGCGTTGTGGATACGGGACAACTTTGTAGAAAGCGAGCCATTTCTGGGTATCTCCAGCTTTTCACTAGTTGCAGTGGTGTTTGTTGGCCATCGTCCTTCGCGGAGACATCTGCACCAAGATCGATGAGCAGTCGGACTGTCTCCAGGTGCCCCTTCTCCGCTGCCTTATGCAGCGGTGTTTCTTGGTATTTGGCCTTCGCGGAGACATCTGCGCCATGATCGATGAGCAGTCGGGCTGTTTCCAGGTGCCCCTCCTCCGCTGCCTTATGCAGCGGTGTTCTTTGGTATATGCCGTCCTTCGCGGAGACATCTGCACCATGATCGATGAGCAGTCGGGCTGTTTCCAGGTGCCCCCCCCCCGCTGCCTCATGCAGCGGTGTTCTTTGGTATATGCCGCTCTTCGCGGAGACATCTGCACCAAGATCGATGAGCAGTCGGACTATTTCCAGGTGCCCCCCCCCCGCTGCCTCATGCAGCGGTGTTCTTTGGTATATGCCGCTCTTCGCGGAGACATCTGCACCATGATCGATGAGCAGTCGGACTATTTCCAGGTGCCCCCCTTTCGCTGCCCTATGCAGTGGTGTTCCTTTGAATAGGCTACTCGCGGAGACATCTGCACCATGATCGATGAGCAGTCGGACTGTTTCCAGGTGCCCCCCCCCCGCTGCCTCATGCAGCGGTGTGTTTTGGTATCCGTCTTCCGCGGAGACATCTGCACCATGATCGATGAGCAGTCGGACTATTTCCAGGTGCCCCCCCCCCGCTGCCTTATGCAGCGGTGTATTTTGACCAATGTCCTTCGCGGAGACATCTGCACCATGATCGATGAGCAGTCGGACTATTTCCAGGTGCCCCCCCGCTGCCTTATGCAGCGGTGTATTTTGAGCTCTGTCCTTCGCGGAGACATCTGCACCAAGATCGATGAGCAGTCGGACTATTTCCAGGTGTCCCCCCTCCGCTGCCTTATGCAGCGGTGTTCCTTCGTATTTGGCCTTCGCGGAGACATCTGCACCATGATCGATGAGCAGTCGGACTACTTCCAGGTGCCCACTCCCCGCTGCATCATGCAGCGGTGTACTTTGGTATTCGTCCTTCGCGGAGACATCTGCACCATGATCGATGAGCAGTCGGACTATTTCCAGGTGCCCCCGCCCCGCTGCCTCATGCAGCGGTCTGTTTTGGTGTTCGCCCTTCGCGGAGACATCTGCACCATGATCGATGAGCAGTCGGACTATTTCCAGGTGCCCCCCCTCCGCTGCCTCATGCAGCGGTGTATTTTGGTCACTGTCCTTCGCGGAGACATCTGCACCAAGATCGATGAGCAGTCGGACTATTTCCAGGTGTCCCCCCTCCGCTGCCCTATGCAGCGGTGTTCCTTCGTATTTGGCCTTCGCGGAGACATCTGCACCATGATCGATGAGCAGTCGGACTATTTCCAGGTTCCCCTCCCTCGCTGCATTATGCAGCGGTATTCCTTGGTATATGTTCATCGCGGAGACATCTGCACCATGATCGATGAGCAGTCGGACTATTTCCAGGTGCCCCTCCTCCGCTGCCTCATGCAGCGGTGTATTTTGGTCACTGTCCTTCGCGGAGACATCTGCACCATGATCGATGAGCAGTCGGGCCACTTCAATGTGTGCTTCATTCGCTGCATAATGCAGTGCGGTATATCCGTGATATTTATCGTATCTTGTCATGATATCCTCTTGCTCGAGGACAATTCGAAGCGCTGAGCAATGTCCTATTATGGATAACAACCGTAATAGCGATTGTTTAGGCATAGGTCCTCCGTAGGGCCAACCATAAGGAGCTCCCATGCGAGCTTTGAGACAAAGACTTCTTGTCCGCGAGTAAAACTCAACCATATGCTGGTCTCCAAAGAGTTTAAGGATAAGTTCCGTTGTCAAATTTTCATCACAATGCCTTAGGTGCAATGGTAGATGCGTGACTACATACTCTAAGAAGGGGAAATCATGTTCAGGCCATTGGAAGATACTCTCAAGACCGGAGATCTTATCTTCCATGTCGACTCTAACCTTAGTGCCATATTCATACTTCCAGTAACCGACTTCAGCCTTACGACCGAATATGTCATGTTCAGGCCAGTTGACGCTAGTCTTGCCACTGAATATATCAAGCATGAGAAATGATATAGAAGATGTGACAATATATAGGTTAGCCTCCTCAGGAACCAGAAGGATCCTCAATAGATATTCCTGAACCGTGTAATGCGCAAGACGCACTATCCCGCTATTCTCATCGATTATCACTAACCCAGCGCAAGCATCAAGAAGAGTCTTTTTGTTTGGTAAATCATCTTCTTCGAGCTCAGTGATACCGGGTTCCATAGATACCGCAATTTGAAGCTCATCGAGGGAAAGAGTTCTCTGAGCCTTCACGAGCCAGGTAAAGACGCTTTTTGCCAATTCGAAATTTGCGGGCTGAGATCGGACCGATTCTATAGCTCTATCATAGGTAGGATCCAAGGGATAGTTTTTTGACCTCGAGCCATCAAGTGTAAGCCTCTCAAGCTCAGCCATGAGTTTTTTGGGTGTTGTCTGTTGACAGATGAGATCAATATGGAAGTGTACTAGTAGAAACCTGAGTTTATTCCGTATTAGTATATAAATATATCAATTCATCAAGGCTTTTGCTCTACCTACATCCCATTTGCTGCCTTTGTAAGTTCTGAAATAATCGTGTTCAAGCGATCGCCTTTACTAGTAAGGCTCTTTGCCCGGGGGTTTTCGTCGATTTTCTGCTGAATGTAGAGCTTTATATCTTCGTCGTTGGCCCGGAGCTCGACCTTTGCTGACTTCTCAAATGAGGCCTGAATATCTTGGGGGTGTTGTCGGCTCGTTAGAAAGATTCGTATACTCGGATTTTCTCCGACCATGCGGTGAAACAGAGGTAAGAGAGTTGCCCGTTGGTTGGTTTGATGGCATTCATCCAAAGCATCGAAAACAAAGAAGACTCGCCCAAAGGATTTCAAAGTTGAGACCAGGGCGGAATATAATTCCTGTTCAGTAGGCTGTTTAGTTTCTTTTGCGAGCCGTGTGTGTAGGTCAATGATGTAGTTGGGAAGTTGTGATGTCTGACTGGCCAGCTGCTTGACCAAACTCGCAAGGATCTGAAGGGGTTTCTGTTGCGTTTGCTCCTTGTAGTTGAAGTAGATATAAGATACCGCACAATTGTTTTTCCGTGCCTCGATTTGAAGGTGATCAATAACTGCAGAACTGAAATCCCAGTTAGGTCAAGGATGTGGGGCACGGGTTTTCATGTAAAGTTACCTCAAAAAGGTCTTTCCAGCACCAGCTGTATTTATTCTTAATTAGTACATTTCAACATCTGTATTATAAAGAAAGGCCGCATGTACTTACGAATACCGTGCCCCCATAGTATCGGTGAACTTTGATTATTTTCGACAAACTCACAAAACTGGGAAGATTTTAAAAGCCATTCGCCGGTTTTCTCCCGCCGCCTCCCACTGATTTCAAGGTGCCTTGTTTCAAAAGACTCTGGATATAACCAGTTCAATACCTTTATACGAGCCTCCACTAAAGACTGGTTAGTGAAATCAAGTAGACGATTCTGCCATCTTACCGTTTTGAGTAGACTGAATTGCTTGAACAGCTACATTGGTACCCCCCACATCAGACTTGATTTCTTGAACTGTAGCAGCTGTGTTCTTAACATCCTCCTTGATCACCTGCACCGCGGAAGCTGTGTCCTCAACACACGCCTTGATATATTTAAGTGCATCTTCGATATCAATAACATAAGCCTCTACGGCTCTTGATAATGATCTTAATATTAAAATGTCAGCACGACACTCAAGACTCGATTCGGATAGCTAGGCTAGCTCACAGTTGATCCACATTCATAGCAAAGATAAAAACCGTCTTATGTTTCTCAATACTCGAGAGTGTCTGCGTGATATATTTATCCTTGAGAGGCCAGCTGAGCTTTGTGGTAAGCTTTGAATGGTCGGTTGTACTGAATTTGCGATAGAGTGCATTCATCTCCTCCGCGAATACTGTGATCGGTCTTCCATCCCCCACAAGATTTTGTAGAGCTGGAGATGCAGGATTTGCGTCCAAATAATCCTTTAGGTTATCGAGGATCCCTACAAGGGCGTGTAACTCGCTGGCTAGGTTTTTGATATCTCTTGGCGCTTTTTGGAAGCCACTAATATAATCATAGGACAAAGAGATCAATTTGCCAGACACCTGGATGATGGTAATGATACTTGCTGCAAGACCAACTGCTTCCATGATGGGGATTTTGTTGAAATCAGCCGCCGATGGCAAGAATAACAAAGATTGTTGAAAGACGTGAAGATGTATGAGCTAAAGGGGTTAATAAACCAGGGCTGCCTATTGATCATGTAGGTGTATGTACTTAATTTTCAGCCTTGTCTATTCCATGCGTTGTCCGTCTATGTGGCGACCAAATCCTGTATGTACCTACATATTTTGACTTCCAAATACCGCCAAAACTCGAAAAATTGGCTATGCATACAAGGATTAAACTTGCTACAAACGGATACTTCTGATGCTGATCGATACCTTTCAGCCAATCGTCTTAGAGATAATCCCTGGCCGGAGATAGCCAATTTTTCGAGTTTTGGCGGTACTGCTTCTGGTTGGCTTATACCCCTGCTGCAGCGCAACAAATACTGCGCGCACGGCTTGGTGCAACCAAAGTATTATGATTGGTATGTATGTATTTGTCCAACCAGCGAAACGCGCCAAAAATCGAGCAACTCACAAAAGTCCCATAGTTATACAAAAACTGCAACCCAGTATAGTAAAATTCCGGTCAGGGATATTCATGCCCCAAATTATTGGCTCAATTAAGATGCTGGTAAAAGTGCGGAGGAAAGCAATAATAATATCTTTTAAACACCCTGTGGCTCATTCTTTGTGTATATGACCCAAAAGTGACCTGTAGAGACTTTCAGGTGTCTAGATAGAAGATGCAGATTTTCAGGAGAGATAGAAAAGCTTTCGGGATTCTGTATGTTTCGCTAGTTGCGCAAATGCGTACTTGGAATGCGAGTACCTACTTTAGAATACTTACAAAATCAGTCATAAGTCCCAATCATGAAAAGCAAAACTCAAAAGGAGTGGCGCTCTCACGTTGTGTATGTATTAAGAGTTTATCCGTAGATTATTCTGATTACAGAAATATAGACCTACAAACATACGCGGTAGAGAAGTAAGATTTCCAGGCTTTGTCGAGTCGACTACATGCACTGCATGCAGTATTATCTGTAGGTATACTTGGGCTGCTAGCATAATTCATCAGTACCATCGAATTAAGAGGAATATATACTTTATGACTTCTGGTTAATATACAATATGATGCACATATCACACCCACGGTCGACACTAGAACTTTAACTTAACTTCAAAATAAAAATAAAATAAAAAAGGAGCTCCCGTTTAATCAATCTTCAAACCTTCTACTCCCATTTCCACCTTGGCCCTTTCGGATATCTCCTTGACCTTTGCTTCGCCACCCAACTTATCCCTCAAAAGCGACGTCAATCCCTCCAAGAGCCCTTCTGGATCCTTCACGTTCCTCCACAGCCCTACCGTCTTCCTATCACCCCTCCTTCTGTGTCTCAAAAAATACCTTGCCTGGGATCGCAATCTCTCCACCCAGCCGTCGATCATCTCTGGATGGATCCTTGGCATCTCCTCACGACCCGGATCCCAAGAAGCAGCCCGCATAGTCCCAAATACGATCTCCCTCACTACTGTATCATCCACCTTCATGTCCCACAATTTTATACCAACGTGTAGAGCTATGAGGGCGCCAGGAAAGTCTCTAGAAAGCATGAATGATTTCATAACCGTGTGCCACATATTTTTCATTTTTTCTCTTTCTTCATCTCCCTTGATCTGCTTTCTACTAAGACGTTTGACCATATCCGCGAAAAGTGCCCGTGGAGGCAATAGCTCGTCAAACCTTCGGTGCTTCTGGGTATAACGCTTCCATGTAGTCATCCACATGATATTCCATGTTTCCATATCTGGTTTTACATCTGCCGAAGCCAAAATCATGAGATATGTCCGCATAAGACGCGGGATATCATGGACACGGAGAAGCGAGTAGAGTAAGTGATTGAAAATGTAGGAATTTGGCGGTATTTGGCAGGAGGACATTGCGGAGGTGTAGGCGACGACCTTTTCCATGCGGTTGCGGCGGGAGTAGTAATTGATGAGGAGGGAGAATGTTTGTATAGTTGCTGGGGGTGTTGTGCTGGGAGTAAGAGTGCCCTTCGTGGGGATACTTATTGCGGGGTCAATTTCAACTGTAGAAGCTGCTCTACTAGTCCAATCTTTCCACTCTTTCTTCTCTTTATCCATATCCAGCTGATGGAACCGCGACTTGATCATTTCTTCTGCTATCTTCTCTGCCATCTCAACATTTTTTTCATCCAGAAACCCTTGGATAATGCAATTGTAATGTATCGAATCTGGTAGGAAATCTCTCTCGATCATTACCTCACGCACTAGGTACCACGCAAGGTCCGTCCTACCCATACGTATCGAGTTCTTAAGCCAGCTTCCATAAAAATACTTGTCCTGGATCTTTGGCGGAAGATCTCGGAGCGACTCAAGTGAGAGGTTCGCCAACTTTTTGGGAGAGTTTATCGTTTCTTGTGCCCCAACTACTGCGCTCGATAAGTTTTCGTAGATATCTGTCTGCATTCTCTCAAGAGCCTTGGGTACCGAAAAAATCATATGTTTATAAACATCCAGGCCATACCTCTGTTGGCCGCTGTCAAGAAATGACATGCAAATAGTATCGTATTGCGATATTGTGAGCTTAGTGTTGGTACGTGTCATCCATCCCCGCATCTCCTTGTATGTCTCCCAGGCCCTTTTTGGGAGATATAGATGATTAAAGGACATGATGACTGGGATGAACGATTTAGGTTCAGCTTGGCCAAGGGCTGTAATCATCTGACCAAGCCAATATTTTGCTATATAAGGTTCCTGGTTGAGCGAGAACATTCGAATACCAAGGTTCCAGTGTTTAGCGGATCCTCTCCACATCTTGGTCCCATGCGTCCATCTCGTGAATGCCTCCTTGCTAGCTCCGTTCCAGTACAAACCGCCAATGTAGGCGACATTTTGATCCTCGTTCAATTCAACTCCCGCAGAAATCATCATATCCCCAATTAATTTACTCCGAAATGTAGGAATCTGGCTAGTTTCTAATGCCCACAAAAGCGACCACGCATGAGGAGTAAGGAGCTGCAAAACCTTCGGATTCGGCCTGAATCTTTCGAGCCAATAGAAGATCTCCTTCATGACGCTTACAGGCGAATGCGCAAGGAAATTGAGCGCATTTGTCAGCTTCCGAAGGTAATGCAGCTCTACTTTTGTCAAACTGACCGCTGAAGAAACCGACTTGTTCAGCCCAGTCGCAGCATCTAGAATTGGCGTTTCAGACAGTGACTCGAGCGGTTGCTTTAAAAGCTCTGGGGGCTTGATTGTCTGGCGGAAAACCCTGATTCTCGGCTCATTGTCGTCAATGACATCCGCAGCCTCCATTGCCTCTATTGAATCCCATTCTTTCCTGTCTCCTTCAAGAACAGTAGTTCTGGTGCCCTCATTTGCGCGGGTTCTTGGTGTCGGGAGTTCGGTAATTGTAGTACGCTGGTTGCGGAGGGACTTGAGAGTATCAAACAAACGGCGAAGATCTGTTTGATTTGTCTGCACGCCTTTGCGTAGCATAACTATCGTTGTGTGGCGTGGTTAGGTGTATGTAGTTGAACTTTTTTCTTAAATGCAGGCGGAAAGAGGCTCATTTGGCAGTGAGGTCATAGACCTGTTACCCGGATGTGATCAAACATCACCGTTAGTGTCTCTGCATAAGATCTCACTCGGCGAGCTATGCTTGACTTATTACATGTAACGCTTAGTCATCCAGAAAATAAATAGTTAAATTTAACGTTATATAACCTAGTCCGTATATGTACCTACACTTTATATAATAGTATCTGTACTTACAGAAGCAGATATCTGTGGGAATAAATCTGTTGTATACACTTCAGGGCTTTCCTCACTAGTTCCAGCTACAGGCACAGTGTAGCTAATTCACAGTACCCGAACCATTGTTGTCACTATTAGTAATGATAATTAATGGTAGCGTCTACATCTAGACGGCTTAATGTACTCTCATATGTACATGTACATGTAGGGAATGTTACATGTATATGTACATGTAGTTGTGAGAACCTTTACAGCAAGATAAGGGTTACCATGGCATCGTATCGTACGCGTGGCCTAGTCTCGTGCTAATCACTTACCAGCAGCTTGCTGCTTACCTGCATACATGTGCATGTACATAGGTCTGGAGCATTGGATTTCCGACGCTAGTTGGGCCCTCGTACCCTAGCCGGGTCGGAGATTTTGTCACGTCGGGATGCGTACGTTTGAACTGTGATTTCATGTCTAGATTAATCTTTTTTACATGTCGAGACACAAAATAAAGTTTGAACTTGGATGTAACCTGAGTTCCGACCGCCCCTCGACCTCTGATAACAGTCCCGACACCGCTGTACGTCGGAGAGATACATGTACGTAATGTACCGGCCCTCTTACCGGAGGGCTAGATACGAGCCTACATGTACCTACATGTAGTAACGGGGCAATAGAAGGCCACACCCGCACCATTAGTGTGCATTCAATGAGCACCTCCGGTAAAGATAGAAAAAATAACCCCCCTCTCTGCAGCCAGATGTCTAAGTCTACCTCTCAGCCTAGTTCTCTAGCACCGTCGGTAGCCATGTCTTCTCCCTCCCTCTCTCTCTGGTCTAGGAAACTGGCCCTCCAATCCGAAGAACTCAACTCACTTCTTCAAACCTCAACAACTAATCTCCAAAGTCACCAACAAGAGCTCAACACCCTTCTAAATACTTACAAAGAAGAAATCGCCCATACTCAAAAACAAATCGAACTTACCTTCCTAAAGCGAGATGATGAAGGTATGTAGTACTAATCCAAATTTCATGTCCCACAAGTATATATATAAATGAGGCTCTGACACATATTTTATCAAAGTCGATGCACAGCTTACAGTCATTCGCCGCCTTACTCAAAACGCCGCCGATATCCTCCATACGTTCGAGGCAAAACTCACACTTCTTGAAACGCTTCACACAATTCATCAAAAATTACACTCCCACGACTTGATTTTCCGTGACCTCGAGCAGGGGCAGAAGCGTCTTTCAATCAAGCAAGATAGAATGGCCGATGAACAGAACCTACAAACCGATATGTTGAAGGATATTCTGCATATCCTGGGGAAGATGAAAGCTGAAAAGCGAGTGGGGTTGGAGGTCGAACGAGAGATACAAGACTCCTTTGAGGTAGTGAATGATATAAAAGTGGTTCCTATTTCTGGCTCTAAACGGCAACGCCGATTACTTTCTGATGAGGAAATTCACGATGATGAGGGCGATGGTGATGGAGTGGGGAATTGTCGATTTACCAATAGACAGGACTCTCTGGAGCTCCTGTCAGTTGAAGAAATGAAAGATGTTGCCAGAGACTCCCGGGTGCTTATAATCGAGAGAAATGGGAAGGTTGGGACTGGAGGTGGTGTTGGAGGGGGGTTGGGAACAACTACGGTTGAAAGACCAATGAAAAGAAAGTTACTTAGTACTATGGATGTGGATCAATTCTCCGGTGACGAATTGTGATTTGAAGGTATGATCTGGCTGCAATTAAGTTGATAAGTGTTGGAGAAACATTCAACGTGTTACTTGATACAGAAAATTTATAGATTCAGAATAAGTCAGTGTCTGGCTTTGGCACGTTAAAGTTAAGCTGGCCAAACGATGAATGTGACTTATGTACATGCGTTGGTATGTATATACATTTAACACAGCTATAGTAGTGCATGTTCTTAAGCTCTATACTTTTCCGAGCCCCAGAATTGTTTTAGACTTGGCGAGACTAGAGAAATCAATCTATGTATTCCGGGTGGGGATTCCTCGCTGTTCCTTCAATACATAGAAACCCTGCATGCACTGTGACCCTGGACCATTTTTTCGATGTATTTTCTTGTGTGACTGAGACATTCGCATGCAGGAACACCGTCGTGTACGGCACGAGGATAGGTGTGTAAACTTCGGCTTTTGCAGCCAATCAATGTATAGAAATTGGGAGATCCACCCCCATAATGGTACTAGCACCTAGCCTCGGTGGAATTTTCTCTAATTTCCATACAAAAAAAGTTCCTCTGGGTTTGACACACCTTCTCGCGCCAAATGTGGCCATGTATCTGCGGAACCTCTCCACGTCAGATCCGAGTACCGGGCCGCGCCTCCTGAAAGGCTTAAAAAAGTTCCTCAATTGTTCTCTCCTCGTCTAGGACAAATTTCAAGCCCTCTCTATTGCGCAACACAGATCCCAGGATAAGCGACAACATCCTAGGCATACCCTGTAAGACCCTGTAAACGGAGAACAGCATGGACAATGATGTGCAGCTAATTTGGGAAAAATGTGGTAAGCTTTAGGTAGTTGTGTGAAGATTACGGCCCGTATCTATCCAAGGCTTTGAGTTCTCCAAAGCTAGTTCCGGCAGCTCTTCCCCCTCCTCCTTTCCCCTCCATCCCCTCCTCCCGAAACATTTATCCTTTGTGTGTTTGTGATTCTAGTCCCCCCTCTCCTTTTAATTACCCGCTGGCTGGGGGGTAATGGAAACAATTAAATAAAACAATCCTCGTTTCTTTCCTTCTTCTCTTCTCTCACTCGCTCATTGCTGCGCTGCTGTTTGTTTTCACAGCTTTTTACTCCCTTGCATGATCCAGCTTGGTTGATGATCACCGTTCCTGTTTGATCTGTGCAGTTTCGCATTTGAGGGATCGTTCCTGCCCATCCCGGCAACCTGGTATGTACGTTACCCAGCATCCCTCGCCTTGCTTTGCCTTTCCCTCCTTCATAATACCCATTCATCTTACCCTAGCCCCCCATTCATATCCCTCTCTCTATATCCTAGCTTTGAGCTGCGTAACCTCCGCCGTTTGTGCGGCTCAAATGTCAGTGAGCTGGGATTGGGATTGATGATATTTCGGACAAGTAGTAACGTGTCTCGTCTTTCCTTCTTCTCTTTCAGCGTCTCGTCCTGACAACAAAGACACAAATACACACTACACGATGGCGCCAGGAAAACGTGCATCTCATTCTCAGCTCACTCCGCTCTCGAAGCGACAGTGCGCGGAAGACGAAGACTCGATACCCACAATCCGCCGCCGCTTTCGTGACACAGAGATCTGGAAAGAGGCTCCTGTCCTCAAAGGAACAACCAAATTCGAGCCGTTACCAGACACAAAGAATATTCTAATCACTGGCGGTGCAGGATTCATGTTCGCCTCCCTTTATCTTTTCATGCGACGATGCCAAAGCTAATCCCTGTATAGCGCCTGTTGGCTTGTACGTCATCTAACACTAACCTACCCAGATGCCTACAATATAGTCAGTTTTGACAAACTCGACTACTGCGCTTCTCTGAACAATACACGAACTCTCTCGTCCTCGCCCAATTTCACATTCGTTCACGGCGATATAACATCCCCTACCCAGGTTCAAGACGTTTTGCGCAAATATAAGATAGACACAATATTCCATTTCGCGGCGCTATCACATGTTGACTTGAGCTTCGGAAACAGCTATGAGTTTACAAACACTAACGTATATGGTACCCACGTATTACTTGAGTGTGCGAAGAACCACGGCATGCTTAAGAAGTTTGTCCACGTTAGCACCGACGAAGTATATGGTGAGGTAGGTGCCGACGAAGATGACCTCGTGGAGGGAAGTATACTTGCGCCCACGAATCCTTATTCTGCCAGTAAAGCAGCTGCAGAGATGTTGGTGCACAGCTACTGGAAGAGTTTTAAACTCCCAATCATCGTTGTGCGCTCAAATAATATATATGGACCTCACCAATACCCCGAAAGTACATCATTCTTACCTTATGAACTCTCGAGTGAAATCTAACAAAGTCAGAAATAATTCCTAAATTCGCCCTTCTCCTCCACCGCCAAAGCAAGCTTACCCTCCACGGCGACGGTCTTCACACCCGTCGGTACCTATATGCTGCTGATGCCGCTGACGCCTTTGATACCATCCTTCACCGTGGTACAATAGGTGCAATCTATAACGTTGGCTCTACAGATGAGATATCCAATATCGATCTCTGTAAGCTTCTCATTACACATTTCGGAAATAATCCAAATGACCTTGGGTTTCGGATTGAGGATTGGGTAGATTATACAAAGGATCGCCCATTCAACGATCGCCGGTATGCCGTCGATGCAACAAAACTGAAAGGGTTGGGATGGGAGCAAAAAACGGAATTTGAAGAGGGTCTGAAGGCTACTATAGAGTGGTATAAAAGTTTTGGGGATAGGTGGTGGGGTGACGTTAGCGCGGTTCTGGGAGGGCCTTTCCCAGTGGTCAAAAACGGGAATGTAGTGCCCGAGAGTGACTTGGATGAAATTGAAAAAAAAACAGGGTCTTCCTTGGAGAACGCGAAAGTCCCCAAAAAGGAATCGAAAGATACGGACCTAAAGGTAGCGGAGAATACTATTGAGAAGGTAGAGAAACCAGACTCAAAGGCAAAGCCAGCCCGAGAGAGGCCCAAGCCTAGCAAGGCGAGGAATAATTACATGGTACAGAAAAGCGGATCTAAGGATATCAAGAGAGGGAGTGGGGATAGGAAACATGTGGAGGAACCGCATTATTCGAGTAATGTCCCCGATTACAAGGAGGCAAACGGCGTTGGAAAGAGAAATGGTATTAGTGTTCACGCATGTTAAATACTTGCACCTAGTTACTGCGATTATGGGTTGTTATTAGGAGTTTTTGTTTTCTTGCGGATAAAGATCGCGGGTAGGGACGGTTTGTCTTTTGTTACACTTGTAGCCTTTTCCTTTATTCTGTCTTTCTTTTCTTTCCCTCTAGGCGATAGATCAGCTTTGTTTGACTGGTATCGGGAATGGGTTGATTCTGTCCACCTATTCTACTAATTACCTCCGTTAGCGTTGTGCGGTCTACTAGAGTACTCTTGTGGAAACATTATGCTTTATTTTCTGTTTTTGGGTTTGTTGGTCTTTGGTTATTCCTCCGTTAAGTACATGTACATACGGTTATGAGGGAGTGTGTATTTATGTATGTCACTACATGTACTCTTGGCTCGAAGTGTAAAACAAGTCTTTAGAAGGCTTTCATTACTTCTTTGCCGCCACCGCTCGTTACCCCTGTCCATGTTCTAAAATTCAGCCTGATTTGATAAAGGGATCTGCGATCGTTTCACCAAGGAGTTTGCCGGGGATTATTCCGGTACTCCGTGATGTGTGACGTTATGGGACGGGGGTTAAATTGGACCCGTGTTTCCACTCGCCACGAGAGTACGTTTCTACGTGACAACGGGAGGTCTGTGGCGCGGTTTGTTGTCACAGCAAGTGCTAGTTCACGAGCCTCGAGATATCTATATGTGCATTTATGTAGAGTGCAGTACTTTTGGCACTTGGGCTTGGGTACGTCCTAGGCCTTAGGTACTTTGCAACTACCGGCCTGCACGCTCTGATCGCGCTGCATGTTATTATGATCTACTGTTGTAAAAGCACTTAACCACTGTAAGTATAGGTACATACATGTATGCTACCATATTGCTTATGAGCCCGCTACTATACTGACTACATGTACGTACGTCAGTACAACTCCGTCTAATATACGCTAGCCTCTTCAAGCTGTCTCTCCTAAATTTATAGAGCATCGAAATCTGAGCGAGGGGCCAATCGATAAGTACTAGCTAGACAAGAAGATCTATTAGCAATATGAGTCAACTAGCTCTTGTCATCAATTTTGGGGGGGTGCCAAAACCGCTTAGCATCAAAGGGTCTTTCTAATACATGTAGTACGTAAACCAGTGACATTGAATAATCCTCACACGGACATGGAATTAATTAATGATATTCATTGGGCTTCCGTATACGTATGTATGAAGAATGATATGATTTGCTTCAAAGACTAAGAGCCTCATCTTAAGGCGGACATGGAATTGTGTCATGATCAATCTCAAAGTTCAATGCGGGCGAAGGATCACCAGAACGCAGAATTAATATTCACGGACCTTTCATCTAGAAATTGATTGTGATGAACGGTAGCCATAGCCACCTCTTTGCTAATATTGTTATAGCTATTGGCTAATAACAAGGAGAATAGATTAGTAGTTTGAGCTCTAAAGTATAATATATACTCCATACTTCTTATAATTTACGTATACAGCTACTTAAATACTTATGTAGCTATTACATGTAAATATGCTTGAGTATTTGTATCCCAAAAACCTGATTTGGGTACTACATGTACAGTACTAAAAAGGGGGATGTAATACGTACTTATCAATACGGAATTGTTTGAAACTTCCGAATTAAATCGGAATTCTAAATATTATACCGTAGCTTTGCAGTATAGTACCTTGCTAGGTGCGGTACTGGATCCATCCGCTTTTTTGGTACTGTACTTATGTATACACAGCAGGTTTGACCTCTAGTATATGTTTTGTATACGGTACTAAAAATTCAACCAAACAACCGCGCGTGCCTCACCTAAATAAATGAGTTTCATGACATAATTGTATTAAAAACATCACAAAATGAAATGCTCATATATAGGTTGCATGTAATTAATGAATTAAACAAAAAAAAAAGCTCATAGAATTCATTGCATGTGTCGTTTTGAGTACAAAGAACTGCATTAATACCACAGCGAGTACAGAAATAAACTTTTCATTTACGATAGGAATCTCATTAGCATAGCTAATGGTTTTATATATATAGGTGGTTATCGGAGAATAATTTTGGTGGGGGTTGGTGATTAGGCCTCCTGTTTTAATAGCGAGTGGTGGTTATTTACATTAAGCCAATTTTACAAACACCCGGGAATCCACTTCCAAGAATATGAGGATAAGAAGAATTATCTAAGGTAAAGACTACATTTATCTATAGGGTCCAGTTTTCGGTCAGGATTAACTATATGTACATGTTAAGGCAAACATGGACCCCAATATCGGGAGGTAATTAGAAATATGTATACGTACGCAACGAACGAAACTGCAGATTTTTGCTAGTATGCACATATATATGTAGTATTGAAAACCGCATCTATGTATTCACATGTAAACCCATCGGGTGTAATATGTCTCAAATCGTGTAGTAGCGGTAGGAATTGCCGAGTCTCTTCATGACATGGAAGATTGGCGTACATATATATGCCGGGCGGGAGTAAACAGCAAGTGGGAATATAAGAACAGCGGCAGGTCGTATACGGTATGCACCTCCTTCCGTAAATCGAGACAAAGAAAAACTATCGGCAATTTTCTCATTCCTACAATTTCATTCCCCAAACCGAAAGCCTAGCCTAGCTAAGAGAAAACGAAAATAAAGCATCGAGTCGTATAACATCATGGCAAACTCACAAACGCAAAAAACAAAATATTGAGGCCAATTTAGTAGAATTTAGTATAGTGATCATGAACAGAAAGCAAGATCAGCTACCCAGCCTCAAACGTCACCAACCCCCCACCAAGAATTAATGTCCCGGTCAACGTTAACCAACGGCGCCCCAAACCTCTCATAATCCTCATCCCCGATAGCACCTCCCTCCGCCCACCTCTTATAAACCTCATCCTCCGTCTCTACTGCTGCAGAAACGAAGTGGATTACCGTCTCGATCCATCCCACGATCACCTCACTTTTCACTGTTCCGACCGCCTGTCGAAACTCCACAGTGCCAAACTTCTCAAGAGAACGCAAATTATACTTGTAATACTTTGGCAAATCCTTCATTCCAATACAGCTATTCATCAACATGACAAGTCCCGCCGCATTCTGCTGCTTATCAATAGCATTGAGTCTCTTGGCGTCTGAGAGAAGCTTTAGCTTGAAACTTGCGCAGCATCGGCGAAGAGGGTTTGGATTAGCGTTGTCAGGAGGATTGCGGAAGTTGGGGTGTAGCGTGTCCATGTGGTCCTCGAAGATTACGATGGCTTTACAGATGCGTTTGAGGTCTTGAAGGCAGTATATGTTCCCGTCTCCGACACCAATGTGGACCTGAAGCGCAGTAGTGTGGTTGAATTCGATTGAGGCGTCCCCCGGAAGGGAGGAAATGATGGTAGTGCACAGTTTTGGGATGATACTATGGTATGAGAACTGGGACCCATCACCTGTCATGACGGGGGTTGCAATTTCAACCCTTCTAGCCCTAGGAAACTTTGGCCCAGGGATTATAGAGAAGTCATCTTTGACTTGGAAGGGTTCTTCGCTGCGGGGGAATGATTTGTTGGGGTAGAGTTCAGAAGCCAAGGGTATGAAGGCTTCCTCGAAGAGCTTAAAGTGGTCTTTGTAGTCTGGCAGGTTCGTAATGATCATTTCAAGTTCTACACCAACAGAAACTGACGAGCTAGTAAAGCCCACAACCCGGGGAGAAGGCCTCAAGACGATCCCACTGTTAATTTGATGCGCCATATGTGGGTTAAGATCGATATGTATTGTGTATTTAGATGAAATGGTAGAGAATAATTTGCAAAGAATTTCAGGGGCCACTTCGTATCCTTATAGATTTGCTTTATTTCTAAAACGATGTATGAAACCTATCGAGGTTCAAACGCGCGCTGGTGTTGGTATACAATCTTTTCAACATTCGAATTAAGCAATATGTATGCAATGTCGTGAATCATCCAAGGATATCAACCACCATATTCATGGAACAATATTATGGACTATTTAAGACTCAATTATATTCGATGTTCTCTCAATGATGTTGAACTGTAGAAGGCTTGATTTTTCTGCTTTCCCGTGAACGAGTGATGTTCTATGATGGATAACAACTTTAAAGGAGACTCGCCTCACATTTGAAACACAGTCTCCCGGACTAAGCGAGCCTGATTTCAAAGGGGGCCATGACATAATTTACATCGAAAGAGCTGTCAAAACTGATCTAGGCCCTGCATGTGTAACAGGTCTTTGGGTACGTGGGCTGACATGACTTCGACGGATCCGGCGGGTATACTATTACTACTAGAGTGCCGTTCCAGTAAATTAAGAAGATTCTCTAAGAATTCTTACCAGCCATAATATATCCATGGGCTTCCGCGTATTCCTTGATTCTAAATATCGAGTTTAGATCTTTACGATTAAGGTCTGTGATTATCTTTATTTGAAAAGTAGATTTGGGTTACCAACTCAATTGATATTGGGACCGCACTTGTCTGCTGGCATTGTTTTCACCTAACGGCTTGAAAGAGATATATTTACAGGATATTACTCCCGTGTTTGAGATACATTTAGTTATGACTGACATGCACCTTCTCCAGGTACCCTCCATTACTATAATCCGGTTTCTGAGATTTTTGCCGCCAAAAGCAGTCATGGATTGAATTTATCAGGAGCACATATATTGCAGAGTATCGCGGACAACCACTGTTCTGTGGCTCCATATCTCCTCGTTGTCAAGTATGAATGATATTACAGCATTCCACTCTCGCAGTTTGATGCAAGTCTACCTCGTGAGGTGGCGCAAATCTAACAGCTTTCGAGGCAACAGTCGAGCCGGTACATTATAACATTTAAACGTCATTGTGCACTACCGCACGCCGGAACCCGATGGTAAGAGGAAATCTATTCGGGAGTAGGGCCAACATTGATATCCATAGCTTTCGTTAGGTGTCATCTCTTCATTAGTATGTATATGTAGAATTTACAGTGGAGATCCTGATATCAGAGATGTAACATTCGGTTTCGAGACATGTCTCTGTCGGGATGTTAGCAGCTTAAACTCGACTCGAATTCGAATGCAAGAGCAACGCCCCATAGAACCCTACCTAAATCGTGCACTACCCAATGTTAGTTAAGAAACTTCTAAGTCAGTGATCTTTGCACATATAAGATCTTGTTTCGCTTTTCTTTAACAACCTTGATTGGTCCTTGGGGGTAATCTTGCCACAATTCTCCCACTTTGTTGCTGAATTACAGTCTCAATCTTCCTGCGTAAGAGAAGTTGTCGGCTGGTTAATATAGACCTTTTTTACTACTAGATCAACTTTGAAAATATCAATGTATGTGTATGTATGCATCGCGCAATAACAGTCGATTCCTCTTATGCTTTCACATCGCAGTTTCCCCAAATCATAATCCACCTAGGCCCGGGTGCTTTCTAGTTACAACTCGGGGAGCTAGTTATTTTCAAATGAAATCTTTTGGTTCCTTTCTATCCGACCTAATACCTCCCGAGACAAGATGGCCGAAGACTTCTCGGCCTCATGATTTCACAAGATAATGGTAGAGAGCTGTCACCTGCATGGTTAATTAGCATAGTAAATTGTAGAATCGAGACGAAGAAAAAACGGAATTCTGAATTCAGTGATACAACCGTTACACTCAGGTTATCTATCTGTTGAAAACAGAAACAGAAGCAAATTGAATGTTGCTGCTGTCCGACGATAAACCACATATATAGGCGATCCTGGGAGAATTACATCGATCTATAGCTAGTAGTCACTCGATTCCACACCCAGAACTTGAAATGGACAGAGATCGGTCTACACTCATCCCGAGACCCAGAAAAGCCACTACATAAATGCCAATCGAGGCGAAGCGAAGTAATAGCACTTCGCCATGAATTGGGTTATTATGAGTAGAAAACGGCTAGACGTGCGGTGTGTGATGCTGTCTCGTGCATGGCGTCTATGAAGTATTCATTCTCCCAGTTCTTTCACGCAAATTGAGCTACATGTGTACATACATACATGTAGATATACACCAGTTGCCTGAAAGAAATAGGTGCCCTCTGACTACAGGCATAGAACAAGGATCTTCTTACCAGACCCATAGGGTGCCCATTTCCCGCGACGACCCTTCGGATCGGAAAGGCTTCAGTACATTCATGTGCCGCAATTAACATGTACCCTGGTGCCGGTTCGGGAGTACATGTATATATGACACCAACAACTGAAATAAGCTGGTTTGGGCCCAAGTCCACAAAGAGCAATCGGTTCGGTATGGCCCAAAAGAATATCTGGGTGATCTAGGTTTGGTCTGGAATTAAAGTGGTAGGTGAGGCAGGCTATAAGATGCGATTTCTTTTGTAATACTACAGCTACAGATGATTAGTATTTGGACGCGTCTCGAAGATAAGGGTTTCCAGTACGTATATCGTTAAAGAGTGCCAGGAGGCCACGCAAGGATTCGGCGTAAGAGATACAACGAGGTATCGTCGTTCCGCTGTGAGGTCCGCCTAATAGCGGGGGCCCGCGGGAGGATCTTAGTTTAATCGAAAAAAACTACATGTACTTAATTAGCGGTGATTAAAGTACATATTTACAATTAAGGAGTACCAGTGTCGAACTAGCGCACTCAAGCCCACACGCACCCACATGTATTCAATTCTTAGGCTTGCCATAGGGTTTGATAGCAAGATACATGTATGTACAGCCACTCATCAAAAGTGTTCGTGATTCGCATCAAAGTTACATGTAGTCAGTACGTAATATGGCTTACCAGATTTTACGGTCAAATCAAGTAACTAAAATGTATCTATATAATTGTATCCAGTAAGTGACGGGGGATAAAAATACCATGAATGTCTAATATTGACTTTGACCACCATTGACCGTTGCTGTGTTGAGGTTTTGAACATTTCAATGGGCACTTTGATTCCTGACTTGAGCCGGACATGTCACATTAAATTTGAATCACGAACACTTTCGATGAGTGGCTGTACATATGTACGAATTTAAGCATATTCCCGGGAAAGGAAGGGAGAGGAAGTTTCGAAAACTGCATCATAAACCTGTCGTGACTACATGTGTGCTTGTTTAAATTGGGATAGGTACATGTAGGTACATCCATACATGTATATATGTAGGTACATGTCGTCCTAACAACACCAACCCACGTTAACCTGGTCCTCACCCCTAACCTCAATCCCTAAACCGCAGCCCCACATTTTTCTAGCCCCTACACTACCTACATGTAGTGATTTATGGAGCCGAGACTTCTCCACATGGAAGAGTAACGTTTAGGAACTGAAGCTAGGTCTCTTGACTACATACGCAGTGCATTACCGGGCACGCCTTACTGAAGCTTTGGGAGATTAGGGCCGTTTGGCAAGGTGGGGAGCGACCTATTTGGATCTTTTAAAATGCTTTGTCTGTTTGGCAACACATTTTGTCCAGTAGATTTGTCAGCCAAAGCCAACAAATTGACTAAAATAATAAAGCAGCTCCGAGCCTGCTTTTTGTCCGACCAAACCATTACCATAGACTACGGTCTGCATGTAATTAATGAGTTAAACAAAAAAAAAAAAAAAAAAACGACCAAACCACGTTCGGTCAACTTAACTTAAATTACCAAACGGCAAATAACCAACTTTTATAGAGAGCAATTTATCGTACATAAGTGACCCTTTGGGTAAGTCCGTTGCAATGACTTACGCTGCCAAACGACCCTAAAGTTTACGAACGATGTACTACGCTGGTAGGGGTAAGTCTGTTGACAGTGGGGCCCGTGGTTGCAACAGTTTTCACTGTCACCAGACTTATCCCACCAGTGTAGTAGTCTAACGCGCTGGTATTTACTGATAACTGTAGATACCGCGCACATGGAGTGTAATATTGTGGTTTTTAGAAATGGAGGAATATTTTCCCGAATTATTGATTGATTGATAGTAGTAATTAGGAATGGCTGGATTCGAAGCTGAAAACTTACAAAAGCACTGACCAGTAGCTTTCTGACCGCATTCAAATTGTGCACCCGCGTATTTATCGGTAGGACCATAAAAAATCACTCGTTTAGAGCCAGATTCTAACTAGCGCAAACGGAGCTAGGTACCTGTGAGGAATAGGCGTTCCTGCATCAGGGTTTCGGCGGGGGAAACTCAAACCCTGTCCGCCTGGCTTGACATCGCTGATCTTGCGGCTTACTGATGCTGATGTAGACATTTGTATGTGGTACATGCCAATGATTTTTTCTCGGACTTTTTTTCCCGCCGAATCAACAAAACACACGAACTCGTTCGTAATCCTGACTGATGAAGCCAAGGACGTTACAAATGAAAATGGATGTCGGATTGGTCAGCGCTTACACTGGCCTTGATTGATTGATAATTACGATAAAGGAGGTTCTCGCACACCTATAGCTACTTGTAGCTAGCTACGCGTCCTACACGCACTCCCGGATTGAGATGCGTCTACGGACTACTAAACGAAACCGGCTTCCATGCTTCCAAGTTAGCTCTACTTTAAAGTGTATACATGGCTCAAAGCCAACCAGGACGAGCAGAACCAAAGACTCTACGCGTATATGTATGTATTTGATAAAGGCTTGACTATGCACAATGAGCTAGAAAGTTCTAATTACCTTTCCTTTCTATCTGCTTCTACAGCGAGAGGTAAAATTATTGTAGAAACAAGCTCTAAAAACAGGGTTTGTATGGCTAGTCAAGCCAATAGGGTTCCTCCCATATTTCTACAATAATCTTACCACAAGCTGTATAATGATGTACTCTGGATATGGGCGGCCAGCTGACACGTAGAGAGACACCTTGAAGCGACTGGATTGGAATCAGACGTCCAAGAGATGGCACACTTTATTCGGCCAAGGAGTCAACTTGGCTGTGAAATCCCATCAATCCAACAAGTCAACGCGCGAAACCTCAAGAACAATAGACCAGTCAGTTACTGTACCCATACAAGAATCATAGAAATTTCAGTGGAAAGCATTCGATTCTAACAAACAACCAAGTTTTGCATGCCATGCTTCACCCACGACCGGCCGAAGCAAGGCGTTGAGGCTGCTGGCATCTCCATAATAAAATATCTAGAGTTTCATTCAGTAACTCAACCTCGGCATGGAATCCTACCTTTCTACAATTGTGAGTACTAGTAGTATATTGCGCATGTGCTGTAAACCCATGGAGAGAGTTGATCAAGACTGAGAACGGTAATCGGTGCGGTGCGCCCATCGGAAAAACTCCTAATGATAAATGGTGGAATCCATGGACCTATCAAAACCATTATTCTGACAAGGAATACTTGCATACTAAGGCGCTAGGTCCACGCTCTAGCCCAATAACCTAGCTCATTGCAATTAGAGTAGATTGCATGTATGTAGTATAGTACCTACATGTACATGTAGTTACCGCACGTGCATGAATACTTTTGTATTCAGTCTTTCGGCCGGTAAAAGATCAATGACATTACCAAGAACCGACCACGCGCAGTCCTAGCTACATATCTCAGAGATCGAGGACTAGAATATAAAGACGGCCATTCCCAAGAGATGTGAACTTCTCATTCCCATCGGCCAGACATTTCTCGAGTTCTACTCTCTTATAAACCAACCAACGCTATCATATCAACAATGCACAAAAGTACTATTCAATTGCTTTCAACACTTGGGCTGCTAGGTTCTGCCTTGGGCAGTTCAAATTCCTTCCCGGGCTCGAATGTGGACATCGATACTAGGTCCCTAGACGATATCTATGAAGCTGCAAAGCTAGAGTCTGGGCCACTGAGAATTTGCTGGGGTGGTGATGGTATTAAACTGATACTTATTTAATGTTTTTCCGTTATTTTAGTACACTGCTAATTAGCTTGCCCGACAATTTAGAGGACAATCAGGGCGACTCTGTTAGGACAGCCTGGGCACAGGCATTCCCAGACATTGAGCTCAACCTTACGGTCGACCTATCGAAATATCATGATAGCAATATCGATCGCTCCTGGCAACGTGGGGAGACCTTTTGTGATATTGCTGCGCTGCAGACCCTGCATGACTACCCACGCTGGAAGAATCAAGGGCGATTATTACCCTACAAACCAGCCTCGTGGGAAAGCCTGTGGGCAAGCGTCAAAGACCCCAATGCGGCCTTTCTACCGCTGTTTTTCTGTGAGTAATCAGTGTTATTTTGTTATTTTTGTTGTGAGGTTTTTGTAATATATTCCTTACTAATTGAAAATTATAGATAATTTCGGGAGTGTTGTGTACAACCCCGCATTCATCTCACCGGCAGACATTCCTACCTCGTTCGCTGATTTCACACTCCCTGCGTGGAAGGGGAAACTTGCACTCACCTATCCCAACGACGACGACGCCATTGCATATCTCTTCTCATTGATCATCAACAAATACGGATGGTCCTGGTTTGAGGCCTTGGCAACTCAAGATGTTCAATGGGTTCGCGGCAGTGCCACCCCCGGCGCCGTTGTAGGAAAGAACTCGACCCGCAGCATTGCTTTCGGAACTCTACCCAGCCCAGGTTCTACATACCTCAAGGAGTTCTTCTTCGAAGATGAGCAGATCATGACATGGGCGCAGACCGCCGCAATCTTTGCTTCGACCGAACGACCGGAATCTGCAAAACTATTTATTTCATGGCTCACGTCATCGGGATTTCAGGAGAACTTTGGGGCCTCGGGAATCTATGTAGGGAGGAACGATTTGCAGTCTGGTCCATCAACGACGAATGAGACTGTCTGGGAGAGCAAAATCTATGACCCGATTGGGTTCAATAGATTCATGCTTGATAGGAGTGAAGTAGAGTTGTGGAAGCTGCAGTTTGAGAGCATACTTGGCACGGCACAAGGAGCATCGCCATTACATGACGAACTATGAGATTGCCAGAAGCTTTTGGTCGGGCCTTTCGATGGATTTCTTTAGGCTGGAGTGTGATGATATAATTTAGGATATTTTGTTTAATTTCATATTAGTTGACCAGGAGGCGATTGCTACTGTCCTTAGATGAGACGAGTCAGAACTTCTAGAATATCTAGATCTAAATTCTTAATAACCATGATTCCATAGCTAGCTAGATCATAAATATTAAAGGATTGATTACATGTACTATATTCTATTAATTAAAAGTCTCCTCTATTTAAAAATAGAATATAGCACTAGTATCCCTAGCTAGTGAATTGCCCTAAGCTACATGTAATCATTATTGAATACGATCAAGTCATAGTCAATCACTCGGACGTACATGTTCTCAGAGGTACCCAGATTTTATATATTTTTGGGAGCACTTTAAACACCAGCTGCTCAACAAATGACGAGTATACGGCATTTGACCATCAGAATCATAAATACCATTCTTTCTTCGTCGATTCAGAGACTTACCAGTTGCAAATTCGTTCCTCAAACCCGGTGCACAAAATGTAGTTTTTATCATAGCGTAGAAGAACTCGGCTCATTGTTTACCTGTAATCATGCATCGACGGTAGGAGCTTATTTGAAGCTCTTAGTACCAATGAGATAGGCGAATTTATGATATGGTCGCGACTAGCTTCTAAAATATAACTTACAATCTTTATCGGCTATGGAGCATGTAGTATACCTAAATGTAAATACTTTCTTACATAATACCAACATCGACTATTACATGTATCTGCCGCCCTGGTTTTCTCCACAGAAGTTGCATACGATTCGTCACTAGTTAGTTCGACAAGGAATATGAAGCGCTGATTTCGTTGTAAATATCGGCTGGACGCTAGTTTCCGACCGTAACCGGGAGTCTAAAGGCCTTCTGTTGGTAATTTCAAATCCCATATCTGTAGAGATAGTCGAAAGGACTCCCATGCAACCGGTATCCGAGAACGTGCGAAGAATTGTGAGTGTTGACGCCGTGATCCAGGGAGTCGCAGCAATGGTTCAAAAACAGGTCAATGTCGCTCGTCGATCAACTTACAAGTAAATGCTCATTCGTCCCTTTGAAGACGACATTCGTGAAACCGGTGCCCAAATATCAGGCCAGTGGCGTGCATCTTTACCATCACCGTCTTCCAACAGTTGATTACCATGTGTCGAGGTTCGCGCACGAATACGCGTGTACATATATACGCGGACCTATCACACTTATGGACACTTTGGATGGATACTTAAAATGTTGCATAAGCCTGAAAGGCCAAAACCGTCTATAAAATCTAGCACTGTTACCGCAATTAGTAGCCACATTTTGTGCAACTAACCAACAAAGTACACTTGAGTAATAGTCTTGAAATGACCAATTTCAGTGGGGGCGCGAACACCAGGAAGTCCGCTTACTCCACTGGTAACGATCATAATTTCTTTATATCTTGTTGAAACTCAAAGGATCCTCACTGCCAAAAGAAGCATATGTAAGGCTTGTACCCAAAGTGTCTCTGGTGTCGGCTATCTCCCCGAAACTCCTCGGGAAAATGATAGTAAACAGGTAATGGCTGTGCGGTTATGGGAGTGAACGGATGCGCGGATGCGCACCAGAGGCATGGCAAAATGAACCCGGAACTCAGCCGTGGAATGTTACCGAATTTCGCGTATTTATATCAGCTCCTAGGAGCTGTTCGTGAGTAAAAAAATAAAAACTCAGGCGTTGGTCAATTCATGAAGGCTGGTGAGCTGTTCAAATCCCTCATGCTATGCTGAGAACCAAAGGCCAACAATATTTCTGAACAGCCAAAAGTAGGGTCCTAATTGATGGACTCCTCAACCGGATGAACACTCGCACACCAGCACTAAAAAGTCTGTTGAATAAATATGTTCAGTAAAGCACAGCTGTAAGCCGTGCGTTCTGTCAGGCTCTGTTTTGTAGGTTCTCCCAGGGGCACACTGAAATTGGTTGATAGGTGTCCAGGAGAAGGAAGTTGCCTTTTGGCTAAGATTCTTTTTTGTCAGTGGTTGAAAATTACACCAAGAGTTTAACTATGTAGGTACGTATGTATGTACCTTCCACAAGGTAACTCCGAATCCCGCATGTGTGTATGTCGACCAATCGACCAATAACTTAGGTAGCCTATGTTTTTGCTATACACGTACCTTAAGCACCCAAGTGCACGTGAAGCATACATTATTTTTAAGAGACTATCCTTCTTATTCATGTAATTGACGGAATTTGTAAAATCTCAAGATTTTGAAGTTTGTAGTCTAGCTGCGCCCGTCTGGGGTGACTTGACGTTGACCTCACCGGCATAAATCTGGAGGGTCTCCGGCTAGTAGGCGTCAGTGCGCCTGGAAGCGCAGATCATCCAGGGGTCGATGGCCATTGCACTATATGCACAGTTAGCGGTTCGGTCCTATCATCTCAACCTCTCTCTATTCATACTTTCGTAGCCCATGTCTGCTTCTCAGTAGTAACCTCTCTCGCATTTTCGCACCAACAGATCGATCTGGATTTCTGCAGCCAAGGCATAGCGTAGATTCTGAAGGTCGTTAAAGAAAACCCCAGCTCATGGTTGGTTTTTGTTACCATACCTACCTGTTTACACATGTCTTTGAGATCATGCAAACCATTGTTGAGCCTAACACATGGTTTCTGGAATAGGTAGCACATACCCGCCAGCAGTTTGTCGGTTGGCTTGTCGCCAACGGTTACATATCGGCACTGGCCTCCTCTTCCAGCTCACACACAGGTGGTAGCTGCTGCCTTTTCGTATCGTACCTACATAGCTACACCAAGTCCCCAAAGCAGGCGTCACGAGCAACAGCAGCAGGTGTAACGGACAGAGCACCCGCTGACTTTGTTGTTTATGATACGAAAGTTTTGTTATGCGTCGGGGGAGGGGGGAGTGCACGCACATCTATACTCTAGTTAGCACTCTACAGGACACGTTAGCTCTAAGCACCAGTCGTGAGGCATCATCGAAGATGAGGAAAGGCAAGACAAGACAAGATAACCTCTTGCTGTGGGGAAGCTGAACCCATGCGATCTTCGCGGTGGAAGCGTATGTATCTAGAGTGCTTCCTACTCTACTCTAGGATAGGTGTACTCTCTATATGCATTCACATACATATCCGCACCTCTTTTTTTTTTGCGACACATGATGCAGCGTTTGTGAGCTAGGCCAGACAGATGAGATGAATTGAAACGACAAGTCAAATGCAAAATATGGAAGCTGTGAACCGGTATATCCATTTTGTTTGGGTCATGACGAACCGCCATTACTCGTCCTGGCTGCTGCTCAAGGTATCGCCACTTTTTTCCCCACACGCTGATCATTTTCTGAAATCGTGAAGTGTCATATTCACCCTCTGTATGGTACATACCCTGCCCTCCGTAGTCGGCAAGGGTCCACAGAACTCCTGGGATCTTCATCTCAACTGATTCGTGCAGGAACACCTCCGTCGTCATCAAGGCGAAGTGTGCTCTCTCTCCACCGAACGCCGACTGAGAAAAGAGCCACCGGGAAAAGAGCAACTCCATACTATAGAAGTGCAACAGAAAGAGAAAAAGGAACTTATTTACATACATGTACTGGTGGCGTGAGGATTTTCTTATTTCTCTCTCACTCTTTTTTTTTTTCTCCCTGATCCTGGAGCTTCACTGGCCTAGAGGCTAAGGAATGGAGGGGGGGGGGGGGACTAACAGCCCAAATATCCAGTATATAAGAACCAACTCATTCCCTGTGCTATCATCCCAATTCACGTATTTACATCTGAGGTCCTTTCTGAAGACGCTTTTACAACTCGCTCTCCTCCCTCACGCACTTGCGCCCAACGAGAGAAATGTCCGGTGACCGCGCACCGCCGATACCATGGTACACTCACCCCCGCAACTTTCTAAAAAGCCATCTAGGCCATCTAGGTGACCATCTGGGTGGGCATATTCATCCACACCATACGCCTGAACCATTGCGGATATAGTGAGTGAAACCTGTGCGTCGATGCCGCGGAAAGTCCATTCTAACAAAATTGTATAGTACAAATGGAGTTTATTACCCAAATTGGCGCATCTATAAAAATGAACCTCCAAGTTCCTTAACATTGGGGTTGATCTCACATGTTTTCTACTCCTTCGCTTGGGTAAAGCCGTGTGGAACTGTTTATGTATGACTGGTCAAATGCTGTGGGATCAATTGCAAGTTTGGGTTGCTGATTGGCTACAGCTGAGTGACGAATGGGCAGATTCGCAAATCGATGTCGATGGGACCAAGGGGTGTTTGCGGTCTTTCCAGGAGCTGAAGGCAAAACATGGGCATCTGAAGGTCATTCTTTCAATTGGAGGAGGAGGGAAAGGAAGTGACAACTTTGCTGTTGTATCAGCAAGCCAAGAAGCTCGTGAGAAGTTTGCTTCAACAGCAAGGGAACTGGTTGTCGAGTATGGTCTAGATGGAATAGATAGTAGGTGCTAACCTTTGACTCTTCTACCTTATGAGCTAACATTTCAGAACAGTTGACTGGGAGCATCCGGCCGATCTTAAACAAGGCCGAGATTACATTTCTCTTCTTGAATCTATCCGTCGCTGGCTTCCCGCACCACAATACATCTTGACATCGGCGCTACCAGCTGGTGAATGGGCTCTTCAAAACATTGATCTTTCAGTTGCTCATCACTACCTCGATTTTATCAATTTGATGTCATATGATTTTTCAGGGCCTTGGGTCCCCTCATCAGGTCACCAAGCCCAGCTCTTCTCACCACGGCGTGCCCATTGTGATGCGGCTAAGCTTTCTGCTCATTCCGCAATCACTTATCTTAGGTCAAAGTCTGTACCAGCTGCGAAAATTCTCATGGGCATTCCCGCATATGGCCGCTCATTTCTGGGTTGCCACAACATTGGCCAAACGTTTTCTGGATCTGCAGGCGAAGAGGGAACATTCGAATACAAGGATTTGCCAAGACCGGGAGCAACAGAGTACGTGGATAGAGCCTTGGGCGCCGCTTTTTGTGTAGGCGGTGATGGAGGGTTCGTTACATATGACAATCCAGAGACTGCAAAGATGAAGGCTCAGTACGCGAAGGAGAACGGCTTAGGAGGCGTATTCTTTTGGACTGGAACTGCGGACGGCAAAGGCCCCAGAAGTCTCGTTGAAGCCACCTTTAGTTGCCTACATTCGGGCTAAGAAGCACTTGTAATCTTGGCCAGCTTATAACCGGATCTAAGCTTTGGCTACGCACTATCTACCTTTTTCCCTTCTTTTTTTTCATTTCTGGAGATAATATTTCCAGTCAGGCACAGGAATCATCGGAACGGGGGAGTTCATATATCATCTCAGCTTCAACTATTTCTTTTCTGGCCTCCTTCATGCACATTATCCTTTATGAATCTACCTGGCGTTTAGTGGACTGATTCTGAAATTTTTTGACCCTGAAGATCGATACCCCACCCCGAGCTTATAGCGAACTCGGCTTTCAGATATCAGAGTGGGTTGCGAGTATGTGTAATTGCAGTGATATACTAATATACCGGCAACTATTGCTTTCTGCTAGTCGTACGACGCGAGTATTCAAACATTTAAGTAAAGTGCACCTTCCATAGATTGCAGCATGACGTTCTACATACACCAACCTGTCCTCCGAGAGATGGTGTCTATTCGCGAATTCGATTGAACGGCCTTCAGTCCACATGACCAACTAGACATTACCACTACCTACCCTGTGAAAAATTTGCTTCTAGTTATTCCACCAAATGTGACTCGTTGTCCCCGGAAGACCTGGAAGATTTTCCGGGGGCCGGAGAAAATCACAAATCTTTAAGGCGCCGTAGATCGTAAGCCCACGTCCACATTTCAGCCCCATGAAATTGAGTAGGTGGGTGTGTCTGATTGAAGCTGCTATGCTCTCCAGTTGTTTCGTATGCGATGCTTCATGCGATACACACACACACTAGAGTAGATGTAACCAGAATCCCCTAGAAGGTAGGTACATAAGTATGTACCTGCCACGCGACGTGTGTCTACATCTACATGTAGGTACGTACTACCTCCATATACAATATTTACCTACAGATACCGTGCTCTAAGCCCCATTTACCCCAGTATCGATATTTATAAGCCAGTTAACAGTTGACGCATCGCTACACATATAAACACGTATAACAGATACGTGTGGGCATTCTATTAATGTACATGTAGTGTGTTTATAGTATGTACCTACATGTATATACCATATTAAATCGCCCCGGCGCTACAGGCGTGCAAGGAATCCTGGGTAAGTACATGTAAGTAGTAGGGGTGATCCAGAGGATCCTGGATACCCAAATACATTCTCGAAATCCACATTTCTGAGGGTAAGGCAAAAAAGAGTAGGCATTGGTACTAGCAGCTACATTTACATCATGTACATACCTTGTGTGCCTTATTACAACGCACATAAGGAAATGTCAACCTCGGATGGGTAAATGCAAGCCATGCGAGATCAAGATTAATGAGCCGGCATGTGATTACAGCTCCACGTTATATGTCTGTATATATAATTTTAATCATAGTATAGTATGTATATTGCCATAGATGGCTACGTATAAGTATATTACCAGTTATCCGTTTCGAGACTGACTGCGGAGGTTTAGTCATATGAAATCACTCGACCCGCACTCGATACTTTGTACGTAACTGGTAGCACAATGCGCCGATAGAACCTTGTTTTGGGGTAATATCTAGAGTCCCTCTACTTTAATAGCCGAGGGCTATTTCCCTTACCCCACGTTTTGGGAATTGTGTTCTAATTCTACCCACCTCCCTTTAACTCAAGGCTTGCCTTAAATACAACCACGGCGAGCCCTAGGAGGCCGGACATCAACCAATTAATTCACCTTTAATTTTCAAGACCTTAGGTCTAGCTGCTCACTTCCCTACAATCGATCGTCCGCATGAATACAACTTACTCAAGTGCTTCGATTCAAAGATCCAAATACAGCCGCAACTCGTTACGGATTCCAGAACTCAATACCCCGGGCTCCTTTCCGACTCTCTGGAAATTTTTATTCTTCTTACTGCAAAATCAATCCTCTATCCCTTGTGAAACTATACAAATTTAGCAATATTGCATATCTGATGCAACTGTTGATGCACGTATTTAGTCCTCCACCCGATCCCTGGTAAGATTAATCCATCGATTCATTGATTGGTTCTACTCTATGACGTTTATCTCTGGGTATTCCATATCCAAGCTGATCTGCATAATCCGGCCGGGAGCGATTTGTGGCGCCCGTGCCTTCATGAGGATCTACCACCCGGAAATATCCAGAGTTGATCATATTTCAGATGCGTAACCGTGTTTCAGCTTCTCTCTTGCTCAATGGCTCTTCCCGTGGAGATTGCCACGGTATGCATTGCGTTGATCACACTGGCGGAGATGCTCTATACTTTTGTGACAAATCAGACACCTCTAGACGTCCAGCTGTACCTGCTTCTTTATGGAGTCGGACAGCCAAGACACATCTCACTCGAGTAAGTTCATTGGATTGGGAGTAAGTGATTTATAATTTAGGGTCATGTAAAGCGTTCGAGGCTAGTGAATCAGTTTTTGCACTTTGCATCCTATACACCGGCCGTAAGTGATGCACCGGTGTGCATGTGTAGTACAGGAGGAAGTACGCACATAAAATCAATTATAACCCATATCTATGTGCTACTACATGGTACATAATTTCATAGCGTTTCCGAACACGACGCTATTCATTGCATACCATACAAAAAGCGCCAACTCCAGGTTTTTGTCTGACATGTAATAGCAGTCGTGTTCCGGAACGCTCTGAATAGACGAGTATACATGTAATTACATGTAGTAGTGGCTACATGTAATTACTAGTAAGGTACATGTACTTACATGTACTTGGAGCAGTTCGAGTAGAGTTGATGTTCAAAGTCCAAGCAAAGCCACAACTGACGTTTCTTGATGCATGATGACCATAGGATAAGAAATCCTACCGGACTACAATTTGCTTTTTCAAAAGAAAATAAAAAAGGAGAAGAAAACTCTTAACCATGTACATACTTTATGGCGTATGCATTGCTCTTTCTTTCTTTGATGACTCAGCTAGAACTTCGTTGAAGGAGCTCCAGGAGCACCATTACGTACAGACACCAGCACAGAACAGGGACATACTTTCGCTTTTGCGAGGTTAACAGGCATCTGTGATATGGTATTGGCTCTACATACGTAATGAAGAAAGCCAAGTAAGAAAAGGAAGAAAAAAACCTAGGACCCTAATATCTTATGTTATCATATTACTCCACATATATATAAAATAACTACATGTATTAACGGGCGACCGGGAACATTAAGGGAGCTCTAGACTTCCTCATGATTTCGATAATCTTGTTGGCTATAGCGTATATATATTTGAATATCTTTCAATTAAAGGTTTTGATATGATCAGATACACAATTGACCCCCCGACTATGTACCTGTAATTATGGATTTCCTTTTTCATGTAGTAGTGTTATTTTGCTTTATATCGATATGACTCAGGGTGGGAAAAACTACAGTAAACGTGTGGGCAACCGTTGACAGGAAAAAAAGAAATTCAAGTTGTAGAAATCTCCATGAAGCATGCCAGTGATATTATCCTCACATCATATCACTCGATGCCTCCAATGAGGCCAGGATCACGTCAGGGAAGAAAGTGGATAAAGCACAGCACAATATAACAAGAAAAAGAGGTTTGATAGAATCTGGTAAAGTACATGTAGTTACGTATAATATATATATATAAATAGTATGTTAACCCCACTCGGCCAGACGTCTAATCATCAATACCCCAAAGCACAAAACCAAACCCAACAGACCGAACAAGACGACAAGACAAGAAAAAACCCCGCCAACCCAAGGAAAAGAATAAGGGAAAAAAATGAGAACCAGTACCAATAGCCAATATGTAGTTCAGAAAAAAAGAAAGGGGGGAAAGGGATATAGAACCGAGTGGAGCCCTCATAGTTCCAAAAAAAAGGGTCCATCATCTCTAAATGCACAGAACATTTCTATCTCGCCAACTGATCTATGAGCCGAATGATTTTAGGTTAGGTTAATTAAATATTTTCCTTCCCTGCCTCTGTCACACACATTGTTATGTCAGCTTACGTTTATGGTAGCGCAATAGCGCCCCGCCCCTCTCCCCCACTCCTTTCAAGTTCCACACTGTCTTCCATACCGTATCCTGTATCACCTGTTTCCTCCTCGCTACTGCCCAGAAGATCATCACTTTCTCCATCCTCACTCGAAGAAACGTCACTAAAGATACCAGCCTGCTCCAGCTCGTCGCCTTCGACAAGACCAGCTACTAAGCCAGCCGCTGTAGCAGCATGGGGATCTAGAGATTCATCATCGGTGAATTGGGCTGATGACGGCGTGCGGCCGGATGGAGAGACCATTGTGCCACGGATGCGAGCGCGCTCCTCAGCTTCAAGCTGGTTGGCACGCTTTATCGTGCGTTTGTAGATTAACCACCCCGTGAGGACTCCAAGGAGTATACCTGTGACGATAATTAATTATGGGAATTTCAATGTTTAGGGCGGCACTTACCTCCAATGATGCTGGTGTAATTGAGCACTTTTGTCTTAGTGTCCATCTTCTGGTCTGCCTCTGCTAGCCTTGCTAGCCTCTCGCCAATGAAGACGTGAATCATAAGCTTCGGCGTCGCACATGCAGTGGCCAGCATAAAAGCCCACGGCGTAACCGTAGGGAAAGTGCTCATAGCACCGTTCCCGATACTGTACGGCAGTGGACACAGTCTGATCATACACAATAATTTAATTCCATCATGTTTTAGCGTGAGACTCAGTGCCGCAAAACGTTTATCAGTAGCGACCATTCTTTTCGAAAATTTCTGGAAGAACTGGCGACAGGCTATAAATGCAGTGGTTGCCCCAAGAATTGTGGCTGCGGCAACTATGAACCAGCCATTAGGGAAGCCATAGATGAAGCCGGCGAGAGTGACCGAAGTAGAGTAGCCGATCATGGGCGGGAATGCTGAGATGAAGCACATTGTAAAAATCAATAACCACCCAGCTCGCATTTGTCTAAAATCGTCCGTCCGTTAGCTCTTTGACCCTCACTTGACCACTAACTCAAAGCGGGAACAACAAGAACAGAGCTCCAAGGGGGGGGGGAAGCTCACCTTAGCTTACTAGCAATGGGTAGCATAGCATGTAAAATCTGCGAATGAAATACCAGCATCAAAATCGCACTCACGCTCACAAACAGAACCAGCAATGACCCTAGTATCTTCTGCTGTAATGTCAACTTCCTCACTCTCTTTTTTGCCCATCTCTGTAGTTTCACCACCCGCCGCTTCGCGTTTTCGATTACGGTTCTCTTCGGTTTAGGATGTGATGCGACTGAGGAAGGACGTGACCTCCGTGGATGGGTCCAGCGGGGTACTGGAGGTGCTGATGTTGATGGTGGATGACCATCCGCGGGTGTATATAGAATGCCGGAATGCCGGGGATTTTGTGACATTGTTTGTATTTCTTTGAATAAAGACTCTGGTGGAGAGTTCAAAGGGGTTCCTCAGGCTGTGATAGGGTCCGAGGGGTGTATGTAGAGTTGAGGTCGAAGAGATGAGGGCCTTGGGGGTTGAATGATATCCGTTGCTACTCATGTAAGACTGTAGCTCATTATGTGATTGCTTAGCAGACACCACTCCAGCTAGTTGCTCGGGATGATGAGTGATGCATGTGGGGTGACGACGTAAGCGAGTGTGGCGTAGGGGTTACTCCGGTGCGTTTGTGCCACAACTGAAGCCACGCGGGGAAAGTTCCAAGCTATTTGCGGCTGCAATTACCGTACTCTACAAGTGAATGGTATCCTTAAATATCTCTGAGTGTGTTTGGGCATTCAATTGGCAGCTACATGTACATACATATGTACATAGTAGATAAGTGCCTGAGACCCACAACCAGTTAGATACATCATGTACAGCCGCGTTCGAAAAGACTTGGCACCCCAGGCCAAACCACGAAGGAGACTTTTCTACTTTCTAACTCTCTTATATTCAAGGTCATAATTGGAAAGAGATTTAATATCTCCATTGTGATCATGTCTTAAACGTTATGAATGTGCGGGAGCAAATATGGTAGTTGGTGGCTACAATTCATTAACGGACTCAATATACAGTCGCAACTCGATATGCCGGATTGCCAAGATCCTAAGGATCTCGTACGGGATAGCAAATATTCATAAGAAATCCGGGATAGCAAACTGTTTTCGCAGGAGGAAAATCAAAATCCCCCAGGATTTCGTACGGCACAGCAAGGGATCCGGCATATTGAGATCCGGCATAGCGAGTTGCAACTGTAGTAGGGTGCCAGGACTTTTCGAACGCGGCTGTACATGTCTGTACTGTAGTTACCGATACCTCGAAACTGTCAGCTCGAGCACAGTCACGGTCAGTACATTATACATTGTGTACAACCTAATCAGTATTGTCCAGATCTCGGAGTGCAAGATGTAATTGTGAGCGCAAAATAACGGGGATTCCGTTGAGCTCATACAAGCTCACGGCCATTTAATAGCATTATTTGGGATCTCCATATCTGTTCTAGCCACATGGCTCCTTGCACTTTTCGTATAAAGCATGCTATACACACGCACGTAAATATTCTGCCCTCTCTAAACGGAACCTGATAAAAACATGCCAGTTCCCAGTCAATAGTGTTAAATCTTAACAAAATAAGCTTTAAGAGATCGTCAAAGAGATATCAGTGCTGAACGCCCCCCAAATTCAAGCCACAACCCCAAGCTTTCTGTCCATTTCGTGAATTTACCCGCCGGTATTTCGGCACGCCCTCTCACCCGCTCGCTTATTCGGTGAATTTACCTGAAACGTGCGGCTGGGTTAGGGTTAATTTGACATTGATTTGAAATAGCCACGGGTTTACTGACCTCGCACAGCCTTCAGGTGCGGGGTTAGGACGAATTTTTTATTTCCATAAGAGATGTTTGTAGGCGCAATTTTGTCTACATATTGCTTGGGTATAACAGTTGATAGCTAGTTCCAGCTATGTGATAAAGTACATCAAATGGAAATATCGCAAGGATAGGGCTCGGAGAGTGTAAAACCAATGTTCTCTTTAGATTTAAGTGCTGGGAATATAGTAAGGTCCGAGTTTTGATTGGGATGATGGATTTTGCTGTATATGAGTCTTCATTAGCCTCAGCCTGCTGCCTGTTCATATCAATATATACATGTACACATCGATTAGAATCTTATCTATATATACCTTTCTAGTTCCTAGTCCTACTCTAGGAAGAGAATCCTTTCGGAAATAAAACTACGTGTAGGAACACATATCTGTATAATTGTCGATTTGGATAGCTAGAGAATTTTGTGTGTGTATGTATGTACATACATGTCTTAGAGGAGGATCGCTAGTAGGTAGGCTTCTGAACCACCAATACTTGGAAAACTTTCGTATAGTTGTTGTGAAACTTCTTTTGTATAAGCATGACCGCAGATCTAACATGTTAGAAGTTCGTGATAATAGAGCCATTATATGCCGGACGGTATATGTAATGCGTTTCAGCCAAAAGACCTTGCTTACATATAATTTTATCCCAGTGGACATCAAAATTCTAAATATCCTTCCTGCTGCAGACCTATATGATATTATAGTACCGCCATGCACGATCGTTCAGTGTCCCAGGACCGCATGCCAATTGCAAAAAGTGTCCGCGCGCCGTCTGTGATCGATATATTTTCTCTAGCCATGCATACGCTATTTGGGTTTCGCTGCGCTGCATAGAGTAGGTACGGTATCTACAGTATATGGTACATACATATGCAAGATAGAGTACTTGGTGCTTTATTGGCTATTCCCAGGTTCAAGACTCAACTATCAATATATATATGTTGGAGTATTACACTCGACTAGGATGTAACTACATGTATTTAACGATTGGTTAGCATAGACGATGTAAACCCAGACTAGATATCATAAACATACAAGTAAAATGAGATGTCGATAACGACCATTGGGACCTATAGTTGTCTATAAGTACACAGCTCTGTAAAGAATATATGATTATTCGTTAGCACTGCATGTATTTAGATCATCCAGGGCAGAAGCAGTAGATTTGACCTAGGTATATACTGTTTCATGGCCCTTGCTTCCCGTGACCCTGTGCTTGAGTGGTCCGAGTAGAGTAACAGTTCTGCCGCCTAGCTAGCTGTCCGGGTGCGGTCCGAAAAGTTTATGCATGCATACTAATATTCCCTTCTGCAACAGTCAAATGCCACGTTTTCCGTCAGCTCTTCTCGGCATGGATATGTGACGTTCTTAAAGCTACATATGCCGTAGGTTTTGAAAAAATCGGATTTTTCGGGATATTTAATATATATCGAAAAGGGCACGTGCGAGGTTATGTGTGCTAGAAAAGTCTCGATATATAGACGATGAGTGTCTGCTTAATTCTAGGTGTGAAGCTACATACTCTAGATATCAAGTTTCAAACACCACCGCACTCCTGCGGTACTTTATTTTTTCCTTTGGGATGCAGCCCGATATACCAGGGATTAGCTCGATCTACAGAAACAAAAAAAAGAATATATCACGAGACCGCCTGTGTCAAGCCTTCTTCAGACGGGACGGCAAGTTGTGATTAAAACGCGCCCAGGGGTAACGTTGCTTGTAGGAAAAACTATTCGTTGAAATGTCTGCAGGTACTCGAGCTGATATGTGTACATACATGTACTCTAATGTCCTGGTCTGCTGAGCAAATTGTCAAGTTGAGAGCAGCTGAGGATACCCTAATGGCAAAGGGTGATGATTAATTCAATCCAGTATCCCGAAATTTTGAGCGGGGGGGGGGGGGGGGAGACAGAGTAATTTTCTAATAAATAAAGTTATTGTGTGGTAAGATGATGTAAGGGTATATATGTATTTACCATGAATATCAATGCCTGAAACTCAACCGGAGACTTGAAGTGTGTTAATGAATATCAGTCAGTATTTGGCTTTTGTGAGCCAGTAGTGGAGAGCCTCTTAGCCTTTTTTTTCTTTCTTTCATGGACCAGGTTAAGGTGTAATGGCGCTGAAGTACAGGATTGGCGGCTAAGAAACACGGCGCTAGCCTTGCATGTGAACAGGAAGCATGAACGCGCAGAGAAACAGATGCGATCGATGCTAGAATTGAAAGATGGTACCTGGGCGGTGGACGGATACGAATATATCCTATTATCACTGTCTGGGTAAGAGAGAGAGAGAGATAGGTTGATGATGAAGCGGATGGACCATGCACGGAGAGGGTAGAGCAGCGACTGTGGAACATTCCGGGTATGAAGTTCAATCTTCAAGCTATCACCAACCCTCAGGTACATTCCCAGCTCTGACAGGTTTTCGGGCAGAACAATCGCAAGATAACTACAGGTATGTGTAAGAAGCGTTGATACCCAAGCTGACGGGATTTCCAAGCAAAGCACTTCCGCGAATATATGAACTCTGGGGTACCCCACCTCTATCATAGCTCAGAGTGGAATGTGGTTGCTGGTTGCTGACGCGCAAGTACATAGTAGAGTATCCCACTCTGGTAAAGCCAGGGCACTGGCGGCAGTACCCGGCTCCTCTTGGAGGTTCTAAACTCCCGCCCTGGCTGAGGTGCCTAACTTGGCTTTTCTCGTAGCCTTCCCGCCCCGGCTATCACACCTGAGAAGGGAGGGGTGAAAGATATGCAGGAAGAGGAAGAGGAGGAACATGTAGGAACATGTAGGTACTAGAGAGAAGTATAAGAAGATTGTAAAAAAGATGAAGGTGAAGGTATTTAGAGTATGCAAATACCTACAGCAGTACATACATGTATTTACATGTAGCTACATGTACATAATCGCTTCACAAAATAGAAGTGTTCCAACCAAACCTCGCCCAATAGGTTTGTGCTGGGCTCATTTTCTAGCCATCATCCATCCACCCCCACCCCCGTACATACCATACCCCCCAGTCGTTCCAGCTACAGGTCTACACCTATCAGTTATCCTCAACTGACAACGACATCCTCCTCCCCCATCAACCCCCTTTTCTTCCCTTCCTTCTACCTCTAACTTCTATATCTTCCTTATCAATAACTCTCGCTCTTGCTCGTCTTAGAACATTCGCTTCAGCTCTTTTCATCGTTATCCCCTCACTGCTTATCGTTTATCTTCGAAACCTTAATCTCGGAGCCCTTTGCAACCCCTCCAACCCCCTTTTGTCGTGCAACAGCAGAGAACACGGTTGATCATTGTTTCGAACAACCTTTATCCCCGAACTCGCATCTGAGAGTCTTCAGATAGCTTCCCCCGTGTGCTCGCAATGATATCAGACGAGCTCTTAGAGGAGTGCATCGCGATTCTCCAAGGTTTGGCCTGCCAGAATCCTCAACAAGCAAGCACATAGCCGAAAAGAGCTCCATCGCTAACCTTCCATCGTCTGCGCCGATAAAAGACTCGAGCCTGCTGGAAGAGGACCAGACCGAACGCGTATCTCTGCTCATTGCATCCAAAACAGACCTCACTGGTACAGCTCTTGACAATGAAACACTTGATGTGCTCTGGCGACACCGGGAGAAAACAAGCCCTGCAACGTCCCCCCCGATACGACACAGCCACACGATAGTTCGCAGAGCTTCCCCGGCACCGTGGCATTATGGCAGGGTAGGTACTCCGACCCCATCACTGGGTAGTACCCCACCAATGGCTCCCCCAGGATTCTCACCCTCGTTTATGGGAAAGAGTTCACCTTTTCCTTCGCCTAGGCCGAGCCCCAGGTTGGCTTATTCATCCCCACTAATACCCCACTCACCAAACTTGAACAATTATGAGCCTGCGTTTACGACAGATACGGGTATACCACCAGAAATGTACGGAGATTTTGGAAGCGACACTGTTGCCTGGTTGGTTGGTGATGATAATACTATGGGTTATGGAGGTAGGGGTTTATTACAGGAGAATATGTCACCTCATGACATGCTTCGCTCAGTTCTTGGCGAGGGACGTTCGGACGAAGAAGTCGAGCAAGCGTTAGAATTGTGCGGCTATGATCTAAGCGCTACGTTAACAATGTTGATGGAACAACAGCAAGGTAACCTTGGGGGGGGTGGTCTTTCCCCCCCCGAAGGCGCTACCATCATCGGGAAATCTACAACACCGGCCCCCATGATTCGCCCAGTAACCCCACGTAATGGTGTGGTCTGTCGGTTTTTTCTGTCCACGGGTCAATGTTTGCGTGCGGACTGCCGATTCTCACACGACCTTGGAACTACCATTTGCAAGTACTGGCTTATGGGTTCATGTCTTGCGGGCGACACCTGCATATTTTCTCACGACCCGACTATGTCTGTTTCAAAGATGACTCTGGATGGAAACAGCCGCAGCTCTACACCTGCGCCCCAGCTTCAGTTCCACGACCCAGCCTCTTTCCCATCATTGACCTCTGAGCAGTGGGGCCAGATGGGCAATGGTGGGCAGTCAGTCGTAGGCCCTCCGCCAGGATTCAAGCTTCCAATATCCCGTCCCAATTCTCGCCAGCAATTCCGAGAGCGTGAACAGCAAAACTTTACGCCTGTTCCTGCTGTCGACGATAACGAAGCCTTTCCCTCTCTTAGCAGCAGTGCCAAAGCAACGGGCCACGGAAAGAAGCGCCGTAACAACAGGAACGAGAATAGTGTTCCCACGGGCCCATCCTCCCTTGCTGATGTGGTTCGCATGACGCCTTCTCCATCCCCACACTCCAATCGTAACTCGACCACCTCATCTGGAGCGTCCTCAAATAGATGGTCGGGTGCAGGGGGGGGATCTCCGTCATCCAAGCGTACTTCTCGCGTTTCAGCATCGCACATTCCCGCGCCGCAGCAAATCCCATGGTTAGAGACTGGTGCATCTCTTAATCGGAGCTATCTAAAGCACCGAAAAGAAGCCATATCTCACGGCGTTCTCAGGGCCAAGTACCTTCAGCTTGCAAACTCGGCCTGGCAGAGAAACGATGCCAAATCGGCGAAAGAACACAGTCGCAAGGCGAACAACGAGAACATTTCAATGATGAAGGCACACAAGGAGGCTTCTAAGGCCATCTACGAGGAGCGGAATAAGGAGACTGCGAGAGCAGGGGGCGCTGAGCTATTTGTGGATCTGCATGGTTCGTCTTGCACAATTCTCTCGATTATTCTACGTTTATTAACCAAAAGAAAAATCACAGGCCTTCTCCCAGACGAAGCCGTCAAGTACCTGGAGGAAATTCTTGTCGAGCACCAGACTTCAACCCGCCCTCTGTATGCGATCATTGGAACAGGCCATCATTCCAAAGGTGGTAAAGACAAGTTGGGCAAGACCCTGCGTGCGTTTTTGGATGAGTGGAAGTACGCGTACCGGGAATTCTCGGCCAGCGGTGATCGCAATGCGCAGGGCGGGATATTGGGGATTGACCCCAGTAGCTTTGACAAGTCGCTCTTGAGCCCTCCTGTGGATGGCGAAGGCGTGCTCGCGGCAGAGGTTGCGACCGTGATTATCGGAAGCGGTGCGGGAAATGGAGTAGGGGAATCAAAGAAGGAGCCGCCGAAGGGGCCGAATGGAGGACGTAAAAAATAGTTGATTATTTTCCAAAAAGAAAAGAATAAAGATAGATTTATAAGAAATGGCCCCCCTCCTCTCCCCTACCTTCCCCCCCGCCCACATGCGCCGAGTTTCGAATATGAATTGACTAGATTTGTATTGTACTCGCTAGCTGTAAAAGTCAAATTCTCGAGTTTTTTTTTCTTTCTGCCCTTGTTTCTGATGCACGAGTGACGTTAATTGATGCTAGTCCGTAAGCGGCTATATGTGTATGTACTCTAATTGCCGAGTGATTACCCATGATACAACAAAGATATCAACCTAAAACTCCAGACACCCCCCCCCCCGTTACGGAAATAGCTATTCACACACACAGGAAACCACACCCAACCAAAGCACCAACAGAACAGAACAGAACAGAACAGAAAAACGCAGAGCACCAGAGACCAGACCAGCATTCCACCATACTACACAATACAGTATGACACAATACAAGCCCAAGCCCAACCCCATCAGCCATCACCCCTTCAGCGGCGCACGCCCATACCGCCCACGGTTGAGCCAGTTCGTGTTGAAGCTCTCGGGCGTCGACCCGGCCAGCAGGCGCGCCATCCGCGGCGACAGCGCGAACGCACCGTCGCCGCGCAGCTCGGAGGCGATGGTCCAGTGCGGGGAGAGGAATGGGTCCGCTGCTGCTGCTGCTGCTGCTGCTTCTTCTGCGGTGGTGGTGGTGGTGGGTGGCGGGGTGGCAGAGCGTGAGATGGTGGGTGAGATGGTGGGGGACGGCGGGGGGGTGCTGCGTGGTGGTGGTGGTGGTGGGCGCAGCGATAGGCAGATGGCGTAGAAGTTGGCGGACGCCTATTGCGGGGTGTCAGTTGGGCTGGTGTGTATATGGTGTGACAGGAGGGGGGGGCATACGATATCCACATCCACATCCACATCCAGCACCCTCCGCGCCCGCCGCACGAGCTCAAACCAGCGTTCCCACGAGGGCGCGCGCGCGAGCGCGAGCGCGTCGATCTCTGTGGCGAGGGCGTGGGCGGCCGCGAACGTGAGCTGCGCCTGCATGAGCGCCATGTCGGCGGGGTTGAGGGCGGCGTGCAGGCGCGGGCGGCGCTCGGCGTAGTCGAGCAGCGGGGTGAAGATTGCGGACACGTCGGTGGGGGTGAGGTGCCAGAGCGTGTGGGACTGGGCGCGGGCGTCGAGTGCGGCGCTGAAGCTGTGCAGGAGGGGGGTGTTGGTGAATGTGGGGTCGTGGAGGGGGTAGCCGATGAAGCGGGCGAGCTGGGGGTGGGGTGTTAGTGGGGGTGGAGAGTTGGGGGGACGTACGCCGCGGCAGATGACCATTGCGCTGAGCATGGGGGTGAGTGTTTGCGACATTGCTGGGATGGGGGGTTGGTGCGGGGTGGGTATGTGCTGTGAGAGGGGAGAGGGAGAGTGGGGGCAGAGGAGTAGATGTCGGTCATATAGCCGTCACCAGAGCGGGGCGGGCGGGTGGGCGGGAGATAGAATGCCTCCCCTCCCCTCCCCACGAGTTTAGAGCCAACATAGACATAGACCCCGCCTGCCTGTCTGCCGGAAATACGCTGTGGGCCTACATACATTCATCATACAAGCACATCCACACACGCTGCCAGCTGGCGGACGGGCACAGGCACATGTCGCCAGTGCCCGCTGGTCGGGGCTGGATACTTGTTATTCGCACGCATTCTCACTCGGCTGGCCGGCCGGTGCCAAGAGTGGCTCCGATCGGGCCTAGCGCAATCCCCCCAGTCTCGATATCAACAACCGGATACATGTATGTAAGAACGACTATGTATGGTATGTACCTACAACAAAAAAGAAACTTGCAGATGGCGCTTTCTGTACCGCAGCACTGTGTAACAGTATGGGGGCTAAAAAATTTATTTATTTTATTTGTTGCAATCGCGGAGGGTGCCAAGCTAGGGACTGTATGTATGTATATGCTGGCTGGCTGGCTGGCGAACAAAGAACGGTCACTTGTACGTACGTGTAGTTTGGCTGGGGGGGGAGGTTGTTTTCGCTGGCTGGGCTGGGGTCGGTGTTATTTTTCTTGATGGGGGGGGGGGGGCTGTGTATGTATGTATGTACCTACTATCTACATGTAGTACATAGATTAATCTAAACATCGTATTCTATGTAGGCAGGTGGGTGGTGCGGGCTCACATGCATGGCCGATAAACACCATCTACGTGTATGAAGGCACATACCAAGCAGGAACTCTGAGGAGGGGCGAGACTGCACAAGTAGGTAGTACCTACATGTGTATGTGTAGGTACATACTGTCAACGACAGAGTTGATTGACTTATCATACGGTTGTTTATCCACTACCATGCAGCTTATTGAAACCATGCCGTCGAGAGAGATCCTCAGGGCTGATTGGCTGGGGTTCTTTACGCGCTGTGTGTGTGTGTGTGTGTGTATATTTATTGCAAGGCCACACCTCACCGCCACTGTGAAGACTGAGCAGCTGTAGATACCTACAACTGGGTATTGGAGTGTAGGGTATTGGAGTGTATGTGTGTAGATGGTAGCTATCGTGCCAGAGCTGCCCCTGGCCACCCGCGGGCCGTCCCGTGGCCTGTTCCCTCCCTAAATGTCTCGGCCAGAAAGGCTTGAAGGCGGGCGATGTGTACGGGTGGATGCCTGAGCCAGTGGACCAATCGATTGGGGAGGAGAGGAGAGGAGAGGCTCTGGAGAGGAGGGGAGTGCCTACACAATCCACATCTTCCTCTTCTTCTTCTTCTTTCTCCTCTTCTCCTTCTCCTCTCCTCCTCCTCCTCTGCTTCTCCTCCCCTCGGCCAACCAGCCAACAGCTTGCTTACCTCCCAGTAGAAGCTGTTCCTGCACTCCAGTGGCCCACACTCCGTCCACTCTCTAGATCCACCCCCGTCCACTCTCTAGATCCACCCAGCTACCACACCACCCACAATGTCCTCGGGATCCTCAAAGCCCCTTATCGGCTCCTATGTGCACATGCCCGAGAAGCCGCGCGAGCAGCAGGCCCTCCTCATGCTGCGCAAGATTGCCAGCCTGGTCAAGCCCGTCATGGTGAAGCACGGCTTCACCGTCGGCTGCCTGGCAGAGTTCTATCCCGTGGAACACAATCTGCTCGGTATTCCCCCCCCCTCTAGCTAGCCGTAGTGCTAGAGCTGCTGCTATATGATGGATGCGGGGGCGGGGGCTAATGCGATGGACCGATCAACTTGCAGGGCTGAACATCGACCGCGGGCGCAAGATCTGCATCCGGCTGCGCCAGCCCTACAGCGAGAATACGTTTCTGCAGCTGGAAGACTGCGTGTACACCATGCTCCATGAGTGCGTGCATGCTCCCTCCTCTCCTCCTCTACCATACCCCCACCTGCCGTGGCTGTTGATTCCAGTTGCCTAATTAATGCGTCCGCCCGGGGGGCCGATCGCTCAGTGCTCAGGCTTACACACAACCTCCACGGCCCGCACGACGCCGTGTTCCAAGCGTGTCTCAAGGGGCTCGAAGACGAATACCTGGCCGCCCGCGTGGCCGGCTATAGCGGTGAGGGCTTCCTCTCCGACGGCAATCGCCTCGGCGCCGGCAGGGCGTCCGACCCGCCCACCGTGGCCGATGCCCGCCAGCGGGCGCTTGCCGCAGCTGAGAAGCGGGCCGCAGCCCAGAAGCGGCGTGGCCGGCCTACAGCAAACACGCGCCGGCCGGGCGGCAGCAGCAGCAGCAGCAGCAGCAACAGCAGCGGTGGCGGCATTCTGGCGGTGATGGGGCAGCGCATTGCGGGCGCGCTCGCCAGGATTAGGGCGCCAAAGGCGTGCGGGGGCGAGACTGAAGGCAAGGATCGGGGCCGGTTGGAGGAGGATGCAGAGAGGACCATCAGGGGTGGCTTCCGCACGCAGGCGGAGGCGGACGAGGCGGACGAGGCGGCGATCCTGCGCGCTGCGATAGAGCTTATTATGATTGGGGAGCGCCGGGAGGAGGAGGAGAGGCGGCGCGCGTGGCTGCTGGAGAAGGAGCGGGAGCGGCTGCAGGGCGGCCATCCCGCGGTCAACAACATCAAGAAGGAGGCGCCGGCGCTTGTCCCGGTGTCTGCGGCGGGTAGCAGACATTCTCCGATCTTTCTCGAACCCCCAACATGGCCTCAGAACCAGAACAGAGCCACGTGGACCTGTGGTGTCTGCACGCTGATAAACCCCGTGTCGCTCCAGAACTGCGATGCCTGCGGCATACAGCGGAACGGGGAGGAGGAAGTCAAGATGCTTGATGCCCCGCCAGCCGCGTGGCCAAGCAGGTCGGGAGGGCTACGGGGGCCGGCGGCGGCAAGGAAGAGGGAGCGGGTGCTGGAGCGGGCTCGGTCTGTGGTTGCTCCGCTGGCGAAGGCGGTGCCGGTGGTGCCGGTGGTGCCGGTGGTGCCGGTGGTGCCGGTGGTGCCGGTGGTGCCGGTGGTGCCGGTGGCTCCGGTGGCTCCGGTGGCGCCGGTGGCGTCGGTGGTGCGGTTGGAGCCGTCGAGAGAGATATGGAAGTTTTGGGACTGCACGTGTTGCGAGGCCACGAACGATGTCATGTGGCCAGCATGTGCAACGTGCGGGGTGGTGCGGGTGAAGGTGGAAGCTTGAGGTGCTCGGGGGGGGGGTTTCTTTTTACTGGGAGTGTGAAGCCTCTTGTGCTTTAGCTGGTGTGGTTCTATGTGTGGGATTGTGTCTGATGGCGTTTCGCACCAGGCGTGTGTGCTTGTGTTTTATTTCTTTTTTTTATTTTGTGCTCCAGGGGCGGAGATGTAGCTACCGTGCTGTGGGTGTAGATTCAGACCAATAAACATCGTATTATACAGCCCACTGCGGTGCCTAATTGCGGCCTATGGCTGGCTGGCTGGCCGGCTATAGAGCTGGACAGAAATGCGCCGTCTACATGCTAACTACACGCAGCCACAGCCATATCCATATCACATCCATACCCACATCCACATCCACATCCACACCCATACGCCACCGCAGCACACCACCGCAGCACACCACCGCAGCACACCAGACACATACAGTCCAGTCCAGTCCAGCCCGGCCCCCTAACCATGGACCACATACACAAACACAAACACAAACACAAACAACACGCAACCAGACCATCTCTCTGGCAGCCTCTGGCTTGATTGCTTATTTCTTCATGGCTTGTACGTCTACTTGTATGGATGCGTGTATGGATGCGTGTCTACATGTATGTATGTATATATGTATGTATGTGTGTATGTATGTATGTAGCCACCTATGTACGTACCTACTGCCACCGCCCCCCCCCCCCCTTCCCCCGCGGCTTTGGGGGGGGGGGGTGGGGGGGTGGCGAGCGAGCGACCGAGTGATAGTCTGTGACTGGCTGGCTGGCTGGTTGGCTGGCTAGCTCTCGCAATGTATAGCAGCGGGACGGGGGTGTATATACGTGTGCGCACATGTAGAGGTAGAGTACAGAAAGGGTGAGAACAGGCTGCGGCGGTTAGGGGGATGGGAAGAGAAGAGGGGGGGGGGGGAGGTGGCTGCTGGGTTGCGGGTTGCGGGTTGCGGGTTGCTGGGTAGCTGGGTAGATAGACAGACAGACAGACAGACAGACAGACAGACAGTGGGTTTCAGGGGTGGTGGCGTGGGGTTTGTGGAGGAGGCACAGCGGGGGGGGAGGAGAGGAGAGGAGAGGAGAGGAGAGGAGGAGAGAAGGGAGAAGCAGATGGCTATTTAGTTACATGTATGTACCCAGGGAACTGCGTGGCAGAGAGGAGAGAAAAGACATACATACATACAGACAGACATACATGCATGTAGGAACAGAAAACAGAAAGCAAGAAAGCTACCCCACTCCATCCACCGCTGTCTAAACCCTCTCCCACTCCCCCTCACTCGCACTCGCACTCCCCCCCGCCGCACCCCCCGCACCCCCCGCACCGCCACCGCCCACGCCCCACCACCCCATGCCCCCCTCCCCGCCCCCGCTTCCACCCCCACCACCACAACCCAGCCACCACCCCACCAGCCACTCCGGCGCCAACCGTCCCAGCGCCTCATACACCACGCTGCCCCCGCCCACATACACCACCCTCCGCGGCACCGCACACGTCAGCGCCTCCGCCACCGCGCGATGCAGCTCCCTCAGCGGGCTCCCCTTCACGCCGCCCGCCGCCCGCATCGCCGCATAACTCCTCGCATACGTTGCCCGCGCGCCCGGCGCCCACCCTAGTATATCGGCCCTCGCCGCGTTCAGCAACTGCATGCCCTTCCCCCCGCCCGCGCCCGCGCCCACACCCACACCCGCGCCCGCGCCCGCCGCGGCGGCGGCGGTATCGAACGTGCCCAGCTTCAGCACACACACGCTGACGGCCGCGGGGGCCATCTCGCGGCGCAGCACGTCCGCGGCGGCGTGGAGGGCGGCGACGGCGGCGCACTCGGGCGCGTGGAAGGGCGGGGCGAGGGGCGCGATGATGTTTGGTGTGCAGAGGAGGATGCGGGCGCGGGCCTCGCAGATGCTGCGCAGCAGGAGCTTGGTGGTGAGCAGGGGGGCGAGCAGCTTGAGGGTTAGGGTGTCGGACCAGTGGTCGGCGGGGAGGGTCTCGAGCGGCCCGGTGGGGTAGGAGCATGAGGGGAGGAGGATGAGGGCGGTGAAGTGAAGGCGGTGCGGGTGCGCGCCGGGGAAGGAGGCGAGGGGGGTGGTGAGGTAGGTGTGGAATTTGTCGATGGCGGAGTGGGATGAGTCGGGCTGGTGGGGGGGGTCAGTATATGTGCGTGTTTGTGTGTTTGTGTATATAGATGTGGATATATCGGCATTGTATATATCTCTACTGGGAATGGATAGATGGGCTGGCAGCAAAAAGGGCGGACAGAACAGAGCAGAGAGAGAGAGAGTCACAGACATCCAGTATATCGATATTCAGCGGCCTGAGGTCCCCGCGGCCTTCATTGATCACAACCTGCTCGTCCTCCACCGTGCTAACAGCTACAAACACAATAAATCCCCTCCTCTCCAAGTCCAACGCCAGGCTCCTCGCCACCGGATCATGCGGCGACCCCGCCAGCACTAAAACCCACCCGCGCCGCCCGCCAATCAGCCCTCCGTCCGTGTCCCGTCCAATACACAAAAAGGATCAAAACGAGGGCAATGACAAAAAAAGAGACTAACCCACAACCTCCTTCCTCCCGCCGTCCGCCGCCTTTCGCGCCCGTCTGCCCGCGCGCCGGCGCTGCTTGCGCTTACCGTACACCCACGCGCCGATGCCGACGCCCGTGGCGGCCACGATGCCCACGGCCCACTTGTTGTCGCGGACCCACCTGCCGAGGCCTGCTCTGTGGGCGAGGTGTGCCGCGAGTGATGCTTGTGGCGGTGGCGGCGGCGGTGGGCGGGCGGCTTCGGGGAGCCACGGGGTGGAGGAGAGTGCGTCGCGGAGGAGCGCGGCGGCGACGTCGGCCTGGCGGTCGAGCAGGTCGGCGGCGGTGAAGAGCTGGGACTTGAGCGTCCAGGCGAGGTTTGTGAGCTGCTCTTGCAGCTGGTCGGCCATTGTGGTTATGGTGTTTTGGGGGTGGTGATGGTGTTTGTGGGTGGGAGATGAGGATGGGGGGGGATGGGGTTGGGTGAGAGTGACGTCTTAATCTTTACAGGCCAAGAGGCGCCGTGTCACGTGGGGATCTGCGGCGTGCAGGACCGGAATGGGTGCGGGCAGGGTATTTCCTGGCACGAGTGAGCGTGTGTGATTTGTCCCCAGAGATGATTATATATATATTGCATTGATCAACCCAAGGGATAAAGACAGAGGCGCGGGTTGTGGCCTCGTACTGGCTACACAGCTGGGATATTGCATATATCACTCATATCACAATTAATCCCCCCGAGACAGAGTGATACATGTACCGTACCTGTTTTAGGGCAAAAAAACAACTCCACCAACATACCGAATATATCCCATCACTTATACCTACATGTATCAACTCATGCGTTCATAATCCTTACTACATAGTAGGGATTTGGTTGCAACGTCGGGAAAACGCAACCGGCAGCTATATAGCAATGCACGGGGGGGGAGGCCGGCCAGTAGAGTACCTACCTACCTACATGTACTACTAAGTAACTACTTGTATGTAATACTTGTTATACGGCACTTGTGGTCGGTAACTACATGTACTGCTAACTAATTAATTGCACGCCGCCGCCATATATATCCGGCCGGCTAGCTCCTAACTGATTCTGATTCTGATTCTGATTCTGATTCTGATTCTGACGCTGATGCTGAAAAACGAGGACTACATGTAGACAGGAGGAACCATGTATACATATATAAGAACACCCCTCCCTCCCTAAATAACAGCCCGCCAGCAGTGAGCATATGCGCATGCGCGCTGAAAAACAAGACAAGACACAAGACACAAGAGAGAGAGAGAAGGAAGAAAAAAAAGACCCAAATAGTAGAATAGAAATAAAAGATATCCCCAGAAGTATATAACGGAAACACACACACAAGAAAAAAAAGGATATAGAATAAGAAACACAGAATAAGAGATAACAACAATAATAATGAAAACGCTGACCCCGTGAGCGTATTGCTGGTTGTGATTAAGCTGTTCCTGCCCCCCTGCTGGCGGGGTGCTGGCAAAGAATCGAATCGAGGTGAGTAGTAGCAGTACTAGTAGTAGTAGGTGTAGTAGTAGTAAAAGTAGTAGTAAAAGTAGTAGTAGTAGTAGTAGTAATAGACATAAAAAAAAATAGAAGAAAGGTATGTATGAAAAGAAAAAAAAAAGTAAAAAAAGGAAGAAAAAAAAGAAAAAGAAATAGAAATAGAAAATAATAAAAACCAGAATGGTATCCGATAATCCCACCACTCCGCGCTCCACTCCAACTACATGTAGTCAGTCAGTCAGTCAGTCAGTCAATCAGTATGTACCCCCTTACAAGTACAGAAGTTTATAGCAATAGTACAGCTCCAAAGCAAACCTAAAAACAAGACAAAATAAAAATATAAAGACAACCGAAACACACAAGACGCAAAGAGACGCACTCAAAAAAGAAAAACCCAATAACAATAACAAAGCAAAAAATAAAAAAGGCACAAGTAAGCACAATCATTTCCTCTAACGCAAACGCACGCACAGAAAGCACAGCAAAAAAAAATATAAAAGAAAAAGATAAAGAAAATTCGTCCGTCCCTCTCTGTATGGGTGAGGAGGAGGAGGAGGAGGAGGAGGGTAGGGGCCTAGCACAGGCTGTTACTACTATTTCTTCTTCTTCTCCTCGGCCTTGCTCTTCTTTGCGGCCCTGTCCTCGTCGTCGAGGTACTTGTCTTTCCAGATCCACGAGTTGCCAGGCATGTTCATGCCCTTCGCCTCCGCCATTCTGTAGAACTTTGCCGACTTCTTCATATCCTTCTTGCATCCAACGCCGTTGGCATAACAGAAGCCCGTCTCCGCAAGCGCATCGGGATCACCCCATCCTACAAAAGTCCCACCACCCAAAGTCAGCAAACCGCCTACACACACAACACAACCTCAAAAACACAACCACAGGGGTTTCAACTCACGTCCAGCAATCTCAAAGCACCTCACCGCCAGCCCCTTGTCCATCTCCGTGCCCCACCCATTCATATGGCTAACACCAAGCTCATAAATACTGAGCGCAAACTGCGCCCTCCTGCCCTTCTTCTCAAACAGATCCGCCTTCTCCCCCTTCATCTCGTCGTCGGCCACCTCGCTCGACGCCAGCTCCGTCACCTTCTTCAGCCACATGACCCCCTCCTTTGGATTCTCCTTCATGCCCCACCCGTGCCTGCACGCCAGCGCATACAGCAGCATGCCCGTTGGATGCCCCCCATTCGCCGCAAGCCGAAGGTGGTAGGTGGACTCTGAGAGCGAGCCGCTCTCGTGCAGGGCGATGCCCTTGGCGACATGGTCCTCGGGGCTGAGCGCTGCGGCGGTGGACGCGGCGGGCGGGATGTTGAATGCTGGTGAGCGGGGTGTGCGCGGCGAGACGCCGCCGGCGGTGTTTGGCCGTGGGCCGGGCGAGAGGAGCTGAAGGCGTGGTGAAGCGGTTGGCGAGCGGCTGTTGTATGTTGCAGCGCGGTCGCGGGCCGGGGAAGCCTGGAGGTGTGACATTGGGGGTGAGGAGGAGCCGGGCGCGAGCCTGTCGGTTGATGATGATGGTGTATCAGTCTGGGTGCGTGTTAGTCCTGGGCGCTGTGGTTTTGGCTGCTGGATCGCGGGTGGTGCTGATATCGCTGTTGCTACAGGTGCTGCTGCTGCTGCTGCTGGCAATGGTGATGAGTCTGAGGAACAGATAGCTGCAGCCTGGGGCTCAGTAAATATAACAGAGTTCCTGTCCACCATTCTACCGCGCGGGAGTGCGAAACGTGAGTACACAACTGTTGGTGCGCCCTCGTGATCCGTGTGGTCCTCACTCAGCGACACAGGAGTCGGTATCGAATACTCATCCGGAAACACGGGGCTCTGCTCCGGCGTCAACTTCGCTGGGATGTCCAGTGTTGGGCACATAGTATCCATACTCGGCCTGTTACTCAGTGGCCTCGAAAAGTTAAACACAGGCTTCGGTGTGCCGCCAATAGAATATAAACTGGGGGTCATCGACGCTGCTGAACCCGGCCGTGGGGGCCCTTCAAACTGGTATGATGGAGTAGGAGGTCCAAACTGGAACTCGTCGTGCCCGCATGTCTCTGCCACCATGCCCTCTGGGCTCTCGGCGCGCATCCCCGCCATCATGGGCAGGATCATAGGTGCGGGTGAGTGCGTGGGCGATCGCTGCGGGCCCGGGTGGTACAGAGGCTCGCTGTGCAAGCCCCGGTTCATCATGCGGCCCCTATCACCCTCGTGAGAATCCTGTCTCGACGGCCTCCTCCCCGCCTGTCCTGCCAGTGACGGCCTCCTGTCGTCCCTATCCAGCCCCAATAGCGGCGGCGGCGGCCCCGCCCGGTACGGCATGTACTTGACGTTGCCCTCCTGCGAGCCACTGCCCTGCCTGTTCGGGCTGCGGGGGTATATCCTACCCTCTGCGCCCCTCGAGTCGTTCCTGTGCGGGTGTAGCCTATCCGCATTACTCCCCTGCCTCCCCGGGAACATCTCATTCTCTGCACTCCCCTGCCTCGACAGCGGCGCAATGGAGCCCTGCCGCTGCTGCGGCGGCGGGAACACCTCGCTCTCGGCGGAGCCCTGTCGGGACAGCCCGCCCATCGACGTCGCGCCGGAGGAGTTCGAGTCCTGCCGGTAGGGGCGGTACTTGTGCGTGCTGTCCTGGCGCGGCGGGTATGCTGCACCGGCCGGGTCCTGTCGTGTCGGGTGCGGGTGAGGGTGCGTGGGGTGGGGCTGCTGCAGATGGTGCGGCCTGTAGTCGCCCGTGTCGGACGCCTGCCGTGCCGGTGGCTGCCGCCTGGCTGTCTCGCCTTCCCGGCCCCGGTCCCGCCCCCTCTCACTTCCGCTGCGGTAGGCCGCATAGCCACCCTGCTGCTGCTGCTGGTGGTGTTGGTGTTGGCGTTGGCGTTGGTGCTGTTGGTGTTGGTGCTGGCTCTGCTGTTGCGCCGGAAGCACCTTTCCGCTCCGCGGCGACACCTCCATGTCCTCCTGCTGCAGCTCGTCATCGTCCTCCACGCCCGCCGCATCCTCGCCCACAATCACAGGCTTCAACGACGCCCTCCCCGCCTGCTCACACTCCACGCCCCGCTTCCCCACCACGCTACCCATATTCGGCGGGGTGCGATCCGCGTTCAGGAACCCGCCCATCAGCGTGAAGTTACTATCTCTCATCGAGTCCCTGTTCCCATCCTCGTCGTAGTACTCATCCTCCCCCACCTCCGTGCTGCCGCTACTAATCGTGCTGAAGCGCGGATACGAGTTGTCCGGGCGGTCCTCCTCCTGTTGTTGTTGCTGCTGCTGCTGCGGTTGTTGCTGTTGTTGTTGTTGGGGGCCGCCGCTGCCAGGGGCCCATGGTGCGACGTTAAGGTAGCCGGTGATGGGCCCGCCAATTGAGTCGCGGCCGACGGTGCGGGAGCGGGAGAGCGGTGATGGGGAGCGGCCGGTGCGGCGGAGCGAGGCGTGGACGGTGAGGGGTGTGAGGGTTGGTGAGCCGGTGCGGGAGGTGACGCCGAGCTGCTTGGAGAGTAGGCGGCCGCGGTTGATGAATTCGTCGAGGGGAGAGATCTCGGGTGTAAATTCGCCGGCGTTGGGCATGTGCCGGAAGGGGGAGTGTGGGTCTTGCTGCATTGTGTGGTGTGCGCGTTGTGGTTGGTGGGTGATGGATGGGTGGTGGGGTGGTGGTGATATTGATATTGGTGGGTAGGTGGTGCTGCTGCAGGTGCTGTTTCTGGGCGCTGGATTAATGAACGTGGGGGGGGTGGGGGAGGGGGGGTGCGTTTGTGTATATATGAGAATGCCGTAGGAGTTATCGCCGGTGTAGATAGATATCGATTGTGGATTGTGGATTGCAGTTTAATGCAAGTGGCAGTCGGGCAGTCGGGCAGCCGTCGTAGTAATAACACCAGGAATTAAGTATTACTCCCTTTCTATCCCCACGTTTCCGTTCTATGTGTTCCGTTTCCGTTCTGTTTGTCCTCGCTCCTAGTTTGTTTTTTGCTTCCGTCCGTCTATAGCGGTGGTGGTGGTGGTGGTGGTGGTGGTGCACGAGTGAGCGAGTATGAATCGAACCGTCTAATCTTCGCCGAGTCGAGTGAGCAAGCAGGTAACCACACCACAAAGCACAGCAGCAACCACCCCTAAGCAAAAACACTCAAACACTCTCACACAAAAACACAAATCAAAGCACAAGGGAAAAAAAACAAAAAAAAGGTCCAGTTCACTCCAGACGAGTCAACAAAACAAACAAGAAAGAGAAACAGAAACAGAAGTGAAGAAGAAGAAGAACAGCCAACAAACGAGTGACTTTAGTGAGGTTCGGTCAGTTGCAGTGGTATCGGTGCTTGAGTGCAATGAGGTTCGGTGCAGGACGTCGTTGCAGAAGAGAGAAAAGCATGAACTCGAAATCGAACTTCAAATCGAACCGGACTGCACTAGCTACCTTGTTCAGAGAGTTACACACGGACACACACGTCGTGCAGTTCAGAAACCCTTCCCCCAAGACCCGCAGTGCAGATGAAACGGTCTATTCGTTTTTTGCTTGGTTTGGCTAGGGGCCGATGTATCTTCCTTTCTTTCTTTCTTTCTTTCTCGGCGGGGATAGTTCGGCGTGGATAAAGGAGCGTAGGGGGGGGGGGGTGGGGCACAAGATACCCAAGAGTGAATTCAACCACAAAAAATAAAAAGAGAGAGAACCAAACGAGTGTCGAGAAAGTAAACGAAAGAGAAAAAAAAAACAGAACCACACACAACACAGTCTAAGATTCCCCCAAAGAAAGAAAGAGAGAAATCTACCAGGGTGTTGATCGGAGGGGGTTGAAGGGGAAGAGGGGAAGGAAAAGAAGTAAAAAAAAAATAAAAAAAAGAGAAGATTACAGCGTTCAATTCAGGGAGCGAGAGAGAAAGAGAAAAAGAAGCACTAGAAGAAAGGGAAGATGATCGACCGGGGATGATGTTGTGTGTTTAGTTAGAGCAAGTACCCACCCTACTGCCTCCCTCCTAGACAGACAGACAAAACACAGACCAGTATCTCTTTTTCTCGGGAAACCTGACCCAAGTGAGACACGCCCAGGCCCTTCCTTTCCCGGGGTCGCAGCCAGTAGAAACGGCTTCTGGTTGGGCAACGAACCCATGCCCGCTCGATACCTGGGTACATGTGGGTGGGCAGGCAGGCAGAGGGGAGAGGGGAGAGGGGGGGGGGGTTAGGTACATGTAGATTAATGTCCAGGTACCCTCCCTCAATTGAGATCAACCATCACGTCTCGAGAACCTATTAAATAAGACTACATGTAGAAGCGGGCTATCATAATTATAATTATATTATTGTTATCAAAAGAATTGCATTCCCTCCTTCTCGAATTGTGCGGTGTAGATTAACTACGCAGACCGGAAACACCCCGTTCCCTCCTCATATCATATCATACATGTATCCATCATCATCATCATCATCATCATCATCAGGAGACCACCTCGGAAAGATCCTTTGGGCCGTATATATTAGGAATTTATAACAGCTACCTAATGTATTCTAAATACTTTCCTCTTTTTTTACTTACACGCATCAAAAGTCCATGCTCATTGCCAGTGCCTACATGTACTCACAGAGCCACCCGCTCTCTACATCTACTCTATGGACCTTCTCTACCTCTCCCTCCCCCCTGTCCACACTATGTCTGTAAATCCCCGGCCCCGGCCCGCGTATCGCCTATTCAGGCCCAAAACCTCCGCTCACTCCCCCTCCCCCCCCCCCCCCCTTTTCCACTGGTGATGCCCATAGAGTTTCTCTTTCTACAGATTTAAGAAAGACCCCCCCCCCTCCCCTCCCCTACCTTCCTACGTAGCTCTAGCTAGACCCTCCTTTCCTTTTTCCTTCCTTCTTCCTTCCTTCCTTCCTTCTTCTTACCTCCAATTAACCTTCTACGTAGATGCATAATTGAAGCCCCCCACCTCCCTCCCGCCCCCTCTCCCCTTTTCCATTGTTGCTTCCGTCTCTCTCTCTCTCTGCATACAGCCATCCATCTTAGATCTCATGCACACCCTCCATCATCCCACCACCACTGCCGATCCCCGAACGCGGTGACAGGTGAAGAAAAAAAAAAAAAAGATTAAGATTAAGAAGGGAGAGGCCCTGGTCAGGTAGGTACATACATGTACTTAGATCATTGTGCATGACGAAGGCGGCGTGTGTGTGCCTGCCTACCCTACCTATAGCTACCCTACCTGCCCTACCCTACCGTACCTGCATCTCTGCTCTGTTGGACCCGTGGTACTGTAATCTGTAGCTGGTCCTGTAATAGGCAGGCTGCGAGGGCGACATGTCGTGTGTGGTAGAGGCAGAGATTGGAGAGAGAGATTGTCCAAGGGTAGGGCCAGAGAGAGAGCGCGCGCGCCACCACAACCATTAAGCTAGGTGGTGGATGGATGTGATGAGTGAGGTGTGTGGTAATACTCTAATTGTAGACATCGGCCACCATGCCAGCCAGCCAGCCAGCCAGCCAGCCAAACAAACTTTGCCTACCCTCCCCCTCCCCTCTCCCGCTAGGTAGCTACATGTAGTGAACATCCCAGGATGCCATTTTCAGCTCCTTTCCCTCTCGAGTCTTTGGCTCCTCGTTGCAATTGCCCTAGGTACAATAGTTAATTATAAAGCAGAGTACTTGGACTTACTTCCTTCTTTCACCAACAAGCCAAAAATGCAAAACGCAAGCGACGACCGAATACATGTATACCTATCCCATGACCACTCAAGCCCCCTATCCTTATTCCTATGTAGAGTATCTGCTCCCGCTGATCTCGCCTCCCCCTTCGGGTCGGCACAAAGAACAGCCCCCCCCCCCCCAAAGAAAAATAAAACTCTGTTTCATTTACTGTGAGGTCCCTGCATGGCGGCTTTTAGAGTAGAGATTGTGGCTCGTATCTGGGTGGAGCCAGCGCTGTAAGCCACAGTCAGGGCTGTATCATACGTAGGGCTTAGGCCAAGCAAGGAAGGAAGGAAAGGGTCTTTGGTGTGCGCCTCGGTTGGCCGTGGACTCCCCCCACCCACCCCGGGTCAAAACAAGCGACAGCCCATGACAGGCGTACATAAGACCAAGGCCGCCCGCCGGTCGGTAGGCCGGCCGGTGAGGAGTTTTACCCGTTGTTTATTAGTAGCTTCGGTTTGCGTACTTAGCCTGCGATACATACATATAGATAGCTAGATAGATACATGTAGATAGGTAGGTAGGTAGGTACCTACTCTAGATGTGTGCATACCCACATCGGGGGGGGGGGGATTCGGAGTGAGTACCTACATACATGTAGGTGTGTATAGAACGCCTCTTTTTCCCTTCTCATTCCCCCCCCCCCCATTTCGCTTTAAGATTTCTGGACCCTTTGAAATTGTACCTCCTCCTCCTGGCGCTGCTGGCGGACCTCGCGAATCGCACGAAAACCTCAGCTGAAGCGAGACCTGGGGGCCTTTGACCTATCAGAGGAACTGGTATAACTGTGCCACCGCGCCAGCACTCACGAATACATACATTCATGCACTGAGGAGAGGAGAGAGGAAAAGTACTACTACTGGGCAGAAAGTAATAGAGAAGAGAGAGAAAGAGAAGCCAGACCCTTCCATCCCCCGTACGGTCTACAGTTCACCCCCCGAGGCAGGCAGCATCACACGTCTACACCCGACCCCCCACCCCGCCCGCCCCCACCCCTCAGATCTACACCGCCGATCCCCACCCGCCGCCCAGTATATACACACCACGCGACAATGACCTTCCTCACCTCCCTCTCCCCCACCCCTTCGACCCCACCCACCGCTTCACCACCTCCTACGCCCTCCCGCCGCTGCTCCTCGCCTGCACGCGCCTCACAATCTGCGTCTACATCTTCACCTACCTGCTCTACCGCATCGCCTACTCGGCCATCGCCGACGGAAGCCTCTCCACCCGCCAGAGCTTCTCGTACTTTACAAACATCACCTACTGGAGCCTCGGCTTCTACTTTGGCGTCTCGGGCCTGCACACGCTGCGCTATGCCCTGCGCGGCCGCCGCGCCGCATGGCTCAAGGGCCCCTGGGCCGCCGCCCACGCCGTGTGGTGGACCAGCGTCGTCACGTTTCCGTTCTTGGTGTAAGTCCCCTCTACTCCCCCCCCCCCCTAGCGGCGTTAGGGCGGGCGGGCTGGCTGGTTGGTTGGTTGGTTAGTTGGTTGGCTACGTCCCCGCCAGTTCAAACCACCCGTCTTGGCGCGCCCCGATCGATCATTGACCCCACACACCCCCCCACCCCACACCCCACAAACTAACCCTCTCCGTGCAGGACAATCGTGTACTGGGGCATCCTCGCCGCCGACGACCTCCCCTTCCGCACGCAGGTCAGCGCATACAGCAACATCAGCGCGCACCTGCTCAACAGCGTGTTTGCGCTGTTTGAGATCCTGCTGACGCGCACGGCCGTGCCGTCGTGGACGCATCTGCCGTTCCTCATCCTGTTTCTCGCCGGGTATCTCTGTGTGGCGTATATCACGCATGCGACGCAGGGCTTCTACACGTACGGCTTTCTGGACCCAAAGACGGGGAATGGGATGGTGGCGGCGTATTGTGTGGGCATTGCGGTCGCGATATGCGTGGTGTGGGCGGTGGTGGCGGGGGTCGTGTGGGTGAGGGTGTGGCTGACGGAGAGGGTGCTGGGGTGGGATGGGAAGTTTTCGAGTGTGCGGGTGGAGGGGGGCGTGGAGAAGGGGGAGGTTCGTTGAGATTTTTTTCTTACTTTTTTATTTTTCTTTATTTTTCTTTATCATTATTGGGCTGGCCAGCTGGGTTGCGGGTTTGTACTTGTTGTTTTTCTGCTTCTGTTTCGTAAAACTTCTTTTCTTGTGTTTTTTTGTTGAAAGTGGGTGTACAATCTGTATTCTATTTCTATCTGTTTCTGTTTCCGTTATTCTTTCCTCCTGGCCGAGAGCTGCATTTCGATAATATCCCCACGCCTTTTCCCCGTTCTATTCCGTGGCCGTTATACATACTGCTCTCACTTCGTCCGTCCTATCCCACCTCACTATATCACTCCCTTCACACCCTCCTCACTACCCTTACTCAAGCCCCCAACGTCCATAAAATGTACTTACCCCGTCTCCGGGACTCCAGTACACCCTCGTTCCCATCACGCCCACCGCTGCCGTGTAGCTATCATATCGTCCGCCCCTTTAGCTAGCTAGCTCGCGATCGGCAGTCTGGAGTTGTGGGTCTGGGTGCTTGGTGCTTGGTGCTTGGTGCTTGGTGCTTGGTGCTTGGTCCTTGGTCCTTGGTGCTTGGTGCTTGGTGCTTGGTGCTTGGATTGGATGTTAGGCGGGGCTTTGGGGGTTTGGGGGGTTTGGGGGGTTTGGGAAGCTTGTAGGAGTTTGGGAGTTGAGGTTTGGATTTTAGCCAGATCTAGAGCATGAGTGGTATTAACTGAAGTCATCGTTAATTAATTCCAAACACATTAACATTGGCTCCATGGGCATGAAGGTAGATATAATTTGAAGCGTGTAGCAATAAATATGGTAGGTATAATGAAATGGGCGGAGGCGGTGATGTGCGGGTAGATCACGAATTCTCACTCGATTGCCAAGGTCTTGAACTAGCACCTCCATTTAGTGGTTATGGTTAGGTCAACACATGCAGGCACATGCAGCTAGTAGTACTACCATTACATGTCGTAACGCCTCGTGAAAGTGGTAGCGGTAGTTGGTTTACTAGGATAGTCCATTGAATCAATAGAGAACCGGCCGGAATATAAAGTGTATTGTATGAGCTGACGAGCAAAAGCAAGAGAGGCGGGATGGAAGCTCTTTTTATAGGTACAGTTTAGAGAACACAATGCCCCCGAGACAAAAGTACAGATAGTCCAAACCGCGTAACGAAACTTTAACAACCACCAATGAGTTGCCATAAACAACTGTGGTGGTAGTAGGTGATCATGACACATATATGTTTCTGTAGTGTACTGTGGCCGATGTATTTCTACATGTAGCTATAATCATAATTACGCCATACGTGTGCTGGATTTGCCATGGGGTTCTGGCTCTGTAATTCTTATAGGCTAGGGGAACACATACACATATGTAGGCGGTAGAACAGATAAAATATAATACTAGCACTTTGTTTTGGGGTATAACTCTAGCTACGGACATGTACAAGGGAACGAGTACAGACATGAAAGATACAAATGCCGACCTAGAAGTATAAGATATACCTCATTGTATAGGTTAGAGACTGATGAGGAGCTTGAGTCTTAGATACTTTATGAAAATTTTCCACCGGGGCAGTAAATCACCACTAGATCACTCAGTCCAACCCCACAATCTCCTACAAAGACCCCGAACTTACACCCCCTCCCTCCGCCCCCTCCGCCCCTTCCATATTCTCTCCCACCTCCTCCCCACCCCCCTCCCACACAACCCCGCTTCCTTCCCTCGCCCTTGCCTCCTGAGCCACCCACCACGCCATATGCTCCTCCCTTGGCCTCGCCAGCAGCGCCGTATGCCACCCCTCATGCCCCCAATCCTCCATCTCGCAGTAGCTCACGAAGCGCCGTGCGCACGCCAAGCACAGATAGTGCCTCTTCCCCGCGTGAAATTCCGACAGATGATCCGAGAGCTCGTCGGCGGTTGCAAAGTGCGTGCCGGTGCCAATGGAGCAAGAGCCGAAGCGGCAGCGGTGGTAGCGCAGCTCGGGGCGGCCATCGGCAAGGTGACGGTTGAGGGCTGCCACGCGGCGGACTTGTTGAGTGTGGTGGATTGCGTGCATGTGGATCTATGTGGGGTGGGGTGTAAGTTGATGGTAAATGATGAGGAGGGGTGTGCATGTGGGAAGGGAGGACCCGGGGGAATGAGGGGGGGAGGGACATACGTCGAGCTCGACGGGGGTGTTGAAGACTTGGGTGCAGTGGGCCCAGAGGCAGGGGAAGCTTTTGTTGGCGAAGCAGATGAAGGAAAAGTTTGTGGTAGAACGGCGTGTACACATCTTGTAGGGCGAATTAGTCATATAGGCGGTGATATTGCAGATTGGTGATTGATGAGAGAGATTGTGATGAGTATCGTTGAGCGGGATATTAAGTTGGCTAGGAGTATAGTAGATGTTTACCAATGGTCCGCTGCTAAGACGTGATATACCGGTACTAGAAGGGGCCTGTTTACGTTTCTCGCAGCTGCGATGACCTCCATATTTTTCTTTTTACCAGTAATTCAACGGAAATATTTGTTGGATCACCAGAAATCACCGATGTGCGCCAAGACCGGCCATCGAGTGACAACTTGTGATTTGACCAACACGCGGTTACCAAGTACATGTAGTTACAGGAACACATCCCAATGTGTACAAGCTTATAATTAAGTACACACTTGTACCCGCCTCGAGAATATTCTTCGCTTCTGCTGTCACTTTGCGCCAAAACTACATGTGGTGACTTTTATGTGAGTGTTGTAGGCTTTTGTGGGGAACTGTATGTACAGCTGGGTTGGAATGCGTATGGGCATTTACTCTACTATATGAGGGACTGAGATTATTATCGGATTGCTTTTATATATATCAGTGTTAATTCCACCGAGATGGTCGCCAACTTAAGGATGGTTGCTCCCCAGCTTGACGGGTGTTTGGATCCAACCGCACGTAGTTTCATACCCCTGCGCCTGCCCTAAACTCTATTTGACACCACGACTTACAATCCCGAACCCTGCATTTCCAATGGTGGGTGAGGACTTTGTTGCGTTTATGAGCATTTAACTCCAACTTCCACTTCAATTTGTAATGTGGTCCATGGTAACGCTCGAACGCTCAAGACGACATTTTTCCTCGTTCATACTTAATGTCCTCGATACAAGCACTTCCGGGAGATCCATGACCTCATCTCAGCATAAGTGTATATATATCAGCCAAGAATTGTCCTTGAAAATTCTTAGGGCAAGGGCAGATAGTATCCTCGAAGCTCATTATCCTTTTGGACCATTATCCTATAGGTCATCGAGAACGTGTGCGCCAGGCAAGACATCAGGATGCCTGCTCTCATGAGCTACACTACATGTAACTTCTTTCCCCATCCTTATCCTCCTTTTCCTCCCGCTCATCACCCTCCTACTCAGCCTCGTACCCATTTCCCTTCCCCCCATCTCCCAATCAAATCCCCCTTCTCATACTTCCCCTCTGATATCATCACTACTATTGCCATCAATTACGCCTGTCGGCCGTGGCAGCTAGTCTTAATCGAATTTACGCACCAGTCTGACCGTTCGTGAAAACATATTTTACATTCACACACCCATTTAATTAAGCGTACATATATAATTACACTATATAACCAAATGAAAAAAGAAAACAATCAACCGCAGGTAATATATGTATATACCGCCCCCCCCCCCCCCCCCAAAGCCCCAAACCAGAAACACAGTCCTAACCGATTACACTGGCATCTGCGAATAGATGTCGAGACCCGCAAAGTAGGGCAGACGCGTCGACATGATTTGAGCAATGTTAGTACCACTGTAGGTACTAGCCCTGAAGGCAGGGTTCATAGGATCTGAGAATTGATCTCCCTGAGCAGGCACGGCCTTCGTGTTGCCGACATCAAAGGCAGCCATCATGTCTTGGTCTTCGTGGACAGTGTTATGGCAGTGGACTTTTTCAAAAGTAAGTAAGTTTGAACGTTTGAGATATAGATAGATGGGGAGAACTTACACATATACTGTCCAGTCCATGGGTGGTATCTGGCAATCACTGTTACAGTCTCATTCTCGTCAAGGAAGACAACATCCTAAGACTTCTGGTTAGAGTCGTGCGTGCATGACATGGAGTATACAGATCCTACCTTGAAACCAGCCGATTCATACGGCTCTACCCCCCTCCCGTTCCTAGTAAGGACCTTGAAGTCGATCAAATGGATATGGATCGGGTGAGCCCATCCACCTGAGTTATTTATCAGCTTCCACACTTCCACCGCGCCAGCGTTTGGCTTAGCAAGGATACGGTTGGCAACATCCGCAAACCCAAGCCCGTTGATCCTCCATTCGCCGTTGGTGCGCTCAAACCTAAACTCTCTATCGATCGTTCCAGTGTTCACCGGAAAGTTCAGATCGACCAGAGTTGATGGCACAGCTCCGTTACCAGCAGTCGAAGATACAGTGGTCCCAACTTTAAACTGCATGATCTTATTAGTCTGCACGAAGTCCTCGTTTCTGCTGAAGTCGCGAGCGTTCTTCATGGTGAGTGTCTGCCCAGCATAGGCAGCGAAATCAACGACGATTTCCCAGCGTTCGGCGATTGCGAGAATCAGGGTGTTGGTATTGACAGGGTTCTCGACATAACCGGCGTCAGTAGCGATAACCTTCATGGGAACTTTGACGCCAGCGGCGGTCTCAATGCTCATTTTGTAGGAGCGGCTGGTACTGCCATCGAGTAGACGGAAACGATATTTGCGGGGCTCAACGTTGAGGAAGGGCCATGGAACGCCGTTGACGTGGATGACATCGCCGTAGTAACCTGAGTCATATTAATCACTGTGGTCTTCCTCATAATAAGAGAGGGGGAGGTTTACTGTCGTCTTCCGTGGCTGGAGAAAGCGTTTTGCCGTTGCTCCGATAGATCTTGTCGACGATCAACAATGGGATGTCATAAGCACCCTGAGGAAGTGCAAGTGCAGCTTCTTGGGCAGGGTCCGAGACGTAGTAAAATCCTATTCATTTATTAGCTTCGATACTGTATCGAATACTAAAAAGGCACTTAGACATACCAGCTTGGCCATGAAAAACGTTTTCCGCGGTAATATCTGCCCGGATAAGTCAATATATAGTCCACCCAGTTGATAGGCAACAAGCAGAGAAGCCAGTAAATACTTACGGACAGCATGATCATGATACCACAAAGTCCTTGGCGAATAGTTAGGATAGACATAATCCTTGTACTGCCCTGTTGCGATAGTATCTTCCGCCCACCCTACAAGCAACAACCATATATACCAATTAGCACTATTTTGATCCTCACTACATATAATGTACAAAGTTGGTACATACCGTCAAAAACCGGCCTGCTCGGTGACCCATGAAGATGGATACTCGCGGGCTTTGCTACGTTATTGATAAATCTAACCACCGATCTTCTACCAATAGTCGTCTTGATCAAGGGCCCCGGAACTTGCCCATTGTATCCTTGCAGATCCGCTGGCTGAAGGCCTGGGTAGACTTGCTTTTGGAAGTTGTCAATGGTCATTTGGTAGAAGTCAAAGACCTCGCCAGTTGTTGCATTGGTGTAGGTTGTCAAAGGTTGTAATTCGGTTGGGATGGCCAAGGGATCCTCTATAATATGGCTTATTAGCAGAGGAACGATCGCGAGTGATCTCTTGTGATTGATAACTTACGGAAAATACGAGTATAGGCGGGACTAACCCAGTCCCTAACCCCACGTTTTTCTTTGACCGCCTCGAGGGGATGGGCAGATAGAGTGCTTGTGAAGAGAACAGCGAGGAGGGCGATGTTGCGAAGCATCGTGACGAGCTGGTGAGTTTATATATGAACCGATGAGGAGTGGAGCTCTTGAACTCTGGCTGACTGGTTAGAAGAACTCCTAGAGGAAGCTGAAGGAGGTTTATATATTGAATCTGAGACATACAAAGATAGGAGTTTCGCGATGAATTCTCCTCGGATATCCCCCATAGCCGATTTCTTCACAGGGCCCCCACAACGCCCAGACAGTGATATGAATCAAGTCTGTACTTGTGCATGCCACGAGCTAGCTAACCGCAGAGATGCCATCTCCTTCGCGAGAGATAATGTGGTTCACGAGACCAGACCACTTCAGCGGGGCATAAGGGGAAAGACTTAACGACTCTGGGCCTTGTGTATCTCCCTCGATCCTCAAGAAGGGGAAGGCACCCTTTGCCTTGCCTTGCCTTACCCTTGCTTTACGGCACGCTCTCGATCTGCTAACTAGATAGCTAAAAACATGTTGTTTACTATTTTTCAATTTTTATTTTATTTTTTTATTTCGTAGCACCGGTACCGGCCGCATACGCTCAATAGGAGATGCTCTCTCCATTTGGCTACCAACATGATTCAGCCTCATTTTTCGGCACAACCTTAAAATCATTACACCTGAATCAGAACCAGAAAAACCTCTGGTGTTTAGTTGATTAGTATGGCGGATGGTGAGATTCTAGATTGACTTTCGTCCCATGATGCGAGTGGATGATGGTACTACCAAAATCTCCTCATCGAAGGAAATGGAACGGAGAGTGGGCCCTTGAGGGGGGAAAAAAGCGTCTACATGGGAATCTGATCCGGAACGGAAAACGCCAGTGGCTTCACTATCTTAGAAAAGGATCTTAATTTGGAAGTACTCATTAGTAGTTGAAGCCCCGGCTACATAGCAGTCGGTACTCTTTACAGGCAGGCCCTGTCCGGATATGGTGGTGACTTATTAGTACCTGCATGCAGCACACGAGGATCTATGGATACGAAGATTCCTAGAGAGTGATGGTGGCGGCGGTACGGTACGGTAGACTGAAGGGGCGAATGTCTCAGATGCGCCTGGTCAATCTCTCTTTCTCGACTCTCGACTCTCTCTTGCCGGCGATATGGTGGTTAGTAGCTAGATATCTAGGGTTTGGGGCGTTTTTCAAAAGGACTTTTTTTCATGTAAATAAACTCTGAGAATTGAGAGGTACATGTGTGTACATACGTGTAGTGGCAGCACTGTGAAGTCTCGAACTCCCTATTCAGATAAGCCATGCTGGGTGTTAGTTGTATTATTCTAGTACATGAATGTTATAGCTATTAAACCCCACATGTGTTATTGCAGCGGCAGTTTGCATACATGTAGTTAAAGTAAAATACTTGTAGTTATTTGAAAAAGCCGGTCAACATTCGTATACTACCAATCCCTTGGCAATACTTCCCTCCTCATATACCACCGAAGCTCGAGCTGTATACATGTATCCATACTCTAATATAAGTATATGCAGATCTAATTAAGCTAGGCTAAATATAAAAACACGACCTTCAGCTAGTCATTCCTCGCTAATCGGCCCATCCGTGGTGATACACTCACTATCCCTGCGTAAAGTGCCTAGAGTCGAGTTGTAAACCAACTGACTGCATGACTTGGAATAGGTTGTAGCAGAGTACCTAGATCTCTGTAGGGTAGTTGTGTTTCACTTACGTCACAATATACCAATGGTATCACGCTGTGACTACCTAGATCTCCGCCGTCAAGCATCTTTGGATCTTTATTCCCATCTCATAACCCCTTATCTCCACTTCTATGGCACCACTTAGGGCATTCGGTAAGTTTAGCGGAAGCCAGCTCATGCGCAACATTGTTTGTACGACCTGTGGTAGCCGAAGCAGGTATATCCCTGTTAGCTAGGGGGAGAAGGGGAGGGGATTGCAAAAGAGGGCGTCTCTTCGGGGGTAGGTACTGTCAACTCGGTAGTGTAGTGGGGTACACATGCATATATTTGACCTATATGTACATGCTCATCGCGTTATAATATTACCTTATGGACCTTTAGTTGGCTTGTGAAATGTAAGACCGGAATATTCAGGGATTCAGATCAAATGAATTTCCCGGTGGCTTATTTTCGGTCTCGTGGAATGAAACCCAGCCCATAGACACATGTCCAGCTTATGTGCCCTGCAGTCGGATATCAATATATGTGTGGATCATGAAATTAGAGTTTCGAGTGATATCATGTCAGGAAAGACCTAAACAAGTTCTGGTAGCTGAGGCAGATCCGATTTAAAATCACCGATAACATACTGGCCCCCTTGCAGGTGCGCTGAGATGATCTGTTTGCCCGATGACCATACTGAACACCGTCCAGTAGAACGGCTCGTGTTTCGACCCTCTATGGCAGCGTGGGCTCGAGTATGGACTGCGAGTGAGAGACAATATGTATAAGCCAGACCCCGTGGGTGCAAGGCATGGATGAATTAAAGTTATGCAAGCATACACGAGGTGCTACTTTAATTAGCCTCGAGCCGGACTTCCCCTCCGCCGCATAGATATACGGACCCTATGAGTTACCGAGGGAATATTTATGGTTATATTAAATTAACCCCAGATTCTACGAGGATATCGTATGGAACCGAAAGTACCTGAATTCCCTAAAACGTGTTAGCAGAGCCTTCACCTTCCTCCCAACGCAGATACTCTAGTGATACAGACTGCCAATTGATTACATGCATTATGTACTTACTCTGGACAGGCAATACATCCAAGTGCCGGACACTTTTCGCCGACCGATACGCACCCTTGGCAGTCACCAACAGAATGTTTGCTCCCAAAGTTTGCATTGTCCGGTACTCGTTGCTTATCCACTAGTACGCCTTGTACTAGTACGTCTGAGCGGGAATCTGTGGCCTTCCAGATTGATTAATGGTAGTTGAAGAGGAGAAGAAAAAAACCATTATAACAAATTTTATTGCCCGGGTTAATTGTTGATCAAATCGGAACAAACCGAAGTGTCACCATAACTTATAGTAATCTATCGTGAGACTTCCAAAATCATATCAAGACATACCAAATGTTAGAGTAAGCCCCATTCACACTACATAAACCGAAGGGCTAGAAGATGTGATCCAAACTAACGTGGCTGCATGTTTCCTAGCCATGGATTTTCCTAAATGACCTTCCAAAAGGTGCTTCGCCGGTTATGAATCTCCTGGAGAACCTCCTGTTGATACTTGAGAATCGTTGATCTAGGAGTGTTATCCTTGCATGGCACATGTTGACTGCAGAATGAGTACAGAGCTAAGTCAATAATAGCACTGGCTTTGGAAGACATAGTAAATCCTAGTTAGAAGCTGCCTAATTGAGAACACTGGGACTCTAAGAGTTTCCTATTCTATATGTGTAGTTGAATATCGATCCTAGGATCCTGTCTAGCAGAATAATATATATCTATATAGATCAAGAATAACGCGGCCGGCATATAGCTAGCAACTATAGCGTATCGTTTATCGAACCAGCATTTATTTACACAAGCGGAGTGCGGCCTCCGGCCGCCCAAATGTAGTGAGGGGGTGAAGGTGTGGGCGGTACTTCGATATTAACCCCTTAGGTTATTATTGTCACTCTGGATTATTGGGTCATCCAAACGTACAGGCACGCACTAAACCCCATCCCCACATCCCCCTATAGGCAACCTGTGATCTACTAGCTCTAGTATGCACTCTAAGTTATTTAATGAGTAGCTTTAGTATGTACGTGTAGTTCATGATAAATTCTATCAGGGAATTAAATTCGACCGATATATCGGAATAGAGCTATAGCTCTGTCACGTCAGTGTTTTTTCTTTTATATCTATCTATTTCAGTAGCTACGCGCTACACGCCTTTTAATGCCAGTTCCCTTCCATCTCGGGAGCAGGTCTTTGGTAATGATATGCAATCAATATTAGAAATAGTAAGTAACCAATAGAGAACGTTCCTGAGCGCAAGCAATGATGGTTTATTGAAAGTCTATAAATCTAGCTAGTACATTACATTTATATAGGTCTATTCTAGATTATGACATCGTGGTCTACATGTAGTTCTATCATGACAGTGTGGCTCAACATGTGTCCAACTGACAGAGCTAGAATTAGTGGTGACATGCTGTATAGTTAATTCTAATCATTGATAGAGACAACGTACGTCTTACATGCATGTAGATACTTGACGGGAGGGTGTAAAATATCTTGTGCACGTGCACGTACATGTGCTACTTTCTCTTTAGAGATCCAAAAGGCTTTATCGTGCCAGTACGTGCGGCGAATTAGGACGCCACATGTACCTACACTGAATCGGTATATATTGAAATTTGAGATTGACTCTCGATTCTCGCACAACGTGTCATTCCACATAGTAGATAAGAACATAATCTTGCCCCTAGAATGGGTCGAACTACACATCCACCGAGACTTTAAACCGAAGATGCAGACATTCCGAAACACGGGGAATCGAATTAAAGAAAGGTCAATCAAACGAACAGTGAAGAGGCAGTGTGGAGATCGAGAACGTGGAATGAAGTCACTAAAATATATATACTGAGAGTAAACTTCCTCATATCAGTTAGACCAATGATACTGTCTCTAGTGTGTATAGTGCCTAGATCGGTCTTAAACAAACTACCGGTATGTCACAATATGAATACCAACTATATATGGGTGTCGTTCTAGGAAAACCGTCCGCACAGCCAAATCCTTATTCCGACGAACCAAACAACCGATAAACTCCAAATTTTCATAAAGCTCAGAAGACCTTGGTGAGAGCCCAGAATTAATTTTTCTGACATTGGTTCCATAAATTGGAGCCTGTAGAGTGCGGTAGCGAGCTGGTGAGGCCTTGTTGCGTTGCCACACAGGTACCTTTTCCTAGAACGACACCCATATATAGACCTGCAATATGGTAGATATTGTGATTACATGTAGCTAAAGTACATGTATGTACTTGTATTTCACCAGAAAATTTTCAGGCTCCTTTAGTAGCTTCCTTGACCATTCCCCCGACCAATTTCCTCTCGGCATCACCCTCACTATATATAAATTCCTCATGTGGGTCCTTCAAAGAACTCCCAGGCTTTAATGAATTAAAAAAAATAAAAAACTCCCAGCCCTTGGTGTCACCAAAGACCCCCACACTAAGGACCAGGGTTCCTAACCCCGGATCTCCACCCCGCCGCAGCCAAGAAAGCTTCTTTCAATCCGCCCCACCCAAACCTTCACCCCACCACCGCCGCACCGCACCGCTCCTATGTCTCCGCTCCCCGCCCACGAAACCAAGCACGAACCGCTCCTCCACTACCCAGTCCTTCCAACACCCCTAGTCCTAGACCTGACACAATCCGACACGACTCAGACCACTACGGGCTCCACACTCTGGCTCGGCGCACAGGTGCTCGCCGTCTATCTGCTCGAGCTGTATGGCACCGGCTCCAAACCACCGCGCAACACCAGGCGGTTGCGCGCGATCGACCTAGGCGCCGGTGTGGGGCTCACAGCGAACGTGCTTGCCATGCTGGGCTTTGAGGTCGTGGCCACGGATTTGAGAGTTGTGGTTGACGCGGTGCTGGCGGGTAATGTCAGGGCTAACGAGGAGCGTGTTAGGACCTGGGGCGGCGGCGGGGTCGCGGTGAGGGAGTTGGATTGGTTTGTGGTGCCTGAAGAGTGGGATTGGGGTGGTGATGTTTCTATTGCGCCGCCGAGAGGTACCGCAACAAATACAAATGGTATCAGTCCATGTTTTGATGTTGTGGTGACGGCGGATACGCTTTATGTCAAGGAGCTGGTGGCTCCGCTGGTGAGGACTATGAAGGCGTTATCGGTGACTTCGAAGAAAGGGAGGAGGTGTCCGCCAGTATTTGTGGCGTTGGAGATAAGGGACCCGGAGGTTATTGAGTATGCCCTGGACCTGGCTAAGAAAGAGGGATTTGATTGCAGAAGGATCCCAGATGCGCGTTTGACGAATTGCCTGGAATCTGCTGGAGTTAAGTGGGAAAAAGAGGACTGGGACGGAGTGGAGATATGGAAATGGATACTCAAGGTCTAAATTTCAGGTATATTATCATATCATCACTTGAATGTGAATTGTGAGTTAAGTTCACCTAAATTTCTGAAATCCTAGCCATAACCATAATGTCTAAGCTTTTAAAAGTAATCCATCAATCATGATATCCATGTTTTATCGCGTATCTATGAGTCGGCTCTCCTTATGACGACAGTCATCTTATATGAACTTCAAGATATAACAGCCTTAGAATCTTTTTAATCGGGTATATTCACATCCTTGTTCCCTGGGAGGCCAGGAAACCCTTAACAGATATTTCGCACCCCAGCAAGCGTGTTATCTATCAACATATAGGAGTCAGAAACCTAAAAGAAAAAGAAGCCCAGTCCGAAAATATGCCCTGCGATATCCACATCTCAAGGCGTCACTGTACTTGGCGGGTCGATTATGTAAATACTTAGTCTTATGTATAACATCCCCCGCGGGGAGAGAATTCAGATGACCGTGATTTATAAATACCCCCAACCCTTAATCCCTTCCATACAACACACGGAGAGGGAAGAAACCCCTCACCAACCGCAAACCTTTCCCGGCCTGCTAGATCCTCCGATATCAGCAGGGCTCACCCCTTGGCAAGACCCCCAGCCCCGGGATATCCCCCCGAAACCAGATCGATACCTGGGACATACGGAGAACCAAATTTCTTTCCCCAAATACTCCGGAAACCGGGATCTGATCTCTAGAACACAACCACATAACCGCTCTCCCCAAGCGCCACACATAAAAAAGTATCGAAAGCTGTCGTCCGTGGTTGCTATGAATATGTAGATACCATCAATAATTGGCCCATCTCGCCGATACCTCATTTCGGCTACACCCGCCCCATAAGGATCATCCCGAGGGGGACTGGATGCTATTGGTGGGTTCACCTAAATCGTTTCCCGGTTTTGGAATGTCTCATCTTCCCTTCCCCAGTGACATCTCAGAGATGCTATATATGGAAATTGCACTCTAATCTAGAGTACTGGATGGCTGGTGTGTGTAGATAGTCTAATTGAAATCCTGGATGGCGGGTAAAATGAGTGATTTCCTATGATCCAGTAACGGTTTGCGTCTTGATCGTAAGATATATGTGATATACGTAGACAGATAAGTACCTATTATTCCCTTCGGCTCATTGTATCTAGCAAATTGAGTGAGCGCCTATGCACACTGTGCTATGGCGCACGGATGTAGTGAATTTCTTTCTCAGGGCGAGATTTTGACGCCAGAAATAGCGATGTCCACCAGTTAGCACCGTAAGGTGGCTTGAGTGCATTCCCAGATCGACTACTAGCGAAGGAATAACTGGGTTCGAATTGTATCTCGATATATCTCAATTTTAGACGTGGTCTGTTACGAGAGCCGCGACCAGTGTTGTTGACCAATATGGGATTAGGGTTTGTATCAGTTAAGTCCTTCCCTTCCTCGCCCCCCTCTACTCGCTGTCGGTATACTAGGTACTACAGACTAGACTATACCATTCTATGCTGGCAGTAGCGTCTCATCAAACCCGAGGGATTCAATCAACATCTGGCGCGCGCTCCCCGGTGGGCAAACCCCAGCGGACCTAGAAGGCCACATAGCGCACGGGCGGCGGGCTGTCTTAAACACAGTCCGTCGTTATTCTCTGGTGCTCCCGTGATGTCATTATTATTTTCTTTCGTCGGTCTAGCAACTATAAGACTTCAGCGTTGTTGATCAAACTGGTGTGAAGGGGTAGCTGTGTTGGTGAGAGGTGATAATCGTGATTTGGCTATGAGAGATGATACTTGTGATTTGGCTATGAGAGGTTGAATACGGCCGCGGCCGGTCGGTAACTCATGAGAAAAGAACCCGCATTGCACAGAGGAAGTTTGAAATTTTCATTGCGGGCCAGAAAGATGAGCTGGTAAGGTCAGTTTAAGGGGTAGATCTATGGAAGAGAAGGAGCTTCGGCATAGTATTTTGGCCCTGCGTGGGATTTTCTTTTGTACGGGAATGTCCGTCTTCGTGTTCAATCCCGTAGTGCAGTTTGCGAATTTGGCCGTGATACTATCTGCATGTCGCGGGGTTTTCTTTTTAGAGGCAGGGGCCAAGGAAGCCGCTTGGTGTAGCGGGGTAGTATGCACAGTACTAGAAGCGTAGGTAAAACTGATCCCGCATCCCGCACGGGGTATATTCAACTCGCAATGCCGAAGAACACGGTTTTGGCAACCAACTTCTGTGTCTAAATATTTAGTTCTTGGCGACCGGTTTTTGGTGTGGATAGCCCGCCAAAAGCTCAAAATTTGAGCTCAGAATTTGGAAATTTGGGTGTTGCCAAAACGCTCTACATACCACATCACGCCACTCTCTGCTACAATTGTGGCCCCGACACCTCAGTACCTGCAGTATCAATTATCGAGTGATCGATCATGACGCAACGTAAATACGAGTGATTGTATGTGATATGGATTATGTAACCATCCACGTCACGTTCCAACTACATACTCCGCCGTACATGTGCTTGTGCAGGTTCAGCCCATAGATGAATAGCACCCAAAGTACTCTAGTGTACTGACTCGTAGCCTGTGCGGTGTACCTACATTAGCTATACGATTCTGCTTAGCAAGGGAGGAGTGATGATCCAGCTGAACGCGCGGAGAGTTGCAACCGGGTCCAGGTTGGAACCCTTGCATGAGAGACGTGACTTGATTTTGGGGGCCGAATTTTAAATACAAATCTAGGTATATATCGAACAGAATTGTTCATGTTGTGAGGGCGGTTTGTAATGGGTGGAATGTGTATACTGACTGTAATCAGTTAATAATAATAATAATAATGATAATAATAATAATAATAGAACTGAAACTTGACTAAGAAATACTGTAAGGTGTGGAATCGGAGGCAATTCACGGTGGGGAAAATTCAACGCTGAATTACAGTTTATTGGTGCGTCGATACCATCACTGTTTTGGGCCTAAATAGAGTCTGACTAGATTCTACATTAGTGAGCATGCCTTACTCTGCTATATTTTTGCATTTAGTCAAAAAAAAACCCAAGCCCGGAATTCCACTTTCCAAGCCCTGAATTCTTTCCCAAGCCCCAATATTTCCCTCCGCTCAATCACCCAGAATTCTATCTTCCGCATAAACCCGGCCCGCGGATTTAAACATCCCCATACTTCGGGCCACTAGCGATTGGTCAGAGCTGAGCCTCAGATAGAGTACGTACTCCTCTGAGCAGCCCAAGCCCGCTATCAATGATATTACAAGCTGCGCAGTGTATGTAGAACAGAGTGCCGCCAAAACTCGAAAAAATTGGCTATGTATACAAGATCAAACTTGCTACAAACGGGTACTTCTAATGCTGATCGATACCCTTCAGCCAATCGTTTTAAAGATAATCCCTGGGCGGAGATAGCCAATTTTTCGAGCTTTGGCGGTAGGCTAGGTATTAGACCACCGGTCGATGCGGCAAGCATGTAGAGTTACGTAGGGTACAAGGCTTCAAATAAGCTGAGGTTTCCAAAAAGCCTACCTACGTAACCTAGATAGAGTAGAATATTGCCATAGCCGAGAGGCTGCGTGCAGTTATCGGATTAAACAAAGAAAGAATCTAGATAGAGCAAGTACTCTACCTAAATTGCTGCAACGTAGGTACATGTAGTTCATGACCGATCTGCTGCTCAGCCCCGGATGTCGCCATCTAGCGCGTGTAGCCCCAAATAAACCTTCAAGGTCATGTAGCTAGTGTGTACTCTAGTGTTACAAATTCGTATCGCCAGCTAGCCTCACAGAAAGGTGAGTAAGTAATTCCAGAGGCGAAACGGCCAAATCATGATCTCTGACACTCTGGGACTCCTCCGTTTTTCCAGAGAAATCCACCTACCTACTTTATCAAGGCATGCGTTTTGCGCTCGAGTCTCCACGTGCGCTCGAGTCTCCACGTGCGCTCGAGTCTCCACGTGCGCAGTACCTCTGGGTAAAACCAAGTAGAAGGCTAGAAATCCACAAAGTCAGAGCCTTGTGAAAGGTGTCTATCTGGAAACTACTACAGCTGCCTTCCCGGTCAGTCGCGTCGGCATCCGGAACCCACCCTCCAAAATCCTCGCGGCTGATATTGATATCCGTAAAGGCACAGTTGAAAACCCCGTGAATTTCGATAACAACCAGCTGGAGGACTAGCTCTACCGACATAGAGTAGTTCGTTACTCCGCAGCGCGCCATTGGGAGGATAAGCACTGAAGAGCGCCTCTCTCATGTCCAATCCAACCACCGCCCTCTCGCTACCCCTCACTATCTATCAGCTTGATGCACCTGAGGAAGAAAAAAGAATCATCCTTGCAACTAGACCTTCAAACATCGGACTAGTGAGAATATCATTGGAGATTGTTCCTGGCATGGATTGGCTCGATCAATTAATGCCCATTGAGACGTCACTGTGCTGGAATAGAGTACGGCTTACACACTGCATCGCGAGGTCGGGTTAGCGCCCAATGGGGCCTGTGTTTCCCGTCTTCCCAGTGCTCTAGAAAAGTCAGGGTGCGGGGGAGGGAGAAGGGGGGGGGTGGGGGGGTTGGCGGGCGGATCGTTGACTATCTTTATTTGGGGGAGGAGATTTCCACCTCCAAGAGCCTCGTGTGAGATTCCGGGGAAGGCGGGGGGCCGCCGGTGATACGGTGTTCACTTCCCTTGAATCAATTGTTGTAGCCTTCTTTCTCCAGGCCGGCTAGGAGCCGAAGCACGCATGTATGTACACGTCGAAGTTGACTCGCAGATATCTATCTCGGATGACGTCAAAACAGATCGCCAGCTTCGGTACTGATCAAGGTATGAACAATCTATCATGTACTGAGCTTTACCGATGGTGAAGGGTTCCAATAGTCCAGGGGGTTATTTGCCGAGAGTTTCGAAATATAGCAGATACAGCTGCGCATGATCATATTATGGGTATGAGGTGCTATTCTGCGCTTGCGGTTACTGCTGTCCTCGTTTGATTCGACCATGCTGGGCCTTTAGTTTATGTACCCTTGGGTAGAATTTTTTCCTCCGTCTTGCATGATCCCCTGGGATTGATGGCCGGACTAATACCTACCTCTGTAAACAGATCATTTCGTATCGATAATTCTAGATGTTTATCGAAAAAATATTTCAACATGTGTCGTCGTCGTGCCAACATAGTACCACAAGTAGAGGGGAGGAGTATGTAGGCCAGAATCGGCTATTACCGTCAATTGTTATTGACAACAGATGTCTGCATCTGCATATTCTCCAGAGTTGTAGTGAAACCGCACATGCAGTCCGTTTCCAATGATTCAGAAATTCTGCTTCAGAGTTAACTTTTCATAGGTTGCACGAACATCCCAAAGGGGGTAATAATCACAAGTTGCTGCTTTGAGGCTTTGCCAAGTCCTGCTTAGTGTAGAATAAGTATTATATGTCTGCCTCGATATGGTAACAAAAGTTCTGTTGAGCCTCACTTTCTACGTCATTTTAGCCTTTTTCGCTAACGTGGTCAATGATAATCCCTGCCAACGGATAATGGAGTGCGCGTGCGCCATAGATCTGTTCACGACTCACGAGACATGCAGACCAGAGGAGAGGAGAGAGAGAGAGGAATAGTTTGATGATGACTGCATGGAGGCCTCGTGAGTTTGTAAAGCATGGACAACACTTCGGTACATTCGGTAGGCGCCTATCCCATCATCATCATCGCTCTCCCCCGGTCCCCCCGATTGCGCAGAGTCGGTATCCATTGGTAGAAAATTTAGGGACACTTTTTTTCCATCACCGCGATAGTAGTCCTACATGTAGTTATGCAAACAGGCGGGCCCCGGGCCCATGTACATATTCAACGGTGAAAAAAAAAAGGGAATACCTATATATTAAAGGGTAACATCCGCACCTCGGGGCACTTTCTGATCTGTGTCTAGAGTGAATAGTGCGGAAACCGTCATACAGGATATGTTTTCGAACCATTCTCAATAACCTCAATTCACCCTTCCCCTCCTCTCTGTAGATCAGGACTCTCTTCTTTTCTCCCTCCCAGCCCTGTAGACCAGGTTTTTTTCTATAAAAAAAAATATTTACCCTTTAAGCCCCATCCTGAAAAAATGGAGCCCGTCGGTCTCACAGTCGGCCTCATTACCACCGTTGCCGCACTCGTCTGTAAGGTTAACGAGATGATTGCCCAGGCCGAGATTGCCAGCGACCAATTCGGAGACCTAATCTGTGAATTCAACCGCACAAGTGTAGAGCTCAGCTTCCTCAACACGATCTTCGCAGCATCGACCCTCCCACCCGCAAAGGTGGCCGATTACAAGAAGAAAGTAATCGGGTTCAAAAAAGACCTCGAAAACATTCGCATCCAGCTCTTGCGGGTCCGCAACAACCTCAACAGCCGCCGCTTCTTCAGGCGTTACGCGCAGAAGCAGGACCTGATCGATGGAGAGCTCGGTCGGCTCAAATCAATGGTAGTGGACTTCAACTGGACTCTGAACCTTCTTGCCGCAACGTACAACTGCGTGCTCGGCAACAGCACCCACGCCTACGTAAAATCCACGGACGAGAGGCTCGGGAGGATCGAGTCCCAGCTAAAGAGACTGGAGGCCAACACCGAGGAGGGCCTGCAGAGCATCAGGGAAGATTTTGACCTAAACCTGCAGTACGTGCAGGCCGTGGTCCAGCTGCAGCAGGAGGAGCCTGACTATTCGGCCCCGCTCCCAAAATACGAAAAGGTTCAGTCAAAACAGCCAATGTTTATCTTGACCGATAAGGATACGCCGGGGGCAACGACCCCATACACAACTCCGGGCACGCCGAGATTCGTCCCCGATTCGACACCTCGAACGCCGCTGGATCCTGGCTATTCATTTGATGAAGCGTTTCGGGCCTCGGGTTGGTATGATATCTGTGGTCTTCAGGGAGCCGAGGATGCGCAAAACGACTGCTGGAATGCGCATGCGCTCCAACAAGCCACTGTTTGAGTGCTTTTTTGTTATAGTGGATGAAGCTTAATTATTTTCTTATCCCTTACATCGATGTCTTTTTTACGGGGTGGGGTGCATTCTTTTCTGCTTTCTTTTCACTGTCTTTATTATTGGATATTTGGTGGTGTTGGGTGATGTTGGGATTTGGTATTGGCACTGGGTATTGGTTATTGGGTAATGAATGCACTTTGGTCTTGAGTATTGGGTAATGAATGCACTTTGGTCTTGAGTATTGGGTAATTATTGGGCACCAAATGGAGTGCAATCGGCAGGCTATTTCTTCCTACTTATTTGGCTGGTCACAATCTTGTACATATATTTTCACAGAAGGTTTCGAATGAAATTTGAGCTGAAATGCATAAAGAGACAGGCTGTGTTTTTGATCCATAGATCGAGTGATACGCAACTCCGAATTATATGCGTGGGGGGAGGGGTATACGTATACATGTAGTGGATATGGTAGGTCGAAGAAGAAGAAAAAGAAGGAATAAGGAAAGGAGGAAAGAAGGAAGGAAGGAAAGAAGGAAGGAAAGAACGAAGCATAGAATTGCCTATATTCTCGTTTAATTCATCCTGTCATACATGAACAGTCCTTCATGATACAAAAGAAAATCGTGGAGTGAATCGTGATATGCAACAATAATGGAGTTCTCTAGTCCCACATACCTTATCAAAGTTTCTGCCTGGGGACAGAGATAAATATATATACAATGAAAAGGAAAGGAAAAGGAAAAGAAAAAACGAAGGTTAGTACAATAAAACCTGAATTTTGGCTAATGGCAGTGGCAAGGCATTTGTGCCGTACTGCTTTAACAGCCCCGGAAATACAGTTGTTCGCACAGTTCTTGATGTCTGATTAGAATGTAGCACAGCCTCCATCATCGTTGTATCTAACATGGCATCAGGCTCATGTTTCCCCCAAGCCACGTCAAACCTTGTCGGCTGAGATGATATGGTGGAATATAATTCTGAGGTAGCCGAAACTAGGGCTTGCATGCTACGAAACCGCGCATCCTCATTTGATCCCTTCAGAGCAAATGATTTTGTCAAGTCATGTGCGGTCTTCGCAATTCGATATATCATATTGCCTGGATCGTAGCTACTATGTGGAGAAGAGGCTTGGAAGGCTGGGTTTTCAGAAGAATTAGATTAAGGACAGCGAGCTCTGAGCACGAACCAGTTACGTACCTTTATCACCTAACACTACCCGAGCAATTATTGCTCGCAAAATAGAAATCCTAGATTCCTGTTTCGACAATAACTGCTGCCAATCCGGTATATAACTGTCTAAAAATTGGCGATTTTGAGCTGAGAGAGAGTTATCAGAACCTCCCTGATAAGGCATGCCGTCCGGCGCGATGTAGAAATTCAAAATATGATCCATTAAGCGGCCATCCACGGTTTTGAAAAGACGAAGCATTGTTCCGTCGTCTTTAGGCTGCGATCGCCAAGGTATTTGACCTAACACCTCACTAGTGGCATGGTGAGGGTGCGCCCAAGTACGGCCAACATTATTTGAAGGACCGACGATTTCATATGGAGGATTCTCCCCGAAATTATTTACGGGAATGTTATAATATCCTGGAATTTGGGTTTCATAACCACCGGCCATATCAGGCGCCGGAGCGCCCGAAAAATTATTTTGACCGTGTTCACCATCCGACCATCTATTGTTTGGGGCTAATATTGCAGGAATATTATGGTAGTAATTATCTACCATAGGTGATTGAACGTCCACGCTCCTGGGGCTCTGGGGACCCGAGCACAGCGGGCCTGGCTCCTGAACTGAGACGTTTGTGGGTCGTTTCCTCTTCTTTTTGCTACTTTGGGAGGAATGAGGTCGGCTCGCGGACTGGTGATAGTTGCCACCAGCCGAGACTTCGATTTTGGGACCGCCGATGCCGCAAATTCCGTAAAGCACACGCCGAACTATGCTCAGTTTCCGCTTCGTGGGTTGCTCCATAGCTTCCTTTAGGCGAGAACAGCTGAAGATTCTCTAAGTCCTTCTCCAACCTTTCTTATGTGTGCGTTGTCGGGAACTTGCTTTGTAGCCCTCGGAATCAGCCGAGTACTTATATAACCGGTAGATAGCGACGATAGCGATGCTGGCGGTAGCTACGTAGTGATGTTGAAGATTTTTATGAATATCGGATTCCTATGTGATGCGATAATGCTGAGCGTGGTAATAGAGGTTTTCATAAATTTCATGAACTCGTAATGCGCTCGAGAAAATATTTTCGTAGTACCTCCCGTTGTGCCTATGTATGATAAATGAGGCCGGCGGGTGTGATGAGCTTTATGTTAACCCCCCATTCATGCATGCGTATCCTAGTTGAGTGCATCGGCTTCTGTTCAGAGACCAGTAGAAGTAGAGTATGAGCCACAGCAACGGAAAGTATGGTCACCAGCATTTACAACCACACGCTAGTACTCAGTGGAGTCCTTTCCCCTGTCCCTTGGGACTAATTAACACGAAACGAAGAACGTTTGTTGTCTTTCGCGCCAGGATACTATAAGACCGCCAGACAACGATAAAAACAGACTTGCCAGCGTTTGGATACCCGCTCAATTGTTTCTGTGGATGGAGTACGTGCGCCGACGCCGTTAACTGTCGAGGGATGCCCTCTTTGCCCCCAGGCGTAAAGCGCAGACATTGATAGCAGGTGGCAAGTATACACTCCACTTCTATCTTACAGCTTGATCAATCGATTGAGAAGCGAAAGAGGCGAAGGCTGATGGTGCATACATATACTCTGCCCACAAAGAATACGTATCTCGAGTTACGGGTGGGCAATAGATGGTTTTTTCCACGCACCTGCACCAATTCAGATTCTCGCGGGATTTTGGATAAATGGCCTGCCGTTGCCCAGGCCTCTTCATTTTAAGCTTTACTACCAAATTAAATTACACCTCGCAACATGCCTTTCTGTGTCTGTGTGCATCGCAACCTTTTCTTAATCGCTGTGCATCGCAACCTTTTTTAAATCGCTGTGGCGGAATCGATCGCAAGCGCATGTCACTAGGCCACATCTCAGGACTTCCAGTGGGGTTGATCGTTCCTTGGTTTTGCCTCTTTCTGATTTTCGCCGCTCCAGTCCTGGATACACTACATGTTGGGACTCGTGTCGGGGAAAGAGAGCCAGTGATTGAAACCCAGTAGCAAGCCTCCTGGGAAGAGCTAGAGTCTCTTAGCCATCTAGAAGGTGCCACGGGTATTTATGGGGTGATATGTGATTGGCGTGATATACATGGTATTCGACACTTGAGCACGCTACTCTAGAGTACGTGGTGTGTAGGTGCACAGGTGGGCTTATATCGTAGCTCGAGAATACTCTATAGGAGGAATGCCTAGGTAGCATTGGTGGCCGAGCTCGAGGGAAGGAAGCTCGTGTGAATCTAAGACTCAGTCAACAGCCGCGAAAAAAGAGCCCGAGGGAAAGAAGCTCGTGTGAATCTAAGATTCAGAACTCAGTCAACAGCCGCGAAAAAAGAGCCTGCGGTAGACTAAGCCCGGCACCAGGTACAATCTTCTCACTCCCGCCCCCCACGGTAGATACGTACCATTATTATTTGTTTCTCCGAGAACAATTACATCGTGCTTAGTTAGCTTTACCGAGTGTGGTATCTTCTGCGTTCTGATTCGTTTTTGCTCTGCCTATCCTAAGCACGTTGGATAGTTCAATGAAATCATTGTACAGATGTAGAGTAGCTACAAAAGAACGGGTGTGCATTTGGTGCACATGGGTAATCTACACTAGACTACATGTAGTCACTGTGAAAGTCCAATGGGTACCTAGTGTAGGTGTAGGTACAATACGGCTACCTACATGGAAGTAAAGTGCATGTATTGCATTGACCGGACTCAATGAAAGCCCTGGCTGGACAGATGAAACTCTCCTGGTCTGTGCACACAGTCGGTGTTAGCCACAGGTGAGAGCCAACGAGATATTACCTGATGGGAAGATCTCGAGAGTATTGACTCAAAGTGGCAGGCTGTTGGCTAAAAAAGGTCCACTCGGACATCGTTCGGAGAGGTAAAATTATTGTGACTACACCATATAACCCTATAAAAAATCCCAACCAATAATTCATAGAACTAGAAGATCTATTACCCAGGCTACAAAAAAGGCCAAGACCCCACCCTATGGTTTCTCATATGTACCCCAAGCACGTAGACACTAAGACGCAGCCCCCAAAGGCCATATTGAACAATTCGTCCGTTCAATTGTGCTTATCCTACATGACTGATTGGTGTGGGACGCCCCGATTCCATAGCAGCATGTACTCTAGGCATACCATAGGCCACCCGAATGCATCAGGGAAGTTCGGTATTCACCAGGTGACGTTACGGACCATATGCTGCTAGTGGTTTCGCATTTTTCGATCAGATAACTATATGAGCTGCGTTTATTACTCCACAGCATAGGAAGAGACGAAGTAAAAATACCTATTTTGCTCTGTTGCGTTCGGATATGCGCCGAGAGTTCGGGAGTGGAGTGGAGTGCCTGACCAATGAATGGGTACCAACCGACGTCTTCCAAGTTGGGCGTCCGCTTAGTGCCAGTATCATGCATGGTGTAGGTACAAATTCCTTTCTTAGACGCTGTGAAACCTTTTGTTTGACCTCGAAATAATTTTCGTGCTATTCCTGATTGGTTTAGGGCATGATCGTTTAGTTTCAAGCGTTTGGAGCATGAGACATATCACGTTAAGTGCGTACGGCAGATCCCCGAAACCGCGATGTGGTTGGAGTAGGGTTAGGTGGTCCTGTAGCTGGGAATATCATACTCTATATGTACCTACATTTAGGTACTCTACTCTACTCGTAGCTGACCTAAGTGTTTTAATATTGTGGCTAATCTAAGGATGGTATTTTGGAATTTGCCGATATATGTGTGTGTCAATAATCGATTCTCACTGCGCATGGAATTTTCCGAGTTTCGCGGTAGTGTGTATGCATATGCAGCTGCAGTCTGCAGAGACAGATAATTACATACATGTAGTCTAGCTCAGTAAAATGTGAATTATGCGCATAATCAATTGGCGTGACGCCATTTTCGATCCGGGGTGTTTCGCTGTCGGTCAATATTGTGCATATCATTTTTCTTTTTTATATGTATGCCGGGTAAGGACTTATACCAGCAAGCTGTGTCTAACTCTATGCGCACGTTTAATCCCAGAAAAATATATGTATTTATTTGCTTAGCTTCGCCTAGTAACTGTGGGTAGTCAAATCCCCTGAGCTGATCAGACCGTTAAGCTTGACGTCGTCACGTCGCTGCCATCAAGCGGCGGTATCATTCAAGCCCTTCTAGAACTTCCACTACCTCAAGCTCCAAATGGGTACTCGGACCAACGAAGTCATAGCTGTAGCCATCGACTTCGGCACCACATACTCTGGTCTGTAGTAGTAGTAGTAGTCCAACGTCCCCAATCCAATATCTCTTTTAAAGGCTAACTAAGTCTAACAAGCTGTCGCCTTTGCACAACTCAATGCGGAAACCCCCAGACCAATCCAAATTGGCGACTGGCCAGGCCAGGATGCTGGGAGTACTAGCTATGCAGTCCCCACTGTAGTGGTTTACCCCGACAACGGTGGCCCCTCACTTTGGGGATTTGAAGCCGAGAACTCTGAATACACATTATACCCGAAGTTTCGGATTTTCAAGCCCTTCATAGAGCCGAGTTCTATGAGCCGGTATCGAACTCCTCGAAATGTTACACTGAAAGACGTTGTACATGATTATCTTCAGGGCTTGTATGACCACCTAATTCAGCACATCACGAAGAAGGGCATCTATTCGAAAACCAAGACAAAGTTAGATATCCTATTAACGGTTCCGGCGGCATATTCGGATTCTACCGTGGAAAACTTTCGCAGTATCGTGAAATCTACTGGAATTGGCATTCATAGTTTTGAGGTTAAGTTGACGGAGCCGGAGGCAGCAGGTCTTTACACTATAGAGACAATGGGGTTAGAACGGCCCGATGGCATCCCTAGTTGGAAGGTATGGTTCCTACTATTACCCCATGCAACCATATATACATGTAGCCTCTTGGGGCTTACGAGTTATATAGAAAAATGACTGCTTTATTGTTTGTGATGCTGGTGGAGGAACCGTCGACGTCGCATCGTATAGTATCCTAAAATTAGAGCCAAGCATCCAAGTCGCACATACCGGCGTAATATCAGGTTCGATCTCCCTGGAATCTAGTTTTAATAAATAACATAACTGAGTTCGAATGAAATGTATTCAGGCAGCTACTGCGGATCCACAATGATCGACAAAGGTTTCTCTACTTATGTAAAACAGTTGATGGGCGATGAGGCCTGGGCCTCTTTAAGGCTGCGAACGGAGCTTATAAACAAAACATTTATCACTGAAAAGGAGCGTTTCGACAATAACCCTAATGATGAGTTCTTCAACATTTTCATCGGCGACATTTCATGTCCAGGAAAGAAAGGTCATCATCTTCCTATTTCTCGGTTGGTATTCCTCGTGCGGGAGGAAGAAAACTATAGACTGATGAAAGTGTCGCAGGACACAAATGCAAGAACTGTTTGCGATATCCTTGAATGAGATTAAAACTCTGCTTCTTAGACACATTAAGCAATGCAGGGACGGTGGTCACCGGGTGGGGGTATGTTCAGACTAGTCTCTGCTCTTGTATTAAATATGGGTCCAATGTTATGCTAATATAATGTTATATCAAAAGGCTATTTTCCTCGTAGGCGGGCTCGGATCTTCCCCGTATACCAAACAAAAGATAGAGCAATACGCCCGGGAAACCGATCCCGAAATTGGAGTTTATCAACCCCCCGAGACGTATGTACCTTATATATATATATATATCCTCTTAAAGATAAAACATGGTAATGATTACGGTCTGCAGACAACAAGCGGTAGTGCGTGGAGCTATCACTAAGCAAATTCAGACGCTTAAGGCTCTTGAAGATCCTGTGCAGTCACATCTTTGCAGAAAGAATTATGGGCTGGTCACGATGAAGCCTTTCAACGAGAGAAAACATTTTGCTTATGAAAAATATGTGGACCCGTTGACAGGAAACGTTTTTGCAAAGGATCAAATTGAATGGTTGATACGTAAAGTATTTATTCCCATACGGGTAAGCCGAACATCAAAGCTTACTGAAACACAGAATGATGCCTTCACCGGGAATGAAAAATGTATTGAGAAGGTTTTTAAGAGGGATTTTACACTCTCAAAGGACGGCTATCGTTGGAATGAGGACATTGTTGAGTGCTCTCAGGACAATCCACCGTTCCGTGTTCAACCTGGTAAGATGTGCTTCCCCGATCAATTACTACAAAGCTCTTACATGTACTCAAATGCATACAGGTATCACGCGAGTCTGCACTCTAGTCGCTGATCTCAGCAGTTGCCCAGTCCGCGAATTTGAAAAGATCAAGAAAAAGAAGGAGGGTTCCTTCGCCTTCAGATCGATGAGATATTATCATGCGAGGTATAAAATTAAAATACATATTGGGAGTGTAGGCATAAGATCAGAAATGTTCTATAGAGATGAGCCAAGACCTGACCTGATGACTGTTATGTTTCCTGAGGAGGAGGGGGAAGATGAGGAGGGCGAGAGTTCTAGTTAAACAGAATTTTTCTTTTTCCTTTCTTTCTGATACTCATCATAACCACGCTCCGAATTATCATTGTTGGATGTAGGTACTCTACTATATGTGTTTATTCAATTATATGATAATCACCTTAGCTCCCCTTATTTAAAAACAATATCTCAAATACAAAGACTTCATTCAAACTTCATTCCACCCAACCGACCATGGGTGGGGAGGTTGCTTGAGTATAGAAATCTTTCCCGGTTAATTATTACTAGTAATGACGAGGATCTAGGAAACTGCGGTATTTCAATCTTGTGTAGGATGGTGTACCTGCATACTAAGACAGCCATCAGTTCTCAGGGGTGTCTTAGTATACGCAGTAAGCTTTTTTCTTTCCTGCATACCCCTAATACCTTGCCTCAAATCGACGTCGGCCGTACTTACTCAGGTCAGACCGTATACCACAGCTGATCAAAAAAGAAAAAGCCCCTCCAATAGATTTACAAAGACTAGGGGTACGACTATAAAGAAAGAAAGTAAAAGGATACGTCCTCCGTGAATTCGAACATGACTCGAATTTATCATCGATACATGTAGTTAGTCCGAGATCCTGCGTTTTAAAAGTGTGGCATAGTAGACAGGGCTATGTGGCGCTTACCAGTTGGCTTCCTGGCCTTGGCAAGGATCAACTCGTTCTGTGTCATGCCAGTGATACATGGTGACTGGGAGCTACGTAGTCTGAGGGGGGCGTTTTACAAAGCCGCAGTGTTGTCACCAAACAAGCGTGGCGGGTAGATCCAATCCCGATCATCACTTATAATCAATCAAAACGAGTGATATATGATGTCTACGGATAAATCGCTAACCACAATTACAGCATATACCAGTTACAATCTGTCCGAGGCTGATGCTCTACGCGGTTACATTGTGCCAGCTGAAAGATGCGTCCATGGGAGTCCAATCACCCTAAACTACACGCATACGGTTGATGTGTACATGCATGCGATTTCATTCAAATTCACGGGGCGTTCTTTCTATCGAGGAGCCTACATCCCAGTATCCAGGACTATTGGTAAGATGGAAAGACTTCAGTATCGATTTTTTTCGATAGTGAGTGGTCTACCAAACCTATTTCTTGTCAACTGTGTATTTGCCCAACCAGCAAAACACACCAAAAATCGAGATTTTCAACAACTTATAAAAGGTCCCGTGCTTATACCAAAATATCAACGACCAAGTATGGTATAACTTTGACAAGGGAGGTTCATGCTCCAAATTCTTGGCCTAATTAAGACATTCGTAAAATGCAGTAAACGGACCTTTTTAGACACAGTTCACCTTCAGAATTTTTTCTTTGTAGATATGGCCTAAAAGCGACCTATAGAGTCTTACAGGTGCCTAGATAGAAGATGCATGATTTCAAGGGAGATGGGAAAGCTCTCAGGATTCTGCGTGCGTTTTGATGGCTGCGCAAATACATATTTGGTATGCGAGTACCGGTCTTGATATCAGTGGTCCTAGAGTTGAAATATGTTAGAGATGATAACTGATGCTATTAGTCAGTACTATTTAGCTCGATCTCATACCAGAAACAAGATTTAAGCTTTGTTTATATACTTTGTGTGGACAATCTGAAGTTTGGAATATTACATGTACTCAAGGCAGCGTTAAACAAAAGTTCTCACCACAGGTCAGCTACATACGTAAGACAGCAAATCCTCCGATATAACTAATGAAGTACATCTTCCAGTTTATAGGAGTAGTTACAAACATCTGTCTTTTCTTCTTCTTCCTCCCCGCTTGATTTATTAATTGCATGCAGGCTTTCGTCTATGACAAACACTTACAAATGCCAGGTTGATGCGTTCAACGTCTGAGCGAGAAACTTCTGCTGACTTTCATCTAATAACGAGACAAATGTTTTCTTTCTTTCTGTGAGCAGTAGTATACGTGTATGTATATAATATAAAATTCAATGCAGAAACTCAAAAAGATGGTTATACAGGATTGATATAATCAATCCGGTTGAAGGTGTGCTGTCACCTGCAACATATGTGTGGCAAGGCAACACAGGCCTCGTAAAAGCGTGAGTGGTCTAAAACCGTTGGGGGTATATCAGGTCTCCATAGTATAAACAAAAGTTAATCCGACTGCGCAGCAAGGGTTAATCCCATGAGCCTCACAAAAATCACCTCGAACTATATTCAACTACTTAGGCATATAGGCCTGGTATTCAAGACCCCAATTTTTCTTCTCTATATTATATATATGTAGAAATTAGTGGAGAATATATTCTAGGAGATCGGATTTTTCATGGGGACATGCAGTATAGCCACAGAATTGATCTAGCTATGCCATACGACTTAAGCTTTAGTATGACTGGTACAGCTAAGCTTAGCTAGAAGCGCCTCTAGTTATTTTTGCATACCTCAACCACTTTGGCGGATAGGTGCATCAATTTGAATTCTTATTGGCAAAAATCGACTTCTAGCTTGAAGGAAGCGGTGGTTTAAGGTCTTTACTTGAGGCTCTTCCTTATTTTCTTGCTTCTACCCAAATGGACATACTCACTCACCATAGCTATATGTGTTTTGGGCTATGCTGGAATTAACATAAGCTCCTGCTTGGGCCTGCCTTCAGCCGGATATGATTTACCTCGGCACCATAGCACGTCCTCGGGCCACTTAAGTCCTTCGTTAGCGATTGGATATATGCATGTATATATACTAATGTGAAAATGTAGAGAATTATTTCATAAAATCATTCCTGTATCTCTTACGCTGGAAAGAACTCTTCACCAATGATCATCCACCTCATCAGAGCTGGAGGTGTTTGAGTGAGTGACCGAAGCATTTTCCGAACACCTATGCCAAACTGTTGAAATATGGTTTCCGAGCCTAGGATTAAGGTGTGGTTGTTACTTATGAATCACTATATGTCACTAAATTGAAGGAAAGGAAGAAAGAAAAAACTATATGTCACTATGTTGTATTAAATCAACAAACATACAATATGTCACTATGGTGTCAATATAGTCTCGGAAATGAGGGTAAAGTTACTACCGTGGGGCTACGATACTGAGTCAAGAATACTGGTTTAAACCAGCATAGCAAGTATAATACCATATCGATACCGTATCAATACCGTATTCTTACAGCACCACTAGCGTATTGACCGGAATACGGTACCCATTTCCGGTACTGTAGTAGATGGGTCAATAGTTGAAATCCAGTATATCGAGCTATACAGGTGCAAGGATATATGCACTTATTTATATTGTAGTCCTGTTGTCTCTAAACAGATCTTTAGTCCGTATTTCGGCTGATAGTGAGAGTGCGGGTGACATACTGTGAACCAGAATTATAACTATGTAGTTAAACAGTTAAACATGACGTATGGCATACACCATCGCAATGTCAACAATCAATCTCATCTCAACTAAGTACATAATATCTCATAATAGTTAGATCTGAACTCGTCTCTTCCTGCTCTGTTTATCGATAAAAGAAAAAGAGAAAAAAAGACTGCAACCGTTTATTGTGATCCGTTCCTTTAAACAGAAGAAGAGGTGAAAGGTAAAAGGGAAGCAAGAACCTAGTTAAAAGTAAAAATAAGAGATAAAATAGAACCCGAAAAGAAAAAAAGAGATAAAGAAGACCCCTGCCCCACCCAGTACCAGGCCAAACCTGTATCAAGATCAAAGCAATTCCAAACAATAAAACCTACAGAAAATGAAATGACAGACGGGGAAGGAGGAAGCCCATGGAACAAGATAGTTGGCTCTTAGTGCAACCGACCTAGGCTGCTGCAATATCCCTTCCTAACGTCCCACCCGGAAAATACTGCAACGACAAGCTACGCCACCATGAAACCCAGCACGAAATACAAGATAGACAAGATAGACCAGAACCGTTGCATCATAATTCCCATTTTCTCTAACAAAAAAAGGAAGGAAGAATAAGAAAAAGGAAAATAGAAAAAGAAGATTTCATTGTACATTTCAATTTACTGCGACGCACACTGGACTCTCTCACCACCTGGGTGACCATCGTCCTCTTCGTCCATACCTTGCGCAGAAGCTTGCACACGTGCTTGCTGGCTTTGGTCAACCTCCTCCAAGGCAACATCGTCTACCATGGCATCTGGTGGGATTTCAGGCAGATTTCTTGGTGGCAAGATAGCTTCAAGAAGAGCAATTTGCTCAGGGGTGTTAAAGTGGTCTGGAGGGAATTTGACATCGAATTGGACGTAAAGGTTACCATGATCGTGATGACGGTATGAGGGCATGCCTTGACCGCGTACCACTTTGACAGAACCTGGCGGGTGGATTAGTTATCCGAAATACTGGTATTTTAGGATATATTGAGCTTACCTGGACTAATGACTTCACCAGGAGCGATGGATACTGTCAACCAACGCTCGTCAAGATGTTCAACGGCGATAGAGCCGCCAGCCAAGGCAGTGAGTAGGTCGATTTCAGCGTGATAGTAGAGATCATCTCCTTTCCTTTGGAACCTTGCGTGAGGCTTTTGCTCGATGACAAAGATGACATCTCCGGGAATGATATCTGGGCCTTGATCTCCTTCTCCGTTGAAGGTAATCTTTTGACCATCTTGCATACCCTTATCAACGTGTACGTGGAGAACCTTGCGCTCGGTAATAGTCTTCTTTCCGTGACAACCCTTGCACTTATCCTTCTCCTTGATGAGCTCTCCGTCACCGTTACAGTCCGGGCAAACAGTCTGGAACCTCTGGATCATTGGTCCCATCTGGCGCATCATAGTCTTCATACCCTGACCATTGCAACCGGTACACTTCTTGACTGCGCCTTCCTTTCCGCCGCGACCATCACACTTGGAGCACAAGACGCTTTTTTGCAATGCGAGCTTGGAGACCTTACCCTTGTAAAGATCTTCAAGAGATACCTTGTGGACGTGAACGATATCCCGGCTCTGTTCGACATTAGTCTTGCCTATTTTGCAATATATAGATCCCGAAATCACTCGGGAAATAGGAAAAGCTACTCACCCTCTTAGGGCCCTGCTGCTGCATTCCGCCGCCGAACATACCGCCCATACCACCACCCATGCCACCGAAAAACTGAGAGAACAAATCCTCAGCAGACATTCCACCTCCCATCCCACCATCACCAGACAAGCCCTCCTCGCCATATTGGTCGTAGACGCCTCGCTTCTGGGGATCGGACAAAATTTCGTAACTATTACAGTTTGTTGTCAGCCCCAAAAAATATTCACCCGGAGCAAAAGTAAAAAAATAAAAGGACTAGCTTACGCATGACCGATTTCTTTGAATTTTTCAGCTGCCTCAGGATTGTGCGCGTTTTTATCTACAACGTTGTAACAGTTAGTTCTCCTATATTTCGTAAAGAAGTCAAGAAAGGAAAAGAAGCAAGAGGAAAAAAGAAGTCGTTGGTATGTCTTTTCATTTCTTTTCTCTTCTCTTCTTCTCTTCTCTATAGTCGAGTCGTGCTACCATGGGGAGTGGGGGTGGAAGATGCGTTATCGCGTACCAGGATGATATTTCTAAAACAATCATGTACCACATTAGTATCCGGGTAAACAAGCCTTGAGAGGTCTCGGGGTCACATGATACGAGAGGCCTGAGCCCTCAGGAATATAAGGAGAAAACTTACCATAGCAAGCTTTCGGTAAGCTTTCTTGATTTCGGTTTCTGTTGAAGAGGGCTCGATCTCGAGGACCTTGTAGAGTCGGTTCTTCTCTGCCTTTTGCGACATGGTGTGTGGTTGTTACGAGATTAAGATAAAAAAAAGTATGTATGGTATTGAAGCCGCTCGGTTGAGAACTATCTCTCGATTCCGGTGTGCGTCAAGTATATGATAACGTCTTTTTGTTGGGGATAGAAGGTTCTATCGATAGGAGTAGCGCGGGGGAGGGGTGAATTGAGTGGTGGGGAGGTTGGCTCAGATGTACCGTACGTTGTTGTTGTCGCGAAGAAGCAGACAGAGGTGAGGGGTGCTGAAACGAAGCTTGGGAAGACAAATGGGGGGGTTAAGAGAAGCAGAGAAGAGAGAGGGGAGAGGTGTCCTTCCTATGTATGCAGAGAAGTGAAAGAAAAAATAAGTGGGCCCTTGACTTTCTCTTCCCTCTTGACTTGAGGCTTTGGGGCGGGTGGAAAAGAAGTGCAGCCGGCACAGTGCCGAAAGAGGTTAGTGTGCTACCCAAGACTTTCCATCGCTTTCCAAAGTCCTCCAGTCGTTCTTTGCTGTTCCATCAGCCTCATCAACAATCATTCTGTCGATTGTTTTCTCTGTCATCTTTTGGCCTTTTGATAATAAGCAGCTCCGAATAGCTCCCAAATGCGTTATATGTGACACTATGTATTCTATGTTAGATCACATAGTATACCTGTAGCTCCAGTACCTTCCTGTATTTACGTGTATATATGTACATATCTTTATTTATATTTCTAATTTTTTACATGTGTCATCCTCCCCGCACTTCAGGTTTGATGTGAGAGAATTTTCTGGGTCGTTTGTTCATCTGCTCCGCGCTCCCAATTTCTAGTATCGTGTGTAGCTCCCTTTGCATGATTCACATCGTTGTCTCTCGCCCTGGGCACATCTGATAAGCCATATAACCAAGATCTGAGACAACTATATCGGCACTGATAACGGGACTCTTTAACCGATGCTGACGACGGCAATCTTCAACAAAATGCCCTACAAACTTTTGAAAACCGACCTCCAATGCTCCAATGAAATAACTACTTAGCGATCCAATCTTTATGTTCCTCCCCTTTTTTTCTCGCTCCCTCCCTCATTCTCATAATCCACCGGCAAACGCAAAGGGATCTCGACTCTGGACCCTGCAGATGGGAGTGGTGTCAAGAATTTGCCACAATTGGCAACCCTGATTTAAAACCTTGCGGATCGCTTACCAGCTGGTGTGTCTACCCGACCCACTCAGGGTAAAAATCTGCAAGACACTGGGCCGGGGCCGATGATGGCGATGATGATCTACAGCTTGTGGTAAGATTATTGTAGAAACATGGGGGGAATCCTATTGGCTTGACCAGCCACACAAACCCTGTTTTTAGACCCCTGTTTCTACAATAATTTTACCTCTCGCTGTAGTGTGTCGACCAGGTATCCAACTACGAGTGATAGTGAGTGACGGAGATGGGTTTGGGCTACTGATATACATCGGGTTAGAAATTACTGTCTCATGGTGTTAGGATAAATGTGATAGTTTGTCCTACTGTGAAGGCTGCGATGGGGAAATGCCTAGTAAATATGCTCCACAGCCTACTTGCACAGTCATTTGGTCAGGCATGGATCCATGTATCACGGTCTAACCGATAGGTCTAGGTAGCACTGTTGAGATATGTACGTAGGCAACCAACCAAGGCTGACGCTACTCGGAGGGCTATTACCAAGTATCGAAATAACCTGACTACATACATGTATAGACTACATGTATGTAGGCTAACCTCCGAGTGATCATTGATGAAGAGCTGAAGCTTCTATCTCCATTTATAAGCGATTAGAGTATTGAGAGGCGATACTGCTGCGGAATTTGAATATTTTGATCCTGTTGCAGTGTATCAACCCTTATTTGAACTCAAATATGTACATCCTATAGGACACGGCGGGTCGCCAACAGTAGGGGAATTTTGCAGATATGAAGATGGGCTTTGAAGTGGTACCTGTCAGAATTCTTGTCTCCTGAGAGTGAAGTATGATTGCCCTTGGCCTAATGGAAGAGGCCTCAATGGAACTAATATGCCCAGGCTGTGTAGGTGCATGTATGTACATACAGTGGAGTCCCGATTGTAGCAATCCCGATAATAGCATACCCTCGATAGTAGCATATAGTTGGGCAAACCCAAACGAGTCGGTACGGGCAAAGTTGCTCTCGATACAAGTATATCCCCGATAGTGGCACGCGAAATCCGTTCCCGGTCATATGCTACTATCGAGACTCCACTATATGTATCGACTAAATTGGCACCTTCTACATGGGCCTTTACTTACTTCACCAATTTCTAAACACTTAAATGGATTCAGGACAAAGAGCCGGCCCCATCATCAGCACGGGCTACTCTGAGGATTGTTGAACTATGAGTACCAGAGGGAATATTTTCTAGTAGAAGGTTGTCCCGAAAATAGCTCGAGAATCTAACCTTTCGGCGGTCATAGGATTGAGCAGGGTTTCTACCTGCACCCTCTAGATCTTCATTGTGATCTATCTACTCCAGTTCAAGCTTTACAATAAGCTAGAATCGCGTATCCTTATCAATTCATCATCTAGTCGTGAATCGGACGTGAGTTAGGATCTGTTCCATCGGGCGCGGTATTCAATACTGTGGTGTAAGCGGTTTGGTAGTATTTAATTCCATAGGAAGCCAGAGTATTGACGTAGTACTGGACTGTTCAATCAGGCTAATAACCTATACGAATAGCCTTTCGTTATTATCGCTAGAGTTGGGTAAGCAAGGGGTTAGGATACAAGTGTTGCGAATGAAGGTGTGTGGAGGCGCCGGCGGTTATTAATACCATGGTATTTTCACAGAGGTTTTTGGTTGGCCGAACACCCAAATACCATGATAATATAGGCCCATTACCATATTAGTATTTATGGTCGATCGAACAGACCTTGAGTGATATCGAAACAGGCACGATCTGCCGAGGATAACGGCATGCTCGATGTAATTGAACGAAGAGATGTCCTCTAAATAGCGTTAGTAAATGGCCCCTCTGTGTAGAACTACTATCTTCTGAATATCGAATAATATATAACAGAGCATAAGAAGCTGGTTGTAAAATAGGCCTTCCAGTGGGCTCTGGGCTCTCTCAAGCTTCGTATCCAATACTAGAACTTGTGAAATTTTCCACGCCCCTCAATTCGTTGCTTCATACGCCACCATAGACTACGGTCTGCATGCGAGTATGAATTAAACAAAAAAAAATAATCTGTTGCTTGATATAAAGCTCGTCTTAGTCCGTAACTGCAGAAGTTGCCCGTCATTCTTGTTACCTGCCATGGAAGCCTCGTAGAGCAGCCGGATATGTTCGCCCTTCTGAGGTTTGCTTGCGCCCAGAATTCTGTCCCAGTTCGAACTCCAAGTGGAGGCGTCAGTTCTAATAGTTCTGTCTGCCATATCGGATGAGAATTCTGAGGTAAGGTTAGAGAAGCGATTCACCGGGAGCACGAGTCAAACCCTTCCTCTACCATACTGATGTGGGATGTATTTGTTTGATTCGCTGATTTTGACATTCCAAGGTGAAGTATTGAGGCTTGGTGATCGTGATGTGGACCCAACAGCTCAGCGGCGGATACAATGCAGTCCGGATTTAATGAGTTGAACAAAAACAAAAAAAATGCAGTCCGGATTAAACCGAGTGACAGTGTATGAATACACGAGCCGGCCTCATAGCATCCGAAAATCCCCTCGCGCATATGTGTTCATCCTGCTGTAGGCTGTGAGATAAACCCCCTAAATATTATGTGAAACTTGCCCTTTGGTTATCAGGGATATAGCTGGTAGAAATGTCCGAGTGACATATCATGATACACAAAACCTCATAGTTATATGTCACCAGTGGTACAGATAGGTGTTAGACCTGTTCCAGATGTGTCCACCCTATTTCACAGCCTATATCTACGTGTAATCAACTAGAAGATCATGGTCTTCCCAGCCTGCACTCACATCAGTCAGTCAAGTTAATTCTTTTTATTATTATTCATTTTTAAGGCCAAGACAGGAACAGCACTCTGTTCAACTTTCAGTAGTTTACACTTTAAGACTCGAAAGAGAGACAACAAGAAATGGATTGGAAATCAACATGAGGAGGGAAAAAACGCCATTTAAATGTAAACCACATCCAGATCAGATATTATGCAATACATACCACCACTGACACCACCGTCACAAGTAGTGGATAAGTGAATCGGGGAGCGCAGATAGTGAGCTTAGCCATACCATCTCTCGAGTGGTATGCAGGATAATGAGAGATAGGGAAAAAGGAACAGGGAGTGAGATAGAAGACAGAAGAGATAAATGGACAGTAGAAAAAGTAAGCAATCACAGTGAAAAAGATAAAGAGACGCTAACACCAATACCAAACCAATAAAATAGCAAAACCGGCCCCCGATCCTTCTCACCAACCAACCCACCGATCCACCCAATACAGAGCCAGTTAATCAGTCCGAACATCACAGAACCCAAACTACAAACCGATCATCTATAAACCATGTCAAGCAAAAGTCATCGTCATCTCGCCCTCTCCACTTCCCGCAAACTCATCCTCCTCGTCGTCTGCCCACACGTTCCGGCCTTCCATGCCCATACTGGCGCCGAAACCCACCGCTGCGCCGGCACCCGCTCCTGCAGCAGCCCCTGCAGCAGCATAGCTTGGTGTTGTGTACATGGACGTGCTCCGCTGCGGAGGTCTGTACCCACCTGCACTCCTGCTACTTTGTCCAAGCCCAAGATTACCGTACCCCCCAGAGTTCGTCCTAGGAGGCGGTTGATACCCGCCTGTGTCAAATGTCATAGTTGCCTCCTCCTCACCAGGCTTCCTTCGACGGTTTCCAAACTCGTCTTCGCTGTCGCTATCGTAGCCGAATCCATTATGTTGCGTGTTGCTGCCATAGCTCTTATACCCAGCACTAGCGGGCGAACGATGATCCCCAAAACTCTTTGAGTGACGCAGATTCGCCGTGGGAGCACCTAGCATCCCCGAGCTGGTTTTGAGCGTTGGAAGTGTACTATTCAGCTCTTTGACTGACAGCTCCTCACGCCCTGACCGTGCCAATTCTGCGCGGATGGCGTCGACATCGAAAAGAACATCTGCGTTGGGGTCCTGCTCCTCCTCTTTTTTCTTTTTTGCGGCCGCCTCTTTGGCGGCGGTGACGGAGGGGTCTTCGTAGGTTTCCCATTCCTTCTTCTTTGCGGCTTCTTTACCGCGGCCAAAGAAGGTAAACCGCTTCTTCTTGTCGAGCTCCTTCCGTGCCTCGTCTAGCTCACTGATTAATTCGCGTTGACGTTCCCGATGACGGTCTGGATCTGGGTCTTCAATCTCCGTGAACTCATCTGAGAGCACAATGAAGCCAACTTTCCGGAGAAGCTTCGGTATCGCAGTGCGATATGCCATATGTCCGTCGACGAGGTCCGTGACGTCTACATTCTCTACGCCGGTAATACCTTCTACTGGCGCAAGGCCGGCCACACGTAGGATTCCTCCTGATGTCGCACGGAAGAGATAGCCCAGAATCCAGTCATTTCTAGCGTAGCCATTAACATATCGGCCCGCGACGACAGAGACGGCCTTGGAATATTCGTCCTTCTTGACGACGAGGGGGGAGCCGAAAATATATACGTTCTGGACAAGGCCAAAAGCGCGGCGACGCTGGAGCTCCTTGAGACAAGAGAAAATAACACGGGCACCGAGAGAGTAGCCAACGAGTGTTACGGGGCGTACACCGAGATTACGGTTGATGAGTGAATCGGCGAGAATGAGGCCTGCGGCATTAGCACGGTCAAGGGAGACAGACCAGGGGTTGTCGAGGAGGTAAGAGAGCTTTGTGAGGACGACTGGAAGTTGGAGAGAGGCCATGAGTGCAACGAGGATAGTAGAGCCAAGAATTTGTTGGAGAGATTGTGTTAGAACCTACTAAAGTTAGCCAGGAGGGAGCGGATGAGACGGGTGGTTTATACCTCTGTGGCGAGGATATTGATAGTCTTCCCCATGGAGGTCAACATCTCGGGTTCCCAATGGACAGAGAAAAGATCCCCCATAATTGGGTCTATCGTTGAGTAGGGCAATCGCACATCGTCGACCTTTCCGCTCATCCAACTACCCTCTTGTCAGCTCTATCGCTTCCTCGCCGGGTCACAAAAACTCACCCTGAGACGGTAATGATCAAATTGACACGTTTTGCATTATGCAGCGGTCTGTACTCAAAAGTCGTCACACTCTTCGTCCTATTATAACTAGCCTTTCCGCCAATTGCCGCACCTGACGCAACCATCGTACTCGCAATCATGGCCGTACCCCCGGCCCCGGCCAAGAATGTGCCCGTCCCTGCGACTCCGATCGTTGTGAACCCGGCAGCCAAACCTGCGCCGATAACTGGCGCCAGCAACCCACCACTCAACCCAATTACCAAGCCTCCTCCGATAGTCGCGAGACCCATCATCATGTATCGCATGTTCCTGGCGCGCTTCATCCGCGTATCCATGTGCTCTTGCTCGCTCCAGTTCTGCTCAGTGGATTCTTGGATCTCGAGAGCGTCTGTTACACGCTTCTCGAAGCGGCAGATATCGAGCCAGGGAACACCGAGCATGTTGCCAACACGCTCAAGGAGGACGCGGGAACGTGCATCGTAAACGCTATCGGCGATGAGAACTAGGAACAGATCGCAGAGGACTGTCCAGCGGATGTCGATATCGAGAGTCTGGGAGTTCAGCTGTGAGGGGTCCTGGACGGACGGAAGCTCTTTCTCTGAGTATGGAGGTGGGATTGAGCTTGAAAGATCGCCACTGTCCGATAGCACAGACTGCCGCGGTGAAGTCGGTGTCGTTGCCGCAGCAGCAGCCATTGGATTAGAGACCCGGGAGTTCTTGAGAAGGGTAGGTGTAAGATCACTCGGAAGCACACCGTGCTCCGCAAGTTGTTCAATCATAATCTGCTCTGTTGTATGCCGTCAGCACCAATAATCCTATGTATCGGTCACCCAACAACTCACCAGCAGGAGATATATCCATGTGCATATACAACCTCACCATCATCTTCTGGCTCCACATCTTCATACTCTCTCTGGCCGCGTTGAGCTCCTTCTTGACGTTCTTTCCCTTACTCCCCTCGAGCTTCGCTACCTCCGCCGTCATCTCCTCTACTGCCAGCTTACACACCCCAACATAGGCGATCCTCTGCCCCTCCGTCAGCAACTCCTTTGTCGCCTGCATCTGACTGAGCGGATTGCGCGACGCTTCATCGTCCTCTGTCCCCTCCTTGAACAGATAGCTCGTATTCTCGTCCATGCTTGTCACACTCTGGTTGTCCTCATCGTCATACACACGCGTGTAGCCCTTCGCGGCACCGCCCTTGATGTCCTCGTCATCCGAGTCGACCGCAGCTTTCGCAATCAGACGCCCATCGTCGTCGTATAGATCTTGGGACGCAAAGGCCGGCATCTCCTGCCACTCAATGTCCTCCTCTACCGGCACGGGCTTATGGTCGGCGTCTTCAGCGCGACGGACGATTTGCTGGTGGGACCATTCGGAGACGGGGCCGCCAGTACCAATGGTGGATGTTGGGTCCGACGGGTCCTCTGAGAACATCTTTTTCTCGTTCCATTTCTTGTCTGAAGCGGAGATCTCGCTGAGGGGTGGTGGAGGCGGGGGTGGCGGAGGCGGGGGTGGAGGTGGAGGTGGAGGTGGAGATGTGGAGATCGGAGCGCTGGTTTGTGTGGTAGGCTTCGTTTGAGCGGGCTGGGGAGCGGGAGCGGGAACGGTAGTCCGACGTATCCGGAGACCAAACTCGTCATATTCGTCTTTGTCCATGGCTATAGGAAGGTGGGTCTGGAGAGCAGACAGGTCCTCCTCACCTCCACTTTAACTTGTGGTCTGTGCTAGATTTGGGTATTAGACTGGCTGACTGTTGAAGGAGCTGTAAATAGCTCCCAGGGATGGTGGGTGGGCTTACGGCTTGCGTGGCCTTTTTTGGGGAGTGTTATTTGAATTGCAGGAGTAATCAGGAGTAGCAAGCAAGAGGAGAGATGATGTGATGATGATGATGACGATGATCAGTGTCTGTTCTCTCTCTCTCTCTCCCTCCTCTCTCTATCGTCTTGTCGTCCTCAAGGGCTCAGGGGCTGTTTGTGCACATTGAAAGGAACGAAAGGGTCATCACACGGAACACAGACAGAAACACGGACAATCACAAACGCTCTCACACAGCTTAACTTCGCTTCGGGGAATTCAAGGGGTGGGGAGATAATTACACAACGGCCGGCCCGGCAGAGTAATAATGGGAGGGGTGGTTTAGGGCGATGTAGGGTTGTGGATGGGAGACAGTGTCGGTAAGTGGCTTGGCGGAGAGGAAAGGAGCTGTGACAGGGAGGGAGGGAAGAGATGGATGGGCTGCATGTGGGGGAGGAGAGCCGCAACCCACCCTGACAGAACCGGCACTTGCTGACTGAGAGAGAGACAGACAACCTGGGAATGGGGGCACGGGCTCTTGGGTGCGGAACGTGGGAATGGCAACTGAGACTGAGACTAACTGATTTGACTTGAATCAGTCGTGTTGGCAGATGGGCCACATGGTGAGTTGGATGCACGAACACACTTCAGAGTGCGTGATGATCCTGAGGGTACGGAGAATTTTTTTGTAGGACATCATGGAAAGCTTCCCCAAACCACAATTGGACAAGTTCTAGGGATTAAAAGTGTTTTGTTCCATTATATTCCTACTCGCACTAATGACCATCATATAAAGGCTAATACAAATATGTGAAAAGCGGGATCGGAGCTCAGGTAAGTGTGGAGGGTCCAGTCCTGTTAAAGATATGTATGTGCGGGGAGCTTGAGTGCCTACTCATGAGTATTTCGAATTGTATGTAGTAGTGCTTAGGGAAAGTATCTACATACGTAGATACATGTAGTTACCTAGACATTACACGGGTGAAACCTCAATTCATGGGAGCTTGCCTTTATGGAAGCTCGAATATCAAAATACGTACATGAGTATCACAAAGGAAAGAAAAAAAATCTCTACTCGAGTCAGTACGTACCCATCCTAAAAAAAAAAAAAAGATATACCAAAGGCAAATATCCAAGATATATTCGCCTATGCCCGCCCCATCCAGGTATCTATCCGCAAGCACAACATCGAGGATTGATAAAACCAGCATATGCTAAATGTTCGAAGGAGCCGTGGATAAAGGGAATCCAACCACTGGTCTGGTGTCTACCCATCTACTCACTCATCCATCCCTCCCGACGGCGATCCAGCATCACCAGTGGTCATCGTCATCATGTAGGGTCCTCCCCTTAGATAGGTGGTGGAAAGATAACGGAAGCCCGTTTCTCACCTTCCTTTCTTCTGCCCTGTCTTGTCTGCCTGCCTGCGCTGTCTGCCTATTGATGATGGACGATATGATAACGGTCTAGGTATGCTAGCTACATAGCTAGTATCCTATCTAATAGCACTTGCTTCCTTGGAGCGGGTAATTACCAAACTAAATCTCCCCTCCGTTGGTGCGCGCGGCCCAAAAGTAAAAATAAAATCCAGATCTTGACGGCGAAAGAGCGATTAAAAGTTGCTCTACTCCCACTTAGCGGGTATGTAGATAGAAGTAGAACAGGTATCGTGGAGCCATCCATCAGATGCGCTTGCTGGGGGGGGGGGGATTGTGACCGACCGTAAAAACCGATCGGAGGCTGATCTGATGTGTGGATGGGTTGCTTGCCAAGATGGGTGTGTGGTGGTGGGTGTGTGGGTGGTGTAGTGGTGGTGGTGGTGGTGGTGGTGGTGGTGGTGGTGGTGGTGGGTGGTGGGTGTGGTCTAGGTCTGATCTGCGGGTTTGCAGGGTCCGTGGATTGGGGAGGATGTACCGTGTGAGGAGTTGTGATGGAGGATGTAGGGTGAAGAGAAGGAGAGAGGAGGAAAACATTCGAATAGAATGGGAGGTAGGGTCATTACTCTAGGTAGACGATCACCAGGGAATGGAAGCGAAAGGGAAGGGAGGGAGGAACCTGTCTGCCTCTATCTATCTATCTGTCTCTCCCCTCCCTCTCTCCCGTTACTCTGGATCAACATCAACATCAATAACTAGATACAATTGCAATTGCACATGTACCCTGCCTAATCCACCTGTCTGTCTGTCTGTACCTCCAACCCTGAATCCCCAATGTCAATTGTCAGTCCATCCAATCCATCCAACAATCATCATTCATTCTCAGTTGGCATGAATAGGGAAGCACTCCGCTCGCCAATCTCCACCCCCCACCGTCCGGCTATTGGACGTCAATCACGCTTCTTCTTTTTTTATTTTTTCTTATTGAGAGGGGGTGGAGCTGGCGAAAAATGTTACTCCAATGGAATGAACTCTCTTTGTTCAATGAGATTGCTGCCGGTGCCATGGTTGTTTCTTATTCCCCCCCCCCCTTCCCCCCCTCTTGCTGGCTTTTAACTTCTTTGCTTGCTCTTACACTTCGTAAAACTTGCAACTCTTTTAGGGCACTGAAAGAAAGGTCGGTACTTTTTTTTCTTGCTCTGGCTGGTTAATTCGGCTCGTGTGATCTGATACACGCACTGTCTCACGGCTCAATCCACAATTTAGCGACGACCCGCCAGAGAAAAGATACCCACCAGACTCAGACCCATAAGCTAATTTACTTTACACGGTTCCACAAGACATAGCTTCATTCTGCTACTACTACTGCTCATCATAGCTCCACTTTTTCACAAACCAGAAAAACCAGCCACACGCGCTACTGCATTTTTTTCCCCACAGGACACTCATAACTTCCTCCTCACGCCCTTCAGTTCGAGGTCGAAGCAGAATCAACAGACCAGATCAGTACTGTAAGCATTTGAAGAACAGTGCAGAAGCAGCACAATGTCACGCCGCCAGCGATACTCACGGCCAACGCCGCTAACGGTGCAGGAAAAAGAGGAGGAGGAGGAGCCCTATACACTGCCGGCAACGGTCTATTCTCCCGAGTTCGACGAGGTTGAGGAGCAACAGCAGATCCGGGTGGGGAGCCCGACGGACATTTCGGGCCTGTTTGACGACGATAGTGATACGAGTGATAGCAGTAGTGCGGTGAGCTCGAGGGCGGAGAGCTTGGTGGACAATGAACGGGTTGTGTTTGTGGGAAGGCAGAAGATGAGGGAGAGTCTGAGGAGGTTGAGTGTGGAGAGGGATAGGCGGAGTGCGAGGAACAGTCGGGACAGCAGGGACAGTACAAAGACGCCGAGTACGCCAGTTACACCTATAGTAGGTTCTAGATCCTAACTGCTACCTATTGTAGCTGGAGGTCAATTATCGTGAGGCAATGCTGATTTTTCTTTGTGCAGTCACCATACCCACCATCAACGAGCTTCCGCCCACCGTCGACCTCAAAACGTGATTCTCCGAAACGTGACTCCTCAAAACGTGATTCCACATCGTCTTCCTCGTCCTCTTCGTCCTCTTCGTCTTCATCTTCTGAGGACTCCCGCCGTCCACGGCCTCCGGTGAAGCAGAACTATTCCACCCACTCTGTGCAGTCCGGCGGAGGCAAAGCCAACGCAATCCTCGGCATCGGTATCGGCCACCCTCCAATTGCCAGCTCCCGCGTATCCACTCCAATAAACAAAGACCCAATCATTGACAACTGGGATGTCTCCGATAACGAGGCTCCTGCGAAGTCCATCTCTCTCAAGCCCTGGGGTCCCCTTGCCGTCAGCGCAAAAAAGGTACCAAGCATCGGCAGTATCAGGAGCATCGACCGCGCCAGACCAGCACGTAGCAGCAGCTCCTCGAGCGGCCGCTTTACAAAACCCAAGATTGAAAATCCGCAGCCAAAGCATGTGATGCGGGCACGGTTCTCGGAGATGCGGGGGTACGATGCCGATATGAAACGGAAAGGAAGCCCGCTCGACAGCGGTGTGGCATTCAAGCTCGTCCACCACCCCATGCACTCGCAGAGCTCAGCAGATATCCGGCTACCGCCGAAGCCACGGCGCTCACATACAATGGGGAAGATGCAGTCAAACGAGGGGAGTGGAACCTCAAGTCGCTCGTCGTCAACATCGTCTATCCGATTGCCGAAACGCTCACCGTCTGCACCGATTGGGCCGAGGACATCTGCGCAGAGTTTCGAGCTGACGGAGCTCCCGGTAGTGTTCAGCGCGCTGCCACTCGAGGGGACAGACGCCTACAATATCGTGCCAACGGAGTTTATTGTGCCGGATAGCCGCTCGCCATCGCCGCCGCCGGTGCAGCCGATGCACCCGTCGTGGAACAAGTTCGATGACTCCGTTGCTGCCAGCACAGATGCAGCGCGCAAAGCAGAGCTCAACGCCATGGCGGCGATGATGGACCCGTCGTCGCAGCAGGCAATGTCCTTCCGCAACAAATACCCGATGGACTCGGTCTACTCCGGGAACCTCGAGGTGCCCAGCCCCAACAACCACGCCAACATGGTGCGGCCAAACAGCCGGTGGAGCGACTACTCGGAGGCCGACAGCATCAAGGAGAGCTGGCGCAGCAGCGTTTTCAACCACTTCCACCTCCCGAGCGTCAATAGCGTGCGCAGAAAGTTGGACCTCCGTGTCCCCGTTGCAGCCGCAAAAGAGGGCATCCGCAAAATGGGCACAAAGGAAATTCACGAAATCAAAGAGGAGGACCCCTTCCCGGGGAACGGCAACCGCCCGCGCAGCGGCGAAGCCGGCACCTTCAACCCGGCCCTCAACTCGCACTCCTCCTCCGGCGCTGCCTCACACAGTAGAGGCGGCACAGCTGCGGGGGGTTCGTCGTCATTAAATGGCGGCATCTTCCGTGTAGGCTCCAGGATCGCCTCGGGCCGTTCCGACTCCCTCGTGACGCTCTCCCGCAGCAAGAGCATTCTGCGCCCCGAGTCTGCGCGCATCGAAAAGACATCCATCTCTGCCCCGCAACCACAAGGCACCCCCACGCCAAGCTCGTCACGGCCCGTATCGACCGCCACGAGGCCCCTCTCGACGGCGACGCAGCGTGGCTCGGTGCGCGGGAGACCGGACTCGTCGCCGTTGGCTACGACAGCGACAGCGACGACGACGTTGGAGGTGGGGAGCCCGGGGAGTGGGGATGAGGTGGCGAGCCCCGGGTCGAGAAGGTTTAAGGATGTGTTTGAGAAGTATATGGTGAAGGACCCGAGGAAGAAGGCGGATGAGCGGAGGAGGAATGAGCTCAAGAAGAAGATCACCGTCATTAGCAATGAGCCGGGTAGATTGATTTGAAATTCTTTCTCGTTTCTTTTTTTTTCTTTTTTCTTTTTCTCGTTTCTTTTTTTTTTCCCGGCTTACGGCGGCGTTTTAACCTCTGAGATTTAGCATTCTTTATGGCAGGAGTTTTTTTGTTTTTTTTTTAAGTTTATGATAATGATGGGATATGGGTTGTGCACGTATAGTAGATACGCAGAGAGAGGCAAGGGTTTTTTTTATACTTTTTTATATTTTTCCTCTACACTTCTTCTCTTTTTCTTCTTCTTCTTCTTCTTCTTCCTCTTCTTCTATTTTTACGACTTTCTTTACTGTACTAGTTTCCGTTTAATCCTCCTCCTCTTCCTCCCCTCACCCCCCCTTTTTCTTCTCTCTACTCAACAGCCCTTTTAACGAAGTTTCACGCCAACACTGTATATTTCTACCCTGTGTGTTTTTGGCTTTTTTTCCTTCTTTCCTTCTTTCTTTTTTCTCCTCTTTTCAAAAGACGGGAGGGAGGAGGGAGAGAGAGGGGGGGTGTCTGCCACGCTATATAATAAAACACTTCGTATATTACATACACATACATTCTAGAGTAGAGTACATGTACCTATCTACAATTACATCCAAGTACCTATGTAGGTACAAGATACATATCTACAATTTACACGTAGGTACACTACATGTACCTACATACTCCACCTACATGTTCTACTCTACTCGTACCTACCTACATGCCTACATGCCTACATGCACACCTACATACATCCTACATACACCACGCCATGCACTCGGACCACACTGACACCTAGCACTCATGACTGGCGCCGAAAGCCTCTGCCTCATAGCCTCTCACTCGCAGCGCCTGATTCGGCTCCATGGGCCATGGCTGCAGTCAACGGTCGGTTGCACCACGTCGTCAGGGATCAGTAATCGTCATGTTGCGGCTTCCATATTTAGACTAGTGAGGGCTGGTTGGTTACACGTCATATGAGGTGGACATGTGGTTCCAGAGTTTGGGAGGGGAGGGGGAGGGGCCTTTTGCTTTTCGGGAGGAGCAGGAGGACGGTTGGTGGGAGGGAGAGTCATGGTGTGTCACTCATGTGCCGGACCTGGTGGTGCATCTGATCTAATCTAATCGCCCGCTATGCTGCATACATGTATGTATGTAACGTGGGCCGTTAATTATTAGATTAGATTAGATGAGATACTTGAGCATCAATCAATCTAAATAGATACATCCTGTGCCATGCATTCACATGCAATTACTGTCGTTCATGGGTATTGGGCCCTGGGTGTTGACGGGCAGGCCCAAAGAGAGACAGCCAAGCCAAGTTTTGCGAACGACAGTACTTAGTTCCAGTTTCCCGGTTTTCTTGAGCCGGTGGGCGAATAGGAAGAATTGCCTACCTACATTACCTACAGCGGACAAGACATCGCTGCACGATCGAGTGGAGTGCTGGGGGTGATCGGACATATGATGCGTTAGATGTAAACTCCGTCAACTAAACTAGCTAGCTGTCTAGAGTACGCAAGGAAAGACACTCACATCCTACCTCTTCCTACTGTACTACTCCCCTCCCCCCCCCCCCTTCCTCCGCAATGTCCTCTTCCCCCCTCCTCGACCTCCCCACCGAGCTCCTCCTCAAGATCGCCCGCCACCTGCCCCTCCGCAGCCTCACCCGCCTCGTCTGCGCCAACCACCTCTGCAATGACCTCCTCACCCCGCTCCTCTACGAGCGGCCCATCCGCGGCGACAACGGCTACCTCCCCATGATCTTCTGGGCCACCATGCTCGGAAATACCGCCCTCGTAGCGCGCATCCTCGACCGCAGCGCCGCCGGCACAATAAACATGTACGCCCACCCGGACCCCGGCGAGCGTCTCCCTGACTGCCCGCTCTCCGACCCCCACCTCCGCATGCGCTTCTACCGCTCATGGCTGCTCGCCAAATGCGCCACGCGCTACCACCCCTGCCAGACCCTCCTGCAGTGGGCCGTCTGCTGCCACAGACTCGACATCGTGGAGCTCCTGCTACAGCGCGGCGCCCACACCAACCCCGAGCCGCACCGCTGGTGCGCCGCCCCGCGCGGCAGCGAGCCCGCAGGGACGGCACTCCACTATGCGGTCGAGTACTCAAAGTACCTGGCCGCTTACCCGCCCGAGGAGATTGTGGGCGCCCTGTTGGACCATGGCGCGGACCGGGAGGTGGGCGATGCCGAGGGCGACAACGCGCTGCAGGCGCACCTCAAGTCGCGGCAGCCGTCGGACGTGCTTGTGCGCTGGATGCTTGACCATGGGTATAAAGCGGACGGGGTTGGGAACGACGGGCTCACGCCGCTGTGGACGGCGGTGGATGGCGCGCGGGTGTTTAGCGAGGGCGTGGTGGGACTGCTGGTGGAGCGCGGGGCGGACACGGGGGTGCGGGTGTTCGGCGAGTCGGTTCTGCACCGTGTTGTTGCGAGGCTGGGACAGGAGGCGAGGGCGGGGGGGGCGGCGGGCTGGTGGAGTGCGTTGAGGTACTTCTTGCAGTGTGCGGAGGATGTGAATGTGAGGGATTCGTGCAACCAGTCGCTGCTGCATTGTGCGGTGGCAAAGATACACACGCGCTGTTTACCGGCACTGAGGCTATTGGTGGAGAGCGGCGTGGACCATCGGCTGAAGGACATATTTGGGAGGACGGCGCTGGACCTGGCGGTGGGTGTTGGCGGGAACGATGCAATTGCGTTTCTGCAGGGCCTTTGTGCGCCGGTGCAGAGCATTGAACTTCTTGATTCGAACATGCAGAGCTTGAGTATATCCAGCGGTGGTGAATCAATCTAGTTTTAATTTTAGTTAGCTTGTCAGAGACCGCAGTAATTAATGATAAGGGTTGAATCATGAGACATCACTCGAGGACTGCCTGCCTACATTGGAGTGAGAAGTAGCCTGTGAAATGACTAATCTTTTTCTTTTCTTTTTCTTTTCATAGAAGCAAGTCCACTAGCTGCCTATACACCATTACGGTTTGGATAGGACAGGGTCTCGACAGTGTAGCACCCATCATCGTTTGGGGATCCGGAAGGAGTCACATATCCAATTGCCAATTGAGAAGCAGACAGAGCCATCGGAGGTAGAGAGCAACACCGAGCAAAGTGTTCTACATGACTCGGCAGCTCGACCACTAACGGCACTGCTTGAAGTTCCGTGATTCTTAGCAGTATTCAAACAGTTGGGCAGTAACCCCGGCCCCTTATTGGGCAATGGAGGCTGCTGGCCGAACTGATCCAACCCACAACCTCATAATTGCGCACAACTCCACGCAAGCTAGGCTCTCAAGGACAATCATCTCTCATTTGAAGCACCTACCGATCATGCTATTACTGCGGTGATCTGCGTACGCCGTGGCCAGCCAGCTAGCTGCAGTTCAAGGAGGTGGGTCATGTATCGAATAGATACATGTACTTGTGTCGATGATGATGATGATGATGATGATGATGATGATGATGATGATGATGATGGAAAAAAGAAGAGCTCAGGACGTCGCTCTTCTCAGAATCATAGCTACAGTCTGAAAAGCCACCTATCCTAATGACAACATGCTGTGGGTGGCCCTGCAGCTAGACTAGCCTCTTCTGTTACGATATTGCGTTCAACAGGAACATGCTCGCTCGCTCGCCCATTGGGGCCCACCCGAGAAGTCCTGCCAAGGCTGGCTGTATAGTAGGGGGTTGGATCGGCTCTGTGGATGCCCTGTCGTCCCTGCCCTTCACGTCTGGACGGAGCAGTGGAACAAGCGTCTTGTTAAAATCTCGAGAAGAAAAAAACACAAAGTCTGGGCGTGACTCAGGGTATTTTGTTTGGAGCCTGCGATCGATGTAGCTCAGGCTCGTGTGTGTCGAGCCCCTTGACTCACGGATCGGGGCTCTGCCTATTTAAAGTTTATGGCAAAGGCTTAACTCAACCTCAGCCCTGCAGTAGTCGGGGTGGGGGGGCCAAGCTTAAGGCTGCCGAATCAGTATGCATCGCAAATGCGTGGTGCGCACTCAGCCCGCACAGTACAGACTCTGACGGGAAACGGCCACCCCAGCCTAGAACAGAGGAGATGAGGGCTAGCAACCTTCTGTCATTTTGTATTTTTGCCTTTTGTCGTTTTGTTTTTTTATCGTGAGAATTTTCTCATACACCAAATACATGTATGCAATTCCCCCCCTAAAAAAAAGACCACCACATGCAGGGCTATTCCTCAACGGGCAAACGAAACGCACGAGAACCAACCAACCAACCAATCCAAGCCCAAACTTCAACTCCCCTCCCCCCACACCAGCGCTGTTGTCACGCCCCACCGAGTGACGTTCCATGATTGCAACTGCCCCCCAATGGGTTGCAAGTGCAACTTTCCAACTGCACCTCCCTCCCACATGATAAGAATACGATAGCTACATGTAACCCCCTAATGCCTATCCCTCCTTTCCTCCCTGCCTGCCAGCTCTGGCCCTGCATCAAGAAAAAAAGAAAAAACGCCATGAGGCTTCCGGCAAACTACCACAACTACCACCACCGTCACCGTACAGAGAGCCCCTGCCCCCCTCCGGATCTACCGCGAATTTCACAACAGCCGAAAAAAACAAGGCCCGCTATACCATCATCGCCGGCCCCGATTCCGGACACCCTCCTTCGCACTGGCCGCCGTTCTAGCCCTTGCTGCTTCTGCTGCTGTTACTCGCCCAGCTGCATCAGCTTATGTCCCCCTGCCTACCTACCTACCTGCCTGCCTGCCTGCCTGCCTGCCTGCCCTACCTCCCCCTCCCCACCACCACCAACCTCCGCCGCCTGGATTGAAACTCACCAAACACGATTCTCCCCGCGGGCCTGTCGGAGAGTGTCCTTGTCTTGACAAACATCTGGCGCTCCCTCGCCCTCTGCTTCGCCCTTGGCCTTGCCGTTGTTGCTACGCCCGCTACGAAGCTGCCGTTCCATTTCTCGGTGTCAGCAGTGTAGGTACATATCTTGAACTTTCTACCTGCCTGTTACTTACCCCTCCCCCCCCCCCTCTCCCCCTCCGGTGCTAGCCCGAGACAGGCAGCGACACAAACACAAACAGAGACAGAGAGAGAGAGATAGAGAAGAGAGAGGGGGGGGGGGGGGGGGGGAAAAATACAAGCTCCACAAACACAGCCCTGCAACAACCTTTACGCCCGTAACAGTCGACATCATATCATGCAGCGCAGTGTTCGCAAACCACAAATCAAGGCTCTATATGTGTAATGTATATATATGCCACGCGCGAGGCCTCCTCTACTGGAGCGAGCGAGCGAGCGCTCAAGATTGGGGGAGGCCTTGTATATATATATATATATATAAAGGCCCGCCGTGTGGGGGACCGACTGTGTAACCCCATCGATGCCTAACTTGTAATATGTGTGTGTAGATCCGCCCTTTAACTAGTATTGTGCGACTAGAGTCATCATCACAATCTATTTTACCACCCCTACACTACACTATACTGCACTACACTACACTGCCTGCGCAGTGTTGAGCGGTGATTGCAGTACTACCACACCCTAGGCCTACTATCAACCCAACGGCTACTGATACTGCTACTGCTACTGCTACTGCTTCACTGCTAACAGCTAGCTACACCCATGCTTAGCCTACAGGCGAGTTCGTTATCAGCTTACTTGCTATAAAGCTAGGCTGAAGTGTGTACTACGTACGATATACATGTAGTTACACTGACTGGCCCCCCCTTAATTTACGAGCACCCTCCCCCACCCCCCATCTAGGCGCCTGGGAATCGTCAGCGGTTTCCTGGATTAGTGTTCATTATTTGTTTGGCGGTTTAGGCTATTAAAAACGCTGCACGGTTACGCAGACCAGGTATAGTACACGTATATATCCTATCCTATCCTACTATTGATTGTTGCAACCGTGACCATATATATTTCCAGCCTACTAAGACTATGGGGGGGGGGGGGCTTCCCTATATATGCGTGACCGCGGGCGGCGGCAGCCGCAGCAGGCGTTACCATACTGTACTCTCTTTTGGCGCGACGCACACCAGCCCCCATGGCCCACTGCCGCCCCCACCCCACGTGGATCTGCGATATCCCGTGGCGGGCCGTTACATCTGACTCAGATGGGGGGGAGGGAGGCGGGGGGGATCTCAACCGCTTTTCTTTGTTCCAGAAACCAGGGTTTGGGTTTTTTTTTTTTTTTTTTTTTAGTTTGACATGACGTGATTTTTTTTTTTTTTGCTGTTGTTGATATTTGCCCTCATTTTTTCTCTCTCTCTTTTTTCCTTTTCTCCCGCTCTGCTCGGTCTAAAACGTACAAGGAGTGTTATGTTGTAGTTTTTTTGCTTGCTGTGTGTGCTATAGTAGCTGGGTACATATATAAAAAAAAAAGACAGACAGACAGACCCAGAGACGGAGAAATATATAAAATAAAATAAAAGGAAAAAAAGTAAGAAGAAAAATAGCCCAAATTCTCTTTTTAAAAACCTTTTTGCTCCCCTCCCCCCGCCCGGATGAGCTGTGATCAAATCGCCTCGATATAGAAGTGGTGTATCATGAACGGCGGTGATGGTGGCACCCAAAACAGGTTGTACGATCTAGCTCCTTATACTCCAATAGGTAAAAGACAAAGAAGACTCTTCGCAAGTAAAAGTAGATATCAAGAAGAGGTAATAAACCGAAGAAGTCAAAAAGAAAAAAAGAAGAAGAGAGGAATATAAATTCAGACCTAAAAGAAAAATCAAATTCACAGCAGCTCCATCCAAACAGATCCCATGAAAAGTAGAAAAAAATGCCCCCCCCCCCGGTCCCTTCGCAACCAGTCTCATTTCGAATAAAATTACAGAGGGAAGAATAATAATACGCGCGTCAAAAATTTCGAGGTTGAGAAAAAAACGTGGAAAAACCAAACCATGTTGAATAATAGCGAACCGAGAAAACCCCCGAGAATAGAACATAATAAATAAAAAACACACCCCGTTTATTACTCTCAAAACAAGAATCTAGGATCAAAATCAATGCAAGAGATTTGCCAATGCTGGGCTTCCTGAAGCCCCCGACATGACTCTCTGGGGTGGATGTGGTTGGGGAGGAGGTTCCTGTGGTCTCCCCTGAGATATTACTGGCGGTAACCCTTGCTGCTGTTGGTGCTGCTGATGCTGATGCTGCTGTTGGTGCGGTGGATGCTGCTGCTGCTGCTGTTGATGCTGTTGCTGCTGCTGTTGATGCTGTTGCTGCTGCTGTTGCTGCTGTTGCTGCTGGTGTTGCTGCTGTTGCTGCTGGTGCTGCTGGTGCTGCTGCTGCATCATTGGTACCGGTTGCATGGTGACAGTGACCGCATTCGTACGGCCCATATGAGCCGATACATGTGGCGCATGTGTTACCATATGCTGTAAGGGCATCTGCTGTGGCAAATTCCGTGGAGACATCAAGGAAGGTTGGTGATTTGGAACATGCGGAACATGTTGTGGCTGGAGCGGTTGATGTGCCTGGTGAGGGGTCACATGCGGTTGGTGCGGTGATACATGCTGTGGCTGCCGGGGAGAAACATGTGGTTGGTGGGGCGACATATGCTGGATATGTGGGGAGACATGGCTGGGAGGTGGGGGCGGGGCAGCATGGTGCTGCAGTACAGAGATGTGACTCTGTGCCAAGTGCGGCGATATGTGCGGTGGCGGCTGAAGCGGCGACATATGGGGGTGGGGATGAGGAGACTGGTGGGGTATTGAATGGTGTGGCAAGGAATGGGATTGGGGGCCCGGGTGAGGAATTTGTTGTGGGATCGGTGGCATCTGAGCCATTTGTGGCTGTCCGATTTGAGAAGGCATCCCTGACTGCATATGGACAGGGTGTATAGGGCTTGGTATAGCGCTAACAGGAGGAATAGGCTGCGGCGGAGGCGGGGGAGGCGGCGCGGGTTGCTGTTCGGCCAAAAATACATGTAGAGGAGGTAAAGGCGTGTACCTGCTTTGTTCCTGTTGACCGTTCATCCCTACAAACGGTGATTGACGTTCTGATTCAGGCCTTGACACCTCCTTGCAATGGCATCGATTGCACAAAAGCCCGACAGCGTGGGAACGAGTGTGGGCGACTGGGTGAGTATTGTCGTGCGCAGCAGCATCACCGTTGATCAAAACCCCGTTCGTTGCCGGGGAAGCGCTTCCGTTCGTCAAGTGTGCAATACCATTCTCTTTGGGGCGTGGAACTGGCATTTTCCACCATAACGGACTGATGTCGGTTTGGCAATTGAAACACCTTTTGGGTCCGTCACCGCCAACGTGATCGTTGAGGAGACCCTCTATTCCGCCAATCTTATCCTCCAGGCCCTCGGTTTTAATATAAACAGTTGTGGGCGAACAAGTGATCTCTTTGCCACTTATACCCGCAGCGGAAGAACCCCCGGCACTGTTCCTTCGGTGGGATTGAGACGCCTTGGTCGAGATTGTCATGAGATTGGCTTTTCTAACTGTTCCAGTGAGTCCCAAATCAGCCTGTTTATAAGTGGTAACATAGAGTTGAAGAGCATTCTATAACGAGACTGTCAGCCGGATTAATTGATCAGGTATTTGAAGGCTCATTCATACCTGCCCAGTCTCCTCTACGAATTCACCAATTGGATGAATGGTAGACTTGACATCATGCTCTGGACACCATACTGCAGCGGTCATAGCACCTGTTTCACTCCCCAACTTGACAATCTCTTTCATATCCCTCCTAGAACTTTTGACTGGTTGAATGTCGAATCCCATATGCCATCCAGCTTTATGTGCACATCCAACGTGTACTATTTTGCTATCAGTCACCACCTCTCACCCGTGAAAAAAGCAAAAGACTTACCACTAGCGTAGCAGACTTGGCATCCGACACAGGCCCCGTTGTCTTTACCCTTGCAAACCCTACATGTCTGAGTCCACTTCGCTGCCGGGATTGTCCCGACCCCTTCAACTGTCTTCATGGATTTTGCATCCGAAAATTTGACTTCTGGCGTCCAAACCGCACAGATAACATGTGCCCAATTATTCCCGGAAGTCTTTTTCAGTGGTTCTCTAGGATGTTGAGGACGACGTTTATCGGCCTCTTTAGTCTTCCGGCCATCCTCATGATGATTACTAGTAATAACGACCTGTTTCTCCTTCTCCTTTTCTTTCTCCTTTTCATTTCCGGTCTTCCCTTTTTTCTTATCGGAGGTTTTAGGCTGTGGCTCTTCCTTTTTTTGATCAGTAACCTCCTCCGGTTCTGGGATGCCATGGCAGGGGCACAAAACGCATTCGTAGTTCTAAGGCATAATCAGCAAACACATTTGACAAAAATCCAAGTTTTAAGATATAGTATACCGTAGAGACAGTGGGGTTTTTATCATTAGCGCACATCTCACAAACCCATTTGTTGGCACTCCTAACTTCCCCAACCCCATAACAACCCCTGTGCACAGTCATCCTACAATCTCTACATACGAGATGTGCATTCCCGAGTGGCTCGAGATCTCCACATACTGCGCATGGCAAAAGCTTTGGTTTGGGTGGCTCTGGCGGCGGTAGGGGTGGCTCCTTGGGCTTTTCTACCTTTTCCTTTTCTTTACCCTTCTTATTGGTACCGTTTGTCTCAACCTTTAGCTTCTTACGCGGAGGTTCCTTCTTTTCTTCTGGTGTTTCTGGAATGGGTGCAATTCCGAAGGCAACGGGCTGCGGGCTAGCTGTCCTCGCTGCAATTGCCGCCGCTTCAGCTTTTGCGTCCTCTTGGGCTGCATTGAGCTCCTTGAGGAGTTCTTCGTCGATTCTCCGCTTCCAGGCTCTACCACCTCCGGCGCTGACCTTCTTTTGTATTTCATCAGGATCCTCCCATTGGATACCATAACGTCTCCATAACTCTGCACAGCGTCGGCATAGCGCGCTGATAAGAAATTTCTCCTCTCCTTGTTTCTTTTTGCTACTCCCGCCTTTGTCGGCTGGTATTAATGTTCCCGGTGGCACTCCTGGTGCTCGCCTCCATTGCCTACTATTCCTCGTGCTGCAGAACTTGCATTCAAATCCACGCTTTTGCACGATGGCTTTATTACCGTCGAAAGCGGAATCGTCTTCATCATCAGCGACATCGTCCACAAGCTTCGTTCCGGTATCCTTGTCTTTCATCTTCGCTTCTTTCTTGCCCTTCCGTCCCTCAAAATTTCCCCAAATCTGCTTTCCCTTTTCGGTCTTTTTCCAAACGTAGTAAAACCTGACTATTTCCGCCTCCTTTCTTGTTTTCACGCATTTTGCAACACTATGAAGTTCACTTCCATACCTCGCCACACCTTCCTCGAATCTTTTTAGCTCATCTGGCTTCAGTTTTGGTTCTCTCAGCTCTTTGTTGACATGAACCTTCTTCAACAAATCCAGAGACGTGTCTGTATCAAAATCATTTGCATACAGCAATTCAATGGCCTTATCTTGGAAGTTTACCGAAGACCCATCACATCCAGGACCTGCTATGGTCGAACCTGGTAGACTGCGACTAATATCGCGGGTAGTTTTCATGTATTCGTCTACAATCTGGAGCTTCTCCTCTTTCGTTTCGTCCTCGGGAATCTTGAATAGCAATGTTGAAGTTGTTCCATCATCTTCACCTCTTCTGATATATCCAAGAGGTTCGTCCATAACCCATTTAGGCCGTTTTTCCTTAGCAGCAGCTTCCGCTTCCGCCGCTGCAGCTGCGCTCTTGGCATTCTTACTGCCACCTTTCACGTACTTCTTTTTAATTTCCACTGGTTTCACGTATTCAACAGGACGGCCATGCCATACGTTAACGTTTGCTTGATGCCGAGGACCGATTCGCGACGCTGCTCTGGGGAAAATACGGTCGTCCGGATCGAGTGCATCTTCAACACGGCAATGCTGGCCAAGGTACCTCATCGGCCACATTTGGGCCCAATGTGCCTGCTCGGCAGTCGGAACCCTTTCGATATCTGCTGATTCAGAGGCTGTTTCTGTCTCAATCCCACCGCTACTGCAACCTCCTCCACCGGGGGACATGTCTTCATCTTCGTCGTCAAAGTTTTCTTCATCAGCATCGCCGTTAGCGGAATTCGTCAAGGTAGGAGTATTCCGCTGCTCAAGCTTTCGTTCTTGTGCTCGGTTACAAGGTCCGCATGCCCAAGCGAAGCCCCTGCTAGGTTTCTTTAACAATGGCGGTCGTACACAATTCATATGGTACGTGTTCCCACAAACTGCACAATGGACAGAATCATTGCTAGAGATCGATAAAATCAGCATTTCCATACAGTTAGCACCCCAAGCTAGAATTGATAATTGAATTGTACCTAGCACAAAACCCTGCACATCGTTTGCACTCCTTCATTTGACTACAGAGCTCTTTCGCTCTTTGCGGTTCCACCAAGAGATACTTCCACCGATCGACCAATACTTTCCGTACCTTCTCAGGGACGTTACGGACCTGGTTGGTCGGTATGACGTCGTAGTAACGGTGAATATACCGGTCAAACATCTTTTCGAAATAGAAGCTGTCCCGACGTTTGCGGAACTCGTCGACATCTTCGACCTCCGACCGATGGAGAATGTAGCATTTGCCACGAATGGCGGCAAGTGGGCAGCTATCAGAATGCATCGACGAGAAAAGGACGCGCGTGTCGGTAACTTTGCGTTGAATGTCTTTTGGTCTGTAATACCAGTTGACTCGGATAGAATCAATAGGCTGGGTAGGATCATTGTTTGTGTGAAGAAATTCCATGATCCTTGCGAGATAGTATGGCTCGCCTGGAGGTTCGCAAACGAGGTAAATATGATCTGCAACACATTGAATGAGTTAACCAAAGAGCTTCATAGTTGAAGAAAAATCATAGCTGCGGCAGCAATCTTGAAACTCTCTGCAGAAAAACAAGCTTTTAGGTTTAAAGAACTGAGGCTCGAACCATTTACCGACAGTGTTGTACCGTCATCTGCAATTAACTGCCCGTTTTTCAACTTTGGGCTATCAAAGCTAAGCATATTTGACAACCCCATATCCTTCGGCATTACGGGCGCAATATATTCTTTCTTTCTTTTCTTACTACTCGTTGCTGTTGTGGTTGCGACTACTGCGGTGATCTCCTTCGCCCCTTCCTTATCCTTGCTTGCACTTCCCCCCACAGCCGATGCCCTCCTGGATGAGGTAGTTGTGGGCACAACAATCTCAGCAACCGCCCCAGCAGGTGATTTACTAGAGGACGCAGATGTTGTTGTGTATTCGTAGTCCATATCATTATCTTTATCCTCGGCATAGTTCACGCGTGATCCACGATTCCGGGAACGTGTGCCATAGGGAGACGTGGACCGAATATTGGATGCGCTCGGAGTCTGGGTGGCTGAAGTTGAATTCGGTGCTTCTGTAGATGCGCCATTGCCAGCGGGAGCGCGGGAAGTCGTTGACGATTTACGATCGGCCATCGAGGCTTGAGATCAAGGAAACAACAGTCAAATAGAAAAGCGGAATGTTTGACTGTTGAGAAGATGGATGTAGTGAGGAAGAAGAAGTAAAGGAAGTAAGTGGGCCAGTTGGGTTGGGCCAGGCAGGTGCTGCTGTACCAACCCGGCGGATTTGCCGTATTAATGAACGATTATGAGGGAGTGGGGCTAGATCCAAAGGAGAGATGATGAAATAGTAAGGCAATAGCGGAAATAAGAAAGCCCACGAGATGTGCGCAGAATATGTGGGGTTATAGATCTATAACAAAGATGCAAAGCAAAGCGTTCTTCAAGGGAAAGAAAGCAATGCGTGTGGTTTATGTAAGAGGAGGGGGGACTAGAGGGAAGTTATAGAAACAGTAGTGGTTTTTGCCCAGTCAAATGATGCAAAGAAAAGAAAACGGACTAGATACGTCCCTTCCAGCTATAGGGCTACGGCACCCCCAAGCGAAAGGTGGAAAGTCCTAGAGACGAACCAAACTAATGTGCTTAGGCTCAATAGTTTGTATCTCTAACAGTTTCAGTATCGCACCTCAAGCATAAGACCTATAAACTATTGGTTGTGGGTTGGGTGAAATTGAGGTCGTTCGATGAATAGAAGGGAAACAGAGGGGTGAGAAAGGAATGTGAGGGGGGGGGCGGAGAACACGAGGAAGAGTGAGATATATGTGGTAGAGAGGGTGTGGGTGGGGAGGCGTTGAGAGAGAGAGAGAGAGTGAGAGAGAGAGAGAATTCAGGCCCGGCCACACGTCAGGGAGTCGCGGGAATCGGCCAGATGCCCATGCGAGCTGGAGAGAACAATGTCAGATATTACATGTATTTACTCAGACGGAGTATAAAAACCGTTACAATGTCTTCATTACTGTTAAGATAAGTGAGGTGTAGTTTACATCCTGAGGTTTTCAAGTCGCGTGCAATTGTGTAATGCAACGTTCACTACCGTCAAGACAGTAGAGTAATAAGGGATCTGCTGCTGCGACTCGGTTTACATATATCGACGTGCCACCTCGGACGCGACATAATGCTAAACACCAACAGAATTCAACTGCTCAAACACGACGGAAGAAATCGAGATATCTGGTCATGAATCAGTGCTGAATCGAAGCCCGTTGTAAAATAATGAGTTCATTCAGTCAGAATTGGAGCGTTCTGCGCCCTGGAACACCTGTCGTCCAAGATCGGCGGACGCCCAGAGAAAGCAACCTGAACTCCGATGTTACACGCTAAGGTCCCCGGGAGAGACACATACTAACATAACTTCACCTTGCGAAATTTCAAGGACAGGACACTGCTAGTCTAAAGACGAGAGTGTTGACAGCTTCGTGCATAATAATTATTTTCCTGAACAACACGATAACAGTCTCCCACGATGTAAACCAAGGGTATTTTTATAATATTACAGGGATAATGATGTTCTGCCTACAGGCAGCGGCTCTGCCCAGGCTGGCCCCGATCTGGTCCCTGTGGTTCTTGTTTGGGCGCCTAGGATCCTCGTCACCTGTCAGATTACTAAGCCTTGGTCGGGGTCAGGGTTACTACCTTAGGGCCTGCCCTAAGACTTTCCTCCTCGGCAGTCCTCCACGGGACCACACACCACAACTACAGATCTTCAAACCAATGTGACGAAATTTCATCTTCGACAATCAACACCAAGTACATACACAAAATCACTATCTTGAACCTTAAATATCCTCTCTTCATCAAATAAGAAGAAATGGGGGTCAAGACTAACAAGCAAGCATACTTCGATAAGTTGAAGGGTCTCCTCGAAGACTACAAGAGTATCTTCATTGTTACCGTCGACAATGTAAGCATTTCCAAATCAATCTAAAAATCCACATGTGTATTCGGAGATCTCTAATTCTTTATTTTCTTCGATCCAGGTCTCTTCCCAGCAGATGCACGAGATTCGTCTCTCCTTGAGAGGCGAGGGTGTTGTCCTTATGGGCAAGAACACCATGGTCCGTCGTGCCCTCCGTATCTTGATGACCGACACCCCCGAGTACGAGCGTCTTCTTCTTCACGTCAAGGGTCAGCTCTCTCCCCATTCTACAACCCCCCACCCCCCCGATCTCTCCTAATATAGTAGTCAATTACAGGCAATGTTGGTTTTGTTTTCACCAACGGAGATCTCAAGACCATTCGTGAGAAGATCTTCGCCAACAAGGTCGCTGCCCCCGCTCGTGCCGGTGCCGTCGCCCCCGGAGATGTCTACGTTCCTGCCGGTAACACTGGTATGGAACCCGGAAAGACCTCCTTCTTCCAGGCTCTCGGTATCCCAACCAAGATTGCCCGTGGTACCATTGAAATCACCAACGACCTCAAGCTTGTCGAGGCTGGTTCAAAGGTCGGAGCTTCTGAGGCTACCTTGTTGAACATGTTGAACATCTCTCCCTTCACCTATGGAATGGGTATCTCCCAGGTTTACGACCAGGGTCAGGTTTTCGCCTCTTCCGTCTTGGACATTGAGGAGAGCCAGCTTCTCAAGTCCTTCTTGACTGCTGTCACTACAATTGCTACTATCTCTTTGGCAGCCAACTACCCAACTCTTCCCTCAGTTGCCCACTCGCTTGTTAACAGCTACAAGAAACTTATCGCTGTTGCTCTTGGAACCGAGTACTCCTGGGAGGCGATTGATGAGCTCAAGGACCGCATTGCAAACCCTGACGCGTACGCTGCGTCCGCCCCTGCCGCCGCTGCTGCTTCCTCCAGCGATGCCCCTGCCGCCGCCAAGGTTGATGAGCCTGAGGAGGAGGCTGAGGAGTCTGACGAGGGTAAGCTATCCAAATTCCCATTTCAATAAGTTGACTAATTAACAATCAATAGGTGGTTTCGGTGATATGTTCGACTAAATACTTAAACGTTCTAAATAATATATCGACTATGGAAACAAATCTCGTTTTGGGCCTGGTTATTTCACTATGTAGTTTTGTGATATGAGGGTAACCTATAATAGTAACACTAACACAGCATTACTATATGCCCATGCTAAAAGGTTAGTCATTTACTCTTTTATTTTCTATCACCCATTTCCATATACCATATACCAAACCATGGCGAAGGATTATAATATTTTTAACCCCGAGGGTTTTTACAAATCTGTTGAAGATAAAAACGCAACAACAACACTCTAATTTTTTCATGACGCCTCCATAACCTCTTCTTATTCACAACTTTTCTGCGATTCTTGTTGGAAATATGCTAATTGTTAAATGAAAATAGATTTCCCCCGCAAAGCTATATGACCATATCATACTTGAAAAATACCCAATCCCATGCTGAATAACTATTTAGATACGTGATGTTATAACAGTCAAACAACACCCGCCACCTAGGCACTATAGGTGGAGTTGAATATTATTATTATATTATAACTCAAATATCCAAATCACCTAACACCAAGGGCTTTAAATCGGTGGCACCTGATATAGAAAAAATTCAAGTAAATAATAAATCGAGCAGTGAATATTTTTCCATAATTTCGATGTAGTATACTTGAGTGAATGTTTTCCAAAGAGAATTCCAGAAACAATCAACATTGTTTTACAGTATACAGTAAAGTCAAAAGCTAAAATATAGTTGGAATCTCCATTCATAGATTATTATAATCGGAGTTACTATTCTGATCCAATTCGGGCAACCACATATATATTTGTTTATTATAGTCGATCACGAGTCATCACTCGATACATACAAAAGGTGTCAGTAAGATCGCATAGATCTGGTTGGTTACATCATTTATATTCAGAACAACCCCCACGAAGGGTAAATGATCAACACCAGCCATTACCTTCAATTGGCCACCGCAATCACGCAACAACCACAGAACACTAGTAACGGCAGCGGCAGTGCCTGATATTAAAAGGGAAGGGAGGGAAGTGCAGAATCTTTAGTTTATTAACGAATCAAAACCTAACTTTGAAGGCCGAGTCATAGATGGTGATTCGCACAATCTCAAAGGGTCTGTGTCCTTACTATTTTACGGCAGCCAATTATTTCTAAGCGCCCAGGCGTTGCCAAGGTTTCCTATTACATGTACTTATATGGATAGATCTGTAATGGCATCATTGACATGTGAAATATAATTTTGCCCAACCAGGGCGGATCAGTGGATGGGGGATGTTGCCAAGTCAGCCACCATAATTGTGGGAGATTAATGACGATGATTATCAACAAGTCCTCTCTTACGTACACCTTGGCAGTCCTTCAACGTCATGATAAACCGAAACAAATGAGGGAATGAGGGAATGAGGGAATGAGGATCTTAGTGCTAGCTACGTGTAGATACTGGGCCGCTGGATCCGCGGACCCAGACCCGCCAGATCACATATATGTAAGCACAGTATATTATTACTGTCTGATCGAATAGATGATCTGAGCGTATCTACATATTACGCTCGTATCAAAATAACTCGAACCACCGGATATCCTGTGGCAACGTACTGATTCTGGTTCTTAGTGAAAATTATTGGATTTTGCGCTTTCTTTCTTTCTTTTTTGCATATCTAAACTCTTTGCATCTCTGGCAAGCTTTGGCATGGGTGACAGCGCACTTTCAAGGGACGCTTTCCTTAAACGCTGACAGACTAGATACATGTAGTGAGCTGGTATTATTAGCTCGAATCCCGAACGATCCTGCTCTGTGATGTGTTGGTATTAGGAGTTGGGGATAATTGTCGACTAGTAGCGGCTCTAGTCTAACCTTCCAGTAGACTTGAATACGGAACCCGGGGATTGATGATATATGTGGAATTTGGTATTTTGATGATGGTTCGTATCATAAAAACCACACAAGGAGCTCCTCTGCCATGAGCTCTCATGTAAAAAATGGGGGTACGGTGTGGTATTTATCTTCCGGCCTAGGCCCGGCGGTACTGGACCCCTATATTTCCAGTTCCCAAAAAGCTTTTCGCGGCTCCCCAGAAAGCGACTAAATAGTTAGAGTAACAGCAGCGGCATCGATAAGGGCAATACTCGAATTCTCTCAACTCATGCAGCAATACCTGCCTACCCCTCTCCCCCACAGACTCGCTATTCGATACCAACCTGCTGCACCAAACACGCTACCGCCGCGGACGGATATTCCCATTCTATATATCTTCAACGGGCGGATATCAAACATTATACAGTGTAGTCGCGGATTTTGTCGGCTTATATATGCACTTTATGCTTAAATTAGGCTGTGGGTGTGTGGTTGTGCATGACCTGAGGTTGTAATGCTTGCAGCATACTTTCTGTGTGACAATACGTGACGGTGTGTGTGGATTATTCACTATTCGTGCTTGATGGAGTATTTATGTGCTTGTAACGTTTCCAAACACAACTCGGCCTGCATACCGCCGGAATTAAGGGTCTCATGCAGGATATGGCCCTATATGTAGTTTCGCTCGTGTTTGAAAATGTCACCACTTTGTGTGGAGGTAGAGATGGTAGACACGAGTCTCCATGTGTGTTGTAATGATGCGGCGAGGGTGAACCCTGATAAGTATCTAGGGAGGAGCTTCGTATTCTTATGTGCACTTCCGCTGCTGTTGCTGCTGCCTAGAGCAGTGTCTATCTGGTGCCCCTCAGGCAAAACGTACCGATGGATAGGAACGGAGATGTGTATTAAAAGTGGAGTGAGGGTGTAGAGAGATGGAATCCCCGGGTTGAGCTCGAAAGAGTCAAGATCTGGTTGGTAGATATCATTGACCAGGAGGCAGATTGATAACCAATCGATTTGCAGGGATCAACACCCTTCGGTTCGAGTTGCAGCTTGAATGACGTCTCTGCTTCGGAGTCTGTCTAGCCAGCATGAGCCTCTCCGTGGTATGGTAAGATTATTGATACAGCGAAACATGAATGTGGGAAGGGGGATACGGTTTTTCACCCGGTTTCGCTATCTACATAGATGCATGCACTTACTCTACCTTCTCTACTTCCACTATCGACAAGCGAGGCGGCAAGCACTGGCAAGTGTCGGGGTAGAGCACTCTAGATACTGCCGTCCATGAAAACGACATCTTTAGATCCCATGTCGTCGGCAAGTATGTAAAGTAGAGAGCATTTGTGATGGTTAGGTGTGTGTGCAAGGGCTTGGCTTCCCGAGGGTTTGTAAGAAACAGACATATTTTCGTAAGCCATCCAAGACACTGGCCCGCATACCAAGCTTCTCAAATCGCACCTCCCAATTTCAAACAAAAAGAGGCTGATTACGACATGATACCTAAGCTGGGTGGGCAGCAAAAAATCCGTCACGCAATCAATTTGCTCTCGAATCCCACATGAGACAGACGTCTCGGGAAAAAAAAAAGCTTTTGCTGCTCTTTACAAAGCACTTGACATCAACGAAACCACAGGCAAGCGGCGCCGGCGCCCGCCAGGGACCACCCACTAAAGTTGAGCCCCTGAGGAGAGGGCCCACTATCTAAAAAAATAAAATTCCAAGGCGGTTGGCTTGGAGTACTGATGGAATGATTGGCAACCGTGACAAATCGGCTGCTCCCCACCGAAAAACCCCACTGGGACCCTTGCACGTGCATTGGGGAGGTGCGCCAAGTCTAGTCCCCCTTCTTGATCATCAAGACTCTGCTAAGCAGGTCGTAATCAACAATTTATGCCAGTATGCAAACAGTATAGCAATCTAACAGAAATTTCTGGCATCTTACACGTACGAGAAATTTAGCCTCTTAGCACTATCATTGGATCCTGAAGGGGTATCTAGAGGACAGCGGGGCAAAATTCAATTCCTAGTGTCGGCCGGTATGGCGGTGGCCCCAATGGGATTCCCATATAAAGATCTCTTTATTCCCCCGTCCTCGACAATTCTCCATCCAACTCACCAAGCTCTCAATCTCGATCATCCATCTTTGATCTTTGAACTCCTTCACCATTTCACCAGAAAGTTAATCAATCTTTGAAAGCCCCCAATTAATACAATGGCTCCCCGTGTCGCTATCATTATCTACTCCATGTACGGGCACATTGCCCAGCTCGCTGAGGCTGAGAAGGCTGGTATTGAGTCTGCTGGTGGTTCTGCTACCATCCTCCAGTGAGTTATTCCCTTAACTCCTACGATTGAAGCATCGCTTGCAAGCTGCTTCAAAAGTTGATTGATCTTTAAATATTTACAATCTCTTCTTTTTTCAGGGTTCCTGAGACCCTTTCCGAGGAGGTTCTTGGAAAGATGCACGCTCCCCCCAAGCCTAACTACCCCGTCGTTAGCGCTCAAGACTTGAGGAATTACGATGCCTTCCTCTTCGGCATCCCCACTCGTTACGGAAACTTCCCCGGCCAGTGGAAAACTTTCCTCGACACCACCGGTGGCCTGTGGGGCGAGGGTGCTCTCACCGGAAAGTACGCCAGTGTTTTTATCTCTACCGGTACCCAGGGTGGCGGACAGGAGGTTACTGCCTTGAATGCCATGTCCACCTTCGCCCACCACGGAATCATCTACGTTCCCTTCGGATACAAGCACGCTTTCCCCATCCTTGCCTCTAACGATGAGGTCCGTGGTGGATCCCCATGGGGTGCTGGTACCTTTGCAGTAAGTTTTCTCTTTGTTTGTGAGATTTAAGTTTTCCCCTCTAGATTACTAATTGTGTCTATTACAGGGTGCCGATGGTTCCCGCCAGCCCTCAGCAAAGGAGCTTGAAATTGCCACGATCCAGGGCAAGACCTACTACGAGACTGTCGCTCGTGTCAACTTTGCCTGACTGCATGGCACCCCCGAGAAGGCAGTAACCGCTGAACCAGCAGCATCAACGACAAAAGCAGAAAATACAGAAAAGAAGGATGTCGTCCCAGAGAAGAAGAAGCGGGATGTCGATGAGGAGGGTGGCCCTTGCGGGCTTCCTGCCAAGTGCGACATCATCTAAAGAGGATAAAAATAAGAGCAATAATTCATAATGTGCAGGTGTTGCGAGTGTATAACTCTTATCTTTTTCCTTCTTCTGACGTAAACCTTTTACTTCACTGGTCTTTTCGGGCATTGGTAATTGCTGTTTTTTTGTTTTTGTTTTTGTTTAATAGCGTAGCGTCTTTTACTGTTGATACCAATTAAAGTAACTTTAAAGAAGCGTGTTATTCCTGTCTAAGTGATCAATTATATGTGGTCGGACCACCATTAGTGATGTGCGACACTGCTGCCTGTTCAACTCCAGCATGTCTTAGAGGAAACAGCATATGCTACAACGGGGCTTACACTCAAAAGCTGTGGCAGAAAACATTCTCATAGAAAGCTAGTAGTCGCAAAGATCTCCACCATAGATTTAGACCTATGCCTTTCATAGAACCAAGATAGCAGCAGACCCCTAAGCGAAGTCCTTACCACCCGACCAGCACCCCGCTAAAAACAGCCCAAACGACAGGGATGCATCCATACATCTATTCCACACGTTTCCGGACCGACCCGGGCCTGAATCGAATCTCTACTCTAGGTACATGTAGGTAGGGTATCTCGCAATTGCTCGTAAGATCGCACGAAAACATGCGATTGGCGGCTGCATCAAGGCGTAGAGCAAGTAGGTAGGGTAGAGGTAGAGTAGCTGTAGGTAGGAAGATATATAGGCATGCATGATCTTGGCTGGTTTAGGCGGATTGGGTGGTGCGTAGATTGTGGGGAGGGGATGGAGGTGTGTTTGGTGGCGCGGTTTTTCTTTTTTGGTGGGGGAGTGTGGGAAGTCGAGTGATTAGGTGTGATTAAAGTAATTATCTGGGGGTATGGGAGGTATAGGAGGAATTGATGGATGGAATGGCTTGGGGCTTTAGAGAAGATAATGACCTATTTGGAGATTTTAGCGGGCTGGGTGGCGGGGTATGAAGAATTGACTTTTGGTCGTGGTGTTAATATTATGAAATCGAGAGGAGAAGAAGTTTAATGTTGATCCTTAGCACCTATTGAATTTACAGGCAGAAGTTCTGTCGTTTTTTCAATTAATTTAATCTGGCCATATATGCACTTGTCTCGACATGCTGTCTCAAGTTGTTGTTTGAAACCTTTGAACATTTAATTCTAAACGGTTTATCAATGCCAAGAGATCTGACCTATTGTCTAAACCAAACTGCTGAGAGATTCTTTACTTTTATCACCTTTACCAGTGTGTGTACGATGCGTCAAGGAGGAGGCACTCTGGAAACAGCCAAAGGGCGCATATCCATGCATCGTGAACTAGACTTCGAGTCCTCAATACCACCACACAAACCAGGCTTCAAGCCACGCAAAACACTCTTTCATTCAGAAAACCCCCTTTCTTGATTCTCTGATCCGCTGGAGACTGTCACTTCCCTCTAGCTCTGCGCTGTCCTCAAACGGCCAAAGCCATGATCAATAAAACAGCATCCTATACGTCAAGGGTTAGGGTTGCAAACTTGGCTTCAACGCAGGGCTCCCGCGATTGGCTTTTCCCAGCGCAGGTACCAGAACCCCACCACAAACGCACCCCACCACACACGCCATGCGCTCGATACTGGCGTCCTCACGCCCCCGGGCACCACATCTGCGCCCTCCACAACACTGCTACAGATTCTTCATCTCCAGCACTACAGACAGAAATATCACCCCACAGGCGCGTCAGTTGCAATGGCAACCACTAGTTCCGCAGCGGAAGCCGCCGCAATCACGCGGCGCAAAGCAGAAGTCGAAGGTGCGTTTCGAAGAGCTCCCGCAGGGCCTCCTGGGCGCGGGTGGGTTGCCACCACTGCCAGAGAGCGAGGGCGAGAAGGGCGAGGAGAGCTACTCGACGGTCATACAGCAGGCGAGGAATAATATGAGGCGGTTCCCACGGTGCGTGCTGCTGACTAGGGTCGGTGGGTTCTATGAGCTGTATTTTGAGCATGCGGAAGAGATAGGGCCGTTGTTGGGGCTCAAGGTGGGGAAGAAGAAGGCGGGAGGGGGGAAGGCGCCGGTTTCTATGGTAGGTTTGTGTGTGTGTGTGTGCGGTGGTGGGTGTTTGGTGCGGTGGTGGGGGTGTGATGCTGATGAGGTGTGGTAGGCTGGATTTCCGTTTTATCAGCTGGACCGGTTCTTGAAGGCGCTGGTCCAGGAACATGAACGCTATGTCGCGATTAGTGAGGAGTTTGAGAACCCGGATAAGGGCGGTCTCAATTGGGACAGGAAAGTATCACGAATCATTACCCCCGGAACACTAATTGACGAAAAGTTCATGAACCCCTACGAAAACAACTTCCTCCTCGCAGTGTCAATGCCCCCGCTGCCTGACCTGATCTCGTCACTTGACACGGAACTAGGGCTTGCCTGGTTAGACCTGTCCACCGGTGACTTCTTCACGCAGCAGAGCACTGTTGGCATGCTCAGTGGTGATATTGCAAGGATTGGCCCCCAGGAGATTGTGGTCCCTGAGAGGGATGCCGTGGAGAGCGGTAATGAGGGGCAGAGAGATCTGCTGCAGGAACTCGAGAGAGAAGGGAACCTCATAACTTATCACTCGGAACCAAAAGATGCTGCTCCCCTAAACTCTGTAGAGGACTGGAAACAGATGCTGGAAGCACCTGTTCCGGGGGATGTACAAGCATCTATGAGTGCCCAAGAGGTCGAAGCTGGGAATATTCTGTTGGGTTATGCCCAGGCTCGGCTGCCGGGCATGCATATGAAGCTTCAACCTCCAATTAGGAAAACGATTGAAGACACAATGTTGATTGATTCTAGGTCAATGAAGGGTCTTGAAATCAAAACGACTCTAAGAGATAATTTACATATCGGCAGCTTGCTGCACACCGTCAAAAGAACAGTAACAAAGTCCGGAACCCGGTTATTAAGCAACTGGCTAAGTACACACACCCTTTTCTTGATAACCGACATTCCAATCATTTCCATTTCCAATCCCTGACCACAACCACCACAACCACAGCTTCCCCTCTCACCTCCGTCAGCATAATCGACAACCGCCTCAACTTGGTTGAAATGTTCCGGTACAATCTCCCACTCCGGGATAATGTAACCCTTCTCCTCAAAAAGAGCCACGACTCGCAAAGAATCGTTCAGAAGTTTACCTTAGGGAGAGGAGATGCGGACGACCTGATAGCCCTGGCAACAACCATACATATCACCAACGACCTCAAAAACCTACTTACTCTCAGCATGGACTCAGACACATCCGATGCCTACCGCTCGCATCGAGCGAGTATGAAGGCGCTTCTCAAAGGACTGGATATCCCGCTAACACTTGCCAAGAAGATCAATAAGTCTATCGACGAGGAAGGGCTAATGCAGCAGCAGCGCAATGAACAGTCGGAGGCAGCCGAAATGATCGCGAGAGTCCAGGAGGTTATCAAGGACATCAAGGACGAGGAGGGCAGTGGCAGTACCCTAGAGGACCCAGGCTCGCCTGAGGCAAATGAGATCCTGAGCTCTGCGGCCGCGGGGCTAAGGAAACGCAGGATTTTATCGGGGAAGGATCAAGAGCGGCAGGAGGCGTGGATTATGAAAAAAAGGTTTGCCATTGAAAGCCTCAGCCTTGCTATTGTTATCGTTACTGCAAGAGAAATCATTTGTGCTAGAAAGATATATTGTTTTCGTTTCTTTTCCGTCACTTCCTTTTTATCGTATCAAATTGGCTTATTCAGTCTTGTTCTCTGAGAGGGGTGGTGCCCTGCCCCACCTTTTTCAGTAGTAATTATTGCAATGTCTCAGTGCTTCACGTACACTGACGAAGCTCCATAACACACTGGAGAAACTAGACCAGCAACGAGATGAAATGGAGGAGAATCTTCGCAGAACTCTGGGTACCGCACACACATACACCACTACTGCTGCTCCAATCACAAGTGCATGTGCTAATAACGATGAGCCGTAGATGTCCCATCATTGACCCTGCGATGGAACCCCGGATACGGCCACATCTGCCACGTGAAAGGTAAAGACGTCGACGCAGCCCACGAAACCCTCAAAAACGCCAAATCAGTCAGCATCAGCAGGAGCACTCGCTCATTTCACCTACCGGTAGAGCCCACTCACTCACCCACATTCATAGGCAACGCAAGTATCATTGACAAAATGCGTGGCCATGTAGGAATGGACAGAGCTCGGCCGCAACATGGACATACTCCGCCAACAGATCAGAGGCGAGGAACAGATCGTTTTCAAGACCCTCCGCAACGATGTATGTCCCACCTACCCACTCTTTATGCTCCTAGCTAGCTGTCTGACCGCGCGGCGGGGAGACGGGAGGGGGGGAGTAGGTAATCAAAGTGCTCCTGAAACTGCGTAGGAACGCGGCCGTGCTGGATGCGCTCGATATCGCATGTTCCTTTGCAAAGCTGGCGCAAGAGCAGGACCTCGTCAGGCCTATCTTGAATCTTGGGTTAGATATCTTTCGACTCCCCCTATTTACCGTTCGCTTTCCGTGTAGCTGGTCTAATAGGCTCTAGTGTGACGCACAAGATTATCGGCGGCCGACATACGATGGTCCAGGCCGGGCTCCAGAAGAAAGGAAGGACGTTTACGCCCAATGACTGTTTTGTTGGTGATAAAGAGCGGCTTTGGATCGTCACTGGGTTTGAAAATCCCTTACCCCCCCAATTAATACCTCTTCTTCTTATCCATCATCGTCGCCGTTGCCGTCGTCGTCGTCTGACTCGAGTGACATCACCAGACCGAATATGGCAGGAAAGAGCACATTCCTGCGCCAGAACGCGCTCATCTCGATTCTGGCACAGACGGGCTCGTTTGTACCTGCCGAGTACGCCGAGATTGGCATCGTGGATAGGATATTCAGTAGGGTATGTTTTTCCCTTCTGGCTGTGTTAGAGGTGGTAATGGGGGCGTATAATATGACTCTGACACTAGTGCAGGTGGGGAGTGCGGATAATCTGTTTAGGGATCAGTCAACGTTTATGGTAGAGATGCTGGAGACGGCGCAGATACTGAAGCAGGCAACGCCGAGGTCTTTTGTGAGTTTGGTTAAAACCTTCATATTTTTTTGTGTTTTATTTTTTGTTTTTGTTTTTTTTGTTTTTATTTCACTCGCTTGCCCCCACTATTGCTTGATCGAGGGTATTGTAAGCACGGTGTAGTTGGCGGTGTTTGCATACCCGGATGGGGGATCTGTCAGTCTATCCCCTGCATACCAGCATGCACGCATGACGTCTGCCGATCACACACATTCCAATCCCCACTCCCATATATACCATTTCTACCATTCCTACCATTCCTACCCCTACCATTTCCAATTTTATAAGCCGCATCCTACCCTTAAACCCTTACTAACCTACCCCTCCCCCCCTCCCGCAGGTAATCATGGACGAAGTCGGCCGGGGCACCACCCCTGTCGACGGCCTCGCCGTAGCCTACGCCTGCCTGCACCACCTCCACACCATCAACCGCTCGCGCGCGCTCTTCGCCACGCACTTCCACCAGCTGGCGGAGATGGTGCGCGGGCCCGAGTTTGAGAGCGTGGGGTGCTACTGTACGGACCTCAAGGAGGCGAAGGATGGGTCGTTTGAGTATATACACAAGCTGCGCAAGGGCGTGAATATGCAGTCGCATGCGCTGAAGGTTGCGCTGTTGGCGGGTAGGTTTTTTTTTTTGGTTTCTGTGGTGGGGTGGGGTGGGGGAGAGAGTGCTGACTTTGGGTGGTGGGCGTAGGGATTCCGGCGAGTGCGATTAAGGTTGCGGAGGAGACGTTGGAGAGGTTGCAGGGGCAGCGGGGTGGGAGGGGAGGGGAGGGGGACGGGGGGTTGAAAGGGATGGAAGTTAGTTAGGAAGTGCCAATATACCTAGGCCTGGCGCCGTTATCATTACCATTATTCAAGGCGTTATTATCATTACCCTCCAAATCCAAGCTAGTGTTCTAGCGCAGCGATTGAGAAGCAACCAATTACAAATCCACTCGCGTGAGATGAGCTTCTACCCCCTCCCCATCTGCCCTCCCCTCACCTCCCCCTCAATCCACTCCGTAAATTATAGACGAACATGCACAATGACGGCACCGCCTGTAGGTACCCGGCCAAAAAACGTGCCGCTTCGGGACAGGTCGCACAGAGTCATGAATATTACATGACACATGCATACACAATGTACTCGTAATTTAATTTCATAGCGTTAAACACCGCTAGGTCTAGATACCACCAAGATTTAGAGCCTCATGCAGGATTTGGCGGGAATGCACACCCAGTCAGACACTCTAAATGCTTGATCATAAGCTAGCTAGGACGAGACGAGGCGAGTGCTGCTGTGTGAACCATGCGGTGGGTGGTTACGGTACCAGTGACTCCTATCCCTTGGGCCGGCGAGACACGCAGAATCCAGGACTTCCTATCTCAGTAGTGATTTCAAGTGGCAAAGTCACTGAGCCTGGTGCTTCATCACTAAGCCACGCTCTATTATTCGAGGAAACGTGACTTGGCTTTGCTTGAATAGGAAGTCCTGGATTCTGCGTGTCTCACCGGCCCAAGGGATAGCTATTATTTTGGCGCGGCTTAAGTGTCTTAGTCTACAATTAGGAGGGGGGGGGTTGTAATCGTAAGTTGTTGCGTGTGGTGACTAGATGTAGGTGTAGATTGCCGAGATATTTGGGCATGGGCATGGGGATGGGGGGTTGGGGTTGGTGATTATTAATATAGCTAGGACGAGACGATGCGAGTGCTGCTGTGTGACTTATGCGGTGGGTGATTACGATACCAGTGACTCCTATAGCTATTATTTTTGCGCGGCTTAAGTGCCTTAGTCTACAATTAGGAGAGGGGGTTGTAATTGTAAGTCGTTGCGTGTGGTGACTAGCTAGATGTAGGTGTAGATCACCGAGATATTGGGGCATGGGGTTGGTGATTATTAATACAATATGATCATGATCATGCTCAATTGTTGTTGTAGCTGTTTTATAACCAATCAGCCGGTTATTGCTGTAGCATTGGGCAATGGAACTGTAATTGTAATCAAAGGCATGATATATCTATATCCCTAGGCTCGAGGATCACTGTATAGTACATACTGTCATTCACGGGGGTATTAGAGCGTATTTGCCAACCATCAATTTCAAGAATTCACAAATTGTGGGACTCCGGAATGGCAACCGGGGGGCTGTTAATTTTGAATTGCGGTGGGGTAGCGTGCTGTATGATATACCAGGAGGATCACGAGTACAAGTAGCTAGGTACCCGTGCAGTTTTGTTACTACCGAAGCTAGTATCATGGGTATGAATTCTCAGTTCCAACCAGATCTATTTAGGCCACTGAGGGAAACTATCGATTTTGCCTCCCGAAACTGTCAATTTTGAAGTGTCAATAGTTGAAATTGACGGTTGGCAAATACGCTCTATTGAGTGAGCAAACTACATGTACCTACATGGGGTGTGGTGATAGGTGAGGATCCGTTCACTCATATGGTTACTCTATGTACAGCGATGGGTAATAAGTGATGGAACGCCCTGAGATTCGGTTATGCCTGCAAGCACCGTATGTTGGTGGCGTTTTACCCAAAACAGGTATCGCTCTGTCTCGGGGCGTTCCATCACTTATTACCCACCGCTGTACTGTGTACTGTGCACTGCGTCAGTGTCTGCCAGTACCACCAATGTACATGCATATATATCCATATTTGGAAACTATACTATCCAAACATCTAATCAAATAAAATAAAGAAATCTAGACCTCGACAATCGACCGCTATACTTCTCTAGGTGGTCCTGGGAATCTCAGTGAATTTAAAACTGCCCTATGCAACCGCAATTGCAATCGCAACCCTAAGAAAAAAAACTCCCCAGAATCTTGATTGTGGAAGGTAGGTACATATATATATATACATATTTGGAAACTATACTAGTATTCAAACATCCGATCAAACAAAATAGAGAAATCTAGACCTCGAAAATCGCCCGCTATACTTCTCCGGGTGGTCCTGGGAATATCGGTGAACCAAAACTGCCCTACGCAACCGCAATTGCAATCGCAACCCTAGAAAAAAAAACCCCAGAACCTTGATTGTGGAAGGTACACCAGATGTACGTGAGGGGGGGGACGAGTAGAGTCATTGCGGCACGGTTTGTAGGGCGTGCCGTAGTACAGGCTTAAATTGGGTTGGTGGTCCTAATTGGGGCACCTCGAAGTCCCTCCGCGGGCGGTGGGAGAGAGGGGGGGAGGGGAGGTGAGGAATGGAAGGATGCGGATAGATGGATTGATTTTGATCGACAGTTCGTTAACTGGAAGGACGCAGGTACGGTGAGTGGGCCGTGGTGGTGGGTTTGAAGAGTACTTAAGAAGCTGCCAATCCGGCCGCTACAATTATTATCTCCCCCATCAATTGCAGCAATTGTCCAGCTCCAATTAATCCAAGCTCTCCTTCCTTAATCCAAGCTTTAACCTCCACCATGCATCTCCTCCCCCTCCTCTCCTCCCTCCCCCTCTTCCTCCTCCTCCTCACCACCTCCACCACCGCCCTCCAATGCAACAACACCCTCCCCGGCTCCTGCCTCGGGCCCCTCCCGCCCCTCGAGCTGACAACCCAGGCGGTCGCAGACAGCCTGGCCTCGCAGACGCCGCTGAACAACATGAGCTACGCCGCCGCCCGCGACGCCTTTGACGGCTTCAACATCCCCACGAACCCGGGCGTCGGCTCGGTCGTGTACACGGAGCTCAACATTGCGGGGGGGCCCACAGGAAACCTGAACCTGCATATATACCTCCCCAAGAATAACAGGAAGAGGAATTCGAAGCCGGTGCCGGCGATTCTGTATCTGCATGGTGAGCTTTGAGTTAGTTTTGTTGGTATATAGATATAGATATATAATATATATGTGTGTATGTGTGTGGATTTGAATATATACTGACGTATGGGTGCTTGTGTGTGTGCCATTGTAGGCGGCGGATGGATTCTTGGCAGCCCAGAGGGATACCAGCAGGCGGTTGTGGGCTTGGTGCATGACACGGGCGCGGGCGTTGTGTTTGTGAACTACACGCGGGCGCCAGAAGCGCTGTACCCCATCGCGATTGAGGAGGCGTACTCGGCGCTGCAGTGGCTGTATGCGCATGCGGGCGAGTACGGGATGGACGCCAGCAAGGTTGCATTTGTTGGCGACAGCGCCGGAGGTTCGTTGCCTGCACAAGTCATGTCGAGGATGGGCTTATAACTAACAACCCGCGCGCACACACAGGGCACATGGCAATCGGGCTCTCCCTGCTCTCGCTCCAGCGCAACACCACGCTGCCGCTCTACCAGGCGCTCATCTACCCGGTCACCAACCTCGCCTGCGAGAGCAGCACCTACACGTTCTTCCACGACGGGCCGTTCCTCACCGCCGCGCTCATCCGCTGGATGATTGCCGCGTGGGCGCCGGACGTGTCGCGCCACAGCGAGGTGCTTGCGTCGCCGATACTGGCGACAGTGGGCATGCTAAAGGGCTTCCCGCCCACGCTGGTCGTCACGGCAGAGTTGGACCCGCTCAGGGAGGAAGGGGAGGTGTTTGCCCAGCACTTGGCCGCGGCGGGCGTCGACACGACGGTGTTGAGGGCGCTGGGAACGTTTCATGGCTTTTGGTCGGTGAATGCGCTGCGGGGGACGCCGGCGGCGAGGGCGGCGAGGGAGCTGGTGACGGTAAAGTTGAGGGCCGTGTTTGGGAATGGGTATTGAGGTGTGCTTTTGTGTTTTTGATTGAGTGGGGGGGGAGGGGGGGGGGGGCTTAATAGCTGTAGTTTTAGATTATAGTTATTAATAAATATCCGATACTCTGGCATTTACAAAGTTGATTCCCGTTCTTAGTGATTGTAATCCCATGAGCGACATATAACACCATTGGCATCAAGCTGAAGCATGCGTGTATGTACAGCTGGGAGTGTTGGTTACAGCACGCTGCCCCATCAGATTGGCTGTCAACACCACCGAGTGATCACCCATGACGCAGAACATGCCATCCCAACCAGCGCACTACTAAATGTACTAATATTAGCAGCGTTCCTTATCTTCACACGCCATTCCTCGCGGAGATGATATCCCGGATCTGGCCAGCCTGGTTAATTCATTGATTGGCTCACTAGGTGCCGCAGCTTATTGATCTGTATATACACACAGGACCGATCCTCCCACTTCCTGAAGGACGGGCGCGCGGGGGCCTACGAAATCACGTCACAGGGGCTAGAAGGCGTCCAAGCACCCGGACCCTACAAACCGAGCGCAGAAGGAGTGCCAGCGTTGAGGTGTTGTTATATACAGTGTACTTTTTCAACTTTAACGTATTCTCTGCTGTTTGGACAGCGTCGAGTGATATGTCATGATCAACTACTGACATGTACATACTGACCGACCACACACGATTTACATACAGCGATGGAAACCCCCGGGCGCAGCGTCCAAACAGGCTAGAGAACGCGGAGAAGAATGTACGTAAAGTGTACTTTACCTCACAACTGCCATGTGATCTATATCTACTTATACCACAAAGAATATATGGCCTGGAAGTGCTTCACTAAAGAGGGAGCGATTGCCCAAACAATGATCCAGAAGCTAAGATGTTTCAATCTGCAATTGTAGGCAGGCTAGACAGAGCATCAAGCAATCAGGCACCTCCTCAAAGGAAAAAAACACAAAAAGTGATACCTAATATGACCATACACCCCTCACGGGCTATGGGTCCTAATCTCCCGAATGATCTTATGATCAGTCCCTGGCACATCGGACTCTACTCCCCGTTACATGCTGTACACCCCACAGTATCACCCCCACCCCCCAGAGTTGAACCCACGACCTATGGATGGTCGCGGGAACTACCCACTCGCCTACCGCTAGACTAACCTCGACCACACAAATGTAAAAAACGAAAAGTAATACTTAGGGGAGCGAGTGAGGGCAAAGTGAGCTAGCTAGGGGGACACCTAACCCTACGATCACAATCCACCACGGCCCGCCGGCCGCCCTCTTGTTCTAGATAGAAAACATTAATCCGCTCGGTTCAATGTGCATGTTCGGGATGCAAATTCGCACTATTGGTGGTCTGCGCGCTCTGCTGGCTAGCTGGTTGAGCCTAAACATCGGAGCAGAGTGTGGTAGAGTTGGATCAGCCCTCCCCCGGGTTATCCAGGTATGACCACATGTAAGTTCGCACAGTAATCTCAAGGCAGCGCTGATAATAGATAAGCGCATGCACCTACCACGCGTTATACCAGTCCACTAGGGATGATCTACGTGCAAACACGGGCCAGGAAAGTTCAAGGCTTTTACTTCTAAGAGCACAAGTAAGCATACGCATTGTTTTTTTTTTTTTTATACTACGCGCGGGTCATGCGCAGGGTCCAGACCAAGAACGCGTACAGCTATGTACAAGGCTCTGGGATTAAGTGAGCGAACTAAACGGGGCGCTGACAGGCGAGATCCGCTCACCCACCTTACCCCAGAGCCTTGTACATGTACTTGTCAGCCTGCGCTACAAACCGGGCACCGAGTGATACACCATGAATCACCACTGTCCGGCGATCCTGCCGCCCCCCCCCCCCCGCCCTGCCATTCCAACGACACTCCACTCCTGCTATGTACATGTATGTACCCCGCCATGCCCCGCTACTAAGAACCACGGCCTAGGTCCTAGAACAAGGCCCTCCTCGCATCGGTCCCGAATAAAAAAATAAACTCGCAGATGTTGGTTGGACGTTGGGCCGGACCTCCTTCCTTCCCCCTTACTTACTTACATCGTGGTCACGTTAATTGTACCAGCTTTGATTCTCTCCTTACATCCTGAATCCCCACCATCTGGCTCTCTCTCACATGCTGTCCCCCGTGAACCGAAGGGCAAACCCGAAACCCCCCCCCCCCCCCCCCCCCGCCAAACGCCGAAAGCATCCCACCCGGCGCCCAAACCCGCCAATCTCGGCCCAGGGAGCAGCGTAAACCAAGAGATCTGGAGACGCTGCATGTATGTACCTGTTTGTCTCTGTCCCCACATACATACATCCATACATACATACTAACACACAAGTTACATAGCTGCACTTCCAAAGTATGCGCGTGTCAGATCGATGCCATGCACCCCACTCGGCCCGAGCGCGAAACAACACCTGGGGGATCTACGGCCTAACGCCCCCTCCGTCCGAACGTCCGTGTGTTCGCCCGCGGACATTAATGAGACGAGACGAGACAAGACAAGACGTTAGGTCATCGTTGAGACTCCAACTCGCCCATGGAAACCAATAACACGGTCCCCCCACCCCGCAGATTGAAGGAGGCGGTCGAGTACATTGTTTAAATTGTTGGTATTATTATTATTATTATTGCTGCAGCATACATACATACATGTATGTATGTACATCATGTAACTATGTACATGTATGTACTATATACCCCACTGACAAATCCTCACCTCAGCCCATGGGCTGATCCCCCCCCCCGTCCATCGATCATGCTAGCTTCTGATCTGATCCTCAGCACGTACAGGAACAAGGCCTGAAGGAAGGCTGATATGCAGCCCGACGGGTAGGTGTGTAATATGCAATAGAGAGTACGGCCTATATTCCTCACCACCACCACCACCACCACCACCACTGGCCTCGATCCTAGATAGATATATTGCAAAAAAAAAATATGAAAGATAAACAATGGGTATATATATATATATATAATTGCTACGGGAATGCCTGAAGCCTGGACCTAACCTACCCTAAACTAAATGGCGGATCTGCTATAATAGCCATGTGCATATATACAGTGTACTTACTACAAACAGCCGCTCTGCAGACCCCCCCCCCCCACCCCCTTCATCTCCCCCTCCAGTTCCTCCTTCGGGCTCCCAGATGCTGCACTCCAGGTAGCAGTGAGGAAAAAAACAATAGATATCATCGCTAAGGACATAAAAAAAATAAGGTATATCAATGAGAGTGTGTGAAGTAAGTAAGTAAGCAAAAAAAAAGAAAGAAAGCAGAAAAGAAAAAACCCGCTAAAAAAAAAGACGCAAAAACCAAAAATCGTCGATCGATTACCGCGCTGGAAAAGAAAGGAGGGAGAAAAAAGGAAAGGAAAAGCGAGATGAAGGGCTAGCTAGGCTCTAGACATTCCGTTTTTTCCAATCCAAGCAAAAAGGGATTAACTTGCGGGTATGGAAAACCAAAAAAAAAGGCAAACAAAAAAAGACAAAACCCCACCCCCTTCCCAAAACAAAAAAAGCCAGCGTCGTTCGTCCAAACGTGAACAGGGGGGTTTATAAGTTCCTCCCCCCCACTCCCCCAGCCAGCCGTAAATCGATGTTTTTTTCTTCTTCTTCTTCTTCTTCTTCCTCTTCCTCTTTCTCTTCAGCTCTGGGGTAAAACGGGTTGCGTAAAGTACAAAACCGGGAGGGGTGTGGGTGGTCTGTTACAGACCGCCGAGTTAAAAAAAAACCAACCCCTCGGAATTCCCCCCCCCCCTGGAACGGAGAACAAAAACAAGCGAACAAAAAAGCAAAGCCAAATCAGGGCAGCAAGAGATAATGCCGCCCAAAAAAAAAGATAAAAAAAGAGTAGAGATCAACTCAAAGAAACAGAGGTGGGTTAAAATGAGTGTCAAAAAAATAATTCCAACCAATCAGATCAAGTCGCTTTTTCCGCCAATGACCAACCAGGACGGCAGCAAAAAGAAGCAAAAAAAAAAAGAATGCTGCCGCACCCTCGCCGGGTAAGTGATCGTAAAAGAACCACATCTAACCGAACCTTAAAAAAAAATAGACATGAACCCCACATAATAGCGCCATAATTAGAAAACCACGGAATATGAAGAAAAACGAAAAGAAAAAAAACAACCGAAAAACCCGATTCGGTAGAGTCAGGGTCACGATTTTTCATATCCACCCAGCGCCCATCACCGGCAGCTCATCTTCAAACACGCCTCCAATCTCGCTCGCATAGTCGACAGCCGAGAACTTGTACAGGCCGTGCATTTGCATAAACTCCTCCTCCGCATCGTGAATGTCCGTGCCCATCTCCTCCGCAATCTCCGCTACCTTTGCCAATTCCGCGCCGAACGGGTTTGAGCACGAGCGTGACGCGCGGCCGCCGCTGCCGCCGCTACGCATCGTCGCCGTCGACAGCGGGGCCGACTTGTTGCGCGACGGGTTGCGGGCGAGCGGGGCGGGGGAGATGCAGGTGTCGACACTGGGGCGCTGCCGCCGCGACGAGGAGCCGGAGGCGCTGCTGGACTTTGTGCTGTGGCTGCGGCGGGGCGGGGGCGATGGGATGGCGGAGGGGGAGAAATATGTTGAGAGGTGGTTGTGTTTTGGGCTGTACGAGTCCTCGGCGGAGGAGTGGTCGGTCTCTTCGCCAGAGGAGGGGGATGAGGGTGATGATGGCGGCGAGGGCGAGGAGGGGAAACTCCGTGATGTGGGGGAGCCGTTGGAGGACATGGAGCTATGGGACATTGAGCAGCGCAGCGAGGGCGAGGTGTAGGAGATCATGTTAGTGGTGGATATCAGCTCGACGGGCGACGAGATCTGGATCTTTGATATTGAGGAGCGACGCTCCGACTTTTCGGAGGAGAAGCCGTACTTGGAGCCCTTCTTGGTGATTGATCTTCCGAGTGCCATTTTTGCCTGTGGTGGTGATGGGTGGTTTGGGTAGGTTGTCGAAGGTATATATAAATATATATATGTCCTGAGCTAAGTCTCCTTTTCCGGGAGTGGAATATATATATATTCAAGAATTGAACGTTTCACTCAGGAAGGCGTAATTCCCCGTTTTTTTTTATCTGGGAGAGAACTGCGGGGTGGGGAAAGATTAGGTTTCGTAGAGACGGGTTTTTAGTTCCAAAGCCCGCCGAGACCACTATCTGCAAAGGGTGGAGGAGGCGCTGCGAGATTCCGCCGGAGCAAGTGAAGATAGTGCGTTGCGTGCGTGCGGGGTTTTCCTGAAGAGAAAGGCCGAAAGGGTGTGTAGTGGACAAGGCGACGGCAATTTAGGGAGGGAGGGTATTTCGAAACCTGCAATGTGACAAGATCTGAAGTCGTATATATTCCTAAGCCTTTACCTGGAAATATGCTCCTATTTTTCCCTTTTTTTTCTTCTTCTTTTTTCCTGAGGGTGGATCGATACGTTGGCTAGCAACGTGTAAAGTAGGCTATCAATGGGTGAGAAGAGAATGTAGAATCGAAAGTAAAAGGTAAGAAAAAAATGGCTAGCTAGTGACAATGCACAATGGTGTAAAGTGGAGGAGCACGAAAGGAATGAATGGAAGAGGACCCGGCCCGTCGGAGAAGAGTACACAGCGAATATGAAGAAGGTGTCGGGGGTGCTGCGCAGGTGGATAAGAAAAGAAGGAGTGAATTAAATGGAGGATCGAGAAGGGAGAGCCTGCGGATTGGGTGTGGGGGTGGGTCGTTTTCCCTTTAGTTTCTGGGGGGGGGGGCGGCCAAACATCGATATCGCAGCTCCCAAATAATCGCAGGCAGCCTAAAGTGTGGTGGGTGCGTCTAGTGCAACTACCACGCTGCCCGAAACGACGGCGGCAGGGGGCTGACAGGTTCTATTGGTTGACTCTTCTCCCATGCCCAAGCTGCCCTCGCATCTGCATATCACACCTCATCTTCATGGCCAATCAGGACCTCGTGCCGGCAAATTGTACTATTGAGTTCGCGAAACAAGGGGCATTAAGCACCAGGGGGAAGGTAACAAGAGAAGGTTTTTCTCCCCCCCCCCACCCCAGCTACCCAGCTAGTGTGATGTGCGAGAGGTTTGTTGGTGCAACAATTGCGATGCCCATTGCCTCTGGTATCATAGCAGATAAACAATCGCCAAACTACTGGAATTCTGTGGGTTCTCTTTTTTGTCCCCGGGAGTTTGTTGGATCGCTCTCAACAAAAGGAACTTCCTTCCCGCTGCTTGAACTGCTAGCTACTGCAGTTCAACGTGTGTATGTGGAGCAATTACGCATAGTGAGTGTATATAGTACGCATTCACGCGCGCGCGACGGGCACCTGTGTGTCAAGGTTTGTGTCCTCTATTCGTTCTGTTGTTTCTGTATTTGCCATACTCCGCCTCAGGAAAGTCTATCATGTTTCCCTGCTTGTAACTATATATTTATGTGTTCTATAGGACTTGTGTCCGAATTTGTCAGGTATCTAATAATTATCAGATCCCGTCCACATCGACGAACCCATCCACTGCTTGTGAAGAGAAAAACTTGCAATGATCATGATGAGATTTATCGTTACAGCCTAGTCCCGACAAGGATATATTACGGCTCCTAGAAGAGTACTATAAGTGAAGGAACTCGTGACGGCGCGCATTTCCCGATATCTTTATTAGGAGCACCCGGTTTCGGGGGTATTACTTTTTTCCGGGACTCCCCGCCGCAAGGAAAGTTGCATCTCAAATTCTCCCCAGTATTCCTTCTTTCTCTAGCTTTGCCCTTACACATTAAGCGTCAACGACCTCATGGGGTGGCGAGATGGTCTAGGTAGGTTCGAGCGCAAGGGGGTGGTAGAGTAGTGGTGATGACCAGGGACCACTAAATTTCTTGTTTCAGAATTATTCATCCAGCTGGGCTTGCCAAAGCGTGTGATTATTCAATCATTCTTGGGTGCTTGACTGGTTGGCCGCCTCACCTCCGTTCAGCTTGGGTAGAGACGAAACAAAAGTGTGTTAAACAACGTTCTTGGTGTTTAGAAGTAAAGGAGTAGATATCCGCGCGGAGGCAAATAAGAGATAGTAACAGATCGCATACCAAGCAAGCGGAGTAGCAGCTGGTAGGTAGTGAGAGGCATTCTAAGTAACATACAGTATGTACATATAGTTTCTGCAAGCAAGCTGCAGTAGCTACCCAGTACATTAGCGTTACTCTACAGGTTTGAAGTTTCAAGCCTTTTTCCACAACCGAGCGCTCCATGAAGTAGGTAAGCCATATCTGTTCACGATCTCAGCAGCTTTCCCAGAACTTAAGCCCGGCCGTTACGGTCGTTCTTCCGAGACCTTTCTCCTTTATCAAGGAATACCATTTTCCCCCACCATCGCTGGCCCCCGCAAATAGTTACTCATCCTCTCCCTCACGATCTCATAGTAACACCGATCCCACCGCTCAACTTCCAAGGAATTGTTGACGCTCCGCGGGGCCTTGCGGATTAATCGGCCTATTACCCCAGGCAAGCCGACTGAATATACGCGCCCATATTACCTACCCCCTCAACCATCTGTATGTACCCTGCAGCACTGCACCATCCATGATCATGGTGTTAAAGCTCATGAAGGAAAGAAGGAAAGAGTGGGAGGCTGTGCACTGCGAGAGGTCTCTCTATTCTCATGGTTGTCACAAAGCGAAGTCTTGAGTGGCTCAACCATGAACTGGAGACGAGATGAAAAGACAGCTATTGATTGATTGATCTGTAAAAGCTCTACAGATTTATATTTGTGACCCAATCAGCCACCTGTCCATGACTTCTAATCTAAAATAGCGACCTCCCTTTTCCGTTAGCGCCCTTTTCTCCTAAGGCCGCGGAGTGTGGGGATGCTTTGTCTGCCTCATCCCTATCAACGATTTCAATACTCATGTCGCCGATTATTCCTCTCTTTTATCCTTGGCAGAAACACAAGTCCGCCCCCCTTTCTTTACGGCCTGAAAGGGCATTTTTGAGGTGCTCTTTTTTGTTTTGTTTCCCTTTTCTCATTCTGCGAATTTGTGTGAGTGAGCCTCAATAACGTTTTGAAACCATTCACTCGAGCCGCAACCCTGACACTCACGCTAGTGACGCCACGCCGAGAAACTCCATTTTTAGCCCCCCCCCCGCCCCACAACAACTGACTGCATCATGAGCCATGGTTCGCATGTTTACTGCTTCATTTTTTTTCTTCCAGTATCGCTGTGCCCAGCTTCCGTCTACCACTTTTCCACGGCCCTTACATATAGTTGAGACCAAGCCTCAAACGCCTCCCTCAGTTGACAGTTCATGACTCCGACTCATGACGTCGCTGAGCGTCTCGTCGTGCCATACGTACACCCAAAAACCATATCTACCGTCCGCCGCAGCAGCTAGCGGACAGCCCATAGTGTACCTTAATGCAATGGGGGTTAAGGTTTCGGTTGCGAGCGTTCTGATATCAAATCTATGCAGGAAAGTGAGAAGCAGGTGGGTGGTAGTGGGGGGTTGTGTGTATGGGAAAACCGTCGGGTGAGGCGTGGTCGTGCCAGACAGGTTGGGCTTGCTGGCACTGCAGCACTCAGAAGTTTCATGGTGGCTTGAACCTGCTGTTGATTGAACCACTCACTACTGGACATTGAGGCTTTAACCCTTCCCCCCACATACAAGCAAGGTTAACACTGCCACAACAGCTTTCTACGTACAGAAATGTGAAATGGACAACTCAAAGCCAAAAAAAAAAAAAAGGGTCAAACATTATGTGTATGTGAAATTTTTCTGTTGTGCTGGTGGGCTGTTGCTGGGTTGATTAGAGATAAGCAAGCAGGGATCGGTTTTCTTCCCTTTCCCTTTTCCCGCCTAGTTTCCGCACGCGGTGATTGGCGGTGATCCATTTCAATATTCTTGACGTCTACCCGTTATGATGTACATGTACCTACTCAAGGCATAACGGTTTTCTTCACCCTCGTGCGCGTACATGTAGGTACACCCCCCAGTACGTACATGTATGCCTAGGCCGGTAGCTTGTCATCCACCCAAGCGATTAGTTTAGTCGCGCGCGCCCACGAACCAATAACCACTGCGCAGCAGAAAAAGACATGACCCTGCATACCGCGGCGAATCGGCAATGGGTAAGCGCTGTTTCAGGGCCCCAGTTGCAGTTGCAGTTTGCATGCTCATCTCGGAGCATTATCTCTGCAGCCTCCACGTGCTGGTGCTTCGAGTGATACTTCAGAGAGGAAAATTGTAGAGTAATCAAATCACCACGGGTCTATCAAGTGTACATTTAGATGTACTTACCATAGAGAACTCTATTAGTCGCCTAGCTGTTTATCGGTGCATTGCATTTAGAGGTTTTTTGTTCTGTTTTTTTTCTTCTCTGCGTCCTACGCGCAATCGGGAGAGTGCCAAGACGTCATCATGAGATATCACTCGGTATCTTGAAAGCTGCGGAGGAGGCCTTTGGACTTAAAGATTGGGGAGATACAAGCTGCTCTACGGATATACCTTGAAATAACATGTTATCTGAGTCCCTGAGTAGATATGGATACATAGACACTGCTGGTCATTAAAGAATCAATCACAGTAGAGCCAGCCTACCCAACCAAACACGTAGAAGACTAAAAAAAAAAAAAATCTTCCCTACAAAACAATAGAATCAGCAACAACCTACTGTTTGCTTTTACCGTGCTCACCACTAACTCTCTCCATCCTACAACCCAGCTTTACCTGGAACCTACCTGACACCTCACCCCTCGACACTTCACCCCCGTACTCACCCCTCACCCACCCACCCCATTTAAGCTTCCACACAACCGCAACCGCGCCCCCAACCCACAGAAGCAAAATGTTAGACCCTACTGTACCTCCCCAAGATCTCACCCTGGAGGCACTCCTCACCGCCATCAGAGCCCTCGAGCTCAACACCGCCCACCTCGAGAACACCCTCTTCACACAGCACGAGACCCTTGCCGCCATAGATGAGACTGCTGCCACAACTGCCACACTGAAAGAGCATGCGATTACCGTCATTCGCACCCTTGAGAGCGCCGAGGCCAGGACCCAGGAGCTGTGTAAGAGGCTGGTCGAGATCGGGCTCAAGCTCGATGAGATCCCGAATGGCGCTGAGAAGGTGATGAGAAGGAGGTTTGTGGTGGCGGATCGCAGCTTGGTGGCGGCGGACGAGATGACGGGGAGTTTGATGAGCCGGGCGGATAGGGTCTATCTTGATGCGTATGAGCGTGAAGGGCTGGAAGGGGGTGGGGAGTGGATGATGCCGGTTAAGGAGGAAGAAGAAGGAGAAGAAGAAGAAGAAACTGGAGAGGAGGGAGAGGAGGCCGTGACTAGTGATGAGGAGTTTTAAGCTAGCAAGCTGGAAGACCGTCTTAGTTAGTAGTACGTGTAGTAATAAAGAATACATGTACATGTACCAGCCCGCATTAAGAGTACGAGTTAACTTTAGTTATAAACTTCTCTCTCTCTCTTTTCACGATCACCATATTCTCCACAATCAAATTCAATACCATCCACAGGGCACATTAACATTAACAAACATCCCCACAACGCGATTTGCTCAAACATCCTTGCACTGATCATTTCCCAGACACCCCTCACACCAATCCTCTTCCCGGTTCCACTGCGTCGTGCCATCCATCTCCACATCACATCGCAGTCATCCGTCATCCCAACCGCAGCCCAACCCGCCATCATCCCGGCCCGTCTGCGCAATTATGTCACCACGGGAGCTTGTAAGGACAGCAAAGAGATCTCGCTTATCTAGCGAATGGGAAGTTCTTCCAGTCTAGCTAGTCGCGGTGGTCATTGGTTTATATATGACGGAGTTGCTAGCCAAAACTACCATGCAGCGGCGAAGCAGATATAGTGCCAGCGTGGTGCCATGGATATTGCCATGAATCTGGATAGTTCTTTTTACAAACAAACCATGTTGATGCGGTGGGTTCCGCTGACCTACGTGGAGTTGTGGTAGACTCAATCATAACGTATCACTCGGGTACATAAATATCTTATTTATTAGAAATCGATGAAGGAATCATAGATACATGTAGCCTGTTAAAACAAAAGCAAAATTTTACAGACAACATAACCGCTACAAAGCACATGCATACGTAAATGTAGTTCTATGCAACAACCACCGTAAATAATAAATATCGAAAAGTTCTAAATAACAGTTTTTAGTCTACGTGCTCTGTAATAACACATAACGCAAAACGATACGGTTCGCGATCGTCCAAAATATAAATTTTGACACGACCTCATTCATACCAACAAAAGAAAGAACAAGAAGGTTCTACCTACAAAAGGTACTGCAGCGACTTATTGATTAATTTGCGCTACTACCCCCACCCCTGGTTTGAACCCAAGACCTTATAAGCGGCTCCTGGGTAAACACTCGGTGTCTAACCTGACGAGCAGTCTAACCACTAGACCACCCGCCCATGGTATGTGTTGCACTGGAAGTGATACTTGGCGGTGTGCCAAGATGAAGCAGAACCCCTAACCCTTCGAAGTCAATATTGCTCAGCAATCCATACAGTATCAGGAATGGGGGTCAAAACGGACGCCGCATCAGTACGAGTATGTCATTGTGAGAATATACCTCTTTATCTCCATATTTTAACAAAGTATAGAGATATAGTATTTACCTCAGTTCTACAACATTGCCAAAAGCAGCTGTAGTAATTTTATCCACTGTAATATATACATCCAATAGCCCGATCACATTTTTTTTCTTCATTTTTTTCATTTTGATTCATAGAAAACTATGTCATCTTGCATTATGTGTCCTTGCATTATGTGTCAATCTAGGTCTTTCACGTGATAAATATCCTCAGGACAAATAGTCGTATTCCCGATTCTCTCCGTACATGTAGGCTATCCGCCGATAGGGCGCAACGTCCCCGATTGCGAATATCGAATGAGCTAGAGCAGCTACATGCATCTACCTATAGAGAGTTTTGAAGCTACTATCCCTCAATATCCTACGGTTGTTTTAGAGCCAACCGGGTATCTATCACTATTAATTGTGAGCCACAGTTAATCATGAGATATCACTCGGCGCCAAGCAACAAGAATAAGATAGAGGACCCGTTCGATTGCACACATATCGTGGTATCTGGCATAGTAGGGAGAGGGTATTGACATGTCTGGTAGCCAATGTTCTTTTTAGACGAACGGGCCCAGAGATATGACCGAATTGTAAAATCGTATACAACAAAACAACATTCTGGTATTAGCTTATGCGCACTCTCTTACAATGCTTTTGGGCTGTACTCGCACTTGGTTAGGACCTATATGGTACGTTTGGAAGTCGCCTAATTTATAACGTCCCACATAGCACAACACAATTATGACTCTTTACTGGCCCGGACAAAAGTTTCGACTGTTTGGCCAATTTCAGACTTCGGAAGGTTTGGGAATCACAAGTCTTACAAAAAATATTGTTATAGACTACGCCACGCCCTCTTTTTCATCTAAAATGCTGGGGGAAATCTGCATCAACACCTTTGGGTAATTTTGACGCCCACGCTGCAGTGACCAAACGACCTCGCGGGCCATTTAGAAAACGTGCTCTGGAGTTTACGAGTAGCCACGGTTTGGCCGTGGTTTTTTTCTTCCAATGGTGGTATTGTTGAATGAATCAACAGTAGAAAGCAGGGTTCTTTTGATAAAGAACAGAAGAATGAATGGAGGCTTAAAAGACTTTTAATTGATATTCATCTAGCTGCCTGACATCCATACCACAATGGAAGTAAGTCTATTTATAAGTTCCTCTATCCCACTCTATTTACCACCCACTCTATGGACCTCCTCAAAGAAGTGCTTCAAGTCCTCCGGGTCAACGAATGGTGTAATCCCTAACACACACCCACATTAGCACGCCGCACGCCGCATACCGCACACCCCAGAATGGCCCAAACTCACCATGCCCGAGATTGCAAATCCACCCCTTCTTCCCATTACCAAAGGCAGGCACCGTCCTCTCAACTGCCTCCGTAATCGCCTTCCTTCCTCCATACAGTATATTCGGGTCAAAGTTCCCCTGCAGCGTGACCCTGCCGGCGGCCACCCTATACGCCTCCTCTGGATCATGCGTCCAGTCCAAGCCCACAACCTGGTACCCGGACACACATAACTTTTCCAATGCATACCACGCACCCTTCGCAAAAACCGTCATCGGGACGGGCTCATGCCCCAGCTCCCTCAGGCGCTTCGGTAATCGCTCCGCAATTTCCTTCAGATACGGCAATGAGAACTCGTCAAAGTCACGCGGCGCTAGCTCGCCCGCCCACGACTCAAACACCTGCACCATCTGCGCGCCGGCCACGACCTGCTGCGCAAGAAACTCGACACACACGTCCGTAATGCGTGCGAGCAGGCACTTGCTCTCCTCGGGATACTTGAAGATCCACGTTTTCGCGTGGATGAACATCTTGCTACCGCCGCCCTCAATCATGTAGCTCATGAGCGTCCACGGGGCGCCCACAAACCCCAGAAGGGGGACACGGCCACGCAGCTTCTTGCGCGTGAGGGTGATGGCGTCAAAGACATATCCGAGCTGCTCTTTGACGTCGACAGTTGTGCGGAGCTTGTCGAGGTCGGCGGGGACGCGAAGGGGGTCGGGGAAGTGGGGGCCTTTCTTATCGATCATTTCAACGGTCATGCCGAGGGCCTGGGGAATGACGAGGATGTCGCAGAAGATTATTGCGGCGTCGAGGAGGCCGGCGTAGCGCTCGACGGGCTGGAGGGTGATTGTTGATGCGAGCTCGGGGTCACGGCAAACGGCGAAGAAGTCATTTTTGCCTTTGACTTCATGGTATTCTGTATGGGGAGGGTGCTTTGTTAGTGGTGGGCGGGGGGCCGATCGGGGAGAGGTGGAGTTACGGACCAGGGAGATAGCGGCCGGCTAGAGAAGTGAGGGCGTTAGTTAGGGGTTCGGAATGCAAATATGAGAGACTCCCTGCACAAACAGCAGTGGAATGGATTAGAGCGCGAATTCACCTTGACGCATCACCCACATGGGCGGCCTCTCGACCGTCTCGCCTGTCGAGTTGGTAATCACATGTCAGCTGGCTCTGTAGGGATTCAATTCCAAAGGAGAGAAATACCTCTGGCGGCGCGGAGCAAGAGGTCATTCTGGAGGGGTTCAAAGCTCTCTGACATGTTGTGGTAGGAGGGAGTGGTTGATGGTGATCGATACGATATTCCGGATGGTGGGGTTGACGTTGTTGCGAAGGGACTCTGGCAAGAAATGGCCCCACTGTCTCGGAACTTGCCGTGCCCGCGACTGGAATCCGGGGAAATCTGTGAATTTGTGCCTGTAGTCTGAGAGTGATGGTCTCTATGAAGTAATTCAATCAGGAGGCTGATTCTTAATATGTACAATATTGTATGTACTTGTATTGATGAGAAGAGAAGAGAGGATACATGTAGCTCTCTTCTCCCCTCAAATACAGAGCTAGAGCCTCTTTGATGATAACCAGGCTGATACATGCAGTTCTCTGCTCTCCAGTACCCCCTTCTACTACTAGTTGTAACTAACCCAGAGAGGGGTAATGGGATCACCACATTCTAATTGGTTCAGACAATGGCAAATCTACATGTAGTCAGGTTGAAACGATTCGAGTATATAGATCGAGCTTCATAGTTCTAACTGGAGCCCCGGAAAATCTTGGTTATGTGCGATTATTCTTCTGATAGTAAGATCACCTAAAGATCGAGGCCTCCTACCGCTACTGAGTGAGCTATTGTATTCGACCTTACACTTGCAACATTTGGATTTTGGCCATGGCCAAGCTTGCTAACTTGGCAATTCGTTCTGTATAACCAATCGCACCCAACCTAAACATTTGTCCAGCTGATAATATTCATCGTCCGGCCGGTGAGCTTCAAGGATTTTATAACAAGACACCATAGTTCACATTCTCATGTGATCCTTCCTTCCCGGCCCGGATGCCGCATCCGAAAACGTTTACACTCAGGTATTCACAATAACCATCGAGCAAGGGGGGGGGGATGGGGGTACGATAAAGCAAAGCCTGTAGCTCGCCTTAATTCTACATACGGCTTTTTCCGGCAAGGGGTTAAGCTTTTTTTTTTTTTTTAGCGGGTCGGGGGTACTTAAGCTTTCGTTGAAGATCGACCTCCTTGCATGCTCTGCATATTCGCCCGAGGACATTGTAGAGCTGGTGCTCAAGAGTTTTGCTTGTGCCCGGTCCCGAATTCCCCCGTGCATACATGTACTACTAACACGGTGCATGCCCTGTGGATGTGTGTTGGAGGTCTGGCTCATTGGATTGCTGCAGTTTGAAACTCCGAACCTCTTAATGGCATAGCGGTATCTGAGTACGGTTCCCGAGGTACATGTAGTTTAACCGGGTGACTTCCAATTCGGCTGACTCCCTGGGCAGAAGGGTTATGTAAAATTGAGTGGTTTATCAACTTATCTTGGGGCACTAGGTATCCTTTTTTTGTTCTCTCTAGAGTTGGTGGTTTGGAATCGATTTATTGTACTCTGCACAATCAGAGACCTCAGACTCACCAAAGAATTGTAGTAGTACACATTAGATGGGCTTAGCAGAGATTATTCTTCAGGCTACACCTAAAGTACTACCACCAGAACCCAGGCCTCTCCAGGGCTTATGCCAGCAACCCCACCAACCGCAACGGAAGACTTAGTATATGCAAATCCTCAGGCTTGATATCTGCGTATAATAATTACAGATGCCTATCTTGGCACAGCAGGCAGGGCAGGGTATCTACATCTATTCATAGTGGCAAATGAAAGTTCTCCGCGTCACAGCCAATCACTCGACGACCGGGGGGGCGGAAGTGCACCAGTCCACATCTCCACAGTGTCGTGTTCGTCTCCTGTCCATTCTACCTCGGGCTGGGCATGGATCTTCCGGAGCCCTGGGTGTCAATGTTTATCTGACACGCCATGCCATTACGGCGGGGAGCGCTTGGATACTGACGTATGGTGGTCCGTGACCATGATTGGGGGATTGCAATGTAGTATGCCCTCTAGAGTAATAGAGGCCACTTCAAGGAAGTATGTAGAAGGGGGCCATGAGGATTTCCGAAATAATACCTCTCCCCCACCCAGCATGTCTACACAGTAGCAGGGCAACAAAAACGCTCACTCGCCCCCACCGGGGGAGTCTGTATGCAGTTAGAGTAATAATAAAAAAGGAAACATTGTTTCCTGATCATGAAAAGCCAATCCACCCAAAAGAAGCCCCTTTCCCAGAATCCCAAAGAAGCCCGCAGAAAACCAATGGTAGCAATGCCGTGGCTGGAAGGTTTCTCGGGATGTCCACTGACTGGAGAAGAAAAAAGGAACGTCTCGGCGCGCGCGTCGAGGTCCGTGCGCGTATCAAAAAAGTAAAGAATCGGGGCCGGAATCCCCTTTCCTTCCATAATTATTGCTTTCTTTTGCGTGTTGCTGCTTGCTTTGCTTGTTCATCTCATCGCAGCAACACAAAAAGGGGAGCGGGTAGATGAGTAGATGGTATGCATGTAGGTTACGATGGCATGATGCGTACGTTAGGCGGGCTTTCAGGGCGTTGAAGCATGTAGACTCCCGGGCAAACAGCTGTTAATTTCTTCTTCTTCTTCTTCTTCTTCTTCTTTCATTCGTGAGGCTATAACTGTAGCTGTTTTGTGAAAACACCAGTTACATCAGTCTAACCCAGACATACATAGGCCGTAGATCTGCAGGAGAAGGAGAAGGAGAGAGTGGAAGGGAAGGCAAGTTCAGGTCGGAAGTGGGTTAGCGGAAGCTTTCCCCCTTGGGTTGGCATTTGGGAGGACTTACTTGCAAGTTACGAATTGGGTTGGGTTGGGTTGGGTTGGGGGGGAGGGAACTAAAATGCTAGCTGTAGACCCTGAACCAGGAATGGGGCGAGCGAGCGAGTGATAGATACATAGTTCAGTTCTTGACTTTTCCGCCTCTTCCTCCTCCTTCTCCTCCTCCTCCTCCTCCTCCCTCTTTTCCCTTTCTGTCTGGGCTTTCCTGCACCTAGGGGCAAAGTGCATACGACTACTGGCACGAAGTGACGAAGGAACGAGTGATAGCGCGAGATACCAGTCTGCCTCTCGTTCTGTGTCTATCCACCCTTCGTCTTCGAATGAGGACTGAATAGCTGATCTGATATATACATACGCCACTGGCTTCAGCTTCATTTTGGTCCTGTCCAATAAACGGCTCCGTTGTACAGGAAATCAATTGCGTTTCCTGCTAGGAACGTTACGTTGCGTATACAGTAGCATCATCAACTCTCCTTAACAGACAGCAGACATAGGTCTCTCTTCTCTGCTGGACATATTTATCATTACAAGGATCACAGCCTGCCAGGATATCAATCCGGGCGGTGGAAAAGGAAAGCATCATCACGAACGAAACCCGGCCCAGCCCTTTCTCACCCTTTCATCGTCATCCAATAACGCACTCACAACTGCACCTACCACCACCACCACCGTTCCTTCATTCCCAGAAGCGTCCACACCCTCATCACAACCTACGGTACCTACCTCACCCTAGGTACCAACGTGGACAGTGAACTACAGCAACCCTGCCCCTAACTGCCTGCAACTCTCCCGTTTCCGTCAAATCCCCAAGAAGGAGGCACACCCCCCCCCGTTCGCCCCCCCCCCCTCCCCCATCTCATCATACAGGCCAGTACAAATGTCGGCCCCCTCTACGCCATCTACGAAAAACCGCATCGGCCTCGGCCTCAACCGCCCACGTCCCTCGCACCTAAACACGCCGTTCGCGAACGCTTCAGCAAACACCTTTTACAACAACAATAACAACAGCAACAACAATAACAGCGGCCTGCCGCCTGCCCCGAGCTATACAAGCCAGTCCTCGAACGGGCCCCTACTGTCGCCAAGTACTATGCTGGCCCGGAAGGCCTCGTTGAACCAGTTGACACAGAACTCTTTAGCATCGATACCAGACGGTACCATGGGGTACGGGCTTGGCCTAGGAAGTCCTACGAGAAGCATGTCGAGGGGTGGTGATGATGGCCTGAGGGTGCGAGGGAGAGGAACGCCGGTTGCGGGGGTTGACGTCGATGTTGGGGATCAGGTCAACACCCCCGGGGGCATGCATGGGACGGTGAAGTTCATTGGGACCGTCAAGGGGAAGGCGGGTGTGTTTGTGGGTGTGGAGTTGGACCCTGATATGGCAGGTCGAGGGAAGAACGATGGTGCAGTGGACGGGTTCGTTTTTTTCCACAGCTCTTTATATTATTTTTTTCTTCATTTTTTTTTGGGGGGGGGGCACCCATAAAACTGTGTGCTTTTATTTTATTTTATATTTTATTTTCTTTTCGCGGCAGCTCAATGTTGCATTTCTGATGATGGGGATTATCGTGACTAACGGCACCGCTCCCGGGGAATTAGTGTACGTTACTTCACCACCGCACACCCAAACTCGGGGATCTTTGTGCCACTGGCGCGCGCACAGAAACGAAACTCCGCATCCTCCTCGAATCCCCCGCCAACACCAACACTCCTCGGCCTCAACTCCCCTACCGGGACCTCCGCGCTCTCACCGCCTAGCTACCCTACTCCCCGGCGCGCAGAGTCACCTTTCGGCTACAACAACAACAATGCCGCCCGAAGTGGCATCGGCCTCGCGCCCTCATCCCGCCCAACTCTACCGCGGCCAGAAAGCCCTGTCCGCAAGACCACTCCCGCACCCGCCGCACGAGGCCTCCAGCCTCCGGGAACGCCAAGAAATGTCTCTTCGGCCATGGGAGGGAGGTTTGGGGGTCCAAGTCAGATGCCGGGAAAGGTAAACTACGGTAGACCAAGGGCAAGCAGTATCGCTTCTACAGTAAACGGTGGGCCGGCGCACCCGGAGCGACCTGGAACCTCCACTGGATTCTCCGGCCCTACTCCAAGGATCTCACACGCGCCGAAGCACTCGGGTTCGTCAATGGGCCTGAAGCAGCCAAAGAACTCGGGACAGAGTGGGCTGCGGAGTGGCTCATCAATGGGAATGCGCTCCCTTAGTTCTTTAGGGCAACACCCGGAGAGGCAGCAGGAGGATTTACTAGAGGAGACGTCGCAAGGCGATTCGGGAATTGGGCTAGTTCACACGGAGGAAAACGGGTACGATAATTCCAACGGAAACGTAAGCAATGGATCTACATCGGCGCTGGAAGATCAATTAGCCCAGAGGGACCGACAGCTGCAGGAGCAGGCTGCGCAGCTCCTGGAAATGGAAGCCTCGTTCTCAGAACTGCAAACATTAATCCAAAGCGCGCAGGTACAGCCACCGCCAGTAACATCTCCCATATCCATGCGAAACAGCGCTTTCGACGATGCAGATGCAACACAGCTGCGAGCGTTACTGAGAGAAAAGACGGAGAGGGTCCAGGTTCTTACTGCCGAGTTCGACGCGCATCGTGCTGACTTTAGAAGTACAATCGATACCCTGGAGCTTGCCTCTACTGAGACAGAGCGTGTATACGAGATCAAAGTCCAGGAACTCATGAACGAGATCCGGGAGCTGCAAGAGCGAACTGAGGATGTGGAGAGCGTCGCCCGTCAACTCAAGCAGCTCGAAGAATTGGTAGCAGAGCTTGAAGAGGGCCTCGAAGACGCACGCAGAGGTGAAGCCGAAGCCCGCGGCGAAGTAGAATTCCTTCGTGGTGAAGTAGAACGCTGCCGCGAGGAGCTCCGCCGCGAGAAGGAGAAGAGCGCTGCTGCGGTAGCAAACGCTGCGGTAGGAAAGCTCATGCGTACGGGCTCCATTGATAGCGAGATCGAGAAGAAGGATGATGAGATCCGCGGGTTGAAGGCAATAATCCACTCCCTTTCAAGAGACGCTGTTCCAGCTGAGGATGGAAGCCACGCCGTACACCTCGGGGCTCTCCGCCGTGTCAATGGAGAGACTGGCGACGGGGATGAACTGACCATGGAACGCAACACCCGCGAGAAGTTGGAGCGCGAGGTCAATGAGCTCCAGGGCCTGATTGACCGCAAGGCCTCCCGTGAGGACGAACTTGAAAAGGAGATTGAGTTCCTGCGAAAACGCAAGGAGACCCGCGCGTCCGGTGCTTCAGGATCCATCTCTGAGAAGACAGCACCAGGCATCGTTGGCTCATGGGGCCGCAACTCTGGAGAGCGCCATAGACCATCATTCTCCGCTGCAGACACCGAAACGGCTACTGCCACCACTTCCAGCGAACGGGAATCACGCGGGACCGTCGGCAGCTGGCGAAGGCCCAGGCAAAGCAGTGCAAGCAGCATGGCCGGTGCCGAAAAGGAGGAGTCTGTTCCTGCAGCTGCTGCCAGCAATGGCGCGCTCGCGCCCATTACTGCCGAGGGCTCAGATGCGGAGGCAATGTGGTGCGAGATCTGCGAGACCGCAGGCCACGATATCCTTACTTGCACCAATATGTTCGGTTCTGCCGCCGGCGGCCCTGCCTCTGCGGGCCCCGAAGGCGAGAAGCCACTCCCAACCCCACCCACAGTCCACGCCAAAGAAATCGTCGACGACGATGACGAGACAAAGACCATCGCCTCCGACAGCGACCACATTGAGCCCCCTCTTAACATCAACGGTAACAGCAACGGCAACGGCGTATTGCCCGGCTCCGCATCCTTCATGGAGGAGGAGGAGCGACGACGCATCGGCGGCCAAGAGCGGAAGAAGAGCGTGCACCTCCCCGCGCCGCCGCCAATGGTCAGCGTTGATAGCAGCTTCGGCCCTGTCGCTGGGAAGGAGAGCGGCGTGGTGGAGATGGATAAATGGTGCGCTATGTGCGAGAGGGACGGCCACGACAGCGTTGATTGCCCGTTGGATATGGATTATTAGATGAGAGAGTGGCGTAATAATCAGCTTGTTTTCATTCCTTTTTCTCCCTGTCTTCTCTTTTTCTTTCTTCTTCTACTGATGCATTGAATCAACGGACGGACGGACGGGCTAGCGGGGAAAGGGGCGGCAAGGCTTGAAGGGGTGGAAATCGAATCGAATTGAATTGAGCATTTTGACATTGGGAGTTTTTTACGTTGTGTTTTTCTTCTTTTTCCTTTTATATATTCTTGTCCTTTTTTCTTTTTTTCTTCCTCCTTTTTTCCCCCTTTCTCTTTCCCTTTCTTCCTCTCCTTATTCACTACGTTTTTATTGGGTCTCATAAGGTCTCGTATCAGTGCCCTATTTCCTCTCTCTCTCTCTCTCGAGGGGGGGAAACATTAGTTATGGTTCAGTGAGTTTTTAATTTTCTTCATGGGGCGGTTGGGTGGTGATAGTTATTGTCTTCTTTCCCCTCTTCTCATTTCGGGAATGGATTATGATTTCTCCTCCAAGAATGAGGAAGAAAGAATGAGGGGGGAGTGAATGAGGGATGATGTGTCCAGGCGGGATTGAATAGAAATGTGTACTGTATGTGTATCTGAAATAATGTGCTGGGGGCGGTGGGGAAATTAAAACGGAGTAAAATAGACTATTGCATAGAGTGTTGAGTGTTAGATGTGAGTTCCGAGTGCTGTATGTTGGAGCTGAGGGTTCGTGAAGTCATAAACAATCACTCGGCGGGCGTCAAACTGGTTGGGTCAGGGCGTCATGCACCATCACTCGATAGTGTGGCAGAGTGCTTGGGGGTTGTTTAACTTACTAATAGAGTGCTGGGGGCCTCAGCGTATAGGGCAGGCCTAGGTATGCTTTACACTCTGACTGAATACAGCTGGGATGGGGACGGGCTGGCGCATACATGTATCTAAGTGGACGCACCACTTACAAAACCGCCCTTTTGACTTCATCTCCCACCACACCAGTTTGAATGACGGCACAAGGCTTTGCATAACATATTCTGAGAACATTGATATCAATTCTAGAAATTTAGATGGAAAGAAATATCAGTTTTTGCATGAACTGTGGAGTTTCTTGTTGACATTCTTGCCAAGATCAAAATCACACCTATGTTGAGCAATCTAACTATTTTATAACTATTGCCTGGGTGCGAAATTTATAGATCAGGGTACTGGTAGGTATATCTTACAAGACCGTCTACACCTAGTCAAAAAAGTAGTACTACTCCCCGCTGTAACAAACGGGATAACTCAAAACAACTGCTACGTGAACACGCCGGGCACACTGGGTTTTCTGCCTTATTATTATTACAGTATCAAGACAACGAGCTTAATTATCTGATAACACGTGTTTTATTATAGTTTCCCTGTTCACTACAAAAGGAGTTTGCTCCTCTTATCCTTGTGATAATAATTATACAATATGGGACTCTTCAGTCTCTTATCCCATGGTCCGTCGAGGCATGCTGGCCCTTTTTTTCGTGGGGACCAAAAGACACATAGAACCCGAGCGAGGGATTGGCTAGAGATTGATTCAGGTCCAATAATTGATAACGATTTGTTAGCACTAGCCACTCTTTTGGTTCCCACGAAAAAGGGTCAGCATGTCTCGACGGTCCATAGGATAAACTATACTCCTAATGACAAACGAATGAATTATCAATCAGTCAATCGATCCGAATAAGAAGCAACGTAATTCTACCTTACTACCAACCACGCCCCCTTCATACCACCGAGAGGAGAACACGCAGCTTTAGTCCTTGGTCCTGTTAAAAAAACATCACATTGTAACCCTGCGCTTTACAATTAGGTGGTGTACATCGGTGAAGTGTCATCAGACAGCATGAAATCCGTTCAAAGAGTTAAAAAGAGCAGTGTGGTGAGTATATATAAGTTAAGTGGTATCAGAAAAATAACCAACATTTCTGGCCATGGTGAATCTCGCTCATGAAACTCTTTTTGTATTGCGAATCTCTCGTATGTACATGTATACGGTGATTCTTCTTACCCCACTACAACAACCAGCAGCGATTGGTTTGAAGTACTTACCCTTATAACGAGAAAAAAGAAAAAGAGGGAGTCCATAACCGGGATCGACCTGACAGGACATGCCACTCCGACCATTACCCTCTACGCTAACCTTCTCTTGGCACCTTGGTTCTGCCAAGCCCAGTCAGTTCCTAGGGCTCAAAAAGTTTTTCTTTCCACCCTCTCCAAACACCAGCAACAACACCCCACCGCCAAACCCACCGCCGACATCATGGTCACCCAAAGACATCATCATCATGACAACTAACAAACAATCTGTAAGTCGCCCCTTATCCCTTTCTACCCTTCCACCCATCAAAAAGAAAGAGAGAGAAGAGAGAAACACACTATGATGAGTATCTCCCAAGAATGAAAGGAAGAGCCGTATGAGTCCCCCGCAACATAAAAACCGGATCATCCATCTTCACCCATCAGCGCCCTGCCCGACCGTCTCGGGAAATGTATGATCGGTTTGACTTTCTTCGCTCCCGGGTGGTTATGGTGCGGCGTGGGTGTTGTGGGGAAGTCCCGTTGTGGGGGGTAGTGCTTAGAACATTGGGTACTGAGATGTGTTTTGAAATCTCTCTTTTTCCTTGGTGCGGAGGAGCGGGTTTCAATTGAGAATTAGCGCTGACCCCCTCCATCTGTGGATAGATAGAATTCAGGATATATTTGCATTGTAGGATGCACAAAGGGTGTATCATGCCACACGAGCCCGGCATATGGCATTCTAGCACGAGATGAAATAGTAATAAATGAAATATATAATCTCTCCATTTGTTCACTGAACCTATCGAGCCAAAACTCAAACTTCGTGTGACCGCCGTGAGACATAACTTTCTTTTTTCACTCCTTCGTATCACACCATCCTTTACCACAGGGCCTGATCACCAGATCGTCAGGGAAAGTGATACTGAGCACACATGATGGTAGTCCATGGATTAGAGAAAGGCACGACGCACAGCTACACACAAACTTAAACAGACGAGGAAGAGCAAATTATCGAGGCATTGAAAATAAACACAAGAAACAAAACAAAATTCAAACCAACCCCCCCCCCCCCCCCGGGGCCCCCCATCTCTTCAAATTAATGCTCGAATTGTAATGGAAATGAAAATAAATCCACCACATATTTCTATCACATTTTCCGCATTCTCACAGTGATACAACCTAAGTTACTAAAGTATGCCAGCTTGGAAGAAAACCCAATCATTTAGTACTACAAACATTTGGGCATATTCGCCTTCCCCCTCGAAGTTGAAACTTAGTTTTTAGCTACCGCGCCGTGCCCTTACTGTATAGACAATAATAACCCCGGCCCCAGATTTAATTTTATCCAACCTGTTGAAATCAAAGCAAAACAAAAATGTAAACAAGATAAAAAAAAATAAAAAGAGATGGAGATGGAGAGAGAACACCACACGCTGTAAAAATACATAAGGAAAACAAAAGTGAACTCTGATATGTAGCTTGTAGAAGGTAGATTAGTGAACAAATGAAAATGGAAATGAAAGAACACCAACAAACCCAGACTCGAGCTTTGGACAATAGTTTTTAAGGAATGAAAAAGAAAAAACAGAAAGATATTAGAGAGCCGAACCGAAACACCTTTCATTCAAACATTGGCCCACTCTGACCCAAAATTACTGCCTCATGAATCCATTGCCCTGTACATTACCATGTTGCTGCTGCCCATACGCTTGTTGCTGGTTGTAGAACTGCTGATACTGCTGTTGTTGCAATAATGTTTGACTTTGCGATGCATACGCATTTTGAGGAAAATAGCCTGCTGCACCTTTATATGCGCCGTAACTGCTTATTCTCGGGCTCGGGGATTTGGCTTTCTCCCTTAACAAATCTTGCTGCTGTTGCTGTTGGAGCTTCTGTTGTTGAAGTTGAAGCTGTTGCTGTTGGAGCTGTTGCTGCTGAAGCTGTTGCTGCTTGAGCTGTTGTCGTTGGGCAATGGCCTGCTGAACTGTTGCGCTATTCCCATTACCCGACCATGAACCCTTCATGAGTTTCTTCTCCTTCTCTCTTGTCTCGATTGCGCCAAGGAGACCAGCCTGGTGAGGTGGTTGTTTTTTACCTTTACCATCGTCTAGATGGAGGAGAGTTGACCCGGTTTGCTTTGCAACATATTCCTGTTCGCGCGCAGAAAGATGTGCGGACAAGTCGGCAGCAGATGAAACCAGACCGTTCGGGATGAAGGCTGAACTGTGTCTTTGTAATGTGGGGAGCAATTCGCTAGACATGTTGCGGCTTCCTGGTGAGGGGGTGCCGGAAGCTTTTCGCTGATGAATATAACGACTCCTTGATTGTTGTTGCACCGCAGCAGCAGTAGCCTTATCAGATACGTATTGCTCTGCTGCTCTATCCGGAGATCTTTGTCCCCCAGCAACTGGAACCATTCCGGGCTGCCAGACCATGCTCCGTCTTTTTGATTCGCTGCTTTCAGAACTGTGCGGCTCATTTCCAGAGTCCGGGGAAGGCCTATTCCAAGAATCACGTTTTTCGCTACCAGCAGAAGACCTGGAAGATTCACGGTTGTGTTCGGACCAGTCCACATTCAACGCTTGGAAGGAGTCCCTACGGTTCCCGCCCAACATGGTACCATGCTGAGAAGCAAGACCTGACGCGATAGTAGTATCCGGTTCCATGAACTGCCCATTTCCCCTACCAACACCTCTACTCTCCGCGCTCAAGCTACGTCCGTGGTTTATCGTCGTCCCAAAATCAACTTTGGGGATATCAGCAGCCAGCTTTTTTCGCTCCGCAGTAGTTGATTTGTAATGCACATCACCCACCACAACCTCCGGTTCAATGGTCGTCCCCACAACTTTCTTTACTCCCGCTCTTGGCATGTCTGCATCTCTTTTTGGTGGTTCCTCCCTCGTGTGTACGCTCGAATAATCAGGTTCGTCTTCTTCCTCACTCCCATACTCACTTCCGCTGTTCTCGGCATTCTCACTCAACATTTGCTGTAATCTACTGGCCCTTCGTCGATCAAAAGCATCCTCCTCCTGATAAGTAACATCATCGCTATCTCTTCCAATTTTGTCAAGCGCCTCTTGACTCATTAGATGCCTCGCAAGGCTTTCGATACTGTCTGTTGTCTTTGGTGTATCGTCAGCAGAGGCTGCGCCGTTGGTCGGTCTTCTAGAGATGTTTTGGGTTTGGAGACTCGGAATCTGGTGAGCGTTAGGTGACCTGCGCGGAATTTGGGTAGGAACATGCGGTGATGGTGATTCCAGACCTTCCATAACGGTGTAGGGGACTACCTTTACTGGTTGGATAAGGGTACCTCCAGGTGTGTCCTGCCATGAGAACCTAGGACGTCCCTCCGGAACGCCAATATCCAACTGACCACTTCCCTGTTGCTGTTGTTGTTCCTGCTGCTGATATTGACGCTGCACTTGTTGAAACGACTGCTGTGAAGGGGGAGGCTGCCTAATATGCCCGTAACCTTCCTCGTAGGCAACCTTCGAATCGCCCATTGGTGGGGGCCCGGAGAGCAAAACTTGCGAGTTCTGAATTTCAAATCCTGGTGGGGGCTCAAGGCTTTGATATCCAAGTGAGCTCTGCTTAGTTATTTGGGACTTCTGGCTAGGTAATAGGTGTGGTGGGCCTGAGGGAGGCGAGATAGAACCCCCTGTCTCTTTCAAAAATGCTGCTGCTGCTGCTGAAGTTCCCATCTCATTTAATGTATTGTGAGAAATCCGTCTCTGAATTTGCGGAGCTTGCTGAGGCGACTGGGGCAGTTGGTTTGGTCTCGAGCTTGGAGGATGGGTCATTGTTGGCGTTGCTGGAACTTCCGAAAAAGCCGGTTGTTCCGTCTGTTGCTGAAGACGACGTGCAGCAGGATCGATGGGACGCCCTTGGAATAAGCTAGAGTCAGAAGATCCAGAATCACTTCGAGCTAAACCTTGACCCTGTTGGGAATCATGCTGGGCCTCTGCCATAGAATAAAGTGAAGGGGGGGCCCTCTGTTGCTTCTGATACTGCATGTACCCTGTCGACTCAGATGTTGAGCGTTGATGATAATTGTTCGAGGGCAACGGAGGAGTATTCAATGGAACATGCTGTGGTGGAAGTTGAGATGCTGGAATGGGTAGAGAAGAGCTTGATCTCTGAGAGTCGCCATCGAAAGTTCCGCCGGGGAACCTTTGTCCAGCTGGAAGACTGGTTCTAGGCCTTGCGGTCCTCGATTCGTTTTTCATCTTCTCGTAAGTTGCGTTCTTCAACTTAGATCTCCACTCCGCCTCGGTGTTGATAGCAGTCCCTTCAGAGACAATTAATGACACGATATCTGCCACTTCCAGATACCCATATTGTCGTTCCCTGGGCATTGCAAACATCAAGCTCTTTACGTCATTGATATCTGGAACCAACCTATTTGGGCGTCCATAAAGTGCAAAGGTATCAAATGTGGGGAACAGCCACTTCAGCATCATTTCGAACCCACTGACGGCCGGGTGCACCTCTGGCATCACAAACACAAATCCCTCACTCGTTGTTGGTGGGTCTGAATTAATGGTGATCTTGCCCTCTATCTTGACAAGGGTGCTCTGATCAATCAGTGGCTTACTCTGGGGATAAATAGCGTACGCTGAAAAGGCATCAGTAATCGTCGCTATTGGCTGTGATTTCTTGCTCTTCTTATTTTCATAAAACTTGATATCTCCCTTGAGGATAGGAATGGAAGTATATCCTGTTTTCTGGGCCTTTTTCAAAAGTGCCTTCTGCTTCTTGACTTGCTTTTCATCTGGAGGCGTGATTACTGCCCAACATCGACGCCATGGTGTACCGGCGCCGAATCGCACTCTTGCCCAATCCTCATATTTGAAACGAGTCTTCTCAATTATAGTGTTGATACCGTTGAGTGTTTTACCCTTTCCGGCGATCAATGCGCCAGTGTAGGCTTCTTGTAGAGAAGAGTGCTCAAACATACACAGCCTGATACCGGCAGTCCATTGCGTGAGTGAATGGTGGGAATTAAAATGAAAAAGATATCGGTTTCGCCCAGCAGTGGAAATACTAAGGACATTAGTGAGTGGAGGAACATCTGATGATCGAGTTGGAAGTGTATCAATCTATATGCCATCAGTCAACGATGCTTTGGACAAACATATGCAAACTAGAGAAAACGCCTGAGACACTTTAGATCTACCAGCGCCTTGGCGTTCCCCGCTTGCATAGACGGGAAATGCCATATCCCTACCATTTTAATTGATGCATCTGTGAGGTTCAAAAATGTTGGCACAACCTCCTCCCCCGGCTTTGCCGCATCTAATTCCGCCGCATCCCATAACGATAACACGGTCCCTACCAGCTGCGCGAAGCACTCCTGCCAACTTCTGTCATGACTTGGCTTCCCATCTGCCCCGATTCCGTTAGCTTCATCTTGCACGCTCCACCGCAACAGTGCCGTATAACCTCATCCTGCCGCGCCGATCTCAGGGAAAAACATACCGGGATTTAAATCGTTCAATTTCAAGAAATACCCCTCCGTGTATAGCTTCTTGCTATGGCTATTGAGAAACGTAAATATTGGCTGTAGCTCTGGTAAAGTATCCCGCTCCACCTCTAGTAGCGGCGGCTGGTACGGCTGCACAATACTCATGGGTCTCGAGGACGGCCTGCTCGTTCTGCTTTGCGGGGGGTGCGGGCTGTCTCGCGATGGAGATGCGATGTGTGCTTCGGTAATCGAGGTAAAGGTGTCGCGACGTAATCGACCTTTAGGTTCCTCGCTTGGTGATTTTGAGGTGAGGAGATTCGTGAAAGACGCGGACCAGGCTGCGGTTTTGTTCGTTGTCAGTTTTTAACATTCTTAAAGCTTCGCTCTATTTTGAGGAACATTAATGGCCAGCGGCTACTGGCAGTTGAGTTATTTTTAGAAAGGTCTTGGGAGGGTCGCAACTCACAGCGGGAACGAGTCATTATGACAGATTTGAAAAAACAAAGTTATTATGAACTGATGCACAATATTAAGAAGGTAGCTAGCACTCTCGGATTCGCAAACAATGTCGGATTAACTGAGAGTTGAGTACTAGCAAAGTAGAGTAGAGTAGTATCTAGGCACCAAAGAAAGAAGGCTGGATTTCTCTGAATGAAAGGGTGTAAGGTAGTGTAGGTGAGATCCGGGTCCGGTCAGATTATTGTATCTGGCTGGCTGGTTGGGGCTGAACGGGTGACACTTGCTTGTTGGTGGGGGAAGTCAGGCGAGAGAATCAAGAATGACGAGTGATTAATAGTAAATAATTATTGATATCCTACCCCAGATTGTATAGAGATAGCCACAAGAGAGGTGCAGGAGGAGAAGCAGGAGTAGAAAGAGGCTGAGAATATGAAACGACGCGCCTTCAATCCTACTTCCTACAGAATGAAGAAGAGAAGAAGTGCAAACGGGAATCAAGGGCGGAAACCAGGAACGAAGGGGTGTAAGTAGTAGAATAGGACGATGACAGAAGAAGCAGGCAAATCACAAATCAAGAAAAGAATCTGACACGGGACGATTGAGCAGCAGGCAGCAAGAGCGACAGTGGATGAGGCGAGAACGAGAGAACAGCGCCGCAAGACAGTTGATGCAGTCAGTGGACGGATGTCCCGGAGCAAAACGAGGGAACAAGAGATCGTTGGGTTTGAGCGGCTGGTGTTTTGGAAGAATCCGGACTGGCCCTGGTCCGAGGGGAGAAAATGAAAATGATGCCCAAGTTGTAAAGTATATCGATACAGCCTAACTTATCTAGATACAGAAGGAAACAATTATGTATATCTCTACCAGCTCCTTCCCCTTCGTATTGTACATATGTGTGTGTAATGTGTGCAGAGGTAGCTTACCCATACCCATCTCTATCTCTATCTCCCCACTTTCTTCGTGCCGTGTGAGCCTCCCCCTGGACTCCGGGGTTCCTGGGAGGTACAGAGCACCACAAAATGTGCATACATGTGAATGTCTATACTATACGCACATACGAGTCGAGGTTACCTTACGTCTAAATTACCAATGGCGGTCACCAATTGGCTGGCATCTTCCACCTGAGGCATAGAGGGCTAAGACAACTCTACGCGTCTTTTCTTGGAGATGTGGTATGTACCTACATACAGTCGTCTTGGGGGCAACGACGAAACCGGTTGAACGACCAACAGGGGTCATCGCCAGTCAAGACAGCGGCTCTCAGGCTAGCATACAACCACTTGTTTGGCTGAAATCTGTGTCGTTGCCCAAAGTTGACTGTACCTACATTAGTCGCAACTTCCACGACAAGACATAACCCAAGGCAGTCACGTAAGAACAGTAAGACCCTGAGGAATTTCAGCAATACCTCCAGCTTACTCCCGGGCTGGTATAATACCAAGCCAGGCCATATCAAGGATTTCCAATCAGATTGCAGAACGAATAAACTTTGAGGTAACGCGGGACTTCAAGATCCCGTCTTAATATGGCCGCGTAATGGCTATTTTCAGCAGCCAACAACCACCAGCAGCATGTCATTCAGGATCCCCGTCGAAAATCGAAGCCACTTTGGGCCATCGCGCAGCAAAACCTCCGCACCCACTCATTCACTCATCACATCACATCATCCATCTGTACTCAAGCTTTTTATCAGTTTTGTCCAGGCTCGTCAAGTAACTGGACATTCGTCAAAGGTGGTAAAAGACAATGAGCTGTATGCGGCTACGCAATTCTTGCCCAAGGCTATGTGGCTAATCCCTCGAGCCGAAGAATTTACAATGATCTGGACACAGTATGCATGTGTGTAGGCGAATCAGTACTTGTAGCTATGCCTAGGTGCCGAGAGCAGCACTGGCACAACACAGCGGAAAAAACCATTCCGTATTTCCGTAAGCTTCCGTGAGAGTATGTACCTACATCACATAAAGGTGTGTAGCATAATAAGAACCACCACTATTTACGATAGGTAATCATATTTTTCCACGCTCAGAAATGCAAGGCCGAATATCAATTTTACTGCGTACTTGGCTGTTACGCTGGGTGTATCTGTATTTCTGCCCAATGCTTGATATATGAGGTATATCGATGCCTACTTTGACTAGCATTACACTGGGGCGCCCGTATCAGATTCTGTGATTGTCCCTTCTTGAGCTTGAGAGGTACCGACACGTATTGAAGCTGGAGTAACTTCCTCAGACAAGACAGGGTTGAGAGGGATATCATGGAGCCTTTTAGGTGTTCACTGCACGCCATTTGCAACAGGCTGTTCGTGTTCACCCTATTCGGTGGTTCCATAGCACAGGCTAGACGAGGCGGTTGAGCCGAACCGAAAAAAGATTATTCCCGGCGAACAGACGGCGCTATCGGGATGTGAAAACGGCGCGGCGTTTGTGGGATAATTGAGTTGATCAAAGCGTTACACTCTTCGAGATCCAGAGCTTCGGGAAGATCCTGCTTCTGGAAAATCTGGAAATATACATAATTTTCCAGAATAGAGACTTTGCGCAAAGTCTCAAGGAAGACGATAATGATTGACCGATGATGCAAGCTACTCAAGACTGCATTCTAGAGTTTCTTTTCCTGAGCTCAGCTCGTCGTGCATGGATCGCCAAGGAGGCCAATATTACTGCACATCGAGTTGAAATCCAGGCTTTTTTTGTTTTTCGTGCAGGCAGGCCAGTGGGAAGGGCTAGGGCAGACAAAGACAAGCGAACCATTGGGTGAAAGCGAGCAGGGAAGGCAAGGGCAGGCGAAGTCGAGGCTCAGCTTTAAGAAAACCTTTTTTTTTTCCCTTGGGAGATGCCCCACGGCACCCATAATTCTATTCTACGCTTGCCCCAACGCGAACTTCCCCCCAACACAAAAGGAAAATCTTTCTCTCAGCTTTTCGAGGATCTGTGGACCTACCTCTCGCCTTCCCCACCTTCACGCCCCCTGGCCTAAACATTTTTGTCTATCGAGTTCCCTATCCCATCCTAAACCTAGTGCAAACACTCAAACAACTCAACTCAAACAAGTGAACATCTCCCGCGCCCTGCATCACGAGGTTTAGGAGATCATTCATCTCTCTTATTACTTGTAACTTCCGCTCCTCCGTCGACGCCCCCGTTATTGCATTCTTTCTCTTCTTCCATCCTTCTTCGAAGATACCGTTTCTGGAAAAGCCAGTCATGCGAATTCCCTCTACTTCATCTCTGTCAGCCACAACAAACACCCTCACCTCCCTAACAGGAAGACTGCTTCCAAAGCCAGTACTCAGGGCATCTCATCTTTCACATATCAGCAGAGCATCAGTTGGGTCTCTGATACAGAGAAATCACCTCCAAACTCTCACCGCCCCTATCTCAACAGCTACATCAACTAGCCCATCTACAGTCACCCCATCAAATAAACATGCCCCGACATTAATACCTCGCTCTCGTTCTGCGCAGCAGAACATATTTCATCCCTCATTCTCTTTATTTGCCAAACGCCCGCCGAGGCCTTTTCCGATCCCGTTCAACTCACCCCCGGCATCTTCATTCCCGGATTCATTAAGCCCTAGTCTCGCTCGAGTTCCTCGCTCCGAAGGAGCTTCCTATCTCCGTGGAATCACCAACGGCGACGATGCCGTAGTTTACGCACGTTCCTACCTAGGCGTGGCGGATGGTGTCGGTGCTTGGAATACGAGATCCGCTGGGCATGCAGCCTTATGGTCACGATTAATGCTTCACTTCTTTGCGTTAGAGGTTGAAGGTGCTCCAGGCGTCGTTGACCCAGTCCACTGTCTGACAAAGGCATACCACTCAACTTTACATGCAACCACTGAGTCTACCAGCTCAGTATGGCAAGGAACCACCACGGCATGTGTTGGTACACTCACTGGGAATACTTTCACGATTGCCAATATCGGAGACTCTCGTTGCTGGATCTACCGTCCATCTGCTGGCGACTTTGTCCTAAAAACAACAGAGCAGTGGCATTGGTTTGACTGCCCGAAGCAGCTAGGAACCAACTCTCCCGATACACCCGCTACTGATGCAGATGTCCAAAGCATCGAGCTTGAAGATGGCGACATTGTTATCATGGCCAGTGACGGACTTCCAGACAACCTCTGGGATCATGAAATTCTTACTATCTGTGAGGAAAATGCCGGCTCAACCGGTCCGGAGATAGCAGAACAGCTGGTTAGGGCGGCGAAGAAAGTCGCGATTGACCCATTTGGGGAGAGCCCTTACATGGAACGGGCCGTTGATGAGGGGTTGCCGGTTGAAGGAGGGAAATGGGATGATATTAGTGTTCTTACAGCAGTTTACGGGAAAGGAAGGTTCTAGGTTTAGGTGTTTGATGTCCAGGCGTTGTGTTTGCTCTGTTTAACTTCTCGTTCCTTCTTCGCATTTTTTATTTGGTAGCATATTTTTAACATTTATTTGACTTAAGTCCACTTGCTGGCTCAACGGCGGTATTTGGTTAGTTTTTTCTTCTCTCTTTTTTTTTATGCCTTTTAGTGGGGGTTGGTCAGGACATCGTCGATTTGACTTTCTTTTCTTTTTTTTTTTGTTTCTTTTCTTCTGTTTTGCTTACTCCTTCATTGCTTCTCTCCTAAAAAAAGTTTGAAGGGGCGAGCCGGGGCGTTCTACATTGCACGACACAGGCCGGGCTTGTTTAACATGTTTATCTGGTGGTTATTCGCTTTCGTTTCGTTTATAGATAGACTTTTACATAGTATTATTTATTTTTGCACGTACTGGGTGGGGTAGCAGGGGGGACCTTCATGCTTGATGATGGAATACTGGGGTTTCAATAGTTTAATGCAGGTATTATATAGATTTATCACTATCATATATTTACCCCGTTTCCCTACCTATCCGAGTCGAGCTTTGTAATTTTACTCGGGTTTCGGGTTTCGGGTTTTGGATTTTAGGTTTCGAGTTAAAGCATACTTCTTGCTTTTTCCCCTAGTTCAACCACAAAAAACATAAACTCCCATTAATACATAACATTCCCGTACAATACCAGAAATTGAGGAACAATACAATGGCGTAGATACAATCGATAGCCTTTCCCCGCCTTAATAAGGAAGAAACAAGTAAAAAGAAAGCTAACAAGAACTCAAAAAGGCCCAGGCCCTTTCTATCCTTTATGCATTTGACAGATAAATCCGGTTCAGTCACAAATAAAATAGACCACCAATATCCACCTCGCTTTTTTCTATCGGACCCGTCCCACCAAGACTCCTCTTCAAGCTCCAATCTTCGCCTGCTTTTTCGCGGCGCTCTCAACCAAAACGCCATCCTCGTCCGAGTTGACCTCACCAAGTAACTCACGCTGTGCTCGCTTTCGCTTTTCGTCCCACCATTTCCTCTCTGCCTCAGCTTGCTTGGTCACTTCATCGGTCCGGTCACGGATACGCTGAGCATTTGCCATCTCGTTTGCGGTCTGGAAAATCGTGTTACCCCAACCTTCTTTGAATGCATTTGCCTCCAATACTACGTCACGGAGTTCCTGTATGCAATTCATCAGTACACGTCTCATTCAGTGAGGAGATTTATTTAGTAACAAACCTCTTCGATCTCTGCCTCTGCTACAGTAAACCGAGTCCATAGGTCATCACTGATGCTCCCCTTCTGAAGAAGTTGCTGCAATGATCCCTTTGCCTGTCGGAGCGCGATAATACGGCGGATGTCTTCGGTCGCACGACGAAGAAGAGCGGCTTTGAGGATGGTGTCGGGAACCTTTGTATTTTCCTGGTGGAGGAGAGTGAGGTAGACATCGCGGGCGTAGTGAGGGCCAAACCAGGGTTTCAGGGATGATGCTTTATCTATCCGACGGTTAGTCCATGGTTCCGAATGGACGAAAGACACAAGATAAACCTACTGGCTTTTCGCTTGCGGTAGAGACTCGAGAAGACTGCGAGGGTGCCGACGAGGACGGTAATGTACACCAGAGGTGCTATTAACGATATTGCTGTAGTGCTGCTCATTGTCGTAATGCGAGCGATAGCAGTAGAGAATTAAGAGAGTGCAGTATGGTATTTTGTATTGTTCTTTATTGTAAGATGTCGAATATGTTTGTTGTGGTGAAAGTTGTTTGTAGAGTGAAAGATGATCGATAGCGGTGGAGGTAGCAGGGGCTTTGGAGGTGTCAATGAAGGTCAAAATCTAAATGTGTCCTCTCGCGCCTTTTGGTCACACGTGACTTGACTAGTCAGTAGTGTCAGGGTAACGCTTACGCTTTTCTTGGATAGGATAGTGTCCGGTAACTGGTGTAAGCATAAAGCAGGTGCTTATTTTTGTGTATGTACCTGCTTTTACGGTGTTGGTTGATGCATACATTAGTAGAGTACTGTACATACATGTATGTGGTGCTATTTTAGGATCACATACATGTATCTTTGAAATCATGTGAGATCACTCGGTATCTATTAGTCCCAAATTTTTCGGCTTCTTTAACTACAAAAAATATAATTAGTACAGCTGTTATCCCAAAGGAACTACATGTATGTATACATCTAGTTTAACTAATTGCAGGTACTACATATGCATCTACTGCCATCGGTCAAAAACCTCAAGACGATTCGATCGGCTCGCAAGCGTAAGTGTGGTGAGGGGCCGGACGTCGACATCAATTTACAGTATATAACATACCATGAGCGTTAGTTTAGGCGGTTCCATAGCTTACCATACTATAACTAAAGCTAACTCCTATAGAGTATATGTATTTGTTGCTAGTCCGATTGATCTATTGTATGTGCATGTAGGATGTATCTACATGTACGTCTGTACTGTATAGCATAGTTTCGATCTAGATCTACGTACTTTCCTATCGTAATTTTATTACCTCATGAATAAAGTCACTAGAGTTGTGCTTTCGTCTATGCCCGTAATTCACAAGAATTATGTACAAAGATCTAGCTACGATGGGGAGTTTATGTGCTAGAAAAGAGATGGAGGAGACCATGAAGGGTAATTTGTGGGCGAAAATGGTTCGTGGAGTGAAAGTTAAGTTAGAGGGGTAAAAGGCTTCTGAACATGCAAAGTCAAGTTTCGTCAATACAGACGAAGACATACAACTAATAACATTAAATGTAATCACCAATCAAATCAATGCAGGCGAAGGGATACCGAAAACCGAGTGACTTATCATGTTTGGCCCCATAATGATTCAATTGCGATTAGTAAGTAATATGATAGGCTCTTGGCAGGGAAGCAATGACGCTGCCTACGACGAGGGTCCAACAGCTTCTACTGTAGCAACCTCCTTCACCTTCCCCTCCATTCGCCTCATCTTCTTTAATCACTTCCAACGCCCACGCAGAGCCATCTATTATTATATCAACTCCATCAGTTAAATTTATCAAAAACTCCGCTACCCATTATGATTCTACGTTTCCGTTCACCTGATGGTTCTTGGCGTATTGACATCCAACCAACGGATGATGCTTCTGTTCTCATCACAAAGGTAACCCTTCGGAATTATATATTTAGAGCATATAACCAACCGAAGTTAATGCTGTCCTAGCTTGTTGAAAACTTGCCAAACGATGTTGATTCAAATTCGATCGTTATTTCTGATCGCCCGGCAAATGGGAAAACAAGGCCATTACGAGAACTGAAAGGAATGCCAATTTCTGATCTTGGGTTGAGGTTTGCTTCTATCAAAACTCCCCAAAATACCTTATGGTCACTTACGTTTTTTTGATTTCCGGGATTCTCAGTCATGGAGATCAGCTTTTTCTTTCTTACGACAAAGTCTCGGAAGTCCCAATACAAGCATCTACTACCATTAGCAACCAGCCCGCCAGTATTCGGCTTAATGGGCAACCAATCCGGGCCTCCGACGATGTATCGCATCGTTCAACTACAACTACAAATGACTATACCTCTCACGATAACACCCCTAACCCCTGGGAAACTGTTGTCCAGGACCCTGTCGATGACTTACTTGAAAAACAAGATGGAAAAATCCCTAGGCCACGAGACAGATTATGCAAGCACGGTGCGAAGGGAATGTGCGATAACTGCATGCCTTTGGAACCCTACGATACGGGCTATCTAGCTGAGAGGAAAATCAAGCATTTGAGCTTTAATTCCTACCTGAGGAAGACGAATGCCAGTACCAACAAACCTGAGCTGAAGACCTCATACATGCCTCCTCTATCTGAGCCCTTCTTCAGAGTTCGCAAGGACTGTCCGTCAGGGCACCCTGCGTGGCCTGAGGGTATTTGTACGAAGTGCCAACCGTCTGCGATTACTTTACAACCCCAGACATTTAGGATGGTAGACCATGTTGAGTTCAGCGATCCAGCACTGATCGATAACTTTATAAATTTTTGGAGGCAAACAGGATGTCAAAGAATTGGTTACCTTTACGGACGTCTAGAGCCCTATTCTGAAATTCCACTGGGGATTAAGGCAGTTGTCGATGCAATCTATGAACCACCACAGGTGAACGAAATGGATGGTGTTACGTTAACCTTACCCTGGGAAGGAGAGAAAGATGTAAACGAGATCGCAGCACTGTGCGGCCTTCGAAAAGTCGGTGTGATCTACACCGATTTACTTGATGACGGAACTCAAACGGGTAAAGTAGTCTGTAAAAGACACATTGATTCTTACTATCTTTCTTCCCTCGAGATTGTGTTTGCAGCTAGGCTCCAGGCTGAAAATCCCCATCCAAGCAAGTGGTCTGAAACTGGCTGGTTTGGGTCCAGCTTTGTTACTTGCGTTGTCTCTGGCGATGAGGATGGTGGGATCAATGTGTCGTCCTATCAGGTTTCCAACACTGCAGTCGAAATGGTCCGTGCAGACATCATCGAACCCTCCGCGGACCCATCAGTTATGATGGTTAGAGAAGAGGATGATAGGTCACGTTACATTCCTGAGGTCTTTTATAGGCACATTAACGAATACGGAGCCAACGTCCAAGAAAATGCAAAGCCAAGTTTCCCGGTAGAATATCTACTAGTTACCTTGACACATGGATTCCCTGTTGAAAAGCGTCCGATGTTCACGGCTCCTCTTGGTCAGTTCCCCGTGGAAAATAGGGAACTCACGGGTGCATCTCAGGACCACCGCGCTGTGGCAAAACAATTAGGCATTACAACTTCAAGCGGAAACAAACCACAAGGCGGGATAGATGTTGTCAGTGATTTTCATCTTCTAACTTTTCTGAAAAACTGGGGCATTCTTGACAAGGTTAGTCTTGTTACACCGGGTACCGTTTCTGGTTACTATTTTATCGAGTGATTACTGATGATCAAATTCTCATCGCCTCGTCCTCTCGCACATGCGGAGTGAAGAGGCAAGAGAAAAGCAAAATTCATTATAGAAAGAAGAAGAGTTATTAGCAAAGGTGGCAATTGGCCACGATGTTATTGATGGCCATCAACTCTTACAAATGCCCGGATGGCAAACTCTGATGACGATACTCCGGGAGAGCGGTGAGAGCGCCCCTAGAAAACGTGTTTTTGATTCGCCCTCCAGCTTTGATTTTGGCGGCGGAGACGGCAAAAACGGTTATGACCGGAGTTTGGCTAAACGTTTGAGGGCGGTCAGTTTAAAATAATTTGGTCAATATCCATCCCACCCACACATCTCGCCTCCAAGGACCAAAAAATATAAGGTGTCCATTTGTTCTATGGACAGACGACCAATTACTACTTCTCTTCGAGGATGCCGAAAGCGGGTAAGGATAATGGGGTGGCTTCGGTATTTGCGCTTGATCGTGTATTATATCTGGATATCAGGGACAAAGCAAATGGTTAATATAGGATCAAGAGATATTGACGGATTTCAGCTTAGTGCTACCACAGGTTTTATTCGCATTGCTTTGATTTGTTAGGGAACAACTCATGGACTCATAAAATTAAATCATCAAATTAAGAAATATCCCATGAGAACACAATGCATTTGAATTCAATGGAAAGGTGAGCTCGGCAACCCATGGGATTTAATTGATAATGCCACTGGATAAACAAGTTTATCGTACGGATGCTGCGTGAATCTAGAGCATGGGTCTATGTTTATGTGCTTGGTCTAATATGCAGTGCTACGTGCGCAGCGAAAGAAAATCTGATATAATGTAACCAGAAGTTATCGCCTCAGGCTGATCACTGCTGCATCAAGTGATGAAGTTACTATGAGTGATTGCTTGTGATCCAAACGGTTGGGATCCGTGAATAGTCGGTAACCTACACTCCGTAAACGCATCGAAGTGGGACTCTTCCTGCTCATCAAGAGAGAATTATGCTTCCAATATCAATATGCAGACATGCGAAGCCTGCCCTCCCATTTTAGTATATTAATGAATGCCTGCCGTGTGGCATATATTCCCAACATCCAATACCACTCCTCCAATCCCCTCACTAGGGTATGACTACGCATTGTCGCAACTGCCATAAAGACATCGTTGTGGATGCACATATATAAAACTACCTTCCTGGTGGCAACATTCCCCTATGTTATGCTTAAACGGTGGAGCTAGATCACTAAACTCTTTGGAGCTGCTATATTTTGATGTTTTGTGACCGGGGGTACAAGATTAGCGGAAGGTAATAGATTGTATCTGGATGCCAGCACCACATGTATGGCTACACCAAATATTCTCCCATATGATATCTCATTGGCCAGGTATCCGGTATACACAATTCGAACGGTGCGTTTAGCCAAGAAGAATGATGGATAGCTTTTGTGGGTGTAGATTGATGTGTATGAATCAGTGTTCTTTCTGCCACGGTAAAAAAGAGAGTTTTGCCAAATTTTACATCGTTAGCTACACTCACGAACAAGCACATAAGAGCAGTTCCTTTAAAGTTATCTGAGTGGGTTAGGTTATGGGGCAGGTATTCCATAAGTCTCCATTGTGATAAGTGCACTTACTAATGAACCCGGGACCGCCCGCTAACTGGAGTTAAAAACCTTGACAACCTAGCGTTCTCGAGTGACAAATCATGACCCATTATCACACTTTGAGGGTTAAAATTAAATATCTCACAAAATCAAGATAACGCCCGTAGAACTTTAAAATACAATATCGAATCGAATTGAACGGATAATTTCTTGATTTCATGGTTTCTTGGCAACTACCGACTTACTCACCATCTATTGGAGCTATATCCGCCCATATTCCAATTTCCACGGGCCAGGTACGCCATCCATATGGCCATCCTTGTTCATCCCTTTTGCACTTATTGAAGCCTATCATGCCACATTTAATTCTAATTGCTTGTATGTCTATCGCCCATGCTCAGCTCAGCTGGACCCTGTCATGTTGGAAATCGGAAACAGAGCGCTACCATCGCATCGATAGAAGGAAGGACGATGAGGCGGAGATGGCCGCGGCCATTTTATTTGAAATTCCATAGTCAGTGCGTGCCGTCAAGGCATTCGAAGGTTTCAGAATTAATTGGATTGTATATACTGTACGATATATCATATGAACAAATTTTAATGGTGCGTACAAGCATCCTCTAATTCGATCCGGTCAGTGATTGTAGAAAACAAAAGATCGAAATCAGAGGACAAATGGTAGATTTGGTGTTGCGATGAGTTACATATGTATGTAGCACTGTACTGGTGCATGTTAGATGACATGGGCCACGCATAAGTGACAGATATAACTGCATCGAATTCGACAAAACAGATGAACATATAGAAGGAGAAAAAAACTACTTGAAATGCAATAAACATCATCTTCTCTAGAGGTGGAGGCTTCGAGCTTCCCAAGACGTCATTTCATGGAGATGAACGCGTGCAAGAAGCTTACCACAATTGTTGGGTATCTTGCAGGAAATAATCTGCTGAGGGGGGAATCTTCCGGAGCGGCCGATAACAGTGAAACTTCGCACAGCATCATTAATACACAGTAAAATAACCAAATTCGTAGAAAATAAATATTGAGGTGAGAGATGGGACCAAGCACGAAATCCATGAGTAAAAACCAGACCCGTATATAAACTCCATATGAAATGCAGCACTCAAGAAATATACAGCCATATATAAACCAATCATTGGGCGTCTCATTCTTTATTTAGGAGTTCTCGTCAATATCCGCCCACTTCGCCGTAATCTCCGTCCTCTTGACCTTCGCAACCTCCCGGTTCTTCTTGGTCCTTTCGAGCCGTTCCGCACGGAGACATTTATTGACGTTTCGTTTTGCTTGGTTGCACATTCCAGACGCTTTCCAGAGAAATCCGCGTGCATGGCACTCATCAAGGATTGCCATTACCTCCTCACAACCTAAGTGGCGTATTGATCAGCTACTGTGGCAACTGAAATTGAGCATTGAGAAAAGGGATGGAAAGAAATGGTATATACCTCTGTTGTCTTTAGTATGTAGGTGAGGATGCATCTTGTTAGGGATGTTCGGAATTTCGGATGAGGTTGGAGATGAGCCTTTACCACTGAACCGGGAGAGGCGTTTATGCGTCTTGCCAAGACCCCCATTGCAAAGACTGTGCTTAGCTCATCGCGGGGAGCTTCAGAGAAGAGCCGCGTTTTAGAACCTCTGCCCGCAACTTGCCCTTGCCCCGCCTAAAAGTACGCGAGAATTCTCCCCCTGACTAGCATCGTCTACGAACCGAACATCTCCCGAGGTGCTAAAGAGCTATGGCCACCCCCGCAGCTGCGAAGAAGCAGCAAGGTACGGATACCCTACCATTTCTTGTGTAAAACTTTGCTAATGGGGAAATTGAGGGCGTGACAGAGTTACAACTTCAGTACACCAACTACAAGAATACTCTACAGCAACTTGCACAGAAAATCGGAGACGTTGAGCAAGAGGCAGAAGAACATAAGTTTGTTCCCCCTAGGATAATCATAATGGAATTTTCTGAATCACCTTGTGTCTTGCCTGCCATTTCACTGACAATGCAATGTTCGCACGGCGCAGACTGGTCCTGGAGACCCTCGCACCCGTCCCGGAGGACCGAAAATGCTTCCGCCTGATCAATGGAATTCTCGTTGAAAGGACGGTTGCGGATGTAATCCCGGCTCTCAAGACTAATGCAGAGGGATTGAAAAGTGTTCTGGAAGGGTTAGTGAAGGAGTACAAAAAAAAACAGGAAGAGATGGACAAGTGGAAGGTACATACGGCACTTCCCTTTCTTTTGGTTCTGCTTCGTCAATATCTCGATGATTGTCATCATAATTCCTCACCCCCATCTTTCCCTTTTATTGTTCTTTCACCCATTCTTTCTTATCACTTGTCAATTGCGCTCAGCTTTGATGCGCTCTTCTCTCCGATCAGAGCATGATCTTTGCTACCCAATCTTTTCATCCAATCCTCATATACCGAACCCTTTTCTCGTTTGGGTGCAGCAACGCTGACGAGTTTAATTGAAAACAGACCAAGAATAATATACAAGTGGTGAATCAGTGATTCTCGTCTCTTCACTGGACCTCTCAACCACGACCAAGGACTTACCTGTGCATACCTGGGCGTTTAGAGTGATCATAATTGATTTGTACACACGGGCATGCAGTCTATTCTGGTATCTCCGTGCCGTCATCGACGGTGAACAACAACGCAATTGTTTCTTGTAATGACTCTGCCCCTCGCTCGATGCTTCAGTTGTAGAGTAAACGTTTTTTCTGCCGGCCTTCTTGCCCTGCCGGTTTGCCCTGTCTCTTTACTAGACCCTGACGACGAAGGCGTGGAACCAGCGGAAAAAGAATACATTTTTCAGCTCTCGTTTGAAACACAAGCAACCCCTACATGATGCATCTTGTGAAGCAGATGATTTTCGGAACCTTGCATGATAAAATACTTTTGGTACCTACTCTAGTCCCTTGTAATCCTATTCGTATATATTTTTTGCGATGAGCTTTGTATGATGTGAACAGACTCCCGGGTTTCCTCGCAGGGGCTGCAGATTGAGCCGCCTATCGTGAAATCGGATAACGCCATGGACAGGGGTTTCTGCCCGATTAACATCCACCCAGAACCATAATTCATGATGATGTGTGGGGGAGCCCAGTGCCAAAGACCACAGGAAAAAATCCATCATGTTGCTGAGTTGGCCGTGGCTGAGCCGCCCACGATCTGTCAAAGGTGTCAGAAAGCTGGAAAAAAAACAAAGGCTACTATTTCCAATATCTGCCGATGACGTTTCGTTCGTCCTTTTCAACCTTGTTTTGGGGTACAATGCACCTTAAATGTACTAGACATAGACACGCCGATTGATGTGTTGTCAGTTCTCGATTTCTGGATGCCGTTCTTTTTTTTTCTGGGTCAATTTTTTCCTTCCTTTCTTTTGGCCCAAGCATGGTTGACAGAAAAGCTTCGATTCTCAGTTGGCCCATAATTATTCATCTTGGTTGCACAACACGTACTGTACGTATGTAGGCATGTAGAGTACTGCCGGGCACCCCCGCCCCACATCTTCCTTCCTGTCTTTTGGATGATTTTTTTTTCTATTTGGTGTTCGTCTCAGAGTGATCGACGCACGTCCCTCCCCAGGTATGTTTCCGGACCCGACACAAAGGAATTGGATGGAAGTTTTTCGACCGAGTGAGTGATAGGATTCTTCCCCTTTCTGCAGTGCAGACCATCCTCACATACATGTCCCTTCAAAACAAATATCCATGCACACACCAACTGGCGAATATCTGTGTCTGAAGGAAGCAGAGCTAAAACCTGAAACACTCCCTCGAGGTTTTGAGGGTGAGGTGTACTTGTAGAGTTCTTTAGAATATTTATTCCCCTGCACGTCGTTAGACAAACCGTAAGGCTGAAACACGCACGGGAAGCGGGGTTCTAGGTTTCGGAAGTCCGCGGCGGCAGCTTGTCGCCGTCATCGCGTTGATTGATTTGTATCATCCGAACCGAAGAAGCAAGGCGTTATTCTGCCGTACTTATCTGTTAGAGCAACTGACCCTGCCTTTCCTTCTACAACGCATTGATATGCTGATATCGCTATTGCAGAGCCTGTCTTTATTTTTTTTCCTTAGGTGCATTTGGGACCGTGAATCATTTAAAATATCTTTATTTTTAAAAGGCTAGGCATAGGCCACTTGGCCACGCAAACAACTGTCCGTTTACAAAGAAAAATGTTCAACTAGGGGTTCATGTTCAAACGTCGGCTCTTGTTGGCAGGGTGTATGTTTTGCTTCGTCAGTTTCGTATGTGGACATTGTGGAGAGATCTAAGCAGAGAATACCATGCGGTCCATGCCGGGACGCCTGTCGTGTCATCATCATCATGCCGTGCAGTCCAAGCCAAACGGTTCATGATTATTACTGATCACCCTGTACTGCTGCGGACCAAACAAATTGCTGCTGTACCTTTTTTTTCTCGTACCTGTTTTTTATTTTTTGTTCCGTAGGTTAGACGAGTGATGATGCCGAAGGAGTTTCAGGATGGATGGAGGGATGGATGATGGAGTGAAAGGAAGGGAGATGATGGGACGGGGGGGGGAGATCTGTTATTACGGTTGTCGTTCTCATATCTACTCATATCGTGATTGTACTTTAGTAGTCTTATGTGCGAGTAGTTACTCTAGTTTGGCTAGCGTGGAAGGGTTTTTGAGGCTTCTGGAACTCGAGACGACCTCCGTTCTCCAGTGACGGAATTTCGCTGCCCACCATAACGTGTCCTGCCATCAGACGATAACCTATCAACGTTACGGCTCCAAAAAATGGTCCCCTGGCAGATCTACCAGGAAATGTTATGAGTATCGACTGCATTTTTCTGGTACTTGGGTAAGCTATTCGTGGTTGACGTTCCACACAACGACCACATAATATACGGGGGTCTCAGGTGGACGTATTCGGGCTGTCTCTGTTACACAGGACCTGCACAGGACTACCCCGGACACGAAAGGACACACCAGCGTATCACGGAAGCCACCAAAGGGAAATACGCGCGAGTGGACAGCACTGGTTGAACTTCAGGCTGAGACCTTAGACTTGTCGCTTTGGGGAATTTGTTTTTTATTTTTTGTTGTTGTTTTTCGTAGACAGGACACGGTGGAGGCCCAGTGGTGGAGGGCTTCTACATCCATCTCATCCAGTTTACTCTCGACAGGGACTCCGGAGGAAGAAGCACCGATTTTTTTCTGTTGCTGTTTGAGTATTATTATTCACGCCTTTTCGTTTGATTTTGAGGCTCTGTGTGCTTGGTTCTAGTATCACGCGTTCGTTGACCGCCATTCCATTTCGATTTCAATTCTGTTTATACGGGGTTCCTTCCTTTTTTCCTTTTTCCTTCTTCCCAGTACCTACCACACCACCGCATCTTCATCGCGACACAACTACCTACGTATCAATATCAGGTATTGTGCATAGGACTACATCTTACTGCCGGCATTCCCAAACACCCCCCTCCATTTCCAATATAGCACTGCATTGAGTGAGAGAGACCATAGTGTAGGTAGCTGCTGCTTCATCCTGCCTACTGCTGTGCGCGTGGCTGCTAGCTGGTCCCCCGCTCCCAGTACATCGATTCTAATTCTCACACACCCACATCTTCTTTCCATTCCCGCACCCGCACCAGCACTGCCGTCACAAGTGCGTACCCCTCCGCCCATTACCAGCACAGTGGTTCGGGAAGAGCGCACACCAGACAACCAATACCAGTGACGTGTCTGCCAGCGAACCAGCTAGCTAGCACAGTTAACGCGCTGTCCCTGACTGTCAGTTTGTGTGAACACAGCGACAGTACTTTACATCATGTCGGCTTCCCCCTCGAAGGACCTGGAGGTGGAAGTCGGAGCACAGTCGCCTGACGAACAGGAGCACATGGATAGAGATCAGCCGGAAACGTCGCAACCACCGCCTGTGTTTGATTTCGAGGTCAAAGAACAGGATCGATGGCTGCCAATTGCAAATGGTGAGTCAAAGTCAAGTTTCTCGCGTATCTTAATTGCCCTGCCTGCCTGCCATGCCCTGGTTTATTTATGCTTGTGAGGGGAAAAAGAAGGAACGCCTCCATCCCCCGCCCCCGCACTCCGCTCCCCTCCCATTTGTTGGATTTACTCCCTTTCTCCCCTTCCCTTCCACACCCCTCCATCCCTAAAAAAGCGTTGCTTCTCCGCGCTGGGCCGTTTCCGGGACTCTGCAAGGCATACGGAAAGTCAAGATATTCCTCGAAATAATGCCTACAACCTGCTCAAGATCTGACTCGCCGGTCTTAACTTTGGAAAAAGAGAGAGCGACATCACCGCACACTGTACTCGCAGATGCTGACATTCGAAATTTTGCTCCAGTTGCTCGAATCATGAAAACAGCGTTGCCAGAGAACGCCAAAATTGCAAAGGAAGCAAAGGAATGCATGCAGGAATGTGTGAGCGAGTTCATATCATTTATAACCAGCGAAGGTATGTTCATTTTTACTTTTTTGATTTTTTTTCGTCCTAATTCCTATCGGTGGTGTTGGCGTTATATACAATATATATGACATATCTCGAGAGGAGATGTTTCATTGGTGGCAGGGAATTTGTTCTATACAAGACTACGATTCCCTGCACACGCATCGATATCTCAGCTCAGGAACGAATAATGTTTTCTTGACATCTGATCTGACGAATCGGCTAATTTCCCTGCCACGTGCGTCACAGCATCCGAAAAATGTCAACAAGAAAAACGCAAGACTGTCAACGGCGAAGATATTCTGTTCGCCATGACATCCCTGGGATTCGAAAACTACGCAGAGGCCTTGAAGATATACCTCGCCAAGTATCGCGAAGTAAGTTGACCCGAGCTTAAGCTTTTTCTTTTCTTATCTTGTTTTTCCCCCGACATATATATTTTGGTCGAAAACAGAAGGTTGAACATGACAATTGATTGGCATGGGAAGTCGCAATCTCAGAGGAACCAGTCAGAGGGGGGGTCGAGGGGCGGTGGGGGGTACGGAACAGGGAATGCAGTTGGCACAGCAACATCATCATCATCCACCTACAGGGGGAGATCCGAGAGCGCCAACCAGACGTTAACCCCACCAATGGAAGGAGACGAACACCATCAGTATAACGATGTCTACGGCAACGGAGACGGACCCTACTAGCGTGTTCAAAGACCAACTTCAGGATATAGTGCCTGTTTGGAGGCGGCGGAGTCGTTGTATCATATGAGGAGTGAAAGGGCCGATTACGAATTTTCTTACTCTTCTCGACAATCATAAACACATACGCACCGTTCTCGAGGTCGTGTGGAAGACGGAGTAGCGGCACGTTTTTTTGAGTCCCATCGGTGGGCGTTGGTTGGGACGTGTAATATGTTCGGGGAGGTGTGTGTATAAGGGCGATCGACCGCTTATCACACCACAAAAGGTTTATTTCTTTATAGGGTTATTCCTTTTTTTTCAACTTTGAAAAAAGAGCATTCCATAACCGGATTTCTATTGTCACTATTAGACTTTCACTCACATCTCGTTTCCTGGTGGGGGGTTTTTCCTATTAATCCAAGACATAATGCTGGTTTTTCTTTTTTCATTATCACCCCGCTTACCCTATTTCATTTGTTACTTTCGTTTTTCATTTTTATTGGGAGTTTTTGGCTTTGAAGTCGGTGAAGAGTGGGGAAAAAAACACAAAAAACGGGGTAAGAAAAAAGAGGAAGTCAAGAAAAAACGAAAAAAGAGGAAAAAAAGGGGATGGACATTCGTTAGCTTCATTAGCATTTTGGTTACTGAGATCTTATTATTTTACTTTTTGGGGTTTTCAGGTTTTGTGGTGTATGTATGATAGAAGCCATCTCTTGCACACAAATGGAGTTTTTGTTGTTAGTCATAGCTACTCATATTCAAATTGCTTTCTAGTCTATATGGTAAATCTACTGCAATAAAACTAGGTTCTATGTTCGGAGTTGATTGCTTCTCAGTTTAGAGACAAAGTTTCCTTGTGTTAGCTACCAATGATCGATATTACACCTTTTCTTTTTTTGATAAGGATGGTTTTGTGTAGCAACCAGGATTTACTCTAAACCTAAAATGAAATTAGAGCTACAATATTGGTGGCTTGGTCTTGGCGTTGGATGTTATATGGGTGTCGTTCTAGGAAAAGGTACCTGTGTGGCAACGCAACAAGGCCTCACCAGCTCGCTACCGCACTCTACAGGCTCCAATTTATGGAACCAATGTCAGAAAAATTAATTCTGGGCTCTCACCAAGGCCCTCTGAGCTTTATGAAAATTTGGAGTTTATCGATTGTTTGGTTCGTCGGAATAAGGATTTGGCTGTGCGGACGGTTTTCCTAGAACGACACCCATATGTAGCTTTTGACTGCATAGACGGAACGAGCCAATAGCTAACTGTGTTCTGACATGTAGTAACCCAAATCTGAACTTAATGAGAGTCTTCTCTATTCGTCTTGAGCATTGTATATCTCATCAAAGATTACTGGCGGATAATATTTTTTTAGCCTGGATCGAATATAAGGGCCCGTTCGGATAACTTCAGATCATTTCTTCGGATTACTGGACAGACTAGATTGGCAGGTAGCGGGGATGATAATCATAATACTCATAATCAGTGGATAATCTACATGTCAGGATATCTGTGTTGTGTGTGAATAATCACCTCCCAAGGTGATTGTTTTCTTGGCGGATTATTGGGATAATCGGGAATTCTGAATGTTGGATTATTCAATTGCACAAACAGCATAGATTATTATAATAATCCAAAAGTAGATACATGTAATTCGTCAGATTATCGCCAATAATCTAGATTGTTGGGTTATCCGAACGAGCCCTCAGTATTTCTGGGGTCGCCGTGTAATATCTGATACCATCTACCAGCCGTGTTCCAGAAGCACATGACATGGAGAAGTTGTATGGGGGGAGGGGGGTGTTGCAAAAATGTCGTAGAGACATCTTTCATTTTGCCATTGACCTAATTTGAAGAATATAAATGTATGCACCATTGTACTAATACAATATGCTATATACCCAAGTGAATGTGCGATTGCGCAAATAGAGATTCCCATGGTCGATCTAAAAAGTTAATTAATGAGCGAGAAAGAAACTAGCTGCCAGCTCCAGCTCCAGTTCATAAATCTGTGAAACCGCCGGTGAAAGTATAACTACATGTACTAACCTTTAATACCAATCACAAGCTCTTGATGATGCATGACTATATGTAGCTAAGGATCAAGATTATCATGGCAATGAAATCGCTTTAGGGCTCGTTTGGAGGAAGTTTAGAAACCGCATTACGCAGCAATCCTATTAGCAACGGAGTTTTACCCCTCTTAAACTTTACATGTAATTAGGCCGTTCACAAACACGCCTTTAGTCATCAGTTTGAGATAGTGTCTTTTACGAATTATCACCGTTGTGACTACATGTAGCTATGTACATGTAGTACTACATGTGTGTACATATAGTGATAGGTCATAAATGATAGAACTCCCTGTGGTACAGCTATACCCACCGCTGTACATGTACTTATTTTGTCGCCATGAGATCTAGAGCTCGAGACTCCACTTTCGATAATAGTAAATATAGTGCCTAGTGTGGTTGACAAGCCGCTCGAGCTTCTCAGTGGTCTCAGGTATCACATGTAGTCCCTGAAGCCATTCTAGATCTAGGTAATTATTCGAACATATGTTCACAGGGTTAGGGTTTACCGTTACAACATTCTATAAAATCAACTACCAAAGATAGTATCAGTATCTTTACTGAGTAAAATCACACCAAAAAAGCTCGTGGATGCTGGAGTTTTGTGCTCGTCTCGTCGACCACACTAATAGTGCCTACATGATGTATGTACAGCCACTCTGCCAGTGCGCAGTGTGGCGCACTGGTGAAGTTGATATTACTAAAGTTGAGATTCAAAACAACGAAAAATATAATATAGTTCGTGACTATATATAAAAAGGTAGGTCATTAATCTCCTCCTTCATTAATTTCGAGCACTGTTGATCACTCAAAGGGAAAGGGTCTTCTAATTCTAGGGTTTTGATGGTCCGCCACGTGCACGGTTACATAGGAATAAATGTCTTAGAATCATGAACACTTTTGCGGAGTGGCTGTATTTGTTCTTTATCCCTTCGTTTGTCCAGAATTTTCACGGGTCTTTGGCGCTGTTGATCGTCCAAAGCAGGAAAGAACAACTACCAAAAAAGGTTGATACAGGTCACATACCCCACAGCTAGCCTTGGAGGAGTAATAAAAGTACCCAAAGTGGTGATATCGAAACCGTTAACCCTACTGTAGTAATACTATCGCCTACCTTAGTTAAACTAGAATTCCTTGAAAACGAGGGAAGGGATAATTTAACAGTACCATGAAAGGGATTTAATAGGGAGTATGGAATTGTGCATGCGTGCACGTGTATAAAACGTCTGAGTCAAATGCCTTTGGGGGTAACATTATCGCATACACTCAAAAATCATGGCACTGTTGTTTGATAATTCACTTTAGGGTCTAGGGTTCATCCGTCAGTGGGATCTTGGCACGCTAGGCTTCTTCCGAGTGAGGGCAACATTCAAAAAATTTCCAACGTACATGTAGTTTCCCACGCAACCCACGGTGGAAAACCTCAATCCGCAAAGAAATAAATTTGCGACCACCCAGAGAAGTAATCACCAATGGCACCCGAAAAGAAACGGAAGCGTCCTCAAGATGGGGCCGAATCAAAACCCGCAAAAAAACCTCATGTTAAGAAATCCGAATCCGCTGCGACAACAGCTCCCGCAGCACCTACAGCGCCTTCAACGCTACGGTCTGTGAAGGATGACGAGAGTTCATTTCCAAGAGGCGGCGCGAGTGCATTGACACCTTTGGAATTCAAACAGATCTCGAATGAGGCGGCCAGAGACATTTTATTTGAGTCCGGGGGTGCTGGAAAAACTAGTGGTGAAGATGGCGGGATAGCGCTGAAGAAGGGTAAGAAGAAACCAAAAAGATCAAGGGAAGAAAAGAAAGAGAAGAAAGAAGATCAAAAAATAGAGGACAAAGGCCCGTATCCAGAGGGATTGAGTTTCAAGGTAAGTTCTAATGCGAAAATAATTGGGGTTTGACTAAAAGGTTTCTGTGACGGCAGAGATTGGCTTCCGGGATGCTAATACTCGGATGTATCTCGAAAATCAACGCTACGGATTTAGCAATAGCATTGCCAAATAATCTCACTGGCTTCGTCCCACTCACTTCGATTTCCGAGATATTCACTCAAAAAATTGAATCCCTTATTGATGAGTCTGAGGAAGAGGCCAGCGAAGAGGAGCAAGAAGTGAAGGGATCTCTGCCCAAAGATGAGAAAGATGAGAAAGATGCCTTCGATCTCAATGCAATGTTTCGTGTTGGCCAATATCTTCGCACATACGTCGTTCATTCTATCGAAGATGTCATCACGAAAACCGGCTCTTCCGGCGATCAGAACAAAACCAAGCGACGTATTGAACTTTCCCTCGATCCATCACTCGCTAATTCCGGACTCACACGTAGCGATTTGGTAGTAGGCTGCACAGTTCAGGCCTCAATTTCCAGTGTTGAAGACCATGGATTAGTTATGGAACTTGGCATTGGTGAGGGCATCAAAGGATTTTTAGCCAAAAAAGAGCTTGGTCATGACTTTACAATGGCCAAGGCCGCTCAGGGACAGGTTTTGCTCTGTACAGTCACTGGAATTGGATCTAATGGAAAGATTATAAAGCTCTCTGCGGATCTTCAACAGAAGCCTAGCAAGAAAGGAAAAGTTGCCGGGGGCAAGGGTACCTGGTGGGTCAACCAGGCTCCAACAATCAATGCCTTTCTCCCCGGAACAGGCGTCGAAGTCCTTGTTACCGAAGTTGGAAAGAAAGGTGGTCTTGTTGGCAAGATAATGGGCATGCTTGATGCCACTATTGACTATTTCCATATTGCAGGATGGAAACTGGAAGAGCTCAGTGAGAGATTCAAGATTGGAGAAAAGGTATCAAGCCTTTTAAGTCTACGGTTTTTACTTCATCTACTAATATAAATAGATCAAAGCACGAGTGACCATCACCTTCCCCAGTTCCGACCCGCAGAAGGTCGCCATTTCAGTTCTCCCCCATATTCTCGCGTTCACTCCTCCCGCCGAGAAAGACCTTTCGACCACTCTCCCTATCGCAACCATTCTTCCTACAGCAAAGATCATTGATGTAAAACCTAAAGTTGGTTTATTTTTAGAAACTGGCATTCCGGGAATTCCGGGTTTTGTTCACATCTCACGAGTATCATCGGAAACAAAGGTTGACATTTTGAACAAAGATAGTGGCCCATACAAACTGGGGACAATTCACGAAGCAAGAGTTGTTGGATTTAACGCTATGGATGGGATATATCTACTATCTACGGAAAAGAGAGTCTTAGAGCAGCCTTTCTTGAGAATTGAAGATATCAAGATTGGGGAGACAGTGAAGGGTAAAATCCAGAAAGTCCTTGAAAGAGGTGGGGTTACAGTCAATATCGCGGACGGAATCAGCGGGTTTGTCTCGGAAGATCACTTAAGTGATGTGAAACTGAAGAACCCAGAGAAGAAGTTCAGGGAAGGAGTTGAGGTTCGGTGCAGGGTATGTTGGATTTATACATTTATATTTGGGTGATCTAAAGGCTAACCACAGGACCCACATAGGTGCTCTCTACAAATCCCGGGAAACGCCAGCTCCGCCTTACCTTGAAGAAGACACTCGTGAATTCAGATGCCCCTCTTATCTCTGATTATGAGTCCGTTACCCCTGGCATCCGTTCTGTAGGTACTCTCATCAAGATCATGGCCCAAGGCGCTATCGTCCAGTTCTATGCCGGGGTTTCTGCATACCTTCCTGTTTCCGAAATGTCGGAGGCGTACATCCAAGACCCGAAAGAACACTTTCGAGTAGGGCAGTCTGTCAATGTACATGTTCTGTCTGTCGATCCTGAAAGCAAAAAGATGAGGGTATCTTGTAAAGACCCCAACTCATTCGGGGAGGAACAAGAAGGGGCACTGAAGGCACTCGAACCTAGCAGTCTTGTGAATGGGACTGTAGTTGAGAAGAGTGATGATGATCTAATCGTGGAGATTAAGGATGGACTGAAGGGGGTATTGGTCGTTGGTCAATTGACTGATGGGAGTAGGCAAAAGAATGTAAATGCTTTCAAGAAGTTGAGGGCAGGACAAGCACTGAGTGATTTGGTGGTTTTGGCAAAGAATGAAAAGAGGAGGCTAATCACATTGAGTATGAAGCCGAGTCTTGTCAAGGCCGCGAAGAGTAAAGAACTCCTTAGTTCTTTTGAGGATGTCAAAGAAGGGAAAAGTGTGAAGGGCTGGGTCTACAACATTACGCTCGCCGGGGTTTTCGTGGCGTTTGCAGGTGGTCTAGTCGGGTTGGCTGTCAAGAAGGATCTTCCGACTGAAGTGCAGTCACTACCGGACTTCAAATACGCCAAAGATCAGTCAGTAACCGCAAAAGTCACACGGGTCAACCAAGAGAAGAAGAGGTTTTTCCTCTCTTTGAAACCCGAAATCGAACTCGAAGTCAGAGAGCTCGAGGAGCCCAAGGATCCAAACCTTGTGGCGCCTATTAACCCTATAGACGAAAAGATGACCGCTCTCGCCCACTTCACTCCCGGGACTGTCACAAAAGTGGTTATCGTATCTGTGCAGCAGACTCAGGTTAATGTCAGGCTTGCAGACAATATTCAAGGCCGTATTGATGTCTCTCAGATTTTCGATTCGTGGGAAAGCATCAAAAATAAGAAGAGTCCTCTCGAGTCTTACAAAAAGGGCGACGTGATTCCCGCTAAAATCCTCGGTATTCATGACGCTCGCAATCATCGTTTCCTAGCTATAACACATAAGACATCCAATACAAAGACACCGATCTTTGAATTATCCGCGAAACCAAGCGTTGTTGCGAAGGAGGGCTTAGACATCTTGACGATCGACCAAATCACTCAAGGTTCTAGCTGGGTGGTGTTTGTGAATAACATAGCTGAAGAGTGTGTGTGGGTGAATATTTCGCCCGATATTCGCGGCAGAATCAGAAGACTCGATCTGTCCGAAGACGTTTCACAGCTTAATAATCTCCCCAAAAGTTTTCCTATAGGTTCTGCGCTCAAAGCCCGCGTATTAAGCGTAGACACTGAGCACAAAAAACTTAATCTCTCAGCGAGGTCCTTATCCGCTTCCACTTTAACATACGATCAGCTTAGTAAAGGAATGGTTGTACCAGCCCGAGTCACTAAGGTTTCGGACCGCCAGATCATCGTTCAACTTAGCGAGTCTGCATCTGGACCAATAAACCTCACAGATATCGCAGACGATTTCTCCAAGGCCAAAATCAGCGACTTCCGCAAGAATGATATCATTCGTGTTTGTGTACTCGATTTAGACAAGCCGAACAAGCGGATTACACTTTCGGCAAGGCCATCGAGAGTGCTATCCTCCACCCTAACAGTTAAGGACCCGGAAGTTCAAACTATCGCGAACATCAATGTTGAGGATATTAGAAGAGGCTTTGTTAAAAATGTTTCTGATAAGGGGCTGTTCGTTTCTCTTGGTGGGAACGTTACTGCCTGGGTTAAGGTCTCAGACCTTGCAGATACGTTCTTGAAAGACTGGAAGTCGATGTTCACCGTGGATCAGCTTGTTGAGGGTAAAATCGTCGCCGTTGAGAAGACTTTAGGCCATGTTCAGATGAGCTTGCGACCTTCCGCTATCTCAGGTGAGCTGAAGAAGCAGACCCAGCTCTCGGAATTGAAGGCTGGACAAATTGTTACTGGACGAATCAAAGGAGTAGTTGATTTTGGGGTCTTTATACAACTAGATAACGCCGCAAATATCAGTGGTCTATGTCACAAAACCCAGATCGCTGATGGTGTCGTCGAAGATATTGGCAAACTGTATGCAGAGGGCGATCCCGTGAAGGCGAAGATTCTAAAAGTAGATTTACAGAAGGGAAGGGTAAGCTTTGGGTTGAAGGCGAGCTTTTTCGAGGATGAAGATAGTGATGACGATGCTTCAGATGGTGGGGTTGAGTTAGATGATGAAGACAGTGACGGAGAGGAAGACAGTGACGGGGAGGAAGACAATGATGAGGATGGCGATATAAATCTTGAGGATGTCAAGGTATACACATACTCATTGGTATCTTTATAACTATCCAATGCTAATACATCCAATAGGATTTTAACAGTGACGCTGAGGAATTAGATAAAGGCGGAGATGTCGATATGGAAGACGCTCCCGTACTCGCTGTTGGCGAAGGACTGAGTGCTGGCGGTTTCGACTGGACTGGCAGCATCCTTGATAAGCGGGAACACGACGCTGCCTCAGAATCGGAGAACGATGGTGACCAAGACAAACAGAAGAAAAAGAAGCGGAAGAAGAGTAAAATCAAGGAAGACATGACTGGGGATATGGCGACTCGTGAACCTCAGTCCGTCGCTGACCACGAACGGATTCTTCTTGGTGACCCGAACAATTCCGTGCTTTGGATTCAGTACCTAGCTTTCCAGTTGCAACTCAGTGAAATTGAGAAAGCAAGGGAGATTGCAGAGAGAGCGATAAAGACTATTGATGTCAGGGAAGAGAAAGAGAAGCTGAATGTTTGGATTGCAATGTTAAACATGGAAAATGCGTATGGAAATGATGAAACCCTACAAGAGACATTCAAGAGGGCTTGTCAATACAACGATTCTCAGGATGTGCATGAAAGGCTGGCTAGTATCTATATCCAGAGTGGAAAGACTGAGGTATGTTATCAAAATAAGATATCACATTTGAAGTGGGGTTAATAATCTTTTTACAGAAAGCCGGTGATTTATTTAAAGTCATAATCAAGAAATTCTCCCAGGATCCGAAAGTCTGGGTTAACTACGCCGACTATCTCCTTACAAATAATAATAAAGAAGAGGCTAGAGAGCTACTCAAACGTGCCATGCAAACCCTTCCTCAGTCCAACCATAAGGACCTTATCACCAAATTTGCTAAGCTCGAATTCAAGAACGGTGATCCTGAAAGAGGAAGGACACTTTTTGAGAACTTGTTGGGCACTTTTAACAAGAAGAATGATCTATGGAATGTATTCCTGGATGTTGAGATGAAGTATGGAGGTGAGAGCGACGATAATAAGGAAACCGTCAGGGCGTTATTCGGTAGGGCATTGGCAGAAGATAAGTGCTCGGCGCGTCAAGCTAGAGGGCTATTTAAAAAATGGATGGAATATGAAAAGAAGGCTGGCGATGAAAAGAGTGTGGAGGTTGTTACAAGGAAAGCGAAGGAGTACGTTGACTCTAAGAAAGGGAAGGCGGAATAAGGAGCATTATTTATCAGGTGGAAGGCGTAACTGTAACATATGCATATAAAAGTCTTGTTTTTAAAGGTTTAATATTAGTTTCGATATCACAACTATCCGCTTGGTGTATTGTAATAATGACATGTTAAGTTCTAACTACATGTTTTAATGACATATTGTACGCCTTAGCGTAATCCTAGTCATCACTAATAACAACCGGCCAACCAGCTCGCCCTCCCATTCATATCTTCTGCATTGCCAGTTCATCATCTCACACCCGTTCGAGGATTGAGTCTTACTAGATTTGCACACTTTAGAACTTTTTTTACACAGCTCACATCCCCCACTTCCCTTATCAATCTCTCACACGCTCATCACAGCTCGTATACAATCAAAGCACCCACCCAGTCACCCACTACGACCACTTCGAGGCTTTGAAGCAACAGTTACAAACCTTCGGTTGGGCTTCTATTAAAGGCCGAATTTTGAGCTTGAAACGCGAGGCTAATATCTGTACTTCTCAATCCAGAGCTTTATTAGCTTTTAGGACCTGACGGAGACGTAGAAGTAAAGAAGAAATATCTTCCATACTTTCGAAGCAACATGACATCAAGTGAATCCTTCGATGAGGAGGGGGAAATATTCGAAACAGAAGTAGAGAAGGCACCTCCATCGCTGCCTTCGGTCTCTGGCCCCAGCGTTGACCGTATTTCCAATAGAAATAATAGAGGCTCGAGATCGCCTGTCGTTTCCAACCACAGCGACGATGCGCGATCCTCCTCGTCTCGCCATGACCGTCGTGATCGTCAAGATCCCCGCGATCATGATTCCCGTGACTACCACTATCGCAGTGACGACTACCCCCGAGGCGAAAAACGCAGGAGAGGCGATAGTAGGGGCGACCGTGGCCCAGACCCACGCCAACATCGTGTGCACTACGAAGCCGGCAATGATCCCAATTATGGACGTCGCTCGAGAGTTTCGTATGCAGATATAGATCGGTCGGACCCCCGGGAATTTAATAGAGTGCCCTACGACAGCCCGGACGAGCGATATCAGGGTCGCGAATCAAAGCGATCACGTACACAGAGTCGTTCCCCGCCGCGAGGACCGAGGGGCGATAGTAGAGGTGGTCGCCGGGGTCATTATGATGATAACAGACGTGAGAATAGCAATAGGTACCACGAAAGGGATACAGTAAGGCAGAACGGCAGTCATAGAAATTCCCGTGAACAATCAGTGAGCGAACAAGGAGATTTATCCGACCCTTCAAAACGAGATGCTGAAAACCGGAGCAAAGTGTCAGATAGGACGTCGTCGTTCTCGGGAGCTCAGAAGACGACAAACGGAAGGTTTGTTTTTCACCCAGTCAGAAACTAGATCCATACAATTGCGAAATTGACCTTTTGTTGTGATAGGAACATTGAAAAGAGCGGTGTACTCAAACGGGATTTTGAAGACATTGAAGTTGAGGAACCGGTTGATGAAGCTAGCTTAATTGAAGAACGGCGAAAGAAAAGAGAGGCCATTAAAGCTAAATATAGGGGACAAGCTACACCATTGCTTGTTTCGGCATTGGGCCTTGATTCGACGCCCAATTCCCCAGCTGAGGGTAGCGCTACACCTGGTGAGATCAATTGCCAGTTTTCACTTGATTTATGTGGTTACTTATATATAACAGCAACGCCGTCATCCCGAGAACATACGCCAGGCGATTTTGCCATTTCAAAAGACGGTATCGCAGCTATAGATAACCCTGCCATGCACTCCCCTGTTGATATTGATAGCCCCTCGGCAGCCGACTATGATCCTACCATAGACATGCAAGAGGATGCAAAAAGAGGTCAAGAGCACAGACACATAAAGGAAATCTCTTCCGGTCCCTTTGATGAAACTAAGACCACAGTCAAGGATGTTCTCCTCCCTGAGAATGCTTCGGAGCAGGACGAGCAAAAACCAGTAGGGAAAGCAGATGACGATGATTTTGATATGTTTGCAGAAGGTGATGATGATGATATGTTTGCGGACCCATTGCCAAAGTCTACTAAGAAAGAACCTGAAACTGCCAATGCAGTTCCGGTTATTCCCGCGGCGAAGCAACTAGATGCTAGTTTACTGGACAATTGGGATGATCCAGATGGATATTACCGTGTCATCCCTACGGAATTACTTGATGGTCGATATCATGTACAGACAAATTTGGGAAGGGGTATGTTCTCGGGGGTTGTTAGGGCGCTTGACCAAACCACGAAGAAACAGGTAGCCATCAAGATCATCCGAAACAACGAAACTATGTAATGATTTAATCTTGAAACATTTTGAGGACATCACTGACAATATCTACAGGAAAAAAGCCGGCATGAAGGAAATCGAAATATTAAAGAAGCTGTGTGCTGCAGATCCCGAGGATAAAAAGCATCTCATCAGGCTAGAACGGTATTTCGAACACAAGGGCCATCTTTGTATTGTTTTTGAAAACTTGAGGTATGTCCGCCACTTAGGTTGCTTGGCTTCAGGTTGATCACTAATGCTTTTTTTTAGCATCAATCTCAGAGAGGTATTGAAGAAGTATGGCCGAAATGAAGGTATCAGTCTAGCAGCAGTACGGTCATACGCTCAACAAATGTTCCTTGGTTTGTCACTTATGCGCAAGTGCAACATCTTGCACGCTGATCTAAAGCCTGACAATGTTTTGGTAAGCTCAATTTCCACAACATACCTAGAACATTCCATTAACCACGTTTAATTTCCTAGGCAAATGAAAACTGTAGCAGTTTGAAAATCTGTGATTTAGGATCGGCCTCTGATGCGTCAGAAAATGACATTACTCCTTACCTTGTCAGTCGATTCTACAGGGCCCCCGAAATTAGTGGGTCATCCCCCCGAAAAAACTTTATATTATTCCATGCTAAATATCTTGCAGTTCTGGGTATTCCCTACGATTATGCCATTGATATGTGGTCTATAGGCTGCACTCTCTACGAGCTCTTCACTGGCAAGATTCTCTTTACTGGCCGTACAAATAATCAAATGCTCCGCTCAATAATGGAATGTCGAGGAAAGTTTCCGCATAAGCTTTTACGAAGGGGACAATTTACAATGCTACATTTCGACGATATGTTGAGTTTTAGGAGTATCGAGAAAGACAAAATCACTGGAAAGGTGAGCAACAGAACAGTCCGCTTCTCTAAGAAATCCTCTAACCCTCCCTTTATCAGGACATTATTAAAACTATGAACTTTAATAAACCAACTCGCGAACTCCGGCCCAGGCTGCTGTCTGCTGCTTCAGGTATGACAGATGCAGAAAGCAGAGATCTGAACCTTTTTATTGATCTGTTGGACCGTTGTTTGAACCTGAATCCAGAAAAGAGGTGTACGCCAGCTGAGGCACTGAAGCATCCTTTCATTCATCGTATCACTACTAGGTAGGATGAGGGTTTAGCGTGGTAATATGTGAGCGTGGGGCGTAGTTTGCTTTTTCCCTTCTCTTCATTTGCATCATGTTCGCGAATGACGTTTTTTTTAGGCACTATAGAACAATTTAGGGTGCAACTAGGCCGGTTTTCGACCGAGTTTCTCTTTACAAGTCAAGTTGAACTTAGCTACATGTATATAGTGTGGTTAGTAGGTTTCGAATGCAATATTGAGATTCTAGGTCAATACGTCCAGACCGGAATACTATATTATCGAGAATCACTCTAGAAGGTTCAGGATTAATAGTTAAAAAAGTTATCAGGACTGGGTGACTTGTAAATAATATCCTTATAACGAGAGACTGCTACAGCTTCAGTTCTACATATTACTTGCTATAGCCATATTAGAGGTTGTGTAAATCTCATCGCGGAGAACGACAGCCGCTCTCGGCGGTTTGGGCCACTCCTATCTTTTAAATTCCAAGGCGGAGGTGGGGAGAGAGCTGCTACTAGATACCACATGTATAGATGAGTGCATATAGTATATTCATATAGTATCACTCGATCCCAAAAGATATAGGGGTAACCATGGATCCACTTATTAATATGCGTGTACTACATTTATATATAAGTAGGTAGGTATAGGGATATAAATAAAAAATGAACCCGTCCAAAGGGAAGGGCTAAGTCCATACCTGCTGTTCCATCGGTATCTACTCTACATACTCGCGTGGCCGGTTTGAAGCCCAAAGAACTGTGGTGAGTGATCTGGTAGCCAATAAAAACCCACGTTTTTGCCGTATTTAGATCAATTGCCCTTTTTGTTTGAGCGGCTTCAACTCGGCACAGCAGGAAAGCTTCTATGTGAAATTTGGATTCGGACTTACCACATACAAATACGGAGATAGTGGATTATTCGTAACAAGACATGGCATATAAGTCCTCACCCAATCCCAAGCCGTTGCATCACTTTTCGGGACCCCGGCTACATACATGTATGTACAGAAGTTGGTGATGAGTAATGGAACGGCTGAGACAGAGTGACACTCTTTGATGTTTGCAGGTATAACTACATGTATCTCAGGGCGTTCCATCACAACTCCACCCCCGATGGTGGCAGAATTCTGCTGGAAGTAGGTACATGTATGGTAGGGATAGAATTATATGTACCCTTGACAGCCTATACCTAGAGGCTGTTGTGTAGGTAGAGTAGGTACATCACTACATGTAGGTACATGTAGGTACATGTAGGTACTTACTACATAGTAGCTCAACAGCCCAGCTTTTGTAAGCCCATATATGTAGTATGCAGAATAGATGTAACTACATGTCTTTATTGATGATTGATCGAGAGGGAGGAAGAGTCCTTCTCTCTTTATCCTCCTCCTCATTACACGACTATGGTACATGCCAAGATACACGTGACTAAACCAACGCACTTATCTACTAGGCGAATAATTAGCTGCAAAGCGCCACAACACGATGGGATGTTTACAATTTTCCTCGCGTCTCACTTGAACTGTGTCAACATCTCCCCACACCTCTCTCATAAGCCTCAAGCCATTCATCCTTCCTATCCAACAATTACTTCTACCAAGCCTTCTACATACATACCATGGCACGCTTTAGCAGAGGTCACGAAACGCCTATGGACTTTGAATATGACAAGACCCCTGATATCAGTCCGGCGTCACCCTTCTATGACGCAAAGAAAAGTCAGTCCCCTTCCCTCCTGTTTTCTTGCTTTCTCTCTCCCATGTTGTACCGTATTATATGTACTGACATACGTCCAGCAATAAGCCGTTCAATCTTCGCATACTCCCCTATAAACCCCCCGCATACCCCGCCAGCTACTGCCACCTTCCGTTTCACCGCAGGAAATCCGACGACTCCACACTCCACACGACCTACACAGTCAGTTTTCCAAACACCAAGCTTTCAGTTACTGCGGAATGACTGGAACACGCCGTCGAAGGACTCTGATATATTCTCAGAAGCTACCCCCCGGTCCCCGGATTTAGACAGTGAGGCGCCAACTCCCGAACCAAAAACCGCTCGATCGGAGCTTAAAAGTATAACTAGCAAGCCTGTTCTACCATCAACTGCATCTTCACAAAGCACTGGTCGCGGAGAGCTCAAGAGGGGCGAGCCGCGAAGACAGCTATTTGCCGCTGTGACCAAAGCACGTAGACGACGACCGCAGACGCAAACCCCGACACAAAATTTTACGCCTCTGTCTGGATATGATGATACGGAGGTTGAAAACTCAGAGGAATCGGATGAGGACGACGAGGAAGAAGATGAAGATGACGGCTCACCTTGCCGGCGGCCCCCACCTCGCATGTCATGGCGCCGCACAGCAGAATCTGCTGCGGCCTCTTTTGTGTCAACCCATCGGGACCTGCCGTTAATTGTATCACATTACCTTCAACTATTCTTCAATCTCTCATTACTACTACTGGCTCTTTATGCCGTATTTTGTTTCTATCTCACTATCCGGGCAGACGTCGATGTAAAGGTGGAGGAGTACTCCTCTGAAATCTTAATGGAGATCAGTCAATGCAGCAGAGATTACATCGAAAATCGCTGCGCGCCAGGAATGAGAGTACCAGCTATGGAGAAAGTATGTAGTGCATGGGAAAGATGCATGAACAGGGATCCGACAATGGTCGGGAGAGCACGAGTAAGCGCAGAGACATTTGCCGGGATCGTGGATGGATTTGTTGAAGGAATCAGCTACAAAACTATGGTAAATCATGTTCCCCATGGATAATATGATGATAATTGGATATTAACTATATTATGCAGCTTTTTTGCCTCCTCGTGATATTCGGGGGCTTGTTTATATCGAATACAGCATTCGGGTTCTACCGGGCTAAGGCGGTTGAGCCCATGCCAAACTATCATCCGACACAGCCGTTTCCCTCAGCATATGGAGCGTATCCCAATGGAGTACCGCCGACACCTATGACTTCACGCTGGGATCGTGAACTACAACAGCAAATATATGACCAGCAATTATCACAGCAACTCATGCCAGGAACCCCTGTGCCAAGTACACCTTCGAGATCACTAGCTTGGGATGGCGGGGTGACACCGAGGAGAACAGGTGGTCGGGAGCGAGTTGGGACTGGAAGAAGAGAAAGGTGGTGAATTCGAGAAGGTACAGGAAACTAAGGCGATAGTAAATGATTGCGCGGCATTTTAATGGAGTTTTTTTTTTATACCTTTTGATTTTAGAGTTATTAGGATTGGGTATGGGAATAACGTTGTAATTTTCTCTTTCAACAGTTTTGTGCAAATGTAAAGTACATGATGTAGTTACGGACCCTATCAGAATACTGGCGCCACCTCCCTCTTCCCTTACTGACGAGTCTAAAACAATTAGCATGTCGATACCTAGAAGGGGTATTGGCACGCAAAAAACCTATTGATACTGTGTAGAGAACAATGCTATACTACTCTCCAATTTCTGGAAAGCAGTCACTTTTTGAAAGATTTCATGATTCCAATACATACATGCAACTACATGTACCCGGGGTGCCGGAAAGTGATGCAACGATCAAATAGTCCGTATTCCTCAACAACCAGACTAGCTAACAGAATGTGGAGCGAATCTAGAGTAATTTGGAAGCTAGGAATGATCTTTATGGTAAGATTTAATATGAATCGCTATTGCTTCTCTTTTATTACTGTCTTTTGTCACAAGTTGTCCTTTTTCAGGCTAAAAACCGCAAATCAATGACTTGAAAAAATGCAGACTCTATTCTAGAGAGTCATATATCATGTGTATAGCTAAAACATCCATCCTGCCTAAGCATTGTGTTATGTTAAAAATTGAAATTCTAAGTGCCTTCATGTACAGTCGCACCTCGTTATGTCGTTAGCGTATTCTGGGAGCCCAACCCATACGAGACAGCAAATAGGTTTATGTGGAGGAAGGCAGTACCTGTCCCACAAACCCGTACGAGACAGCAAGAGATCCGAGATATCAAACTACGAGATAGTGAGGTGCGACTGTACTCATGGCGCCAGAATTAAATTGCCACTTACTTAAGCAAATCTGCCTTTCTTTGGTCAAGAGACCCTAACACTCACCTGCGTAGCACTCACCTGCGTAGCACTAACCTGGGTAGCACCCAGCTCACTCACCTAATGCCACCCCCAAATTTAAGTCTTTCTTTCTGTTGACCACGTAGACTAAATAAACCTTGTATTAACTGGTGGTATTGACAGATACTTTAAATGAGATATCTGTAGGAGGAGGTCAACGGGTATCAACGGCAACAAGATTGAGATGGATAGCTCCATGAAAGGTACAATTAATTAGAGTAAAAGACACCCGCGCTCGCGAGGTTGGCCACTGCTAGTACGTACGTACATGTACCTACATAACCAGTGAGGTGTGTAGTTGCGGTCATAGCGTATCACTCGTTTCCAGGTCCCATTCCAATTTTTTTTTTTTGTTTAATTCATTATCAGCTCCCCGAATGAAAACGGTTCCGGATTCAGTGATGAATGACTAGAGAAATTATATGAATGCTAATCTGTACTTTATGGATTTGTTTCACAGCATAACCTGCATTGATAGAGTGCCCCCCAAACTGGTCTGGCCGTATAATATACCACCGCCTTTGATTCTATCTCACAAACGATACAGGAGTAGTTTGGAGAAGCTACATACATGTAATCACTCAAAGTTGGTTTACATACATACTTACAAGTAACGTACATGTATGTACATACATACAAGGCTCTGGGATTAAGTGAGCAAACTAAACGGGGTGTTGACAGGTGAGGATCCGTTCACTCACTTTATCCCAGAGCCTTGTACTTAAACCATCCCTGTGGATATGTTTTTATGTAGCACAGCTAAGCACATAACTTAAATACATACTGTATTTGATATTATCGCAAGTAGATGAATGCAAATTCCAAGCAACATCTTAACAGGAGGCTTCTTGTTGGCCTAGGGTAAATTTCTTTTATTTTGCCACATGTAGCTCCGTGTACAGTTCCGCATATTTATTTCTTCTAGGAGCCAAGTGAAGTATGTCTTTGATAGCTAGTGAGTGTCCCTAATTAAAACGTTGTCAGGGTATTTGAGGAGAGGTGTTATGGTGACCTGGATAATTATGGGTGAAACAGGTACTGATAGTAGGGTGTATATAAAGCGAACCGTAAACCCAAACTCACAGGAACAGGACATTGGTACAATTATCGTAAGACCTTCATAAAGAATGTTACCGTAAAAACCCTGGAGCATGGGCTCATCTATCGGATCCGAGCTCTTTGATTGGTTGCTTTATGTTTCTCCACTGTTCACTGTTATCCACCATGTATTTTTTGTTTAGGCCCTATCGAGTTTTTACGATACATGTAGTTTATCAACTCGACGTAGCCGATGGTCTCGAGCTTGTTACTAACATAGTTGATGGCCGAGTGATTGTTTATGATCCCAGGAATAGTTGTAGGCCAGCAGAAGAAGATATAGATGAATTGAAAGTCTTCTAGATTATTATGATGTATTCTGTCAGTCACTTTTACCCAATTTGGGGGTCTGGGGATACCTCTGATAGAATAGGTAATTACGATGACGGTCGGGTTGGGAGAAAAGAGCCTCATAGCACATACCGACGTGATCAGCTGCATCGTCATCAAACATTTTCGTTAATTTAACTTGAGAATCTTTCTTCTCGCATCTCTCATTTGATAACTACTCCCAGGCAGCTCCTCGTATCTGAAAGATCTTTGTCGTTAGTGAAATGCCAGCGGCTGAAGACGTCGAGAACCCTAAAGGTTAACTGTAAAGATTGGTCGGAAGACACGTTTATCTGATCCCCCTTTGTGTACTTCACCTTCGGCTATAACTATCTGCATCTCGGCCTCGCGTTCTGTTATCCACCCAAGTATCCATAACAAATAGCCACCTAAAGCAAGTCTTTCCAAGGAGGACCAAAACCAGGAATAAGGAAACGAATATCCAAGGAATAAAGAGAAGAGCCCGAATAATACCTTCAGGCCGATATTCCATCTAAAGTGGACCCGAGCAGTAGTTAAAAAGAAATACACTTAACACATGAATTGATGATGACGGCTGTCTCCTTCTCCACTCATCCAGTTCAACATCGTCCTGAGAATCAGAGCATCCTAAGCCCGCTCATAGTACCACCGTCCACATCGCCGCTCCAGCGGAGTATTCGTATGCTGACCAGCGAAAATCATCACCAACAACAGCCACAGCCGCATCCCACTTCTCCCAATACGCTTGTGCAGCCGCACCTCACCCTCAACCCCATTCAAGCTTCAAACACCACGACTAACATCACTATGAACGGTAGTGGTCACGGTGTAAACGGCACTTCGCACAGTTACATGATGATAAACGGTGGTGACGTGCCCAGTCACGTAAATGGGGATAGGGAGAATGGCAGAGTGAACGGACATCATCACCAACTCCAGCAACCATATCCTACAAATGGTCCCTCACACCCCACAACTGCAATATCACGTCAGAATTCGTCTTCCTCGACCGCTTCGTCTGTTGCCCCCACACACGAGTCTTCAGCAGAGCTCCTTCGGCAGACCCTTTCTGGGAACACATTAATCGCTCCGAACACGCACTCAAATAGTAGGTCAAGTTCTCGAAGAAGAAAATCACGAACTCCACAAACTCCAAGATCTGGAGTCCTTACCCCCGCCACTCTCCATGGATCACCAGAGAATTCGGAGAACGAGAGTCCAAGCGAAGAGATCGTGGATCATGAATATGAAGGAATGAGACATGGATTCGAGGACGAATACAACTTAGAGGCCTATCTGGCGGTTTTAGAGCAGGTTGGTTTCTGCTTCACATTTTGATTTGGTTCCGCGTCTAAATTTTCGAGGCGACAGGTTTTTTATATGTATTATACCGACAAGCGCCACGAGACTGGAGGCAAGCCGAAAGAGGACAACCAAACATTTCCTTTACAGGAATGGCGAATGCGCGACCGGCTGAAGACTGTTTCGGCAGCTTTGGTATTATGTTTGAACATCGGCGTTGATCCTCCCGGTATGAACCGTTCCTTTAGACGATCAATTGAAACTTAGCTAATTCCCCGGCAAGATGTCGTTAAGACTAATCCCTGCGCAAAACTTGAATGCTGGGTCGATACAACTCTTCATCCCACGGCGAAGCCACTGGAAAAGATTGGCAAGAATTTGCAGCAGCAATATGAAACCTTGAGCATTCGAACCAGGTATAAACAGCATTTAGACCCGTTCGTCGAAGACACGAAGAAATTTTGCTGCTCTCTGCGACGGAATGCGAAAGATGAGCGTATTCTCTTTCATTACAATGGCCACGGAGTGCCCAAACCGACATCCAGTGGAGAAATATGGGTTTTCAACAAAAATTTCACCCAATATATTCCAATCTCGTTATATGATCTTCAAAGCTGGCTTGGTGCTCCAAGTCTGTTCGTCTATGATTGCAGCGATGCCGGGAACATTGTTACGAATTTTAATAGATTTATCGAAAAGCATGAGCAGGAGAATGCAGAGCTTAGAGCAAAGGATCCAAGCGCAATAACGACGCCTTCATATAGTGACTGCATACAACTTGCAGCCTGTGGAGCTAAGGAGACATTGCCGATGAATCCGGATTTGCCAGCTGATCTCTTCACCTGTTGTTTGACAACGCCTATTGAGATCGCAGTTCGTTTCTTCGTATTACAAAACCCTTTGCCATCAAACCCATTGCCTGGAAGTCCATTCCCTTCTAAGTTGACTGTGGATATGGCAATGAAGATCCCGGGGAGGCTGCAGGAACGAAGGACACCGCTCGGAGAGCTTAATTGGATCTTCACAGCAATCACTGATACCATTGCTTGGAATACTCTCCCCCGGCCGCTTTTCAAAAAGCTGTTTAGACAAGACTTGATGGTAGCAGCTCTTTTCAGAAATTTCTTACTAAGCCAAAGGATTATGAGGGTGCATCAATGCCATCCTATTTCTTCTCCTTCGTTACCAGACACCCACCACCATCCATTATGGCAGTCATGGGACTTGGCGGTTGAAATGGTTCTTGCGCAGCTTCCTGCTCTGAATGATGCAGCTGAAGGTGGTCCACCGTATGAATATCAACATTCTGGGTTCTTTACAGAGCAACTTACGGCATTCGAGGTGTATCTTTCACAAGGTGCAGTTGACCGCAAGCCTCCAGATCAGTTGCCCATTGTACTACAAGTACTACTAAGTCAAGTTCACCGTCTCCGGGCCTTGATCCTGCTCAGCAAATTTCTTGATTTGGGCCCCTGGGCTGTAAATCTTGCACTGAGCATAGGTATCTTTCCCTATGTCTTGAAATTGCTCCAGTCCGCTGCCCAAGAGTTGAAGCCTGTCATGGTCTTCATTTGGGCTAGAATCTTGGCTGTCGACGCATCCTGTCAGGCAGATCTATTGAAAGATAATGGATACAGCTACTTCATCCAAATTCTCAGCCCTGCGTCCGGTATTCCGGTTGGAAACGCCAGTGAGCATCGTGCTATGTGCGCTTTTATCTTGGCCATGTTCTGTCGTGGTTTCCACCAAGGCCAAGTAGTATGCATGCCTCCGAACGTAATGAGTGCATGTCTCGCACATCTTGGAGATGATAATCCACTTTTAAGACAATGGGCCTGCCTTTGCTTATCACAGCTTTGGTTTGATTTCCCTGATGCTAAATGGCAAGGGATCCGCGAGGGTGCGCATCTAAGACTTTGTGAGCTAGCAACGGATAACGTTCCGGAGGTCAGAGCAGCAGTATTATACGCACTTACTAGTTTCCTCGGGATCCCGGAGATGAGCGAAGAGGTTGCTAAAATCGAACAGACTGTGGCGGGTGCGCTATTGGTCATGACGGCTGATGGAAGTAACATGGTCAGAAAAGAGCTGGTTATTTTTTTGAGCGCATTTGTGAAGCGAAACGAGAGTAAATTTTTAGTGGCTGCATTTGAACAGATGATGCAGGAGAAGGAATGCATGTACTCTGCAAAAGTAACTGAAACGACTAGCGCAAAGTCTGGTGGGGGAGAGAGGCATCATAACCGAGTATCATCTGGGCCGGGTTCTTTGGGAGGGGCTGGGTTAGGGGCTAATGGAGCTTTGCCGAAAAAGAAAGACTCAATATCTGGAATCTCAGAGGAAACGATATTTGGGGCAGTATGGCAAGCGCTACTCATGTTTTCAGTGGACCCCTTCCCAGAAGTTGCGCAATCCGCCGGAATTGTGGTTGATTACATTCATCTTGCACTTCTGGATAGCCCTCTTGGAAACGCAACGCAGGAAATCATTGATGAGATTTCGAGAGCTAGTCTAAGAGCTTTCAGTCTTACACTTCCTACAGCCAATGTACAGGACAACAGCAATAAGCCGCCAGACTCGCCGGGTCTTGATAAACGCGAGAACTACTTTTTAGGTTCACTCCGTAGATCTGCGAGCATTGCTGCGAGCTTGAAAAACTTGGCACTTGGGTACGCGAATGGTGATAGTACGTCAAATGGCGGCTCAGCACCTTCAACGCCGAAAGGGTCAAAATCAAGTGTCGGGGAAAGAAGTCCAGAATGGAACCGCCCTCCAGACGCCAACGACCCATTGAGTTCGGGCTCGACCTATCACTCTGCTAGACAACCAACGCCGAGGAATTTCCAATCTCGAGATATCGGTGAAAAACCAACAATTCCCCTTCAAAGTCAATTTATGGAGTGGTCGATCGAGGTAAGAGGAATTATTTCCAGAACAAATTAACTAAGACATTCATTTATCTAATGTGTTATCAATAGTACTTCCGTGAGCCCCAAATGAAACCCAATGAGGCTGATGAGCCGGGGAGTGTCGATTATAATCAGAGATTATGGCGAAGGACTAGAAATGATAGGATAATAATTGACACACAGCCGCAAAAGGAACGGGCGGGAAGCTCAAGGTGGGATCATGTCAAGGGGTTCTTCAATAATGTCAGTCAACCAATGAGGTTGATGTTTCATCAGTTTGAAAGTCACCTGGTGGCAGTTGATGATAAAGATGGTGTTTCGTGAGTCCCCAGGACTAGTAATCGAGATTTATCTAAATGGCTAACTTTGATAAAGGGTCTGGGATTGGGATAAGGGTGTTAAGACGAATTACTTTTCAAATGGGAACCCACCTGGAACAAAAATCACTGAGATCAAATTTTTGAACGAAGATGACGTTGCACTATTGATGACCGGTAGCGGCGAGGGTGTTGTGCGAATTTACAGAAACTATGAGAGCTCAAAGGATGTGGAACTGGTGTCTAGTTGGAGAGCACTTACAGACTTGCTCCCGTCAAGACGAAGCTCAGGGCTGGTCGCGGAATGGCAGCAAGGGAGAGGCACAATGCTTGTGGGTGGTGATGTAAAAGTCATCAGGGTTTGGGATGCGCCAAGGGAGATGTGTATGAGCGTGAGTTGTCTTCGAGCTTCTATACAAGAGAAACATGACTAATAGTCATGAATACAGGATATTCCCGCACGCTCTGGGTCGTGTATCACCAGTTTAACATCCGAGCAAGTTGCGGGTAACATCTTCGTGGCTGGTTTCGGAGATGGAGCATTGCGAATTTACGATCGCCGGCTACCATCAAGAGACAGTATGGTTAAGAGGTGGAAAGAACACAATGCCTGGATTGTAAAGGTTCACATGCAACGAGGAGGCATGAGAGAACTTGTCAGTGGAAGTGCAACTGGCGAGGTCAAGTTGTGGGATATTAGGATGGATTCGCCAATCAAAAGCTTTTTGGCTCATACTAAGGGAATGAGGAGCTTGAGTGTGCATGAACATGCACCTGTTATCGCAACGTATGTATAACGCTGTAGTGAAATGAGAGAAAGAACAGAAGCTAATGAAGTGGAATAATAGTGGGTCGACCTATCACGACGTTAAGATATGGAATATGGGGGCCTCAACCTTCGAGACTCCTCTTTCGACAATAAGGCCTTACAGTAGCTTTTTATATCAGAATCGCTCAAGTCCGGTTACAGGGCTTGCGTTCCACCCCCACCGGATGATGGTGGCGTGCTCTGGTTCCGGCGATCAACACATTAGCTTATTTGCTTGCGATTCCAAGGGAGGAATTTAGAAGTTTAAACAGAACAGTTTCTAGCTGGCATTAGTACCTATTGTTTTGGCTTATTTAGTCGCTGTACTTTGATTTTGCGGTTAAACTAGTTGTTTTGTTTTGTTTCGGATCGGTTTCTTTTTCCTTGCTCGATAATTAGTTAATGGTAATTTTGTACAATAAATGATGGAGATCTTATCTGGGAATTGCCCCCCCCCCCCCCGCCGCGCTTTTCTTTTCTTTTCTTATTTTTTTCCGCAGAGCTGCTTGTTGTTATTTGAGCATGTTATCCGGTTAGCAGCTAGACCGCAATAATGCAACCGTAGGTTGTAGTAAAAAGGCGAATATTTTATGACTTGGGTTTTGTATCTAGGAAACTGCTATATCCTAAGAGAGGTCTGAGATAATAGTGCCCGAGCGTATTCCACGATGGGTGACTAGTTTACGGACGTCGACCCTATGCTATTTAAGATAGGAAAAGTTAAACATACATGTATGCATATCAGTGCCAATTGGCTTCTGCTTGGCTGCCAAGGTCTTATAACTACATGTACATGTATGTACGGAAAGTCATGCAAAAATCAAATGCGTGTAGTCCCTATTCCTAACAGCCAAACCAGCTAACAGAATGTGGAGCGAATCTATAGTATTTTAGAGCCTGGAGATTATAGATACGGTATAATGAGTTAATATGAATACATGTAGCTACTGCTTCTCCTTTTTCTCTACTGTCCCCTGCCACAAGTTGTCCTTTTGTAGGTTAAAAACCCTAAATTAATGACCTGAAAAATGCAGACACTTTTCTAGAAACTCATGTCATATCTATGGCTAGAATATTTGTCCTGTCCATGCATTGTGTTGTGTTAAAAAATTGGAATTCTGGGTGTCTTTCCGCGTTGCTAGGTACGGTCAAACGTTGCATAACTTTCCGGCATCCCTTGAGTATATGTAGGGTGACAGTTAAGGGGCTCTTATGTGTTTATATGTTTACTTCGATATGATACCCAACGCATAACTATACTTTCCGCTGCGTGAAGCGGGAGCGGGGCGAGTTTCATATGAATGGCATGTACTTGTAGTTCAGTGTGCTCTCAGTAGTGTCGATATGTATATGCATAATATAAATCTCATTATAGCCTATATCACAAGTGGGTCTGCTTTTGTGTTGACATGCTATGTAGTGAATTGTAATCAATGGATTAAACAGAAAAGAAAGAAAAGAAAAGAAAGACATAGCAAATTGCAGAATGACCGAGTGATACATTATGACCCGAAGTTACCCGCTCTAGCATTTACGCTGGGACTACCATGGTGTACAGCACACTCTCGTTATAGTGATACTGCATATAGTGATATTCTCGTTATAAGGATGACACCTGCCGGTCCCAACTTTTTAGTATGAGGTTTAGTGATTTTTCTTTTGAAGGATATCACTAGGTATTTAGTAAAGATTTGTATGGGTATCATTATAACAAGAGTAAATCTGGGTGTGGCGAGCGACCCAGAAAGCGGGGAGGGCCAGCATTTTCAGGCATTTTACATGACAAAGAGCCTGGAAAGGAAGAACGAAACTATCTTAAAAGAGGCACATGTCTATACCATAAGAGTCGCTGTCAATCTATAATTTAGACCGTTTTTCTTTCCAGCCTCGATCTAAAAAAACCTAACCCTCATTCTGTATAGTGATAACCTCGATATAAGGATACCATTTTTCGGTCCCGACCCCATCACTATAACGAGAGTCTGCTGTATTGCTATCCCAGTGATTTATTGTACATGTATATATATATATTATAGACACCGTGGGCACACATAATCTAGGAACTCTACCAGGGGTATGGGCCAACTAGAGACAGTCTTGAACGTCAAAATGCAAGCAGAATATATCCCTGCTGCGCTGTAGCGCAACGAAATTTCTCAGATACTTCCACAGCCCGTATTTTCCAGACGTTTGTGGACGCGACTGATATTGCATGCCATACAAAAATACGCCAAGCTAATGATTTTGGGTGTATGCAATAATGGCCCAGTTGAAAAACGTCAGAGAAATACAAGGACTTGTATTTAAGTACAGTACCAAAAAGGGGGATGTGATACGTACTGTATCAATACGGAATTGTTTAAAACTTCCGAACTAAATCGGAATTCTAAATATCATACCGTAGCAATACCGTAGCAATACTGTAGTTTTGCAGTATTTTGCTAGGTGCGGTACTGGATCCACCCGCTTTTTTGGTATTGTAGTATGGTGGGTGAAACCTTGACACGGAATGATTCTGCTTAGTAACACATACAAATTACGTGCCAAGAGTAGGGAAAGCGCCTTTTTGACCATACCAGCGACATTGCCCCGGTCAGAATATTTTATATCTCATCAACGAAGAAAGATTCTAAAAATCTGGGCAGATAGAACGACAGAACAGATGAAACTGAGTAGATCAATCCAATAAAATCAAGAATATGTGTGGTGGTTGATGAGCTATAAACGGTCAATGTTGAGGTGACCAAACTACTCCGGGACAAGCCTTCCCCACCATATCGGATCTAGTACTCTAGAGCGCCTCTACGTACATGTAGGTACGGTGTCGGACAGCCAAAACCAGCCCAGAGCAACCATCGACTCCCCTTCACCCCATCGACTTTCAACAACGCAACACTTGTCCAAAAATAATGTTCTATTGTAAATGGGTCTAATCATGGTTGTAAACATCCCCATAAAAGGGGATTTAAAATAATTAAGAACTGGTTGTACTATGACCACTTAAACATTTGGTGCAATCTGCCCGAAAAAAACATAGGTGTGAAATAATAACTTTAATAGCTTTATGCCAAGGCGGCCACATTAATTGGGACAATTCTTACCCTATTGGGATGATTCAATGATGATTGTTACCCGATTAGGACTAGTTTCTGGCTTGAAAAGAACATGAGGGTTGATTTTGACTGTCCGGCGCTGTACAGGTATCATAAGTTGAGTTATGCTACATCATAGATAACATCCCAGGGTCGGTCGGATCGAGTCGGCCAATTCCGGACTTGGATACACATGGGCGCCTCTCGGGTTTGAAGCGCGAGGTGATCTACAGCTTGAGATTCGGGAATGCCGCTGGTGTGGATGACGGTAAGGTCATCGTAATGCCGCAGGGAACCGAGCTTCTAGAGTAGGTGAGTGGTTGTCCCTGATAGACCTTAAGTAAGATAAATCCTACATGGGTGACCACAGCGAATCAACACGCTGCATGCATTCGACGGCCTTTTAGATACCGTGATATTATTGCTAGCCAATTGTGTACCTATCTTGCATTTTCTCACCCATTCTTAGTGTACGTCAATACAGATAAGTCTTAGCTAGTGTCGTATATCATGGGATCTCTTTCTTACTTCTCTCTGTCCTTTTCGGCTTTTCTCTTTTTTCTTTCTTGTACTGCCCATTATTTTGTTTCCACAGAAATTATACCAGTTGTGCAATTCCTTGTTCTTGAAGTTGTCTAAATACAGACTTCTACTAGTGATAAGCTGTCGTCCCCGTGACTTAAAGCCTACACTAGCCGAAAATTGAACACTAAATTCTGCCTCTCCGCAACCTCCGAGCGTTTGTGTTCCGTCCTTTTAATTTCATCTCTGCAATCATGTCCCCTCCTAGCGTTCAGGAAGTTGGTGTTCATGCCACCAGTGATACCACCGCCGTGGCAATTCCGGATCCTCTCACCTGTGACGATGTTACTGCAAGAAGATCAAAATCTGGCCCTTTCAAAGGAGGAGTAGCTGCATCTACTAGCAGTGAATTTTTCAAAGCAGAGGTAAGTTCTGCCCTGCTGCCTCCCTTCTCTGAGCATTTCTGACTTCGATTTCAAACAGGCTACATGGAAGCCTATGTCAAAGAAATGGGACCGTGAGTGATTCCCCAGCTACATGAAGCTTGCAAAATGTTATAGTTTAGCTATTGTACTTGTATTTGTATGGTTTAGAGCCATAATAACAATGGGTGCTGCAGACCGTTTGAATGGAGAGAGCAAATCCCGTCAAGCGTCAACTTTGAAGAATGCAGCTAAGTATCTGTCTATTCCTGGTACGCATCAGAATCTTTCTCCTCTTTGTATAAGATTTTTGACTTATTACTGCTCGTAGGAATGATTTCTCTTGGCGGTGGGCTTCCTTCAAGCAGTTACTTCCCCTTCCAGTACATAGATGTCAAGGTTCCTTCCATTGGAAAGTTCTCGGAAGCCGAAACTGTAGAGTCAGGGAAAGTTATGCATATTGGAAAGCATGACGTTAAAGAAGGCAAATCTGAGTTTGATCTTTCAATTTCACTCAACTACGGACAAGGAACAGGATCAGCTCAAATCCTTAGATGGATAACTGAGCACACTGAGGTAAGACTTTGGGTTCAAGCGGCCTTCAGAGAAGAAGTACTAATTAATCACCTCTAGATTGTTCACGACCCCCCTTATCAAGACTGGCAGTGCGTCACAAGCGTTGGAAGTACATCTGCCCTTGATATGATCTACCGCATGTTCCTAAACAGGGGAGACTTCATCATCTCCGAGGAGTACACTTTTGCTACAGCTGTAGAAACTGCTCTTCCGTTGGGCTGCAAAACGATTGGCGTGAAGTTAGATTCCGAAGGAATGCTCCCCAAAGCCCTTGATGAGCTCCTTGAGAATTGGGACGAGGGTGCTCGGGGCGCGCCAAAGCCATTCCTACTCTACACAGTTCCATCAGGGCAGAACCCAACTGGTGCAACTATGAGCACGGGGCGCAGAGAAGAAATTTACAAGGTTGCTCAAAAACATGATTTAATTATCATTGAAGACGAGCCTTACTACTTTCTTCAAATGCAGCCCTATACAGGACGAGATGCTCCTGCCGTACCGTTACCTAAGAACCGCGAAGAGTTCCTCAAATCTCTTGTTCCATCTCTTCTTCGTATGGATATCGATGGACGTGTGATTCGCGTTGACTCTTTTTCTAAGGTCCTTGCACCGGGATCTCGAGTGGGATGGACTACCGCAACTGCACAAATCTGTGAGCGAATGATCAGACATAATGAAGTCTCTGTTCAGAATCCATCCGGATTTGCGCAGGTGATTCTCCACAAACTGTTGGATGAAGAATGGGGCCACGCTGGTTATCTGGATTGGTTAATCAACCTTAGAGCGGAATATACACAAAGAAGAGATGTGTTACTACACGCATGTGAGGACTATCTGCCTGCAGAAATTGCCAGCTGGACGCCTCCTGCGGCAGGCATGTTCCACTGGATCAAGATTGCGGTCGAAAAGCACCCCGATTTCGGGATCAAGTCTACCCGCACAATTGAGAATGAGCTTTTCCTTGCGGCTGTAGCCGAGAATGTCTTGATTTCCCCAGGAAGCTGGTTCTCGGCGGATAAGAATGCTGAGCACGACGAAATGTTTTTCAGAGCTACGTTTGCTGCTGCTGAGGTTAGTAATAATCCTCGCTCCTACTCATAGATAATTCATTTTAACTAGGTTTATTATATAGAATACTGCAATGACTGAAGCTATTAAACGTTTCGGAGCTGCGATCCGGAAAGTATTCAAACTAGATTAGAGGTCGGATATTAGAAATTGACATAATACCACTATACATGTACATACAAACAGGTTATTCAATATGCCCAGCCGTTGGAGTCACTGCGAATGCTTTATGAGAACTATCTAATTGAATTCATTAGATGAGGCTAATCAGCATGTATATGTATCATAATTTAAGCTTCATATCCTTCTGCAGTACAAGAAATTCGGTATTCCATTGAAGCCTTTAAAGTTTTAGACCTAAACATCCATACAATACAAAAACGAACCAACACGAGGAAGAATAAAAGTTGTACCCAGATCTAGTTGATAAAGTTGGTACAGAAAAGGTGAAGGAGGACACTGCCAAAAACGAAATCCGCGAATGCCCTATTTCAGAACGCCGTGAGCCTTATTTTTCTCAATAAATTTTGAAAAAGTTATCTGAGGGGAGCCAAACCGTTCAGGAGAAACACTAGAGAATTCGTTTTTATTTGCTGGGTTGGATTGTATACGTAGAGAAGCTGAGAAGATTGATGTTAGTAGTTAATCTAGAATTAATAGGGAGCAAAGAGAGCCGGGTTTATAGTTCATACCAGTTAATACAAACTGGCCCACAGTCGCAGAGAAACCAGCTAGGAAGGCATTGAATGGCTATTAATCGCGGCACGTTAGTGAAAGATTGTCTCCGAGCTGTGTTTCACCATCTACAGGCAAACAAAGGCTATCGTGGCCTTAAGAGCTGATGCGACATACATAATTCCCTGCAATCACACAATAAACAAATTGCAGCACTCCCGTAATAACCAAGAAGCCCAAGAAAGCATCAATCAGCTTAGTGCGCTGGGCTGTGGAGATGGTATAATTTTGATAGACCTTGCCAAAGATAGTGAATGGGTTATTTGAGGATGAAGTAGAAGCTTTTAAGGGTGCGGAAGCAACTGTTGTCGCGGGCGCAGAGGGCGCAGAGGGCGCAGAGGGCGCCGGTGTGTTGACGGTAGAGGCACTATTCTTCTTGGGAGCCATTATAAGTTTTCTTTGAGGTTTCGGTATGGTTCTGCAGGTGTTGGTGTGGATTTTACTGAAGCTGGTGATGTTTAGGATGGGAGAACGGTACAGGCGACGTTGTCATGAAGCCGCGTTGCAACCTGGGAGCTTCCCTCGTAATATCCCTACAACTCGTTTACTAACGATAACACTCATCACTGCCAACCCCGCGCAAACAAACGTATAACACCGACCAAATTAACAATGGTAAGGCTGAACTTTTGATTTTGTTAAATCTAGCGGAACATTTCTGACATAGTATACCCTGTATAGGCTGATCTTCCCGCTCTCATTCTGGGTGCCTTGTGCGCTTTCGGAGGAACTATGGGATACATGTATGAGACCAAATCCTTAGACGAGAGATCTTCTATATCTGACATGTCTGGAAACAAACAAATAGTCGTACAGGCTCTGTTCCGTCCGTCGGTAGTTCTCCAATGTTTCCGATAGAGTGTCTAGGAAGTTTCACTGATCAGATATATCTAGTTGCTGGCGTGGGTGTCGGCGCTCTTTACGGATACGGAGGGCTTCGTATCAAGAACGGACAGCCTTACGGTATCGAGGTACACTAGAAAATACGTGTTACTAGGGCCAATGGAGAAAAACTGACCAAACTGTTTTACAACGTATAGACAGCTTTACTTGCTTCATTGATCTTAGGAGCTTCCAGTCTTCCCAGGGCCATCAAGGTAGGCTAGACAACCCTACATTTGATATCCGTTAGACTAATGTCTTAATATGCAGACCGGAAAACCTCTTCCAATTGTAAGTCTGTGAAGTCTATATGCATCTTTCTGGTTGTTAGACTAACCAAGAACCCGAAATGTAAAGGGATTGAGCGTGCTGGTGAGTTTTCCCGCGTGCCCAAATAAAATATTCAGTATCTGACAGGGAACTCAGGCTACCTACGGACTATTTTACTATGGCCTGAAATACAGACAGGTCAACTACATGTAGCTATATGTAGCTTGAAGGGACTTCGTGGACGTTTTCTGTGTAGATCTGAGTAATAAATCAATTGCAATTAGTTCAATGATAATTAAAATAGATGTAGTATGTTCCATTGATGGTGTTTGATCCTCTCAAACCTTAAAAGAATGAACTTGTTTAATGCTCAAGAGCATCATTTCACTTACAAGTCATAAAAAGTGATTGCTTGGCAACGGACGATCTAAGAAGGTCACGTGCGCTCGTCCATGCAGAGCTCCAGGGTTCTTGAGCCTCTAGAGTCGCACTTAAAGTGCCCTTTAAAGTGTGAAGCTAGGACCTTACATATATCTTACATACAAGCGATCACCACCCCATATCCACGGATACCTCCCTTGATCGGGCTAACTCCACAGGAATCCTATGCTCAATTCACCCAAATACGATCTTAAGGGCGGGAAGAGGAGAGTAGGAATGCGGGCGACAGATGGACCGAAGGGTTCGCTGTTATCTACCTTCAGAAACCCTACAGGCGGCCTTGAATTCCAGAATACTAATAAGGGGGGGGTGGGAACATCTGGCCAGAGCAGTGGATTCGTTTCGGGGGGTAATGACTCATTGATAAACTTCGAGGACGAAGAAGATGATGAAGAGGAGGAACTTACAAGCACCCGAGCACCGTCTGTCACCGGATCATCACAAGGCGCCCGCGCTCGCCTCCCAACCTCATCTCTCAGTACGGGGGTCGGCGGTGAATTGGAAGATGTTTACTGCGATGTTGAAGACTTTCCTACACCTAAACAGCCTAAGGCGAAATTCTTGCTGGGGAACCTTTCGGACAACGACACTCTATCCACTGATGAGCAACAGAGTGGAAATATTAAACCAACAGTATGGAAGAGCAAAAACACCAAGGGAAACGAGGATGAGGAGTGGAGAAAAGAAACAGAAATGATGCTAAGAGAGAAAGAAAAAAGACGGATGAATCCACAACACATCCGCGGGGCAGGCTTTGAAACCGAAGGGGTTAAGAAAATGGCAAAGAAAACATCATTAGGGAGTCGTTGGGAGACTGGGTCGATCAAGAAGAAACCCTCAACGTACAAAAGGAGGGCGACATTTGGTGGCCGGAGCCGTATGTAGTTATTTACCGCCTTGTCATTCATGGATATATTATTGACTCTTGAATACAGTAGGAAAAAGTACTCAAGCCAAGACAAATTTGGACTCAGACTCCGAGGACGAGAACAAGAAAGAATCTAAATCTGAGTCATCAAATTTTAGCACTGCGCAGCCAGTTGTTGGATTTAGGGATCCTACTATACTTTATGCACTCTCAGAGAAAGAAATCAAGGAAGATGTTTCTCCCAAAAATTTTGCCCAGAAAGAGTTTAGAAACCCTCTACCGTTGCCGCCCAAAAAAGATAGTATGCTACACCCACGCCTTCCAGCACATAGAAACTTACATTTCATAGCAACGGAGGAGAATTCCCAACAATCAAAAATTTCTGGGTTCAAGGATCCGACGGAAATGTATAAACTATCTACAGGTAAAATACCAGAACCAAAGAGTCCAAAATTCGCGGCGTTCAACAACTCTTCCAACCCGAAGCGTGAGATTCTAGTTTTAACTATTAATAGCAAAAGCTGATGTGGATGTCTAGACAACCATAAATTCGAAGAAAAGGAACCACAAACACGGGCATATGTAGATGACTCCGGCGATGACATTGCTAGCTTTAAGGGTTCGGAGAAAGAAGGTACAAACTCTAAAGTATCCTTTGGACCGCCCCATATGTTAATTAAAGACAGACTCAAAAAAAAGAAAGGCATCGAAAGCAATTGACTTTACTTCGAAAGAAGATTGGATTGGAAAAGATGGCGGATTTTCATCGCCAGATGACGCTGAGTTTTCTGTTAACGAATCACAATCATCTTCTCAAGTGCGGCACATGGACGAGATCAGTCTTATACTACAAGAGACTAAGTTGAGGGAACAGGCAAAAAAGCGGAAAGCAATAACCAATATACCCGACCTCTGTGTCATCTGTAATGAGGTTCTCCCAATCGGCACATTGGATGCTTGGAGATATGACGACGGGGAGCTCAAGCCAATCCGGATGGCAGAATGGTCCATAATTTGCAATAAACATAAGGAGGCAGGATTCCAGGAACAATGGAACAAGAGGGGGTATCCTGTTATCAATTGGGGAGAACTGAAGAAAAGGGTAGAGCGCCACCACCAGATTCTGGTCGACATCGTCACGAATGAAGTTACATCTCCATTCAGGGATGTGCTTGTGTCACAGCAAAAGGAAACAAGAGGTAATGCAGCGATGTTACTACACAAAGATGTTCGGTTACAATACCCCGGCTATTATGGTCCAAGAGGCTCCTCGATTTTGTATGTGCCTTCATTACCCCCCAGTTCCTTTAATTCACCACTTTACTTATTTTGAGCCTTTCTTTATAGGCTCCATGAAATCACAACAAGGCTCGGGTCCTTTATCGGTGATGCTGCTAAAAAGGATAGATTAATTGGGCAAGGAGGTGTAAGTGCATTTATCCAGACAGTTCTAGTACCGGAACTCGGCGTACGTCTCATCATGGAAGACTTGAATGTGGACGAGCCGGAAGCCAGGAGAATTCTAGATGCAAGCCAGGATCTTGGTGAGAAGCTGCATTTCAATGACTATATAGAGGACATATACGACGAGGAGGATGGCCCTTGGTTCGACATCAATGCAACTCAGACAGTGTCGCCAGCAGCCCAGAAGAAACGCGGTCGACTTGTGGATCTTTGCTATTCTGACTTGAGTTCCGACTAGTAGTCATCTGTGTGCTATATATATAATACATATATATGCATGCACGACAACATGGCTTACTGATGATCGTTATTCATTTTTTACGGAGTTCAAAAGATTATTTAGGATATTGTTCTTTTCTTCATGGCTCAGACTACTTAGACTGATAGGTTTCTATCGAGGAGACGCCTTCATGGCACCATTGTATTTTAATCAATAATAAAATGGGCATGCTTTTACCGATGGTTCTGCATGTAAGTATCAATTTTTATAGGTGCTTTAATCATGAGAGATCACTCGACCACTCTCTGCCTACACTGGGTTATGGCCTTCGAAGTCTAATCAGCTGTAATTTATCCCGTGTTTGATCCGAGCAGCATGCGCTATTAAGTATCTCCAGCCCGGTAATTATATCGCACTGTGTTTAATTTAACCTTTTTAACATACGTACGCGACACAAAATGTTACTGTTATCTCCCCGTCTATCGCGACGCCTAACACGTTGTGATTACCAGGAACAGGCGAATGGGTATACATGTATGGCAGCTGTAGTTATCAAAGAAAAGACATTGTTTGATATTGAGTCAATTTCCTGGGATATTAACGGTGGTCAGACTGGGCCAGAGCCAGAGCCAGAGCCAGAGCCAGAGCCAGAGCCTTTTGACTAATAAAGGTTGTACAATTATCCTGGCTCGATCCCAGCTTTCCAACCGACCTTTTGCTGGATGGAAATCTACAAACGCTTTTGTCGTCAATCAATCAAATCGTTCTAACTCTGGCTCCGGCCCGTTTCTGGCTCAGTCTGACTACCGTTATTAGACCTTTACGCAGATAGAGCTGACTCTAAATTCTACTTGTATGATTGGTTGATAGGAGGATCGGCGCCAATCAGGTTACCGGAATTTGGAGCTGGAGTCTTTTGCGCAAAGGGCCTATTGAGTCAACTCGTGAAGTTAGAATCTCTAACTGTGAGTATTATAGGTACAGTCATTCACGGGTAAGGACGATTCACACTGGGTGTAGACGGACAGGAAAGGATGGAAAAGATCGCTTTGGCAACTTAACCATATCAAGAATCCCGTGAGTCAAGCAGAAAGTTACTAGTACTGTCGTTCACGGGGTGAAGACGGACATCGGTGTTGACGGACAGGGGGGATCTCAACGAATAAGAACCCTTAAAAAGAATTATTTGTGAAGCTTGCCATGCTTAGAACCCCTGTCCGTCAACGCCCAGTGTCCGCTTTCACCCCGTGAACGACTGTACGGACGGGGGAATCTCAACGAATAAGAATCCGCTGTTTCTCGCCATGTGTAGAACCCCTGTCCGTCAACACTTTGAACGAGAAAAAGCAATCATTGACATCATCAAGGGTTAGGTGTACATACATAACTAAAGTTTAAACCCTGTGTGGCTGTTGTCGCCTTAGTCACAGCGCGTAAATCTGTTCGCGCTCCATTCAGTCGCGCAACACCACTGCCGTCGTCTTCCACACAATTTCCTTATCAATCTCCTATCCCACGGAAGAAGTAAAGAATCAACAAATCATTATGGCTTTCTTTGGCGGAAATACTGCTCAGACCGGCCCCTCCGCCGCTGCCAACGCAAACAACCAAGGCGACTTAAGCAAAGATATAGAGCTCTCATCGCCGCCAGAAGATAGTGTCTCCGACATCTCGTTTTCTTCGCAGTCGGAACACTTAGCTGTTGCGAGTTGGGACAAGAAGGTTAGAATATACGAAATTTCTGAGACTGGGAGTTCCGTTGGAAAGGCCGCGTACGACCATGAAGGTCCTGTGCTATCGGTAGTTTGGTCTAAGGTGTGTTCGCATTTTCTCCGATTTTTGAACCACAAGTGATTGGATACGTACTGAAGAAAACATACAGGACGGGTCGAAAGTTATTTCTGGAGGCGCAGACAAAGCAGCTCGGATGTATGATCTCCAATCTGGTGTCAGCACCCAAGTAGCAGTCCATGACCAGCCTATTCGAGCTTGTCGATTCATCCAGCCACCGAACGGAGCGGAAATGTTGGTAACGGGGTCTTGGGACAAAAGTTTGAAGTATTGGGATTTAAGACAACAAGCACCCGTGGCTACATTGCAGTTATCTGAGAGGGTTTATACTCTAGATGTCGCACAGAGCCTGATGGTTGTTGGGTTAGCTGAGAAGCAGATTGAGATTGTCAATCTTGCGAATCCTACTGCGATCTGGAAGACAATCCCAAGTCCGTTGAAATGGCAGACCAGGGTTGTGAGTTGCTTTCCTGATGCGTCCGGATTTGCGGTAGGGAGTATCGAAGGAAGATGTGCGATTCAGTATGTGGACGACAAGCAATCAAAGTATGTCATCTGTTTCCAACCCTGAACTGTTCTTTATAGTGAACACCGCTAATAGCTGCATAGCATGAATTTCTCCTTTAAATGTCACCGAGAAGCCCCCGTTGGCACTCCCAACGTCAACGTTTTCTCTGTAAACGCCATTTCCTTTCATCCAACATACGGCACATTCTCGACCGCGGGTTCAGATGGAACTTTTCATTTCTGGTACGTAGTTCTATTTTTACCGTGGAGGGCGTAAATCCACTAACTCCCTACCAGGGACAAGGATGCAAAGCATCGTCTAAAAGGCTATCCTTCTGTCAATGGCACGATCCCTGCCACCGCATTCAACAGAAATGGATCAATATTCGCCTACGCCATATCTTACGATTGGAGCAAAGGCCACCAATCTAACAACCCGCAATACCCAATTAAGGTCATGCTTCATCCTATTAAGGACGATGAAGCAAAGCCGAAGCCAGTTGTCAAGAAGCGTTAAATTAACAGTCCTTTTATACGGTTGAATTTTGTTTGTTTGTTTGGTACATCAATGACAATGTTCATGGGTGGGGCGGGCGTTTTTGTAATTGAATTTTACGATATCGCGAAAATTGCACGAAATAATGAGCCCATGAAATAGTTTGTGTGTTGGCTCAAAATAGCATCTATCACATTTTCCGATCCTTCATTTCTTTATTCATAGCATCTTCACCGATGGGCGCAATAGTAGATATGGTGGTGTACTCTAGAATATCAGGTACTCGCATATCCAATATGTATTTGCGCAACCAGCAAAACACACGCAGAATCCCGAGAGCTTTCCCATCTCCCTTGATATTATGCATCTTCTATCTAGGCATGTGTAAGACTCTACAGGCCGCTTTTAGGCCATATATACAAGGATAAGCCCTGATGGTGGAATGCTCCTTTTACTGCGCTTTTACCACTGTCTCAATTAGGCCAAGAATTTGAAACATAAATCCCCCTTATCAAAACTATACTGTACTTGGTCCTTGATATTTTTGGTATAAGTATGGGACCTTTTATAAGTTGTTGAAAACCTCGATTTTTGGTGTGTTTTGCTGGTTGGGCAAATACATAGTTGACAAGCGAGTAATTGAGCGTCATATATATACAATGATACCCACTTCTTTGAGTGTATGCACCTACATGTACATGTACGTAGTTATATTTGCCAAAATACTACATGTATGTATTGCTGGGGTATCTAGAATGCACTGTCTGATGCAGTAGATTTAGTCTGAGGTTTCCAGAAGTAGTTAAACTATATTGTATGTAGGTACATGTATGTACCCACATTACATACATGTATTGGCCGTATTAAATCGATGCCAAGAATCACCTATTCAGCCCAAGCAGCCCCACCAAAGCTTATGTAGACGACAACTTCGTTGATTGCCGAGCGAGCTGTATCTTACCGACTTTACTCACCCATAACCAAATCAAAAGACAAGACGAATATGACCGTTGCTGATCACCCCAAATGGTAAAGCGCTCTCGACCCTTAGTTCTGATAGCTAATTTGAACCCTAGATAGCTAATATAAGCCCGTTGAACAGGAAACATCTCAATAGAATTCTCTCCCGCGTGGGACCGTTCACAGAAGAGGGCTATGATCCAGACGAACAGAAGGCATTTTTGGCGAAGAGTAAAATTCTGTAAGACCCCGAGAGAGCGAAACTCTACTTGTCCCGCAAAGCTGTTTGAAAGGTTATAACTAATAAAGGTTGCGGCAGGGTTATGTATGTATATAAAGTCCAAGTCTTAAGCTATGAATACATTATAGCCTAATGAGCTAGATATTAACTTTTGCCAAAGCGGAGCTGGGGGTCTAGGATGCGAGATTCTCAAGAATTTGGCGCTGTCCGGATTTACGGACATCCATGTTATTGATATGGGTATGTTTTGCCTCGCCCTGGTTGGGTCTATGCCTCAGCTGACACGAATATATTATAGATACAATTGATGTCTCCAACTTGAACCGCCAATTTCTTTTCCGGGCCGTAGATGTAGGCAAGCCTAAAGCTACTGTGGCAGCCGAGTTCGTAATGAGACGTGTGAAGGGCGTTACCATAACTCCATACTACGGTGCTATTCAGGACAAAGGGCCCGATTATTATATGCAATTTCAGCTGGTTATCTGTGGGTTGGATTCAGTGGAGGCTCGAAGATGGATTAATGCAACTTTGGTTGATATGGTCGATCCAGAGAATCAGGAGAGCCTGAAGCCCTTGATAGATGGTGGTACTGAGGGTGGGTTTTCATAATCGCGTGGGGGGGTGAGATATTAATTGTGGTGATGATAGGGTTCAAGGGACAGTCGAGAGTCATCTTACCAACATTGAGCTCGTGTTATGAATGCTCGCTAGATATGCTGACCCCGAGGGCCGCAGTACCAATGTGTACACTTGCGTCTATACCCCGCCAACCAGCACATTGCATCGAGTGGGCAAGTATCCTAGAGTGGCCACGGATCATGGGAGGTAATATTGGCCTGGACATTGATCTCACTTAAACAAATCACTTACAAATTCTAGATAAAAAACTTGATAACGATGATCCAGAACACATCAGATGGCTTTATGAAAAAGCTCTTGAGCGTGCGAAGGAATTCAATATTTCAGGTGTGACATACAGTATGACTCAAGGAGTCGTTAAGAATATCATCCCAGCCATCGCATCCACGAATGCCATCATTGCGGCATCGTGCTGTAATGAGGCTTTGAAGATAATAACAAGCTGCAGTCCTTTTATGAATAATTATATGATGTATATGGGCGATGAAGGCGTCTATACACATACCTTTGAGCATGAGAAGAAAGAAGGATGCCCTGTTTGTGGAACTTTGGCGACGGACTATGAGGCGAGCGGCGAGTGGACATTGGATGAGTTTATTGAACGATTGAAGGAGAAGCCTGACATGTAAGACCATTAAATACCCCACATAATACCTGATGCTGATAATATGTAGTCAAATCAAAAAGCCAACCCTCTCAACTGAACGCCGGAAGCTTTACTATGCAGGGCCGCCACAGTTGATGGAAATGACGAGGCCAAATCTTGATAAAAAATTGAAAGACCTGATGGATAGTGGCGAGGAGGTTGCGATTACAGACTCTGGACTTCCATTTAGTTTGAGGCTGAACGTCATCTTCTCTAAGTAAGAATTATCAGCTAAGTCATGCGTAGAGAAAGTAATTTTATTTGGTTGGCGTTTTATTTTAGCAGCGGAAAAGGCCTATATAAATATTACATGTCTCGCCTCACACCAGTCCATCGCAAGGACTAAACCAGACAACTTTGCTTATGGGCTTTATCTGGCATGGAAACCCCTTTTGGCTAAAGATACACAATCTAGGAGCATTTCATTAGACATAGTTTATTCCTAAATTATAAACTCCGGTGTTCATAGCCGAGCAATCGACCCGAATTAGAGTAACCAGAAAAATGCTCATAATCGGCCATTTCCACTGTGAAAAATCTGGATAGCCGTGAGAAGCAGGCCAACATACCGAAAAGACTAATTTTTCTCTAGAGGGAAAGACTTTAACCCCTTTAAGAAACCGGCCTTTTCGGGCTTAAAAATATACAACTCATATATCGAACCGCGTGGAGAATTCACAATGTAGTATCTACCCGTTTTGGGTCTATCTAGTAACTTGTCATCACTGGATAATTTTTGTAATATTCCTATTTATAGACGCCGCACTGATCTACAAAGAATATGTTGGGTTGTAGATATAGAGTACTCTTTTCGAGTATGAACGCGATGTGACTAAGCTTACATATACGGACTATATATTTGAAAGCAGAAATTTGCAAATATCGCATCTAACTAAAGGTTGCATTTAGCAGTCATGGTTTATCATTCGGCTTTGGTCGGTCTCTTCCGCCTGAGAAGTTGATTTTGGCCTCTATGGCACTGTCATTCCTACAAACTTTTATGTGAATAGTTATACGCTGTAGTCATATTATTTATATGTTATAAAGTGGTTTGGTTCTGAGCGCCTTAGATTATAATTATATCTTACAATCTGGTTAGGGTGTACTAATCATTATTATATGAAGATTGAAAGTTCTCACGGGTACCTAACTACAGCGGTAGGGGTGATCTATGGAAAAAAACAGTTATATGGTACACAGACATTTCGCCATATAATTTCACACCCCCCTGTTTTTCCATAGATCATTTCGGTCGCTGTAGGTACATACATGTGTGATATAACTACATGTGCATACTCGTGGTGCCAGAATTAAAATGCCGCCAATCAATCCCAATTAAGTATGATTTGTTGGTAAAATATTAAGTAAGCGGCAATTTAATTTTGGCAGGGTGAGTACATATGCGTGTTCATGAGTATTATAAGTTAGCAAGGTAAACTATTGGTAGCCGTGATAATTCCTGCAGTCATGTCGAATCACATTTATCTGGATGACGGATAGATCGATCCTAGCTGAGAATCTCAGGTCTGTATCCCTGATGTGCGAACGGGATGTTTCTGAATGTGGATATACTGAGAAATCCCCGAGGCTATTTTCTTTATAGCTAACTAATGTACATCTAAAAATAATACGTCTGGTGTTATTAACGATACCATGAGGCTATGGTTGGGGACACCTTGAGCCGGAGCACTTTCGATGTCAAGTTTTTCGAAGCTGATAACCTTCCACAACCACACCCTAAATTGATTATCTCTCTGTTATTTCACTAGTTTCTACCTGCTCTATCACTCTACAGCGTCAAAATTAACTTAGCTGTTCTGTGGGTGGAGTTATCAGAGTGGGGTCCGAGATGAATGTCGCGGACCATGTTAATAGGTGATTTCACAGGCAGTTAACTGAATAACCAGGGTATTTAATCACACCAAGAGCTGGATTAATATACTATTAACTCCAGGACCGAATGTCGTATATCCCGGCTCAAGGTGCCCCCCGCCATTCTCGCCATATAGTACCGGGATAATCGTGGTTCTTTTCTAGCTAAGTCATAATTATTGGCTTGGTATATAGAGATGTTGGTGTTGTGGCATGACAGTAGGATATAGATGTTTCCGACATTCAAAGAGTCTAGAAACTTTTCTCTCAACCCGACGTACCTTCTCAATTACTTGAAGACACGAATCGTGGGACTTCAGTGGTGGCAGCACCTCTGGAGCCGTTCTGTCAACCTTCTCATTACTAGCCATACTTTGACTTTATAATGCATAGACTCTGTCAGGTAATCGGCTGCTCTGTGCCCCGTGTCATTTCTGATAGACATATCAGCCTGATTTTCTAATAGTGTCTTGATCTTTGGCCATCGACTCTCGCTCAATTTCGCATGAGTGTCGTCATGTGCTTATGGCTAGCCCTGGGCCAGCCTGACGCACAATGATTATAAGATACTCCAAGGGGCCGATATCCTTATTTGATGCCGCCATGTGGAGAGCGCTTTGCCGCAAATAGTTCCTTGACATGATTGTCTGGATGCCAGTCTCATATATCACTCTGACAGCAGCCTCATTACTTTTCATAGCCGCTGTGTGAAATGCAGTTTGGTGATTCCTTGAAAACAAAAATCCCGGATAAGATGGTGTGTAATCGTCAGGTAAATCATACAACTTTTTCAACCTTTTCAAAGACTGTAGCCTGGAATCATTCAAGCCATGATTAATATACAATTGGACGAGCGGTATGTTTTCGTTGCTTGCTGCTGAGAACCCCGGTTTAGGACAATCTATAGCCACCCGCTGAAGTTTTGGGTAAAGAACAGTAGCAAGTCTTCTGTTTGCGCGGATGAGGCGACTAAGGTCTTTGGCATCAAGTTGGCACCCGATTTTCACGAGGATTTCCGGGGGTAAACCGGGGAGAATGAGAACTGTGTTGAGAACTATAATTAAGGTTATAAGATTAACGTTATTAGGTTAAGGTATTATGCGGAAGTTTTCTATTTTGCAGCATGTTATGTAGGTAGTTGTAAAATACCGGGCAGTATCATATTTGGGGGAGGGGGGGGGGGGGGGATGCTTACTTACATAGGAGGCAATGATATAAATTGTATATTAAAGACTGACCCTTCTGTTAATGAAACAATGAAGTAGATAAAGAGAGAGACACTAGCACCGTTGATCAAGCCTTCTGGATGTAGTACTACATGTATGTAAGAACGCCGAACCCAGGTAGGTCATAGCTAAAGTACATGCATATGTAGCACGTATCAAAGCCACCTAGCACTATCGAAGTCTACATGTAAGTACTCGGGACAGGTATGTAAGAAGAACCCGAAAATGACTTTTGATGGTAACTACAAGTACATACCTCTGATTCGCGCCTAGCGAAAAGCTACACCAAATCGAGCCCCTGCTTACAGCTTTCATTTCCAGGTTCTTATTGTCTGTCCCAAGTACATACATGTAATCATAGGTTGGAAATCCAGGTATGTATCTATCTGTTCATACGCCTAATAAATTGCTTTTTGGGATATTCCTTAATTGGTGTCATAATACCCATCCAAGGCTCCAGTTATCTGCACATCTCTAGCTAGCATAGATTTTGTGCAACTGATATTGCATACACAGAAAAAACCCGCCAAGGCTATCTTTTGTATGGCATGCAAGAGTAGAAGACGGTAGAGGTAGAGACTTTGCGCAAATAGAGCCAGCTACATTTTCTGACAGCCTGATTGATGTCGACCATACCATTTGCCAATCAGGTAATTTACGAACACGTCCGTGAGGTATGTTGACTGCAAGGGGGGTAAAGCCACTACCCAAAAGTTTTCGTGAAAGGGCCAATTACCACCCAAACTAAGTGGAATCAAGTCCTCAATATAGAACCACAACAAAATTAATTACGGTGATAATTCTCGGGAGAAGCCTTCTGAGGATTTTCGGATTTTTAAAAAGAAGTGGTTGAGGTGTAATAAGGTGCTGTAGTGGAGAACCCCGTTGTTAGGTAGATCTTGTGCGGGACTTCACGGCTCACCTACTTGGGTAGGCGCTGTACTTACAGTAATTCATTTTCCGGTCTCCGAATCCCTGGCTTCAGCCCTGTTACAGTCTAGAGTTGGCAACGACGCTAAGTCTGCAAGCACATGCTAATTGTAGGTACATACTATTAAGGGCTAGGGTTACTTTAGACACAACGTTGGGGTTGTAACACGACCACACGCGTGAGCATGTCAATACCAAGCTCAAAAACCGCGACAAAGCTGGAAAAAAAAAAGCATGGAAGGATTGTCGTCACAGGAGCTGCAGGACGATGACTTTGACTCCAAGGAGCATCAGGTAATACCTCTTAGAGATGCGTTTAGTTCATTTGTGTTGACTGTTGTAACAGGCTTGCTACGTCTACACGCCAGAAGATCGAGATGACCGGCCAACTAAACGTCGCCGTACGGTAAAAGGGAGAACCAAACAAACCGAGACAGAAAGTGCACAAGAACCAAGAAGTAAATGTCCGTTTCCGGTTCTGCTCAATGGAGGCGAAGGGGAGGAAACGGTCAAGTTGCGATATGAGACGTATTGCCGGCTATGGGGGGAGCAACAAGAGAGGACAAATGTAAGGGAATGTATGTTAATAACAAGAGTGACTAGCACTGACCACCGGAGTAGACAATTCTTCAATCTTTCAACAATAAGACGCTTGAAGATGTTTCCGGATTCGTTAAAAGCTCTACAGCGGAAAGGTAGTTGATGATCTTGTGGAAGTGATCGCATATATTCTGTTAACACCTGGTAGTTGTGATGGGAAAATACCTACAGCCTTAATTTTGGCTGGCCCGAACATCGCATCGCATACCCCCCTTTTTGAACAACTTGCTAGTCATATACGGGACGAAGAGAAGATTGGGCCGGTTGTTATCCTCACCTCAAAAGATGCGACGAATTTGAAGAGCATATTGAAAAAGTTGATCAGAGATGCTACTCAGCAGGACGAGGGTATAGACGATGAAGAAGAAGAGATTGTGGGTCGCAAGGGTTCGAAGCTTCTTAATTACGACCTTCAGATTTTGCAAAACTGGTGCAAATTGCATGAAGGGCAAAAGGTCGTTATTGCGATACAAGACACGGAAGCATTCGATGGAACTATCCTCTCGGATTTGGTTTCTCTGTTCAGGTTTGCATCTTGAGGCTTTCTCTAGAGGAAAAAAAGAAGGGAAAAGAAAAACATGCTAACTCGATAAAATAGCGCCTACATGGATCGTATACCATTCACTTTACTCATGGGAATCGCAACTTCAGTTGAAATATTCCACGAGAAGCTCCCAAAGTCCACCATTCGTTTGATGAAGGGCGATAAGTTTGACGTAGAGCGTGCTGAGGAATGTCTCGCACAGATTTTCAACGACTCGATGGTCGGGGAAAACCCGACTTTGAGGCTTGGTCCAACAGTCTGTGAATTCCTACTTGTGCGGTATAGAGACCATAACCAGAGTATTCAGGCCTTTGTAGGCGCGCTTAAGGTATGGCGCACCGTAAATAGCTACATATTATCCCGCTAACGAGTAAAAGTATGCATATATGTCGCATTTCTATGCCAACCCTCTCAGCATTATTCTTGCATTTATGGATAAGTTGGATGATCTAGGGGAGGTTTTGACACCACTACACATTGAAGCTATCAGGAATGTTCCCTCATTCAAAAGATACGTTGAGCAAAAGCTTAATGACAGAGATGTCGCCAAAGTTCGCAAGCTTCTTGGGGACGATGACCACGTTCGCTCAACTGTCATAACATCTGCTGCCGATTGCCGTTCCTACGCAGTTTGCGTAGGCCAGGCCCTAACGGTACTTGAGATCGCCCGCAGCTGCCAGTTGAACCAGAACCGGATCCCTCGATATGAGCTATACGCACAGGTCCTTTTGGGAGAGCTCCATAGTGGCACCCCCTTGGTTCGAGATCTCTTACTATCAATGAAGAAGATGAACTCAACCTCGCTCTTAAACCTCCTCGATAAAGTCACTGAAGAGGTACAGGTACCCTATCTCATCGAGAACGTGGCCCCATTACGTGAAAGCATCATAACCCTTGTAGAAGCAGCTGAAAGCTCCGGGAAGAAAACTCTCAACAGTGAATTCAACGTGACGAAAGATTCGCTTCGTGCTACAGCTGTGTCGAAGAGGATCCAGCTCGGAGAGCAGAAATCAGCATTAACAAAGGAGGACACGGAGTACTCCAAGCTAGTCCAGCAGGTCCACGACGTCGCCGAGTCCTATTTCAAGGAGAACCTCAAGGGGCTACAGGGGTTATTCCTACACGAGCTATTCTTTTACGATCTGATATCCCCACATCGTGATGTATGCACACATTATTTCCATCGACTCCGGGCACAGCCATCTAACAAAGCACATCTATAGGTGTTTGCACCCAGATCCCGTTCAACCGTCGAGAGAGCACTATCAGCGCCACAGGACTACCTCGGCTGCGAGTGCTGCACCGACGAGAGCGGCGGGGAGGTCGGCATCAAGGCTACCCAGCCGCCCGCCAGCATCATATACCAGCTATACTTGGAATCCGGCGCCCTGATCAACATCTTTGACCTGTGGAGAGCCTTCTACCAGGTAATCGGAGGAGACGAGGGCGAGGATTGCGACGAGGAAACTGCACAGTAAGTGGCAATCTTCTGCTCCGCATAAGTACATGATGTAGACTAGAGTCTGACGGGGAACTGTTTGTTCTTGCAGAGCGTTGTTTTACAGGGCCTTGGCAGAGATGCGGTTCTTGGGGCTAGTCAAGCATACCAAGAAGAAGGCAGACCATTTGGCAAAGTTGGCGTGGAAGGGACTATAAGAGCAGAGGTTACAACTAGCAGAATGGAGGACTATCAAGAAAGCTTGGCGGGCCGAGGAACAAAAAAAAACAAAAAAACAAATCGTTTTAGCATATTTTTATTTTTTATTTTTATACTAGGCTGTAAGATTAGAGCATACCCCCCTTCTTTTTTCTTTTTTCTTTTTTTTGTGTGGGAGGTTTAGGAGGAAATATAGCAGCAATGGAACTTAATGCATCAGCGAAGGAAGTCTCAAGGTGACATGGTAACAGAGCGAGCGGGGGGGGGGTCTAGGCACAGAGCTAGACTACATGGCCTTTGGATTCCGTGCCTTGTTCTTTACAGGACTGCATTTAGCAATGCTGCATATGAAAGGAAGAAAAGGAGACTATGGTGTACTTCAATGGTCAAGAGGGAGGGCGCTCATCCGTTTTTCTTGCTTTCCAACCGGAAATATGGATAGATGGAGTCGAGCGGGATTCATAGAAACTAACGTGGATACGGGATCATTACCTATCTTTCCCCGCATATTATATGACGGGCATTTGTAGTGGCAAGTTTCGTTTTCCGGGCTTTGTTGATCTTGTGGTATTCACACGCGGTATTCACACGCCCACTGATTATGGTGAGAATAAGGCGTAGATGGGAGATACATACATAAGGGTGGGGACTCTCTTTACTGGATATATTTTGTACGACAACCGTTTTGACGAGAAGTACTATCTCTACCACAGTTGTATGTAGTTCTAATTATTCCCTTCACATGCCACACGTCACAGACAGGAACTCAAACACTACATGTATGTACCTACATGTAGTTTATGTACACACCACACCACCAACACGCAGCCGAGTGACACGCCATGATCGAAAACACAGGGTAAGATAGGAAATGCGCCCCATAGAGCTTACTACTACTACAGCTAGTTACGTGCACGTGGATAATTACAACTTCTCCTTACTCTTCCTCTCGGACTTGTTATATATCATGCTGCTCTCGGCCTTCTCCTTGGGCTTGCTCAGCTCGCCCTCTTCCAGCAGCTCCCGGATCATGTCCTCGTCGCCCACCTGCTGCACAAAGCTAAACTCTGGGTCCCGCCCATACGCGATGCGCGCCGCGTCGACCAGGATCCGCGCCGTCAGGCCCCAGACGCGGTAGCGTGTCAGGGTGGCAGCGTCCCAGACCGGTGCTTGGAACTCGTGCAGTCTACGGGTGTTAGAGAGTAGAGGCAAATGTGGTGAGAGAGAGAGAGAGAGAGAGAGAGAGAGAGAGACCCACTTCCACCTTGTCCCATTCCACGGCAGCCAGCTCCCCTGGTACCACCCCACGCCGTCCGTCGCCTCCGGATCCACACCGCGGGCCGGATCAACGCCGTACCGCACGCCCAGGAAGCGCTCCAGCGGCACCGTAAACACCTTTGCCACCTCCTTCTCGTCAACGTGCGGGACCAGCGCCTCCTCGACGGTGCTCCGACGGTCCCAGTGCAGGAAGGCGACGCACGGACGAACGCCGAGGTTGGTGACGGCCAGCGAGTGCGGCAGCTCCGTCAGGTGCTCAACCGTGAAGGCGCGCGAGTCCAGCGGTAGCCCAATCTCTTCGAAGGCTTCGCGCCGCGCCGTGTGGAATGGGGTTTCGCCGGCGTCGGCTTTGCCTGTGGGGGGTGGTTAGAAGCTGTGCTCTGTATGTATGGGGGTGGGAGGGGAGAGCTGTGGGAGACGGACCTCCGGGGAATGCGACGTGGCCGGCAAAGCTCTTGAGTTTGGCGCTGCGCACGGTGAGCACGACCCTGAGGTCGCCGCGGCGGTCGGCGAAGAGGAGGAGGAGAACGGCGGCGCGCCGGGTGAGAGGGAGGGCGCTGTAGATGTTGGTCAGGGGAGCTGCATAGTTGCGGAGGTTGGCGATGGCTTGCTGGGTGGGTTAGCGGGGTATGTAACGCGGGGAGGGGGGGTAGGTACCACGGAGGCAGGAGATAGAGCGGTCATATTATAGGGTCTTTATACAGGCAGAGGGAGGCAGGACGGATATAGGAATACATGGAGGTACTTACCATGGTCTGTATGTAGAGGTGGGGGGGTACTTACTCTAAAGTACTTGGGCGTCTGGGGTTGCTCCCGAGGCTTATGCACGGAGCAGCTAGCTCCACGCCGAGGTAAGCAGCTGGTCTCCAGCGCCGATCTTTGCTTAAGCTAAAGCTGTTTCGTTTGTTTGGAATATCGCTAGAGATAAGTCGTATCAGAGTGCGAGTACTTTGAGTGTATTCACTTCACGACTGTGCCTGCAGTGGGATATCCCTAGATTCTTTAGGACAATTAGTTTATAACTCGCGCAATTAATCAAGTCAATGACTTACCTTTCCATTGGTTAGCTGTTGTTGGAAGAAGATGAAAAGATTAAGAGGTGGCTCAGTATGTTGTGTTCATAGTGGGCCCTGGAATATCCACGTATGCAGGACTTGCTGCCCATATTGGAAATTGCACAAGGCGGCCAGTAGCAGGTCTATCTATTGTTGTTTGCTTATAACTACCTTGGGATCCCAAGGTTTGTGTGCTAAACAGCATACTTATTCCTGTAGTATCGTACATATAAGAAGACTATGCGGCTCTCCTAGGCCAGGGTATATAACCATTTGTATTTGAGAATATGAGACTCTTTTTATAACAAGGGGGAGCTGTTTCGTCCTTCCCATGAAATAGCTTCACGGTTTCATTCATCTGTAAGCTTCAGGGCTGATAGTGCTTCATGAGGAATAGCATATCTCACTAGCCGGAGTATCACATCTTGATTGATGGTCTGATTTAATTGCCCCAATTGCTATAGCCATATATAGAGATTGATCTTCGAGGGGGAAAAAAAGAAGGACATAGACTCGTCCAGCCCGCTGAAGATTAGCTAGACCCCATTCTCACCATGCGGATTGGCCGAGTAAACCACGCACGTACTCCCAAGCTCTGCATGCAAGCCCTCCCGTGCAAGCAGGGTAATAGGCTCTCGGTAGAACTCCGTACATTCGCATTCCTCGGCGTCCTGTGCACCACGAGAGCGCGAGTGATGTACCATGATTGGGGGGCCAAACCCTCATTGTTATAAAACGCTCCCCCCCGCGTGCTTCAAATCCGAGACGACCCCCCCCCCAATTGCAGTGAAGCTTGCAGAGAAATAATAGTTTTGGACCCAGAACCAACTGTGCAGACATGTATGTACCCTTTGGACGACACAAGTCGGAGTCGGGGTCTCAAGCACATACGTCGGTCGGGCCCGGCCCATGCCCAACAACCCAAACCCGTGTTGCATGCGCATGAGCTACAAACACAGTTTTCAAGCTCTTCCCGCGCGGCCTAGCATAAAAGAAAATATCCCCGTGGTATACACAATTTGTTACTTCCCCCTGGAACCCGCCCGGTATGGTACTCGGGGCCCCCCGCTCCGCTCCGCAATTTACTTTCTACATCATCAAGCTCAGGATATAACAGAACCTTAACCCTCACGCTATATCACGGTCGATGCGGGATCGACGGGACTTCACGAATCGCCGGTGCCAGGGGAGGGGGGGCGAGGGAAAGAGACGCAAAGATCGATCCCATTGGTCAAACCCAAGTCTCGCTCTCCGTGCCCAAAGGGTAGCAGCAGCAGCAAAGTGACCCTCGAAAAAGACAAGAAGAACCACATGGGGGGGATCATTTAGACCCCAGATGCCCCCCTTAGTCGGTTTTCTTCGTTGTTTCGCTGAGCTACATACATACATAGCCCCCCCCCCACCAGGAGCCAAAGAAACCAACGAGCCAACCCCCCCCCCCCAAAAAAAAGGGCTAGATCTCGATACAGTACCCCCCCCCCCCTAGCCCCGCTATATATATGTACAGACCTCCCTGTATGTACGGGGGGGGGGGGCTAATCTACCCCAAGGGACCAAAAAAAACCCCAAGCGCCAACAACACCCGAGGGGGGGGGGGCTGAAAGAGCCAGAAGGGAGGAATAGCGACATGTAGATCTAGAGCATTCCGGGGTGGTTATTCGGGCGTCGGGCGTCACGAGGGATCACTCGGGGTTATTGCACAACCACAACGGGGGGGGTGGGGGTGGGGGGTATATACATGTATTGTACATGACTTGGCTACATGTAGGTCTCCGCGGCCCAGAGGGTGTTTTTTTATTATTGTTATTTATGTTTTGTGCTCGTCGGGCGGCTTGTTTTTCGTTATGGGGGATGTTTTTTGGGGGGGCTGGGCTGGGCTTTGGGCTTTGGGTAATGTATGTATGTATGTAGATAGATAGATAGATACATGTAGACAGATCTAGAGCACGCCAGTTGCTAGCTGTAGAGCGAGTAGAGTAGTACGGATAGATTGGTATCTATACATGTAATACAGCATGCATGTTTTGGAGGCCTGGAGATTCTGGAGGTCTGGGTCTGAGACTGAACCCGGGGCCCGCGAGTGGCTGTTTGATGGCCGCGTTCCCGCCGGATTTGGCACAAGGGTTTACAATGTATCTGTGTATGTCTGTATGTCTGTATGTCTGTATGTCTGTCTGTCTGTCTGTCTGTCTGTAATTTCCTGCCTGCCTGCCCGATTGAAGCACTACCTACATACTCCGAGAAGAAACCCGGGCCATCCAACAACACAACACTGGAGGGAGGGAGGGAGGGAGCACGTACATGTCTCCGAATCCGATATCCCCCCAGACCTCCATATCTCCCCGCAGTTGAAAAAGGAATAAAAGAAGCGTAAAGGAAGAAGTAGAAAAAAAAGAAATCTAAAGTCATTATCCATTACCCGTGCCACGCCCCACGCCGCATGCCCCCCATAAAGCCCCCCCTCACGACGCCCCAGCAGCCCCGCCCCCGCCCCCCCCCCGCCCCCCCCCTCCTCCTCCTCATCCTGCCTGCGTATCTCCGCCTCGATCCTCGCCTTCTCCGCCGCGCGCATGCGCATCAGCGTAATACTCTCATAGTCCGTCCCCTGCGCCGCCGCCGCCGCCGCCGCTCCTCCACCTCCAAAAGACGCAAATCTCGGCTTCGCCTTTGGCACCTCAGCCCTCCTCCTCGCCTCCTCCGCCTTGGCCGCCTCCGCCGTCGTCTCACGCGTCAGATCCGGCTCCTTCCCGCCCGCCCACGTCACATCCCTAAACACCGCCAGCCCCGCCGCCCCAGCCCCCGCCGCAGCCTCGCAGACGGCGGCGTGCGCCGCAACAATGGACACAAACACGACGAGCGCCGTGCGGAACTTTTTCTTCTCCTTCGCGCCCTCCCTCGCCGGCGGGGGCACAACAACAACGTCCTGTATCTCGCCAAAGCGGCGGAACAGCGCCTCGATGCGCTGCGCCGTCATCTCCCCCCCCCCCTCCTCCGACCCGCGCCGCCTCCACCGCACCTTCAGCGTCCTGTCGAGCTCCGTGAACCGCGTCGGCCCCCCCCGCCCCCTCCTCCTCCTCCTCCTCCTCCTCCGCCTCCCTCGCAGCAGCCCTCAGCGCCTCCTCGCGGCGGCGGCGTAGCTCGGCCCCCTCCTCCCGCAGCTTCGCCAGCACCCGCTCAAACGCCGCCTCGGCGTCGTCAACCTCCTCGCGCACACGCTTTGCGCCGCGCTCGCGGCTCTCCAGGTCCTCCTTCATGCGGCGGCGGCCAACGTCGAAGGCCTCTGCGCGGCGCTTCCGCGCCAGGCGGGCGGTGCGCGCGGCGTCGTAGGCGGCGCGCGTGCCCGGGTCGGCGAGGACGTCGTAGGCGATGGTCAGCAGGTGGAAGGTCTCGGCCGCGGCGGGGTCCGGGTTCTTGTCGGGGTGCCATTTGAGCGATTGCTTGCGGAAGGCTTTGCGCAGGGCGCTGGGGGAGGTCTCTGTGGTGGGGATGGCGAGGAGGTCGTAGAAGTCTGTGGCGGATGTTGTGGCGTAGGTGGCGGCGTCGGCCTCAGTGGAGGGCATTGTGTGTGATTGGGGGGGGGGGGGGGTGCAGAGCTGTGGTTGCGGTTGTGTGGTTGTGGGATATGGAGGAGTGTTGGTGGTGAGAGGGAGGGAGAGAGAGAGAGAGAGGGAGAGGGAGAGAGAGAGAGAGCTGGGTCAAGTTGGAGAGCGAGGAGGAGGAGAGGCTTGGCGGCAGCACGAGAGAACGCCGCAGCAGCAGAAGAGCGTGCGGCAGCCACAGTGCCCGGGCGGGAGAGCAGTGCGGCAGCCACAGCCCCGGGCTGGTGCACACAGCGGACCCGGCCAGCCTCGATCATTGGCCCCGCAGCACCGCACCCGGCTGCCAAAACATGCAGCTCTCCACCTCTCCGCCTCCGCCTCCGCCTCCTCCTCCTCATCCTCCACCACAACCCCCCCCTCCTCCCCCTCCTCCACAACCTCCCCTCCCCCTCCATCGCCATGTTACAGACACGCGGTGTGATCCACAAGGCTTGCAATCACCTCAAGCACCTCAAGCACCTCAAACACCCCCACTCCCTGCGGCTGTATAGTGGACAAGGCCCCCCACGCCCCCCCGGCCCTGGGTTCATCTGGAACAACCTCAGCTGCCCCCCAAAGCAGCAGCTGCTGCCCAAGCGCCGGCAGCCCCGCGGTGCCGGTGCCGCCGTCGGCGTCGGCATCGGCATCAACATCAACAACAGCATCAACTCCTCAACCTCGACCACGACCTCGACAACCTCCACCTCCACCTCCACCACCACCAGCACGACCACGACCACGACCACCTCCGCCACCACACAAGCACCAACAGAACCAACACCACCACTCCTACCCACGCCCCCCACGCCCCCAACGCTCCCCGCCATGTCACTACCCGTACCCCCACCCCCCTCTCCCCCCCTCCACCGCTAACCCCCACCCCCGCAGCGCACCCTCCTCCGCACCCCCCGCACCATCGCCTGCATCGGCCGCAACTACGCCGACCACGTCAAGGAGCTCAACAACACAGCCCCCGCCACGCCCTTCTACTTCCTCAAGCCGCCCGGCGCCCTGCTGCACCCCGGCGCCGGCCCCGTCCTCTCCCCGCACGGCGTAAACCTCCACTACGAGGTTGAGCTCGCCGCCGTCATGGGCCGCACAGCCGACGACCTCGCCCCCGAAAACGCCCTCGACGCCGTCAAGGGGTGGTGCGTGGCCATCGACATGACTGCAAGGAACTGTACACCCCCCTCCCCCATCTCCTCTTACCGTGTGTTCTGCGTGTGTGTGTGCCGTTGTGCGTGCTGACAGCCCCCGCAGACCAAGAAGCCGCAAAGGCCTCGGGCCTCCCCTGGACGCTCTGCAAGGGCTTCAAGACCTTCCTGCCCGTGTCGCGCTTCATCCCAAAGGCGCTGCTGCCCGACCCGCAGAACGCCGAGCTGTACCTGAGCGTCAACGGCGAGATGCGCCAGCAGGACAGCACGGCGCTGATGCTGTTTGGCGTGCCGCGCCTGCTGCAGCATGTCACCAGCGTGGCGCCGCTGTATGAGGACGACCTTGTGCTGACGGGGACGCCCAAGGGGGTTGGCAAGGTTGTGGCCGGCGATGTGATGCGCGCGGGCATCAGGGTCGACGGCCGCGAGATTGAGGAGGGGAGGATAGAGGTGACGGTGGAGGACCGGGTGGGCGGCTTTGGGGCCGTAGTTGAGGGGGCACCGACCGAGGGGGGGGGGAATACATGGTCATGGACGTAAACAGTTGGGAGCTGTGAGCTTTTTTTTTTGATTTCATTTCGAAAAACTTCTAGGTGGCTACTGCTGCGGAGAGGAAAAAAAAGAGGTGGGTAAAAATAAAAAAAAAGCAACATGTAGTAGACCCGTCATTATCCTGTTGAAGAAGAAACAACCCTTTTGCAAAGGAGAAATAGCAATCGTAAACAAACAAGAAGAAACATCAAGAAAAGAGAGAGGCGCTACAGCTCAGCCCGCCCTGAGTTCCGTAAAGATAAAAAAAAAACTACATTGGCCCTCGTAGCCCCCCCCCCCCCCCCATTAATATTCAATCCAATCCCAGCCCGAAACGCCCGCATCCGCACCACCATCCATACCCACACGAACCAGCCCCTCCTCCTATGGCGAGACCGCACGGTGGTGCTGCTGCTGCTGCTGCTGCTGCTTCTCGTGCTCCACAACATCGTTCTCCACCTCCATCAGCATCCGCTCCCACGTCTCAATCATGCCCTTGTAAAAGTCCACATTCGCCACCGCCAGCCCCCCCAGCGTGTCCTTCATCTCGTTGCTCTTGATCCGCTCAAAGTTGGCCACCTCCTTGACCACCTCCTCGTCAAACATCTCCGTCACGTTGCGCGCGTTCTCGCTCTCCCGCGTCAGCTCCTCAATCCTCAGCTCGAGCTTCCGTATCCGGTCACGCCGGCTCTGCTCGTGGTCCACGCCGCGCACGTCTTCAATCTTGGACCGCAAAAAGCCCGTGGGCCCGCTCAGCCCCGTGGTTCCCGACGGCGCAGAGGCTATCTGGTCGCGCTCCCCGGCCGCCCGGGTGAGGTAGTCTGTCAGTGCTTCGTAGTCGAGCTGCTTCTGCTCCCGGGTCTTGAGAAGAGACTTGAGGGCAACAATGTAGCTCTCCATGTCCCTGAGCGAGCCGAGGTAGTCCTGGTCCGTATGCTCTTTCAACGCCTTTAAACCCGCGCTTGTCGCTTGCACCGCATCTGCAAATACCGCGATGGGCCGCGCCAGCTCCGGCTCGAGGTCCACCAGCTTCAAAAACTCCTTTGATAGGTCCGCATAGTCTGATTCTAAATCCGCCTCGCGCCGGACCACGCGGGTAATGATCTTTTCGACATGGCCCAGGTCCTCGTCCAGCTTGTCTGCGCGCTCTCTTACCTCGATGAAGCGCCGGTCGGCCTTGTGCACCTTGCTGAAGGCATTCAAGAAGGTGTCTGTCAACCCCTCAAACACGCCCCCCTGGTCGTTAGCATTGGCCGGAGCACCCCTCGTGGGCCTCTTCCGCATGTGAGCATTCCAGTCCGGCGTCTCTAGAAAGATAAACAGCAGCGACGTCCTGCGGAGCTCTGGGTGCTGCGTGAGCCGCTTCAGGAACCGGTGCAGCGAGTGTGCTCTGCGCGAGGTAAAGTCAGGGCCGAATCGGTCCCCTCGGACGTACTCTGGGAGATAGTCAGTGGGCGCGGTGCGAGGAGCGGTGGCTTGGAAGGTCTTGGAGATGAGCGCACCCATTTTGTGTTTGTCTGGCAGCGGCGGGACGGCGCATTGTGGGAACTCCCGCGAGAGCACCTTGTACAGGAAGACAAAGTCCGTGAAACGCCGGCGGACAGCAAAGTGTTGACTTTGAAAGGTTTTGAAGTCGGTCTAGTGGGAGGGCAAGATTGGGGGGCGGGGGGTGTTAGCTATAGCTCTTCTGTATGGGTGTGTGTGTGTGTGTGGGATAGCTTGGGGGGAGCTAGGTAGGTATGGGGTTCTCACGTCGGTAGTGACAAGATAGGAAACAAATGCATCCTTGGTCCCATCGTGCACTGTCTGTGGGTCCCCAACAGTTGTGATGAGTTTTTCGTCGCCTATGCCAGCTAGATCTACGGCATCAGCGCTGGGCCCGGCCTGTGATACCATGTCATCATCGTGTAGTGCATGCTGGACATAGTCTTCAGAATGAGACGTAGCGGGCCGTGAGTTGTCTGTGTCATCATCGGTGCCGCTCCTCCATTGCACGTCGTCAAAAGCATCCATATCTGTGCAGGGTGTATATGGTGTATGTGTGATGGCAGAAGCTGTATATATATATTGTGTTGCTGATGTTGAGTAAATAAGGATAGGAGATGGAGGGGAGATGGCGGGGGAGATAGGTACAGGCGTGCAGGGGGGGGGTGGGGGGGTGGCAGGGAAGGTGATAGGTACGAACAACAGTTTCAGAATCGCCAGTTACGTCGTTTTGGCCTTGGCGGTGAGACACGGGGCATCACTCGCTGCCAAATATGAACACGGAGGGGCATTCCTGCCAGCAACTGGGCTTTGGGTAGATCTTCTGCCTGCGTGTGTATTGCCCTTTTCACTTCTCGCACGGTGGCAAACTGGCAGCCATGGGTGGATCCAGCTTTTGGGCGGCTGCTAGTAGCTAATGCCCAACCTCGAGAGAAGGGCCAGAAAGACCCCCCCCCCCCCAGATACGGAGACTATAGTCTGCTATACGAAGAAAAAAAAATCTTCGTTGAGGCTGATGGAAAGGATTCTTTCTGTCTGATACTACATGTAGTCAACATCTTGTGGTCACTGGTAATCATGATATATCACTCGCCTGAGTCGTAGGCCTGGAATGCAGGCTGTTTTCAATACCAGAAGCACCGCCGCCGCACATACAGAAAAACTATAGTCACGAATGTAGACAGCACGTCTCACAGTCCCGACTCGGTGATATCGACAGCTAATGGAGGTTTCCCTCGGTAGATGTGCAATATAAGTCCAACCTGCTGCATTCCTTGGCGATATATGTATATGAGAAGGTCTTAATGATCGATGCATCTACTTTACAGAGCCGCCAGTTGCCTGCCTAGGTCTTTGCAATGATGCCTCCTGACCTTGCTGTGCCGTGTGTAACAACGGCCAGCTACCAAGACCGAAAGAAAGCTCTCCGCGTCAGACCTGGCTTGAGGTGTTGCCCGCTCACCTTACCACCCTTCCATACCGTGCCCCTCCACTTCGCTCTCCACTGGGACCCGCCCTCGTCAAGTACCAGGAGCGGTCTAGCCATGCAGCATCTCCTCCGCTTGGCGTACGCCCCGCTGTGAGAGTGCCCCCCCCCCACCCCCTTGTCAATTTCTGAGCTAATAGCTAGGAATCAGTTTTATATGGGCATTAGTACCCTTGGGTTGTTTTTGGGAGCTTATCAACTCTCATGTCAAACTCGATTATGGCCAATTGCAAGAAAATAAAGGGACCTGTATTACCGGGCCTTTGCCTGCGAGTTTGACTTTGGCTTTTGGCCAGTTCCTCCGACCTCTTACCTCTTTACTCTTGTGCTACTAGCTTTTACTTCTGCTCGTCTACTTTTTTTTTTGTCTGCGCTCGGAGTCCTAATCACTTCTCTTCCGGTCCAGATTCTGTTGTCTTTGGTACACTTGGGATTTGATCGTGGTATTTTGGCTTGCAAGTCTAGTTTATGGTTTCTATCAGAGGCCAGCCCCTCCTGACGATTTGGTTATTTGACTGCTGGCTTTTAGGAACAAGTTCCGACCTAATTGCTCGTTTTTGGTTCTCTTTTTTGTCCAGAATATCTGAGGTTCCCTGCTGAACTCTAGACAATATACCTCTAGATGAGCTGAGCGAAATCCAGCGGGCATCAGCTCAACATCTTTTAGCGCATATACCTATTGGAAAAAAAAATTCAAGACGCGGTGGGAAGAAGGGCATGGCTGGTCCACTCTCCATCTGTTGTTCTTCATGGGGTTTAGACGTGCCTTCACCCCATCCTCAATAGGGCGATTTTGGAACATGGCACGCAACTTTCTTTTGGGACTGGGGTCCGACTGCAACTCAGCCTGGCGCTCAAGTTCGCGAGCAAGACTTCGGACCCTTTGGTGCAGAGCTTTGGAAATATGGAAGCCTATATGGGGGCTGCAGGTTGAATGCGAATATATGTACCGAATGGAAACGTGTTCTAGTGCACCTCGTAAAAGCGCTAATAATTTCATCCTTGCCCGTCTACTTGGGCTTACATCTTGACGGGATTATTTATCACCTACTACTGGCCGCTGGGTTGCAAGCATGTGCAGAGCTTTATCACCGTGGTATTCTACAGCTAGGACGCTGGTTGAAACCTCTCTGGCTACGCTCGTAGCATATTTGAGATAAAGTCAAAGCAGTTCTTCAAGCTTCCGCCCAATATATTATGGATGTGGCTGTGCATACTTCTTTCTATCTAACAGGGTTACGGCACCGCTCTCTAACAGATTATATTGATTAATAGGTTGGCGTTGGTAGTACATACCTACTACCAGAACCCTAGCCCATATAGGTAATACAATACTGCACCTAAGCATCATACCACTCTCCTCCTCTCCCCCGGGCCCCGGCCGGGGATCGGACTGACTATCTCATTTGGCAGTAACTCCCGGCTTTTCTATCATTGGCCAACTGGTGCTGTAGGTGTGCCCTTCGAGCCAACCACACCCTGTACATACCTGCCTACCGCGGTAAACAGCGCTTTGAATCTTCACACTCGGAGGTTGCTGCTCGATCGTCAATTCCATTGAGGAGGGAATGAATGAATGAATGATCACATCGGGGGTAAATAGGAATAGACGGCCACACAGAATCCGCCAGTAACGATAAATTGCAGCTATCGGAACAAGCCCTAACCCAATCCTTTGACCGGTGTGTCATTCGTTATGAAACCTCCTTAAAACGCAGCAACTACTCCCCACAAAGAAAACCCCACTTTATCCCACATCATCGATCCTATCCAGTAGATCACCGAGGATAGCAACTGTGCACCCCGTCATAGTTGCAGCCCGAATCGCCGCATTTGCTTAATCTGGCCGATGTAAGCCCGATCCGATCGGTCGGGTCAAGATGATTGGGATTACCCTATATCATTGGCACCAGTGGAATTTCCCCGCACCCCACATCATTTCTTGCCTATAGATGTGGTTAGTTCTTCATGTACCAGACCTGGAGCTACAGTTGCATCTTCAGTATTTCTCCATCCCAATTGCCCCTGATCCAGATGTGAATGTACTAAGAAAAGGCCTTCCTAATAAACGAGCAATGATATGGAATGCAGAGAAGTAAGGATAACTGTAACATAGAACGTAGATATCATTACTTTTCCCCCGCCTTCCTCAAAACACCACTTCTCAAATTCTACAAAACAAAGAAGGAAAAAGGAAATCCAGAAAGAAAAAATAAGGAACGAGAATTGGTGTATTCCCGCTCCTCACAACCCCCATTACCCGCGTAAGCTCGAGAATTGCAGCTGTCCAGCCATATTGTTTTTGAATTTTGGAAAAAACAGAATGCATCCCCCAAACCCCAGAGTAAAAACCAAACACACATACAATCGTATAGAATATCAAAGTATCCATGGGACTAGAAACGAAAAAAATAAGAGATAAAACACCACCACTCGCAGGCTTTCTATTTGCTTTAGGTAAGCTAGAATTCCTACGTTGTAACTTTTATTGTTTTAAAACGGTTTTTTGATGTACTTGAGTGGCATTTAAATGAGGTCGGCAACATTCCTAAAACCCAATTAGCATGAAGACTATGGCGATGATAGATTAAGCAGGATACGAACATTGGCATCTCCTCGATCTGGGTCGAGTAGAACTGTTCGATCTCACGCATCATGCGGACATCATCCTATAAAGGTCAGCTGCCTAGTGTTCAGGTATACCAAGTGGATTGACTTACAGCAGTGACGAAGTTAATAGCAACACCCTTTCGCCCGAAACGACCACCACGACCGATGCGGTGGATGTAGTTCTCGCGGTTAGCGGGAAGGTCGTAGTTAATGACCAAGGAGACCTGCTGGACATCGATACCACGAGCCAACAAATCAGTGGCGATCAAGACACGAGAAGATCCTGAACGGAACTCCTTCATAATCAAGTCACGCTGGGTCTGGTCCATATCTCCGTGCATAGCGGAAACGGTGAAGTCACGCTGTGTGAGCTTCTCGGTAAGCCAATCAACCTTTCTGCGGGTGTTGCAGAAAATGACTGCCTGGGTAATTGTAACAGTCTCGTACAAATCGGAGAGAGTGTCGAGCTTCCAGTCTTCTTTCTCAACAGCAATGTAGAATTGCTTGATACCTTCAAGGGTCAATTCGGCCTTCTTGACCAAAATGCGGACGGGGTCGCGCATGAACTTGGTGGTGACCTCCAACACGTCCTGGGGCATAGTGGCAGAAAGAAGAACGACTTGGGTCGACTGTGGGAGAAGCTGGAAGATGTCGTAAATCTGTTCGGTGAATCCACGCTAGAGAGAAATGTTAGCAGTGCTTAAGGAAGAGTCCAGTCAGTAGTTTACATACAGATAACATCTCATCAGCCTCATCAAGGACGAAGAGCTTAATGGCATCGGTCTTCAAGGCACGGCGCTGAATCATGTCCTGAACACGGCCGGGGGTTCCAACAACGACGTGAACACCGTCCTGGAGGATCTTCACGTCGTCACGAACGACAGTTCCTCCGATACAAGCATGGCACTCAACGTTCATAAAGTCACCGATAGCAACGACGACCTTTTGAATCTGCTGAGCGAGCTCACGAGTAGGGGCCAAAATCAATGCCTGGCATTGCTTAAGGTTGAGATCAATCTTCTGGAGGACAGAAATAGAGAAAGTGGCAGTCTTTCCAGTTCCTGACTGAGCCTGGGCGATGACATCGCGGTCTGGTACACGAATATTTAGTGAGAAGGGTCTGCAGCTACTTTTTACACAACATGCAGCCATAGTGGTTGCCATGCAAAGTGGGGGGATGGTGGGGCAAAAGAGGGGTAGTACTCACTGTTGATCACGGGGAGAATCGCACGCTGCTGAATAGCAGAGGGACGTTCAAAACTATTTAATGGTGAGTATAATCGGAATTAAAAGAAGTTGATTTGAGTTTTCTTACCCGTAGGCGTAAATTCCTATATTAGAAATGTTAGCTTGGGAAATTTTGTCTTGGCAGCGCATAGTAGCGCTGCAGGAACATCAAACTAAAATTCCAAGAAATGCTTCAAAACTAACCTCTCAAAAGTTCAGGTTTGAGGTCCATGCTGTCAAAGTTGTCGACGGTCTCATCATAGTTGGACTCGATTTGTCCCTAAGGAGTAGAAAATTATGTGAGTTCAGGTGCTTGTATAACCGCCAAAGAGAGCCCCGCAGTCTAGCGCGGCAAAGGCCCGATGGAGGGGAGAGTGTGTGATATGGGCAGCCAGAGCCAGCAGGACGTTGGGGGGGAATATTAAGGGAGGGGAAACTTTGGGCTTACCTCGACGTCTTTCAAACCTTCGGTGGCCATGTTGGGTGGGTAGTGAAGTTTTTGTTTTAATGCTGAAGAAAACAGATTAGTCAAGCCTTCCCCTCAGAGAATCCTAGCCAGTCAATCAGAAATCCATACTTTTAAATGAAAATAGCTATCAAATGGGTCTCTGCAAATAGGAGAGACTGGAGTGTGGTGGATGATGGTTGTAAAGTTGGTGGGATGAGAGGAGAAATGGAGAGGAGGAGGGGACGGCAACAGTTCAAATAAAGCAAAGCAGAAAGGAAAAAAAAAAAACGAGGGGTGCCCACAAGTGCAGACTGTTTTTTTTCCCAAGCGATGTAACCCGCCACATCCCCCCACTAACTAATTCAGCCACTTTTATCTAGAATAGAATAGATCTACCAATTCTGAGCGTTATCAGCGTATCAATACTACGTGTATGTTAAGAATTCCATTAGGGACGTAATGCTGAGCCCAAACTAGCAGGCATAAGCCACAGTCACACTAGCAAATCTAGGAGGTAAAATCAAAACTACATCACAACTTATAAATTCGGAAAAACGATATCAAGTGGACAGTGATGGCTCCTTCAACAACTCTTACAGATCCTCAACCCCCTCCACCATCAAAACGTCTGAAAATATTTTCGGTGACTGGTGTGAATACAGAGGCCGATATTCTTTCAATTTCCGATGAAAAAGACTTTGAGGATACAGCGACTATTTCTCCCCACCCTCTCCGAATAAAGCCCAGCGGAAATGCCTACACCTCGGAATCGAATCTCCGTGATAACTCAACGGGATTATTTGCTGTCTTTCCTGACGAATTGATTATCGATATATTAGGATATCTAGATGCCGAAAGCCTTACTCAACTGGGATTTACGAGTAAGGGTCTCTATGCCTTTAGTCGTCATGAAGAGCTCTGGAAAGCGCTATTTATAGAGTATGCATAATCCTCACATTTCGAGCCAGGCCTTCGCAACACTATATACCGTCGATACTTTTTCCTACAGTATTTGCTAACCATGTATCTCTCAGATCACCCATGTCCAGGCTTCCATTCACCTGGCGTGGAACTTGGCGCCGAACTCATCTCTCATTGCCTTTCAGTAAAGAGGTTCTGATATCAACTCCAGACCTATTTTCCGATATCCTTCATAGACCTTTTCATATGTCTCAAATTCTGCTTAAGCCTTATGCTTCTAAGATCCCTTCTAAAAATGCTATCCTTCGTCTCCCCGAAATGACTAAAGAGGATTTTAACGAAAAATACTCCACTATACCATTCATACTTACCCGCCCAGTCAAGGACTGGGCAGGATACAAGGAGTGGACTATTGCATCTTTGGTGGACAGGTACCGTGACGTCCGCTTTCGAGCCGAAAGTGTAGATTGGCGACTCAGTGATTACTACGATTATATGAGAGACCAAACGGACGAAAGCCCGCTGTACCTTTTTGATCGAGCATTTGTAGAGAAGACAGATGGAGAGCTAGGACGTGGTTTTACAGTGCCTGAATGCTTTGGAAAAGATTATTTCGAGGTTCTTGGAGATGAGAGACCTGATAGACGGTGGATGATTCTGGGACCTGAACGAAGCGGCAGTACATTTCATAAAGTAAGGAGTCATGGGTCTTGTGTTTTAGGAGAGGTAATTGGTTCTAATAACCAGCCGTAGGACCCAAATGCGACCTCGGCCTGGAACGCCGTTATTGAGGGAGAGAAGTACTGGATAATGTTCCCACCAGGGTCTCCTCCACCCGGAGTCTATGAATCTGAAGACCATAGCGAAGTTACATCGCCCTTGAGTATCGCAGAGTGGCTTGTAGGCTTTCACCGAGAGGCAAGGAGAACAAAAGGGTGTCGAGAAGGTATTTGTAAAGCTGGTGAAATATTATACGTCCCATCAGGTAATTTCTGTCATCTGAATAATCATCGATGCCTCTAATAATTTCCATATAGGATGGTGGCATCTTGTGGTTAACCTTTCACCATCACTTGCATTGACCCAGAACTTCATACCTCCAACCCAGCTTTCGGCCGCGATAGAGTTTCTACGGGATCAACCGGGGTCAGTATCTGGGTTCAGCACGAAAAGAGTGAGGGATCCGTATGGATTATTCATAAAAAGAATGGAGGAGCAATATCCAGTGGAGCTCCATGCGGCTTTGGAAAAGCTGGAGAAGAAGAAAAAGACAAAGTGGAACACGCTTACTGACACAAATGGTCAAGGTTTTAGCTTTGGTTTTAGCTATGAGGATAGTGACGACGAAGAATGAAATGAACAAATTAGGAAACCTCCAGACGCCAACGGCTTTTGTGCTGGAGCATAAAACCTCATAACACATGTACAATACTTACGGATAGGGTATCGAGTAAAGGCGTCGATTGCGTTACATCAAAGGTTTTATATTTAGTAAGGAAAGTAATATATCGATTAGGGAGAAAAAGCCAGGAATATGGTACACAGAATTATGCACATCGAACAAAAAGAAATGATTTTAATCATTGATACCGCCCCATTCTTTGTCTTCCATTTCTTCATCCTCATCTTCGCTTTCGGGCTCCGTTTGAGCAACCTTTCCCTTAATCTCGCCCTCCGGGGCTTTTTCAAATCCCCAGTTGGCCAATCTCCCGTCAAGCAATAGTTCCTTTGCTTTTATCCTGACCATTTTAGTCGGGGACTTTACGCTCAGTATTTGAAACGGCTCGACTAGCTGTTCAGCAGGCAATGGATCCTTCATGTCTTCTGGACCCAGTTTCTCTAGCTCATCCACAAAAATATCCGTCAAATGAAACCGAAGGCCGTTGGGTATTTTGTTGTCAGTAGCACTATTAAAATACCTCTTAGTTCACCCCATTCCTCATTCGTATCCAGAGACTCCATGGAGACTCACTTTAGAGGTACCTCTTTCATAACCTTTACAACACTCTCAACGAGACCGGCATCCCAATTCCTTCCACGCATGTATCTGAAACTACTCGCCAGGTACATTCTGACGAGCAGCAAGAATTTGTCCATCCTCAACACATCAATACCGTTCCATTCCCGAACCATGGTTCTCCAAAATGCTTCAAGAAACAACACAAAATTTTTCTCCTCCATGGGTGTTAAAAGCTCTGCCAGGTCGGCAGCGAGTCGCTGCTGAGTCCGTGGGCGATCCGACAGCCACATGCCTATTAAGCTACCCCTCAGTATCCCAGACAGAGAAACATCACTCGTTTGTGCAACCTACAGTAAAAAAGTCCTTTCCATAGCTTCAAAAGCTCTAACTGACTGAAGTTGCGTTGCGAGGAAAGGTAGCTGCGCAGCGACGCTACAGCTTTATCGCGGGTTGGTCGGTCTATTTAAAAGTGTCAGAGGTTATAATATTATTCGAAATATTTAGTAGGATGACCTTACCATTCGCCGCTAATTGCTTCACGAATGGTGTTTGCTGAAGTTTTGAGTCGGCCATTTGTGAGATTTCGCGATAGTGGGGCGCTGCAGAAAGAAAAAAGAGGTTTTAGAAAATTGTTAGTGCAACAATGAGCCTCATCCCTTGCGGCCGGGTAATTATACAACAATTATCAGCTAATACTAACCCTATCTAGTAGAGACTTTGCGCAAATGGAGCCAGCTCTATATTTCGACTATCTGGTTGGCTAATGTTGTGATCGGCACCAATCAGGTTATCAGAAAATGGGGCTGGCTCCATTTGCGCAAAGCCTCTAGTAACTCGTACTGATTTTTCGATTGGCTATACGGTTAACAGACAGTAGGCTAGCTAGGCCCCGAATGTCTCCGCTCTTCTTTGGGGTCTACCTACGACTTGGATTATAATTCTTATCTTTAGATATCTACTCCGTTTCCCTGCTCAGCAAGATCCCTACTCAGCGAGATTCATATACAAATATTTCTTGGCTGCAGGCTCGGCGGCCGGGTTTTAGTGGTGGAGGGCCACAACCCTCGGTCACTAGGGATCTCGCTGAGCAGGGAAACGGAGTATATTTATTAACTTTTTTCTCAATAATCATGGGGTACTCCATATTGGGGTGCCTGCGGCACCCCTCCCCCCTTCTTTCCTTCTGGGATCCCCTTCACTCTCCTCTCTAGTAAATGGGACTGACTTCAGGACTTATATGTGCTAAGGAATGACTGACAGACTACGCCGGATGCTCCCAGGTTTGTGATGGATGTGGCTGGAGAATCATTGGTTTCATAGTGAACTAATTAAACTTAGATAGGCAACTTTGTACCATGGCCATTCTACCCTCTGTCTCCGACAGAGGGGTATTACTATTACAGTACGCACAAAAAGTAAGAAGGCTACCTGACTAAGTGCGTGCACGGTCCAGTCTGCGAATTTAAGTCCAGGGGATAGAGTATATGTATTTATTCACGTTTTATATCCAATCTTTCTCGATGAATAGATAAAAGTGAACGTAATTGTAATTATAATAGCAAACGTTAAAAGTCGCAAGCATTTAAGATATCCCCCTCGGACTACATCTATTCAACTTATCATGATTACATGTAGCCATAAGTAGAGTACTACATGTATTTACATACTATTGCCGACTCTCGCAAATAGGCTAGATTGGGTGAGGGCGTAAGGGGATAAAGTTGATGTTTTGCTACAAGTCCAAACTACATGTACTTGATCCCTGAATGAATTAAACAAAAAAAAAAAAAAAAAAAAACCCCGATCCCACCTCAACCCATGGCCACTAAATTATAAAGTATAGTGTAATGAGAGAAATCAACAATATTGACAAAAAAACGCTTTAGTGTGAATTATGGTCGTAATGGACCAACCAGAACATTTGTTTAAGTTGTTTAGTGGCCAGATGATTTTAACTATCTTGTCCGTAATATAATGCGATTCACTGTTTGAATCATCTCCTTATTCTAACCCTTTAGAAAGCGTAGGTATGCTTTCTTTGAACCCGTTACTGTGGAAACAAACACATTAAATGCGAGTTTCGTAGTAGAACACTTCTAATGGATCAGATCTGTTTAGGAAGAAACTTGTGGCTCTTGAGGTCTCTCCACAGTTAATAAAATGGACTTAACCTTTCTCATCAAAATATTTATAGATATGGAAGGAATCTCCTCCGTGAAATATACCCCCCCCCCCACTGCTTTTAATACCATCGAGTGATAGTATATGAAGAGAGATACCTATCGTTTTCTTTTGTTTAATTCATTAATTTCGTGCAGACCGTAGTCTATAGCAATATCGCACAAGCCCCTGAACCACCCGTTCTCTTCCCCCACCTCGTACAAGATAACAATAAAATAGAGAGATACCTATCATTAAAAGAGCATTAACACATGTGTATCCAGGCCTACAGCTTACCTTCTCCTAGAGTCAAAAGTAATAAAACAACGAGTAATATGTCATTGCCCAACCAATTGAATAAGAATATACATTCTGAACTCGTGTGGACCACGGGAAAGAGATCGTCAATCAAATTCAATCCATAACTCGCCTGCTGGAGCCTCAATAAAGAACGTTCACCATATTCCAGTTTCACACATAAATGGCTTATCTGCTCCCAGAAGCCTGCTTCATGATTAATGACTTCAACCCAGTCATTGCGTCAACCGCATTCAGCCCAAAAGACCTCAACGCCACGATTGGGGCAGATGTTGTTCCATATAGCTTATGGAGCTTGTCAACGACACCCAGCATAAGATGATTCTTGAAGTATTGTTCGGAGTAGTATGGTTCAAGAGAAAGAACGGAACCTTGATGCATTGTCAAAAAATGTCATTCCTAAAGCGCTAGAAATCAATGATAAGGTTTACTTACCTATATCCTGCCCGTTCTGCACGGCTGTTTCAACAGTCTTGATTAAGGATTGAACATCGCCGATTCCTTGGTTCAGTCCTTGGCCAGCAAGTGGATGAACTGTGTGCGCAGCATCCCCAATCAATGCAACCCGCTCCCCAATATACGTATCGGCATGCCTCAATTTTAGCGGAAACGAAGCAACTGATTTGTCTTGTACTCCCACGACCCTTCCAGGGACACGGGTATAATCGAATTGAGTCACTGATTCTCTCCATTGCACTTCTCCCGCAATTCCGGAATCGAGATCTTTGATGAAGTCGATATCTACATGGCTCAGCCTAAAAGCTGCGTTAACCATAGCAGCCATATCTACGGGTGCCAAGGTCTTGAGCTTTGCCGCGTTTTGGGGGGTTGTGGACCACACGAGGGTTGCAAAATCGCCAGGAAGCTATGGGTTATCAGCATTGCAAAGATGAATGAAACTCAGTGGAGACTTACAGGTAGCAGTGCCACTGGTCCCGACGGCAAGAATCTCTGATATGCCGTTTTTTCAATCCCCAAGGAGCTCCCCTCAGCCAACTTCACAGTGGCAACCACACCATGGCGATCGTAGTCCCATCCGCGACTCTCAATCCCAGCGAACGTTCTGACAGGCGAATTGGCACCATCTGCGCCGACCAACAACCTCGCCGTTAGCTTCCTCCCGCCTGTGATCTCTACTGTTGGCCATGTTCGAAGATCAAGCTCTCCATTATCTTCTCCGAAGGATATATTTTCAACGCGGGTTTTGTCTACCACTTCTACTCCACCCAGCTCGGACAAGCGCGAGAGTAAACCGTGAACAAGATTGGTATTCTCAGTCATGTATGCGATTGTTTCACTAGCGGATGGATTCCAATTGAACTGAATACGAGAGCCCGAAATGCCATCCCAAACCTGCATAACGACATTAATGATCCGGCCTTTAAAAATCCAGAGGAAAACTTCGTACTTGCATGCCATGATATGCCTGGACACGCTCACGGTCCACATGCTTCCATGCTCCAATATCCGTCAAAAACCCAACCGACCCTGGTGTCAGTGAGCTGACTCTGTTTGAAAATGTTTGGGGCTCAGGCTTCCAATTTCTCCCGGGAGCCAAATCGAAACCCTCAACAAGTGCAACCCGGAGGCCGTTTGTTACACTTGATGAGCCTACAACACGAATCAGAGAGAAATACTTTTATCCCTGTGAACTAGGGTTGAACATACGCAGAGAGCTCGCCAACGACAGTCCTGCCGGCCCACCTCCAACAACAACAACGTCGTACAGATCTGCTTTAGTTGCAGTAGCATAGCTTCTTCTCGCATGGCTTACCCGAGGCCTGATGACAACATGGTTTGTTCGCAGGGCGGATATCACTGTAGAGTATTGTCGTAGGGGCCTTACAGAAGTCATTTTGTTGTGTAAACTTGCGGTAAAGAGATGGGGACGGAGTGTGGGGTAGCGAATGCGACGGTGCACGGACCATGTCCTCTGCGCAGTAACATGGGACTCAATAGCACTCATTACTGGCAGATATCCTTATGTGAATCAACAATACCCCTCTTCTTTTTGTAAGCGCAGGAGGGGCATGCGATTCAGCAAAGTAGGTACATACTGCTTCAACAAAGTGGGCATAAGTACATGTACCCAGGTTCGGGTGCAAAGACTTTAGTGTTAAAAATTACATCACTTTAGGGATATTTAGCACAGAAAGACTTTAAGGAAATGTCTCATGGCCAGTCACTGAATAAGATTCGACTTATCAATCATTTATCCGCCACATGATGATATCTACTTGAGATTTACGTGCATACCACATGTAGTAGTATCCCACAGTAACTCTTGATCTTTCATATTCCCTTTGGGATTCCAGGAGAGGCGAAGGACTAGGTGTTTAGCTGTACGTGATCCTGTACTCGCCTAGTAATGGCTCAACTAATAGGCAATACAAGAATACATACATGCATAAAACCCTTGAAGACTCCGCCACAAAAAATGGAGAATTAGGTACCGAAATACATATAGTTCTTTTCCTGGGTCCTAAACTTTCGAACATCTTTACAAAGGTAGACGTGGAGAAACGAGACACAGAATCAACTCAAAGAAGAGATGTATCAAAAATCAAAATGGTATACCCGAACCGACTCCTGCCAAACATTACTTTCTTGAACCTGGTTTCTTCTCACTCAAAGTCCTCTCCGTGAGTTGTTTCTCCTCTTCGGCCTTCATCTCCCTAACCTTCGCCAATACAACCTCCCTGAAAATAGCAGATCTTGCCGCTCTTGAGAGTCTGCCGGTACCCTTTCCAGTAGCAGTAGAACTAGGGGGCTTAGGATCATTGGGCTTTGTGACCCCCTCTTTGGCGGCTTCCTTTGCATCAGCTGGTACATCGCCCTCGTCGGGATCATCATCACGCATCCTGAGGGCTTCGATACGGTTGGTGAGTTTGACCATCTCGATACCGCGGCGGAGACGAGCCTTGGCGATGTAGGACTTAATCTCTGGCAAGATATCATGGTCGGTGGCAGTTTCACCCTTGAGCCAGCTGTGCTTGAGTGCTTCCTATAGATTGTAAACGAATCAATTAATCACCATCCACATTTCCAAGATAATGTTAGAAAATGGGTAGTATTACCGAACTAGTGGGGCGGTCTTCTGGCTTAGGCTGCAAGAGATCTCCGATAAAGACCTTTGCATCTCTACTAACTTCCTTCCAGTAGCGCTCATGGAAGATAACTCTGCCATTACTGCATTCGTCGATCAAATCTGCAAGGCTCTCACTACGGAAGGGCGAGTACCCGCAAAGTAAGGTGTAGGTGATAACACCCAAGGACCACATATCGACAGCCTTTCCATGCCCCTTCTTTAACATAACCTCTGGAGCTGCGTAGCCGAAGGAACCGGCCATGGTGGTGAGCATTTCGTTACTTGAGTCAAGCATCTTGGCGATACCGAAGTCGGCAAGCACGAGGGAGGAATTCGCTTCAGGGGTAAGGTACAGCAAGTTCTCAGGCTTCAAGTCTATGGAATTGATTGTGTTAGTTTTTATTAATTCCCTCATAAATCTTTATAGATTGATAAATGTTTACCCCTGTGGACTATGTTGACGCTATGCAGGTAGTCTACAGCTTGTAGAACCTCACGGATGGTCTGCGATGCATCCTTCTCGGTGAATTTTCCGTATTCACAAATACGATCGAAAAGTTCGCCGCCGGTAGCTAACTGAGTAACGATGTAGTACTTATCCTATCAAACGGACGAATCAGTATCACCGAACTACAAAAGATAACAGCCTTGGTGGAGCAAAAGAAGTCGCAAGTCTTACCCTTGACTCAAACCAATCGCGAAACTGAACAATATGCGGATGATGAAGCCTCTGGAGTAGCTTTAATTCGTCATATACCATCTGCTCGTTACCCTTGACATTTTTCTTCAAAATGATCTTTACGGCGACCTTCCCCTCGGGGCCATCGGCTTCGCGAACGATTCCATAGGTACCTGCACCCTGTAATATACGCGCAAAGCTTGGTCAATCTTTCTTTGGTTTCTATCATAACAAGATTCGAAGGGGGGGTGGCGAGTGGCAGACTAACCAAAGTGCGGCCCATTTTGTACTGGACCCTGAATGGTTCATCGTCATCGTCAGTGAGTTGGCTTCTTCTAAAGCTGCCGAAGCTAATTCCAAAAAACATTGCGCGAGGAATAGCTGATTTTATCAAGCTGAGTATCTCTCACTTCTTATCATAGGTAGGCGGCTGCCCGTGTAGCTTGTTAAGGACCGAGGAAACTGTTAGAACACGATAAGGAGTAAGTAATTGTAAAAGCACCTTGTGATACCGAACATGCGGTATTATGTTGATAGGCGAGATAATAAAACACGAATGATAGAAATTCTTGTGTAGAAGGATGTAACAAAAATGAGCAGAAAAGGGGAGATAAAGTAAACGGAAGCTCACAGCTCATGTTCTTGATTACTTGTGAACCAATAAATGTCTCTAATTATTGGATTATCTAGATGGATATACGAGAGAGTGGAAGCGGGTGATGTATTTATTTGACTCTCGAGAATAGAGATAGGAAGGTAGAGGGCCGATCGAGGGATTCCAGGAGAAATAGGCTTTGACGTTCTAAGGGTTCGTGGGCTGAATGCAGCTGCGGGGGCGGGGCAACCCTTCGCAGATTAAGAACGCTCAGTTTAGGGTTAGGGTTATTTACAAGGCTACATGTAGGTACTGCAGAATACATACCTACATGTACGCACAGAGAAACCGCGCCTACAACAACCCAAGAACAACAAAATATTACTGTCAGGATTAAACTATATTCGTAGAATCCTCATAGAAGAAGGCACCTACAGTCGTTACATCTCGCATTCCATCGTATCATATACATGTAGGCTCGTGCCCAGCCCAGAAAAGCTGCTTCAGCCCTGTTACACCCCTTGGACATTCACTAGCGGTCAGTGGGCACCACATTGGGCGCAGGGAACCACATTGGGCGCAGGGATACTCATCGGTGAACTACCCGGGCAGTAGAAGTATATTGGATGAATTAGAATTAGATGAATCTTATTACACCTATTTACGAGATCTAATTGATATGGTGCAAGAATGAATAGAGGGCGACATTGTCAACCCTGTATACATCACTTTAGTCAATTCTTTCATTGGCTCTGGGAAGCAAACATTGAAGAGCCTCACCTCTAACTCTACTTTATGGCTGTATTAAGGGCTACAATACTGAACTGGTGTGAACAGGGATTACAAGGTCGCCCCCCAAGGCCTCTCGCACCATACCTCGTAACCGCATTATCACAGTTTTTCTACGATACCGCATGTACGTACAAGGCTCTGGGATTAAGTGAGCGAACTAAACGGGGTGTTGACAGGTGAGGATCCGTTCACTCACTTTATACCAGAGCCTTGTACCGGGTGCATGATACGCTCATCAATAGCGGCGCCTTTTAAGTAAATTGTGCATCTACCACGCAAACCCAGCCACACAGCCTATCAACCGGATATTCAGCCCCAAACACATCCAGGCCATTTTGTCACCACTGCTATCACATGATTGATCCAGGGTACGCCCTGTAACCCCTTTTGAGCCGCATCTTATCCCAACCTCAGGCCGCCAACCATCATAGCCCCAGCCACGTGGATTGTCCCGCTTACCTAACTGTGTAACGCTTTCCCCCGCGTCCCGATTTTACACCCACTGCCCCGCTAGCACAGGTCCGGGTTTATAAAAGCCCGCATACCAGCTAGCTACTTGAGTTAATCCAAAATCCAGAAACAAACGAACCAGGCTTCATATAATTCTTTTCTTTTCCGTAATTTCTTTCTCTTTCTCAAGCAGCAATGTCACATGCAAGGCGTCTCCAACGGGAGCTTCAGAAAGTATGGTCCTAGATTGAGCTCCTAGAAATATCACACTTACTAAGGTTTCTAGATGCACCAAGACGTGCCAGTGCCAGGGATCACAATGGTCAACACAGAAAATTTTACACAGTGGCAGATGGATATCGAAGTTCTTGACCAAAACCCAATCTACCATGGCAAGATCTTTCGCCTGAACTTCAAGTTCACAGAAAACTACCCAATAGAAGCGCCAGAGGTTATGTTTGTTAGAGCTATAGATCGAGGTGCGTTCTAGATCCCCGAATCGATGTCAGGCTGAGCTAACACGGCTCCAGAAATCCCCATGCACCCTCACATTTACTCCAATGGTGTCATCTGCCTAGATCTCCTTTCTTCTGGCAATGGCTGGTCACCTGTCCAGAGTGTGGAATCCGTCTGCATGTCAATCCAGTCAATGCTCACAGGCAACACCAAGAACGGTACGCATGTCACTATGCCAGCTAGCTGACATGTACTGATAAGATATCCAGAAAGACCCCATGGTGACGAACAGTTCGTCCTTGGCGCTGGAAGGTCCCCTAGGCACATTAGATTTGTGTATGACGATCCTACAGTTTGATACCCTGACAAAACTATAAGGATTAAAATTGATTTGGCAGTACATGATGCCTCTGCCAAAACGTTTGCAGAAACAAACTATTCTCTTCTTTCTTTCCCTTTTGTATTTCTTATAACTTTTTAAGGCGTCGAGGTTCACACAAAAGGACGTCTAGGTATACATACATATAGTTACAGGTTTGAGTAGGAAACTTACAATTATTATTATTGATATTTACAATAAATAAGCTCGCTGCATTCTAGCCTCAGATTTCCTTGAGCTTGTTCAAGTCATGGTCGATCACTCGGGACAGACTCATCATGATTTATCATTCTATCAAAACTTGAAAGATTCTAACATATAATAAAAGCCCTCACTCGGCCATACCCTCAATATTTATTCAGCGGAATTGTTTGGGCCCAAAATAAACATGAACACATGCTTCGAATGGGTTATACCCCGGCGCCCACCCCGACCATAGGAACCACAAAGCCCATAAGATCGATACCAAACAAACATTTCAAGAAAAAAATATTAATAGTATCTACTAATGTGTAATTTGTAGTAGTGATCATGTCATTAACAATTACACCCCTTAGTCAGTCCGCGTTCCACACATTGGTAGTACGAACTTAGAGGGGGGTACCGAATTAGGGGTATAAGGGTGCTCACCACAATACCCGGAATGGCCAGAGGCGCTATTTTACACCAAGAGCCACAGTCGTCCTTGGGACCCCGCTGTCCGAAAACGAAGGAAGGAATACATGGTTACACGGTTCTGGTTCTTGGCAGATGCCAATGATTGAAAATGCAATAATCGATACTAAGCGGTGCAAGAGTTATATAAACTTACATGGCACTTAGACTCACGGCGAAAGGGATAGTTAGACAGGGATTTGTGAGGCTTAACTCCTAAAACTACATGCAAACTCTAAATAAAAGCTACATGTAAGTACATACATTGAATTGTGAGTAGAAACTGCCAAGCCTCACCACCCCCCTAGTTCTCAAACATTGCCAATACATATGAGTGTGTAGTTATATGATATCTAATTTCTCATTATTATCGGTATCGTTACCGATGAAACAAACCTACATAAAAACGAGGAACCTCGAGGCAAGCCTTACTCTGAGTATACTGTGCTACTTCGCCCAGGCATATTGCACCACCGGAAAGCGGGGTGTTTGAGGAGGTATGGATTAACACGGACATATATAGATATATCTAACTTGTATACATGTAGTTTATTCTTATACGGCCACTCTAGCCGTGGAGGCGCGACCGATAGGCCCCGATCCTCTTCGACAGCGAATAACTAAGCCAGATTTACACAGATCCGCGGAGAACGGAATTTTTTTTGTGAGACCTGATGCTACAACAGCATCGCTTGCTCAATCGCCAAAACAGGCGATTATACAAAAAAAAAAAAAGGGCCTGTTCGGTTGACACAGATATCCGTGGATTGGTTGCAATCTATGGATTGGACCTAACAAAATGATTACCTCCAGAGGTGTTTTTTTTATTCAATCCATGGATTGCAGCCGATTCAGTGCCAACCGAACAGGTCTAAAAAAGTATTGGGCACCAACAACTACTATCGACCTCTAGTTTATCAACCATCTTAGTACTTAAGATCATTCTAATGAATGTGATCACTGGTTATCGCCTGGTGGGCCGAAACAAGCTCAGAATCTGGTGCTCTACAGCTTTGACAGATTTGGGCTAAAGGTTACTGTTTGTGGAGTTTTTCAACTGTATTATTTACTCCTATCGAAATGGTCACACAAACCTCATGAGAAAGGCTCACCAATGACCCCATACAGCAAGTATGGAGAATTGCGGTAGATTGGATTGGTTTCTCATCATCCCACACCACAAAATAAAATAACATGTGTCAATCTGGGAAGGAAAAAAAATATTGGCTATATTATTTTGTTGGGTCATTAACTATCACTCGCTTGAATATTACGATCGATAAATGCCCGATCGTCACGAATCAAATTTTCAAGAACGTAAGACATGTCCATATGACATATAGGTGACACGTTACAAAAATATGAACAAGAAAACCGGGCCTCTAACTCAACATCGCCGCGAGATAACGAATCATACCCTATCCATCAGCATCTAGGTCGAATAGCCTGGTACATCATTGATATAGAAGTAACACTTCTAATATACATACTTATGTACATATATATATAGATACATGTACATATATGTATAGGTTATATATGTAACGATCTCGAATACTAGGCCCACCCTACACAAAAGTAGCTCCACGACCATGACAAATTCTACTAAGTAAAACTATACAGCGGTTCATCGCAATCGAATGCTTGGTTTATTACTTCCCCCCGTCTGAGCATACCTGTTTATCACCGTTGATACATATAATCCGTTGAGATCGAAGAACATTTCTTTCAACCAATTCCGCCAACCAAATATGTTTTCAGCTCGCCTTCAAACTGTTTGAGTTGTGCTCCAGATCCACGATCACGGTGTGTTATTGCACATTTCGTGTCTATTGCATATTTACCCCTAGACTATCACACCTCTTTGGTTTCTAAACTTAATTGGGCTATCCTGTGCCCTGATGACAGATCTATATATGGGTGACATATTAAACTTCATTAATTCCAAAAAAAAAAACACCGGGAGGTAATGGATGCAATTGAGCACGTGCACTGTTATAACTGCTTCTTATCCATTCCAGGGCAGTATTAGTACTGGTTAGATCATGTCAATGAAATTTTATATTGATAAAACAGCTTTAACTTACTAAATCTTTCTTGAAAAATCTACGGTCTAAGGGATAACTCTTTGTAAAACGATGGGCGATGAGCCGTTTATATTTGTCGTCATTAATTCATTTGCCCAATTGCCACTCGCATCAATCAATATGACAGGTTTTGTCACATTTCCCATGGGCAAATCATCTACATCAGGTCTCTGGCGACAGAACCATGCATGTGGTCATTACGTGTATTGAGAAACCAAGCCTTGGTTTTGTTATTCCCGGGTATCGACACCGACACCGACCAAGGAGGGGAATATGCCCATTAAGCGCGGCTGTCAACTTTGTCACCTCCGTAATTATTCGGTTGAATTGTACGATTGCCAAGAAAGGATCATTCCAGGATCGGATGAACAATTTTGAAACAACCCATGAGGATCTAAGATCTTAGCAGCAGGTCGATGTGTTGATAAAACGGATATCGTTATGCCAAACCAGATATGAGTGAGTGATAATATATGACCTTCCGACGCAACCCCGATTTCAGTAATAGAGTCAGATGCAATGGATGTTTCAAGTTTTTGCTGAGCCAGGTCCGACTGAGCTGACTACTAATCTATCCTAGATTCATGTAGGACCGACTGATTCTGTAGACTGCTGTGCTGAGTTAGAGAATTAAGTACATGTGCAAACTGATTTTATTTCTTCCCGCCTTGTTTTAAGGAGGGGCTCGAGTCACTGTTTTTTTCCGGCCCCACGACAACTGTTACAACTCGAGCAGTTACTTAGTTGTTTGAGGTTCGGAGACCCTTGATTCGCGATCGAGGGTTACATCTGTCCGCGACCAACGATAACTCAATATTTACGGTGGTGCGGGCATGTGCATCGGAGTTGCGGCTCTAGACCGCTTTGGCCGCTTAGTTAGCGGATGTCGGTGACCTTTTTCTTCTCGGCTGTACAGCTGATCTACCAACTGATTCAAAAACTGATTTGAAAACTTATTTCATTGACTGGCTGGCTGAATTCTAACTGACTTACTGACTGATTTGCTACAGCCGGCTGAGTTGCTGACTGATTGCGGACTGATTACTGATTGACTGATACAAGGATGGATCTAGGCGAGAGCAAAGTAACAGATGCCCGACTTGTGGGGAAGCAGCGGCAAAGTCATGAGCCAGAGAGATGGAGAGGGGAGAAACATGCGATATGCCCAGTTCACTATTCAGGGCATCTTCTGTGATACAAGGAGGTCGATGCCGCGGGAGTTCTAGATTTGGGAGTTGAAAACATTTGACCGGCACATTTCTGGAATGGGTAGAACAAATAGTGCGAGCGAGCGCGGGGGCCCTTAATTCATGTGGGATATACTCGCATACATGGGGGCAATGGCTTTTATTATTTTACCGCTGCGATTGTCGTCGTCTTTTTGTCTTTGGCTTTGTGTGTCCTCGATCCTCTCTCCCCTCTTCCTTACTCTCTCCTAAGTCTCCGGAGTTGCTCCGTCCCACTCAGCACCTCAGCACCTCAACACCTCAGGTCTATTCTGCCCCTCACTTTGCTGTCAACCAGCAAGCACCATTACTGGCAACCCACGGACTAGCCACCCATCTACCCTTTTTCTTTCATCGAGGCCCCTCCTCATCGCCAGATTCTCCACACCACTCTTCTTTTATTTTATTTTTTGCCGGGTTGTCTTAATCGTCGTTTCTTGCCCCGTGTTTGTATTGCCACTTGGCCAATCGCTAGTTTACACCTCTTATTGTCGCACTAGTGCCTGAACTCCACGCTGATTGATAGGCGCCACAATTCCGCTATTACAACATCCCATCAAGCAAAGAATATAATACAGAGCCAAATCAGTAAATTTTAAAAACCATTTCTCTTGAATTTGAAAAATTTCACTCCGAACCACTCGCTACTTAAGGAACCAACCCCAATACCTCCCAAATCAACTCCAGTCAGATACTGAGAGAGCTATGTCTAACCAGGATATTCCCCAATATTTTGAGTTCGGGACAGGTTTTCCAGAAAACGAATTTTTCGGTGAAGGTGGCCCCATCGACTCTTTACTTAGCTTTTCCAATGTATTCAACCATGCTAGCGGTCGCTCAGTTATGCATTCGTCGATCCAAAACCGACCAGGCTTGACAAGAGGAAGGATTCCTGGGCTCCCCCCATTTCTTCATCACCACCCTATCATTGATGTGGATTCTATGGCGTTCTTCGGGCAGCAACAGCCTCCACAAATGGGATTCCCAGCACGGCTAGGCGTCGACCGCCGTTATGAGAGGATACATACACAAGCCCCTCCCTCACCTCCCATCCCACAACCAAATGGACGCAATCAAAAGCGCCGCGCTTCAGACAAGGCGATCTCAGAACTTAAGCACATGCGCTTAATCGACCTGAAAGAAGATGATGACTGTTGTATTATTTGCATGGAACCATTCGTGGACATTAAAGCATCCACAGATGAACCCAAACAAGAGAACGCTCTTCAGATGCCATGCGGCCACATGTTTGGCTCTCATTGCCTTAAGCTTTGGCTTAAGGATCATAGCACATGTCCCACTTGTCGCAAGGAGGTGGACTTTGTTGAAGAGGATGAACGGGGCGCCATGGCAACAAATCGTCGGCGAGTGGGTGGCGTAGATCTACGTCATATTCCTGGAGTGTCAAGTAGGCGTGTCGGACGGGAGGCAACAGTGAACCGGCTTGTAGAAGTAGAGGTGATTGTTCGGCAGCAGAGGTATGCTGCCCCTCCATCACAAGAGCAATTGGAGCCAGCAACAGTAGCAGCACGGGTTGGCGTGACAGGTGAAGCAGGATGGATGGCAGCGGCAGCGGGAGTGGTAGCAGGTCCACATGTACCACCAGCACCGCCTGCGAATCAGTATTCGCAATATATGAGCATGGTTGGTGGTGGTATTAGAATTGAGACATCGATGAATCGTCATCTACCATCGGCAGGACTCCCGGTAATGCCTACTCAGCAGATGGTACCAAGGGTCTGTGGTCCCCACCGCCCAGGACATATCCATAGAGTTGGTTCTCCTGCTTTCGCTCATGGAGTGTTCCATAATACAGGCGCCACCTTACATGCACAGCAGCAGCAGCAGCAGCAGATGAACCAACCAGATCAACCACATGTACCAGCAAGCATGCCTCAACGCTCTCAATCTCACAGACACTCATTACGACAATCTCAATATCAACCATACCCAGAGGTACTCACTGCTCACCATAGCTCGCCGACCACCCCAGAGTCGATGATCGGCATGTACGGCGTTTTTCCCTTAGGGCTTCCTCCCCCGGGATATTCCTCCGTAACAACGAATATTACGCCAGATAATTCAGCACAGGCCCCACTCCCAAACCAATATGGTGTGCCACGATGTCCATGGAATCCCGCTGTTCGTGCGCAGCAGCAGCAGCAACAGCAGCAGCAGCAGCAGCAGCAACAGCAGCAGCAGCAACAGCAACAGCAACAGCAGCAGCAGCAACAGCAACAGCAACAGCAACAGCAACAGCAACAGCAACAGCAACAGCAACAGCAACACCAGCAGATATATCAACAGCGGCAACAACGCCAGCAACTCCAACAGCATCAGCAAGGAATATATCAACAGCAGCAAGTTCCTAACATCGACCCCTCATCAATTTCCCCACTTTCTCGCCTCCAAGTCCCTAGCTCAAGACGCGTTTCAACAACTTCACAGGATCAGTGCGATTACGCAGATATGTCCATGTGTCAACACCAGTTTGGCAACATCAATCCTGAATTCGTCGCCGGTAATACCGCGCTACTGCCACCAGACCAGACACAAATTATACACCTAAATTGTGGGCATGGATATCATAGAGCTTGCCTTTTATCAACCACAGAATCGAGGGTTCCGAGAGGTGAGGCGCAATGGCTGTGTGGGAAGTGTGGAAGATATGAAAACGAGGCAGAGGGGAGGAGACTACAGCAGCAGATAAACGAACAGTCACAGGAGGTAGTGGAGTAGACCGGTTCTGTGAATCTAGGATATTTAAAGAAGGGGTTGACTAAGGGATAATAACAAAAACCACATAAATCTGCGGTTTGGTGTGTGGTTTCTTCATTATATGTGGCTTATTTTGTCGTGTCAGTTCTTTAGGGGGATCTTTCTTTTCTTCTCTTTTATTGTCTTTTCCATATCATGCAGCGCTTTCCTCCCCCCCACGACCCTTTTAATGTTCTAGCAATTCTTTATACATATTGGTCTGTGCTACATTTATCAAATGAAGTTTCCCTTTATTTTCTTTTTGCTGTCAGATGAAGAGAAGGTAAGTTTTTACGATGAGGACAGGTGCTTGAGTTGATCTGTAGGAATAGCTGCAGAATTAGGGCTGCGATCTATCTCCGGGAAACAGAAAGGCCGTGGGAGACCTTTCGTTTCCCATTAGCACTTGCTTAAATTTACGAAACCTATTCTTGGTGTACTAGGTGCCGGTGTCTTGCCATGGCTTCCGAGTTGAAGAATCGTACTTTGGCCAATCAAACTACCCCCCCCCCCCCCGGCACCCGTTATTATTGCTCCTATATCATGACGCAATGTCAATCTAACATTATATTGCCATATACTAAAGTCTGCATGCAATTAATGAATTAAACAAAAAAAATCACACAAAAATAAGGAGGAAAGACGGAAGAGGAGACAAGATAAAACTTGAAATGGAGCATTAGATTACAAGATGATTGAATTAGTTTTAGTTTTTGTTTTTTAAGTTTCCTTTTACTTTGTACGTGGCGGTGGATGTAGCTGGCTTGCCGAATATCCCTTATTGGGCGTGTCCGAAAGTCAGCGGGGTGGTTCTGGGGTTTTGGTATTGCCATCGACTACGGTCTGCATGCAATTAATGATTTAAACAAAAAAATCACACAAAAATACATGCGAGTGATATGTTGTGACTAGGTTATTAGTGATCATTGGTTTGCACTTCCAAAATGCGTAGCCAATTTACGTACATTCTACCCCGAGGCCTATATATATAACGCCGGAAAGTATATCCACTCTACCACAAAGAGAATCCGGCTACTGGTTAGGGATTACCTATTCGGCAAATGTTGGTTGAAGGATATCAATCAGCTCCGGCTGCAGGAGTTTCAGTTAGTATAATTTTGGTGTTGGGTGTATAACCAATTCTCCATATTCTAACTGGAGTCCTTAGACGAACCCATCTACCAGTTAAAGAGAGCACTGTCAATAGTTGATTGGCTTACGGTAGAAATTCAGCCTAGTTCTAATTTAACTTTCCATGTGGAGGCCATGAAGTGTTTCCAGAGATAATACTTGAGGCTTTTAGTTCCACAAATGGAGAACTCAACCCGGCGTAGAGAGTCTTACAGGTACATAGTAGTATCTTGGATCTAACACAGTTATCATGTATATGTCCTTAGACATAATAGAAGTTTTGGTGTAAAAGCTCAATAAGTCGGGGGCTTAAAATGATTCTCGGAGCAAGCTCTGGGCCTATATATATGTACAGCCACTCATCAAAAGTGTTCGTGATTCGGATTTAATGTGACATGTCCGGCTCAAGTCAGGAATCAAAGTGCCCATTGAAATGTTCAAAACCTCAACACAGCAACAGTCAATGGTGGTCAAGGTCAACATTAGATATTCATTGTATTTTTTATTTTCTGTCACCCACTGGATACGATTATATAGATACATTTTAGTTCCTCGATTTGACCGTAAAATCTGGTAAGCCACATCACGCACTGACCAACTTTAATGTGAATCACGAACACTTTTGATGAGTGGCTGTATGTATGTGTATTTTTTCAATAAGATTCTTTTTTTTATCACCATACACAGTTGTATAATTATATCTATTCATCCATCCGTATTTTCTAAAATCGCAAGAGTTTTAGATTGAACAAAGACTGTGACGTGTTAATGATAAATGCCTTTACTTAATAGCTACATGTATGTTGTACACCCTTTTTTTTTTATATGTCATGTCAATTCTGTTTCTAGGTACACAATGGTCGCATACAGTTAATACTATGGCGTAGTGTATGTTGTACACCCACATCCCTTTGTCATATATACGTGGCAGCATTCAAATGTTTTCCCCTAAAGGGACAATCTATCCTATTCAAGTCTCTATAAATACGTCAGCCTCAAAATTTCTTTCTTGCTTTAGTTACTACTAGCTAGACCGATTTTCTCCTCTGGTACTCTTCGTGAGCAACAAGTGTTTCTGCCAACAAAACTACAGATTCCAGCGAGCGTTTTACATAACAAGCAAAGGCAAGTTTGCCGCATCAGACCAGCCAGATAAGGGCTTGTGTCGATCAAAGAGATGATAAGAGCAAAATTCCACTTGACTACTTTCAGATTTAATAATTGGTTCTGAAACACCGCTAGTACGAAAGTAATTCAAGCACCACTACTAAATTCAGTAGCCACTACTAATTGCTTACTACATGTAGCTAATTCAGGTTAACAAATGAATCATCCCTCGTCTCTAAAGTTCTAAACAAGCAAGCAGACTTTTTTCTATTTTCACGCCACTAACTATAATATCTGGTACCTAACATCAATCTAAATGCCAGTGCTCCCAAATCCTCCAGCACCCCTCACAGACTCTTCCAAATCTTGGACCTCCTCAACTTCAGGGGTGTAGATCTGCATTCATTAGCCACAGCCCCCGCCACGCTGGAAAAAAGGGAAAGGAGAACAAACCCTCTCCAACACAAGCTGTGCAACACGGTCTCCTTCCTTGACTTCGAAATCGGAATCCGAGTGGTTGAAAAGCAGCACTTTCACCTGGCCACGGTAGTCGGCATCAATGACGCCCGCACCTACATCAATGAAGTTTTTGGACGCAAGGCCGCTGCGAGGCGCGATTCTCCCATCTATGTGTAGTGTGGGTTAGGAATTGATAGAGGTGATATATTGATGGTTTACCGGAGGCTTACAGGTTCCGGCGGGGACAGCAATGGAGATGTCAGTATCGACCAGAGCCTTCCCGCGGGCTGGAATAGTGGTGGAGTGGGAGCTATTCACTATCAATACTACTACACTCTAGCACGAGTACCTTCAACCCAAGGAAATTAACTACCTGTAAACGTCGTACCCAGCTGCCAACGCAGAGCCGCGGGTTGGGAGCTGCGCTTTAGGTGAGAGTTTCTTGACCAAGAGCTTCATGCCCGGCTCGACAGGTGGGGGGGCAAGGACTGAAGACATTCTGAGAATGAGGAATAGGGTAAACCGACTGATAGAGTGTTCTGAGGATTGCAATGATCAAGTGTCGTAAGATGTAAGGGAGACGCGCTGGAATGAGCTGTGGGAATTTAAGTATCTGTGCCTTTTTCTCCCTCGGGTATTGATTGGCTAAAGAAAAGGGTAGAAGCTCTATCTGCGAGGGGAGGGGAAAGCTTTTTTTTCTTTCTTTTCTGCTAAGTAGCCTTATGCACCATGCATCCAACAAACGCTATACCAGTCCGGAATAGGAAAGGGTCAGTGCAGTCTACAATTGCAAGTTCCCTCGTTCTTCGCGGCAGGAATGATCAAAAGTAAAACAAAAAGTTGTAATGTATATATTAAATTTCATGTGGGGTATTACGCAGAAACTCTCCGCAGATTTAATACATGAATGCAAGTAGATCCGATCATAGCCCCTCACTCGAGCCTCGAAACCTTAACGCATTCACCCGGATCTAGCAGTTCCCTCTGAGATTGCACCAGCCTCAGCTCCGATACCTTCGTAAGTCTTACATGTCTTGCACGCTCCTCTAACTCTTCATCCGGCACCGCAGCTCTCAAGGTCGCCATCTTGCGATCCCTTGCCTCCTGTGTCTTCAGCAATACGTTATGCATGGACCCCAACACCTTCTCGACGGCCCTAGCGAGCGGTAGTTTCAACGCGTCTACCCCATCCGGCGACATCCAGGATGCTGTCCCCAGCAGCCCATCCGCCTCCGCCTCCACACGAAATCGAGCCATAGTAAGCGCGGCAAACATGTCGCCGGTGCCTGAAAAGAAGCCATCGATGATGGGGACGTCGACGACGAACTTTCGGGAGCTGCCCGTGCTGGTGGCAGTGGAGCCAGCGCATTCCATCTTTTTGTCGCTGGTACCAAAAGTCACAGAAGTGATAATGACATGGGGGACTTTGTAGATTTGGTGAAGCGTAGTGAGCGCCTGGGAGAGAGACTCGAGAGAATCAACCTTGACACCAGAGAGCAGTCTATGAGTTGTTAACTTGGGAGATAGAAACATGGCCTTAATGATGCTCACTCAGCCTCAAACTGATTCGGTACTATCAAGTCCGCTAGTGGCAGCAGTGACCTGTATACTGGGATCACATCATCACCGACATATAGCCGTCCCTGATCTCCCATCACCGGATCCAACACTGCACAAAGTCCCATCAGCACAACAAACCTCTAGCAGCCAATTAGAGCCAGAAAAAAAGATGAAAAACCTACACCAAAAGACGTTCTTTCTCTCCTTCAAATCCCTGACTATCTCACCGACGGCCTCGACACCTTCGGCGCCGGGTATATACCCCGTCAGCAACATGCCAAAATCGTCATTTCCATTCATTTTGAGGCCCTCATAGAGCTCCTTAATCTGCGCACCCGTAGTGCGGTACCCCTTCGTCTGTTTGTATCCTGAGTGGTTACTGAACTGCACCGTATTGAGCGGCGAGACCTCAAGCCCCATCACTTGGAGCACAAATGTAGTGACGCAGTTTCCGACATAACTGTTGAATCATAGCTTTCCCCGTACGCGACGCAGGGAATAGTTTGGTTAGTCTACATTTACATGCAATTATTGGGCCGGAGGTGTTCTCCATTGACTATATAGAGCGCTTGAGATATCTCAGGCCTCCCCACGACATTGTGGGGGATGTGAGGAAGGGTAGGGGTGTGGAATAGGCTAATCAATGATCGTAGTATGCATACCCAGATACAACCTTTCACGATGCATACCCGTCAGCCTCAGATCTTGAAAACTGATCGTGGAATCTTGGTAAAATACGGATAATCTAGCTGTGGAGGCGGGTGCGGGAGAGGAACTGGGCGTTACATGGGGGGGGGGAGGAATTTTCATACATGACTTGCGATGGCCAGCACTCGACTATCCTCAGCAGCAGCCATGGGGGGGGGGGGGGGGGTTTGGTTTTCCAAGCCTTGGTTTGAGGGTAGATCGGCGAATCGGAAATTTGAACAGGAGGCGTTGACAAAAGTTAATGCTGTGCTGCTTCTGCTGCTGAACAGGGGGCGGTGGTTGAAGGGCTTTTATGGGCAGAGTGGTTAGTTACTGCGCTCCTTTAGTCAGTAGGGCACGATCCAATGGGGCATCAAAGGACCCTTTCGGGAACTAAAAAACACCCTAGCCCATATTTATTGCCAAGAGGTTTCATCGTCACCAGCAAAGAAACCCTTTCAGCAATAGGGAAAAAAAAAGAAGTTGCACCTGCATAGAAAAAAAAGAACTCGACAGCGCCGCAGTATCACGGAACGGGTTCGCGGGCCCTGCTGCTCCCCCAAGGTCCTCAGGTTCTCTCCAGGGTCCCAACGCGATGACCTCACAACGTCGTGTCGCCAGAATTGAAATTATCATGTAACCTCAGCCTGTCGTTGGAAGATCGATTGACGATTTGATTTTTTTATCTCAAGGTCCCGCGACGGACAACAATAATTACAACAACAACGACAACGTCGGAGAAAACTCATACAACAGGACTCCTGGCCGAAACCTACCCCTAACCCAAACTATACGCCATGCCAGTTCTGGCAGGCACTAGCCAATCAGCCAGCTCACCATTCACTCAGTTACATGGCCACGTCTTCGGGACTACTCTATCTACCAGAAACTAAGCATCATGAAGCAGGTAGGATGAAGTAGGAGAGGAATCAGGAGCTTCCTGCTGCTCTATCCAAATGACGAGAGTTTGATGCTATGTAGATGTAAAGTCCTGACGACCTATTCAGGTTTTGGGAGCCATATGGCAGGCCTATGGAAACCTCCCGATCATGCCAAGAAAGGGATAATCAATTAGACTCCATCATCATCATTGGGACCTCAGAGGGCCCCGACTAATTCTAAAATATCCTGTAATTATATTCCGAACCTGCCAGAGCCATCCCGACTTCTACTCTACCCAATACAAACCCGGGCGGCAAACCAGAAGACTACACGGTCCAAAACCAGCTTCTTCTTCTTCATCTCAGGCCCCATCCATCACCACCACTCCCCATTCGCGGCTCTGAAACAATTCCGACTGGGTCCACTGCGTAGAGCAGCTACATGTACTTACAATCTTACATACAGTACTGTAGCTAGATTAGTGGGAGGCAACTACATGACATGAATGCACAAGTGAGTATTGGCGGTACCAGGCGCCTCACATCGTGTTTGGCCGACTACATAGTCGAACTGAACCCACTCCAGCTGAACACCTCCCCCTCTGTCCCCAACCCTCCCCGCCTCACCCGAGCCCGCTCCAGATCACGGGTTTGGCGCCCCCGGTAGTTTCTCTCTGTTCGTCGGGGTATGCTGCACAATGAGCTTGCTTTGCTTGGTTGAGGCTTACATATAGGTCTCCGCTCTAGCTACAGTAGGTGATCTACCTCCGCGCAGTGCGGGGGTTAATAAAGAGGGGGATCAAATCAGGGATTGCACCCCCCCCTTCCCTCCCTCATCATACATAACAGAGCAGAGGAGAGGCTGAAACATTGATAGAGTGAGTCCAGAGTCACCATTTCTCAGCTGAAGAATGTGTGTGGTTGAATGAGTAACTATAGTTCCTTTCCACACACCACACGCAACCACTCACTCACTCACTCACTCGACCACAAACCCCATGCAAGTTGCGGAGAGGGGAGGGGGGGCGGGGCGTGATTAGCGAAAGAGTATATGCACTTTACGCCTTTTTAGATAGAGCGGATTAATTGACGGATGGTTGCCTGCCTCACGAGAGCAAAGTGGTTGCGGTGGTGGTGGTGGTGGTGGTCTGGGCGTAAGTAGCTAGCCTACTCTACCTCAACTTTAAGCAAAAAGACGGAAGGGAAGAGGGTGATAGGCTGATTGATCATCGTGATAACGTTGATAGATGCACACACCACACTTTACTCCTACCCCAGCTACCTCTGTGCTCTCGAGGCTCTACCTAGCAAGGCCACCACCACCTACCCTTTCCAGATCGACAGGGACTGCCTAAAGCTGCTGTACTTTAGGTAGGGTGAGCTTGCTTGCCTTCCTAACTGCTTACTTGCTTGGTTTGATTTGATTGCCTTCTACTTAAACTTCTTACCACAATTACAAACTCAAAACCCGACGCCGGTGCCGAAAGCCGAAAAGCTCGTCAACACCGGGAAAAGTAAAAGTCCATTAACCTTAACCTCAATCTGAGCACACTCACTGTCTACATAAGCTGGTGTTGAATCCATCTACCGTCCCTCCCCCCGTGCACCCCCCTCTACGTAAATCCCGGTAGAGTTCGGCAAAACTTCGGGTCAAGACTTTTCATCCCCCCCCCCCCACCCCCCCACTCTTCCGTTGCCTAGATCTTTGGCAGAGGGTAGGGTAAGGGGAGGGAAGAGAGGTGATGATGAATCTGATGATGCGGCCTGTACCAAACGAAGTAAGCAGGCCAAACAAGCAACAATCTATCTGTTGCACCCTAAGTACACTAAGCCTATGCTTGTTTGCGTCAATCAACACAGATGGGGTAGATGATAGACAAAGTTGCAAAGTTGGGGTTGTGTGTGCTCTTCTGGTTCAATGTGATCATCTAACTATATTTCGTAAAAGGAGCCTACTAGCTAAAAGCAAGATCAGAGGTCCTGGATCGTCGCACTACTGCTACTAACTACCAGTACTGCTCACCAACCCAACCAACCAAACCGGCCCAAAAGTCATTACCAAACACTAGACCCAGCAACTACAAGTAAAGTAAACAATCCATCATCACTCATCTCATCTCTCAAAGATAAAGGGTTAAGAAACTAGTATACAGATTTGCACAAAAAAAGTCCCATGTTCCATCCACAGCGTAAAAAAATGTCACGCAGATTTCCACAACCCTCATTTTCCCACCCGTAAAGATCCCAAAACCGAATATCCCTATGCCATTCTTTTGGTTCCGCAGAGAGTAACCGAAGATGAAAAGAAGAAATGAAAATGAAAGAAAAAGGTTAAAAAAAGGAGAAGAAAAACTAAAAAAGGTTAGAAGAAAATGAAGAAAAGATATAATCCGCAAGATGCACAAAAAAAAAGTATCAACCGTACTATGTAATGGTAACGACAGACCAAGCACTAATACACTCCCAACCGACCATGAGGAAAATAAACCCTAGAAGGACCAAAGTGTACATGAAAGAAATAGACCGTCGCAAATGAGGATGAGAAACGAAACCATACTTACATTCTCGTCCTTAAATAAAGAGAAAATAAAACAGGACAAAGTCCTAGGCTCTATCATGTAACCCACATCCACCGCATGGACATCATCCAACGCGGCAGGGGAAAATGTCAAAAAAAACAAGTGGAACCCTACTAGCATACAACAAACTCCAGGTGAAATGAGGTGGCAAGGAAAGACTGAACCCGCTTATTGGTTCTTACCGCTGTGAACCTTCTTGTGTCTTCTCAGGTTAGAGACAACAGAGAATTTTCGTCCACAGCCATCGACCTCGCATGCAAACGCTAAAAGAAGCTGTTAGCTTTTTAAGTTTATCTTTAAGTGTTTACAGTGTGAGAAGGGCTTACGTTTCTCGCCAGTGTGGCTGTAAGTGTGTGTTTGCAGAGAACTTGGTCTTGTAAATCGCTTATCGCAAACTTTACATTTGTGCTTCTTTTGCGTGCTCGATGTGATTTTCGAGCTGAAGGTTGTCATGAGCGCGCCCTGTACAGGTACTGACTGTATGCCGCTAGGTCTGGGCAGCGATGGGCGAGACCCTTCCGTTGTGAACCCGGCCGGATCTGAGTAGTCTGTTGCTGACGAATCTACAGATCCGCCCCCATAGTATCCGTTGTACGAAGCTGTGGACGAGATTGACGAGTTTGTCGAGTGGCCAGGGTAGAAGCCATCCGCCCGTTGCCTGTGCTGCCGTGGCGCTTGGCTCATGGCAACCATCCCCCGAGCTGAGTCGAGGGTGTCTGAGAATTGGTTATTTGTACTCCGGGGAGGTTGAACGATCGGTCTCGCGGTGCTGCTCGTGGTCCACTCCATGAGAGAGTTTTGCCGTGGTCGCGGTGCTTCAACTGGAGATCCCAAGAACATAGTGTTAGACATTGCAGGTTGTGACATGCGTCGATCGTTATTGCTCATTGGATATGAAGTCCTGTGGTGGGTCGAGAAGTCTACTGGGGGCGCGAATGAAGGGACGAACGAAGTAATAGCAGTGGGGGACGGTGCTGAGGACCCAGACATACTCATGTCACCCGCAAAAGAGTTGCTGTTTCCAAAATTCAACATTTCTGACTTCAAAAAGTCGTTCGGGTGGGACGACAGCATATTTGAGGTGATATGCCTGCCAGGGTTGGAAGTTGGAATTTCTGATGTTGTTGGAATGCCATTCTGGTATGGTGCTGATACGGACGTTCGCATTTCTGGTTTGACCATCGAGCCCAGTCCGCGAATCTCGGGGATTGATGAAGCCATTAGGTGTTGTGCTGTTGGTCCTGAGGTCCAAGGGTTTGTGAACTGTACTTGACTGCCGAGTGATGAAGGTGGTTGGAATGGGAAGCCAGTGTGCATCGAGTGTCTCTGCTGGTTATCGAGAGCCATATTATTATTTTTAGTTGTAGTTTGGTAGGTGAGCGGGAGGGACGTCAAGTTCTGAAGACCCTTAATGTTTGAAAGTCTTTAAGGCGACAGAGTTAGAGGTTTAAGGACAATAAAGTCTCAGATATCTTTGGTGCAGGTGGATGATATTGGGCACAACGCAGGACTAAAAAAGATTGCAGAGCGCAAATACCTAATAGAAGGAACTCAGGATCATCAACCCGACACGGTAGCAGTTTAGCAGATGAGACGATAGCGAATGCTGGTCGACAGTCGATCAAAAGTATGGGGTGTGTGTGGGTGTGGGTGTGGAGTGTGGAGTGTGCAGTAACAATAACAACAACGGGATGATGGGATGGGATGGGATGTGGGCAGCAGGTAAATCTTATGTTGCCTAAAGATATGTTGTAGCAGTCGTGAGTAGTTCTGGTGGTGTTGAATGGATGATAGTGGGGGGAGAAGGGTGAAAAAGAGTATTGTAAAGTAATAAGCTGGAAAAAGGTCGGTCTTAGAGGGAGAGTATCTAGATAAGTAGGCAGCAGAGTCGGGTCGCTGGGACGCTCGAGTAATTATTGGGGGAGGCAGGCGGTAGGCGGTAGGCGGTATCGAGAAAGGGCTGTTTGGTGGAGCAAAAGCAGGTTGTGCAGGGCAGAGGACCAGGCAGAGCAAAGTAATGTAAGCAGAATGAGCAGGCAACCAAGCGCAGACAAGATATCAGAATATTTGCAATATTTCCCTAAGAAGTACTACCTTTACTTGTCCTGGTAGCAGGTATCTAATCAACCAGTCGAAGCAGTTGAAGCAGGCAAGTATGTATTTTGCCCTTCTTTCTTTAACTTCAATAACCAAGTTAGAAGAGGCTCCGGGGATCGTCGTCCAAGGCCCAAGCGAAAAGCGAAGAGAGATGATGGTAGATCAGCACACAACGAAAAGCAACTTGTCAAAACTCTTAATTATATTATTTTTGTATGTACTCTTTATCCCCGTTTTGTTTATGCTAAACATCTGTCTATATCTACGACCACTAGTATCACTAGGGTGGAGCAATAATTCCGGTCCAAATGCGATTCAAATAGAGAGATACAGCATTCAAGGAGAGGGATTATTCTTATTTTTCTTACTATCAATGTAAATGTAATGTATCCCTTTCCTTTCCGGGGGCAAAGACAGGTAGGTAAAGTGAGTGTGTGCAGCAGCAGTAGAGAGATGTATAGGAAAAGCGCGAATTGAACCACAACCCACAAGCACCAGCCAGCAACGACTGCCTCCAAGACTCTCAAAAGCAGGAAAGAAGCAAATTCAAGAAGCAATGCCAACGCCCGCCAAACAGGGATGACTGGTGAAGGGTGTGGGTGCCCTGTGCACTGGCCGGGGGCCAAGAGTGGCTAGCGCAAATGTGGACTGGCGCGGCAGCGGATGGAGGGCAGTTTCCGGTTTGCCCTCAGGAGCACACTGATGATAGGCAGGAAAACAAAAACTAGAAATTGAGAGAGAAATAAAAGAAGGGCCCTGTCCACCGAGGATTTCATGGTGATAATATTACCAAAGACGGTAAGAAAAAGGACATTATGGGAACCTTGTAAACTTGTCCAGCGAATGGGGCTGTGATGTAAGGGAGATGGGAGCCAAAAAAGCTCGTATTTAATTATACGTACCAAGCAACTTGTTTGTAGCTTTCTCCGAATCCACTTCGGCGACATAAAACAAATTTGTTTTTTATTAGATGTACTTTTTTAGGATCCAAAAGCAAATAAAAATCAGGAGGGTAAAAAAACACTGTCTATATCCATCATTCACACAAAGGAGGTCGAAAGAGGCTGATTGAGTAATGTTGGACAAGGGACAACTGAACGTCGCTGCTGTTTGCAATCACGCAGGGGTCTTTGCCTATTTTGTACCTACAAATGATGATGGCTTGAAGTCGATCTGTCAAGAAAGGATTGACAAACAGGAAGAGAGTATCTGGCAGCAGAAATTTTCGAAATAAAATCGTCGCTATCTCCAACGTTTTCGACCCACTTTCTCTCAACAGAGAACCTCAAATTCTCAAACTTCATCACCAACACTCCGATCGCACGCAGAAAAATTATTACATTTTACCAACAACGCCAGTCGAATGTATCTTCTGGCATTCCCTACCCCCCACACACGTCCCAGCACAAATTGAACCCTTTTGTGAGCAGGTTTTTCCAACTATTCACGAAAGGGTGAAGCGAGAACAACCGAATAGGATGGGGGGAGACGCGCGATGCCATCACAGATGGAACATGATGCTGTGATGGGTGTGGTCGGCGACGGAAGGAAGACCTCTTTTTTCTCATCTCCAGGTTTTTTTTTCCTCTGCTCTGGCCGTCCGACGGTCTAAATTTGGGGCCTAGCCAACCAAGCAACATCGAAATAAGAAGGGTGAAGGTGTACTAAGCCGACAGGGCTGCAAATGACGATGGACTATCTCAGAAGCAGGGGGTACCCCCGAGTGTGTGAGACCCTATGACGAAGCGGAGCGGGATGGGAGGATCAAAAATGCGGGCGCAAAGGGTGGAGCCGACTGCAAGCCCCAGTCTCGAATCTCTCAAATGCAAGCCCCCCGGCAGGCAGCCGTGCTTTGGATGCGCCAAGAAGTCCACTCATCACACATCCCACCACACCCTCTCAAATGCATGCACCTGTCTCTGTCCAACTCTACAGTCAGTTTCTACCGGTATGTAAAGATGTATATCATCGAAGACCACAAACGTCCACCCACTTGCACCCCTAAATGAAGCATTTCGCTCTTTTCTGGCTGATCAGCAAACTGAATAGAACTGACGGACCCTACCTTCCAGTCTCTTTAGGGATTGATATCATTCCTAGAACTGTACCATACGTCGTGTGAACGTATACATGAAATGAATCGTACAAAGACAAGAGACCCTGTAACCACACCCCTCCCCTACCCTCCACCCCCCTCCTTCTTTACCCTAATACTATGAACCCTACGCCGCCTATGTATGGCAAGGTGTTCGTGCAACCAACCAACCAAACCAACCAACCACAGGTGTTAACAATTCTTGGCATCTCTCATCCACCCCCCCCCATCCCCCCCCATACCCCCCCTTCCCTCAAGAGCATGGCGACAATTTGATCCCTTCGAGAATAGTTTTTGCGCAGAAGGTTGGGGAGACACAAGTTGTCAAGTTGAAGCAATTTCGCCACCGATCAAATCGTCATCCGCTACCCGTGACATCATCCCACAGGGATAGCCCCTGCTTCGGCACTTCTCCCGAGCTCTCCAGCCAAATCCGGTCATCTGAAAAAGGTCCGGAAGAAATCGTATTTCCTAATGGGGATTTCAATATTTGATTTTTTTTTTCTTAAAAAAAAAAAGATAATTAAACGATTCGGTGGAGGGTCCGAATTCGATAAATAATTTTATTCGCTATTTAATTATCATTATTTATCCACTTACATAACTTTTTCTTGGCTCCTTCCCCGATGTCGATCTCCTCGGTCAATTCGCGCTTTTTTTCCCTGCGCCGGCTCTGCTGCCTGTTCAAGAGCTTCGAGAATGCGACTTGAAACGAAGCCGAAACGTATTTGACGTCACAGCGCAGCGGGGAAGTTCAGCCATGCGTTTCCGAACGCCTTCTTACGCACCACCGTTCCGCTGGACGCGAACCTGGTCTTTGCTCTCCCTCAACTTGACATATGCGATCTGAAATTAGAGCACATAGCATGATACAGGGCAGATAGACACAAATATCCGGTTTACTCTACAGGTACCGCGCATAGGCACCGCAAAAGCGATGCCTATGTGTCTACAGCGGTGAGGCGGCGGCGAGAATAGTAGGAAAGACAAGGAGAAGGAAAGAGAGAGTCTATAGAAAGAGACAGAGAGATACGTACCCGGTGTCATTATCCAGGTTTATCTCCTATCTCCAACGTCTGTCCTGCTGCTGTCAAATTTTGAACGACGGGCGCTTGTTGTAAGTGGTATTTGGGTCCGAAAAACATAACATCCCTAACACATATCTCCGGCCAAAAAATTAGGTGGTGGCAGCGGGTTTGGGGACAGACGAGTTAGACGAAACCAAAACCCGCGAAAACTCCGGGACGTTGATTTTAGAGGTAGGCTCGTGCCCCCTCATGGAGCCGCGATTGGATCTTGGTCCCGGCTGGATTCTAGAAAGACGCTTCTAAGAACCCACCCACAGCAATAATCTCCGTCGGTGACACAAACTACACCCTTTTGTGGACATTTAAGGGTCCTGCCACTTCTTGTTATGGAAACAAGAGCGCATGAGAGTTTTTGTGGGGTAAGCCTCTTTACCGTTTTGATGAGCTTCCCGGTGGTTCAACGGTTGTGGTTTTAAGGTTTGTTTTTTTGTGTGCTGTGCTACTCGCAGGAACAGCCAATCTCTCCAGCCATCGTGAGTATTTATTATTAGACCCTCGATTTGCCTATGCGCCCCGACATTTAAAGGGCTTTGGTAACTGGAGCAGGCAGCATAGCTGTCATGGGTACCGCTGCTACAACCAGGATCAAATAGTACAGCCTTTACACGCAGGTACAGAAAACAATAACACAATCTGTTGTTTTAGCGACACGGAATATCACCATCATCACAGACAGGCGTATCGAACAGTTCAGTGCACGCTACCGCTTAGGCTCCAACTCCATTTTTCATCGTCTCGATGAGCAAGCCAGACAGACAGCTTACATGATGTTCTGCAGCGCAGACGCATAGGAAAAATGAATTACTAGGTGAGTTGAGTTGAGCTGAAAGCGCAGACTGTTTGATCCCAAGAAGATGGCTCGCTTGTTTCAATGCCCACCAACCCCCAACATCTTTAGGTAACCGAGTCACATCCGATCAGGTGCGTTCACCAATTGCACCAACCAGCACCAAACATACGACGCAGTCGAGAAGCAACTATCATCAAACTCCTCACCACCGGTCCCATAGTCTATGATCCCTACAATCCGTCACCCGGATTTCCCCTTTACCAGGACATCAATCTATGTTAACCGTACGTTGCTGCCGCTGCAGCTTATTTTGCGACCGAGAATTTCCCTTCGATGGCACGATGCTGTTTGTGGAACAGTGCTTGATCTTGGTGCCTGCCAAAATCTATCTATCGCAACCTCAAGCACACTTTTCGGGGTTCCCACAAGAGAATCCCGATATTATTACCGGTACTACGCACCCAAACGCTACTTATCGGCACATTACGCTGATACAGAAAGCAACAACGAAACGCCCCTTGTATAGTTCTACCTAATCCTACCAACAACCTGTCTGCGCTTGGTCACTCTTTTGGGATGTCCCTCTCTTTCACCCCAGATTGGTAGTGAATCCCGACGAGGGGGCTCCTTCAATGGCTTTTCGCCTATCGATTGAGGTTGGGGGAAATCCGCCGTGTCAAAAAAGCCACCGCCGCCGGCAAAAATTGGTTGCTTACCCTCCTTCAACTCCCTCACCGGAGAAAAAAAGTAACAGATCACATCGCGCCTTGGGAGTCCGTGCGCGCTAATATCCAAGCCTGGCGAGAGCAGCCTGTGCCCAAAAAAAACGACAAGACACTTTTTTTAATATAATAATCTATGTAAGTATTCCCCGCAATTTACTTATCGCGTCTTCCCTGGCCAGATCTGGACACACGTTCAATTCTTCCTCCTGATGGCAGCAGGGCGTCCTTGGAATTGCATCAAGCCTTTTTGGCTGCACTTACCGCATCGATCTGGGCCAGGAATCGCGAGCGCGGTGGGCCTTGGCGAGGTGTTTTTCCAGGCCAGGATCGCGTGCAGTTGCTCATATCTGATCGATTCAGTACCTTGCTAGCTTGTACCGCATACAGCAGTGGTAGAAACATCAAACCTCGAAATTTCATTGAACCTTCACTTCACTTTACCTTACTTTACCTAGACAGACACAACACACATGCAATAACTCGCACCCCGTACTCTACTCTAACAAGGAATGTTTTTCTGATAGGTAGCTAGAGAGGACCTAGAGCCCTTTGGCCTTGCGCAAAGGGCTCTAGAGTAGGGTAATATCCGCCCGAATGGACTCCTCTCCCCTCCACCTCTGGAGGAGCTCGAGCCTCACAACGCTGGCAGACAGAATGATTAACATCCGCACGTTGTGCCCACGTTGCTGGCTTGTCATCGTCTGAGCACTACCCAGTATCTCCCTCCTAGGAAAAGTTGGAGCAAAAAAATTATTAGAGGAGGGTACCAAAGTTGCGGTGATGCCAAGATATATGGCTACCGGGTGTCACTTTTTTTTTCTCTCCTCTCTGCTTCCTCGGAATGTTCCATGTTTTCTTTACGTTTGGGTTTGGGAGATCAGGATAGAGTACAGGGCTGGGCATATGCACATTAATGAATTTCTAGAACCAATGGCCGTTGGTTGTTGGTTTTGAAACGTTGGGGTTGGGGGACGGAATTCTAATATACCGTTAGAGTACCCATGATGATGTATGCACCTTCTATGTAGCTACATGTACTACCTTAGCAAGTCTGGGCAGCTACACACAATGGAGTTTTCCATCCGTTTGGTAGCTCTTGAAACATTAGTTCGTTGGAAACTGCCTAATGCCCGTCATCCACCACTTCCCGCCGTAAGATCTAGTCTATCATCTTAATACCTACTCTACCAAATCGCTCCCCAACCCCCCACAAAGGTTCTCACGGGAGTGAGGTGAGAGAGGGTGTGTGATGGGGTAATTTAGGTTAAGCTACATATGTAAATGTTTTCAACGGTGACCATGGCCATCGGGGAGGACAATTTCATTTCCATCCATCCATCCATCTAGACACAGTTCCACACACCACCATACCACCACCAAACACCACACACACTTCATTAGATGGATGGAATATACCGTCCCTCCCTCCCTGCCATGCCCTTCATGTCCGATATACCATCGGTCAGTCGTGCATGGCATCGAGATTCAATAATTTCACTTTTATTTTATTTTTATTTTTATTTTATTTTTTATTGCCTCCCCTTCCCTTCCCACCCTTCTCCCCATCCTTTATTACCATCCGCCCTTCATTATTGCAGAGAAATGAAACAGGAAAAGTGGAGGGCGATCATTTCCCCTTTTCCTTTTTTTTTTTTTCTTCCGTTCTGTGCGGTCTGGCTGTCTGGCCACTTCTACATTAGAGACTTTGCGCAAATGGAGCTGGCTCTATATTCTCGATATCTGATTGGCAGCTGGTGAGATCGGCACCAATGATGTTACCGGAAAATGAAGCTCCATTTAATTCCGCAAAGTCTCTATTTACTCTTCGCGGCGGGTGTGTGTGTGTGTGTGTGTGTGTGTGTGTGTGTGTGTGTGTGTGTAGTGCGGCGGAGAATAGATTGGAGTAGGTAGCTGTGGAACAAAATAGCTATGTGCAGTGATAGCATCGATATCGAAAACAGGAGTTAAAGTTTTTCCGCCTACCTATCCTTTCTCTACCTCCCTTCAAATCTCTCTGATGTGTGCGTGTGGGAGGGTGTATCGATCAATCAATATCATCATAGGGTCCCTCCCACCCACTCAATAGAGTAGAGATATCTCCCATCATCTTGCCCAGTAGAGACTTTGCGCAAATGGAGCCAGCTCTATATTTTGATTATCTGATTGGTTAATGGTGTGATCGGCACCAATCAGGTTGCCAGAAAATGGAGCTGGCTCCATTTGCGCAAAGTCTCTAGTATCATCATTCCACCACTACCACCCCGCGAATCAAACACTCCCGATGTCCTGGTTTCCTCCATGAAGCCACAAACGGGCGATCATTCGCTTCGTCCACTCTCCTAACCTCTCCTCCGCACTCCCTAGAGTACCATAAGAACCTGAAAATGCGAGTGACAGAGACAGGGACAATTTGTATGGACAATTGTCTTGGCCCCATACATATTATCCTTGTCATTGGCACCTGCATTTTCAGGTTCTTATGGTGGATAGCGAGTATGTAGCCCTACGTTTTTGCCTCTCTGTCTCTGATGTCAGGCACGCTCCATCACTCGGTTTACTAGTCCCAGGTGCGCCCCAACCCAACCCAGCTAGGCAGGGGGCAAGGGAGGGAGCGCCTTCTACCGGTAGCCGGTAGCCATTATAATTATTTAGTGGTTGGCTGGCTGGCTGGCATAGTAGATCTGGAAGGGGAAGGGGATTACCAGGTGCTATGCTATGCTATGCTACTATTATTATTATTATTACCCACCCCCCACCCCCCCGGTCCCTCTCTCTCTCGTGGTGAAGGAGGGAAGTAGGAAATACGCAAAGGAATGAGCTGGGGAGCAAGGGAACGGAAGGAGGAAAGGACCAGGGCGGTGGTGGCTCCGTTGTTTCGTATTGAGGGCTCGATGTAACCTAACTTAGAGTAGGTCTCTAGTGTGTATCTAGATGGAGATGGCTGGGAGCTCTATCTGTGTACCACCGAGACGAGGAGAGACATGATAGGAAGACAAGAGAAGCGGCCATGCATACGCCCGCCGCCAGGCACTCTGGCACTCTACTCGACCCTATTCGACCCTACTCGACCCTACCTAGCCCAGAGACTCCACTCCAGCTCAGGGGAGTGTGAAGGAAAGGGAAAAGGGAAAGGGGAGGAGGGTAGCTGCACCTCCAATTTCCCACTGCTCGCTCGCTCGTTCGCTGTGTATACCCGCGCAGCGTAAGGAACCGTTAAGTTCGTGACCTACCGTACCGGGTAGAGACTATAGATGGGCATTGGCATGGGTTTGGGCATGATGCCACTCACCCACTCGTTCGTTCACGCTCACTCAGACTACACATGACATGATATGACCCCGAGGCCCCCCCCCTCCCTCCCTCCCCCCCTTATACCCGTCTGTCTGACTGTCTGCCTCGTTAAAGCCGTTCTCCCAGTGACTAATCGTCTCCCCCTTCCACCGCCCACACACACACACACACCACACACACACACACACACACCCATCTCCCTTCAGAAGCCAATCCGCCGCCGCCGCCGCCATCATCCATCATCGAAGGGGTAAAACTAGCACTAAGTATAGCAACACAACGGCCGCCGGTTACATGTACGACTACGTAGACCTGGCTTACTCTATTCTTTATTCCCACGGCCCCGGTAGCTAGAGTAGAGCCATATTGATATAGAGTACCAGTAAGGTAAGCCTACATATAGATATCTGCGTCATTGATACTTTATATTTTATTTTTTATAACTCCTTCTCTTTTTTACTCTGGATCCACCATACGCGTTTCTTGGCAAAGTGATGTGAATGCATATGTGGAATGTATATCTGCCAGCTTGGCGAGATGTGCTGATGCGGGTTGATGCGGGTTGGGCGGGGATAAGCTTTTTGTTTTGGGGTGATCGGCGGTGATTGGGTGTGTCATGGCCGATCACTCGGCCCGGGGTTGGGATTGGATGGCGGACGGGGCAAGGGTGTGTGTGTGTGTGTGTGTGTGTGTGTGTATCACATACATGTAGTGTGTGTGTGTGGATGGCGGAAAGGGTAAGGGCATCGTGAGATTGCGTGCGTGCTGGGCTAGGGTTAGAGGTTGTGCTGGGATGGCATGTCGAGTGATCGCTCGTGCAGCTGCATGTATGTTTGATTCATGTATATAGCTAAGTAGCTGTGATCAACATGTGTGATGTATGCCCAACGCCAGGTTTGCGCAGAGATACTCGGTGCAGCAATAAGAACCAGGACCTGCAAGTGAAGAGACAAGGGTTTTTTTGGTATGGGGTGCCATATAGATAACCTCATTGCTGGTTCTAACCCTTATACCAGGGTACTTGGCCATGGCTTGCGGCCTGGGATGGGATACCAGGAATTGTTTAGAGATCTGCTATTTACATAATTATAAGAACATAAGGGGTCCCACACCGGGTGTGAGTATGTAACCCAGAAATGGGCGCCAATCCCCAACGATTCGGTCGTTCACATACGTGCCCACGATGTCTTTGCAATTGCGTTATAATGTACCATTGCTTCATGGTTTAACATCCTCTATTCAACTGCCCGCCGTCAGTATTGGCCCCCAAACCCGCCATACCCAACGAAAAAAGCACTACACAAGAATCTTGCACGTCGCCACCTCAAGAAATCCTGCCTCAGAATCCTCCAGTTTCCTTATTCCCCACAGAACCGCAGATCATCGTCATACCACCTCAGCAGGCCCGCCCACCAGCTCTTATACCTGCCCGACGCTGGCGCCCTCGTCACCGCCTCGCCTGATAATCTCATCACCTCCTGCACCACCTCCGGCGCTGGCTCAGTGGGTGGGCCCACCAGCAGGGCAATTGCCTGCGTCACGAAAGCGACGTGCTCAGCATCGTGTGCGCCCCAGTCCCAGCCCATCGGCATCTCGCTGACGTTTCTGAAATCGTACGACCGGATCTTTTGCCAGTTTGTGTTTCCAGTGCCAGCCAGGTACTGCCATAGTGGGCCCATGGGTCCAAGGGCGGGCGAGCGCATACACACATAGTTGAATACGTTCATGCGGTGCAGCCCTGGTATGCGGTTCTCACAGTAGGCGTCGTACTTGGCTAGTACCTCCGCGCGGGATCCCGGGTCTGCCAAGTAGTGCTATGTGAGCTCTACGGCGAATACGCTGGTTCCTGTGTTCGCATTGATTCCTGGCGAGAAAAGTGGGTTCGTGAATCCGACGGCATCGCCGATGGCCACCCAATCTTTCCCGGAAGCCTTTGGGGATTGGTAGGTAAGCTGCTTGCGGATGAATCATGTTGTGCTGGGTCCATAGAGATCCTGGATGAGGAAGTGCTGGTTCATAAGGCCTTGCATTTTTGGGTAGCGGGAGACGATCCAGTTGAAGCGCTTTTCGGCCTCGTGGGTGCCATAGACAGACATGTCGCTACGGTATACGACGTCGTTGTGCAGCGCGAAACCGATGCTAACGATCCAGCGGAATTTGAGGTTGAATTTCTGTGAAAGTTCGTGACAAGAGGGGAATTGGTCATCGGGGGTGTTGAGGGCGTTGAGATCAAGGAGGTGATTGATCATTGACATCAGTTTTGGGATTGAGCTGCCTTCCCATGAGGGTAGTCGGATAACCTAGGTCCATCTATTATGAGAAATCTATCAGAGCTATCTGATCAAGTCCTCATGCGTATTGAAGATAATACCCACCCTTCTGCGAGACATATATGGTTGGTATTCACGATTCGTAATTACTCAATGGGATACCAATACTTCTGGCGAGTACGCCCATGGGCTTAATGCAAAGTGGTGGTAGAAAATCGCTTGCTGATTGGCTCAAGTCATGGGAATATGCATACACCACCAGTTTTCCTCGACTTTCCTCCTACCACTTTGCTTTAAGCCCATGGGCGTACTAGTTGGCCCCGAATCTCAGATTCCTTTTTTGTCTCAACATCTCTAACCCTAACCGTACTCTCATTCTCCTCGAACCTCGTTGCATCAATACCAACCGCATGCCCATGCAATACCTCCACCCAAACCGTTGCGTAAACAGCGTAAGTAGCAGCTCACTAATCTTGCGCGCAGAACGACGTATATTTTTCTGGATCATCGCTCTGGGAAAGGTAGTAAAAAGCCAAACAATCCTTTGGGCCGAAAAGGCGCCATGGCAACGGTGAATCAATACCGACTGTTTTTTTTTTTTTTTTTTAGCCACAGGCCAAAAACTGTTAATATGCTCTCGCCGATTTTATAACTGGGGCTGTTTGACTTTTCTAGTACCGTAATCATAATTGATCCGCCATTAGGCTGGCTTAGATCGATCTTCTTGGCATGGATGATGTAGATCAGGGAGTAGATGCCGGAGCCCTACGACGACCACATTTAAGTAGAGACATTGCGCAAAAGACTCCAGCTCCAAATTCCGGTAACCTGATTGGCGCTGACCCTCCCGTCAACCAATCATACAAGTGGAATTTAGAGCCAGCTCTATCTCTATCTGCGTAAAGGGCCTAGTCTGTAGGAGCTGTCGAACCCATGTTTTGGGAGTTGAGGAGGAGGGTGCTGCAAAGAGCTCATAGCATTGTGGAATTAATTAAATTTTTACTTGACAAATAATAAAACTCAGGGGATTCGGCCTTTTTTTTATATTGAACCCAGAGGTTGGGATGCCGAGATCCACTGCCCCGGGAGGACAATCTTCAGCAATAGTGCAGCTACCAAGGGTTGAGGCTAGCGTTTGATATTTGAAATCTTGGTTTGTGTAACGCTGATTCCCGTGTATCTGACTTAGAGTATGTCTCTAAATTAAATCAAAGACCTTGCATTACAGCCAATAGATAAGACAATCATTTCGGGATTTTCCAGGGAGAGCTGTCTGTACATTCCGATCCCGTCAATCTGAAAACCCCTTTCCCCCGCAGTCTTCAGAAACTTCAGGCATAAGGAGGGGGGATCCTTCCGGCCTTTCCGGTATGAGTTTTGGCTGATGTGCGTACAGCTATACTTGGCCATGGGGCAGGCAATAAGAACCCGAAAAATGCAAGCTGCAAGCAGGGGCTCCATTTGGTGTAGCTTTTCGCCAGGCGCGAATCAGAGGTCGTTGCTATTAAAAGTCATTATCCTTACCTACCCCGAGTATCTACACGTATACTAATCATTGACCCGCGATTTACACACCCTTCAACTGACTGGCTAGATCTTGGGGAACCACGGCACGGACTGTGAGAAACTCGTGTAATAGTTTCTCATAGCGTAGCGACTCATTCCTTGCGGATATATATAGTTGAACTACCTTCCCATAAAGCCAGGTAGGCGCGATTGAGATATTAACCCAACTGCTGTAACCAACTACAGTCAGCCTAGTCACAGAATTAACCGATATTCTAACTGGGCTATGAGTGTCTATGACTGCTCCTTTACTTATAACCACATGTGTAATGCACATACGCGTATCATGTCTCATTGGGCCTGAGCAAACATAAGTAGTTAGAAGAGATCATAAACTGATACGGGTACCCCAGCAGCAGCAGCATCAGAATTCTGTACTCCCCGAGCGCGTTTTCAACCATTTTATGAAAAGTACTCGTCGTGAATTGAAACGATAGTGATAGGTGCTGCATGTCTGTGGTAGTCAACACCCGGCTCCATATCCGTAGCTTATGGCACTCTGGAGCGTGTAACATTCACTAAATGGGAGAAAATGATATAAGTGCTAGTTGCAACAACTACGCATATGAGGGTAGAAGTTTATACCGGGTGAAGAATCAGATGGTTCCTCACTGGAGGGGAAGCAAGACTAGGGTATATTACAGGCACTCTGCAAAAGTGTTCGTGATTTGGTTTTAATGTCAGTGCGCAGTGCGGCGCACCCGTGAAGTTGATATTACTAAAGTTGAGATTCAAAACTACGAAAGATGTATGTTATAGTTCGTGACTATATAATAAAGTGGATCATTAATCTCTTCCTTCATTGATTTCGGGCACCATTGATCACTCGGAAAGCCTTCTAATTCGGGGGTTTTGATGGTCCGCCATTTGGTTCAAGACCCTGCATGCAATTAATGAATTTTTTAAAAAAAGGGTTGGCTCAAGACGGGATATATCCATGTAATTAATAAGTTAAACAAAAAAAAAGAAAAAGACGGGGTATATTAGTCACAAGGTATCACTCGACCACTCGGATGTTTCAGGCACCGGCGAGGTCGAAAAGTAAGATTGTGTTAAAACTCGGAGGTTTAATTGTAGCAAGTGAACTTTATGGCCATGAATCGATTCATAGGATACTTTATCGTATAATCAGGACATCGTGTCGTATAATCAATACATGACGTGTCCGTCCGCAGATCTGACCTCGCTGTCGACGCTTCAATACATACATGTAGCCATATCAATAACAGAGCCTAACGTGACATCCGGGACCAAAATCCACCTGAGATACACAAACAGCTACATTAAAGTACACCCCCAATGCTATTTTACCGTGGGGATGGTTACGTTACGTCCGTGATGATTGGGGACAGCTATATATTCGGACCTGAATAGCGGGAGGAGGCGGGTGAACACTGATTTTTCCATGTTCACCATCCACTTTTCAGTAAATCGTAAAGCATGTAGCTACTCGGGGCTAACTTTCACTGGAACGGGGATTTATAGATGCATAGAGCTGTCATAAGGTATTACCCGGTAGGAATTCTTCCAAGGCATTCACCCGATTTGTCTAGAAGGACGTCGAAGCCGTTTGCTTATCTACCTGCATCGAAGACTTCTGCATGCTAGAGCCCGCAGTACGATTTGAAACATTAAGATGAAATTCATCAGGAAAAACCCGAGCACATATAAATTAAAGAGGACCAGCCCAAAAAACACTCGTACGCCCAGAATCGCTGGAAAAAAAAAACCCCTTGCTGGCCAGCTGCTTTACACGCTACCTAGACGACGTTTACAACTCGTTACCGTTACCGAGGGCCACTAGCCTAAAGCGCGCTTGTTATTATTATTATTTTTTCTCCTTCCGCGCTGACTAAGCGCGCGTCCCGCTGCTGGTCTTTTTTCGGCCGCTACGTATCCAACCTTCCGCGCCCATCTTTACGCTGCCAATACAACAGCACCTCATCATACCATCACGAACAACAAACCCCCCACCCCCTCCCCCCCCAACATCCCAATCTCCCACAATAATGGCCAGCGGTGTTGATGCGAAACTGCTCAAGAGCACAAAGTTCCCGCCCGAGTACTCCAAGAAGGTCGACAGGGAGAAGGTCAACCTGGAGGTTATGAAGCAGTTTGTTTTCCCTTCCAGCCTTGCTCAAATATTCTCTGCTGTGAGCTGACTTTGGCTGGTTTGTACAAAGATGGATCTCAGGGCAGGTCATTGGGATATTGGGGAACGAGGACGATGTTGTCATCGACTTCATCTTTGGCATGCTGGAGGAGGAGCGATTTGTGAGTTTTTCCTTTGCACCCCCCCCCCCCCCCCCGCTATATGCAGCTCCTCCAAAGTGGGATTTTGCTGATAGGTTCTAGCCTGATCCGAAAAAAATACAAATCAATCTCACGGGGTTTCTAGAGAAGGATACAGCTGCGTTTTGCAAACAGATGTGGAACTTGCTCCTGAGCGCCCAAGCAAACCCGCAGGGAGTTCCGACGGAGCTGCTGGAGCAGAAAAAAGAGGAATTGCGTCAGCAACGGGTAACTCATTCCTATTCGCTATGTACAGGCTGATCACACAATACTTATACGATCCCATAGGCGGAAGCTGCCAAGATCACTGAAGCACAGCAACGCAAGCGGGAAGAAGAGGAACAGAAGGACCGGAGCTTAAACGAGATACGGGATCGCGAGCGCGGCGAGCGCCGCCGCGGTGGGCCACCACCCGAGAGGGGCGGTAGAGACATCTACCAACCGCGCCCGCGTCACTCGACATCACCAGTGAACCGGCGCCGCCGTTCCCCTGAGATCCTTGCATCGAGGCCGCCACCACGACGCGAGGCATCACCGCCACCTAGAGGAGGAGCGCGCAGAGAGAGGTTTAGGGAGCGCAGAGAGACAGACACGTACATTCCGTCACGTAGAGGATATGAACGACGTGATTTTGACAACCGTGAAGGCAGGAACACCAGATTTGGACGTTCCCGGTCAAGGTCACGCTCGCCGCCGCCACGTAGGAGAGATGACTATCGCAGGAGCAACGCCAACAGGCGCTCGCCAGAGTACTCCAGATCGCCGGAGCCGCGCCGCACCAACAATAGGAGAGACCGCTCGAGGTCCAGGTCATCGGACCATGGCCGGAAACGACGGGCGCTATCACCGGAACGCAAGGGCCGGGATAGACACAGATCGACCACGCCATCGTCTGCCCGCTCTTCATCTTCCCATTCCCGGACTTCTAGATCATCATATGACTCGTCCTCGAGATCTCCATCTCGATCTCCGCCGGCTCGTAAGAGAGACCCTAACAGTCGGCGGAGAGAGCGTTCAGTATCTGTAGAGCGTGGAGTGGATCGGAAAAGACGGTCACCTTCTTACACGAAGTCGCATGCTGATGAGAGGAAAGGAAGACGTGATGAACGAAGCCGAAGTCCCCGCGGCGACCAACGCCACCACCACAATGATCGCCGTCGCCACTCGCCGGAGGACAGGGTGAGGGATACTACTCCTACGAAGAGGAGACGGTCGGTCTCGGCCGAAGCCGGTGGGTCTCTAAAGCCAAGGGAGCGGGAGGTAGCTGAGAGCTCCAAGAAGGATGGTGGCAGAAAGGAAGATCCAGAGGTTTGTTGATTTCACCAGTTCATATTTTGCTTTGCCTTTGCTTTTGATTTTTATCTATTGTATTTTTAAAAGAAAAAAGAGAGACTCCGGGCGCGATTTAACAGTTGGACGGTTAGTTGACACTTCAGCAACGAGAATACCAGCTCCGAGAGAAACTTTTGCGAGAAAGGATCAAGCGGTCACGGAAGAACAGTGCGGTCAGCACTAACAGCAATGACGAGAGCGTGAAGAATGAACCAAGAGATTAGGGCAAGCGTAAGGTTTAGATTTAATGGCTAGGATCTCTCTCTTTTCCTCCTTTACGGACGAACTCCCCCCAACATTTTCTTTCTCTCCCCTTTTCAAAGTTTACAATTTCGATTTTTATTTTGCTCTTGCCTTAGCTTTCCGTTTTTCTTTATTCTGTTTTACCATTTCCAATGCTTAGGACTCTTAAAAATGGAGGGGAGAGGAGTTGCAAAACGAGTTTATATACTGGTATTAGTTAGCACCACTGGTAGCAATACCAGTACTTAGTAGTAGTTGTACTCTATAAAAGAAAGGCATCAGTCCTTGTGCATCATCATCATTGTTATATTACCATTTACCATCCCCAAATCCCATCATTGACCCCAAACCAAAGCCCACCCACCCACTACACCGCCTGATAATACGATCCCGCCCCACTCGTCAAGTCCACCTCACTCAACGAGTAGCTCGTCAGCGTGAGCGATGGCCTCCTCCTCCTCCCCTTCAGATCATCCATCACCCCATGCGCAATCAACTCGATCCCCGGGCCCTCCGAGCCCGCCGGCAGAATGATGTCGGAGACCGTCTTTGTCGGCAGGATCGTCTGCTCGTACGCGGGCTTGCAGTAGCGCACATACTGGTCCAGGATGACGTCGAGCGGGAGCTTGCTGGTCTCTTGGTCGCGCACGACTGTTTTCCTCCCCGCCCTCACTCGCTCATAAGCACCCAATCCACACACACACACACACACACACACACACAAACAAACAAACAAAAAAGCACAAGGGTAGGTATATATATACCTTTCCGCGCCAACCTCACATCCGCATCACAGTCCACAAAGATCTTTACGCCCGCCAGCTCCACCAGCCGCCGATGCGTGAGCAGATAGCACCCCTCCGCGATCACCACGTCCGGCGCCTCCACCACCGTCCTATCCTCCGCGCTCCGGCGATACTGACTATCCACCATCGGCACCTTCACACTCCCCCCGCCGGCAAGTAGCGCCGAGACAGTGTCGGCCATGAGGTCCAGATCGTACACCCCTACCCCGCCCCCCACCCCCCCAGGTCAGCCCAGCCCAACATCAGCCTTCGAGAAGGGGCAGGGAGTGGGGGGGGGACAAGAGCACCCACCAAGTTTCTGCAGGTCCAACTTCCCTGCGGCCGCAGCGGCCCGCTGGGCCTCCGTGAGCGGGCGGAGAAAGTCGTGCTGGTGCAGGGTCGTGATGGAGAGGGTGTTGTTGCTGGCGGCGCGGAGGGCGCTTTCGAGGCCCGTGAGGACGGTCTTTTTTCCGGCGGAGGAGCCGCCGGAGATGGAGATGAGGATGGAGGGGTGGTGGGGCATTGGTGAGAGTTGGAAGGGCGCAATTGGGGGATTTGGTATTGGGTATTGGGGAGGTATTGGGGTATTGGGGTATCGGGGCGCACGTGAGGAGAGCTTGGGGGAGGATGTGCCAATGTCACACTGTCAATGTCAGTGCCAAGGAGTGTGGGGTTGGGTTTTTCCGCTGCAGGCTTCTTCCCTTCCCTGCTCTAGCCGCACCCAGCCTGGCGAACAGAAAGCTTGGTAGAGTAGAGCAAGGTGTGTTCTTGATCATTGGCAGTGGCAGTGGCAGCTCTAATCGGATTAGTAACGTGCCTGCTCTAGATAGCTACATCATAATCTCTGTAGATCGTGGTGGGAGAAGAAGAAAAAAAACCCTGTATGAATAATGCAAGGGTTATGAAACTGTCCTGCACTGTACAGTGGGTGGATTGCACCCGGTACATATGATCTCGTGTCAGCGTCCATGGAGAATCCCGCGGATCTCACACTCGCAGGCTTGTAGAGTACCCTACTGGGTAGGGGAGAAAAAAAAAAAAAAAGACAAGTACGGGCAAGACAAAAGGAATTTGGAAACAAATTTTTTCTCTCTTTCTCTTCACCTCTACAAATCTTACCCTCTCTCTCCATCTGCACGCAGGCGCGTCCGTATCACATCTATTTATTCTTCTGCACTTTGTCCTTCCCAAAGGTGCAACATTGCAACAACGTGGTAAGTACGCGGCGTCAATCAATCACTAAATATCGTATCGCAATCTTCCGAGCTACTCCCCATTTCACAACGTTCTCGAACACAACCGCTATTGCATGCTATACAAAAAACCCGCAAAGCTACAATCCTATATAGTATGCAATAGCGGTTGTGTTCGAAAGCGTTGTGAAATGGGGAGTACTCGCGACCAGCAACAAGAACCCGAAAATGCACGTCCTAATCTGCAATTTCCATTGGAGTAGGAGTCAAAAATACACCAAAGACTTGCAGCTGCATATTCGGGTTCTTGTTGCTGGTCGCGAGTACATTCTCCAACAGGCGAGTGATGTCTCATGCTCCCAACCCAACCTACCACCGACAAGCTTAAAATAGGCACACGTGGCTGTACAGTCAACCTGCCATTCCAGCAAGGGACGCATCTTCACTTGGTGCAGAATACGAGACAAACCACCCCACCCCCCAAAGCTAGGTAGGTACATACTCTGTATATGTAGGTCACAGATAGGGTATCTCTGTGACCTTACGATCTGCCCTTTGGGGTGCAAAAGATACATACTCTGTCTATCTACATGTGGTTACGTGCAGTGCGGAAGATACGGGCCTGACGTGAACAGAAAAAGAAAGAAAAATTACTTTTTCAGACGAACACCCAAACGGATGGGACGGGCTCGGTGAGACAAGACGATACAAAACCGGATCGGAGAATTTGTTAAAAGAAGAAACTGGGCCGCTAAAGTACATACATGTACTCGAACAGGCCGCCGGAGCTTTAGTTTCGATCTCGCACTAACTAACTAGATGTAACTAACTCCTCGAACGAACGGAATAATGGAACAGGACCAAAAAATATTTTTCTGGCCACGGAGGCACCCGACAAGCGAATGAGTACGTACAGGTAACCACAGATGGGCAGACTAAGATGGAGGAGGAGGATTCCTATGGCGCGGGCCGACAATCCACCAATGAAGGAAGGAAAAAGAAAGAAAATAACGTTGTAAACGATTGCAGTGCTAGATTGCGTGCGGGTATCTTGCTTTCGCTGAGAGAAATAAATAATAGGGACAAAAAAGAGACTAAAACTAAAAACTAGTTGTTTGGGTTTGTAACTAAGTAGTTGAGAGAGAAAAAAGAACAAAGAGTCGTGATGGGGGGCACATAAGAGATTTGATATATGGTAATAGCGAAGGTAGTATGGGGCGATGATAGTAAAATAGGTAGGTATTAAAACTTTTCAATCGGTCTGAAGATGAAAAAGAGAGTGCTATTCCAAAGGGACCACTTTCCACTTGTGACAAGTTGTGAAGGGAAGTGACAAAAGAGATTGAACAAGAAGACGCGTTCAAGAACAGTCCTGAATTTCAAAAGAGATAAAAAGATATAGTTAATTGACTCCAAAAAGGAAAGAAATAGAAAAAGAGATATATTTTGGACGGTCAATGATGTTCTAGAATTGGATTGATCCACTCACCCAGCCATTTAAGCCCTGCTGGGCTCCATATTACCAGTCAGCTCAGCAACGCGAGCCTTAATTCTGGCAACTCTGGACTCGATGGTCTCCTCTCCACTGGTCTCATCATCGTCCTGGCTCCCTCTGGCGTCAGAGAACTCCTCGGTCTGGACTGGGGCTTTCGCCCGCTCAGCGGCGTTCTTCCTAATCTGAGCCCATCTGTCCTGCACAAGGACGGGCTCAACAGAAGAGACTGAACTATGCTCTTCGGAAACCTTTTCGACCATATAAACAGGCTCATGCACGGCTTCGTGTACAGGCTCGTGTACAGGCTCGTGTACAGGCTCATGAACAGGCTCGTGAACTACCGGCATATGCTCCTCGACGGGCGAGTGGTGCACAGAGCTGTCGGTAGAGTCACTTTGAATAAATGCAGGCTGGTCTGTAAGTGGGCCTTGATCAAAGGATGAGAATACATGTGTCGCTGAACGCACTTCCTCAGAACCCGGGTTTGATGATTCTCTGTCGTGAAGCTTGGGGCGAGAATCATTGTTTGGGATCATAGTGGACGTAGAAACGGCAGCCTGGAACTTGATCGGGCCGTTCCTCTTAGATAAAGATGGCGTCCTGCTAGGAAGTGTGTTTTTAACAGCGAGACTGGCGGTGCTTGTAGTCTCGGGGAGCAGCGTGGTAGTAGTTTCATTCTTCTTACTGCTGAAGAAAGATTTGAATCGGTTGACTTTCTTGATCTTTTCCGGGGTAGAGCTGGTAGATGTTCTTGACTTTGGCGAGGGAAGGGGAGGACTCTGTAGTGCTGGAGACGAATATCCGTTTGTAGTGGGCGACGGAAGACTCAAAGCAGGGTGGTTCAAAGGGCCGAGGTTTGGAGATGGAAGAGCTATGACCCTGCTGATAGGCGCAGGCTTGTTTGGAGACCTGTTGGCGGGCTCTGTTTTGCTAATGGGCTCTGGCCTGTCCTTGGGCGGCGGTAACATACTCACAGGCCTTTGCCGACGTGGTGGTTCTTCCTCCCTCTCATCGTCGTCATCTTCATCTGTAGGTAGAGCTGGGAGTGATCTTTCTGTCACAGGGCGCGAAGCTGTATTGGTATCAGGTAGAGGGAGACCGTTAAGGTATGCATCTCTAATAGCATCGCGATCATACTTGCTTGCCCATTTCATCGCTGGCGTAGCCTCGGACATAATTACGGGCTGTAAAGTAAAGACACTGTTTGTCTTCTGGCCTGCGGACCTTTGGCCGCCAGGAGTCGACCTTAGGTGACTCTTCTCAGCCTGGGTCTGTTGCTGTTTGAGAGATTGAGCTGCCTGTTGGATTTTGGCTGCCTGGTCTGGCGCAATTCTTGTCCTTTGCATAGGAGGAGGGTTTGAGGGGTCAAATTTCATTGGAAGCTCGATAGGCATACTAGTATTGCCTACTGATTTTCTTCTACTCAACATACTTCTCATGGATTTCTTTTTATCTTTTGGTAGCAGCGCATCGTCGGGCTTTACTGCAGCACCTCTTATCTTTTCCTAAGAAACAGTCAGTTTGTGCTTCAAGTACGAGATGGATATAAAAAGCCTACTTCAACAATCAACCATCTTCCATCTTCGATGGCAGTTTCAATCAAGGCACACCTTCCAAACACAGCTTTACGCTGTGTAGGTTCCTCGCCTGCCAAACTTGACATCCAGACCCACCAAAATGCATCATCCATATTCATGGGAGCTACTGTTGACAATTCACCTGGATCCATCGATCCATCGATTCTTCTGTGAGATGCCGAAGTCTTAACCCGAGAATCGGTGTCAATGGGAGGCAAAACCTTGTCAGGGGGCAATAATAGAGGTCTAGGACTGTTGTTTCCCTGATCACGTTCCCCAAACCCACTTTGCATGAAATCTGCCCATGACGGGGTTTGTGGGCGTGCAAGGTCTATCAGATCCATATCACCACGCGGTGTAGCAGGCTGTGTTGAAGCTCTTCTTCTACGGTATGTATCTGACCCGCGCATTGATAATCCATCAACATCACCTTCAGAATCGCTCCCCTGTTCTTCCAATAGCCCAGAGAATCCCATATCTTGGAATCTTGACCAGGACTGCTCCTGAAGACCAGTTGAGGTTTTGAAAGGCCCGGCAGATGATTGATTTGTAGAAGAAATACATTTCATGACACGTTTGCATTCATCAGTAAGACCCTGTACGGGATCATCATGTTGCATGAATATCTGTAGAGCCTTTTCCCTTGGGTCATATTGAAAGTTTTTGGCACGTCGTAGGAGTGCAAATGGAGTAGGTGAGACGTTGTCAACTGTTACGACAACCCGCACTGATGGTGACTGGAGTTGGGATGGCGCAGTAGGCGGGTAATCCACGGAAGCAAGGAGGGCCTTCAACGAAATTGGTAAAACAGAGACACCCTTTGTGCCCTCAGCAGGCGAAAGCGAGCGAAGATATGCGAAAAACATATGTGCCGTGGCATCTGCACCCCTAGTAAGAGCAATAACTGTGAGACAGCGCTACTAAGTTGGCATAACGGACTCGCTTACCTTGACCACGATGCATATCCGCCCTCAAAACCCCAACCGCCGTCGCTGTGCTCAAAAGCCCACCACCCGGCGAGCCTTGACAACTTCAGACCACCCAGCCCGTTATGTTTTCCATGAGCGGCAATGGCAGAGATTAGGTCGAAAAAGTCGAAAATGATCTTTGATCTGGCCTCTGACTCTGCACTGATAGGGATAAAAGTCGCAAACGAATCACGGGCCATGTCAGACTCTGCAGGGTAGCAGTCAGCATGACTTCCATCCGGTTTGGAAGTTTTCTAGAACAAACATACCGATTTCCCCTTGACGGAAAAGCTCGTAGACATCCCACGTTACCACACCGCCGGGAAGCCGACTCCAGCACCATTTCAGCGTGCTGCATAATACCTGCAAAGCGTGTCAGGCACGAAGCTTACAAGGTATGGGGGGCTAACTCATTTCCATACCACAGGCTCGGTCAATCTGAGCTCTTGCTGCAGATGCTCTCCACGCAACGGCCCGGTCGCCGGGTCAAAGAAGTTGCGGATGAAGGTTCGCGCGGCGCTAGGATCTGAATTTGGTCTAAATGGTAATAGTAGGAAAGGTGTGGACAGCCCTAATTATAAATGAAAAAATAAATCCGAACAAATCAGCAACTCTCAAGATATCCTTTTGAGATTTCCCACGCGCAATAGAGCTCAATTGAACCAAATTGGTGATTAGGTTGAGTTTGGTAGGTACATACCTCTATGCTTAATTTCGTTCGTACATCCCCTCAGAAGCTCTTGGACTTCTTCCGGGGTTACAGAGGTTCGGAACCACGCGTCCGCGTACTTGACATCGTCAGGCTTTGCCGCAGCAGCAGCTTCTGCTTCAGCCTTTCTGATAGCGGCAGCGTTGTCCCTCTTGAAGACTTTGTTGAGAAAGGCCGGCATTGGGGAAGGGGTTGAATGATTATCAGATGTTGCAGCTGACTGACGTGACGGAAGACAGGAAAACGTGCAGCAGTTAAGTCCTTGCACTCCTTCTCGCCGGGCTTGCACAAGCGAAGGAGGAGCCGTGATGACGGGACTGGGGTGGGGTGGTGGGAATATTTTTTTTAGGGAATGTTTTCAGGCTAGATAGGAAGTATATTATTCCTGGTGGGCCAAAGTAGGAGATGAGATGAGATGAAGTGATTGATGTGAGTTTGACGGGGACAAGAAATTACACACAGGAATGGAATGGATCCCAAAAGGAATGGGGCAAGAGGGAAAAGACTTGTATTTGTCGACAGCCGGTGTCTGCGGGGAGAGTATCTGATCGAATAGGTGTATGGACGTACCCCAGAAAAGCTACAGGGTGGGCGTGCTGGCTGCAGAGGTCGCGGAAGCGTATTGATGAGTTGGACGTAGAGAGCGAAAGGGGATTGCCAACAAAGCAGTGTACAACAGCAGCGACGGCGACCCAGATAGAGAGAGAAACCCAGTAAGAACCTGGAGCAGCGCAGGAACAAGAAGAAGAAAAACTTCACGTCAGGGAACAGCGGACAGACGAGCAAGTGAACAATGAGCCTTCCCCCCAGACTCCACTACAATTGCGACCATTCCCCCTTTCCATCCCTTCCACTTCATAGATTCTTCTTTGGGGTCTATCTCTTTAGGTACATTAGGTCTAGCTGAGACTCTCTTTCTGCAACACATCCAACCAGAGCTCCCTAGTAGAAACAATATGTTGCGGTTCGTGAATTCTTGGCAGAAACAGACACGGGTCAAGGTCCACTTGTGAATTTGTTTTTTCTTCTTTCAGTCCGTTTCCCCTCCAGTTGGGTCGACTTGAGATGATGTTCAAGTGCATCTCATGATTGGACTAGGAGAAATGATAAATGTTTCCACCCTCGATCTCGGTCTGGTTCATCCTTTGTTTCCAATACACCAGGACATCCCATGTTTATGGGGGGGGAGGCATCGATTATGAGCTGAGATTGCTCGATAGATGAACCTCTCCCGTCTTGGAAATCAACTTTAATAGCGAGCTTAAAGGACTAGAGACTAGACAGGGTGCCTGAGCAACCCGATAACTCTTGTACCTTTTGGCTAGTTTTTAATTTTAATCCTAATTTTTCATAGTGCCTGGTAAGCTCCCATGTGAGCACCTCCAGGGATCGTTCCAGCCACAGGGTGTCACTGTGTCAGGGACTGTTCCGGTCAACCACCCCTGATAACGAAAGAGGCTTACAGCCACCACCCCCCTATCCCTTCCTCTGTTTTCAAGGTACGAGTGTTTAGCCGTGGTGGGCAACATACTTACTACATCAAGATTTGATTTGTTGCTAATGCCGCTCTGGGTACAACAGCACCTCTCTAGATCTAGCCGTGACCTTTATCAACCTCTTCCGGGAGTCCTGATTTCCTGCTTGGGGCGATCGACAGCGCTAAAAAGCAGAGAGTTTAAGGGATTGTTCTCAGCCTAGCGCCATATTTTATACGCCCAGCTCATGTGTTTCTATTTTGGGGATCAACACGCGATAGCGAGTGAGAAGCTCAAAGCAGGCACCAAAGATCGGATCTGACGACGTGAAAATCGCTGGTGGTGATTTCGAACAGGCTGACATCTACTGCCAAGTAGCGTCGTGTCTTGGTACATTTGTAGCCAGATCTCGTGATTTGCTGCATGCAATGTTATGGTTCAGGTTCGGTTTGAGCGATTCTTCAAAGAACAATTGGATTGAACAAGACTTCTTTATGTGGGGAGCCGCAAAGGGTTACGATTTATACGTCAATTGTTTCTCGGCATTGGTAGCCGGCCTGATACACAATTGCAGAAAAGAAAGCTGTGGCACTGGGGACATTGGAGCTTCAATATGAGATCCGGCGAGCGGGAACATACATGTGCATAGAAAACACGGATACATACATGCCTTGGAGCATTGTGAACATCCTAGATCCCTACTACTGAGGCACCGATTGCTTGTAGCAAGCTGCCCGGGCCGTCGAGTGTGAAGGCGAGATCGCCGAGGTCGTTATCTCAGTCATCTGAGTCGGTATTGTAGACGAATAATGACGTCGATTGAACACTGTGGAGAATAAAAACTGGCCAAAGCTTCGCTTGCCGTTCATGTAGTAAGCGAAAATGCTACCCAGTCGCATGCTCCTTTTCTCTACCAGTCCGAAGCGATTTCCCCGACCAAAAGGTTCACGGCTTCCAAATATACATCATCTGACAACCAGAAATCATTCCAGTATGAAGGATAAGGCGACAATCATTGAGTGAGTGTTGAGTGACACACAATTGCTGTTTGGGCGCGGCTTTCTGACGAGAAGACTCATAGTGAGTTTAATGGGCTTGTTAACATGTCATCGGGCGAGTTATCGGAATGGTTGGAAGAAGATGCTTCCATCTTCTCTGGGTGGACCAAAGATGGTACTGGAGAAACAGTTGGGCATCAGAGGTATGGTGCCGCGGCACGGGTTTCCACTGGTGTCCTCAATAAGCGATAAGAAGTCTAACGGGGAAGGTTTTACAGTGGCCGCCATATAGTTAATATCCTAGAAAACAATCCTGACAGGGTCCCGGAGAAATACAGAGATGAGGACATAGACCACATGCGCAAAGTCGTGTCGTATTGTAAACGGCACCTAGCCCAAGAGGAACAGGCAAAGAAGAATACGAACAGTAAGAGTTATAAGTCGCTGAAGAATTGGGGACATGATGCATTGAAGGAATGAGGGAAACTTATAGCTGTGGATAAGATCTAATTTATTTTCCCATGGGCTCCATCGTTTCAAACCGGCCTGAGATCAAAGTAAGCGCTAATATCACATGGAGACTCGCCCAAAACCCCGGAGCCAGGACTCTCAGTCACCGAGTCTTCTTAGTGTACCCAAGATCCAGAAATCCCACATGCAGTCACTTCGCAGTTAACTTGACCAGCATCATAAAAACGTGGGACCTAGAAAGATGTGAAACGTCCTTCTGTGCGTGGGGCAATGCAATGTTAATAAGGCAAGGGTGGTCATCAGCATAAACATATGTGGGGGATAGAAATAGCAGTGTTCCAGAAGGAATTTGCATGATAATTTTCCGCTCATAATGGTGTTTACGCCTCAATTCTGGCAGCGCGCGCGTGCGATATGCATACAGGACCACCAGCCTGGCTAGTTATCCACCCATCATAAGAGTTGTGTGGTAGAGTAGCTACATGCAACTCCAGGGACTAAAGCTTGTTGGAAGAACCTATCGGTTATTATACCGCCAAGAAGCAATATTGTCCTATCGCGGAGATCCAGCAAATGAGGAGAAGCCAAGAATGCTCAGGCAGAGTACAAAGAAGTCCATGACACTGGTAGGCGTATGTTTACAGACTCAACCATGTAGTTATTCTACGGGACACACGCCATAAAAACGTAACTGGGCAAAGTACACGCACATTGTGTCACGACCATGTAGGTACTCGGAATACTATAGATCTGCAGTATAGTCCTACCAACAAACATGTACGGTACCAACATATGGGTATTAAAAGAGAGCTGCTGATGATGGTGGAGGAGGCTCCAAATGACTTGCATGTTGGTGGGCGGGACGGATTTCGCCCTGTGCGATGCTAGTCTAATAGGTAGGAAAGACCCCTGGAGCGCGGCCGTTGAGTCGCCCCGTTGGGGTCAGCGGAGGAGCATGGATGTTAGGCGTGGTCCGACGTACAACCGAGACATTAGCCTCGTTTGCACCACATTGGGAAGAAGAGCAGACGGAAAAGCACACAAATTGACTTATTTGGTCTAATTTAGGGACATGCTGTGAGTTATTTTTGGGAGGCGAAGTTTCTATTTTAAAGAGGTTGCATGTCCCCACTGTCTGGCCTTCTCAAGGGACTCTCATACTCACCCTCTTACCGCACGTCCGTTCACACCTCTCACAGTAGAGCCGAACACCATAGGCAAAAAAACAGTAGAGCACGCGAATCTGGTCCCCCCCCGACGTGTTTGACTCTTTCACACACCCCTCAGATATTCCTATATATCTCGGGGAACATCGTCCACACTTCTCTCTTCTATATTCAGAACAGACTCTACTTACCCTCACCCAACATTATCATCACCTCCCATCCCATCCCATCCTATCGTTTAAGTAGAAAAGGCAGAGACTTCTCCACTTTTAATCTGTTTCTATTTAAATAGATCTGCCCCATTCCCACTACCCAACCGTTATCGCTTCTATTGCATAGAACGTATCCTTCTAGCACCCATTTGTGTTCTTATTATAACCCGTGCCAATTCCGTCGCGTCGCCCAGTCCACACACTGTTTCATTACTAGTACACATCCCCCCCCCCCACCTCACTTGAGTTCATAGCGACTGTACAATTATCGATCTTTGATAATCAGTTGGCGCGTTCTTCTATTTTTTGGCGTCCTGGCTAGTAGTTAGCTTTCACCATGGGCCGAAGAAAGGTACATACTATACATGCGTGCACTTCCCTTCTTTCTATCCTATCTTTTTCACGCGTTGTCAGAGATTCCCTTTCTTTGATCGCGCAAACGGCTAACATAGCGTCGCATAGATTGAGATTAAACCGATCAAAGATGATCGCAACCGTCAAGTGTAAGCCTCTTTTTTGTGTATTTTATCCGTTGTCGGACAGTCTGTGTTGACATCCTCGATAGAACGTTTCTTAAACGTAAAGGCGGTTTGTTCAAGAAAGCGCATGAGTTATCCGTACTCTGCAACGTTGACATTGCCGTTATAATATTCGGCGCCAACAAAAAATTGTACCAGTTCTCATCAGCAGATGTTCAGGAGATCATTAGTCGGCATAGCTATGTATGTTATTCCTCCCTGGATAGTTCTTTCTGATCCATGAGCTAACTCGCAGCAGTACGAAAACGCGCACGAACATAAAGGGCCAGCCGATTTTCAGGCCAAGGCGGATGCTGGTGATGATGACGATGACGACGATGTTGATGATGTTCCTCTAGAGAGAGAAGCTTCTGTGCTTCATCATCTACATGCACCATCCCAGATGCACAATAGGCAGCACACTGCCTCTGCGTCCCCACCAATACCTCCAAAGAACCTGGTAGGAGGACAATATCAACCGATGCCTCAGATGGTAGCTCGTACGACACCACAGCCTTCGCGCCCCAACTCGCGAAATCAAAGGCGGGATAGCTCAAATCTAGTGCCTCAGAATTCTTATCCAACATCCCAGGCTCAGCAACAAAACGGATATCCAGCATATGGTATGCCAAACACTTCGGTTTATAACCCGCAAACGAATAGCTCAGTCATGGGGATATCTGTGCAACAAGCACAGTCGTACCAAGCCTTCCAACAGCAGCAACAACAGCAGCAACAACAGCAACAGCAGCAGCAACCGCAAACACAGGCCCAATCCCAGGCCCAAGTATTCCTAGGTGAGGCCAATAGACGGCAATCTATGCCACCAGCTATGCCTATGCCAATGCCACCTGCTTTTCCGTCGGGGCCGGACAGGATGCCTTCTGAAGGGCCGCCGCGCATCGACACGCACCCTGCTGTCATACAGAAGCGCGCTCCAGCAAAGTCTCGAAGTATGTTCACCCCTGTGGGCCCTAGTGATTCCCTACTTGCGCAGCACTTTTATGGCGACCGGGTGCAAGGGTCACAGCGATCGCACTCTGTAGATGTTGCTACCCTGTCAAGGCCGCCCGCAAATACAACTGTTCCAGAAAGCACAAAGCCAGATACTATCTCAGAGTCCTCTCCAAAGCCTGCAAACACGATCCCTCCCATAACCCGCCAAGACTCGATTCCACCGCCACCTTCTCGTACCAATAGTATGGTTTCCAATTCCGGCAAACCGGGGGGATCTAGACCTAGGCTTAAGGTGCAAATTCCCAGCGAGCACTCAGATGCCGGTAGTGCTACCGGGGAGTCATCTGCACATGAGTCTTCTGGAACTACAGGAAACCATTCTGCAAAGGGCGTGAACGAGGGAGGTCATACTGTTCTTCCACCTCCTTCACCAAGTGTTGGAACGCTTTTGAGCGCGGGTGCCACTGGCCCAGTAAATCCATTTGCTCGTCCGCCTCCTACAACTGGACCAACTGAGCAAACGCCTATATCTGCTCTTCCTAGTCGTTTTGTGGATCATGGATTGCTGCCATCACCTTCGGTGTTCTATGCGGATTGGCCCGGTTATAACCATCGAGCCACTGATAATATATTGCCCAGCCCCATCAACTACACTACACCAGTAGTAGGCACAACAAGCAATATCTTCAAAGATCCTCCAGAGAGCAATGGGAAAAGGAAAAGCCCATCTTCATCGGACCATGAGGATGAGGGAGCCATATCATCCTTTCAGAAACGTGTGAAAACATAGAAGGCTTACTGTGGTAATCCTACTGGGAGGCATCGTTTGTTTGAGTTCATACAGTTTTTAATGTTCTTTCGTGGCGTCCCTTTTCGGTTTGAATAGGCACTCGCTTGATTTTTTTTTACTTTATTTCTTTTGTTTTTTATGATAGTAGGAAGGGTGGACGAATTTTCTTTTTACGCTGGGAACGGAAATCGGCGTTATCCGTTCGTTGTGTTTTTATTTCCATTGTCACGATTCTTCGGGCTGTCTTGCCGGCTTTTTCCTTCTTTTCGCCTACTTTCACTTTCTCGGTCCATATGGTTTGGGTTGGCTTTTATTGGTTTACTTTCTTATTTATTATGGACTTCTGGTCGATTTCTCATTCCGCCGCTTTCCTTTTACAGCTTGCATTTGCATGGTTGGGTCTTCTTGTTATTTTTGTATCTTGCATTCTGACTGAGTTTGATTGCCATTGGGTGTTGGTTGGAACTCCTGGAAAGACTTGATGGGAAGGGATATGAAGTATGAAGTACGTAGCTATTGACTTGTACAAATTCAAAAATAAATTTGATGAGAAGGATAATTTAAAGGGTATCCGTGTATATTACTGCCTGTAACGAAAGAAAAAGTAGAGATCATTCGGATGAAAGTAAAGGGGTGCGAGTTCGAATAAAACTAAGATGAACACCTGTGTAACAAAATTTTGGGGAGGCGGTTACAGCTGTTCCTTGTCGTCCCGAGAGTACTGTGGGCCTATCATTGCTTCTGGGTAGAGGTGTTTTGAATTTGATCTGCCCCAACGTCCCGGCTCTGCTCGATCGCCAAGCCCCAGCGCTTGTGTAGCCCTATAGATTTGGCCTTAACAACAAAAAAACATTGCCTAAACACGTACGCGGCGTAGAACGCGTCAAAAGGCCTACACGCAAAGTCGCACAAGACACAACATACCTGTCACGTCCTCACAGTTTTTAGCAGCCGTCTCTATATCTTCTTGAATTGCGCCCACAAGCTGTTTCATCGACTCTAGTGTTGCACGCACGATCCTGAGGGTTGCAAGCTCCTAAGCAGAATGAACATTTGGTGGCTTGCAATTGAGAACTGGATCGATAGACTTAGCAAAGCCCGAAACTTACATCCTTGAGGGCAGCCTCCTCGTCGTTAGAGGGAATGACGCCGCTAGTTGATGACATTTCTGTAAGTGAGTGGGTGCCGTGTAACGCTCTAAAGTGCCGTATATCCCCGCTCGACTGGTCTGGTGGAGAACTCCGCGAGATTGGGCAGAAAAAGTGAAGGAAATGCTTTTCGGCGGGGAGCGGCGGTTGTAGAACGTTTGGTGATTGCAAGTAGAAAAAGCAAATTGGACGTTGCGACATACATGATGTAGTTACCGACAGGGCCGGCCAAGCCCTGAATGCTTCCGGCATAAAAATTGGTACTTGGACTACTATATACATACATGTACATACATGTACTTACGGCGAACTGCGATAGGCACTGAAATGTGCGCCCATGTGCTACCTGTAGAAGTCGCCGGATAATTTACTTCATCGTGCTCTTCATTATTGGCTCTCTTGTTTGCCTCTTGACTAACACTTACCCCAGCCTGGGGGCCGACTAGGATATCGTTTCCTGCATACCGGACAAAGCCGAAAGGTAGCAGGCATCGAATCCCACATTGGGCTTGATTACCCTCGCTCGCTTCTTTATGATGGCTGTTTTGGCGAGTTTTAAGGCTTGTTAGGCCAGTGGGCCTGACGATGCATCTAGATTCTAGATTCGTGCAAGTAGTAGAGTTAAAGGCAAAATCGAGGCTAGTTTTTCTCCATGAATGATTATTTATGACCCAACGGGTTTCGTACAATAGTTCGAAAACCCCATTCGAATCTCTCCTGTTCCCTTTCTTTCTCTTTTTAGTTCCTCTCTTCGGAACTTGCCAAACCTTTGTAGAGCTATCTGTTCCCCCGAGACTATCATCACGCTATAGTAGTCTCCTCTCCTTCTCCCGAAACTCCCAACATTTCAGTCAAAGCAGTATCATGGAGAATTCTTCGGAGACTGTTGTGGCAGCAGCAGCATTCCACCCTCCCGTAACAGGGGAAGCTGCATCATCGTTAGATCATCGGTCTGAGAAGGATGTCTCGACTGAAACCGAAACATCAAATTCGACATATGACGAATTGGGTGCTAACAATTCTGATGTGCTAACGGAGAAGCAACATGAAGCACCAGAGGCAAATAGACCAGCGGAGGATGAGCAGCCAGAAGAATTAAACTCTCGCAGGAAAGCCATCATTGTGCTTGCGCTTTGTGTAAGTTTACCGAGGATTCAGAAAGGTTGTCTAGGGCTTGAGTATGCTGACTGATTCTTCTAGTTATGCGTGTTTTTGTCTGCTCTTGATCAAACAATTAGTAGGACATATAAAACAATGACCATATACTTGTATGGATTTTGAAGCTATAACTGATATTAATGAATCATAGTAACAACCGCTATTCCTGTGATAGCTGGGCGATTCAAGTCACCAGCAGCATATACTTGGATCGGCAGCTCGTTAGTCTATCCGTCCCTTGTACAATTTTTTGAGGTATTTAGGCTAACCTCAGAGTATTGTTTGTAGTTATCTATTGGCTTCAGCAGCGTTGGTGCCCCCTTATAATTACAGATCGCACCTTAAATTACAGTCTACTAACTCAAGGTTCGGATATGCAGCCTACTGCCATCATGGGGTAAATTCAGGTAAGGATCTCTCCTAAGAGATATCGACATGACGTTTAATGAATGGGCCAATTTTAAAGTGATATATGGGGTCGGAAACCAGTCCTGTTATCTGCCTGCATTATATTCTTGATTGGGAGGTATGTTTGTGTTACCGCTTTCATTAATATTTTCAAAAGCTCATATGCGATTCACGTGATAGTATATTATGCGCCGCTGCACAAAATATCGGGATGCTACTGGCAGGTCGAGTGATCCAGGGAATTGGGGCAGGTGGACAGCTAGGGCTTGTGAATGTTACCATTTCAGATCTGATAGCCGTGAGGTACCGACTTCCCCGCGAATCCAGGCAGATATAGAGGCGCCTGCTTACAAGATGTCTTAAAAGGGAACGAGGCATATACCTATCCTACGTCGGGCTCACATGGGCATTCGCCTCTGCAATTGGTCCAGTGTTGGGGGGTGTCTTCACCGAAAAGGCAACATGGAGGCTCTGTTTCTGGATCAACATCCCAATTGGTATTATTGCGATATTGGGATTGGTGATTTTCCTGCATCTTGAATCGCCTCGGATCTCTTTCAGCGAGGGCCTACTAAGAGTGGATTGGCTAGGTAAGTGCTCCTAGAGGAGCTCTGACGAGAAGGGAAGTTTTACTAATTGAATCAAAGGGACTGCTCTCATTATTTCAGGGACTGTACTCTTTCTGCTTGGCTTGGAATTTGGGGGTGTATCCCATCCATGGGATTCGTCAATGGTGCTTTGCTGCATCATCATCGGGTTGCTTTTGGTGGCCACTTTTGTATATGTGGAGTGGAAGATAGCCAAAATACCCATCATGCCCCTGAGGTTATTTAATCATCGGACCAATGCGTGCTGTTATCTGATCGGTTTCCTACATGGCATGGTATTCATTGCGGGATGCTACTTTATCCCGTTGTAAGTTCCCCTCCATCCCTGACTATTGCAAGTTTAAAGCTTATCTCTTTCTCCACACCGATGCAGATACTTCCAAGCTGCACGCGGGGATTCAGCCCTGCTATCAGGGGTCTTCGTATTACCATATGTCATCGTGCTTTCCTTAGTCTCTGCCGCATCCGGTTTCCTCATTGCAAGAACAGGTTGGTAAACCCTGTATTGAATGTTGACCCATAGCTGTTTACTAATCGTCTATAAAAGGCCAATATCAGCAGGTAATTTGGGGTGGAACAGCCATTATGGCACTTGGAATAGGTCTCCTTGTCAACCTCGACCGAACTACCAGCTGGTCAAAACTCGCGATATACCAGATTCTGGCAGGAATTGGTAAGTGTAATCATTTCCCTCCTCATGATTACTACAAACTAACCAATCAATTAACCGAGTGATAGGCTGTGGTCCACTTTTCCAATCCCCTTTAATTGCGATACACGCGACGATTGACCATAGAGACGTTGGCACCGCCACTACCACATTTTCTTTCGTTAGATCCCTCGGCACTGCACTCGCGATTTGTATCGGCCTTGTTGTGTTCCAGAATATGATGGAGAACCAGTCGGTAGAGTTGGCGGCTTCATCCTTGTCGAGGGAGGCAGTGCATGCGATCTCTGGGAGCTCAGCGGCGGCGTCTGTTGGTTATATCCAACAATTGCCAGAGGAGCAGAAGATTATCGCGCAGGATGCGTATGCGAAGGCGTTGAGTACCATGTGGTACTTCTTTATGGCTATGGCGATATTGGCTTTATCTGCATCAATTGGGATCGGTATGAGCTCACCCCCTCCTCTCAGTTTATAGAATCTCTACTCTTGATTGCTTGGTATCCGACCTATGCTAACTGGCTTTATCTTACGTGTAGGCCGGCACCACCTTAGCGACAAAGTTGAATCGGCGCAACCTGCAAAAGCGCGGAAGGGCAGAAAGAACGAGGAGGCTGTATAAGCTTGGGCATTACTGTTATGTCTGGAAATTTGCGTTACTTGTGTTTCTTTATCGGGCCAATCACTGTATAATAGGGTTGTTTCATTTGTCACGGGATCACGAGGCGTTGGTCCAATTACACATGCAACGAACAGAATAAGAATAAAAGGTTGCTCAAAAATATTAAGGCAATAAAACTTTAATTTTTAAGATCATAGCTATTTTGATATCTTGGTGATAGAGAGAGAAGGTCATAATGTATCACTCGGGTCATGTTTAGGGTGTAAGGTAATTTCTTGTTTAATTCATTAATCAATTACATGCACCTTTCGGTTATTGCGAGACAGCAGGGGTATAGGCCAACCAAAGGCAGTCTTTGAACGCCAATATGCAAGTTTTGGTGTAAAATATCCCTTTTTTTTTTAAGTCATGTCAATTCTGTTTCTAGGTACAAGGTGTAAAATATCCCTGCTGCAGCGAAACATATATTCTCATATTTTACGGTAATGGAACATAGGCATGCTATCAAATTTATATCGGACTAGCGTGTACAGCCACGTCCGCAAAGTTTTGGCACCCTGTAAAAACGTCCGCGATTGCAACAACCAAAATATTTTGATCCTCTTCCTCGAAAGATGGTCATACAAAGTGTTGTGATATACAGCAGTATGCAAATATCTATCTATAGATTTTTCTGTAGCCATTCTTACCCGGCTGTTGATATCATGATTTAAACTCACGAGCTTCGAGACTGGGGGTGCCAAAACTTTGCGGACGCGGCTGTACAAGTAGCAAGGAACCAATGTAATCGAGGAGTGGCAAAACACTCCATCATGCTGAGTTAGTTGGCACTGAGAGCTTGCTGATCATGATGAGACCACTTGAGAAGTTTTTTCAAGTACATGCAGTCGACTTCTAGATCTGGACCAGACTCAATATGATATAAAGCTCTTGATAAGACGCTTTTTAGTTTGCTAGCTGTAAAACCCCGGCTCATCGATTTAAAAAGAGAGTGCATACAGCATACATGTATATATATAGACCATAATACCACTCGTATTCGGTCCCAGCTATCAAGAAGAATTAGTATCTATATTATAGTATAGTTCACTATGGCGCGAGATTGGGGTGTAAGTTGCTGATGATTGAGTATTGGCATTGCATTGAAAGATTAGAGGTTTTACTTCATCTTGGCACGCCGACAAGGCCAAGTATAATTTTCAGCGTAGCATCCACCATGGGCGAGTGGTCTAGTAGTTACATGTAACAATTAGACTGCTCGTCGGGTTAGACACCGAGAGTTTACCCAGGAAAATGCCCTGGGTTCAAACCAGGGGTGGGGTAAGTAGCGCACACTAACGAATAAGTCTCTGCAGTACATTTTATTCATTCTTGTATTGAAATAGATTAGGGAGGCCATTCTTATTTCGGTTTCTCAAGAGGAGGAGGGGTTGAGTGATGAGCTGCGAAGTGACTCCTATTACTGGCTTTGCCTGATACTTTATACTCTTAGCTAGCGTAAGATCAGACAACGAACTGTACCATTTTGTATCATGTGTTATTGAAGAGTACGTATACCAAAGATTGCGTCATGTTAGACCTTTTCTGTAAAGTTAAATCGACGCAATCATGGTATATCACTCGACGTCTCCTTCAAGTTCTGTACACCCCCCCCGCCAGCATTACAAGTATAGCCTATCAAAATTAAAGAGAGATATTATTCCTAGTTTATAGAGCGCCGATTCCATTTCAGACTGCGATGGAAATTGAAGAGAAAAAAAAGAGGAAGAGCCAGGAGTTCGTAGTAGATGAGAATTTTGGTATCTCGCCCTAGGGGCAAGAGATTGGGTTTCATGACTTCATTTTGTTCAATAAAGATGAAGAGGAGGGTCACATCTCCTGTATGAGATAAGGCAGAATCTCCCATCAACAGCAAAAAAGCTTGTTACGGGTTTCTCTTCAACGATCTAAGGCTAATATAATACAGTCGAATCTCCCATAAGGGTGCCTTCTATAAAATAATCGCTCTATTTCTACGTCCTTATTGGCCTTTTGAGTACAATTTGTCCCTTCCTATATATAAGGGTAACAGTTTCCGGTCCCGAGCGTACCCTTATACCCAGATTCGACTGTAGTGTGTTCCCCCACCGTGACCCCCAAAGATTACCGAGTCGAAATAATGCTAGAGAAGATTAGAAGAAGGGGGTGGGGGTGGGGGTGGGATTGATCTATTAGAGATCCAAGTATAATTTTAAGGAACAGAGCTAGATCTGCAAAGAACAGGTTAAGAAACAAGATGCGAAGTTCGAACGTACCCAAGGAGCCCACCCACACAATACATGCGAAATATTACCAAACCAGTGGTCCAGGCAAACACGTAAGCCAAAGCCTACAGAACCACAACTCGCTCTTTTAATTCCCTGGCCGTAGCCCAGAATTCAAGAGAGGGAAAGATGTCGGGGAGGAGACGGTGGCAGTACAAAAGTATTCTAGGCTATCCGATCAAGTTGCCTGGCTACATGTCCTCAGTCATGTGGGCCTAAGGTAGAAGCCTGATGAACAATAGCGGGGCGTCATTATATATGGACAAGTGATATGGGATAGGCTTTTAGTGACTGGGGAACTATATCGTCGTATCTCCCAACATAAGAGCTTTAATGCTGCTTAAAATCCCAGAAACTACACTAAAGCAAGGATTGAGATCGAGCTAAAGGCAAAAATCATGAAAGATCACTCGACCGTACCTAAGCCAAGTTTACCACATCTATATTTGCCTTAGCCGCCTTTATGTCTGGTGGAGCAATCTTTTGTTTTGATCACCCATGGCCACACAACATGACCAGCTCCTCGTTTCTCCTCAACCACATAAATCGTTTGAATAAATGGAACGTAGCCCTTGCATACTCTGCGGATATAGTTTTTTGATATTATAAGCTCATAAGTCTATATGTAGTGAGACACAGTTAGGTGTTGGTAGATTATCATCGAGGAAATAGTCGGTTGCAATTGAGCCTAACCGTATGGGAAGCCATAGGGGGTATGGCCCCCATGCGATAGGAGTGGCACGTCAAGGAGTCAGAAGTTGTATCAATATGCGTACTATGAGGAACGGATGCCCTGGGTCTGTATATTGATCAACTAGCCTCCCTGTATATGTGACTTCGCCCTGAGGTCTAACCACTTATATACCCATAACATCTATCGCAATATCGCGGTGCCGATTATACTTTACTACTTAACTCTCCACTTCTTCCTGCTCATCCGTGCTCCTCGGGTCAGAGAATCCTCTCCCATCCTTCATTATCAGCATATTCACTGCATCCACCATAATTAGCTAGTACCTCCCATGTCCGACAAGAGCGCTACAAACCAATTTCCGCAAGTTCTGCTATGTGATTATCTCTTGACCCTGGATGCAGCTCTATAATAGCAGTATGTAGATGTAACAGGTACTCTCTATTCTGGCCCGAGGGTCCACGAGAATTGAAGATATGCCTGGCAAGATCGTCGGCAGATGGGATGTCTTTGACAAATTGCGGGTTATCGGGGGTGCCAATATAGACAGTTGTGGTGATTGTGGGGAGGGTGTGGTCCGCTTGGTGCACGGGGACAGTGTGAATGGAGTAGCCATTAATTTCGCGGATGTCAAGGTATCTAGTGCGAGGTGAGTACGTGAAAGAATTTCCCATAGCACACTGGTGGATGGATAAATTCTGGGTATGGCATTGATATCTATTATTATCGTGGCCGTCGTAGGCTATACCCTAGCCTTTTCCCCACCAGATATCTGTCACAGGGTGGACAGCAATTACTTTTTTACTTCTTCCACTTTGGATTTTTCGATCCTGTCTATATTAACTGTTACCTTAAAAGTTTCCCGATGGATAGAGACAGAGTTAGCGGCACGTACACGCCACTCCCCATACAACATCGTCGGCTTCGTGCTGAAATTTGGAATTAGTGAGCTTTAATATATGAGCTCGGGGTGCTCAACAGCAGGGAGACTACATGGTCATTCAATTTCTCCCAGGCCGATCTGGAGATCAACGTTACGACTCGACCGGGGCTTTATAACTCATAAAGCCTAGTTAGCCTATGCACTCAAATGCTGCTTTCTCGTGAGCTAGCATATAAAAGGATATCTCTTTTGGGATACATTGGTATTCTCTTTCTCGAAAATAGTAACATATCCCAAAAGAGATCCCAGAGTTAATCGCTAGTAACTTCGTGTAGTTTATGATCGCCGAGTATTTTTATTTGGAAAAGACGACGGTGCCACACGTACGCTTCTGGAGTACCCCTGTGATCTTCACTGGATAGAAGCCGGTCAGCCTTGGCCTATTTACGTATCGATGGGGGGGGGGGGGGGGGGGGGGGGTTATGGAACGATGGGCTGTGTAGACTATCCTAGGCGAACCAACCTCGCCTAAGTATTGCAGAACGAGATTGTCAGCAGTGGTGGTTGGTTCCTGGATATAGTGGCTCATACCTGCCAAAAGCGCCTCACGTAGCCTCTAATGTAGCCAGGAATCCTCCGGTCTGTGGGTTTGTTAGAGTTTGTAGAACCACAGGCAACGTATGTAGGTATGTTTGCTTGTTTCTTGTTAGTGCTTGCAGAATATTTTTCTACCTACCATAATGCGGAGGCGGTTTCCAAATAAGACTCCTGTGGTTCGAGTAAGCACAAATCAGTCAAAAACTGCCCTTAACTCGTTGCGAGGAGAGCTGAGATCTAGCTGTGGGCCAAGAGTACAGACCCATAACCAAATAGCCAATACTCGTCTGGAGACTGTTCAGTGGTCATTTTAATGGTGATGTTCAGATGTTCAGATGTTTAGATGTTCAGTGGGGTATTGTAGGGATAATATGTCAACGTCACGGACGAGGGGGCTAGGGATGATAGATAGAATAGGTGTAAGGATACGTTAGCTACATGGATGTAGGTACGTCTCCGGACCCTTCTACGCCTTGTGGAGGGGTTGTCTCCAGCCACAGAAGCCTAAATAGAACCCCACCAAGACCTCTCGGTCTATTCAAAGAAGTTCTTATTGCCTTGGATCCCACCCCTTGACTGTCCGCATCTCATCCTCATCATCTCAAACTCCCCTCCCTATTCACCCCCTCTACCTTGACCTATCAGGAGTATTCTACAGTCCTTAACTCGGTAAGTAAATGACACTCTTTAAATACTGCTTTCTTCCTCCACTTCGTTGTTTCCATACGTAGTACACTACTGACCTAGAGCTCCTTCAGCCCCGAACCCCGCTAACCACACATTTACATCGCTTTCACCCAGATATAATGGCCTACAGAAATGCTGCCAACCCCGATGAGCTACCAGCGTAAGAAACCACCACCCCCCAACCTTTCCCCTAGAACCCATGTCTTGGTGGATCACCAGACCGGCCGTACCATCTGAACACGCGCGCTAACATACTTACGCAGTCATGCCGAGCCCGAACAGGTGCGATCATATGCGCACTCCTTCCAAGCATCTTAAAAACTAAAAACTCGTAGGCCGCGCAAATGATGGGAGGCTACGAGAACCGTCCGCCCCCAGCCCGACCCGCAGGAAGTTTTGGCTCCCAGGGCGGTCAGAAGCCCATGTCACCTCCCGTACATGACCCCTACAGGCAGCAACAGCAACAGGGATACAATCGCCCGCACCAGGGGCAGTATGCTTCGCCGCCGCCAGGTCACTATAACAACCCACCGCCTGGCTCATTTGCACAGCAACGCCCGCCACCAGTGTCGAGACCACCACCGACCCCAGCGCCGCCACAAGGAGCAGATCCGACTTTGTTGCCGCTTTTTAAGGCGGTAGATAAGGATGGTGGGTTTAGGGGTTTTAGTGAAATTTTTGTTTGTAGGTATAATTGACTGATTTTGGTGGTTTCTTGATAGGGAGTGGGCAGCTTAGTGAGAAAGAGTTGCGCGCAGCGCTGGTGAATGGAGACTGGACTTCCTTTGATCCACATACGGTCAGGATGATGATCAGGTGAGCTTTCTCTTCATGGTTTTGAGGGCATCTGTAAATAACTGAGATATGTAGAATGTTTGACACCGATCGCTCAGGAACTATTGGCTTCAACGAGTTCTGGTTTGTTACCGCCATATCTCCCTCAAAATTAGGTTTTTAACTCGGATAGTGGACTATGGGGATTCTTGGCAGCCTGGAGAGCCCTTTTTGACCGCTTTGATACTGACCAAAGTGGCAACATTTCCTACCAGGAGTTCACCAATGCCCTGGCTGGTGCGTATCGCTCACTGTCCCCCTCCTGCTAAAGTAAAGGAAGAAGACGACTGACATATTTCATGAAGCGTTCGGGTACCGCCTCTCGCCCCAGTTCGTGCAGCTGCTTTTCAGGTCTTATGACCGAAGAGGTCAGGATCCTCAACCGGCAGCTGTTGTCCCGCAAGGTGGGCTGCGGTGCCCTCCCTGCATCGCTAGGCTAACAATGGTGTAGGTCAAGACGCAATTAGCTTTGATCTGTTTGTGCAGAGTTGTATCTCACTGAAGCGGATGACTGAGGTCTTCAAGAAATATGATGATGACAGAGACGGGTTATTCTTCCTCCCTCCTTTCGTTTTTGATCACTATAAACTAATTGGCATGGTATATACTGTAGGTACATAACATTGAGTTTCGAAGAGTTCCTGACTGGTAAGTTCACATGTGCTTGAAGTTGGGAGTTTCTCTACCCAAACCTCCGACTAATGAATTCCCCCCTTTGTTTCCCCCCCGGTTTAGAAATCCTCCGTCAGCGTTGAAAACTCACTGAAACAACAAAGCATTCTGTTTTGATCGAATGGAGAATTCCTAGTGGCACGATACTCTCTCCTTTTATCCAGTATTTCTTCCTCCCTCCCTTCCTATTCATTACCTTTCGGCATGATAATTGGGAGCTTTTTTGATATTGATTCCCGATATCATATCTCCAGTCCCAGTACACTCTCGCTCCATTTACGCAAAGTGGTGGAGGGATAGCATATTGGGTTTGGTTTTTCCTGAGTAGTTTTTGTCTTGATGGCTGTTCGTGTTGTTAGACTTTTTTGTTTGTAAGCTTGACTCAAGAGTTTGGAGAAAACAATTGATTGGTTTTTTTTCTTCGTGGGAGATTTTAGCGCGCGAGGAGGGGAGAAGCGGAAATAAATGTGGCTTTAGATGTCTGAAGATAAAACCTGTCTGCTTAGTGGAGCGAGTGATACGCGGTGACTATACAGGTTATTATCCTGTCCTAGCGAAGCTACATCCTTGGGTATCAGCATGCAACCAGTAAAGGTCGTTGGCGCTGATTTGTGCCTTTTTCCCCGATTGTTGTGGCAGTCGAGTCTACATGTATGTAGCTCCTGGGGCCGAGATTGGGCTCATTTGTCCACAGCAGACATACATACATGTACGTATACAGGTACATGTAGTCTAGAAGGGTCCTTCTTGGCCCCGCATTTAGCCTGACGAAGAACTGTTTGATGGCGGTTTCATGAACACAAAGCTCGAGGCTGGCTGTCCCTAGACTTTGGTGCAGGTATCAAGTGCAATATCACTAAAAATGCACTCTGTGTACGATAGCTCCAGTAGACGTGTAGCTACATGCATCTGGAGTCGATAAAAGAGGGTAGAAGAGTTGGGAGACGGGGAACCATACTTAGCTATCCGCTCCATCTACCACTTATCGTGAAAGCGTCGATTCCGGGAGATGAATCTATACCATTGGGGCACATTCGCCCGTAGTTCTTCCTTCACTCTTCGTCATCATCGTAGCAGAAGAGCCATTAGTTAATCAGAGTTGATTAGACAACAGGTCGGGGGGTGCCTGTATTGCAAAATAGGAAGCACATGTAGGTTATGTTAGGAGAGGTAAGACCACACCTAACATCAAATATAAAAATCTCTTGGCGTAGGTAGGTACTAGCACTCGCTATCCACCATAAGAACCTGAAAGTGCAGGTGCCAATGACAAGGATGATACATACATGTATGTATGGTGCCAAGACAATTCTCAATACAGATTATCCCTGTCTCCGTCACTCGCATTTTCAGAGTACATGCGAGGGCCACCAGCGTCTACATGCTTTTTTTCTCTTTCCTTCTCATACATACATCTCTTTCACACACGACACGACCCAACCGTTGAGACACAAATGGGGGGCTGTCGGGTTTAACTTCTCGGTACGAAACAGCCCATTGATATCTAGCTCACCGGTGATGGGCCAAGAAAAGACGCGGTATAGAGGTTCTTAGGTATTTGCGATCGAAGCGTTCATTAACTTGGTGAAGCCCACGACGGCGCTAACAACGGAATACACCCGGCCCCGGCAGAACCACGGAGTAGCAAACAGCCCAGGAAAATAAACTTTAATGGCTCTATAGAAAGACGAATTGTTTACAACACATTTTGTGAGCTTCGTGATGGATCGCACCAGTCGATGCGGCAGCGTTTATTAGCGAGTGATACCTCATGAACACGCAAGGTCCTGCTGCTAACTAGGCATGCACAGCGATGATTGTATCAGAGTTTGAAGGAAACTAAACCAGTGCCTGGGAATTGTGGAATTTATATAAATCGACCAGACAAGACGGCTCATGGGTTTGTGGATACTTGAAGTGTTGGCCATGGTGCACGTGGGTGTCACGTACGCATCAGTGTCAAGAGTACAGGAGGATTCAGAGAGCTATCCATCATCAGAAGTTCTGTTTTCCTACGTCTCGTCCGAGGCTCTGAGCCTTGAATTGTTGTGGAGGCGAGGTTTCAATATAAGTACCCTCAACATTCTTGGATGCGCTGATTACATGTAGTTAATATAAGACTACTGAGAATATTAACAATACTAACTTCCACATAGGGGACCCTATGATCACCAATTGTGTCCCTGTTGGCGATGGCATTTTTCAGTCTGAGTTACGGTCGTGTTAGTGTAGGCTCTATGCTTCAATACATATGAGGTCTTCAGTTCTCAATTTGTCCTGTGAGGGCATGCATGTATCCCGAATCGGCAAAACTGTCTCAAACCACCAATTGAGATTACCTTCTCCTGCACAATATGAGCTTATGGGGTTGGTTGGGTAATTAGAGCGATTTGGCCAATCCCTGTTTTTCAAATTTTGAGCTCAAATTTTGACAAAATCTGTCGCCAAGAACTAAACATTTAGATTCAGAAGTCGTTGGCCAAATCGCTCTATTGACAACCTTAAATACCCCACGCGAGAACCCTCAGCCTCGGAAGCATCCGAATCATACATACTCGTTTACCACGGAAAGAACCAGAAAATGCAAGTGACGGAGACAAGGTTAATTTGTATGAGAGACCACCGCCACTCCATACAAATTATCCTTGCCCTGAGCAACTGCATTTTCTGGTTCTTTCCGTGGTAAACGAGTACGTCTGCTCTTTTTTTTCAGGAGTGTGAACGTTCTTGGAGAAAATAAGAAAGGAAAACTAGCTCAAAACCTTGGGGGCGACAGGGATTACAAATACGGCGGGCTGTAGTAGGCACCCGGTACATCTTGAAAACCCGCTCATTCCTGCGCAACTTTACTATTTACTTGGCAATAGTAACAACAACAACACATACGATCTGTGCGAGAGGGGTCGAGGTCCAAAGGACGAGAAAGAAGATGAATACTGACCGCGAGGCTGCCAATGCCTCCACCTATTTATTCCTTTCTTTTCAATTCTGGGTTTATAAGTAATCGAGCAAACTCGATGCACTGTAAAACAAACCCACCAAATACACGGATTAATACAACACAATAGACTTGAACTTCGGTCTAAAGGTGCGGGCAAGGCAACCGTCACATCAGTATCTATGCACGTTACACGAGCCTGATGTGTATACCAGGTAGGCGGGTTTCTTTCAGGTTCAAATCTCATATTTCGGTTCTCCTGCCAATTAGATTAGAAAAACGGATCATGAGTTTGGGGCTAAAACGAAAAATAGGGTTTGTATTGCTGGTTGGGCCAATGAAATTCCTGCAATGATTCTATCACTCGCTCCACCCTTCGTGCCAAGAAGAATAAGTAAGCCCTGGCTGGGGAAGGAAAGTAAATTGAGCAAGTTTTACGCCTCTTCGGATAAATCTCTTGGATATATAGTGTAGTTGTGCAAGGTGGGCATGGACACAGGCACGTTTTCAATGAATGTCTCGCGTGATATAACCTTACAATGGAACCCAGTACCAGCCTGCGAGATTAGTTGAATATATAAGAGAACAATATCCCTCCATCTGTGAGAATCTTCTTACTGCACTGCTCTGCTCTAGTACTGTCTTGATATATTGACTCCCTCAGACAATACCCAGGAACCTCAGCATAAACCGACCCAAAATGCAGATCCAGTCATTTCTCCTCGCTGCACTCAGTGCCACCGCAGTCTCTGCTCATTTCTCAGTGACTTATCCCTACTGGCGCGGCAACAGCTACAAGACCCAATGGACCTACCCATGTATGCGTTCATCCCATCATTCCGGGAATATTGACACAAACACATACTAACCTCCCCAGGCGGCGGCGTTGACCAATCCATCTCCGATACCAACCGCACCCTCTGGCCGCTCAACGGTGGCCCCCTGGTCTTTAAGCCCTCTCACACATCTGCCCAAACATACATAAACATCGGCTTCGGCAACAATGTGACCAGCCTGAACGAAACCCTTATTGGGGCCTTCAACCAGACCGGAAACGGTACCTTCTGCTTCCCACACATCGCACTGCCCGAGGGCCTCGATATCACTGAGGGCCTCAATGCCAGCATCCAAGTAGTGCAGCTGTCTCACAATGGTGGTGCGCTTTACAACGTATGCCCCCCCCCCCCCCACAGCCAAGAATAACGAGTGATAACACGTGATGGAATAATTTAGTGTGCGGATATCACTTTCTCGGCGGAGGCCGCGGAGAGTCTAAGTGAAGAGGTGTGCTTCAACTCAACTGGTGTTGGATCTGCGCCGTTTGAGTATGGTGATTCCGCGGCGGCGACGACTTGTAGCGAGGGGTCGACGAACACCTCTGGCGCGCAGGAGGCTGTTAGTACTGGAGGAGCGGCACCAATGGGATCGAGGATGGGTACAGGCGTGGTTATGGGCGCTGTGGGAGTCGTGGTGGCGGTGCTTATGATGTAAATGAGTTTCGTAAATATCATGAGATTAGCTTTTTTTCTCTGTGTTTTTCTTTCTCGCTTTCTTGTGTTCTGGGGGAGTATGGGGGGTTACCATTGTATCGTATCGCATGCATTGCTGTAGCTGCATCGTGTAGTAGATAATTTCCCGAAAAACAGCTAGTTGTCTATGTCCCATTCTAGGAAAGAATGAATGGTATGTGAATACATGTCTGGTTACTGGATGTCAATGCTGAAGGTACATGATATTGGGATTTAAGACACCACAACCTTTAGAATTTAAAATGATGATCGCAAAGCCACCCACAACTCCTTGCTAGCTAATTACAGATGAAGCGATTTTGAAAACGAAACAGCCCCCAAAACAAAAGAAATAGAGAGATGTAAATGGAACTCCTCAATGAAGGGAACCAACGAACTAAAAAAAGGAAAGAAAGAAGATGAGCACTCAATGAACCAAGGTATTAAGAGCATTGTATATAAAGATAACTGTACTGCTAGTTCTATCGATTATACCCTTACTCGGCCCCCAGCAACTGCAATCCCAAGCGGAACTGCGCAATTGCGGTCTCCACATCTTCATAGTCCAGCGCACTGATAGCCCACCTAGCATGCTTCTGTGCTTTTGCCATTTCTTCCGGCGTCACCTCCTTAACCTTCTTTGGCGGCGCCGCTGGCGTTGGCGTTGGTGCCTGATGGTAATGGTTCAACGGGGGCGGGGACTGTGAGTACGGGGATGGTGCATACGGAGGTTGCGCGTAGGGCTTCTGGGGAGGAGGCCGTGCGTACGGAGCCTGCGCGTAGGGAGCCTGAGGAGGCTGCGGGGGGTTATATGGTGATATATCGGGGAATGAAGTATTCGCCGGTCCCATTGTTGTGGGGAAGAGACTAGGCGCACTGGGTTCGTGCACGGTTGGTACCTCGGGGAGGTACTCATGAGTTTTTTTTGGTGACCCTGGGGGGCTGGGAAAGACGGGTGTTTGCGGTGCGGGCGGGGGGGTAGGGTGTAATGAGGTACGGGCAAGGCGTGGCTCAAGATCGACAGACTCGTCAGGGACCTCCTCGATGCTGGGGGCGGGGGGCCGGCTTGCGTTGCCGTAGATATCGGGGGGTGGCTCGGTATGCTGATTGCCATATATGTCTGGGGGAGGCTCGGTATGCTGATTGCCATATATGTCTGGGGGTGGTTCAGTGTGGACGATGGGGGCGGGCTCTGGAGTGGCGGGTTTTGAGGGGTTGGGGTCATGACCGGCTTGGATCGCTTTCAAGATACGTGTAGCATGGAATTTGCCGTATTTGATCTTTTTGAGGGTCTAACAGGTATTAGTTAAGATATTTGAGGGAGTAAGGGGAGAGGAATGGTACGTCTGCGTCGAGATCGCCAAACACATGGCAAACTTCGAGGAGGGTTGCGCCTGCTAGCAGGGTATCGGCGGTTTGACTGCGGGATGTTAGTGGTTTGGCATAGCTTATAGTGGAGGGCTGTAGGGTGAGAAAGGTACTTGGTGGCTTTGTTGGCATCAATAACTTGAACACCATTGTTAAAGATCTTGAGGGCGAAATTCTCGACATAGGCTTGGGCGGCCATGTCGTCGGTGAGTAATTCGTTGCCCTCCAGGGCTGCTTTCCGCTATCCCAACTCATTGGTATTAGTGAAAGGTTCAGATAAGACGATTTTATAGAGTGAAGTACCCTTTCGAGCTCATCCATAAGATCTGTAGTCCAAACAGTGCACTCCGGGCTTTGTGAATGCAGGCTATTGGCAAGAATATGTTTGATTGCCCAAAAGTAGCCTATCCCAAGCCAAACCAGTCAGTACTACTCTTGACTAAAACTAAGATAAGCTGTTTATAGTAGAATACCCACAATAGTACGTGATGACAGGATCAGCACCACGAAGCTGATTCCCGCGCCGAATATACTGTTTCACCGCACTGAGCTCGTTCGGAGGCTCCCTGACTACTGCCGACTTGCCAGACATTGTGTATCTGTACGGCTGTCGTTATAAGAGGGGGACTGGGTGAAGATGATACAAGTAAGCCAGGGATTCTCTTCTTGAGGGCGAGAGCTCTAGTTAGGCGTGTTTGTGATGATGATGCTAAATTTCTGGGTTGGGTGGACGAGATGGATGATGGCGGGGTCAGCCAGCCTGCCTGCCTGCCTGCGGAACAACAACCCACTCTCACTGTCGCACAAGGTGCAGTTGTCGCCAAGGCTCTTTTCCTTCTGGGTGCTACTATGCTTATCGATAACGATAACTAGCATGTTTATGTTTGTCTCTCTGGAGTTGGAAACAATATCCTGCAAGCACTCGCCCGGATGCGTACGAGTTCACAGAGTAGGAAGGAAGGAAGGAAGATTGCCGCCTGCGCAGCGGCAAGGGCCGACGGAATGGCGACACTTTGGATGATTTCCACGTAATACTAAACGATTTATTGTACGATGCTTGCAGAGCTCTATGATAGATGTATTATTAAAGTGATCAAAAGAGGTGGATATAAAGCTTCAATAAACCCCCTCCCATCACTACAACAAAGCCATCTCATCTTCCATCATCGTCACTACTACATACATATAGTACTATTGAGAAGTTTACAAACACCCAACTTAGTTGCCTAATACCCTCTACCATCTTATCCAACACTGCAATGGCTGTAGCTCCGAAATTCGCAGCTCATGTGTTGAATGCTCCGGCGATTCCAGTACACACATTGGAGCTCTGTAAGTAATATCATTACCTCGCTCTCGTATTCAAAGAAATCGAAGGCTGATTAGCTTCGATACACTAGACCTCGACTATGTCTGCCCTGTGAGTTCATAGCCAATATCTGAATCATCGATTCTCAATTAGCAACTCATCAAGCTAATCCTCCACCCAGTTCTCCGCAAAACTCTTCAACCGCATCTACAATGACGTCAAACCCCACGTTGAGCAGAAATACCCCGGCAAGGTTCAGGTCAGTAGAAAAGCCAACCAACCAATCTACCCCCCAAAACGATACTAATCCTACCCCCCAGTTCATATTCCGACACCAACTGCAACCCTGGCACCCCAGCTCCACACTTGGTAGGCCCTCCTCCTCCCCTCTTTCTCACTCATCAGTTCTCACTCGCCCATCCGTTCACTAGTACATGAAGCCGCCCTCGCCGTCGAACGTGCCGACCCCACAAAATTCTGGCAGTTCTCCGCGGCTCTGTTCCGCGACCAGACCTCGTATTTCGACGTGAATGTCGTGAACGAGACACGCAACCAGACCTACGGCCGTCTCGCTGCGCTCGCCGGTTCCATAGGCGCCGACCAGAAGACTATCTACGACCTACTCAAGATCGGGAATACACCCGTGGACGGTGCTCTAAACACCGGTAACCAGGTATGTGTTGTTGGTGGGGATGAGTAAGTGGAGAGGAGACTCGGGCTGATGATAGCGCCAGGTAACGAATGACTTGAAGCTGCATGTGAAGGCGGCGCGACTGACAGGAGTCCATGTGAGCCCCACCGTCATATTCAATGGTAACGTTGAGAATGCGATTTCGAGTGGGTGGGAGCTGGGCCAATGGGTCGAGTGGTTTGAAAAGAATGTTGGTTAGGGCTTATGGTCTCGCTTTTCAGCTGGGTTTGTGCGGGGGTGGGAGAGGTGAATGGTTGGGTTCTAACTGCGGCGTACTGCAGTGAAAACCGGATCGAGATAAGGACCCTTTGATTCTGATTGTACGGATTTTACAAGATCAATGAGATACCATCATAGTAGTATGATTGTCTTTATTCATGATTCTTAATCGAAATACAACCCCACCAGGTATAAAAATAAAATAAAAAGATCATAAGTAAATAGAGTGAACACCAGTGACAAAGAACGCAAGCAATAGATGCATCCCTATGATACAGAAAGAAGATAAAAATTTAGAGATAAAAGGAAACGCGAAACGACAGAATTATCAATAACGTATACCGCTGCCCACTTTTTCAGCATCCTACAAACGAAAGTTATCCCTATTGATTACCCAACACTTTAAACTGTCCGATCCCAAACTTATGACGAGAAAAATTGGCTCTTCTGAAAGCTCTCGATACTGATATCGCCTGGCTTTGTGTCTTTTACCATTTCTCCCGCCATCTCGCTTGTCATCGTTGCTGTTCTGCTTGCTGAGCCGTCCGTAATTTGTTTCGCACCACTTGCGGCAGCAAGCTCATTCTTCCGGGTGATAACCTCCAAGTAGGGGCTTGGAAGATAACCCACTCTGCTATCCCTGGCACGGCACTTCCACCACTGTGATGGGTTGCCCATGGGATCGCATTTGCTCAAGACAGCAACGAGGTCCCCCTTCTTCACGTCCAATTCAACCCCACCCTGAACCTCAGGTATAAAGTCGAACATTGCACGGCAAAATTCAAGCTTGGTGGGGTCCATGCTGGCTGCACCGCCTACAGCAAACATTTCGGGGCCACCAGCGGCCTCAATCCTTCTTCGCTCCTCGGCCTCCTGTCGGCTGGCAAGGGCACGGATAAGTTTACCCATGAGATAGGGCAATCCGAACACAGCGACAATAAAAAAGAAAAACGGTTTCTTCGATGGCTTTGGAACACCCGCCCGGCCGCTCTTTCCGTTGACACCATCGAAAGCGGCAAAGTTGGAGGCCGTCAGCTCGCTTGCTGATGCAGGTAGAGGTCGACCAGTGAGTTTGGCAAGGGCAATGCGGGCCCACCGCATCATTGTGAAAATACCGAGGATAGAGCCGAGGGTATTTTTGAGGTTTCCGAATTGCTCAGCGACTTGTACCATAGCTATACACAAGAGCGGTTAGCCAATGCTCCCAAGTGAAAAAAAAAAATCAATGTAGACAAGAAACATACCAAAAAACGAAGAGTGTGTCGCCATATATGTCGATTCAAGCATCTGAGCGAACCCACCAAAAGCACCAACGATGCTCTCAATCATCTGGAAAGTTGCAGCGGTGCTATTCTGCATGCCCTGGGTAAGGCTACTCGGGTCATTGGGGTCTCCACCTGGGTATCCACCCATTCCTCCAAAACCACCAAGCCCGCCCATCCCCATTCCCATTCCCATCCCACCGCCGTACATGCTGCCACCATAACCTCCGAATCGACTATATGGTGATGAGTACGAGCTCATTGCCCCATAGCCGGCGCCCATACCGTAACCAGGCGGTCGATTGTAGGCACCATACGCGCCAGTCGTTGTCGCGGCGGCACCGAAGCGGTTAGCACTTGCGTTTGTTAAACTCGACGGCCGTGCCGGGAGCGCTGGGGCACCTGGGGCTGCTGTTGTTGTTGTTGTGGCCGAAGCTGCTGGGGTTGCCGGGGCGGTCATTGTTTGTACAGGGGGCGATGAAAGGATAGAGGCTTAAGAGAAGGAAAGGGACAAGTCAGAACGAGTGTGGTAGCTAGATCGATCGATAGATAGATAGGGGAGAGAGGTGTGGAGAGTGAGGGAGGAAGGTTGACAAGAAGAAAAGGAAGGAAGAGGAGGACGGGTTGGGAAGGGATGGGATAGGTTAACACGTACGAGCACTGATAGTACCGTTTCGCTCCCAGGGTTTAGGAGGAGAGGGCTGGGACATGGAGAAGGAGAAGGAAGAACAGAGATCGGGAGGTGGCGGAGAGGTAGTGGACGAGAATCTTTCTTCTTGTTCTTCTGCTGGTTTTCTGCTGTACTTATTCGCTGGCGATGAAAAACCGAGACTTTGTTGGCCGGTTCAGTTGGGCAGCGCACTGATGCCGAAGTGTTTCGTGACGGGGCTGTGAAAATAAAATGAAACAACAACGTACAGGAAACAGATCACTACTATTTAACACGATGAAAGTGTGGAGCCCACGACCGAGAGAGAAGAAAAATAGAGGACGTAGAAACAAGATGGAACACTGTCTATCTCTATCTCGAGACTTTATTATTCTCGATCGAGGGTTGCTACAAGGAAAAAGAAAGGAAGCAAGCTCGTGCTGCGGACTGTGCAAACCTCGGCAATCGGTTCAAAGTTAAAAACATCTCCGCATTTTAACCTCGCCACTTTCAAATGTCTCCTGGTAAGCTAGGGACTCAAAATCCATCACGTCAAAAAAAGCTTGATCATCGTGACAGGCGTGGTTTAAGTGGAAATAAACGCCATGGAAAGTTTGGGTATACATGTACCTAGTCATAGCTAGTTTGCAGTCATTGGCTTGTGATGTCGGTCAAAGCTTCTCACTCTCACGTGTTAGGTCGAGGTTACTTGTCGGTCTATTCTTTGGCCCACAGGCCCTCCCTACATGACTTAAATCCATAAATCTCGGTCTCCAATACAAGGCTCCGTTACATAGTAGTAGCAACCGATCCAATAGCGGTCTAGATCACACAATATCACTCGCAGGCCACGATTTCATGGAAAGGAGAAATTTTTTTTGTTTAATTCATTAATTGCATGTAGAATGGAAAGGAGGTTTAGGTTCCATTAGACTTATCTTCACTATTCTCTGCTATCACCATCTCTCATTCTATATGTCCGGCCCGCACACTCCCCCCGTGCCTATTTCGGCCACCGATGCAGGTACCCAAGAGAACTACCTTTATCTCTGCCTCACATCAAATTGTTTTGACTTTTGAAAACGTCGATGTAGGCTGCTTCGATGACTTGTAATTGGGTGAATTTCAAGCAAATCATCATGGTCAATTCTTCAGCGAAGTTGGAAACAAACCCATCAAATATTGCGTCATCATCGTGATTATGCCTTGCAATTGGGTAGAAATAGAGAATGTTTAGCCACTAAACCCGTACACTTGAGAGCTTGTTCACCTTGAATACGCTGGAGTTTTTTCTGTTGAGCTTATGCGGCCTTGAACTATAAATACTTATAGGTAGAGAAGAGCACCCCTACAGCCGTATGGTGCAAACTATTTCTATTTCCCAAGAACTGCCTATAAGAGCTATATCTGCGTCGGCATAGGAGGGGTGGAAATTCTGGACTATCTTATACGCTATCCACTTTGTTCCTATCTGAGCGCAATAATGGATGCCACCCATTATTGGCTCGATAAGAATAATATAATCTTGTCAGAGTTCTCGTCAGGAACAATGCTACCAATTACCGATCATGCCGTATGAACAGGTTTGTGATTTCAAGATCGACTTCTCTAAGGTAATTTTGTAGACGGGATTTTGGATATCTGCAGGGGCTATGTCCAAACATGTTCATGCAACCGGGCATAGGTGGTTTTCCCTGTTTCCATCCGTCACATACATGATTATTGAGCCTTCATATGATCATGTAGATATATCAAATATTAGTATACCTGAGCTAGGCTAGCTAGTAATATCACATTGTGTTTGAAACTTCTCATATTTCCTCTCTGGACTGAATAAAACGTTATCTTATAAGTTATACCATTTCCTAAGTTTTGGATTTAGCTCACTATATAATATATCTTCCACACAATAAATACACCTGATTATATATCCAAGAAGGTTTGCCTGCATCTACCCTCCAGAACTCCGTACTGATAGACCCTCTCTATATCTGGACAGATTCAGGACGCACACCTCACATTTATCGTTAGGGACAGAGCGTATGAGGTGAAAGTAAGGCCTTAAGGAGTATTATGCCATATGTATTGCTACGTATCGACCCATGCGCGTGTGAAATACTACGACCGAAAAAATTTAAATCAGTTTCGTCTCAGAGCTGCATATTTATGGAATATCTATATACCATTCAGGGCTGTTCTGGAGGGTATATACATGTAGGTTGGAGTTTCTGTATGCTATGTACCCAGGGTGTCGGAAAATGATGCACATTCGGTGATGTCTCAACAATGGGAGAACAAATGTTCACATGAGGGCATGCAAAGGTTGACTTGAGTATCTAGATTCTCTTGATGATGGGGGAACAAAAAGAATGTCTGTCCTCGATGATTTCTGGGGTTTTTACGATATATTTTCGCTACCTCACAGCGACTTTGTCTTGGGAGTGGATATTCTATTTCCAAACACAGGCCAATGCATCCTCAGGCATAGCAGGGATGTTCTGTATCCGAATTCTGACTTTAGGCAGTGTTTGGTGTTGTGTCAAAGTCAAAATATAGAGATTTGGGTGTATATAGGCGTTGTCAGACGGCGAGAAGAAAACATATATCGTATCACTAATGTAATTGTAAAGAACGGAGAGTAAGTGGCATCAAACGGGCATGAGTTTGCACGGAGAGAGTGTATACACTTGTGAGAACGTTACTGGCTAAAGATAAGCAGGTTATTGGCTACTAAAGGGGTGGTTACCGCTTCGGTTGATTCTGAGTACGTACTGCCTGTTCGTTATTAACCGCCTAGTTCATTGCTGAATTGAGAAGCACTGTTTAGATAAAACAGTTAATGAAAACAGTTTTACTGTTTCACTTAAACAACTTAACTTAAACAGCCCAACTGTTTTAGTTAAACAACTTATCTTAAACAGCCCTACTGTTTAGCCCAATACCACCCATTATAATAAAATTTACGCAGTACTTGGTAAATAGTTTTTGAAACAGTCTGACTGTTTAACTATCTAAACAGTCAAACTGTTTAGACCTAAATAGTCAAGTATGTACCTCGGTGAGACGATCAAAGTGAGCATAATGCACCACATGTACTCGTAGGTTCATGACGTTTCCGAACACGACCAATATTGCATACCATACAAAAAAACGCCAAATCCACCTTTTTGTATATCATGCAACATTGGTCGTGTTTGGAAACGCTATGAACCAACGAGTAATGACTTGACGCAGGAATAGCAAAGGTTAGTTATATTTCTGGTGTGCCTACCTAGAGGATTTGTGCAAGTCCTTTTTTGGTCTGGTTGCTATGCCAAAGCCCACCAAACGCTACACGGAGTTACTTGTGCTGGCTACGATATATATACGTTACCAAACCGTATAAAAGTATAAATTGCCCAAAATCACCGTAAAGTCTAGCAACACGACTAGATATACACGTACAGCCACTCAGCAAAAGTGTTCGTGATTGGGTTTTAAAGACAGTGCGTGGTGTAGCGCACCTGTAATGTTGATACTAATAATGTTGAAATTTATAGTTCGCGACCACACATAAAAGAATTGGGTCATTGATCTTATTTTTCACTGATACTGGGCGCCGGTCAATGGGAAGTCTTCTCTTGGGGTTTTTTTGATGTTCTGCCACGACCACATGCGGAGAAATGTCTCACTCCGAAATCGGTATCACGAACACCTTTTCAGGGTGGCTGTATGAAAACAAGAGAAGACACATGTACGTCAGGGGACTAGAAATGAAACCGATTGATTATATGAGGAGGTGGGAAGGAATTAAACAAAATTAAAAACAAGCAAAAAAGAAATGATAAGGCCTCAGTTGAGGTTCAAACCCGAGATCCCTCGCAGCTCCGTCTCCTACGTGTTGAACCTTAGTGTTAATTACAACACTACAGAAGTTTGTCTACGGCTACGATACCTCAACTTTAAACTCAGATGGATGCGTGGGCCCGGCCTAGCTTCACATAAGCGCGAGTGATATTCTGTGAGCGAGCCTGGCCAAGTGCCCAAATCCATCAGAGAAGCCAGAATATGCACTACTATTCCTCAAAGATGTTATTTAGGGTAAAACCAACTGTTTCGGGTAAATTCGGGTAACTAACACTTCTAAGGAGTAGCCGTTCTGTGTTCCGCGTACAGTCATGATAAATCACTCGAATACATCTTCTGAAGGTACAGCCACTCATCAAAAGTGTTCGTGATTCGGATTTAATGTGACATGTCCGGCTCAAGTCAGGAATCACAGTGCCCATTGAAATGTTCAAAACCTCGAAACAGCAACAGTCAAAGGTGGTCAAAGTCAATATTAGACATTCATGGTATATTTGCTCTCTGTAACTCATTAGATAAAGTTATATAGATATATTTAGCTCCTTAATTTGACCATAAAATCTAGTAAGCCACACACGCACTGACAAACTTTGATGTGAATCACGAACACTTTTGATGAGTGGCTGTACACGCACCCAAGGGTATACGGATAAAGTACTTTTAGTTCTAGCCCATTTTATGGTACTCTTCTAGACTTTGATTATAAGGGCCCGCAGATGCTTAAATCTATGGCTCATACGGTCCTGCCTTGAGACAACGCTTCATAGTACAGTTTGGTATATAACCACCAGTTCACTCAATAGGCTTAAAAGAAATCCCCTTCCAGATATCATGATCAACTCATGCTTGCGCTTCTTCTTCCTCATGGATTAAGAATGAATAAAGTACTTCTATGAGAGTGAGGGTTCTAACGAAAGAATATATCCCGGACTCGCTAAGCTATATGTACTATCTAGGGTGTAGTGAAAAAATGACAAGGCAAATACACATACTCACCACAACATTTACTTATCAGATTCTGATCACTTACTCTCAACGCCCGTTACTTATGGCAGTCATTCTAGTTAAGATGAATCCTAACTCCTTGTATGAATTAACACTCAATGCCAAATCTGTTATGTCCAAGGTGTTTGTAGGCCTATTATAGAAAACCAAAACTCTAGAAGGAAAGTCGAAACGTCATACCTCACCATCAAGCCATGTACATTTAGCAACTACGATCGGCACCGCGCTGGTCTAAACTCGAAAGACATTGAAAATATCGGCAGTATATACTCATATTAGTGCATATATCCTAGTGGTAACCTAATAACGACTAAAAGCAGCGTTGACATCAACCAAAAACGTTTCTTAATTAAATGACTATCCATGATGGATCCTCCGGCGTGCGGCTGGCCTATACATATATATTCCGCACATCTCCGTCCGAACAATGCCCTACTTCTAAGTTGAGTAAGTCCGCGGTATGCGACTGCAGGCATCCAGGGTTTCAGTCGCAGAAATTGCGATAATACCGTTTCGCCAGGACCCGCCTTGCGCGGTGCGTCTATCTAGTATCTACGTAGCTCCCATTCTGTGGAAACAAGCTTTCATTGGAGGTCTGAAAAAATGTGAGAGAACTGCATGAGATTAGGTGTTTCCACTCCTCGTGCATGTTTTCTTTTTCATCCGTGGATCGAGGCCTTATTTCTTTATTTCTTTTTTATTTTGCTTTTCTGAGCTGCATGACTATGACTACATGTGGCTGATAACTCCAGGATGCTGATTGCCGCGCGGGTCTGATGATAACTATTATTCTATGCGATAACGGAATTTTATAATGTCGAACCGCGATATCAAGCCATAGGAATAGCGGATACGAGTGACAATTTATGACTACCGGTCTAACCACACCCACCCCGAGTAGGTAGGTGATACAGCAGATATAGCACCGTTACTGATGCACTCCTCAGCGTACCTCTCGCAACTAGGTACATACCTATTTCTGCGGGTGCGGACAGGCGAACGGGATTGTCAAATAGCTCCTTCCGGTCCATGTGACATGAGTCAAATCTCAAGGATACAGCGCCAGCCAACACGGGTGATGCCGCACCTCAAGCCCGTAACTTCGGAGATGATATTTGCAGAACCACCTTTTGCAAAGAGAGCACATGGTAGAGTATCGTGAAATTGGTAGACCCGTGGGTCAAAAGTGGCTGAAGTATGCAAAAAGATACGCATCCGGCATACACATAATTTGTCAATAGGTAGGTCCCGAGTGATTGTGCGTGAATGTCGGACTATTTGACTGGCGTCTTTTTTTTGCGGGGCGGTAGGCGGAGGCTGAGCTTATTTAAACAAAGGATTGTTATACTCGAAAGTATGTATGCCCACTCCCACCCCAAATACTCAGATACCAACAGCCAGGCCATAGTCGCCGGTGAAGTTTTTCTGTATCTCGAGGAAGAAAAAGCCCCCTGAACCTCCAATACCGCATCTCATCTGAGTGCGCACCCGGTATCACCCTTTCGAATCGGGGTGCAAACAGCTCTCTCCCGCGCAACAGGCAGCGGTGCTTCTTCTCGGGAGGAGGTATATTCATTAATATTCCACTAGCCCACGATGCACTTTTCGCCAGGTCGCCCGTCTCCGTGGTGCGCTGTTCCATGTCCACGAGTGAGCCTTGATGATGCAAGTCGGGGAGTTGCATCCTGGCATCAGTGTGACTATTAAATTAATTGGCGAGCCTCTAAGAATCGGTGATAAACACACTTTTTTTCACAGATGTTTTTGACACGTTGCTATTGAGTTAAGGTTTTCACGTAGAGTAGATTGCTATCCGCGAGTGGGGTGTGTTTCCTAAGGGGAGAGTCGGAGTCGACCTTCCCTCTCACCGGCGGCTGGCGGTAATTTCTTTGTCTGCTGAAGCCAAATCACTTGGACGGATAGATGTAAGGGGAGAAGTATGTGTGTGTGCGAGAGCTGCATAAAATGTCCCTGTCAACTGTTGTTGAGACATCATCCATAATCCAACTCTAAAGGCTGACTGGCTGGCCAAAGTGTACCTTGTGATCCTCTGTATCAATTCAATTTCCAGGTTCTCTCGTCGTTAGAGCACGCAGAAACAGCTGAACCCTGTTTTCTAGTCTAGTTGGCCGGCCGAGAGTATTTTCGCTAACTGTGACTGCTGTTGTTGATGTTAGCTAGTGTTTGTCTTGAGTGGTGAAATCTAGATCAATGATATTCAGCTCAGTTCCCTTTTGTGGGCTAGAAGATTGCGAAATCCAAATACCCGATCTCGTTATCATCCTTGGGCAAGGAAAGAAGAACAATTCACTATTTGTGTATGTGTGGATCAACACAACATCACTATACGTTCTTGGCGGCAAGTAGCAACTTTATCAGTTGCCTGACCCCATGTAAATTCCCCCACCCACTAAGTGCAAAAGTGATCGCAGCAACTTTTCTCCTTTCAGGTGTAGCAGCCATCCCCAAATCCCAAATCCAAATGCCACGATAACCTTCTTTAGAACAGCTGGTACCCCCCCGAGCGGTGAGGATGATCTGGAGATTCGCTAATTTCCATGGGGGCGTTGAAGGGAGGTCTCACATCTAAGTCCAAGGTCGCTAAATAATGACTCCAATAGAAACCCACAGACTTACTTGGCGGTGGCTACAACTAGAGCAGTGTGTGTTTATCTCCCGTCCAGTATGTAGCAGCCGTGCTAAAAAGTCTGTACTTCCTGGATTGAGGTTGTTGTGGAGTTGCACGGCCGCCAGGAAACACCTCGTGGATTCGCTAGTTTGCATGGACGGGCGGGCTATAAGTGTTCACCTGTAGTTTGAGCATGTATTTGAGTTCGGTACGCGTGCCTCTTTCTAGTTATATCTGGGGATCAAGACCAAGTTTTTTTTCCCCTCGATAGGGGCCGGCGGTGATGGTGATACCAGGAATCGGAACTAATTGGGACTTCAGTCTAAATAATAGGATAGAGTACATGTACTTACACTAGAGGCCATAAGGTATCAAGAGGGGAGGCGGGGGGCAGTCTTACCCACTCCCTTTAAACAGGTTCACTCGAGGTCGTAGATCAAGTCTCCAAGATCTCGGAATCTATATCTACTAGAGACACCCTTGCCTGTGCACTGTGTATCTACTCTATTCTAATCGCTCGCTACCAGAACTCGTCCTGGAGCGAAACTATTTCAAGCCCCGTCACTGAGCACTCACCTCGAATCAACACAGATAGATGTCTCTTGCGCATCTCGTCCTACCTGGATTTTCAGGGACCAGGCACCGTGAACGGCTGATTGGCTACTGGCCCCCAATCGTGCCCCTGAAATCTCTGAGGGTTGCATTAGCGCGTTTTGGATAAAATGCTTGGCCATGATTCAACAACAATCAAAACGTTTTGTCTGTTCAGAAATGCCTCTACAAGTGCTTTGGCCAATCCCTGTTTCCAAATTTTGAGCTCAAATTCTGAGTTCTTGGTGGGATTTTCACAGCCAAGAACTAAGTATTTAGGTTCGGAAGTTGGTGGCCAATACACTCTACTACGTATAATCTATCTTCCAGATCTACCCACCTCTTTTGTCTAGGATGGGAAATAGAAATAGAAAGGGCCTGTAAACTTATGTATAAGCACAATGTGCCTTCAGCCCTGTAATATCTTCTTACTACGGAGCTTTAGCCGCTGAGATAAGGCGATATAGAATTGTCTGGTTACCTGTCTTAGTGCGACCATAGCTTTGGTGTTGTATCTGATGTGATCCACATTCCTTTGTTTCTCAGAGTCCACGACCGGTATGGGAGGTTTCAATGCGCATAGAGTTTCTGAGCCTCATTGCATAAATAAGCTAAGGAAGAGCCCTGTGCGGTGTGGAGCATTAGAGACTAAAGATGGGTGTGCGCCAACAACCTTCCTGCGGATCCTCCAACGTGCCCCTAGTGCGAAGACCCGTTCTGCAGGGTTCGGGTTAGTGTAGAGTACATACATGTACATGTAGGTTTGCACATCTCTAAACTACTCGATAGTAAAGAAAACCTTGATAAGTATTGTGGATTTTGTTTGTGCCACATGGTGTCAAGCATGCTGAAGGTATTAGCCAGTTTTTCTTTGTCAGGCAGCGGGTATTCTAGAGAGCGGTTGCAAAAGAAAGGAGGAGGGGAAAAAAAGTTCATCCGTGGCAGCGGAATAGCCTGCTGACGCTCGGGGGCGGCGCTGCGGCGGCGTTGGTGGTGACAATTTCCTTCTTGTGTGTGTATGATTCGTACCTGCATTGGATGCTCCCACAGTTGTAGTGCATGTGTGTACCTACATGTCCTTTTTTTCTTTCTTTTCCCTGCTCGGCAGAAGGGGGAGATCCCGAGCCTGGCCAGGCCAATTCACGCCCTACTCGCATACCCTAAGAGTCTGGCTGAACGAACAGGTGCTACGTTTTCGTACCCACCTTAGAATTGGATAAGAGGCGGCTTGGGCTGTAGGCTGTGCCTCTTGTAGCTTTCCTTTTATCTAACGCCTCTCTCCCTCCTCCTCTTCTATTCCCCAACTTCTTTGTTCTCGGTCTTTCCTTAATTGCGTGGTGGTGGTATTACTTTCCTTAACATCTTCACTTCTCCACACTCTCTTCTGTGATATTTAAGGATATAAGTTTCCTCTAAAAAAATCAAAAAAAAAATCAGCAAATCAATCTCAACCATGCCTAGCTCCAATACCTTTCTGAGCGGTCTCGCTGCCTTCGCTGCTCTCACCCAATTGGCATATGCAACCACTTGCCAACATGAACCTATCAACTATATTCCTTATTGCCAGGAAACCACCGCCATTACCTACTCAAACATCGCTGACTCCGGTACCTATCAAGATGTTTCCGCCTATGATATGGATTCTTGCACTTGCGCTTTCACGCCCAAGGAATTTTCTGGTGGACTAGCTCCTTTGAATGAGGAGGTATGCTTTTATATAACACTCTAATACTTGCCCATGCTATCAAGAGTAAACCTCTAAACTTGATGTTAAATTTAGCTCTCTCTCCATTTCCGTGGGCCTATCCTTCTCAAGAAGTTCGCTGCCTATATCCCCAACACAAAGGCCAAGCGTCATGAGGATCACATCCGCCGTCATGCCCATGGCCACCTGCGCAAGCGTAACGATAATGTTCTCACAGTCACCTCAACCACTACCATCACAATCACTGTTCCCGCTCCAAGTGCCACTCCAGCGCCAGGTTCTGGGAACCAAGGGGGTAATGGAGGCTATGGAGGTACTGGAGCTGAAGCTTCGGGTGTGAATGTTGATACTGTTTCAAGCAAGGACAAAGGCAATGTAGATGTTGTATCTTCTAAGACATCTGCTACCACCCCCGCTGCAAGCAGTGCGAGTGCTGCCACAGGAGACTGGAACCGAATCTCATTCTTCGACGCCGAGGCAGGTGTAGCTGATGGACTGGTATTTTTGAACCACATGGGTGGGCAAGGATCTGGAACATTCGACAATTGCTTCGGAAACTCAATCTCTTACGCCAACGGGACTGCCAATGGTGGTTCTGCAAAGCCCACTATTTTGGAGGATATTCTGGTTCCCTCCAATAACGAGTTTATTATTATGACCGACCGTCCATGCGAAGGAAATGACTGTGGGGTCTATCGTCCTGGAACCCCAGCCTACCGTGAGTGCTCTAGTCTTGAATCACAATAATGATGTCAGTGTGTACTAACGCTTCTTCACTTATAGATGGATTTGGAGGTGATAACAAGGTCTTCCTCTTCGAGTTTCAAATGCCCGAAGACAAGAACTGCCCCGAGTTCAACCGCAACATTCCTGCTATCTGGGCACTCAATGCTAAAATTCCTCGTAACGTTCAGTACGGAAAATGCTCTTGCTGGGACACTGGGTGTGGTGAAATCGACCTCTTCGAGACCCTTGTTGATGCCGACGACTTCCTCAAGACCCACTATCACTCCAAGCAAGGTGCCGTTGGCAAGTACGGAGGCGGTGGTGCCCCTGACTTCTTTGCCAGACCTTACTCAAAGTCTATCCAGGCTGCGGTCGTTTTTTCTGGTACAAGTGTTACCATCAAGGTTCTCGATGAGAATACTTCATTTGCCGAGGCACTGAGTAGTGACTTCGTCAAGGGCTGCGAGAAGAGCGTCTCAGTCTTCGCTGTTCCATCATAAACATGATGTGATTTTATCCGAAAAATAAGATATTGTTGCATTTGTTTTGGATACCTTGTTTACAAAAGAACGTATTCCCTATATGTAAAGACTTTTCTTTTCTTTTCTCTTCTCTTTTCTCTTTTATCTCATTGGTGCGTGGTGTGTGCAATATACCTATATCCTCCCCTTTACTACCCCGATGGGCAAATAGTACCTACTTTACTTTTAGTATCACTTTACTACATAAGCACTTGCTTCAGTTCTGGAAACTATGGATACCCCGAAGGGGGTGTTTGTACAATACTGTAAATTGCAGCGAGCAGGGCCCTACTTACCATATCGTTTTCTTAACTTGTTTGGAGGAGTTTATTTGTTTTTCTTGGGGATGTGAGGATAGTATACAGATCAATTGAGAGGTAGTTTCTAGATGAGAATAAATGTTATTATCTAAAGTGTTCTTCTATTTATTCCATCAGCATTGTGTGCTGTAGAGAAATGTAGAACATGGGTCTTAGAGCAAATGATATTAATCGACCAGAAAACCAAAGCAAAGATGGTAGGGGATCAAGGTGTATGAGACTGATCAGATCACACCTACAACCCGACAGCAGCCATCGTACCTTCTTCATCTTCTTTACCCGCAATCAATACTTGTACTTGGCGGAAAACTTTATACTCAGTTCCCATAGCTATAGTATAATAATCATCAACTATCACTCGGAGAAAATTGCCGTACGTGCGCATTGATTGATCAATTTATTACTTCATTAGCTGGCCGATTGTACGCATGATTTTCGACCATTTAAGGCGAAGGCGTATTTATTTCTCCCATAATCACAAGTGGGAAAAGCTTAGGGCATTGTCCCGTCATTCATGTCTTAGGGTAGAGGTTTGAGCTGAGAATCCTGGGGAGATAGTCGATCTGAATATGATCTCAAGGTCACATGTAGTGATATATATATAACAATCGAGCGCAGAGTTGGCCAATTGGGCCGGCCCTAACCCAGTAGCAAAATGTACGTGTAGCATCTTACTCCCGTCACATTGCTCTAAAATATAAGGCGTTATAGAAGCACAATAATGAAACCATGCCACACCAGACATCTCTCCATCGGCATCACACTTATGACTCCCTCACGGCGCTGGGAACTCCGTATGTACCAGGACGTTGACATACATTAACGGAGAGGGTCTTTAGTATACCTACGAGTCAAAGGTCAGGGCGGGTTGTGAAGTATTATAAACTTGCTATTACATTACAACAGTACTAAAACGAAGTATTGCGGGTTTCCACAAGTAACGGAACATTGAGATGGCTACCATACAAACCACCTAACAACATCAAAATTTCAAAGTCGCAATCTCGGGCTGACGTTTTAGCTGTAGATACTATCACTACCGGGGAATCCATATCTAAGATTCCTTTGCTCCATCTCCTTGTAGTTGTGGAGAAATACGCTTTTAAAGTTGCACTCCCATACAAATTTTGAATGTACGCTTACTTGTGGAAACCCACAATACCAATTACGTACGTTTACCTCGCGCCCCGCCCTGACTTTTAACTTTTAACAGTACGTCTCTCTGTGTTCTCACTACAATTTAAGGTTGGCCTCTTTAGTTGCTGCTCCTCCTCTTTTTCACTTGTACGTGGTGCGTGAGTATGTTGACTTAACTCACCGTCTATCACTCGCACATATTTGGGTGTGCATGTGACACATAACCCCCTCGAAATATGTGAAGATCTTCTGTAAAGTACTTATCGCGAGCAATTCGGCTGGTAATTTCGTTTTATTCTCAATATACCCTCAAACGTTTGGTTTTACTCGCAGCCTTGCCTTGCTGATTTGTAACTATCGGACGCGGGTATTCATTCAATGTGTCAAATTTTAGCAGTGTTTGCTACAGTCCCTCCAATGAGCTTGATCGGGACACACGTGGCATTGAACGTGCGTATGGGCATTGGATTGTTTCTGATGGCCATAATCAGCTTTCAATGCCTCAATGAGTGCACTACGTGCGTACCAAAAAAAAAGGCCAGCCATTTCATGGGCAGGCTTACCTCTATGGTTCTCTGAATCAGTGCCCTCGTGAGCAGTACAATTACCTATAGAATTAGGACGGTTCAAGATGGATAAGAATGGATACTCCCCCACCAATAGAAATATGATAGGTATTCCCGGAGGGCTGTCTTCGGGACATAGCTATAGGCTTAGAGTTGAAATAGTGTGCGGCACGCAAGTTAGCCAACCTTATATTAGCATAAGCTCAGAGTAGGCTCTCACCAGGCTCTCGCAGTAGTCTTTTTCTAAACCCTGCCCTAACCATATGCCCTTATCTCTCATCCATCAACACGTCTCAGTGCCACCTTTTCCCACCTTCTCCTTCATACACACACACACATACACACACACACACACACATGTCATCATCATCATCATCTTCACAACACAGGAGGAGGAAGATACGCCGAGAAGATGATACATATCTGGATGATTCTGGGGAGAGGGGCTAATGCCTCTGGTATTAGCCCCCCTCCTTGAACTCGTCCAGGTATGTCTCCTCTTCCTTACGTGTTCTCCTCCCCCCTGTCTGTTTCTGGGCTTTTGCCGAGGAACTGGGGGAGGGGGATTGATGGAACTGACTCTTCATTTTGGTTCCGATTTAGTTGGGTTAGGCTTCTGGGCTTTTGGGCTAGAGACTTTCGGAATGTCTTCTTTTCCTTCGGTGTTTGGGGTATTTTGGCTATGCTGAGAGATTCCTGGCTTTTATTGAGTTGACTACAACGACTTACATGTAGCTCTTGTGTCTCCTACTTTGGCTTTTGTGAAGGGTTAGTCCTCTTTGGATCTTTGGTTTGGATGTTAATCTTTTCTTGCTCCCTTTTCTTGCTCCTCTCCCTTTATTTCCTCCTGCCTCGATGTTCCCTATGGTTCCAACACTCTTCTTGCTCTTTTGCGGTGTTGTAGAAGTGACACTAGCAATGCTATAGATATAGATATACAGCCCCCATTTCCTGGCCCTGGCTTATTCAGTGGGGCTTGCTTCTGCGCCCCAAACTCACCTCTTAGCACCGGACCTCCAGTAGCCCCCACAGAGACAGAGCTCACCCCGTTCCCGGCACATATGTACCCAAATGAACCCCTCCCCCCCATCCACTCTGAACATAAACCTTGAACCAAATGCTAATGAGAGCTATGCTCTGAGCACGCACAACAAAAGATCTAGAGCAAAGCTTTTTAGAAAATGCCTCGTTTCTAGTACGACACTCTAACAATACATAAGGAGTGAACGAACGCAATTCCTTGGGCTAGGCTAGTTCTTCCGACGCTCCTACTTGCACCATGGAAGCATAAACGTGACGGGCCAGCCACTCAACATTGCAGCGTAATATGTGAAGCCATAGCTTGGTGACGGAACTAACCCATACCAAAAACAATGGCCCCTTCAGGACCAACATAACCAGCTGAGGATAGGCACCAGGGCAAATGTTTGCGCACGAAAAGGCGCTAGCCTCCCGAGACTGAAAACCTAGAATAGCCACCTCTAGCAGCGAGGGAAAAGGCCAACCCATAATATAATAGTTGATGAGCAGCTAGGCCTCTATAAAGCGAGCTAACACGGCGATAAAGACAGCCATGGTTATACTAGTGACACAACTCACTCACTCACTAGGAAACCCCATAATCCGGACATAATCTGCATAAACCGACGAGATGAGAGGCTTCCACGGGTACCTGGAGCTTGGGGGTTAAGGGGTGCTAACCGCTCACTTGGGACGGGAAGCTAAGTTGCCAGTAGACGAGTACTTCTAGTAATTGGCGAAATTAAAGCACGCCTGCGCAGCTGGGTAGAGATATAGCCGCGAAAAAGATGGCACAGTTGCTAAAAGTCTGTGGCCCTTTCTTTACGAAACAGGAGAAGGGGAGTGAAGCGGCAGGAAATGACGGTGGGCGCCAGCCAGTTTTGACACACATCCCGGACTGGGCGAGTGACCACCGGTGACCAACAAGCACAGTGTTTTCTACTTGTGTACTAAGCCGGCAGCATATATAACGGGGCACAGTACCGCACTCGATGGCCATGTAATTCCAGGCCAGAAAGATGCCCCACCGGCTCCCGCACAATGAACTACAAAAACCCCCAGAGAAAGCACCTAATCCCTTAATACCCTGATCCCCTCATCCCCGAGAACCCCACAACTGGCTAAAGATCAACCATGAGTTTTGAAGGGCGGCCGTACAAGGCATCAAATAACCTTCAGAGCCCGTACTATATACTCTCTTTCTCACCTTTTAGTTCAAGTACTTCTTGTCATTGGGGCTGGTGTTAAGAGCAGGCGTTGTTTCCTCACCCTTTCCCGTGGGTGTAGGTACAAGGCGCAACCAACGCAACGCAACGCTAAAAGCGAGGTGCGAAAAAAACTACTGAACTACTGGTGTCCAGCCTCGGTAGGTATTCGATCTCTGGGGGGGCACAGCTAGCCGGCTGTTTTAGATCTTGGTGTTGTCGCTACATGTAGCTACGGGGTGTATATACGTGTACATTGGTACTTGGGAGATATCTATAGCGCCTATATAATGATGCAGTGGTACCATAGGTGGTAGTCATAGCACACTTTATATGTAGGCCAGATATATATACTCTACAGGAGGCGGAACACAGCACCCTACTCTACTGTACTGTACTGTGCTGTCGATGGTCTTGCACATAGATGTATACATATCCACCCCTATCTATCATGCCATCTATATCACGGTGCCACAACAAAAGTAAGTACACTCACTGCCTGATGCAAACAACAGACCAGACCAGACCAGACCATACTAGACCAGACCAGACCAGGCCACACATTACTAGCTAGCTAGCCACTGTACCCAGAACCCAGCCAGCAGTCACGTCAGCTAGGCAGTACCGTCAACCAGAACCAGACCTCAATGTCTTGCAGCTGGGACCCCTGTGTGTGCTTCTGCTTCTGTGGATGCACTGTGTACAAGTATAAAACTAGCCATGTAGCCATGGGAATGGGCCAGGTATGTATTGTACGTGGTGGTTGTTGGTTGTTTGTATATTATGATTGCAGCTAGCTACCTAGTATAGTGCGTTCGACCGAGCCATCACAACTTATCACTCGCCGGGCGGGTCCCATGGCTGCTGTGATGCGCGGTGGGGGGATGATGAAAGGGAGGAAAAAGAGCAGAGGAAGGAAAAGAAAGAAGAAGAAGAAAAAGACACCATATCTATAGCAACAGCCATACATATATAACCGCAAAAAGTAACGAGAAAAAAAAGTGCAAAAGACATTCTCATGAGAACCCACCCACCCACCCAACAGCCACAAATAAGAAACCCATCCCCACCTCCCCACCACCCTACCCTACCTCCTCCCACCCGCCCCCTGCCACCACCTCCACCACCCGCACCCCCACCCCCACCAGGCGGCCCACCACTCGGCGCAATACCCAGCACCGACGAAATCGCCAACATACTCCTCGTATGCTCCTCGCGCGCGCGCTCCAGCTCCTCCTCCTTCATCTGCGTCCACTGCACGAGCGTCGCCATCTCCCTACTCAGGCGGCGCGTGTCGTCGCGGTCGCGCGAGGTGCTCCAGATCTCGTACATCTGCAGTACAACCGCCACTGGGTTAGTATTATATATATATATAGTGGGGGAGGGACCCAGTTCCACATATCCAGTTCCCGCGCGATACGCTCCTTTTCGTCGCCGACGGCGTGCAGCGCGGCGGTGAAGCGGGCGAGGAAGGTTGGCCAGTCGTGGGGCGGGAGCTGTATGAGGAGGTCGTCGGCTTCGGGGGCTGCTGCTGCGGGGGGCTCCGTCTTTTCTTGTTCGGTTTGTGGTGGTGGTGGTGGTGGTTGTTGTTGTGGTTGCTGTGGTTGCTGTGATTCTGCTGCTGGTGGAGGAGGAGGAGGTGAGGGGGATGGTGGGGTTTGGTTTTGTGGTGGTGGTGGTGATGGTGGGGGTTGGGACTGGCGGCGGCGGGGCTCGTGCGGCGGGGGGGCTTGGGGTGGGGGTGGTGCTGCCGTGCAGGGGGGCGCGCTGGGGCTGGGGCTGGGCGGAGGGCGGGGTTGATGGGGGGTTGTGGGGTGGGGAGGCGGAGATGGTGGTGGTGGAGGTTGTGCGCGGGGGGCTTTGGCCGCGGGGTGGGGAGGAGGACGAGGCGGGCTCGGGGTCTAGGTCGTGGTCGTGGTCGGGGTGGTTATTATTGTTGTATGGCGGGCTCTGGTCCCGTCCCTTCTCCCACTCCCACAGCCGCTCCCGCCCTCCCGGCGAGCCCTGCACCCTCTCCAGGTCCCTCTGCGGCGGGCTGCCACTCGGCGTGCCGCCCCCGCCCCCGCCCCCGTCCCCGCCCCCGTCCCTCTCGTCTCCATAGCTGCCCCTCCTCTCCTCCCTGTAGCTGCCCCTGCTCCCGCCCCTCTCCTCGCGGTAGCTGCCCCGGCTCCGCACGCGCTTCTCGGCGGCGCCCGGCGACACGGGCGGCGTGTACGAGACGGGGCTGTGGACGATGGTCTGCTGCTCGCCCGGGCGCTTGTCGTTGTTGTCGCCGTCGTCGTCGTCGTCGTTGGGCAGGAAGTCACGCGAGCGCTTCTTTGTGGCTGCGGCGGCGGTGGTCATGCTGGGTGCGGGCGTGGGCGGGCTGCTGTGTGGGCGGAAGGTGCGGATGGGTTGGAGGGTGAGGTGCGTGATGTGATGCAGGGGCATCGTGGGGTGGGAGGGATGAGGTCAGTTCCAGTGGGTGTGGGTGGGATGCGGGATCTGGGCAGGTGCAGCTCTGTCTCCACACTCGGTCTCCGGTCTCTATGCAGGTGCATGTATCTTGTATCTGGGTTGAGGGCGAGCGACACCCGCCACAGCAAAGTCTTGCTCTCTCCTGTTATTTATTACAAGTCCTGCTGCCTGTCCTTCTATTGATGATGCCTTGATTCTCCGAGGGAGCAGAGAGACAGACACCTGAACTCTTGGCCTGCCACGATCTCGCTGCCAAGACCCGGGTATGCATGTATCTACACGCTCTCTCCTAATCCTATCACAGCAGCACACATCTCAGCCTCACCGCCTGTGCCTACACATACAAAACAACCTTGGTTCTACGGTATTGGAAAATAGATATTGCGAAACGAAATTCGTGAGACGCGTGAGCCAGACAACAATTAAAAACAAAGACACATCCAATAAATAATAGCGTAAATCACCAAAGCAGGAAAATCACAAAAATGAAGTGTCAGACGGGGAGATCGAATTGGCAGCATGATCGGGACGGTTGTTTCTATAATGTGAAACGGCGGCAAAAGTATTCTTCACATAGGCCTGGAAAATAAGACAAGTTAGAGAGAGAGAGCTGGTTTAAAAATAAAAAGGTGGGGGGGACAAACCCGAGCAAGCCAAACCGCACTCAAGACCCTGCGAAATTGAGGAACCTCCACGGTCAGAGTGGGTATTTTCCACTGTCCCCCGCGCCTGAGAAAAAAAAGGTTGTGACCAAGGCACCGCATAACAAGAACCATGGTATAAGGACCTAGATGGATAGAATAGCATGAGTTAATAGATACATCTGATATCGGGTGGGAGAATGCAGTGTTACCTGCTTGTAAAATACCCACAGCGGCCAATTGCTTCATCGTGGGAGGATGGTGGTTGACCACAGTCTTGAGATCGTTTAATATTGACCGGCAGGCAGCGTAGAGCTTTTTCATATCGCTATTCCACTTGGTGGCAGTGTCACCGGAATATTGCCTAGAGACTTCGATAACACCAAACTCAAGCGTGCGCGAGATCCTGGGCAGGTCCCGTGTTCGAATGATGCCGTCAAATCGGTGCCGAATATCAACGACAGGCTCCAACTCACTGTCCAACGCATTAAGTATGGTATCACGCCTGTATGTGTGTATGCGATCAACAAAATGTAAAAATAAAAATAAAAAAAACACGGCGTGGAGAAACCAGTGTTGAGGGCAACCAACCTTTGTATCATGATTTCAGGTAAACTTGTGAAGGACATATCAACAATCGTCCAATAAATACCTTCCCACACACCCTCGCCTAGTGATGGTTGATGAAGAAAGTCGTGAGATTTGGTCAGTAGATAAAAACTGCACTCAAAGTCAGCGGCGGGGAGAAACAGACTCGCCAGGTAAGGTAAGCTCACATATACACATAACAATGGTCTACCCACATTTTGAGGGATTCCAGATCGGTCTCCTCTTTTTGTTGTGTGTCGTCGGTCCCCTCTTGTGTGTCGTCGGTCCCCTCCTGTTGCGTGTCGCCAGAGATCGTGGCCGCGCAAGCCAACTCCTTACAGGACTTTACGTCCGTAACCTACATGTCGACAGGATGTGAGCTCGGCAAACACTCTACTACTACTAGTAGTAGTAGTAGTAGGTAGGGCCATCACACACAAACCTTGTCAAACAGCGCCATGTACGACAACAAGAAGACAGGCACTGATATGTTCTCCAGTCCATACCCGCCGACGCCTGCAAATTCGGAATCACTATCGACTGCCCCCTCCCAAAAGCCGTTGACTTTAAGAATCTTCATCAACTCTTTGTCCGACTCATCGACAATACCCCAGTGCGCTAGATCAAGGTCCTGGATGCTCTTTCCATAATTGCGCAGAACGGTCTCGACAAACTTGCCGCCGCGTAGGGGTAGCAACGTCGACGGGTGCAGCGTGGATAGGTTGACACACGATACGGCAGAGGTTGTCGACTCGTTATCGGTAGACACCTCCTCGATCAATCAGCACGGTAGCTAACAGGTCCATGGTGGGGTTGTTACCTCCCCATGACTACCTTCGCGACGTGCTTTTTTGTCGGCGGCGGCGGGGGGGTCGGATTTGGAGTTTTTTACGTGAAGGTTGTTCCCGGAATATAAAGAACCATAATTTCGACCAAAGCGATTGATAGATATCTGATTTGCCGTTTGGGGCCGTTTCATGACTCTGTTGTGTGCTCTAGCACGGGCTTTGTCGCTCGATTGTCCCTACCATGAGTACATGTAGCATTAGCTGCATAAAAGCGCAACGAGCAGGCACCGGATTGGTGCGCTGTCGATGCGCCCACATAGTTCACTGAACCCATTGCCGGCTTGGGAATTGGGTTTTTAAGCATCTGCCAGATTGGCAAATACTGTCTCCATATCAACCGAATGGGATTGATATGTACAACTCATATATACCAGGTGGGTAATAAATATATGAGGCTAACTGTTATATAGCGGAAGGCGCTAAGATAACAGGAACACGGACGATGGGGGCAACAATTAAAGGGAAAGGGCGACGACACTACCTTGGCCTGAAAAGCAGTGAGCAGCTGGTTAGCTCGCTTAGACTCTGGGGATGTAGGAAGAGTATTGGCATATTGGCGGAGGTTCTTGGCCCATGCGTTTAGTGCAGCGTTGTAATCGAACCGACACTCGGCCTCGGCTGCACTGTCGCAACAGTGATTGAGAAACCTGATTATTTCCCAATCCCGGTACGGTACTGTGGTGAAATAGGATGAATAGATTCTGGCATTGGAGGAGGAGGAGGGGGAGGAGGAGGAGGAGGAGGGAGGCATCTCTTGTGTAGAATGACCGACGGAGGTCGAGAACAGTCAAGGTTTGAGGGGGGGAGAGGGGAGGGGGGGCCAGTTTATGTATGTAGTAGGTGTATGTAGGTGTATGAGGTGTATGAGGTGTATGTAGGTTGATGTAGGTTGCCCCATCGGTATACATCATGGTACACACAGGTATGTCCCACAGCGCGCCACACCAAGCCACACAAAGAAAGCCACAGGTGAAGGAACGAAGGAAGGGGCCGCTGCGTGACCTGCCTGGCTTGACTCAGCGTAGAGTGTGTACCGCCGGCAAGATCCTCATCTGCTTCGACACCCACAGCTTGGCTAGCTACATAAAACACCCACACGAGTCGAGACAGCTCCACAAGGTGCAGATATATAGAAATATAAACCAGAGACAAGGCTGTCTCTCCTGGATATCCCTCTCCTTCTCTTTATACCCTCGTCTCTTACTTCTTACACGCTCACAGCTGCTACAGAGAGAGCTCCAGTGCCTGCATCTCCAGTACTATCGATAACACAGCCTGAGCCCCACCAACCACCAACCAACCAACCTGCCCCACCTCTCATCTCGCCTCCCACCACCATCATCACAGCTCCCATCTCATACTCCTCCTCCCCCCTCCCCCCTCCCCCCTCCACAGATTCACAGCTACAACCCGCCATATGCCCCCTTGACCACACCCACCATGCAATGCGGCATCTGCTCCACCGAAAAGCGCCACCTCACCTGCACCTCCTGCTCCCAGGAGCGCGCCTGGGAGCTGCGCTACGAGACGCTCCTCCGCATCACCGAGCGCGACGCCCTCGCCGAGCGGGTCCACGACTACCTCGAGAGCAGCCGCGGCGCCGTCGACGCCCTCGCCGTCCAGAGCGCCGAGGCTCGCGAGCGCATCAGGAAGATCCGCGAGGAGACGCGCCGCCTCAAGGAGCTCAACGCCGCTGGTAGTCTCCCCCCCCCCCCCCCGTCTGGGCTTGTAGGAAGGAACAGAAAGCTAACAGAGTTGTGGGGTGGGGACACAGACACAATCAAGCTGAATGAGCTCCGTGCCACCACCGCCGCCCGCCACGACACCCTCACGAATGCCCGCGCGGCGCTGTTCCGCCTCCCGCAGGCCTCGCAGGCCCTGACCCGCGACACCAAGCGCCTGACCACAAAGCACAAAACACTGCACACCCGCACCGCCGAGGCTCGCACCTTCCTCTGCCGCGAGGCCGCAGCCCTCTACAACCTGCGCCAGAAGCGCAAAAAGGCGCCTCCCCCACCCAGCAGCAGCAGCAGCAGCACAATCACCACACAACCACCGCCATCGTCGCCACAACCAACATACCACATCGGCGGCGTGCCCATCCCCAACCTCCTCACCGACCTCAACACACACGCGCCCGCGCAGATCACCACCGCGCTCACACACCTCTCGCACCTGCTCGTGCTCACCTCGCACTACCTGGGCCTCAAGCTGCCGCACGAGATCCTGCTGCCCACGCGCGACACGCCCACCACCTCCATCCGCGGCGTACTCAACAACCGGCACCTCGCCACGCGGCCGCTACACCTCTCTGTGCCGCTCGCCGCGCTCGCGCGCGAGAACAACGCCGGCTACACAAAGTTCATTGAGGGCCTCGGCATGCTGGCCGTGGACGTGGCCTGGCTGTGCTATTCGCAGGGCCTCGACGACGTCAACTCGGTCGAGGAGGCGTGCGCGCCCGGGGCGGCGCTGTGGCGGCTGCTGGTGGCGAAGGAGCCCGTGGCGGGCTTTGGCAGGGGTAGTCATGCGACGGCGGCGGGGAATCTGGCGACGGCGGCGGGCGCGCTGGGGATGAAGGGGTTTAGGGTGGGGTTGGCGGCGGTGGTGGAGAGGGTGAGGTTTACGGTTATGGGGGAGGCGATTGGGGCCGAGTGGGACCTGGTGGAGGAGGTGGAGGGGGGGAGTGGGGAGGTTGTGGCGCTGGAGGATGGGGGTGGGGATGGGGGTGGGGATGGGGATGGGGCGGGAGGTGGTGGTGGGGGTGGAGGTGGGAGTGGGGGAGGCGGGTTTAGTGGGTGGAGTCAGTTGCAGGCGGCGAGTGTGGGGATTAGTGGGTGGACGAGGATTAGGAGCAAGTCGGAGAGAGAGGGGAAATAGATGGGGGAGTGTATGGTATTTGGGGTGTTTTTTGTGCTTGTCTATTTTAGTAGTTGGGTTTTTGTGCTCTGGTTTTTCTCTCCTTGTCTCTCGCATGGGCTGGCTTATCTGTCTTTCTTTCCTTCTTTCCATCTCTCTCTCTCTTTCCTCCTTGTATGGGCTGGTGGTCTTTTGTAGCTTTTCCCCCTGTTCTCCCTCTTCTCTTTTCTCCCTCTTCTGGCCCGCAGCATCAAGGCTCTGCGGTCCCCCCCCCCCCCCCACTCCTCCTCATCCCGCGTATATATAAGCATGGCATAGGCATAGGCATAGGCATAAGCATAGGGCTAAAAAAAAGGAGGGGGGTACCCTGCCGGCTGGCGGGTTTTGTGGTGGTTATTGGTATGGTGTGGTGTGGTGTGTGTAGTGGGTGTGTGCATAACGGCATGGGGTGGGGTGGTGGGTGGTGGTGAAGAATATATATACATTGCGTTCTGTTATATTGTGTTCTGTTGTGGTGTGGTACGGTGCTTCTGTGCAGTGGTGAAGTGAAGTGCAGGGAGGGGGTGTGTGCGGTAGGTGCAGTGGGGGGAGGGGTAGAGTGGTATGGGATGGGCGGAGGGGGGCGGGGTCGGGGTCATGGGGTGTCACTCGATGATAGGTACGTGGGTTTCTGTATTGCGGGCCGGGGGGGGTGGGCCGCTGGTCACGGGCAATCACTCGGCTGTTTTTTTTCCTTTTCTTTTTTCTTTTTTGGTAGCCAGCTTTATTTACATGTACATGTAGTTATTATAGATCTAGATCTATACAATGTAGGTACACACGTCGTGTATCCTTCAAATCAAACCGGCTAGATCACACACACACACACACACACACACGCCGTCGTTTTATTTTTTCACCTTTTCCCGATTCCTTGCTGCTCTTACTCTATTTTTTTTTGGAAGGAGAGCTACACTACATTGTTACAGCCACTCTGCAAAAAGTGTTTGTGGCTTCGGTTTCGGAGTGTGAGATTTCTCCCTCTAGAGTCCATATGTATGCAACCCGTGGCGGAACATCCCCCCCCCCCCCCCACCCCACCCCCTCAGTAGAAGACTTCCCCCACTGACTGGCGCCCGGAATTAATGACTAATAAGAATCAATGACCCTCACTTCTTTTATATACATGTCACGAAACTAGTATATCATACATTTCGTTGTCTTGAACCGAATCTCAACACTCCATGTAACATCAATATCAGTATGCGCCGCCACACGGCGCGCGCACTGACGCTAAAGCTCAATCACGGCCACTTTTGCTGAGTGGCTGTACGCACGAGTACATGTAGTCTGGCTAGCTAGCTGTGATAACTAAATTGTGGATCCATCATCATTGGGTATATCGGTGGCTAGGAATTGCATTGTGAGGTGTGTGTATATGCGCTTATCTATGCTTGCGATCGATGGAGTTTGTGGTAAGACTACATGTAGGGAAGGGTATATGTATATGCCCACACCCCACGGTAGTGCCCTGTCTACATGTACCAGAAAGACCACCCCCCCCCCTTCTCCTACTAGTATGATGGTATTGACCCAATCAACACCAGGGCCGCCGCTGCACAAATCCGCACCACTACATGTACATGTAGTGAGTACTAGGGCTGAGGGAAATGTACGAAGAGTCTGGTAAGAGAATCTTTCTGTAAAACAGGGGCGTTTATCTTATCAGATTCTCAGTATTTATGGTCCACACACACACTCCTATCACCATAGCCCGATCTCACAACATACCGCAGGCCCCTCTCCACTAGACATTAGACATAACTCCCCTCTCTTCCCTCCCTCGCCGTTAATATCCACGTTATCCGTCTGGTCCTCCCACAAATAAACCCATCCCCGCCCCCCCCAAAAAAAGGAGAAGAAATACGAAAAGAAGAGGGAAAAAATCCTGTACCAAACTACCGAGTGATAATTCATGATTATACCCATCCCATCCCACATGTAGTCTATATGACAGGTCACGTCACACCCATACTGAATGTGTACCTGCGCTGATGGTGTCTTCTGATAACGCGGGTTCACCCGCGGGGGGGCACCCAGCAGATCAGGTATAATCAGTTATCCCTTAGACGGATGAAATCGTCAAATTGGCAGCCTGGACCGTGCACGCACTGAGTTTGGTATATCCGTTGCTCTTAATGGTATAGAACCAATCAAGAATACATGTTAAATACCTGCCTAGGCTACAGTTTCATCCGTCCAAGGGATACAAAGATGGTCGTGCAAAGATAATTCTCAGACTCCCGTTTTCGGTTTTTGCTCCTAAGCTGAATAATAAAGATAAATGTATTTTGGGAGCAGACCAAAGAGAGCAGGAGGAGGCCTGGCGTAGAAAGGTGTGTTGCTCTAATACGCTATATCTTGGCGTCAGGTGATAGTGATTCACAGATAATCACTCGGCTTTGTCATCTAACATACATGTATCAAAAGGGACTAGTACAGATTTATGCAGGGAATATCCGCGTCCACTGTCTTTCATATCATCCCTGTAATATAAACGAGAAAGCTTGTTCTCTAGTCTCCAAAAATTCATCCACAGTCAAAGCGTGTGTTTTCTCCAGAAACTCTCCCTTCTAGGTCCAGGATATTCTTCTAGCACTTGTTCAACATAACCACCATTGCTGTACCTACTTTCCTCTATATTGCATTGCCCTTCATTCATGATGGAACTCCGGCCCCGTCCTAGCACCGTATCAGCCGTATATGCATGTCCCAATTCTTGGATTTGCCTTCCCTCGCTCGACCCATTCAAGCGGCATCTATCGGTATCATCAATTGTCCAATCCTCTGGTGCATATTCAGACGAAGAATCCATAAATGAATCCTCTATAAACTCTTTTCGCCCGTCACTATCCTTGATATACCTATGTGGAGTGAGGTTTAATAAGCACTGACCCCCTATCGCCTCCGAGAACGGGCTCTCGGGATAATTGTCAGCGTAATGGTCGGAATGTTTTTCGTTTTCATAATTTTCGGCCATCACCTGACCACGGATATCAAAACCTCTGGATTCTTCATTCTGCTGGATTTCATTCAAAGGGTACCTATCAGCCTTTACACATAGAGCGTGAGGTGGAATAGCATGATTATTCATAGGCTTTTCGGGGTGATTCCATTGTTGGTGGTGCCCTTCCATTTTCGCCAGTTGTCTCGTGAGCTCGAGGGTTACACCCAAGGGTTTTGTCGGCCTACCAGGACGATCTTGATATACTGATGGTTGACTTGAAACGCTCTTCTGAGGATAAAACACTGGTCTTTGTGGTATTTTCGAGGATTGACGACCCTTCCGACCTACTTTATCATCACGGCTGTTATCATGCCTTTTTCGAAGCCCCAACCTTTCTGGCGAATCAGCACAAACGCGCAGCAAAGCGGCCAGAGGTGAAGATGAGCCTGGAATCTTCAAAGGGCATGAGTTATTTTCTTCTAACAATAATGGAGAACAGGATTACCTTCTGGATTAGTTCGGTAGGATCTGATGTACACCATTTGATATGTTTGGGCGCGGGCGATCTACTATTCATGATTTCTATCTCTGGTGCATGGCCCCTTGCCCGGTCTACGCCTTCTACTTCTGATTTCTTGTCTTTTATTACCACCGAAGAAGCGTAGCTACTTTCGCTTTCCTTACTTTTGGCATTATGGGCTTCTTTCAGAGTTTCTAGAGTAGGACCTGAGGTCCCCCGTTTCTGTAGGCGCACCGGTTCTTTCTTTTCTGGTTGGAAACGTTTCTGGTATCCGGCACGAGAATACTCTGATAGTTCGTCTATATCTTTTTTCTGAGAAAAATTTTCATCGGAACTTTCTTCACCTCTGTTTCGCCCACTTGTAACAGCTGAACCGCAATTTGAGCCCCGGGAAGATATATTTGCCGGTAGGGAATATATACCCCTTCTTCGAAGGACATCGGCCATTGCACTCCGCGGTGAAGGTCTAATCAGGCTCTCCATCATAATGGTTTCAGTAGATGGCTTCTCAGGTGTAGACTTGTCGTTATTTCTGCGCCTTTTCCTTGGCTCGGTGTAGCCGTCGCTAGAAATTATAATTGTGCGTAACCCCTTCTCCCCAACACGTCTTTCTGAGGATTCGAAGTAGGAGAATGGCTCGTCGCCCTCTTTGAAATTTCTTGACTTCTTATCCTTATTGTGTTCTGGCGACGCCTTTTGGATGATAGGCACATCAAAAGATCTTCCATCAAGAAATTTCATTTCAGAAAACGCAAGGTCGGGCACTAAACATGTGTCAACATCTGAACCTACCATATCAGACTATCTGAATTGACCTACACCCTTTTTTGACTGGAGTCGAAGTCCGGCCTTTCTTGTATATACCAAGGTTATGGGTTGGGCGCAGCTATCACGCTAATTAGCTTAACGGTGATCTCTACTTCACAAACATGAGTCTTAAATACCGTGAGTCTGTCCTTGGTGAAATTATCTGCAGAGAACTCATCGGTTATAATGTCCCCTTGTTTCTTATCCTTTAGATGAGAGTGTTTGGATTCCTTCTTCTTGTTGGCAGGTGCTCTTTTTCTCTCTCTTTTTGGTTCGGCGATTGGATTAGTCTGACTAGGGCTCCGCATCTTGTGACGAGATCTCCGCTGGAAGTCCTTCGTCCTCCGGCCATCTACTTTAGCGGATATTTCTCGAGAAGTCTCACGGACATCCTGAAATCTCTGCTCAGACCGCCCGTTGTCGTTTACGTGCACTACATCGTTCATTATACGATCACGAGCAGGGTTAATCTCAGCAAATGGTATAACAGAGCTGTCCGACGATAATATTTTCTTATGATGTTTTCTCAAGGTGTTTTCTTGCTTCCTGGCTGCTATTAACGTTGTATGCATAGCATCCTCTACGCTATCGCTGCCGATGGTGTAGATATCCACTGGCTTTCTATATCGTTGGTGAACATCTCCTCGAGTTGAAGTCATCTCTCCCTTAGACAATCAGTATCCTGGATCGAAACTAGATCCATAAAGCAATGAAAAATCGCAAACCCTCTGTAACCATTCCTGCACTTTTTTGCTCATTTATGTCAGTAACCAGACTGTACAATATATAGAGATTCAATCGGGTTGGTGCCTGGGAAAAGCTTAATAGTGAGGTATTCGACACTTTGGCTGATGAAATCTTATCTTCGGGTAGGATTGTTGGAGTTGACATCGCACACCTGTTCAACAGCCTAACTATAACCACATGTATAGGCCAGATACGCGAATAAACACTTAACGTTCAGCGTCAGTCCGGTCAGATTTCGTCAAATGCCGCAGTACTGGCTTCTTGCACTTTTCCAGACCTTAAGAGAAACACACCAGCAAAACACTGAAGTTTCTCGGGCTACTTATAACAGACAGTTGATTATAAAGATACAAATACTTTATTTAGATATTCATCCAACTGGTTTGGAGTAATCTGCATAATCTAGAGTCACTTAGGACGAAAAACAAATTATTGTGAAAGTTAAAATAGGATGCTTATACTTAGAGTCTGGTTTACATAGCCGAAAGCTCGAATTATGATTACAGAACCATGCGCACACTGAGTTGGTCCGCATTCCCCTATCCTGACCCACTTAACAAATTGTTATAAATATATACGATACAAGTGCCCATTGCGGGTTCTGAACATGCAAATAGACTAAGAGAAAGTCTTTCTGTCAATAGTCTTATAGCCTAAAATTTTGAATCTGGATACCATTTAATAGGTGAATCATGAAATTGCACTCGACATATAATAGAAATTGCTCATCGCTACTCGCCACCTGGTACTTAATTCATTCACAGATTTTATTTTCTGGCAAGTAGTGCTTGGCTGGCTCTTTGACTGGATAAACTCTCACGATCTTCAACCCGAATTTTAGTAATCCTGGCCGAATAGATTCTTTAGTTACGATGCCAATCCTAAATTAGGAGATCGATGCTTCCGTATGTACTTGCGCCTTATGCGTTGTCCAACAATTCCGCCGTTGGATTTCTTCCGCCTGTCTAACATTGATGGCCAATTCAATTGCTCAACGGTGGATTACCTAGTTTTCTCTTTGTTTACGGCGAAAAATGCCGGTATTTGCATTGACAGAGTGTCACTTCCGAGATTGCAGTGACCCATCGTGGAACCACTTTCATTTTTCATTCGTCCGAACATTTCTTTTATGAAATGATGCTGAGCTGTGAAAGAAATTCAGTAACAAAGAATTGGGCTAGACCAAACAGGGTATTCCCTGGTGTTAATTGGGTCCTATGTGCATGAACGATGTACCTCGAGTAGAGTAAGGTATGCGAGACATTTGTAGAGAGGGTCGAGCGCATAGACAAAACCGTATTCGCACATATGTGGTTATCCACTTCCTTATCAGCAGAACACTTACGTGGATAGGGGGAAGAGGAGAACCGTTTTCCTTTTTCAAGGATATCGTTTCTCATATGAATTGAATGCTCATTGACCAAGCCGAGAGTGCGGCGACTTCGGCTATTGGAACAAAACGAGGAAAGTTGGGTGGGCAGGTGACCTTAACAGTCCCATGTCCGTGGATCACACAATAACCCGCATTGTCTTCCGAGTACACTTGGTCTCGATCAAAGACCCAGTCGATTTCAGGGACTCTGATGACTTCTGCTAGCCGGCATATGCGTGAAGATGAACAAAATCGATATGTACTCATAACAGCCAGGCGCAGCGGAAGTGATCAAAAGCATCTACCCACATCGTCCCGCATCTTGATGAGCAATAATATAGTATAGGTACGGTACTGGGGTATTGAAACTGAGAGTTTCCTCGTTTTCTAAATAACCCAATCGTTGCATAGTCAAGTTCGTTGATTCTGCCGCAGAGAAGTATCCCTGTTCATGTCGGTCAGCTCCGTACATACATGATACACAGCTGTATGAATGTAATAAGAGCTCTTTGCATAGGTGTAAACAACGAAGAGCTCCGCAAGCTACATGTCGAGTGTGTGCTACATACTCTTTTAATGATTCTTGAAGATCACATTATTAGGTTCTTGTTGTTGAACTATACAGCTGGATGAGGAGATCTGTCTAGGACCACCAGAATCGTGGGATTCGGAAGGTGGACCTGTGGGGTGAGGGGCACGGCATGACGTCGTCATACCTTATTTAGCAATAAGCTAACCTGTAAATTGAGAAGATGCCGCATTTCACCATAATGAGAGATCCCAAGAGATGTACCTATTGTATAAGAGTGCATCCTAAGAAGAGCATGGGTAGCTATTTGAATTGACCGTCCATCTTGCTATCAACAGGTTCATGGTAAAACAATTGTCGATCGGTCCGCAAACTTTCGAGAGACTTTAAGCAGCAATCGTAATATAAACTGAATCATACATCCCTCTCCGCGCATGTCAATTCCATATCCATCTATAGAAGGTATCATACTCGAGGCGACATGCATGGAGGCATGGACCGCCAATAACTGGGAGGGCCTAAAACCTTTCTCTAGCTATGTACTGCTGATACAGCTATAGAAAAACCAGATCGTTATGATCAGGGAGCTCTTTCGTGAAACGTGTGTGTGGCCCGCTTTGTTCTGCATCACACCCATAGCTCTACCCACACCCACATCATAATTGGGCAGCACACCCGGTTTATCACAACCCCACACGCTGCACACACGCCTCTCATACTTTTCCCTGCTCTTCTTCCCCCTCTCTCGGCCCTCAAAACCATCACCTCCCCCCCTTTCCATACTTCATAACCCACTTCCCCCCAGTCTCTATCTGTTCTGACCCATAAGGTCAACCTTCTTTGCAACAACCCAATACTTACGATTTTTCCCTTTTTGGATACGTTCAGGCATGCATTTTCTCCCCATCGTCTTCCCTCGGGCAACCGCCCTACAAGTAGTTCCGCCGTGGTGTTAAATTGTGCGTCCAGTTTGTTTCGGTGTCCGTACGGAATTCGATAACCTCGAAACTATGTCAAAACTATTTGTTGGGTCAGTATATTGATTGTCATTATTAACACCACTTCATCACTTATATCCTGGCATTCGTCTACTTCATGATCTGGCATTCCCAAACCTATCTGATACTTCCTCTCATTACCAGAGGCCTTGCCTGGCACACCGATGATGGGACTCTGAGAGCCAAATTCGAGGAATTTGGTACTGTCGAAGAGGCGGTATGTACCCAGACATTCTTAATCTACACTGGACACTGGACACCCTTAAATCGATACCTCTGACACTATTCTTCATACTACAGGTCGTCGTCAAGGATCGTGATACCGGAAGGTCTCGTGGATTCGGATTTGTCAGATTCACTAACGACGAGGATGCTACTGCTGCAATGGATGCTATGAACGATGTTGAGTAGGTATTCGTTCTCAGCCTGCATCACGTTTTCGCTAATCAAAGTTCTTTAGATTTGACGGTCGTAGAATCCGTGTCGATAAGGCCACTGATCGTCGTGCACCCGGGGGTAGTGGAGGTGGTTATGGAGGTGGTTATGGAGGCGGTTAGTTTGTCACTGATTTCAATCGATTCTTCATTCACTTACGAATATCTCATAGGCAATCAAGGTGGACATGGCGGCGGTGAGTACTAGGAGTGTGGCTGCGTGGATAATGATGCTAACGTATTTGAAGATTATGGCGGCGGCGGTGGTTATGGTGGTGGTTATTAGGACTGGTTCCGAACTCTGGTTACTCGGCGCACGGAAAAATGGAAAAACCAGTACTAGTCAGGCGTGTGTAAGTTAATGCTACTTCAGAAAACCCAATATCAAATATCTGGACTTTTTCTCTTTACTATATACTCAAGGCTCTTTTGCTCCGAAAATCATTTTATATTTACTCAGTTGCCAGGCTAGTTGGAATTATCTTTGAAACAAACTGCAGAGCTAGTAAAAGTGTGATGCCATGTTATTATTCTATATTGCTATGATGTTGGCGAGCCAATAGGGAAAAAGACCTGTATTCCACAGCATGCATTGTTACACAAGCCTAGCCAGGTATGTTTCTGAACACATCTGACAGAAGCCTATAAAGAAGGCCTTCAGGTTTTGGAGGTTGCATCAAAAAACAGCCTGTAAAGACTATAATCTCTAAGAGATATGTAGTTATAAGGCACTAAGTCCCCTAACCTATCGAGAAAGCCACGGGTTTCGAAATAGACGAAGAGGCAACTTGTTTCACCGCATAAATTGGACGACTGTGGCGCGAGAAGACATAGGGGGTGGGTGTGTCAACTTCAGAGGAACTTTTTTGTATGGGAATTAGAGAAAATTGCACCGTTAGGCCAGGTGCTAGTACTATTATGGAGGTAGATCTCCCGATTTCTATAGATTGATTGGCCGCAAACGCCGAAGCTTACACACCATAGCTTCTCGAGCCATAAGTTAATAAAAACTTGTCCACTGTTCAAAAGCACTTTATGGATATGAAGCACAAGCTATCACTCGTATAAACTTTGTGTTTGTCCCTAAACTACAATATTAATTAACATAGGACCAATAGGAAACTTTGTGGATTTTGTCTCCATCAATGAAGGGGAATGTGTTATTTTTATTATAGTTGATATTGGTAGCAACGGTCTATTGGTTACGCCGCGCATTCGTAACCAAAAGAGGTTTTTCACGGAGCAACAGTACTAGACCTCGAGCTGGATACGATGTGGAGGTACGTAAAGGCTCGAGCTCTCATAATTATATCCAAAAATAGACTTGCCATTAAGCGGGTATATAAACTATCAATCAGAACAACCAACAGAGTACACACTTTTATATAGGTCGCTCAGCTATAACACTCCACTATCAATACTAATACTTTCCCAGGCTTGCGCTCGCCGGTAAGAGGGCTCGACGCATTCGAGCGGTGTGTTTTCATGGACGATTGCTGTGGAGACTGTACTATAAAGACCTTCACAAATAACGAATCTAAGGATGGGCGAGCTCTGAGCTCTGGGCTCGAGTTCCCTAAAAACGAAGCCAACTGATAATTTTTACGATACAAAAATTGGGGATGATTTTGCTATGAAGCCTGCCCCGCAAGTACTAGAGTATGAAATTGGTATTTCCACCACTAAATCCCGTACTGCTCTCATAATGAGTCATCTTGAAGTTACTAACAGAAAGCCAGTTATCACCCTATATCACTATATTTAGTTAGGCTCAAAGATCTTACAGCAGCAACGAGTTAATTTCGGAAGGGTGATTCTTTTTGGCCCACCACTACTCGCGCGTTCATTAAATAGTCGGATGTCGTTGCAACCAATCCCCACACCATTTAATGAACGCGTGAGTATGGAAGGCTGAATATTAATTTTGAGAGGTTCAGGTAGTACGGTCTAGGAAGCATAGGCTCGAGGCAGGCAGAGGCCTCAAGGTATCCTACCTCTCGATATCTAGGCATGGATTATACACCACCCCGCTCAATAAATTGAAGGCAATACCTTTTAGATACTGTATTCAATCCGGCCGTGTCTCTCATTTTCGAGTGATAAATCATGAACACGATCTTACAGATTGCGGTTCTGCATATACTAGAGATATATGTTTTTTTATTGTTATACCGTACATAGATTTCAACTGTACGTGACCATTATATACCTAGAAACAGAATTAACATAATTAAAAAAAAACGGTTTTTCATTGTGGAACCTTTCCCCATCTTTTCCTTTAAAGTTACATGTATGTACAGCCACTCTGCAAAAGTGTTCGTGATTCAGATTTCGGAGTGAGACATTTCACTATGGAACCGTAGCAGACCGTCAAAAAAAAAAAACCACTCAGGAGTTTCCAAATGGCCAATGGTACCCAGAATCAATGAGGAATGTGATCAATTGCCTACCTTCTTTTATCTATAGCTACGAACTATATTATATATTTTGTTACTTTGAATCTTAACATGTAGGTAACGTTAACATTACACTGCGCACTGACATTAAAACCAAATCACGAACACTTTTGCAGAGTGGCTGTATGTAATAACGTTTCCTTATGTGGGACCGGTTTCGTATGTTACAGTAAACGTACATAAGATATAGGGTCATCACGATTCATCCATTCATTCAGAACATCAGTCCCGGGGCCATCCTTCTAGAAAACATGTAAAGCTGGTATAGAAAAACACCAAGAAAGAAAGGGATGTGTAGAATACAATACAAAATACAAATACAACCAAACAAACTAGAAGCTTCAGAAACGCCACTTCGACATGATCGACATTACTTTATTTCTCCGAGGAAAAAAGAAAAAAAAACATTTTCTACGCTCCGTCTCAACAATGTCTTATCTTGGATGCTTCTACTATTCCTGTTTCTTCCCAGGAGGAAAGGAAAAATGAAAGAAAGAAAAAAAGGAAAGGAAAAAAAAAGGGGAAAAGTGATAATAAATCTAATAAATCCAAAGCAAAGAAATCCAAAAGAAATAAACAAGGAAACATTAGGGGAAAGGCTCATCTATACTGATACCGCACAATAAAATGAATTACGGAGAAAATGAGTTTGTAAAAATCATTTATCGCTAGCTTCGAGGTCCGTATTCTCACTTGTGTTCTGGAGTAACATTTTTGCTACCAACTCTTCTGCTTTCCCTTCCAATGCATCTTCAGATATCCCTCTATCGAGTGCAAGCTTGGTGTTTGCTAATGCAAGGATTTGTTCTTCGATTGTGTTTTTTGTTACAAGTCTATTGTTTGTCAGATTCAAAGTTCAGCATGAAGTCGGATACAACTTACCTAATGACCTCAACTTCTCTTTTTTGCCCAACACGATGAGCTCGGTCAGCAGCTTGCGCATCGTCGTGAGGATTGAAGCTACTATCGAAGATGACAACTTTGTTTGCACATGCCAAATTAATCCCAAAACCGCCAGCTTTTGTTGAGAGCAAGAAGACCATAATGTCGTCCTCCTCATGATACTGATCAATCAAATCCTGTCTGGCATCCACAGGAGTCGATCCGTCTATCCTCAAAAATCCCAGGTTTAGACTTGTGAGCACTAGCTCTAGGATATCTAGCATTTGTGTAAACTGGCTGAAGAGTAGAACACGATCTCCTTTCTTTTTGAATTCAATTAACATCGCCTTCAACTGTTCCACCTTACCACTTTGCATCCATTCCTGCTCCTTCAAGCCGTGTTTTCCAATTGTCTTAGAGAAATTAGTACATAAGCGATTGAGTTCAAAGTCATTCATGACTTCCATATCCTCAAGAATGTACTGCTGTTCGCTAGAACGATACACTTCCTCTTTCAAGATTTCATGAGACATTTTTTTTATTTTCTCGTCGGTGTAAATCTTGCGGAAGAGGAGAGGATGGATAGCAGCCTTCCGAAGCTGCATCATTAGATTCGAAGTGGACTTGGATCCTTTTTTCCCGGCGGCCCGGGCTTCAATTGCCTCTTTAGCAGCAGTTATGTGTTCGACATAGATACTATTTTGAGTAGGGTTCAAAGAACAGTATTCAACGCGGTTGGTCTTGGCTGGTAAATGTTTTAAGACCTGAATGGAACGTTAATTACTGTAAAAGTTGTTATAATAAGAATTACGTACCTGTGCCTTCTTCCTCCGCAATACGAACGGCGTCATCATTGCCCTTGCCCGTTTAATCCTCTGCGCGGATAACAATGCACTATTGCTTTCATCGTCATCCGTGGTTTTTGCCTTGTATTTGAAAATGCTAGCCAAGTCCTCCCTCTTCTCATTAAAAACCTCTGGAAGAATAAAAGCAAGTAGAGAAGCCAGTTCCTGAAGATTGTTTTGAAGAGGCGTTCCTGTTAATAGGAGCCGGAAATTGGCAGGCAGGCGCATAAGGGCATCGTAACGATTAGAAGAACTGTTTTTAAGGAGATGCCCTTCATCGTAGACACACACATTAAATCCTTGGTCCTTCAAAAACTTCTTGTCAAGTTTGTCACCAGTTGCAAGCTGATAGGTTGTGACAAGCACATTCCAGCCACGATCTCTAGTCAGGTCCATTCGCATCTCTGTTCGTTCTTTCTGGGATCCGTAGTAAGGCTCTACCCTCAACAGTGGACAAAAGTTCTGAAATTCACGTAGCCAATTCTCTATAAATACGGTTAGAGACCTTTTTCGGTCTCGTTGACTAGAACAACGATGACGAGGGCATACCTAATGTAGATGAAGGCACAACGACGAGATGAGGGCCTTGGATACCTTTTTCCAACAGATGCGCTAGAAACGAAATAACTTGACAAGTCTTCCCAAGACCTTGGCTTAGTGTTAGCAACTCCGCCATAACCCCATGGTCAAAAGATCTTACCCATCTCGTCTGCTAAAATGCAGCTCAATTTCCTTTCATATAGGAGACTCAGCCAATTGACACCTACAAGCTGATAATCCTTCAAAACAACGCCCTCACCGAGGTGCTTTGGCTGGTTCTTGAAAAATTGACCTGCCTGGTGTTCCCTTTTATTCCTGATAACCTCATCCCCGTCATCTATTATTACTATATCAGAATCTCCAGCATCTGTAGGTGTTCCAATAGCAGAGTCCTTCAGCGATTCAGCCCATGAGTCGATTTTAATGTCAGTCATATCCAGTTCCCCCGCAGGGTTGTCACTATTGCCCCCAAATACATCGACCCCCCATTTTTTGATGGATTCCGCGATTGGCTTTCCCAATTCCTCTACCCTTGCAATGAGCGAATCCACCGCCTCATATCCTCTCCAGGTTTCTAAACACACATCGACAACTTTGTCTCCAATTGCTCGCGTTCTAGCACCCCTTGGCGCACCCTTTCCCTTTACTTTAGGTTTTATAGTGGTATCACTAGAAACTTCTCGGACCTCGTTGAGCGATCTGAACGGTTTTTGGGACAACACAACTTCTGCAATCTCCTCTGTGGTAGCTGCGATATCCGATAGCTCCTTGACGGTACACTCATTGATATACTTCAACACTTTTCTCTCAAGCTCTCTTTCACCATCTGAATCCTCGGCAGCCTCAGCTGCCGAGTCAGAATCGTCGTCGCTAATAGTGAATGTAGGCGCAGGTGGTGAAGAAGATTTATCTCTTGAATTCCTACCGGAACCCCTGACAAGGCGTCTCTTGGTTTTCGCTGGCGGTGCAGGAGGAGACGAGAGGATAGACTGCACCTGTGTAGATGACCATTTGTCCTTGATTCCCATTCTAGGAACCCTCGCGGCACGGTTTGAGGTCTTAATCTGAGCCATTCCCCGCTTTGGTTTTTCATCGCTGGATATAGTAAGATCCACCCTCCCATCATCGCTGGTCAGGTACTCTATCGCTTCGTCAAACCTACCTTTTTTTTCAATCAAGGCACTCAAAAGCGTAGAAATCGACCTATCGGGAAGAATCGATGACATTCGTTGAACCACTTTCCTGTGCTCTGTATTCTGAATTTCCTCAATTGAAATATCCATCAAAGGCTTTGCGCGATCTGGGTGTCGTTGAAGTTTGGGTCGCGCACCAGCAATACTTCCGCCTCCGGAAGAGTATGTGATTGGCGGCTTTTTGGTTATAGAGTCCAGTCGCTTGAAAGGCGCCTGCGGCGCAGACCCATTGAATGCAAACTTAGACATTGCGGACTTAAACGCAGACTGCACAGGCGGTGTCTCTTCAATTCTCACAAGGTCCGCCGCATTATCCCTACGATCCCTCATGGAGCTTACAGACGGTACGGGTTTGCTCGAGAGAGAGCTTTTGAGGAATGTTGGTTTGATGTCATGATCAGAACCATCATCTGATGAGACCCCGATATACTGTGGCCCTTCATCCATGAGATCTGTCTTCCTTCCATTGGGATAAAAATCAAATGGCTTCACGCTGCCATCTGCCTGGATAATTGAGGAACTTTTCAGGGGAGACTGGCGAACCTGTGCTACGCGTGGCGGCGAAGATACTATGTTCCTAAACGGGGAGGATGCAGCGACTTGGACGACAGGGGGTTGAGGTATTGAAGACCTTTCAACAAAAGTTGGTTGAAGAAGCTGTGTGGCTTGTGTACTGAGTGGTGGTGGGGATGAACCAAAGATAGGGTCTGATTCGGGGTTCTTATTGTAGAATGAGGAATTGAGAGGGAGGGTAGCCACGTCGCCAGAAAAGAGGTCATCTCCGCTGTCGTCATCTGAATCGAACGACTTCGGGGGTTGTGAAAGCTTTCGCCGTTTGGGGGTCGAAGCAGCGGAGTCGTCAAACGGAGAGGGCCTGGCAAGAGACGAGGCCATGATAGTGGCACTACTAATAGAGGTGGCGGACGGTGTTAGTGGAGTAAAAATAGATATAAAGACAGAGATGAGAATAGAAGGGGCAAAGATAGAGATAAAGAAGCGCAAGAGAAAGATGAAAGTGCCAATGGTGATTGATTATGATAATGCGCAAATGGGATATACAGGTATCTAGGAGGATGGGGTAGAAGACAGAAACAGAGTCAGCCGAATCAACAAGCACTGCCGCTAGAGGCAGACCCGAGCAAAGCCAGGGAAAAGAAACCTTCCAAACCGTGTTTTGGGGTTTTGACGTGAAGTGCAAAGTCGCGCCCAGAAAAAGCAAAAGAACGCGCCGCCAAGACATTTTCGCGGGACAATTAACTCCCAAATAGGTAAAGCGTATAATTGAACGCGTACAGTTGCCTGAGTCCCTGGGCATTGTTAGAGACAACTAGGGGGGCTCAAAGGATCTATAAACCGTTCGAAGAAGTTAATATTAAGCGTTAAGTGATCTGAGTTTATAGGACAACAACAAGGACCACTTCTCATCACTTCTCACAACTCAGCTATCACTCACTACAATTACACAAGTTGAGGTCCATTATCATCATTCATGGCTACCAGGCGCCCTGTCAAGACAGAAAAGGGCTCTGTCAGGAACGAATATGTCCCCAGCAATCCAGTATCAATTGCTGCTGCGAATAAAAATGTTACAGCTGCTTCCGCTGTGCCTAGGTACGTAAAGTAAAGATAAAAACAAACACAAAACAAAACATCACGATGTTCACTGACGCTTCTAGATCCGTGCTTGTGAAACTTCTCATGTTCACATTTGCCATGATTGTTTTTCCTTTGAGTTCTTACTTTCTTACCATAAACACAATCTTTAAAGGTGCTGTTTAGGCCCCTCATATTGCTTTAGGATGCTAATATATACAAGATCGCTCAAGCGGCAGCACTCTTGCGGCAGCCACTGCAGCTGTGGTCGCAAATATCGTTCTGATAGGGTACATTATTGTGGCAGCGAACGAAGATGATACAGACGGAAAGGATCATGAGAGGAAATCGCAGTAAGTGCGGGCAGGGTGAAGACAGTAGAGGGGCCCTATTTAGTATTGAAACCTACATGTATGCATGCATATTGAACCCGCAAGTTCCTTTACATACATCTACATGTACTTGTATTCTTCCACAAGTCCTCTGGAGTTCATGGCTGTAGTTGAGGTTTGTGGATTCGGCCCCGTAATGCCCCATAACCATGTCATGGACAACAGCAAATATGATCCTCGCTCCACTTACAATACTGTATCTACTATCTACCATTGAGTCGTATTGGGTTTCACTTCTTTTTTGACGGTATTCTTTCCTTGCGTGTTATTGATTACCCCCCCCCCCCTCTTCCCTAGGAATTCAGAATATGCGGTGGGATGCTCCGACGGCAACCTACCTATGTAATGCTTGGGAAATTCAAACTACGTGCCCCACTCATATTTTGCACTGCACAACTCTACTCTAGATAGATACATTCTGGGGTGGATTATCAAATATAACAACTACTACACTTATTCTCCCTCCTGAATGTGATATAATAACAAAAATACAACCTTCAGATGTACCTGGCTCTACCGCCATGAGTGACTTTCAACGCTCATTTCTCAAAGCAAAGCTCGCAAATCTCCCCCTCGAGCCTCCAATGCCTCGGAATGCCCCGCCACCGCATCTCTCAATGTTTGATGAAGCCGAAGAAGATGCTGAGTTATGTTACGATGCATTCCGCGGTGAAATCCCATCATCACCAATAAACGACGACTCTTCCTCCGCTTCCTCCGCTTCATCCACATCAACCATACGTCCTGGTCTGTTCACAAGACCTGAACTGTGAGTTCATCCTAACTTCTTGGGTGTCAGAGCTAACATGCTATCTTGCAGACCTAAACGAAAGTCAACAACTTTCGAGCCACTCGCCTGGAGTTCCTACTTCTCCCAGAAGCTATATCTTCACTCCCCTTCTACCGACTGTATCTATCACGCTTATATCACTCCCCCGCTTCCATCTGGTCCTCTCTTTGTAACTCATCATGGTGCTGGCTCATCCGGCCTTTCATTCGCACTTCTAGCATCCTCCATCCGGTTACTCCTTCCCTCTGCTGGTATCCTTTCTTTCGACGCTCGTGGTCATGGCGAGACCAAAACAACTAACGACGAAGACTTGTCTCTCTCAACGCTTGCAACAGATCTTGTATCTATTGTTAACCTCTGTAGAGTGCGCTGTGGATGGGATAAGATTCCAGACCTCATACTAGTTGGCCATTCTCTCGGCGGAGCTGTAGTGGCCGAGGTTGCAAAGAGCTTTGCCCTAGGCGAGAGAGTGTTGGGATATGCAGTACTGGATGTAGTTGAAGGGAGCGCAATTGATGCGCTGCAGAGTATGCAAACATACCTTTCCACTAGACCATTGGGATTTTCATCAATGTCACAGGGCATCGAATGGCAGTGAGTCCCCCGCAGTGCAAGATAAATACGGGTTAACGGGTGGTTTTCTTGTTCTAGCACCCGCTCTCGCACAATCCGCAACCAAACCTCTGCGCGTATCTCAGTTCCAGCGCTCCTTATCGAGACAGAATCCGCTAGTCCTAAACCATGGCGTTGGCGTACAGACCTAGGAGCAACACAGCCGTTCTGGGAGGGCTGGTTCGTAGGATTGAGTAAAAAGTTTTTAGAAGCTCGGGGAGGAAAGCTATTAGTGTTGGCAGGCACTGATAGACTCGATCGAGAGCTCATGATAGGACAAATGCAGGGAAAGTATCAACTACTTGTGCTACCTGAGGTGGGACACTTTGTACATGAGGATGCGCCGGAGAAGTGTGCAAGCGCTGTAAGTCTTCTCTACCCTTAACCCTACTCTTAATTTCATAGCGTTTCCGAACACGACTGCTACTGCATGACGTACAAAAAGGTGGATTTCGCGCTTTTTTTGTATGATATGCAATAGCAGTCGTGCCCGGAAACATCATGAAATTAAGAGTATACTTACTGGGTAGTCTACTTATAGTAGTGGGGTGTGTAGTTAGTGGATTTTTACAAGCGGAATGATAGATCCGCCTTGGTCCTCCCCCCCAAGGTTTCTAGCATGTATAAATAGTTGCCAATCAACAGCAGTACTCTACCTTGTACAGGTCATCATTTATTTAACGAAGATAGCTCAAACTTGTGACACTGCAACCCGGAGGGGCAAGTACCATATAAGTATCTAAACAAATCTCATGGGAGAAAGATCTGAAATACTGTGTTGGCATATCTTGTGGGGATGGGAGAAGACTATCTGTAGTTACAGCTCAAACCGCCCAGTCTTAATGGAGGCCTTTCGGATCCAATATATTTCATTTATTCTCTTGATCAGACAAATAGAGATGGTGAGGATTTAAATGTAAAAAAGCTGGAGATTATATAAATGTTAACCCTACCCCAACGATTGTACAAGGAGGTGTCTATACATTTTAAATCTATAGTTAAAATTCCTGCAGAAATAAAATGAGACGGGTCGAAAAATCTGACGTTGAAGGTGCTCCGTTTCCCTGTTCAGCGAGACCCCTATTGACCGAGAATTGTGGTCCTCCACCACATAAAATCTGGCCGCCGAGCCTGCAGCTAAGATATATTTGTATGTGAATCTCGTTGAGTGGATCGCTAAGCAGGGAAACGGAGTAGTGGAGGTATCGAAGCCAAAAGATTATTGCTTTATAATTAATAGCGCGTACAACTGTACAGTCGATGATGATAAGCCAAGAACTAACTTTGGTGACTCCTCAATTGGCATTAGACAAAATAATATACATCTTTTTTTGAGGGCTCATAATCTACGTACATGTAATCAAATAAAGCTAGGAGGACAGGTTTAAAAAGAATGAATTTATTAAAAACCCGTTCGATCATTCAACGTCAGTAATAGGGCCCCCAGAGACTACCTCCTGAATAGTATGCACCCCAGAAACATCATCGACAATATCGACCAAGTTATCGTCGCCATTTTCAACCTCTTTCAAAACCATAAATGGTTCTTCAACTTCTGGCATTGCGGTCTCCGCCGTCTTTGCTCCTAGAACCTCATTAAATCTCGACAAGATAGCGTTTCGTTCCATTGGCAGTGGCAACCCAGCACGCGCTTCAAACATAAGCTGCAAAACCACAGCGAATATGACGACTCCTATCAAAGACAGGAAAACTGAGAGGAAGGTCTGTTTTACTATGGAGCTCCCCCGGAGGAGACTACGACGCCCGTCATGTCCCGAGACAAGTGGAAGTGTAAAAACGACAACCGTGTTGGCTATAGACGTGCTCGCAAGCTGTATATGTTCGTGGGAAACAGGAACGGGGGAAAATACAACTTTTGTAATCTGGAAAGGGTGTACTTCGCAGAACGTTTTGACTGTTGCAATCCTGGAATTCTCGACAATGAGAACCTCAACGCTTTGATCTGCGCCAGCGATGGAAACAATAGTTTGATGGGGCCCAAGTGAAATCGCATCCATTGCGGTCGCAGCTTTAACATTTTTATGAAGATTTTTTCGTACGAGACATTTGCCGTTGCCGCTGATGTCGATAAGGAGAAGTTCTGAACCAGTGCGCGCAGGATGGTTCAAGACTGCTACAATGCACTCTGGACCACAGAAACGCACAGAGCGGAGGCTCCCTTTCGTTGATATAGACGACTGCCAAGTGATCTTTCGGGGGGGTTCATCGCCATCTTTTCCTATAGTAGATGTAACGAAAATGTCCTTCGCAGTGCAATACACTACAAGCCCACCCACAGATAAGTCTAGATCTGCGCACTCTTCTTTCCCAGGCAGCCGTATCCGTCTCTTTATGTCTAGGCTAGGGATATCGAGAATCACAACTTCCGAGGCTTCTTTGCTTACTAGGCCAGCGCCACTGCCGATCGCAGCTACTGAACCATTCGTACGTATCAATCGCTGATAGCTTCCAGCATCAACAGCAGAGCTAAAAAACTCATGTTGTGACGCAAGCGAGATAGATGCCGAGTCGGGAGTCTCGGCGGACACTCTGAAAACGCGAAAATGTTCATTTTCCCCCGCTTGCTGCGCACTTTCTGATGAATTGATACCGGTCAATGCTAACCAGCTTCTTTCCTTATGCTCATCTAATGTTGGCTCTTGTGCTTCGCCCGTAGTATTTGGTGGGTCATTGAGTGGGGGCGTTTTCCGCTTCTTTGACTGGTGAGATTTCTGTTCTGTTGGGGATAAAGACGAATTTTTAGGAACCACAGCAAGTGACATAACAGCGTCTTCTTTTTTGCTGAGTTCTATTTCCGCTAACACCTTGATGGATACATCGGTTGGAGACTTTTTCATAGTAGGGGGTACAGAAACATCAAGAAGAGTCTGTCGGTATAATCAGCAACCAGATACTTGGGGGTTGTTAAAACGAATAGCAACGCCTCAGATAATCTAGAAAGGAACACGGACAATCTTATTGCCTACACCGCTTCTCCCCTCCCCTCCACCACCACCAACAAGAAGCCGGTCTTCATCAGCAAAGGCGGCGCAGAATATAGGGTAGGTAAGTGTAATCTTCTCGGATGTGATTGAGGGTGCCATTATATTACGCTGGGGTTCTGTATGCAACTCGAGGGGGTAATCGTTTGAACTTGAAGAGAGAAGACGGGGAGTCGACCATGTCAGCGTCGAAGCCCAGGTAATACACGCACTTCACACATGCAGTTGGTTAGAGCAATCTGTCCTTGGCAGTGACCACCTAGCATCACAATGAAGCACTCGTTGCGACCAAAGATTCACATGTGAAACTATAATCAAGGACATACTACATGTATGTACACTAGGTACTCTAGGTAGTAGATAGCTACATGTACTTATGACGGATCTTCCTTATACCGTTATTTCGCCACTCATCATCCACTGCTCGAGTGAGGGTGTTCGAGTGGCTAGGGAAGTCGTCTATAGGAAGTGCGATCTGAATGTTTTGAAATTGTATAATGGGTCTATATATGCAACCTTCGGTTCTGTCCCTAATATATAGATACATAGAGTTAATTACTTTTAAGTATAGTTCTTGGACGTAAATCACCGTTTTCGCTATCTTTGAAACACAATATATTTTGCCAAGACCAATTTTTTTTTACAGATTTACCATCCTTGCTAGAATAAGTTCAAGACTATCAAGTAATTCTTCTAATAGTTAAATTGTATTTGAATGGTCTGTATAAGCTGTATCTCAAAATCTCGAGTTTTGAAGTCACTAGAAAAGTGCTGATTTCGGTTCGACGGTGATTTATGTCACCGTAGGGCGACGCATCCGTACGGTACTGTAGTTTTTTGGCGTTTCCGGACGCAACTGCTTTTGCATGCCATACAAAAGATAGCCTTGGCGGGGGTTTTCTGTGTATGCAATAGCAGTTGCGTCCGGGAGCGCCAAAAAACTACGAGTATACGTATGTACTATATGTATGTACTATGTAGTATTGTTGATGTATGACCTCGGCGGTTGTGGCTGGTCATGCTTGATAAAGAATGATGGGAATAAGGGGTGTGAGGAGTTGGGAGTGAGGATTCGGAGTGAGGATTCGGAGGGGTTTTCAGTTGCTGGTTGTTGTTTTTTTAAAGTCAAGCTCTAGGAGGTCCGGATTCAAAAACACAAAGTCTCTAATCTCAGGAACAACGAACTAATCCGAAGCCCAAGGTTCCAGTCCAGACCTCAGCTCCAAATTCTTGTAACCTGATTGGCGTACCTATCTAACCTAATAAAAGAAAATAAGGAGAGGGCCTGGTTTGGCTGAGTTCCCTGAAGCATACATGTATCCAAAAGTGTGAAGCGAAAGAGCGGGCGGGCATGGCTAAATCTCTCCATGGGAAGTGGGAAACCAGGGTGAGTACTATTCCACAATGGCACTTATGTGCGTAAAGGATTGGATACGGCTTTGCTGTATTCAAGGGTCTAAGGCGCTTGCAAATGAGGTCCTGCGCTGGGGGATCTTTCTGGACTCTATGGTTTTCAGACTTAATACCCTCTACTTTCATGCAAGCTCGATCTAAAGCCGGCCAGGTTAGTGATTGAGCTTGCAGGCAAGTACCCCTCCAGTGTATGAGATCGTTGAAAAACACAGACGCCTACACTGGTTGAACTCCACGTCTGAGCACCGTTTATAGACGGGTGCCGACGATGGTTAAAACTGAGTCCGTCCCCTCAGTATGTCTGCTAATATACACGTGTTGAGTTGAGATTCAAAAAAACACAAAATACATATTATTCTTCGTAACTGTATATAAAAGCAGATAGGTCATTGCTCTTATTCTTCATTTATTCTGGGTGCCATTGGCCACTGGAAAAGTCTTCTCTTGGGGGGGTTTTTGAGTATATACATGTATTGATGGAGAAATGTCTTACCCCGAAATTGGAATCACGAACACTTTTGCAGAGTGGCTATACCTACATGCTTGGTATCGTTCTAAACTTTATGTAGTATTAAAAAGATCTGGCAACAAATATACATGTAGTTAACACTGCCCTTTGGTGTGTATACAGCCCGCCATGTCCAGCGGTCAGATTGTCGTCCTGGAGATTTTTTAAATTACAGTATCATTTAATTACATACACACGATACAAACATATGCTTGCTATAAAACAGCTGTACAGGGAAATACTTGTGCCTTCCAATAAAGAATTACAGCGACACAAAAAACATGACAAACAGATACCCATTAGACCATTATGCATGAAAGTCGAACACAAAAATGACCACCAAAAGAACATTTGAATCTGTATCCCTTCCTCGCTTATTATGTACTCAAATCTCATAAGCACTAGTTAAGTCGACCGCTTTCTTGATCCGAAGTTTAAGAGCATCCTCTTAAGTTTCTCCGCAAGACCCTCGTGAGAATTTGCCTTGGCCTTAGGAGTTATAACATTCCCCTCGCCACCCCTCTATGGAAAGAATCAGTTTCACATATTTCACAGATAATTAGAACAAAAAGAAAGGATGGACATACCCCAGTGTGATGCGCTTCTTCAGGATTAACACTTAGTCTTGCCGCGTCGGGGATAATATCATCGTCACGACCAGTAGCCACAGGTTCCTGGCGGGGGGATCCTATATTTCCGGCTCCACCTCTCTATCAATGTATCAGCTCTAGTATCTCGCAGGGCAGTATCAGATAACCATACTCCCCCCGAATACGCAGCGCCCGAAGCAGCCGGGTCTCCAGCGCGGCGGATAGCTCCATCAGTATATTCTGTTTGATCGGGGCCAATGTTGCCTTGTCCTAGATTCCATGGTATATCAGCATCAATCCCTCCAAACTACAATGTCGCGCAAAAGCAGTAGTTGGAAGCGAGACTCGTATACCTCCACGACCATGAGAAACGGTTTCTGTCATTGTATTTATATCTTTCCCTCCTATTATTTTTTATCGAAGAGGCAAACTAGCGGTAGGTTTGTTAGATGGGTGCCACGCAGAGTCAACAAGGAAAGGTGGGCGAGATATTGGATCGAAGGGATAGAGGCGGAAACCAGAGTGACAGGCCAGATCAAACAACAGGCCACAACAGTGAGACGGATAGCGCTAATAAGTATGCAGAGAAAGCAATCACAAGGAGTCTATAAAGGCAAGTTCCAGGGGGCTAAAATGGCACAATCAGACGAAAAATCATCATGTGAGATCTCATCAGATCCTATTACCTAGGTACTCTTGCATCTGAAAGACTTGGCTGATGCAAGGTATTATATCAATAGATAATAGCTACTGCTGAGTGTACGTACTCGCAACTTCATAGCGTTTCTAAACACAACCGCTATTGCATGCCATACAAAAATGTAGTCTTGGCGGTTTTTGGTGTGTATGCAATATTGGTTGTGTTCAAAAACGCTATGAAATTGCGAGTACATGCTCAACCTGTACATGCGATAAAGTAAAATAAATATAGATACCAGGTAATAGCAAGCTTGAAATGACAGACATAACTTCAGGTTGTGATCGGAGCCGCCTTATCTTGTGCCAAGGTTGATAAGGTACGTCGCCAACCCAACCCCCGAAACTCTCTGTATTCGGGCACCGAGATACCTATTTGTTTGTCCGCCGCCGAATTTCCATGACAGATTTCGAGATGTCATCTTGTCACTGTACCACATGGGTGTTCCGTAAATGGGAAATCGTTATATGAAGGCTTACATGTATGTGTGTGAAGTCATTTCAATTCCGAGTACAGTCACTCATGGGGTGAACGCGGATCCTGTCTGATGGCGGTCAGGGACTTGAGGCCAATAGCAGAGTTAAGTTTGGGACACTAAGATTAAGTTTGGGACACTAAGAGTAGATTACTACGGGCACAACCATCAGACAGGATCCGCCGTCACTAGGTGAGCGACTGTAGTTGCTTAATACATGTGTATTGTTTAAGCCGCACATTGAAAATCTTATCCTTCCAACGAAAGAACCCGAGAAATCCCGTTTTTATGTTACAGAGCTTATCAATCACTGCCAAGGGTGCAAATCCCGACGAAGAACTGTTATTGCCATCGTGGATGTAGCTATGCAACGCGGCCGTGACCACAACAGAGTAATCGCGTCGCCCTCTAACCATTGTGGATATTAATGAGGAAATTGGAAAGCTTCCTAGTATCATGTCTAAATGTATTAATGTCAACGGGGATAATAATTACAATGCGTAGTTAGTTGAGTCGGGTCCATTTAGTTGGGGTTGCGAGTCATGATGGTTGCGTTGCATAGCTACATATGGGTGTCGTTCTAGGAAACCGTCCGCACAGCCAAATCCTTATTCCGATGAACCAAACAACCGATAAACTCCAAATTTTCATAAAGCTCAGAGGACCTTGGTGAGAGCCCAGAATTAATTTTTCTGACATTGGTTCCATAAATTGGAGCCTGTAGAGTGCCGTAGCGAGCTGGTGAGGCCTTGTTGCGTTGCCACACAGGTACCTTTTCCTAGAACGACACCCATATGCACCCTTAAGCAACGTCGCTCTTGTTAGTGTTACATATACGGTGATATACCGCAGAATCTCTGGAATAACGAATCTGACTGGGCTGGAATACGACTTACCCATTGGTCAAGACGACCAAAAGCTACGCTTTGGGTCTGTCGGATTGAGGCTCAACCAACCCGAAGCCCAATGTTCCGGTCCGGTTCGATTCGTTATTCCTGAGATTTTGCGGTAATTTGAAATGCCCACAATAAGCGGGTGGATCCATCTTTGGCTGCATGCAGAGTTTTCTCTAGAACTACCGTATTAATTGGTATGAACGGCCAGTCACACAAGACGTCGAAGTTGCCTTTTCGATGGAGATTAGGCGGGGTATCCAACTAAATATGGAAATTTCAACGTCTTGTGTGACTGTGACTGGCCGTTCATACGAATTAATACGGTATGTGGGTAGGTGCGTAAACTTCGGCGTTTGCAGCCAATCAATCGGGAGATCTACCCCCATATGGTACTAGAGTAGCACCTGGCATAACAGTGGAATTTTCTCGGTATGTAGGTACAATCATTCCTGGGTCAACGGCGAGCCCGGCTTGGTGACGAATGATAAATTTTCGGGCTGATAGCCAGTCAATCTAAACTCTTACTTCTCGCCATCGGGCTCGCCGTTGACCTAGGAACGACTGTGGGTACTGCGTATCTACTGGAAACAATCAGGTGGCGTTTAGATAGCAACCTAGTAGCAGGGGTTATTTAAGGTTGTATACGATCTATGCGGGCTGAGATTGCGGACCCAACATAAACCACAGCGAAGCGCGGTATCTGTGCCTGAGTGATCATAAGTACGGGGTGAAGGCGAACACTAGACTGGGTAAAGACGGACAGGGATTTTTGGACGGACAGGGATGGCCACTTTGGTAGCTTGGCTGTTTCTTGGCATATCAAGGATCCCGGTTCGTCTTCACCTGTGTTCGTCCTCACCTCGTGAACATACAATAAGTGGAGGACATGATATATTACAACACTGGATATCATGTTCCCCAGAAAGCTGCTTCAGTTTTGGCTGAGGTCCTCGAACCATACATATAGGGCACATCCGAGATTTTGAGGAACATCCAAGTATGATAGCATTTACGAAGAGCAAGTGACGACTGAATAGTATATCAAACCTAGTAAAGATGAAAGCTTTAGATTACTAGTAAATGTATTTTCCGGATAGCCACCGCCCCCAACAAAAAAAAACCCTTAGGAGTGAGTGGGCATGGCGGTCGAGGCCTTGGTCGCAATAGCATCCTCGCTTCTCCACAATCTGCAAAAAAAAACATTAGTTCTGCATAGAGAGCTTAAAACAAGATATCCTCACGATGTAACAGTCTTCAGCTGGGTGTAAAAGTTGAGCCCAGCTTTGCCATAGAAGTAATTCCCTCCCTGTCCAGCGATTGACCCCTTGTTTCCAGTGAACGAGAACATTGGAAGAGGGACTGGAATTGGGACGTTAATTCCAACTTGTCCAGCTTCTATGTCTCTTTGAAACCGCGCTGCTGTTGCTCCACTGTTGGTGAAGATTGCTACCCCATTTCCGTATTTATTGGAGTTGATCAGGTCAATAGAATCCTCTAATGTATCAACATTTAAGCAGACAAGCACCGGTCCGAATATTTCCTCTTGATAGCACTTCATATTGGCCTTCACATTTGAAATTATTGTGGGGGCGATCTAGATAATCACATGTTAGTAAAAAAAAGAAAAAAAAAGCAAGTAAAAAAAAGCCTTCTTTTTTGGAATAACCGAGGAATAAGACCACCTACAAAGTTTCCGTTGGGGTATTTCGATGGTTTGTACCCCCTTCCATCGAGCAAAAGTGTTGCTCCTTCGTCAACAGCACTCTGGATCAAACCCTCTATCCTCTGTTTTGAATGTGGAGAGATGACGGGACCCAAATCGGCACCATCTTCAAAACCGCCATCAACCTTAAGCTTTTTCGCTTGCTCCACTATTTCTGGTAGCCAACTCTGCGCTTCGCCGACAAGGACCAAGGTTGAGAGGGCCATACACCGTTGACCTGCAGCACCAAAAGCAGCACCAACAATTGCATTGATAGTAGCATTCTTATTGGCATCGGGCATAACTCTGTAAAACACATCAGAAATTTGCTAATAAGAGGTGGTTCCAGGGGTATTACGCAGCGTGGTTCTTAGCTCCAAGATTGGCTTGCACACGTTTACCTTTCTCTGAGCCTCGGGAGTAGATATATTGACCGGCTTTGTCACTTCCAACAAAGCTAATAGCCTTTATTCTAGGCTCGTCAATGATGAAGTCAACAGTCTTTGCGGAACCATGGACAATGTTCAGCACGCCGTCAGGAAGTCCGGCTTCCCTAGCGAGCTCTGCAATTATCATTGCCGCGCCAGGACTTGGAAATTTAGCTACTTTTATGGAAAGATGGCCTTGGGATCAGAACTTACTCTCTCTCCGAAGGTTTCATGATCATGCAGTTACCGGTTATAACAGCCAGAGGTAAACACCATAATGGGATCCTAATAAAACTCAGCCACCGCAGTATCAAACAGAGCCATAGGTAACAAACATAGCAGGGAAATCTACAAACCAATACATTAGTCAATCCAGGCAGGTGTAATTAAAAAGAGCGGGGGGTGTTTAGGGCATACTGAAAGGACAAATAGCAGCGACAATGCCTAGAGGCTCACGGTAACTCCTGGTCTCCATGTCTTTGCTGACCTCTAAAACCTCGCCGGTCAATTGGGTAGTGATACCACATGCAGTCTATACATGGCATTCATGTCAGAATGATATGCCGAGGCTTCGCTTTTTAGTGAAAGAACTTACTTCAGCAACCTGTAGACCCCTTAAGACGTCTCCCCTTGCATCAACCATAGTTTTACCTTGTTCTAAGGTGATGCTTGCTGCTATCCTATCCCAGTCTCGCCGAATCAAAGAGACAAGCTTGAACATGATCTGTTGCCTTGTTAACAAACTCGTAGCCTTCCATTTTGGAAATGCTTTTTCGGCCGAGTCAACAGCTGCTTTCAATTCGGCGTCTGTTGATTGCGGAACCCGAGTAACAAGGTTGTTCGTAGCAGGATCATGTAAATCGATCCATATTTTAGCTTGTGACTCGGTGAACTTATTATCGATAAAATGCTTCGTGTTCTCTGGCGATGCAATCTTTTCATGTGACATGGGATAATTCGTTGAACGAGCGGCAGCAGCAGGGTTGAGGTGTTTCGCGGTAGCATGAAGCCTTCGATTTGCTGTTAAGCTTTCGGAGGCCCCAGCAGCGAGATGAAAGGTCGGAGAACGTGATTTAGACATTGTCGTAAAAACAGAACGTGCGAGCAGTCTACAAGCAGACATAGCTATAAAACACACAAAGAAGCGTGTCAATTGAGGATTTAGTTAGAACAGAGGTAGAAATAAGGGCTTATGAACGTACGTGGGGTTATAAACGCGGGATTAGGATGAAGAGTGCGGGGAAAGGTCACTAGATAATGTGGAGTCTACAAGGTGTTAAACTGCTATGAGCTACATAACACGCAGCAGTAGTTCGACGGGGTCCGTTGGTCAGTTAGACCTCAGGGTTAGGGATATGTAACTAGAAACCGGTGATTACCGCTTAGGCTCGGATCTTCATCGGACTCGCGGAGGTGACTAGTGGGGAAACACACTTGAATGAAGGAACTCAATTTGCCTATATTGAATACATTGCCGAAAATTATGTATTGTCCCAACTCTTGGAGTCAGAATAGCTCATCTGAGGAGCTGTCTTAAAATCCATATTGTGGTTATCATCGTCATCCCTAACCCTAATCTCGAGTTAGACAACATAAGATTTGGCAGGGCTTGGCAACCAACGGGTTAGGGTTGGGCATATATAAAACCTTGTATATACTGGCTAGTTTGATGGGCTAGAAGGCACAGTCAGTTCTCAAGTACTGTTTCGTACCGTTTAATTTTATATCTGTCAAGTAACGTTTTAGACAGGGTACAGTGTCAGACCTAAGAGTGTCAATGCCACACAAAATTTGTATGGGGATTTCTGCTGCCAAAGCTATCTCCACCATCTTTTGAGATATTTACTGAGAGATAGCGCTTGGAAGGCTTTATGTCTAGTGCCGCTGCCATGCGGCCCTTCTAGGTCTGACACAGTACTGGGTCGAAAAAGTTAATTATAAGCTGCATATGCATGTGCTTTAATTTTTGAAGGCTTCTGATTGGCTCATCGAGAGAGAGGTTTTTGTTTCACTTGAAACACTTTGTGTTGTACATACCTACATCTATGAGCATAAGGTATATATCGTGCTAGTGGTGTTGGGTCGCCAATAGGTTTTCTACATATACCCTTAGGCGGTCAGGCTGAATTTATTATAGACTTTAATGTGCTCTAATAAACGTTCTCAGTGCTCGATCTCTGCTTGGGTTTATTACAATACGCTAGCTAGAGACTAGAGTGCTCTACTGCCACAGGGATGGGAGGAACAGTAACAGAGTTCAACAGAGCACATTAACCATATCAGGTTGGGTAACAGATTACGATTCGGTCTGACCGCCTAAGGGATACCAATTCTTGCAGTTCTGTGGATCCATTAGTAGTCCGGTTTAAGTAGATTGGTGGCTTGAGAGCCCCGACTGACAGGAAAATAGAGAGAATAAGTCGCAATTAAAGCGGCCTGCCTAGGTGCATACTTAATATGTTGGACTGATTGATATCCGTACTGGCCGAAGGCCGGGAGCCACTTGTAATACATGTATACATACAGCAATAGGTATTGTGGGATACTAAAATTATCCGGACGCTCGCGTCGCAACCATACAAATTGGCTAGAACAACCGAATTTTGAACCCACTTCAATTGAGCTCATATTGAAACTTAAGAGAATAGAGGCATAAGAAATCGCAAGAACTAAATCTCTTGTACTCTCTCTCCTTGTGGTTGTGGAGGAAGGCGAGGTTGAAGCGGGGAAATATGGTTGCAACAATGTTCGGATAATTTTGATAACGCGCAATAATAAGTGATGGAACGCCCTGAGATGCGGTTATCCTTCGAAGCTTCCTCTGGTAGAACATGCTGACCATTTTTGGTGGGGGCCGAAGGGGTGGCTAGTGTTATCAATTATTCTATCTGAATCAATCTCTGGCCAATATCTCGTCAGCATTTTCTGTGGCGTCTTTGGCCCCCACGAAAAATGGTCAGCTTAACAGACGAAGGGATACCTGCAAACACCGTAGGTTGGTGGCGTTTTACTCAAAACAGGTATCACTCTGTCTCAATCACTTATTACCTACCGCTATACAATCACACCTCACTATCGATATCTCGTAGTTTGATATTTCGGATTTCTTGCTGTCTCGTACGGGTTTGCTGGACAGGTACTGCCTTCCTCCACATAAACCTATTTGCTATCTCGTATATTTTGGTATACCCGCTATCTCGTATGGGTTGGGCTCCCAGAATAAGCTAACGACATAACGAGGTGCGACTGTACGTACACTAGAGATTGGCCCGGTGTTGTGGCTGCGAAGTGTGATTGACGACCTATTCTTTTTTGTTTTTGTTTTTGTTTAACTCATTATTTTTGTTTATTTCATTAATTATGATTTACGACCTAGATGTAGATATACATAGAATTAATGCGAAAGTCAAAACTAAAAGAGTGGGTTTCTTGGCCCGTGCTCACTGCAAAAACTCCTTTAAGGACCATGGCCAATGGGTCTATGGGGCCACAACCCACTTTCGCATGAATCCTACAAGAATCTGTGAATACGATTTTTAGCCTGGTGCCGTACCAGATATACACTAGGTAATGGGGCATTAGCATACAAATTTTGGTGTAAGTTTAGTTGTTATTAGTTACATGTAATTAGGCCTCGATCCGACACTACCGCGTCAAATACGGCACTGGTAACAACGATATATGGCTCCATCTATAAGCACTTTATAAAATGATTTGCTCTTAATTTATAGTTTTCACTAGCTGCGGAAAGTCGACTACCCCTCCCCATAGAGAATTTGTCCGTTATATGCACATTTATTAATCTAATAGCCTCACATAGCTTTCTTCAAGCTTTGGATTCACTAACGGCCATGATCAAAAGAATTAGAAAGTCCATATATTACTTTAAACATTCAGGAGAAAGCACCATTAGTTTGTGCCTACCTGGCCGTGCTATCAATCTAATCGCTCTAGAAGATGACATGTAACTCGTGACTACACGTACTCATGGAGTCTCACTCGGGACAAGGAATGGGGTTAGGGTTTGTATCATTGTTCAATTAGACCCTGACTTGTTCAAGTGCGGCGAACCGGGCCCAAAGTATCACTTCGTTCGTCTGAGCAGAACTTCCTCCAATAATAAACCTAGCCCTGACACCGTGAGCCACATTAGTGTCCACAGTCACGCTTACCGCCCCTACTCCTACAGATCACTCCGTTTCTTAGGCGAGTTCGATCTCTTTCGGCAGCGTTACAGTCTCAACCACAGCAAGCCTGTTGAACATCACAGAGCCGTCTGGAGGCCAAGATTTGTGATTTTCGGGAACATACGAAGGGATATTCCTCTTGACTAACGAGGCGGCTTAGAATATACATGTAATCATATCCCTGCTGGACTAAATGATGTTGAAATTCTCAATGCCGATAAAATCATCGAAGAAAATAATGACAGAAAGAAACCAAGATGGGATAAAGATGAGATCCATGACGAAAATGACCGGAAAAGTGAAAGGGTAAGGGAAAGGTGATAAATTATGCAAGTCTCAAAGTTTACCTGCGCAACAGTTCTTTTAACCTTTTTTGTAAAATGTTCGCCCCATCTATGCTGCTCCAAACATCGTGTGGAGCATGGTTGACCACATCCCAAGCCACTAGGTTATCCGTGATTTCAGTCAGCTCTCTTTGGCCGTCATTCCATTGTTGGTCATGCTTGACCGATTTGCCTGAGCTTATAACAGCAACAGGTACGTTCTTTGGTAGGATTGCTTTAGCAGCTGCGATCTCGTTTTTCGTGAATGTTGTTGCTACCAAGTTCTCTTGAAGCTTTGCCTTGATTTGCTTTCCATTTTGATATGCAGAACGCCCATATATGCGGTCTGCACGGCTCCGACCCATGAAAATGGCTCCTGTCAAACGATCAACCCCAATTGGACTGATGATCCCCCTAAGCCAAAGCAAAAATCCTCTACCAGCAGAGCCAATTCGATGAAGCTGGGATTCGGGAAGAGCATCTATCAAAAGTAATCCTTTAACCTCCGTAGTATGACGGGAGGCAAAAATGCGAGAGTATATTCTGAGAAAAGTCAGTCATTTTGAAGAGCAATCAACTGAAATGATTTAGAAGTAATTACCCCCCTACACCATGGGAAACAAGCACCCATGGTCCTTTTTCGTCGGCCCTCATAAGTGCCTCTGACAAAACGTCAACCGCCATACCTGCCGACAGCGGGCTTGGTGCATTATCGCTGAAACCAATGCCAGGTCTATCCCAGTAGCAATATCTTTCGATGTGCTTATCCTGGTATGTACCTAGAATCCATCCCTCTAAACCGTGTTTTACAGGATCTTCCCCTCCTTCTACAAGCACAGTTGTTACTCTATTTCCGTCCACCGTTGTAGCATTCCCCGTACAAAACAGATGTATTTCATATCCATGGCTGTCCACCCAATATCGAGCTCCTGCTGGTGCGAGAGAAGCGTCACTAGAACGGAGGATGAGTGTTGCGGTAAAGAGGAAGGCGATTGCAATAAAGACGATAAGAACGATAGTGGCAGAAAAAACCGATAACCATTCAGCCAAAGAACGTCTAGTTTCACGACGGCCGGTCAGGCGCTCTTCCTCCTCTCTCTTACCATATGCGACCACACGGTCACAGAGAATCTAAATTGGTTGTCAGTGAAAGATAAACTCAGAGTGAAAAGAGAGACAAACACCCCAGGTACTAATTACAGTAGCCCAAATTACAGACACGATTCCAACCCAGCCTTCTTCACCACGAATACGCCCAACGGCCAAAATGATGATTGTGTCGATAAATAATAAAATGGATAGAATTATCCATGAGTATTGCTCAGATTTCGAGGGAGTAGCGAAGAATAGAAGTAATAATACTAAACTGCCAGTAGCAAGTGTAGAGAAGCTAATCATGGGTATTGATTATTAGAAGTTACTCTCGTTTTCGCCAGTGATAAGGAAACGCGAGGAATAGAGACTTACGCAAAGTCAAAAAACCCGCTTCCTCTAGAATATATTCCCGGTGGGCTGACAAACATTGAAATCAAAAGCACAATCCACCAAAGTAAAGAAATTGCCAAGAGAAGAATCGATGCCCATCTCAGCGATCGCACAGAAAGAAGATTGTACGGTGATACTGCCGGATCATCCGGACTGAGTGGACGGTGTCTATTCTCGGGGGATAGAAGACTAGTTCTTTCATCAGGGTCCCGGCTATGTGACATATGAGAAGAGTCCATGCTTTCGGTGTCGTCAGGCTTTCTTGGACCCCAGAGTTTGCTCATTGTGAAGGTGATTTAATTAAGAACAAAGTGCAGGGCAAATGTAGTTTGGTAATTCAGGGTGTCCAACCTTTATACTGCCTGTAATTTACTTGCTATTAAAGTGGTGACGTGATCTCAAATTTTAGGATAAGCTTACACAATTGCTGGAAAGGGCTGGTGACGTCGGGAGACCAACGACTTTATGACGTAACTTGGCACTAGCCATGCCCCCAGAAGCGAAGACCCATAACCTGGGGTAAATCTCGATCTGATAATCCCTGTAACATGCAATCTGCCGGAGACTTTGCACAAATGGAGCCAGCTCTATGTTTTAGTGGCTCGGCGGGATCGTGGGGTCGAGTCGTTGCATCCACCATCCAGTTCGTAGACCTCCGCCACTTCAAATGCCCATGGCTACATCAATATAATACCGGACCTCCTGGAGCTTGGCATTATTGGATTTCCGCTAGTTCCCGGGAGTCAAAAATGGAGCCAGATACTGTTTGCCACTGATCAGCACACCCAGTTTTTGGTGAGAGTGAGAATGCAACCATAGAACATGAATTTATTCCGCCATCACTAAATTTCTGAGTGTTTTATGGGAGTCAAATCTACAGCTGGACCTAAATTGCTTGGCTAATTAATGCCACGTCTGCCTGAATATTGCTCCTGAACTCATGGTTTTTTTTGAATATTTAGAAAACCAGCCTATAGAACAGTTGAGCTCCACAAAGCATATCCAATACATGTATTTTAATTTAAAGCATGACTGTGAAAACGACTGTTTGAGCGTTTGTTGCTGTCGCCTGTGGCATGGCAATTGCAACCAACCATGCAAATCCAACGCGACCGCCTTGTGATATTCATAAAATCTAGCTACGACGGGATTAAAAGAAAGAGGCCTCTTCTGTTTCAAGTCCACTCGAAACTTTAAAAACTGAATTATGACCTGTCCTAAACGGCTTGAAACTCCGTTCTGGTGAAAGCTCCATCATGAGAAAACTAGTTGTGTTAATTTAGCGACCCATTTTGCGAGTCCAGAAAACAACGTTAACTCCATGAAAACGGGAATTTTAAAACATAACTCGGAATTACTTCTTATTATCATAACTTTGACAATATTTTCCCATCACCCTAGTCCTCCCCTAAAACGGAGTCTTCTACTGTTCCTGGCTCCCAACCGAGTCTTTAGGCTTCCTACGTCGTGAACCAACCTCCAGACATCCAACTATATATTCCCATTCGCCAATCATATGTACATACAATCCATGTTTAGAGCTAGAGTCTTTGCACAAAGACTCTAATATCTGGAAATTCGAGACAGAAAATGTCATTTTAAAGGGGAACACGGGTACAAACGAGGTATGTAGCTACATGTATGATAACTAATCCTCACGACATCACGTCGTACATAGACATTTTATGATAGCGAAGAGATAAAAAAGCCGTTTACACACATACGTACTCTAGGTCTTCAGCTTAATGATGGGGCTGGTACATGTACACCTGATCTAACATCAATCTTCCCATTCGATTTTCCTAGCTACTAGAATAGCCCGATGCATATGGTCATAAAGTCTTCATGTGTCTAGTACTGATGAGCTTATCAAAGATACATGTACAGCCACTCATCGGAATTGTTCGTGATTCGGATTTAATGCGACTAATGTGACATGTCCGGCTCAAGTCAGGAATCAAAGTGCCCATTGAAGTGGTCAAAACCTCAACACAGCAACAGTCAATGGTTGTCAAAGTCAATATTAGACATTCATGGTATTTTTATTCTCTATCACTCACTAGATACAATTATATAGATACATTTTAGTTCCTCAATTTACCCGTAAAATCTGGTAAGCAACATTACGCACTGACCAACTTTGATGTGAATCACGAACACTTTGGTGAGTGGCTGTATAAATGTACTCGCTATCAACCATAAGAACCTGAAAATGCGAGTGACGGAGACAGGGATAATTGGTATGGATAATTGTTTTGGTTCATACAAAGTATCCTTGTCATCGGCACCTGCATTTTCAGGTTCTTATGGTTGATAGCGAGTACGCTGTATGCTGCATGTATGAGTGTGCATGCGTACATTTACATGCTCTGTTACCACGCGCCTGCAATTTCTGCCCGTAAGGATGAGACTAGACCCCTTCCCACAAGTATTGCGGTGGGGGGAAGACCTTGCTGGGGACCACACTGGTCGCGATATCTGATCTCTTAGGCCGGACTAGGTAGGCCTGGCCTATATATAGGTCGTATCGTTTATTACGATAGACGACGTTTTATTGATTGCCTCTATGAACCTAAAACCCTTGAGCCTGGGTTACAAAAATATGGATACGAAATCTCTGTTTACCATACATGACCAGATGTATTCTAGCTGGGGGTTTCTATTAATGGCCTTAGAGTACGGTTCAGCAAAGAACCTGCTCCAGCCAGGACCCTAAACCGGGGCAGGTAAAGTCATAACATATATATACACTCCGATAAGCCAAATTAAAGCAACGATTCCTGACCGCTTTAAGGAACTCTCGGAGTCGGTAGCCCCGCAGATTATCTACCGGTATACTTATTATCCAAGCAAGAGTTTAAGTAGGACTCGAAAGTCTCCCTCGGGTCTCAGCAGTACGTGGGCGTCAACGGTGAGCTACTGGTATTGATTGACCGGTCGATTCATTCATCCGACTGGGTGCGTCACTGGTAAATATGTAAGGTGTGTCAACAATTGTATATCCCTTCGTACGTTTTCACGACATACAAATTGTAGAAACTAACTCCAATTATCGGCTGGCGGTGCAAGATGGACCCACTTGTCACGCAAGATTCCTCTAAAGGGCAGTGAAGTATACTGTTTTTCGTTGAAGCTGCACTTAAGCTTATATAAATACCAACAGAGCTACACGTATCTTCTCAAGTTTAAAATTAAAGTTATGAATTAAGCAAGAAGAAAAATCAAAAATCAGAAATCGAACCCAACACGAGCCGATTGGTGGATTAAACCGGGTAAAAAAAAAACCTACCCCGAGTGACACCTCATGTCCAACAGTTTCTTCCTTTGATTATTTGATCTTACTTTCATTTAACGGGTAGGACTTCAACTAATATCGAAACTTCACGGGGAATAACCCCTACTTACTTATGTTGAGACTCATTCCAGTATGAAGCATGCGCAACCTATATATGCTCTAGTCTGCATTCAATTAATATAATGAATTAAACAAAAAAATTCAAAGAGGCAGGATACGGTAATGGAAATGGGAAAGTTTATACTGGATGAATCAAATAGAGCAAAAGGAAGAAACTCGCCACTGGGCTGGGCTGTAGCTAGACCCTGTTCAAGCATTTCATTAATATATTGAAGCGGTGGGTAATAAGTCATCGGACTGAACGCCACTAAAATACGCGTTAGCAGGCAAAATTCTGGCTAGACCATCCGACGACTTATTGCCCACCGCTGTACATACATATGTATCCAGAAATAGAGATATATTTGATCAATTAATCAACCGCACATGATACGCTGCCAAGCAGCTGACTAGGTGCTTTTCTGGCCATATTCTTCATAGAAGCGTGCAGTTCTTAGTAGGTGCGATCGCGCGAGTCATAGTGCAAATGGACAGTGGGAATTTAAAGATTGCTTTATAGTTGATGCCAAGTATAAACATAATATAATTATATAAGGAAGGTCTTGTATTACAAGACTTTAATTTTGTTAGATCCGTGGCCATATATAGAACCAAGTATGTAGACTTGGCTATAGGAATCACTGATTACGCGTCGAGAATTCAAATATTTTCTTTCTACTGCATGATAGTATACAATTATTAGATTTTATTTCTCATAATAAAATACAATTACCGTGGCTTTGATACCTCGATTAAAATGCGTACGTACGTACTGTACTCGTATTTTTCTAACGTTTCCGAACTGGACTGGGTCTGCATATGGGCATAAATCGTGCTTGGCAACTAGATTTTGGTGGTATGCAGACCCAGTCCAGTTCGGAAACGTTAGAAAAATACGAGTACAGTTGCAACTCGCTATGCCGGATCTCAATATGCCGGATCCCTTGCTGTCCCGTACGAAATCCTGGGAGATTTTGATTTTCTTCCTGCGAAATCAGTTTGCTATCCCGGATTTCTTGTGAATATTTGCTATCCCGTACGAGATCCTTAGGATCTTGGCAATCCGGCATATCGAGTTGCGACTGTAGTCATAATTATAACTAAATACATGCATATGTAGTAAATTATAAACCTGAAGCCACCTTACTGCAGTACTGGTACAGCTTATGGTCAGGCGGAATAAACATGAACAGAAATGCTTCTATATATATATAATACACGTACACCCAATTAATTAATTAACTACTTAGAGGTCGTGAACTTAATGGTCATGAGTATACAAGGATATAATTGAGGATGGATACGATTCTCGAATTAATAGCGCCAAAGCCAATTATTCGCTAGGCATAAGGCTTAAAGACCTAGGGAATCGGAGAAAATCCGGATGTCGGTTAAACGCACGTGGCTTCTCGATCCCGGTGAATGACCACTCCGCAGGGGAGTACAGTTATCGGTAGAATTATTGCAGAGATGTGGCGTTGGAAAATCGCCCTAGTCTCGGCGTGATCGTCAGTCCCTGTCTCTGCAATAATTCTACCGATAACTGTACTGTCGTTCACGGGGTATTGGCGGGCCCTGGGTGTTGACGGAATAGGCCCAAAGAGAGACAGCCAAGCCAAGTTTTGCCTGCGATCCGTCAACACCCAGTATCCACAAATACCCCGTGAACGACAGTACATGAAGTGACTATCATTCCGGCACTTCCTAGCTAGATCACGCACTGTTTTCCCGGGAGTCAACCACCGAGTACAGTCGCTAACCTAGTGACGGCGGATCCTGTCTGATGGTTAATTGTGTTTGCAGTAATTTACACTTGGTGTCTCTGCTATTGGCCTCAAATATCCCTGACCGTCATTAGACAGGATCCGCCTTCACCCTGACAGTGACTGTACCAACTGTACAGCGATTCACAGGCATTTGGCGAATACCCCCATTTGGCGAATTTGTATGTAGCAACCAGCCAGCAACCAGTCAAACTGCGAGTTTGACTTGGATATCCTGATTCTTATTGGCCGTAATCCCTGTTCGTCAAATGGGGGTATTCGCCAAATGCCTGTGAATCGCTGTAGTACTACTACCCTATCTGAAACATTTATCAATCAACAGATGTAGGTATATATAGTCTAGGTGTTAAGAAACCTAGGGGTGAGTTGAAGATATCTACCGTAAAAACTCGATATATGAACTGGGGGTCCGAGCTCTGTGATTGATTGCTTCATGTGTCTCCACTGTTATTCACCCTGTATTTTTGGTTTAAGCCCGGGATCACATATCGAGTCTTTACGGTACCTACATAGTGCTGTAGGATGACAACAACCAGTACTGTCATTCACGGGGTATTGGCGGGTACTGGGTGTTGGCGGACAAGCCTGAAAAGAGACAACCAAGCCAACTTTTGGCTTCAATCCGCCAATACCCAGTATCCGCCAACACCCCGTGAATGACAGTACCCATGGGGTTGGAGAACTATATTTATGTGGTTTGGCTTGGTCATGGAGCACGTGCATCGGGAATCGGACCTATTTTCCGAAAGCGTAATGCTCCGAAGGTCGGAGACAGAGGGGGTCGCGGGTACAATGATTATACAAAGTTGCCTATCTATCAAGTTTAATGGAATCAATGATTATTCGGAGAATTTTCCGGCGTAGTCTGTCGGTTATTCCTTGGCACATATAAATTCCGAAGTCAGTCACTAGAGAAGAGAGTGGAGGGGGTCCCAGAAGAGAAAGGGGGGGGGAGGGGTTCCGCAGGCACCCCAATATCGAGTATCCCATGCAGATTATTGAGGGGAAAATTAATATAACAAATACATGTACAGTCCCTACCCAGATGTCTTCGTGATTCGGGTGGTACGGCGCACAATGGCAACGAACGCTCGGCATTCAATGATAGGTACGTACTCAATGAATTAATTAAATACATGTATCTTAATATTTAGTTTGCCACCCGCCCGCTGCAATTACTGCAGCAACTCTATCAGGCATTGATCTCCACAATCTCTCATATCATTCGTGAGTAAATTCGTGGGGTTTTGAGGTTGCCGCCGAGCCACCAGAATCACGAAGACATCTGGGTAGGGACTGTATATATGTATCTAAAATTAATAATTATATATAATTCAGGTCGCAGGTTATGGACTTCAAAGAAGAGAAGAAACATTGGGGGCCTAGCCAGCCTGCTGGAAACTACATGTAGTATATGTCCACTCGCTATCCTGCTTATCCCGTCAATACTCGTAGTTTTTTGGCGTTTCCGGACGCAACTGCTATTGCATACACAGAAAAACCCCGCCAAGGCTATCTTTTGTATGGCATGCAATAGCAGTTGCGTCCGGAAACGCCAGAAAACTACGAGTAGACCCTTTGCGCAAAAGACCCCAGCTCCAAATTCTGGTAACCTGATTGGCGTCGATCCTCTCATCAACCAATCATACAAGTAGAATTTAGAGCCAGCTCTATCTGCGCAAAGGGTCTAATAGGAAGGTGGACGTCCGCTATAGCGCTAGCTACTATAGGGTTGCTCGGAATATACCGCCATTAAAGTGTATTGGCCATCAACTTCCGAACCTAAATATTTAGTTCTTGGCGACTGTTTTTGGTGTGGGGATCCCGCCAAGAACCCAAAATTTGAAAAAACAGGGATTGGCCAACGCACTCTATTTACATGTAGACATTCGATTGGTTCATCAAGCTGCTTTGGCCAGGCCAATTGGGCTGGCAACTCAACTGGTAGTGTGCATGTAGCTATCATATACAATTGTGGCTGCAATAGGACCTCACGGGCCAATAAGAGGGCCATTCTGCTGCATCACTGCCACAGATCAGTCAGGTTTGCTTTTCTGGGGAATAATGCTGTTCCACTTTGCTCAGTCTTGGTGCATTTTACATACATACAAAAATCCACAATTTCAACTTGCTAAGCTATAAGGCTTTTCAACCCAGACAGATATCAGGAATCTGCAAAAATAGAACTAAACTTCATCTCTTTAACTAGAGTTCTATTTTTCCATTTTTCTTTTACCATTTTCCGTTGCAAAGTCTTAGGCTTTTGAGATTTCATCGCGATCCGCTACCTTTAAGCGTGGGCCCACCATACTAGTAATTTCTTGACGTTTGTAAAAGGAACCGCTATTGAATACTTGTATACTAAATTGTGGACTTGGCGCATATTTATATGGCATGCAATAGTGGTTCCTTCTACAGCGTCACGAAAATACGAGTATACACATGCATGTATGTAGACACAACGTGATCATACTCGGGGCGGGGATGAAGAACCTGAACATCGTTTTTCTAGTAGCAACCACTTTGACCCTTGCTAGCGCGTTTTTATGTTCAGGTTCCTCTTGCCCGCCCCTACATGTAGTACATATACATGTAGTATATACATACATTATATACATACATACAGTGGCAGAAACATGGGTAGAATGACTGTCGCAGTCTTTGGCAATGCCGCACCACTGCGGTAACACTACCGTATAGTTCGTTGAAATACGGAGATAAAGCGGCATATTCTCGAGGTGCCGTACTGATGCGGTATCAGTTTTACCCCCATTTCTGATACTGTACATGTAGCTTACAACCGCTAGTTGTAGGTACTTTGAATTAATTATGGGTATCAATTGATTGTGGAAGAACTTCAAATGGCCATATGAGTGGCCTTCGGCCTCCATTCCCATTCCACCTCCTCAATTCCCTCTACAATTATGGCCCCCCGTCCTCCTCCTCTCCCGAGTGCTCAGTACTTTGATGTGTCGTGCTTATTAACCCATCCCTGTCACTCTCGACTAATCAGACTGCAAGAACCCCAGAGTAGTAGACCTGCCGTCAGTCTAGAATTAACACCCTTCGTCTCTACGGTTTGTGTTATAACAATTATTTACGCATCCTTGAGTACCCTGCGTACTATTGATGTTAAAGAATTGGTTGCATAGCAACGACGAACCTGGGACAACGACGAAAACACCAAACAAGTAGTTGCATATATTATCAGCCTGAGCGTCACTGTCTTGACCGACAAAGACCCCTGTTCGTCGTTCGACCAGATTCGTCGTTGCCCCCAAGACGACTGTAGGTAGTAGAGGACTCAGTACCTACTCGCGGTGCCGAAAAGTCCTCGGGTCATGTTGAGATCAATATAATTGGGTTCACGTGATCCAACGACTTTTCAGCACCGCGAGTACATCCCTTCGTCTGTTCCCGGTAACCACAACATATCAGGCCCGATAGCGTCGTGATAGACGCATTTTTAACGAAAAACACTACCTTTTAGAGAAATCTTGCTAACAAATGGGTCCATCTTGCACCACCAGATGACACTTGCAGTTAGTTCCTACAATTTGTATGGTGAGCCACCAATCGAATCGCTACATGTCGTGAAAACGTGCGAAGGATACGATATTGTAGTAGATCTAGTACATATTAATTAGAGTATATAGTAGATACAGTCGTAACTCGATGTACGGGATAGCAAAAAGTCCGGAATAGTAAATTAATTATGTAGTAAAAAAAAAAAATCAAAGTCCTAGAGGATTTCGTACGGGACAGCAAGGGATCCGGCGTATTGAGATCTGGCATATCGAGTTGCGACTGTAGTACAGTCTCTCGTGTCCAACCTGCGTTTACTTCAATTCTGCGCACAGTCTGGTGTAATAGGTCATTTTTTCTTGATGACTTATTTTCTCGGAGATATTAGCGTCGGGGGACTCTCGGGGGGCTCTTGGGGGAAGGTCTTTTCGGGGGTATTTTGTATGGACTCAGCACACACCCCGAACTAGCGTAATATTTGAACGGTAGCGGAGGTTTTCTAAATCTTTGTGAGTTTGCCATACAAAATCAAGTATTTCGGGGTTTTAAAATCTCTCCGAACCTCTAAACCTCCCGGAGAGCCCCCCCCCCGAGTCACTCGGAGGAAGTTCGGAATAACTCCGAGAACCTATTACACTAGACTGTGCACATGGTGCACGTGGCCACGCATAGCACAGTCTGGGAACGAGACTACTATTAGACATCCCTTCAACTGATTTGAGCTGGTGTCGTCATATTAGGGGCTTGTATGCGACGTGTCCCATCATCTATTCATGCGTAATTGTCGTTATTACATGTATCTACTATGCTGTACTCCCCATTTCACAACGTTTTCGAACACAACCGCTATTGCATACCATACCGTATTAATTCGTCCCTACGGTCGGTTATATAAGAGGTCTAAGTTGCCTCTTCTAGCCAGCATGAGGGGAGATTGGGGGGCGTATTCAGGGCGAATAACCATATAGGGAATTTCAACGTCCTGTGTGACCGACCGTAGGGACGGTATGGGGAATGTGGCTTGGCGGGTTTTGTACTGGAATGTTGTTTTTCCGATGTTCCTGCAGTCTGATTGGTCGACAGCGACAGGGTGGCTTAGTAAGCACGACACATCAAAGTACTGTGCACTCACGAGAGGAGGAGGACGGGGCCGAGGCCCCATATAATTCTTGATATAATCCAAAGGGCAACTCGCGGTCGCGAGGTGGTGGTCCCCCTAGTCTACTATGTAGGTACTCTACTAGATTACGATTTTGCGATCCTTTCTAGCAGCTGATTAGCTATCGGGCGCAGGGGTGTTTAATAAGCACGACACATTAAATTTTTGTGCTGTTACCCTGCCCGCTTTGGTGCTGCTGGCCCGCAGAGTGGAGAGCGTAGACCCTAACCCTGACTCAGTGATACTGAGCAATGGAGCTCTGTATACAGTCGCAACTCGATATGCCGTATTGCCAAGATTCGAAGGGTTTCGTACGGGATAGCAAAACATCCGGGATAGCAAATTGATTTTACAGTAAGAAAATTAAAATCCCAGAGGGTTTCGTACGGGACAGCAAGGGATCCGGTGTATTGAGATCCGGCATATCGAGTTGCGACTGTAATTAAACAACAAACAAAAACACCAGACAACCCAACTATGAGCGGTGGGGGTGAAAGGTGGAGGGGGAGGGGGAGGTCAGCGGATGGAAGTAACAGGATGGCGATACTGGAGTGGCATTAACTAGAGCTGGCATTAATTGGAAATTCGCCATATGAACAGATTGGCATATGCATTGGAGCTGGCATTGGAGCCGGTACCAGAGCTGGAAAGAACTGGATCACTACCGGAGGCGGCGGTGGGTATTTACGGGAGTTGGCAATGAGAGCTGGCCTGCATGAGATGGCTAAAGCAAAATCAATTAACTAGGGATCTCAGGTAGGAGGAGACATCGTGGTCGCGAGGTGGCCCGCCCTACATAGTATAAATGTACCACGGGTAATATGTCATCGGACGACGTCGCCACAATTTTGCCTGCAAACGAGTATTTTGATGGCGTTCTGTCCGATGACTTATTACCCACCGCTGTACATATATTGCGCGAGAAGGCATAGGGGGTGGGTGTGTTAACTTCAGAGGAGAAAATTCTGCCGTTAGGCTGGACGCTAGTACCATTATGGGGGTAGATCTCTCTGCAAACGCCGAAGTTTACTCACCTACCCACCGTAGCTTCTCGAGCTATATATACATGTATGTACATGTAGGTACACTCTTACTATGTAGTAAAAGAACTAGAAAATGCAGTTGCTCAGGGCAAGGATTATTTGTATGGAGTAGCGACGATCCCTCATACAAATTATCCTTATCTCCACTTGCATTTTCTGGTTCTTTTGCTGGTAAGCATGTACAGCGGTGGGTAATAAGTGATGGAACGCCCTGAGACAGAGTGATACTGTTTTGAGTAAAACGCCACCAACATACGGGGTTTGCAGGTATAACCGTATCTCAGGGCGTTCCATCACTTATTACCCATCGCTGTACAGTCGCACCTCGTTATGTCGTTAGCGTATTCTGGGAGCCCAACCCGTACGAGATAGCAAATAGCCTTGTACATACCTACATACGCAATAGCAGTTACGTCCGGAAACGCTATGAAATAGCGAGTGCCCTGAAGTTTACTTCAGGGTTAAGCGGGCATAGTCACTCATTACTGAGTCATCATCATGCTCAGCAGCATATGAATGTCAAGTGCAGCCGCGTCCGTAAAGTTTTGGGACCCCTAGTCTCGAAGCTCATGAGTTTAAATCATGATATCAACAACCGGATAAGAATGTATAATGACTACAAAGAGAAATTTATAGATAGATATTTGCATACTGCTGTATATCACAACTCTGAGTATGACCATTTTTCGAAGAAGAGGACCAAACTATTTTGTTGCAATCGCGGACGTTTTTACAGGGTGCCAAAACTTTGCGGACGCTGCTGTGCATGTACAGCCACTCATTGGAAGTGTTCGTGATTCGGATTTAATGTGACTAATGTGACATGTCCGGTTCAAGTCAGGAATCAAAGTGCCCATTGAAGTGGTCAAAACCTCAACACAGCAACAGCCAACGGTTGTCAAAGTCAATATTAGACATTCATGGTATTTTTATTCTCTATCACTCACTAGATACAATTATATAGATACATTTTAGTTCCTCAATTTACCCGTAAAGTCTGGTAAGCCACGAACACTTTTGATGAGTGGCTGTATGTACCCGCTATCAACCATAAGAACCTGAAAATGCGAGTGACGGAGACAGGGATAATTTGTATGGAGAATTGTCTTTGTCCAGACAAATTATCCTTGTCATCGGCACCTGCATTTTCAGGTTCTTATGGTTGATAGCGAGTATGTATAGCGGTAGGTAATAAATGATATATAGAACGGGCTGAGACAGAGTGATATGTACCTGTTTTGGGTAAAACGCCACCAACATACGGTGTTTGCAGATAACCCTATCTCAGGGCGTTCCATCACTTATTACCTATCGCTGTATATGTAGCTATCCGTTTGCATTTACCAAACTATTTAATTTCGAAACGAGGCCGGAATACTCGTGAAATATCTAATAATATTGCATATAAATAGACGTAAATTTCGTAAATTAAATATATAAACAATCCTTCCGTCAGCTTGACTTTCTTTACTTTGTCGATTACCTCTAGATCCAGTCAATTCACTACAAGTAGTTCAGTAAGGCACCATGAAGGCCGGCCTCTACTTAATTTGGTGCGGCTGGTGCCAAACCATAATTAACTTGAAGTCTATAAATGCGAGAGAGGAGAATTTGACTTCGAGCCCTTGTAGAGAGTAAGAGAAGTACGATACATAACTTCATAAATTATACTTAAGCTTCAGGACGTTCGTTCGTCTGTTCCCGGTAATCACAACATTAGGCCCACGACGGTGTCGTTCGTGATAGACACATATTTAACGAAAAACAGTATACTTCACTGTATTTTAGAGGAATCTTGCGTCCATCTTGCACCGCCAGCCGACATTTGCAGTTGTTCCTACAATTTGTATGGTGTGGTGAGCCACCAATCGCCACATGTCGTGAAAACGTACGAATGGATGTACCGCGTGAGGCCGGCCAGTCGCCGTGACCACTCACTCGCCGTGTTTCTTGGCAACAATCAAATAAAGCTAGTTTTTAGTACCTATATCCCGATTCCTCAATCATCATTCTGTATTGAGAATTGCCAAGGGAAACGGCGAGTGAGTGGTCACGGCGACTGGCCGGCCTCACGCGGTATTCGCGGTGCCGAAAAGTCGTCGGGTCACGTGAACCCAATTGTAGTTAATTTGGTCACATGATCCCAGGACTTTTTGGCACCGCGAGTACCGCAGGATTTGGAGCGTTGCGCCCTGGTGTTAGAAAAGATCCTGGTATGTAAAAAACACCAAATATTTGTATATATTTGTATAACTATAGCGAATCCTTCGATTTTTGGTGAGGAAAACCTGCCAGGATCTTATTTAACACCCGGGTGCAACGCTCCAAATCTTGCGGTACTCTATCGCCAGCATTAAAATACGGCTTATATAAGCGGTCAGGACCGATTCCAATGTTGTTACTCAAACCCAATGCGGAAGTCGTGGCAGATCACTCCATATTGGGTTTCAGTAACAGAATTGGAATCAGTCCTGAGGACTTTTCGTAGAAACAGGGGTCTAAAAAAACAGGGCTTGAATGGCTGGTTAAGCCAATAGGGCTCCTCCCACAAGCTGTAGGTACATCATGTCAGAAGGCCAGGAGAGTTAATTTGTTTCCCCTCGATCCACCTCGTGCCACAAACGCGCAGCCCCACACGGTGCAACCACAACCATCAGCATGCAGTTAAAGAAGTAAGCACAGACAATTATGCAACTACCACCTCCCAGTACCGCTTCTCAGTAAGTCCGTGCACGGCTACAGAGCATGTACTTTATCCCAGTCCTTCCTGGTCGACTTCGGGCTAAGTAGTCCCTCGCCATAGAGTTGTTCGGGTCTGGCTTCAGATTCGCCAATTTAGCTGTTACCGTATCTGATGCGCTTCCTTCATCCATGGTCCGGACCCATAAGGCTTACGAAGAGTGACAGGGCACTGATCATTTACAGGGGTTGTTCTGGAGAGGCACTGCCCGTAGTGTAGGTGAGCCGCCTGCAGAGTACCTACACGCATATACATACAAGGTAAGTACTACTCGTAGCTTCATAGCGTTTCCGAACATGACCAATATTGTATGGCATACAAAAGGGTGGATTTAATGCTTTTTTGTATGATATGCAATAGCAGTCGTGTCCGGAAACGCCATGAAATTCCGAGTAGAGAGTAATCCTGCTGCTCTATATGTAGGTATATGTGGAGTGCCTACTCGTATTTTCCTGGCGTTTTTGGACTGGGCTACTATTGCATACACCCAAAATCAGGATCTTGGCGTATTTTTGTATTTAAAAATGTCTAAAACGATTGACTGAAAGGTATCGATCAGCCTCAGAAGTATCCGTTTGTAGCAAGTTTGATCGTGTATGCATAACCGGTACTGTGCCCTACCGTAGGTACACACTCGCAAGTAGATTTACATCACACACGGCAAGTGGAAATCTCCGTCGAGTAATGTTTGATTCCAACAGAGCCTCTTCCAACTGTAAGGTGTGTGTACAGGCCAATGAATACTGCGCACGATAGGATATACAGCCTCTATGATACATGTAACTATGATAGGTTATATGTACATGTATGTTAGTAGGTGCTAAGGTGTTTTCTACTAGTGGGTACAACACTCTTAACGCTCTAGCTGTAATAAGGACTGAATTATGTGTTATGCAGCTCCCTACTTGAAGTTTACACACACACACACACCCGTCCAATGACAAAGCGCTCTTCTTCTACATACTTAGGCAAATCCCCGACTTGAGAGATCCCCGCTTCACTCATTCATCCAAATGTTTGGTCATGGATTCACCGTCTCTTCTGGACTTGTGCCTACATTGATATCTAGTGTTCATATGTACTGTCTCGTTGGTGTTCTTCAATTCAACTCGGGACTTTGCTGGACAAATGGGGAAATAATTTTATGTACATGTCCAGGCCCTGGGCAACTTGTCTTGGATATCCCACGGCCTTTCCCACTAGCCCTGCTCTCGAAGAATCTCGCCCGCGGGCATACCTCCCTTTCGCGATCGACGGGCATGTATGCATTGTGAGAAACAATTTGGGGGGGGGTGAGGGAGGGAGAGGGAGGGATAGTGAGTTATAAATGGGAACCCGGAAAGATAGCTGGTGTTTTGCTGAAGCCAGCGCCCAGTGTTACAGCTTAATCAGGTATGTACATTTTAATGTGAGTACAGATGTACATAACTGCATGGTTGAAAAAGTGACGGGGGTTGCCTGTGGAAAGAGAGATTGATTCCCTGCAAGATCTCATAGGACTGGTTGGCCGTGAAGCCTTTCCCCCCCACGGATATACACTCTATCCGTCCCCTTTCCCCGTTACCCTCCCCCTTTCCCAGGCATAGAAGAGAAGGAGAAGAAGGGCAAGGAGAGGCAGGAGAGGCAGCACAACGGCGGCAAGCAGAAACAGAATACGCACAAACCTGGTAAACGTGCTAATTCATTCAACGATATCTTCTTCTTGCCATCTCCGGCGGGCCCGCCATTCGATCTGCCATTATCAAACACCAGCTCACGGCGGCGGTGGTCGTAGTGGTGGTTGTGCGCTTGTGTTGCTCTCCCCTCCTGCCCAAAGCGTCTATTCCACCCAATTTCTTAAGTACTTGTTTTTGTGGTTTTCTTCCTTTGTTTTTCGGGAAGTGAAAATCAATTAAGAAAATCTATAATTAAAAAGGAGAGAGAAACGGGAAAGGAAAGAAAAGAAGGAAAGAGAAGAAAAAAACAGAACGAAAAAAAGAAAGAAAAAAAGAAATCCATAACACAGGCAAAACCCCAATAACAAAACAATTCCCCCCTCCTGTGATTGCAATTCCTTCCCCCCGAGACCCTGACAAGCCCGACGTTCCCATTTGGAGAGAGTTCAAGCAGCAACTTAACCATCCATCCATCCATCCAGACTATCCGCACTTTGCCTCGTCTCTAGTGCGTCACACTGATCTACGCGCAGGAACTTTCATTGCACATAGCACATATTAGATCACGGGTACCACAAACACTCTTGTTGAGGGGTGGGGAATCCTGAAGATTTTTGGCTTGTGTGGTCCGTGGTACGGAGGTACTTATAACATATAACGCAACAGCAAAACAACCGCTGAGGGTACTCCTTGTTCCGTTCCCGCGCTGCTGAAGCTGTCCGTTCTTAGAATTTGGACATTTAGACATCTGTCTGTCTCTGTCGCACAATTGCGCATCCTGCCTTCTACAATCCTGTCCTCCCCCCTCCCCCCGCCAGTCATCGGCTTCAACGCATCGCGAACTTTCCCCTTCTACTGAGTGAACCTCACTGCGTCGCCCCAACCCCTACTCATCTCACTCACGCTCATTCTCCATACTCGCGGTCTATGTTGCCTCAAGTGGCTGTCGATTCTGTTCCCCGGCGACTATTACCTCAACAAGCAATGAGCATGCAGCAAAGCATAAATCTCTCCCCGACGGACCTCGGCGGTCAAAGGGAGAACCACAGGAGTATGTTCCCCTGGCTGGTTTTCCGTTCCCCTTCAAACATAAAAATACAATCTAAAAATTTCTTGAAAAGAGAGAAGTGTCGATGTCTTTGGTCATTAGCTAACTATCACTATTACCAAAGATTATGTTTTTGTTGATGAACACAACCGACACAAAAGGCTTAAGGGTTAGCGTTCATTTGGTATTAGGATATTTGGCTCATAAAACTAACCGAAGAGTTCAGTTATGCGAGCATGCGAAGGATGTCGACGCCGAAAGATCAAATGCGATGCTGCCACAACGAATACATGGCCTTGCTCAGCTTGTGTACGCTTGAAACTTCACTGCGTTCCGCCCATGGTACAGTATGATCGCGATTTTGCACCCAGTCAGGTTGTCATGGAACAAGAAACCAACGGGGATTTTGAGAATTCAAGTGCGAGCGGCGAAGAGGACCTTTTGCAACATGCCTCGGGGCATATCGTAAGGAAGACAAGCAGGACAACCGTCCCCGGATATCATAGTAGGGACGGAAACGCCGCCTTTCGAACACTTTCACCCTCTGGGCATCATGGGCCATCGCATAGACCATCGAATACGCTCGCGTACCCGGGAATCACAGCTGGGGAGGTTGTAGAACCACTTCATTTCCAAGCTCCTGTTTACCAAACACAGCCTGTGATGAGACAGCAAGACCAATGGGCGGCAGAGAGCGACTATGCATCTGCTGCTCATGTCAGTGGGGTACTGGGGCAGCTCAAAATTGACGATAGCGGTGTGGGTATGTTACGTCTTTCTGGTTGAAAAGGGTGATTTAGTAACGCTAAAATCCGCATCAGCAAACTACATATCGGCCCAAGGAAGAAGGCTTGCGGAGACACCTGCGTATGAACCATGGACAGAAGAAATTGAGCCGAACCCGTCGTTCATGCCTGGACAGCATGAATTTGCAGTTAAGATAAGGCCCGAAGACATGCCTACGGACGAAGAAGCTATGGAAATGTTTGGCATATTCTTTAACCACATACATCCATACATACCGATCGTCAATAAGGCAGCATTTTACCGACAATGGAGTGCATCGCGTGACTCAATCTCACCTTTACTTCTTGAAACAATCTTTGCATGTGCTGGTAGATTGACAACAGATCCAGCGAAGGGGCTCAAGTGGATAAGCATGGCAACAAGTTGGTTTCTAATTCTCCTAACTAGATGGGAGGTGAATTGCTCACCTTTCTGTGCCAGGACATGTTGACTGTTTTTTCGATGTACCGCGGCTTAGTACGGTTCAAGCCTTGTTGCTTCTTCTCAAAGCAAGAGAATCTGCGCCGCAAAGAGGTTATTTCTTCCGCTCGTGGATGAGCATAGTCAGTATAATAGCGATGGCTCGTGATCTCGGCCTTGATAGACACAGTGATTTGCACAAGCATGGAGTAGGATGCGGAGAGAGCCCCCTCGATTGCATGACGCGAACTCGTGTCTGGCAAGCATGTTTCGTTTTCGAACTTATGATTTGCGCTCCGCAAGGTATGCCCTTGATTTTTAATTCGGACCGTCATATTCTTACAACTCGACAGGCCGTGACATTATGCAGATAAATCCTGAAAGCATTGATCTGACCACACCACTTGGCTCACCTGATTTAGATGAGAATGAAGTAACTATATATCGCAACTTTATATACTTTGTATGGCTTATCAAGAATATTCGTCGGATGAATGATGTGCATGCAAAACTTAAGGCTACACCAAACTGGAGGAATGACCCCCAATTCTTGGATTCCGGACCAAGCCTTGATGCCTGGGCTTATGAGCTCCCACCGAATCTTCATGTGGTGGTAGTCACTGATCTTAGTCACCCCGGTCCTCAGATAGACTCACACTTTACAGGAAATCTTCAGATTTATTATCATTTAGCTCGGATAATGCTCCATCGTCCTGCGTTGGCCTTCGGAAAGACTTTCTCTTTGGGTGGAGAGTGGAAGACGCACATGATGATATGTACGAACGCAGCAAAATCTATGCTTAGATTGGAAGAAACAGTCTTTGAGCAGTATGGGATGCTGGGCTTGCAATGCATGCTCCGGGGTGTCAATTTCACCATATATGCTTTGCTCACTTGTGCTATGATACATCTGGTGAATTGAAATTTCATTATAGGCTCTTCTGATGTCTTGGCTAACCTTTCTTAATAGATCGCGGCTACGTGCCCGGACCCAGAATTCAACTCAGACGCGAAGGATTATTTCACAAGAACAATGAGGATCTTAGAAAACTGCATTGATAGCTCGGCCTCATCTGAGGTTAAAGGTCAAATCGAGACTTTGCGTCAAGCTTTTTCACTTGACCTAAGTCGACCTTTTGTTTTGAACCCAAATTTTCCTTTTTACCCAGGCGTTTCAGCAGCCGTTGATCCAAGTATCACTCGAGCTTACACTCAAGGGGAAAGCCCACACTCGACCCTTACAGCCGGTGGCCCAGCGAACTATTCGCATCCTTTGTCTCCACCACATTCCACAGGCGATGGCGAATCAAAAGGAGAATCCCCGGCGGCAGTCCAGTCGTTAGTTATGTTAGCGGCAGGTCAAGGAACTCAAAACCCCCCCGCGATCGTAGACAACATGGGGTGGAATCCTTCTAGACTATTTGAGTCCGTTCCCCTAAAAAAGTTGATTGTTGTAGGATACTGACGGTCACATAGTAATTGGAATACTGCGTTTGGGATAAACGGTTCTGTGTCAGCTATACCTTCTGGTATAGCCGGACATCATCATGAAAGTGGGTTGGTTGATCCGCTTGGCGGTGGGCGTCCACCTTCATCAAGCTCCTATGTGCCTACAACTGTAGGGGTTTCGCACTCATTCGTGTCCCCTGGTATGTGGCAAGATTCTGTAGCTGCGGCCGCCGTTTTCAGCGATTCAAACAAGCGACCGTTCCCATTTGGCGGGGAAACTGTATGGAACACTCCAGGACCGTCGCAAGACAGACCTGAGACCGTACCACCATCGACAGCCCTGCGGTCAGAGGCCGGCCGAAGAAGTCGTTAACCCCCCGAAATAACGAACACCGACGACTTCGAGATCTTCACCAAGATGAGGCAGAACGCCCAAAGCTTCATTGGTATGCCTGCTTGCACATTATCGAGGAACTTGAAACAAATCCCATAAGTTGTCTCCTAAATCCCTTTTTACCGTTGAATTCCAATATGCGGTGACCGCAGCACTGATATTTCCATTTCTTATTTCCTTTTGCTCGATTTCCATTGCGTTTGGCGTGCTGGCTATGTGTATAAACATGTATTTTTGGAAGGTGTTTTTTTATGTGGACATTGATTTTTCGGTTTGTTGTTATTATCTATTATCAGTTATTGGGACGAGTTCTCTTTCCTTCTCCTTGCTTGCTCGAGCGCCAGATCTTATTATACGGGGTAATCCTTTTCTCTTTTTCTCTTCAAGGGGGCTAGTTTGTCTGATTGTTGTAAGAATCTTTTTCTCTTGACCCTCCCGGCTTTCTTCTTTCTTTCTTCTTTATTTCTCAAACTTTGTGGATTGTTGAAGATCGGCATTAATGAAAGATCTTTTTTATGTCTTTTTCTTCTTTTCTTTTTACTTAAAAAGAGTGGCTATTTATAATAGGGTAGTTACCTGGAGGGTCGAATGATAACATTGTGATATTTATATCAGGTTCAATTGGAAAATACCGCGCGAGGCCATTAAGTCGCCGTGACTCTCACTCGCCGTTTTTCTTGGCAATGAACGAATAAAGCTATATCCAAATTCCTCAATCCTCTTTCTGTATTAAGAATTGCCAAGGGAAACGGTGAGTGAGTCGTCGCGGCCTCGCGCTGTAGTATCTAGTAATCATATTACTGACTTTGAATGGGGGCTCAATAATTAATTGACAATGCCTGCGGAGCATTCGGCGCCCCCACTTGAAAACAGTTGGGGCCGTTCCCAAGGCTAATGATCCCCACATCCGATCGAGTTTTATCAGCCTTGTCGAGTAGTACCAGATCTTTTAGGTACCGAGGTGCTGGTTCATCCTGTTTAATTCCGTACCGCTGCATGCAAAGAGTTGCCACTGTTGATGCTTGTTGCCGCAAAAGGAAGTAAACGCCGAGGGAGCCGCTGCATGTCAAGGCCGCGGGCCCCAGGGATAAGATTTGACATACCACAGATCATATGGGGTCCGGTCTTGGGTTTTGAGATTAACACATGCTAATTATAATCCATACTGTAAGTCCCACCCGGGTAACTTTAAAAGAGAACATACAATGTGTGGCAGAAGTATGTGAAGAGTCCTATTGGCCAAGTCAGCCACTTAAACCCTGTTTTGATTCACTATGTTCCCGGTAGGTCTAGCAACGTAATGGAACAATCCCATAATTCATATATGGCAAATATTACACAGAGCTGCACTTTGTAATCCTAATTATCAGTGAATGATGAATACATGTATCTACAATCCCTTAGCATGTTCTCGGCAATCACAACATGACGGCGTCGTAGTAGACGAAAAACAGTAAAGGTCCTTCCTTACGTTTGGATTCCGTCCAACCTATTCAGTACATAGTAGCAGGGATTTAGCTAGGGTTTTCATTAGCCAACAAGGTTAGAATGTATTGAATTTACTTCAGAAGCCGAATGCTCCGGACTCATCGCATTCAAAAAGGGACTAGTTTGAATGGATTTTTTTGCGACCATTGACAAACTCTACTATGACTAGACCGAATCTGTGAATGAAATCCACAATTCTCTTTTCGAGGTTCTCACGTCTTGATAAGGGATATAAACTCTAAGTGGCTTAATACGGAATGCTGGAATAGGTGAATACACACTGAAATTAAACATGAGTAATATTCATTAGAATAAAAGAATCGGATATCCACTAGAATAAAATTTCTAGCTAACACCGTACCTTTTTAAACGTAATGCAAACTATGAAATCTCCTGAGTAATATAAACCTATGTAGAGAGATAAAGACACATCAGTAAGCATCTTCTCCGAGCCGTCTATCCATCGGGGTACAAACAACGCCTATATACACGAGAACATTACTTCTCCCCCGACCTTTTCGACATGGACTGTCATGGAAACAACTTGTGCCGTTGCCAATTGGTCAATTGGAGGCTATCTCTTACCAACAAGTCAAGATCAGCAAGAGTAAAATAAAGGAATTTGGTCCTCTTGATCTCTACTGATCAAAACGTAATCAAGCCAATATACTTCATCAATCTCTTTCTGCGGATGTCCACCTCTCCGTTGAGAGGCAAGGCCAAAGAATGGAGAAGAGCGTTAATCATGAGTCCTACCGCCCTCTCAATTGAATTGTTTTCAGGAATTTGGGGTACTTACCATTAAGTGTCGTAATTTCTTGGCTTGGCTGAGGAAAGTTTTGGATGAGCTGGCCGTTCAGATCGTACAACGGTTCCAATGGTATGTCGACACGAGTGACAGAGGTATTGATCAATCGTGCAAAGCTCTTTCGATCACAGAGCCCTTTGGTGTTAGTTACTTAATCCATAAACAATTGAATACGTCAACATACCATCGTAAGATATTCTTCTGGATTTGTTGTGGTCCTTGTCTCTTGCAACATTTGCTGAATAAGTTCTATTTGTCCTGCGAGATTGACAACGGGCAAAGTTGGAATGAAGGCAACTTTTCTGGAAACAGTTGGAAATTAGGTTGTCATTTCTAACGGAACGGAGTGCTGCAAGAGACTTAGTCGATTCGAGAGTCTGAGGGATAGAAAGATAAGACCGATTTTATCTTCCTCACTTAGTGCCGCCTATCTGTAGGTACATAGTGTCTTTATCCCACCCCACTACATACGTATAGCTACACCTCGCTATAAGAAAAGCTTGCTGTAAGAAACAGAGCATAGGGTACACGCTAACAGCTCAACACCAAAATCTTACTTACTATAAGGGAATTTTGCTATAAGAAACGAAGATTGCCTGCATCTTGGCGTTTCTTATAACGAGGTGTAGCTGTAACGTTCTAGACCGGGTACCGTGTCAGACCTAGAAGAGTGTCAATCCCAGATGGGAATTTCTGCTGTCAAAGCTATCTCTACCACCTCTTGAGATATTTACCACCAGATTTTTAAGAAATGAATCAAACTTAAAATCACGCGCGCATTTTAATAGTCTCTAGATGAACTATCTTCTATTATGGTGTTGCAGAGCCTTCTTTTTTTTGTCTGGGTTTAATGTCGTTGCCATGCGACACACTTCTAGGTCTGACATAGTGCTGGGTCGAAAACATTACCTTTTTTTTCGGTGATCTTTTTTTTTTGCAACGGGCGGTGGCTCAAAATGTCTATTGCAACATGCCAGAGTGGTCTATATTTAATTACACAAGTTGGGCCCTAACATACAGTGATAGGAATGATCTATGGAAAAACAGGGGTCATAATTGTACAGCGATAGGAATAATCTATGGGAAAAACAGTTATATGATGCACAGACATTCCGGTCGCTGTACTCTATGGCGAAGTGTCTGTGCACTACAGTGAAGTCCCGACAGTAGAATGCATTCTCGGCAATAGCATATCCGTTATTATAGCATACAGTTGGGCAATCCCAAACGAGTCGGTAGGGGCAAAGTTGTTTTCGATTTAAGCATATTATCAATCCGTTCCCGACCATATGGTTTTTCCATAGATCATTCCAGTCGCTGTATCGAAACCTTATGCGGCAAAGTAAGACAAGAGATTGGCAAAACAATTTCCGCCTTCTTTTTCACAATTTCCGTACTCGTTGAGTTATTATAGGCACGCATGATTATTTTGGCTGTTACACGGATTGCAACCAAGTACTTTGTATGATAGTCATGCAAAAATAATCCACGAACCTTCATTACAATGGTGGGCGCATATATATGAAGAGAGAGTAAATTTTTTTTTACATCCAGTACCTTCGTTTAGGATCAGGGCCCAGGTATTCCGTGTGAGATAATGATATGATCGACACACTGGTCAATGGCTAGAACTTAGAGTAGACAAAGGGTGAATATTAAGACAGGCGATGTAATACCACAATTAGGTGAAGGGAGAGCTAGCAAAGTGCGAGTTTCTTTGGCTTTGTGTATTTCGTCCATTTGTGCTTTTTTTCCTCGTAGCCAGCGTTCGGCCCTGTGTGCGCTACAAACATGTCATGTGAGTAAAATGAATTTGTAGGGAGACCATTAAGGTGTGCGGTACCTTCATATAGGCAACTCGCACAATATATATCATTTTCGCAGCCTGAGCACTGATACTCTCCGTCTTCATTACATATACCTGCAATAACATAGTATGGAACCTTTAAAGCCTATCGCTATTGTAATATGGAATGATGAAAAAACTTACAGCACCATGTATCCGATTCCTCCAGGACTGGATCTACATCAAAACCTCGCTTCGTTCTCGGACCCGTTCTAGGGGCAGGCGGGAGTTCTAATCCCCCCAGAGCTTCAAATCGCTTAAGAAGATCCTCATCAAGTTCGATCTTTTTTGGAGTAGAGGACCTCTCCCGGTCGCACGTTTGCGGTATCTCCTCAAAGTCATTCATGGTGATTCCGTGTGCCCTTTCAAACTCTATCTCATCTTTAATCATTTTCAAAATATCCTCCGCGTCTGTATCGCTTTTAATGTCTTCTTGAGATATGTTTTTTTGTAGCCAAGTTGGTACCACTTCAAAGCTACCTTCCTTTCTACTCATATCATCTTGTATAGAGGTTGGTGTCTTTATATCCGCGAGCAGTTGTTCAATCTGCTTCTCATCGATTTCATCTAGTGTCCAAGATTCATTTTCCGAACTTAATGCGTTGATAAGTTCCTGAATGTGAGGGGTGGTGGGTCAGAGATTAGAAAGTGAGATCTTCACATTTTCTATGAATTGGTACTCGAACCTCCACGGATAGCTCTTTATCAAATCCGCGGTAGCTATCACTTGCAATTTTTTCCGACAGGTCCTTGCTCTTGTTCCTTTGAGATGCTGGCTGTTTCTGGAATATCTTTGCGAAACGCGTGACTAAAACATCATCATTGTCATTATTTGGTTGTGATACAGAATCCCGAGTGATGGGCGCAGCGGTGTTTCTATATTATAAATATTTATTAATAAGGCAATTTATTTTAGCTTTTTTTAAAGATCGCACTTGTAATAAATGACATGTATGGATATATGAAGTGATGAAAACGACTTACTCCGACTCCAGAGAGTGTCTCAACGCTGCGAGGCGGCGAGCAAGATCATCATCCATAAAGTCTCTAAGGCACGTTCGATCTCGATGCCCAGGCAAGTTCGGGTTGCGTTCTTGTATCCTTATCGTATGATTCTGGATAGCTTGTTGTTGAAGGGTTAGGGTTCCTTTGCAGTCGCCCTTTAACTCTCAGTTGAGCAAGAGGGTAATTAGGTATAAAAATTACCCGGAAAACCGAGCTAAACGCATTTAAGTACTAAAATGAAGAACTAGTCTAGCTAAGCTCAAGGGCAGACAAGAGAACACAAGTGCTTCCACAGGACACGGAAATCAATGAGCATGAGAGTCTCCTTCGACTTTCTCGTCAGTGGTTTCACGGTTGGCTGTTCAATCTCACGGGATAATTTCTCGTTAGCTTCTTTCGATGACTCCTTGCGTTCGACACAGTCTCTCGCAATATCAGTTATCATAATAATCACGTCGATTTTAGCATTTCGCTATTGGCAATCTTTTAAGTATGTAGCAATATCCTACGAAATTCCGGTGCCGGAGCAATGCGGCGAAGAATGGACAGGTGATATCCTGGATAATCCTTCTATAAGGGTCAGTGAGGCTCGTTTCCGGATGACGTTACCAAAACTGACAAATAACAGACATCTACAGATAGCAGCGTTAATTGCTACTGTCCCGCCGATGGAAAGTTTCTTGGAAAGGTTACACCGGCATCTCCGGAAGATATTGACAACGCAGTTGCAAAGTCTGGTGTAGCTCAGAAACAATGGGCCAGAACATCGTTTGAAGAACGGAAAAGAGTTCTCAGGACACTCCAAAAGTAAGTGTATTGAGCAGCTAAATTCATATATTACCAGGCATTTGATAATCTGATACACTTATCGGTAGGTATATACTTTCAAACCAAGATATAATCATCAAGGCAGCGTGTCTTGATTCAGGCAAGACGCGTATCGATGCATCCTTGGGTGAGATTTTGGTTTTAGTCGAGAAAATCAAGTGGATATTAGGTTACGGGGAGAACGCGTTGAAACCCGACAGAAGGCCAGTTTCATGGCCACTGATGTGCTATAAGAAGGCAGAAGTACGCTATGAGCCTTTGGGAGTTGTCTGTGCTTGCGTTTCCTGGAAGTAAGTTTTTTCCACCTTTCATAACTTGATCAGTCATGCTATTATATAACGTATAACCACTGGAGCTAGCTCTAACCTGCTGTTCCCACTTAGCTATCCGGTGAGTTTTTACGCTAGACGTATGGTTAGAACTGCTCGAATACCTGACCCACGTGTAGTTTCATAACATCCTTTCTCCTATTGTCAGTTCTATTTTTGCTGGTAATGGAATAATTGGTAAGCTCTCTTGTATCTAGACCTTCAAGGTCTGTGGAATAACCAGAAATACAGTCAAGGGAAGTGAAAACACAGCATGGAGTTCCCATTATTTTATCTCAATTGTAAAGGGTGCGCTTGAAGCTTGTGGACACAATTCAGATCTGGTACAGGTAATATACTCAAGCCTTATGTTTTTGGCAGCATCATTAGTTGACTTGTGCGACGTAAGTCTATTACATGTTGGCCTGAGGTAGCTCCGCATCTCACATCTCACTCTGGAATATCTCATATAACCTTTATCGGATCACGCCCGGTGGCACACCACGTAGCTGCCTCGGCCTCGAAATCATTGATACCTCTCTGCATTGAACTTGGGGGAAAGGATGCGGCCATTATTCTTGATGATATTCCGAGCGTGAATAGTCTCTCTTCAATCCTTATGCGTGGTGTATTCCAGAGTGCTTCGCAGAACTGTGTGGGTATCGAGCGGGTGATCGCGCTCCCAAAGGTCTATCCCCGGCTTGTTAACATCTTAGAAGAGAGAATTAAACTTCTCCGGCCCGGATCGATCTTAGATGACGATGAAGTGGATTGCGGTGCAATGATCTCATCGGCCAGCTTTGATAAACTTGAAGCATGGATACATGACGCGGTCCAAAAGGGGGCAAAGTGTCTTGTAGGAGGGAAACGATACTTGCATCCCAAATACCCCAAAGGACATTACTTTTCACCTACACTTCTCATCGACGTAACTCCTGACATGTTGCTTGCACAAAATGAGACATTTGCTCCAATATTCGTGCTGATGAAGGCTCGGGATATTCAAGATGCCATAGATATCACAAATGGGACGGAATTTGGACTCGGCGGGTCTGTCTTCGGAAAAAGTAAGAGGGATCTACAAAAGGTTGTACGAGAAATGAAAAGCGGAATGGTATCAGTAAACGATTTTGGGGTTTATTATCTTAACCAGTCACTCCCATTTGGTGGTGTTAAAGGCTCTGGTTATGGACGATTTGCCGGCGAGGAAGGGTTACGGGCCGTTTGTAATCTGAAAGCAGTTTGTGAGGATATATTCCCTAGCTTTTTGAGTACTGCGATCCCACCGGTGGTAGATTATCCTATCAGAAATGGAGATAGAGGTTTGAACTTCACTACAGGTGCGTTATCTATATGCTCGTAACCCTGTGTTCTAACTACGTACGTACTCACATCTTATCAATAGGATTAATCGAATTTGCGTATGGAGAGACCTGGAGAAGAACAATCGGTGGTTTCTGGAAACTGGTCACTAACTTGTAGAAATACAACTAAATACCACGTAGCGTAGATAAAGGGTTTTAGTGGAGAAATTCTGATTGATTTCTGTACGTTTAGTCAATGGAGCTATTCCAAGTACCGATCTTGCTGTTGGAGTTGTCAACCTCCAAATGTCACTACAAATATACGAGTAATGCTAGTTTTCAGGGATTTTGAGTGAGCACTTGTTGTTTATTACGGGTGGAAATAGACATTTCATACCAGAAGGTGAAGGGCGTCCAGCAAACCCAGGTGGGAGCAAATGAGGGAACAGACATGGGGTGGAAACGCGAACATTTGATCTCATCTTGTAAATAAACAAACGCCGTGTAGGTATAGCACTAGGACAAAGGCTTTAGTAAACTAAAATTAATATATATCTCCGATTAATACTCGCGGTGCGGATTGAAAGTGCTCATACAAAAAAGGCAGTTGGCAGAAACGAGGGCTTTTATTGCCTGCCAGGTCACTCGTCACAGGATGGTGCCGTGCAACCAAAACCACGGTTTTTGACAGTTTATGTATGTACCCGAAACCACATTATTTCCATCACGACATATGCTACTTCACCAAGAATTTTCACCTGACTACGTGGAGTAAGAGATTCTATTTTTTCACTTGGTCAAATATTGCGGGGTGTCAAAAATAATGGGACGCAACGGGTTCGAACCGCTTCAAACATCGCGACACCGCACCCCCGTGAGCACCCCCGCAAGCACCCCTGCGCCCCCCCGCCGTACCACGAACCCCAATGCCTAATCAAACTACGGGACGGCATTTGACCTCATTCCAGAGGGGAGAAGTACTAGGAATGCATGACGGAAATATTCATATGCGCAAGATCTCTGCCAACTTAGGCATACCTCTTTCTACGGTCGGTAGGACTGTAAAAAGAGGCCGGGAACAGCCAAAACTTGAAGGGAAAGAGGCAGAAGGCCGAGGTAGAAAAAGGAAAACTACAGAAGAGCAGGATACAGCAATGTTAGCAGAGGCAATGAGTGATAGGCATCAGAGTTATTTAGACATCGGGAAAAGGGTTGCACCTCATCAGCAAGCTCCTCTCGCAGAAAGACTTCACTCGATCACTTCGCTTCTGCCCAAGCAAGAAGATCTGAGCTTCAGAAGACTCCTTCAAGAGACTTCTCCTGTGAAAGACTTCGATCAAGAGAGCACTCAGCTTTTAGCTCTGCCTTAGAAGACTTCGCTCAGGAAGATTTCTCTTCACCAAGATTCGCTAGCCAAGAGTTCGCTTTCCTGAAAGATTCGCTCCTAAGTCTCGCTCCTAAGATTTCTCGCTTCCAAGCCTAGCAGAAGACAGATTCTCGCTTCCTGAGAAAGACTTCGCTTCCTAAGAGAAGATTTTCACCAGAAAGACTTTCGCTTCCAGAAGACTCGCTAGAATAGTCCTAATGTTTTTTTTGCGCTTAACGCTTATCTACAGAGTGCTCCTAGCGATATCACATACATCTATAGAGCACCCAAAGAATGCTTTCTCCGCGATCTTCTCTAGTAGCGACCTTCACAGCGTCAGCGTCCGAATGCTTGATCGTCAGAAAGCGATATCTCTCTCGCCATAACACGCCTGGGTATGCCTTCTGCGTCTGGATAACGATCAACAAATGAGTCTCGCCCAGGGGACTGGAACGAATCACGGACGCTGCCGGTCGCCAGGACAACAGCGCCCTCGACAGCACTTTCGCCACTAATATCTGCGCTGGAGATCAAATCATAACGAAATGCTCTCCAGGCGCCACCAGAACATATTCTCACGCCTAGAAAGACTCGCCAGTGCGCAGAGAAAGATTCTCACTGAGATCTTTCGCCAGATATCACAGAGGAAGCATATCGCCACGCCAAGACACTCTTCATCAACACGGTTTTCAAGAGATATTGCCCACATCCGGAGAGCACCATGGCCGCTTTCAGAGCACTGACCAATGCTCGTAGAGCTGCGGAAATATCTTTGATAATACTATTCAAGGTGGGACATCCCCCACTTAGACAATCAGCAAACCTCCAACCTCCGCCAGACGCTCTGGACGCTCCAGGCGCCCAGGGCGCTCGGTAGACAAACTGCCTCTCCAGAGAAGCAACTGAGCGTTCCTGGCGCCTTCTGGCGCATAGCATTCCGCCCTGGCGAGCACTAGTTTCTCTTTCGCGCGCTATCGATCTAGTGCGGAGCAATACGACGAACTCGCCGCTTCAGACGCTTATCTCGACGGAGCACTCTCGCCGACGCTCTCGCGACGGAATGCTTTCTCGCCTGACGCTTCGCATGACGGAATCTTCTTCGCCTGACGCTCGCGGCGACGGAACGCTTTCTCGCCGACGCTTTTGCGACGGAATTATCTTCGCGACGCTCGCCACGGAATGCTCTTTCGCGACGCTCTCGCGACGGAATTATCTCGCGACGCTCAGCGGAACGCTTCGACGCTCACGACGGAATGCTTCTCACGGAGACTACTACCTATCTCGCACTCGCATTTCTCGACGACTCCTGGGCATATCGCTAATCTTCGGAGCACTCGACTGCTCCAGCGCCGATAATCGATTTTACCTTCTGTTTTACAACGATACTACTTTTGCTTTAGTGGGACTGCTCTCAAGAAAGATTCAAAACCGTGATTCGATTGCTAAATCCTAACACTACAAACCGTCTTCAACTCGCTAATTGAATATAATATAGGTATATAGGTACTCCCATCTCCAAAGCACTTCGTCTTCGACTAGCTCAGTGCTCTTCGCCTCCAAAGCACTTCGCCAGTACTCTCAAAGACTTCTCGCCTCAGCGCTCCCAAAGTCTTCCAAAGACTTCGCCTCCAAAGCGCTCGATCTTTCTCCAAAGCACTTCAGCGTCCATATTTCGGCAGTCTTCTCCAAAGCTCGCTGGTGCTCTAAACATCCTCTTCCTCCTCGCCTCTTCGTGATCACCCTCTTCTTGCTTCTCTTCTTCCTCTTCCTCTTCCGCTCAACGAAGTTGAGCGTTTCATCCTGGCCACCGTTGTCGGAACCAGAGATATCCTCTCGAAGACGTGCTTTCGGCGTTCGAATGCCGCAGAAGATCGGCCGCTAACGCCGTTGCCCTCGCTGAATCCATCTTCCGGTATCACCGATAGTGACGCCTTCTTCAGATCTATCAACGTTAGCCTTTCAGGTTAGCCTCCGCCTTCAGAAAGACTCCGCCAAAGTATAGCATCCATCCTTATAAGCATACCTTTTCCGGAGGTTGTCCCTGATCACCTCCAACGTTCCTCCTGGTTCTGCTTACTCCCTTCCAGTATGTTTCATCCTGTTGAAAGTTTTATTATTTCAATGTCAGCGAAGAATCGATTATAGCGCAGGCGTCGTCAGCTTCTCAAAGCACTCGATAATCTCGTCGTCACCACTCTCAAAGACTCGCTATAGTAAGGGGATGTATGGGTACAGGGATGATACTAACAACACTCTCGTTCTGTATTTGGAAATGGTCAGGCGTACGATGTTGACCATGCCGAATGCTACGCCAAATCGGATCGATATCAGGCAAATAAGCGTAGGGGTAATCCGCTCTAGGAACTGGTCTTTACCCTCGCGATTCTGACACCATCAAAGTATTTATAGTACAATATATGCCGATAATCTCTGGCGCAAGAAACCGTAGACGGTAGGTCTAGTATCTGTTAAGAGAGTTCGCGAGTCTTCTCGAAGATTGAAGTCTTTCTGTGAAGACTTCGGCCAGATTGATCATCATATCGTAATCTCAGGCCAAGAAGCGATCATTCTTCAAAAGATATCTCTACTTGAGCCTCGATCAGGACTCGAAAACTTTTCCAAGCCCATAGATGGTCGAATCTGTATTTAACTCGTCATCGTCAAGCGGACTCGGAGTGTAGACTTCGACCTATCGTCGTCAATTACGCTTCTAGAAAGACTCGCGCTTTCAAGAAAGATTCAACGCTTTGATAACGACATGCCGAGATCTCACATCGCCTGCGGTAGCAGCTGCCCACATATTTACTACCAGTACTGAAAGCCTCGCTGCAGGGGAAAAGGCTCATATAAAGTGTCTCCCGATTAGCGTGCTGCACTCCTTTTCAATTCTCTGAGCCTGCATTGAGAGAACGTTTGCACTCCTCGAGCTAGGTAACAAGGACCTCTGAGATAGGTTACTCGCACGAATGTTAACGATGCTCTCAAAGCGGTCGTCAGTGCTATCGGGAATACCATCAGCAAAAAAAAAATCCGCCAGGACGAATCGGTACGTCTAGACGCGCATATCCGTCTTTTGCTACCAAAACCTCGTCTTTTGGTCATCTTTTGGTCGTCCCGCGCTTCCCGGGACTCCGAAAAATGACACGTCGTCTTTTTGCGCCTAGTATTCGCCCGAAATGTGACATCCCATCTTTTGACGCCTATTTCGCCTCCTAAATGTGATATCTCGTCTTTGACATCGCGCGGATGTGATATTCTGCCTATGTACTGGCGCTAATGCTAATAGCGCTAGCTAATGACGTCAGATTTGACTCCTCCACACCTCGAGGATCCACCCACACCTCCACCTCCACCTCGACATATACACCTAGCTACCTGGCCTCCTACCTCACCTCCTACCTCACCTCCTACCTCCTACCTCACCTCCTGCCTGTATCGACGCCTACCTCCTACCTGTATCGACACCTACCTCCTGCCTGTATCGACGCCTACCTCCTACCTGTATCGACCTCCTGCCTGTATCGACGCCTACCTCCTACCTGTATCGACACCTACTTCCTACCTGCATCAGCGCCTGGATACGTATTTACCTTCCTCTGCATTTTGACGCCTTTACTGACTCCGCTGCAGGCTCCAAATCATGCAGTATATCGACGCTGCTGGAGGCGTCAAATTGGGCAGTATATTGACGCCGCTGCTGACGCTGCTGAAAGCGTCAAATACCCAGTATATTGACGCTGTACTGACGCCGCTGCAGGCACCGAATGGACACCCCCAGGCAGCGAATACTGCAGCTACCAGTCACCGAATGCTGCACCATTTGGACACCTCCTGGGCAGCGAATCCTGCACCATTTGGACACCTCCTAGGCAGCGAATCCTGACCATTTGGACACCTCCTGGGCACCGAATCCTGCACCATTTGGACACCTCCTAGGCAGCGAACACAGCACCATTTGGACACCTCCTAGGCAGCGAATACTGCACCATTTGGACACCTCCTAGGCAGCGAATCCTGCACCCCCTAGGCAGCGAATACTGCACCATTTGGACACCTCCTAGGCAGCGAACACAGCACCATTTGGACACCTCCTAGGCAGCGAATACTGCACCATTTGGACACCTCCTAGGCAGCGAATACTGCACCATTTGGACACCTCCTAGGCAGCGAATACTGCTCCATTTCGACACCTCCTAGGCAGCGAATACTGCACCATATGGACACCTACCAGTCACCGAATACTGGTCCAAATCGACACCTCCCAGGCAGGCAGCTCAGCGGGCAGGCAGCTCAGCGGGCAAGCAGCTCAGCGGCGAGCTCAGTGGGTAGCTCAGCGGACAGGCAGCTCAGCGGCGAGCTCAGCGGGCAGGCAGCTCTCTGGCGAGCTCAGCGGGCAGGAGGACAGGCAGCTCAGTGGGTAGCTCAGCGGACAGGCAGCTCAGCAGCGAGCTCAGCGGGCAGGCAGCTCAGCGCCGAGCTCAGCGGACAGGCAGCTCAGGGGCGAGCTCAGCGGGCAGGCAGCTCTGTGGCGAGCTCAGCGGACAGGAGGACAGACAGCTCAGTGGGTAGCTCAGCGGGCAGGCAGCGCGCTGGCGAGCTCAGCGGGCAGGAGGACAGGCAGCTCTCTGGCGAGCTCAGCGGGCAAGCAGCTCCCTGGCGAGCTCAGCGGACAGGAGGACAGGCAGCTCAGTGGGTAGCTCAGTGGGCAGGAGGACAGGCAGCAGGCAGCTCAGCGGGCAGGAAGCTCAGCGGCGAGCTCAGCGGGCAGGAGGACAGGCAGCTCAGTGGGTAGCTCAGCGGGCAGGCAGCGCGCTGGCGAGCTCAGCGGGCAGGAGGACAGGCAGCTCTCTGGCGAGCTCAGCGGGCAAGCAGCTCCCTGGCGAGCTCAGCGGACAGGAGGACAGGCAGCTCAGTGGGTAGCTCAGCGGGCAGGAGGACAGGCACCAGGCAGCTCAGCGGGCAGGAAGCTCAGCGGCGAGCTCAGCGGGCAGGAGGGCAGCCAGCTCAGTGGGTAGCTCAGCGGGCAGGAGGGCAGCCAGCAGGCAGCTCAGCGGGCAGGCAGCTCAGCGGCAAGCTCAGCGGACAGGAGGACAGGCAGCAGGCAGCTCAGCGGGCAGGAAGCTCAGCGGCGAGCTCAGCGCGCAGGAGGGTAGTTAGGCAGGTCAGCGGTGAGCTCAGCCTGCTCTCCAGCGGTGAGCTTAACTCACGGGCACGAGTAGGCGGAGGTAGGTGGGGCGCCGGCGGAGGCAGGGGGGTCGCTAGCAAATATGTACATAGAATTACGTAGACATGTGGATAAATAAACGTGACATTTGCGCGGAACTATTGTCCTAGTCAACCCGTTTACCGGGCAAAAGCAACCCAGGTGTGGACCCGGTGTTCGTTTTGGGGTCAAAAGACGACGTAATTTGGTCAAAAGACGAACTAAAGACGAACTCGTCTTTTGGTCAAAAGACGACGTCGCGACGGGAACGGGAGAGATGTTCGTTTTTTCTCGTCGAGACGATATCGTTTTGCGCCGGGGCGTATGGATGCAGGTAAGAAAACTTCTCATGCGCCTGGTGCGCCCAATTGCGTCTGGTGCGCCTGGGTACGCCCAAGCACGTCAGAGCAGACCCAATTTTTTGCTGATGACTACTAACCTCACTTTCTGCTATAGGAGCATTTCCTTCGTCCCTGATAGATGAAGGAAACTGTGCAATATCATATCTTGGTTGCGCTTCTGGTAAATATTCCTGAGGGCTTGAGGGAATCCGGGGACTGCTCATAGAGCTCTCGCCAACGCCCTCAAAAGGCGGGGAGGAACGATAGGGGCGGTAAGTGAGGAATCGCCAGACTAACGATCGAGGAAAGATCAATGTGCCGTGTGGAAGAGCTATAGTCAATATCGCGAGAATAAACGGCACTGAAGAAGGCATGACCGCGAGGGTATCGAGGTTTCTGAGATGCCGGAAAGTCTTCTGAGATGCCGAGGATGATCGCTGAGATGCTTCCTGGCTGGATGCCAAAGTGAGCTCTGTGGGATGCGGTGGGCGCTTCTGGGATGCATTCTGTTTGGGTACAAGTGGTGCTGCTTTCTCCGACTACCTTGCACCCGGACGCCCCCTCTGAATCGTTAGCGTTTTGTCTTCGACATTAATGGGTGGGAGAAGTCGAACCTGTACCACATCCACCGAGACTTGGAGGAAGCACAACCTCCGCTACCGCCTCCGGTTGGTCTCCTCCGAAGATTGCCCAAGGCAGTAGTGGGCTGTACTGCACTGGCCTCTTCCCGTACTCTGGGATCTCTGCTGGGTGGAGGCTTGAGGTTCTTCTTCCCGGATCATCCAGATTCTCCTCAGAGCTCTTCCTGAGGTGAGTCATACTCGGAGTGGCTTGTATCGGCGGTTTCCTCCACCTCCGCACATCCTCCTGCTCCTCCTGCACTTCAACTCTGTCAGTATTGCATCGGGAGATGGAATTCTACCCTTCTAGGGCTGCTTCTTCCAGTGGATGTGTCGGAAGAACGGAGAAGCCCTTTACGCTTATTAAAGCGGTGGTCGATCTGACTACTCCGAGTGCTGGTCGACTGACTGCTCCGGGTGCTGGTTGACAGTGCGGTCAATGCTCGGAATGATACATCAGACTCGTCAGTCTGTGAATCATCATGCTCTTCGGGTGGTACTGGGAGTCGTGGTCGCTTTGCGGAAAGAAGTGCTGAACCGGCGGATCGCTTGTTGAGAGGCATTTGTAACGGAGCCGTTTTACTGTAGTCTACATAGGATAGGCACAGTGGCCCGTTACATGCTGAGAGTTATTGATAGAAGCCAGTACCCGGTGACATACAGGTGCCTGCAGTGTGGATCGCCACCAGCTGCAAGTGTAACCATATTCCGGTGACTAGGAAGAGGCCTATTCACAGAAGGACAGACTGACAGTCTATGCCTTGCTGACTGACTAGAAGGCCGGCCAGAGTAGGACTCTGATTGCCCGGCGACCCTCTCACTGCAAGATACATTGCCTGCTGATAGCAGCTGCTGATGCCTGGGAAAGTCTACGATAAGTAAAGAGCTCTACAGCAACATGAAGCCGATCATTGACCTGCTGGCTTAGGCCACGTAACCAAGCGGTAAGGAGATCAATGGCTTTGACTAAGGGTGAATACCATTGCGAATAGGAACACCCGCTAGCGCTTAGACGATGGAACCGAATGGAAGGTTGCCCAGAAGCGGGGTAGCGGTTGTATTGTTCTATTTCACAAGAAAAGGAGTCACCGGAACTTAGTAAGAGAATAGGAGCGGAGAATAGAAAGTCTCGGAAAGATAAGTATCGACTTCATTCTCGCCCTAGACTCATTTTCCCTAGACTTCATCAAGTACCGAGAAAACGAGCGAGCAGAGTCCTTAAAGATTATTGAGTTCTAGCGATAGGAATCTTTAATTAATCTGAACCTGACTTCTATCTTGCACGGCCGTCTAAATACTCTATCTATTTGGAGAGACCCCCGTTACAGATAATCTTTAAGGCTCTAGTCACCTTCAGATTATTCTTCCTCCTTCAAACAAAATATGCGCTCTACCGGCCCCAGCGGTGCCCCTCCAAACCAAGTGACAACAGATATCCCATAAGAAATCTGGACAGCATAATATAATCAGTGGATTGAACAGGCACCTAGGGGGAAGGAGGCTCATACTTGATCCAAACCGAGTATACGACGCTCCAAGGGATATAGCGCCCAGTTTCGCTCCAAGGGATATAGCGCCCAGTTTCGCTCCAGAGGGTCATAAAAAACGACCCGATACACCTCAAGGATACTCCCGATATCTTCTATCCTTCCGAGGTCACTCAAAGACTACACCAGTCCCAAGGAGCCTCTGGCACATTTCGGGCACGCCGCAGACTAGATCTTGACGGGAGAAGCCATGGACGGGAATCCTGAGCTACCCGTTTCTTCGATCTTGGCCAGAGCAGCCTGCCTCGAAAGCGCCGCCGCTCCTAAGCCAGTCGCTGTCTTATCGCTCATTGTTCTCCGGATCTGCGATTAGTCGATCCCACATCCACTCCAATCGGATCTGTTTAGCAGCCAGCCGAAATTTCATTGAAATCCCTAGCAACGGCCACAGAGCTTGTTGCATGTGGGTTAAGAGCCCAAAACGATCGGTAACTCTTCACGTAGCTGTGGACAGGCGGAAAAACACAAGAAACAGGATTTCGGACAGAAGGAGTGGTTGCCTACCTATAAGTCAGAAAGCAATTACAGGAAGGAAACTCAGCGGAAGATCATACCTCTGCCTTTTATGCGATGATAATCTGGCCGTTTGATATCATCCTCTTGCCGAAATTTCTATCCTCTCGTAGAAATTCTGGTTTCACGCCGAAACTTGATGGTTCCGCGGTCATGCACATCTCCGACGGGTAAGACGAGGTAACTGCGTTTAGCGAGTACTCGCCTTCGGTCATGTGATGGAGACGGACTCCTAAACGCAAGGCCAATAAAGGGGGTAAGGGAAATAATCGCCAAAAAAATCGGGAAAAATATTATCAGGAGAAACATGATGGCCGTTGATGGAGACTTAAAGAAAGATGTTGAGGGATGAACTAGCCGGCTGCACATCGAGGATTAAATACTCGCCTCAAGCACCCGACAACAAATGGTTACCCTACAACAAAAGTCGGCTAAGAACACGGTGGCCATTCATTCACATTCCAACCTTAAGCGAAGCTACCCGAACCACCAAGTGGCATCAGTCCTACCACAACTCCCAAGACCAAGCATCAGCCAATCGCCTAGGCGGGATGCCAGATAAGGATGGGACAGGAAAATGGAAGAGGTGGTCATCATTTGTGGACGCTTCTAGGGCGGCCTTTGATGGACCCATCTCTAAGGAGGATGCAGTTTCCCAATGGGAACACCTTGCCCATACCCGGCAAGGAGGAATAGACCGGCTATGAGGTATCCTCATGATATCTTGAAGAAAGAAGAAAAGCAGAAGTTTGCTTGAAGATAAGATCTTCCTCCTTTGCCCAGAAAGGCACAGCCACACCCCATAATCTGGGATGAGGCTGGAGACTTGACGGTACCTCGTTGAGGATACATAGACTGACTTGTGCATTAGTGCGACAAGTCCAGACACAAATGAACCTATTATTGGTCCAAGGAACCTACTGTTGTCCGAGTGGCATCAGTGAAAGTACAAAAAGCGGAAAAAGAAAAAGCTAAAGCTGGTAGTAGCAGAGGAACCACTAAATGTACTTCCCGAGGTTACAGAAGATTTCTTGTTCGAGCCCATACCAGACTCGGGTAATGAAATCATCTGGAAAATGTCTGTTTAGAGTCTTTTGTTTACTAGTCTTTTATGGAGTTTCCTTGTTTCTTCTCGAATAAAATTATGATTGTGTTTCCTCCAAGAAAAATTCGCTACCAAAAGTATGCTGAGGATGGCTTTAAGAGCCGAAACTGCTGGTCGGTACATACTCGAGTACCACAGTTCTTTTTAAAAATCACACTATCATACCTTAATTGCTATAAGACAAAAAACGCTTGGGAATAGAACCAAAAGATCACAGATCTTAGTAGTGCCCGAAGCTATTAGCAATGAATAAAAAACAAAGAGAACCAAGTACTGAACCCGCGCATAAGCGCAGAAGGCTGGAAGAGAAGCTTCCTTCCTTACTGATACACGGGAAAAGGCCCATATTGAAGGCCGAACTGTCATGGGCAGTCAAGAAAAAAGTTGAAAGGTGCCCAAGGGAAATTCCTCTTCGATACCGGTTGTACAGGAGCTATCCTCAACCTGAGTTACGTCAGGAAACATGGGATTCCCTTAGTGCGGCGAGATCAACCACTCACGATGTACGATGCCCAAGGAGATGTCATGATGGGAGACGGAGAGTACTATACTCATCCGATCCACATGAGCATGGGAGAACACGAAGAGACACTCCGATGGGAGGTGGCTACGCTGGAAGAAGGAATTGCCGGGTACTTGCAAATTGCATGGGCAAGGAAGCATAACCCGGACATCAATTGGGAACTCAACACCATAAGCTGGAGGAGTGACTATTGCAAGAAGCATTGTCTCCCAGCAAAGATCAAGATTGAAACCATCCCCGCCTATCAAATGATGGAAGAAAAGGATATGGTATACCAACTGGTCGCAACAGTATGGCATGATGAGGATGGGACGGACATCACCGAAAGGATGCCTCCGGTACACCACCAATGGGCGCATGTCTTTAGTCAGGAAAAGATTAGAGAAATGGTCGGACACAGCAGTCATGACCATACCATCAAACTCTTACCTGGGACTGCCCCCCCCCATTTGGCCCATTATACCCTTGTTCCGCTTCTGAGCTGAAGGCCCTCCGGGAATACCTCGATAGGGAAACCTCGTCAGGAAAGGTCTCTAAGTCGAATAGCCCAGCAGCGGCACCCATACTATTCCTTCCAGAGGATGATTAATGACGTCCTCAGAGAACTACTGGATGAAGAAGTGGTCGTCTACATAGACGACATCCTCATCTACTCGGAAACACAGGAAGAGTACGAAATTTTGGTCAACCGAGTGTTGCAGAAATTGAGCGAGGCTAATTCATGCGCCTCAATCAATAAGACATCGTTCCATGTGCGAGAAGTAGAATATCCGGGATATCAAATCTCAGAAAAGGGAGTTTCTATGTCAAGAGAAAAAGTGGAGGCAATCTTGGATTGGCCCGTCCCAAAAGACGTTAAGGGAGTACAGGCATTCCTCGGCTTTGCGAACTTCTATCGCCGCTTCATTAAAGGCTTTAGTAAAGTATGTGTTTACCGACTGACCTCACCCATGAAAAAACAAAATGGTATTGGAATCGCAGCCTGCGATCGCTTTTGAGGAACTCAAAAGGCTTATTCACAAGCGCCTCCTCGCACATTTTGACCCTAGCAGAAGAACTGTGGTAAACTGATGCCAGTGATTTCGCCAAAGGGCAGTACTCTCTCAGTATGGTGAGGATGGGAAGCTACATCCCGTAGCCTTCTACTCCAAAAAATTTTTCCCCTGCTGAGATCAATTACGACATTCACGATAAAGAAATGGGTGCTATTGTAGCCTCCTTCCGTGAATGGGAATACATGCTCAAATCTTGTGAGCAAGAGATCACGGTGTTCACAAATCACAAGAACTTGGAATAGTTCAATTCCACTAAAAGTTCTCACTAGGCGGCAAGCTAGATGGTCTGAGGACCTAGCAGGCTACAATTTTAAAGTCGTCTACAGACCAGGGGAAAAGAATGGCAAGACTGATGTGCTATCTAGGCGCTGGGATCACCGCCTCGGAGAGGGAGGTGAAACACAGCAGCCGGAGCCACTGATGTTTTTTAAGCCAGGTCAATTGGTTTTAGATCCGATCAGGCTAGCTACTGTGAAGGTCAACCAGTTGCAGGGTACGTTCTTAGAGCGCCTATACAAGGCAGCAAAAGAGGATGCAAACTGGCAGTTACTGCACCCTCCCTGATCGAAAGCGAGACCCAATTTGGATCAATACTTGACTGTCAAGGACGGCCTTATCTTCTACAAGAATAGGTGGTACATCCCTAACGACAAGAAGCTTCAGAAATAAATCCTGACCGAGACCCACGACTCTAAAGTGGCTGGTCATTTTGGCCAGTTCAAGACACTAGAGCGGGTTAAAAATAACTTCTATTGGCCCAACATGGATAAAGATGTTGAGGAATACGTCCGGAGCTGTGACAGCTGCCAGAGGAATAAAAAACCTCAAGACATAAGAAGTTCAGTATGCTCCAACCGTTGGAGATACCCTATCGGCCATGGACCTCGATCTCTATGGACTTCATTGTGGGACTACCGGAATCCAGGGGGTTCACAAAGGTTTGGGTAATAGTGGACCGCTGAAGATAAGACATTACATCCCACTTCCTACCCTCAACAAAACAGAAGATCTGGCTAAGTTGTTCTTGAAGGAAGTATGGAGACCCCATGGGCTACCAGATGACATAGTCTCGGACAGAGATAGCCGGTTTATCTCTCACTTTTGGCAAATCCCTCATGAGCCTCCTCAACGTGAAGCTGAGAATGTCCACCTCCTTCCATCCCCAAACAGATGGTCAAACAGAACGAGTCAACCAGACCCTGGAGCATTACTTGCGTAGTTATTGTTCGTACCAACAGGATGACTGGGCGGACCTCTTGCCTTTGGCAGAGTATGCATACAACTCGGCGGTCTCTGAGTCTAAAGTATCGGCATTCTATGCCAACTATGGATATGAGCCCAGAACCAACTGACCGGCTCCGAGTGCGGAAGTAGAGAGGAACAATCCGGCAAGTGAGGTCCTGATTTCTCAATGGGAATCTATCTGGCAGGCAATGAACACCAACCTGGGTAAAGCTAGAGTAAGGACGGCCAAGATGACGCTCATGCACTGGCCCCTGAAATCAAGCCCGGAGACGGCAGTTAGACCGCCAAGAATGTGCAAACAAAGCGGCCGCTGGGAAAATTGGATCAGAAGAAGATGGGTCCTTTCAAGGTCCTCGGTCAGAGGTACTGCGCCACAGGCTCCTTCTCCTCCCCAAATGGGCAAGATCCACCCGGTCTTTCATGTTTTACTTCTGGAACCCTACAGAGCCCCGACAGATCCTGAGAGAAGAGTTCCCCCGCCGGAACCAGAGGAGATAGCAGGAGAAGAGGACTGGTGCGTCCGGGAAGTAGCAGACAGCCGAGTCAACAGGCAGAGGAAGCGGGTTGAATACTTGGTACTTTGGGAGGGAGATGAGAACGAGGACGCCACTTGGGAACCTTGGGAACACCTCAAGAAGAGCGCTGAAGAAGCCCTTCGTGATTTCCACAAAAAAAGGTATCCCAAAAAAGCCAATGGATAGGAGAGTCCAATAAAGGCAAAGGCTCTCGGGTCTTCACCCCACCTACGGAATCAGAGCTATAGAAAATGGTTATTAGAACTTGGAGACCAAGATCCTGGAAGAGAGAGTGTAACGGAGCCGCTTTTACTGTAGTCTACATAGGATAGGCACAGCGTCTGCTTACATGCTGAGAGTTATTGATAGAAGCCAAGACCGTGACATACAGGTGCCTGCAGTGTGGATCGCCACCAGCTGCAAGTGTAACCATATTCCGGCGACTAGGAAGAGGTCTATTCACAGAAGGACAGACTGACGAGTCTATGCCTTGCTGACTGACTAGAAGGCCGCCAGAGTAGGACTCTGATTGCCCGGCGACGACCCTCAGTACTCACAGATACATTGCCTGCTGATAGCAGCTGCTGATGCCTGGGAAAGTCACGATAAGTAAAGAGCTCTACAGCAACATGAAGCCGATCATTGACCTGCTGGCTTAGGCTACGCCAGAACCAAGCCGTAAGGAGATCAATGGCTTTGACTAAGTGAATACCATATCAATAGGAACACCGCTAGCGCAGACGATGGAACCGAATGGAAGGTTGCCCAGAAGCGGTAGCGGTTGTATTGTTCTATTTCACAAGAAAAGGAGTCACCTGAACTTAGTAAGAGAATAGGAAATGAGAATAGAAAGTCTCGAAAGATAAGTACTCGACTTCATTCTCGCCCTAGACTCATTTTCCCTAGACTTCATCAAGTACCGAGAAAACGAGCGAGCAGAGTCCTTAAAGATTATTGAGTTCTAGCGATAGGAATCTTTAATTAATCTGAACCTGACTTCTATCTTGCACGGCCGTCTAAATACTCTATCTATTTGGAGAGACCCCCGTTACAGCATTCTGCTTGCTGGCAGGAGTATCCAATGTGCTCTAGGAGCATTCTTTTGCGTGTTTTGATTAGAAATCAACGCTTGGCGACAGAGTTTTCGTCGCCAAGCAAGAAGAATTTTCACCGCTAACCTCAGAGGTAGCGATCCGCTCAACCGCATCCCGCCCGCTTCAACCGAATCCGGAGTCATTTCTAATCACTGCTTTTACTGCACTTTCAGAAGCGATACGAGTGCTCTGAGAGCAATCTAGGAGTTTGGCTTGACTGTAATTCAATTAAGAAATGAAATAATCTAATCTGATCTATTCTAATCTAATCTAATCTAATAAATCTAAAACGATGATCCCATCTCAGATCAACCCAATTCCTGCGAAAGACTCGCCAGCCAGAAACAAGACATACCGCTATTCAGAGGTAAGCGTATTGTTCGCAGAAAGAGAAACGAGAGATTATACCAAAGGAAACTAATGACGCCAGTAGCACTCGCAAGCGCTCAGAAAACAATACGCACTGCTATTCAGAGAAAGATTCGCGCAGAAAGAGAGACGCGAGATTATACCAAATAAAACTAATGATGCCCGCCATCACCACCACCGCCACCACCACCGCCCCCACCACCACCACCACCAGAACGACCACCACCACCACCACCACCGCCAGAATCCGCCCGGAGGAGGTCCGCCCGGAGGAGGAGGAGGAGGAGGAGGAGGAGGTCCGCCCGGAGGAGGGTTGCCACCACCACCACCACCACCGCCCGGAGGAGGATTACCACCACCACCACCACCACCACCACCGCCCGGAGGAGGGTTACCACCGCCACCACCACCACCACCACCACCACCACCGCCCGGAGGAGGGTTACCACCGCCACCACCACCACCACCACCACCACCACCACCACCACCACCACCGCCCGGAGGAGGGTTACCACCGCCACCACCACCACCGCCTCCAGCAGCAGCGAAAAGGCCAGCAGCTCTCTTGGCTGCTATCCCGCAGGCGCCCAGATTACTCCTCGCAAGAAAGTTATACAAGAACCCCGACACCCAGAGGATACTTCCTCGTATTTGGGGTCTAAGTCGCCGATAGCATCCTGCTGTCTATCGCGACATCTAACAAGAGTCTGGATTAGCCTTTGATTACTGGCATCAGTTCGGGGCAAATATACCCTCAGTCCTTAAAGATTAATGCGCGATTTCCTCGTCAGTCAGAGTCCTCTGCTGGAATATCGATCACAGGTAATCGCCTTCCTCGAGCATGAGGGAATGTTATGATAGCGCGTGTTTCAGCACCACCAATTAGCACCGCGCTACCGCTTCTGTGGAGACCGCGAGTATCCTCCGAGGCCTGCTAGTACTATTCTTCAACCAACCTCGACCTCTTCCGAATCAGTGATCTGGACCTCCTGCGGCCGGACAGGAGGATTGGATGCCGGTGGAACGCTCGAGTGCTTCCCAGATACTCCTGATTGCTTGTCGGGTGGGGTGCTTCAGCGATCAAGTTGCAGAGTTTCTGGAAACGTTATCTTTGTCAGAATACCAATGAACGAATTCTGATTTCGCCGATGGTTCCAGTCATAGATACGGGCGTAACCACGGAGAATGCTCCCAGAGCATCCGGGTCAACCACCGCGACCATTATGGAAGGTCTATCGAGTTCGGGCGGACACTTGACGGCGCGACGCTTCCTAGAGCGTTTCGGCGTACCGGCCCACCGTGCCGCCATCATCATCGCCTCGCCAGCAACTTTCTAAACTCGCGATTCCTGCCCTCGATAGCTTTTTCCTTCTGCCCAACATCGCAATGAGCCACTTCAAAGCGCCGGCGAAGTGCTCATGGGTTGCGGTATTGCTTCCGCTCCACATAGGCAAGAAACCGCTGAGAGGGCGCAAGCTCAATAAATGGAGGCATAGAAAGCATCGAACGCCGCTGTTCCCGGAGACGGTTTTGTTGACCCAGCCGGTGTTGTGCATCTCCGCTTTGAGGCTGTTATGACGTTAGTGTAGACACTTTAGGCAGGTTGATCAAACCTAAAGTCATCTTTGCTGTGTTCGCCTGAGTCATTGTGGGGGTGGTTTGGGAGATTGGGGACGATGCTGCTGCAGCACCGGGGAACGCTTCTGGAGGACTGGCGTACGCTAACCGGAAAGACGCGTGAGTTTCTGGGCAGGATCTCGGCGCTTTTGCCTCTGCTTCTGCCGGTGGAGGGAATCAGGGTATTGGTATCCGACGGGACGCTGGAATTGAGAGCTCTGAAGCACTGGCGACTGCTTTTGGAGCAGGGGCACGAACTGAGAGCTCGGTTTGACGGACAGGGGCCGACGGTGGTAGTGGCGGCGAGCTGCCTAACTCTGAGGAAAAGCTGGAGACTTGTCGAACTGTTCGTTCTCTTCGGGGCTTTGGGCTTGCTGCTGTGCCTGCTGGGCCTGCTGCTGTGCCTGCTGAGCGCTGTTTGGGCTTGGGTGCTGCTGGGCCTGCTGGGCCTGCTGCTGTGCCTGCTGAACGCTTTGTGGGCTTGGGTGCTGCCGGGCCTGCTGGGCCTGCTGCTGTGCCTGCTGAACGCCTTGTGGGCTTGGGTGCTGCCGGGCCTGCTGGCCTGGTTACTGTGCCTGCTGCAGAACGCTTTCTGTCGGGCTTGACTTCAGGTTGTTCTTCCTCGCTATCGCTATCGCTATCGCTATCGCTATCGCTGTCATCGCTATCGCTATCGCTTCTTTCTCCCACTCCTTTGGGAAAATTCGTGGTGAGGGAGACGGTGGCGCTTGCTGAGGGGCGGTGGCGGTGCTTCTCGAACGCGACGACTGCGGCGGGGGTGTCTCCTATCTCTATTGGGATAGGCTGGGTGCCTTCCTGCTTTCTTACGAGATTTACGAAGGTGAGGACTTCTCTTTCTGCTTCTGCGCCTTCTTCTCTTTCTCCTGTGCCTTCCTCTGTAGCTCCTGCACCTTCTTCTGCAAAATCTCCAGCTCCTTCTGCTCCTCTATCTCCTGCTCCTCTATCTCCTGCTTCTTCTTCCCCTTCTTCTCCTTCTTCTTTTCCTTCTTTCGGCGTTTTTTGCTATCTGAATCGTCGGTGTCTGGATCGCGATCTCGCTTCTTCTGTGAGCTCTGTGGAGTGCTCTGAGGGCGGGGTGAAGGTGACTATAGTGAATATAGAATATTTGATGAGTATGGTTCTGAGAGCAATAGAATTAAGGAGGAGGATATACCATCTTATATATGATTGCTAGATGTGCAGCTTGAAAGCTCGAACTTGAAACTTGAAACTTGAACCGTAAACTTGAAACGTGAGCTGAATGCTTCAAGAGATATCTTGAAAGCTTTGATAGCAGTGAGGGGTATGAAGTGGTAGCGCTGAAGAGGTAGCGCTGGAAGAGGTAGCGCTGGAAGATGGATGGTTAGGAATCTCTCACGATCTGGAATGAGGAGAAGGGTGCTCTTATACCGAATAGAATCAGCCATTCCAGAGCTCATGCCAGAAGAGAGCACCCACAGCTATAAGCACTGGTTATACGAGACTCTCGAAGTGTTCCGACCGGCGCTGCATATGGTGCTCCAAGCCGCCGCTCAATGTTTGCTCCAATACACGACGTAGATCAACGCTTCAGGCAAGACTCAAGATTCTACTCTGGTGGTTTGATTCAATTGAATGACGAGATGAACGCTCTGCGCTGCACTGAATGCTCGATGGTAGTACCAACAGCGGTATCGATTGATTCCAATGTTGGGTTGGAGTTTCTGTTCTTGTTGGTGTCGGGCCCAGCGCTATGAAGCCGAGTTGGACAGTGTGTATCGCTTTGAGCTCAGAGTCGATATTGGTATTGAATTTTCCGTTGTGAACGGTTTCTCACGGTTTCTCGATCTGAATAGCTTTCGCGAGTGCTAACTGAGGATGATAATGCTGAAAGGGCAGAACGGAGCATCGCTGGTGGCATGATTGCTGTTTCTCGTTGCATGCTCGTGTTTGTGTTTGCAGTATTCCGTTGAGATGTATGACGTCAAAGTCAGCCTTGCTTGGAGGCGAGCGCAAGGCTTATAATCACTCGACGAAGACTCTGCTAAGCGAGCACTTTGCATGCGGTGACTAATCGCAGAGAGCACTCTGCACAACCTCTTGGCAGCGAGAGCCTCATTGGTGACAAATCGCTTGTAGAGCACTCTGCACAATCGCCGAAGCGCTTCTGCAGCCAGAGCCTCATTGATGACAGATTGTTCAGAGAAGACTTGCACCGCCTGCAGGAAAGAGCCTCCTCGCCTTGGCAGACTGCAAATTCTCGAAGTTCAATGAAATCGCCGCCTTTTTTGCAGCAAGAGGTACAGCTCCTCCGCTAATTTTGACAGACATCTTCGAACGATACATCCTTTAGAAGCAGATGAATGGTTGGGAAATCAATATTCACTGCTGGAGCACGATCAATCAGCAGAAACCGACGACACTGACGAGAGAGAGCATTCCGACATATTCAGAGATGCACTACGATTCGGAGTCCGACACTTTCGACCAAGATTCGGGTAACAATTCGGACCTCGAATCCGAATCATATTTCGTGATGGAGGAGGGAGGCGGCGATTCAAATGGGCATAAGGCATCTACTACAGTTTACGAGGCTGGGGAAGCACTTTTACTGCTCGAGGATTACGATTTAATGCTCACAGAGCCTTCTCCGATACCCATGGCACCCATTCCGGTCAGCATACGAGTTCAGAATGGCACGCTATTTCACACTGTCCAAAGCCTCACAGTGTAACGGGGGTCCTAGACTACTAGAGTGTAATAGAATAGAGACGGCCGGAGCAGAATAGAAATCAGGTTTACAGGTTCAAGATTCTTCTCGCTAGAACTTAGAATAATCTTAAGGCTCTTGCTTCTGCTTGCCGATAGGTATGAGGATGGAAACTGGAGAACTAATGGGCGGGAATGAAGCTGAGTACTTATACTCCGAAGCCTTCTATTCTCTGCTCCCAGTTCTCCTACTAAGTTCCGGTGGGACTGAGTTCCGGTGCTTGCAAACATTCCACTGCTACCCCGCTTTCCTTTAAGCGCCAGCAGGAGTTTCCAAGACCTTCAGTGCTACCCTTAGTCAAAGCCTATAGGTAATCTGCCGCTTGGTTGTCACACAACCTCTGCCTGCAGGATTAACCGGCTTTAGTTGCTATAGAGCTCATTGCTTATTGTAGACTTCCCAGGCCGAGTGCTAGCGCTATAGCGGCACTCCTAATGCTCAGAGGATACAGAGGGTCGCCGGCAATCAGAGTCCTACTCCGCCGGCCTTCTAGTCAGTCAGCAAGGCATAGACTCAGTCTGTCCTTCTGTGAATAGACCCTCTTCCTAGTCACCGAATATGGTTACACTTGCAGCTGGTGGCGATCCACACTGCAGGTACCTGTATGTCACCGGATACTGGCTTCTATCAATAACTCTCTATAGGTTAGCATGCTCTCATGCCATCCAGTTAGAATGGCTCCGTTATACTACTCCCCTCTTCCAGGATCTTGGTCACCGAGATCAGGTAACAATTGTTCTATTCTTATTATATGACAAAGAAATCCGAGTGAGAAAGGAAAATGGGAAAGGAGATTTCTACCCAAGAGATCTCTTGTCTCTAGGTTTCTTGGGATACCTCTGATGGAAATCCCGGAGGGCTTCTTCAGCACTCTTCCGGAGATGTTCCCAAGGTTCCCATGTAGCATCTTCATTCTCAAATCCTTCCCACAAGACCAGATATTCCACCCTCTGCCTCTTTCTATTGACTCGGCTGTCTGCTACTTCCCGGACAGTCCAGTTCTCCTCCCCTCCAATCTCCTCAGGTTCCGGCGGGGGAACCCTTCTCTCTAAATCCGATGGTATCCTGTAGGGTTCTAGGAGAGAGACATGAAAGACCGGGTGGATTCCCATCTGGGAGGAAGAGAGAGCCGTAGGCACGGGTACCCACGGCTTCAATGACCTTGAAAGGTCCCATCTTCTTCTGATCCAGCTTGTTCATTGGGCGCTTTGTTTGCACATTGCGCCGGTCTAGCATTACTTCATCTCCAGGCTTGATTTCCGGAGGTGCCAGGGCATGTTGATCATACCACCGGGCCATCCTAAGTCTAGCCTTTCCCAGACTGGCGCTCATAGCCTGCCATATAGATTCCCATTGAGAGATCATGACCTCGCTTGCTGGGTTGTTCCATTCCACACCCTCCTTAGGGGCCGCCAATTAGTCCTGCTCATATCCATAGTTGGCATAGAAAGCCGATACTTTGGTAGACTCAGAGACCGCCGAGTTATATACATACTCTGCCAGTGGCAAGAGGTCTGCCCAGTCATCCTGTTGATATGAGCAGTAACTTCTCAAGTAGTGCTCCAGGGTTTGGTTAACTCTTTCTGTTTGGCCGTCCGCTTGTGGGAAAGAAGTGGACATCTTCAGCTTCACATTCAGTAGGGTCATGAGAGATTGCCAAAATGAGAGATGAACTTGCTGTCTCTGTCCGAGACTATGTCATCAGGTAGCCCATGTAGTCTCCAGATTTCCTTCAGGAACAGTTTGGCCAAATCTTCCGTCTTATTGAGGGTAGGAAGCCGGATGTAGTGAGCCATCTTTGAAAAGCGGTCCACTATTACCCAGATCTTTGTATACCCACTAGACTCCGGTAATCCCACAATGAAGTCCATAGAGATAGATGTCCAAGGCCGATAGGGTATCTCCAGAGGTTGGAGCATACCAAACTTCTTATGTCTACATCAGCAAGCTACCGGGTGTCTCCGGAGACTTCTGCCAGTCTCCGGAGACCGCCGCCAAGGCGCGTTCTCTCCTCACACCTCCTAAGCATCCTCGCGTCTCGCTTACCCGCTGGAACCTCCGGAGGCGCCCTGTACTCTCTGGATGCTCTCCGAGACGCTAATCAGAGCTCAAGACGGCCCAACAAGCAATTGCAAAGGCTCATTGAGCCTTTCGAAGCATCCGCCAAGGGCGCTGCCATTCATTCGACTTCTGAGATAATCGGAATCGCTATGGCTTGTCATGCTTTTTAAAAATGTTCATGAAAGCCTTTCTTTACATACATGTATCTATCTACCTATATATGAAACTCGCTCCATGTTTTTAAATCGATTCTAGTATTTACTAGCCATTGGCCTTTCTACTTGAAACAAATGGGCCATTCCCAAGATGCTTCAGATATTCACTACCTAAAACCTTTGTCGAGCGCCTCGACTCTCAGAAGGCCATGCGAGCCTTCCGAAGGCCCTTGTCCCTAGCCTCCAGCAGTTCAACAAGGGCAAGTTGATATGTCTTCCTTGTAGTACTATCACGGGAACATTGCCCGCACATTGCCCTGCAATCTCCTGAAAGGCACCCCACGGTTCTGTAGTTCCACTCTTATCCACGCCCAGTCGCTTTCAGACGCTCGATTCCTAAATAGTGCTTCACCTGTACACCTTATATTATGGATCTCGCGACTCTCTGATTTTGAAAACCGATACCGACCTGTAGGCATTTAAAACATCTCACGGATAGTCAAGAAGGCTCAATAAGTTCTCTTCATCCGCCCAAATTTCTTCGCCAGATTCGACACCGCTTGCCAGTACTGTCCTATTAAAGTTGATAGAATCCGCGATATCCGATAACCTATTAAGGCTAGTACTAGTATCTAATGCGCCAACTTGGGTTTCGGAGAACCCTCCTCTTTTTTTTCACCATTTGCCGGTCGTCATTGTTGAAGATGTCTATCATGCATCGCAGACTCTCCGATGGCGCCAAGCCTTCGTGAATGTTCCGAAGAGAAAGAACGACATCTTTCAGATTTAATACCCGTATTTCCATTGCCATACGCCGAAAGTGGAAATCGAGAATTTGAACGGTCGCCGACCTTGTTTGAGGCTGTATAGGCCTTTTTATTTGTTGTTTATGGGCGAGCGCGCGGACATCTGTTGAAAACAGTGGTATATTCCCAAAACGCGCCACATGATCTCTAAAGGGTGATAGGAGGGGCATCTTAATGAAATTGAAATGAGAGCCCTCATGAATCTCCTCCAGCTCCTCCAGGCCTCTCTCAAGGCTTACGGGCCTTCTAGTGCCCTTTGTCCGATCTTTCGTGATCTTTCTTAGTAAGGCGATGGGCCCTAAATTCCAGAAACACATCCTTGTGTGTATGGAACTCTTCGAGGTATCCCTGTAGATATTCTAGCTGCCTCCCTACAAGTTGTATTGTGCCATTAGATGGAAATCAATTAGAGCTCTTACACACTTCAGCGCCTCCCGAATCCTCTTCAACGCCGCTGGGCTTCCAAAGAGCCACGGCAAAGGCTCCTAACACTATCCCACCAAGATGTCGTGATTTCTTACCTTGCCATTGAGTGGTTGCGACATATGACTTGTTAGGTACAGCGAGCCCTGGATAAGGCCCAACAGACGCCCAGGCTTGATCAAATTCCTCTAGCCGCTTGTGCTTCTTCAGAAACAATTGAACCCACCCCATCATATGTTTTAATAGTCCCAAATAAAGATTATGCAAGATATCCGCTTGTGAAGGTCAGACACATTGACCCTCGGCAAGGCCCAGAAGGCATTGTACATAGTCTTAATGCACTTCGATACCAGGTACTCCACAGGTGTGTTATCAAAGGTATCCATCTTATACCTCTCGCCATTTCCATATATCTCTTGAATCCTAACAAGACTTGTTGAAGGCCTCCAAGGCCTTTGAATCAACTTCGCACCTTGGGCAGGCATGATTATTGAGGTTTAGTAATGCGGCGCGTTTCTGGATGATCAGCAATCCATGCGCATAGTATTGATAACATAATCGCTCGAACCCATCCGCACATGGTATCAATTCCCCGCTCTGCGCAGGGCTCCGGAGGCCATCGAGAATATCTCCGAGGACCTTGTGAAGAGCCATCTGGCTCTGCCGACGCAGTTCATCTGCACGTGCCCCCACCCCTAACTTCGGTGGAACAGGTAGTAGTGCTAGTAATACTATCGCGTAATTTGAGGGCTTATTTCGGGTTTCCGACGCGATATTTCCAATGGTCAAATAAACAGGCCAAGCCTTTTTATCACCACTGAAATTTGTTAGGTGGGTGCCATCCGATGCGCAAATCACTGGTACAACCGTTGATCCCTCTGGCAGGGTATTCTTAAGATCCATTAGCCAAGGCTCAGTACGCATTTATGAGGGCTTTAAAAACCTGCATCTCCCACCACCAGTCCGCCGTGTGCATTTCCCCATACATCCGTTCTCCCATCTCATTATACTCCATCGTTGGAGCATACACCAAAGACTCCCTGAATGCACGCTGCCCCAAAAGGAATCGCATTATTGCCATAGGATCGCGGTAGTAGTAAGGACCACCTCTCCACCTATTTCAACCCCTGAGTGCACCCAGCCCTCTGTCCCAAGGCCGCCCCTAGAAGACATCTCATCAAGACAGCTGCAAAGCCCCTACCAGTTGTGTAGGAGCCTTTTTGAAGGCTAGCGGAGCGAAAATAATCGCTATTTGCCCTTGGGACACCCCAGACCGTAGAAACCAACGCGATAATTTGAATTCTCTGGATCAGAAGGGCTCCATGGGCTCCTGAGAAAGCTCTCTGTCACCTCGTTATATCCTGGTGTCGGGAAAAGGGCTTCACCTGCGCCTCATATATCGTAGTGGCTAGATTAAACAGTGGGCGCCCAGAGTCTAAATCACCACTGTTCGCCGGATTCGGATTCGATTCGCGACGCCTCCGCCAAATCCCAGCCCTCATTGTGCTCTCCTAGGCCGCCGTGAAGGCTCCCAAGGCTTCTTCGCGGGCTGGGAGAGCTGTGATTATACCATTCAGCTGCCTGTCCCGAACGCTCTTCGCCAGATGTCGATCAAAACTTCCAGGGCTCGAGTAGGTTCAGATGCAAAATGGACAACGAGATCTCATTGTTGATATTAGAATTAGACGCTGGTAAGGCTCCTTAGGCCTTTGGAACCGCCGCTGGGAATGCATCATGGGCCTTCAACGCGAGCTCTTGGCACCAACGCCAAGAGCCAGCACTAAGCTCGCCTTTCTATGTTGTACCAACACAATGATACCAACATAATGAGTGAGATATCATGATCCAACTCCATCTCCAACACAAACATCTAATAGATGACGAATGAGGTTTGATGCACTATCATACATGTATATAAGCTCCATTGAACCTCCATACGGCTCCAGAAGCTTTCAAGAATCCTATCTAAGCCCACCTAATCTACCTATAGTTGAATACAATACCAATCTGCCTTTCAAGATATCCATCCTCACCTACATATAAAATGGTACGTTAGATCCCTAATCTCTATCAGAATCATCATTGACATCTAGATACACAGCCACCACTACACCCTCGTGATTCATCCTCCGATTCAAATTGGGAAGCCCCACCAAGCCCTGAAGAAGGCCCGACCCCAACCTTCAAACGCCCGACCCCAACCTTGAAACAAAAACATCCTGTTGAACCTAACCAAAATCGTTTACTAGAAGCTGAATCAGGTGTTAATCAAAGTTGCGATAACGAAGCAGTCCTGCCAAGCCCTCCGAAACAGCATTCCGACTTTGAAGTTTGCGCTACACCAGAGGAAACACCGTATACTAGGCATTCTTCCCCCGAGCTCGGTGTACTACTTGGAGAGAGCATCAGAACCATTATATCCAACCGCGATCGATTATCATCCTCGAATCTCTTGACGCCCAGTTACAGGAAGATTCCACAGACGGAGAGAGCAAGATTCTCCAGAGCCCAGACAGAATCCTCAAGGCTCCAGCACGCACAAAGAAGCGCTTATCACGCCCAAGAAGCGCCGGCTTATATTCAAGGAAGGCACTCCAACACCTCGAGAAATGCCTCAAAGAGGAAGACAACCAGCGGGCGCTCAAACGCACCACAATTGCAGAGGTGAGGCGGGTGCTGCAGCTTACTGGGAAGGACGCCTCTACAAGGCTCAAGACCGACTTGGGGGACGAGATGATCAGGCTAGGTGGGTTAACAAGCTAACCTCTGGAGAAGGATTATACAATCATTTAGTTACCTACCTAATCGACCACAGGGCTATCAACGCCTTTGAAGCCTACGTTCGCACGGAAGGCTTCAGAGGACTCAAGAAGATAGCAGCAGCCCTGAACTTTCTTATTGTTGATCGAACCCAGAAGTCCAGCAGAACACACAGCCGCCAGAGCGCGACTAGACAATATAGAGGCCCCAGAAGACCCTGCACAAGGCTCGCCTGAGGATCCTGGAAGGAATTGGGAATCGTGACCTAGACCTGCAATAACTATCCATGTTATTGACCGTGAAGACTCGAGCCCCAAGAAGCGCTTCATCATTACCACGACTGGTTCGTCCAGCATCCCTAACCCTCACTTGCCGCCCTCCGGATGTTAGCTTGCAAGAGTTAACAAAGGTTGCGATGAAGCGCAGCCAAGGCCCCCCGTAGGCACCCCCGAGAGGGCCATCCGAGCCTTCTATGGAGCCATCAATAATCCTCCGCCTGGGCGCCACGCGATCCAAGAAACCCGAATATTGCCAGACAGGACGCCGATGAGTTGGAGGCCTGGCTCAAAACCAGTGAGGCAAAACCATTGAGAGTTTGGCGCGTGCTCCATAGGCCCGCCGACTGCTTAGGGGCTTCACAGGCTCAAACCCCCTCCCGATGGGTGGGATGACTTGACACCGGATGAGCTGATTCCGGCCGAACTTGAGGCGGACAAAGAAATCTTTCAATTCGCAGATCGAGTGAATAAGAAAGGTTTGCAATTTCCTATTCCCACTCAAGATAGAGATTTAAATAATATTGCGCCCTCCACGAACAGATTGAGAGGTTTCAAACGCCGAGAAGGCTCAATAGGCATTATAGACGGCGCTTCCTAATGGCATTACTTTTGATTCTTGCCATTACGATCAGATTTCGCTTTTGGACTGTTGTTGACAGAAACCACCTGTTCAGAGCGAATCACGGCGTAGGGGGAGATAGGCATGATCAAGCCGAAGAGGATGAAGAAGACGAAGAGGAGGAGGACGATGACGATGACGACGAAGAGGAAGAGGAAGAGGAAGAGGAAGAGGAAGAGGAAGAGGAAGAGGAAGAGGACGATGACGACGATGAGGAACCGGACGATGAGGACGATGAGGACTATGTGGACGATTTAGCCTAGGTTAATCAAGGCCTATTATGGGGCTCGGAAGGCTCGTTGGGGTATCAGCCTAGGTTAATCAAGGCCTATTATGGGGCTCGGAAGGCTCGTTGGGGGTATCAAAGCGCACAGAAGGCTCATTGGATGATTATCAAGTTGGGGGGTATACCTATCCTCTTAAGCTTATTTCTTTTTGTTTTTTCGTTGGTGTTGAAGCATGTTTTATTTTTCGAGAGGCATTTGTTATCCTACTATAGATTAGCGTGATATGTTGGTAATTATATAGCCTTTAATTCAGACTAGTGTGATTTTAGCGAGCCATTGAAAAGGCTTTCTAAAGCCTTTTAGTCCGATCGGAATAGCTATATCAGGTTAGAGTATTTATCGCCAAGAGACAAAGCAAACCCAGAATGGTGTTATATAGTAGAGGCCCCAAGGGCCTTCTTCAAGGTTTTCGAGATGCCTTTTCTGCTCCACTACCACCACAGCCAGCATGCCTCCCAGACCAAAATCACAGAAACGCCCAGTTCCCGATGGACTCAATCAGCGTTCAATCTCGCCTTTCTGTTAGTAAACGCCACGGGTGCAATGAGTGTTTCCAGTGTGGCCAGCTCTTTCAATTCTATAAACTCTATAGTTTCTGCTGGATCGACAACAGAGGACACAGATTTTGGTAACGCCCACCGAGCCTTGTAGAGAGCTTCAGTAGCTATCCCGAGGATCAAGCAGTGGAGGAATACTCTCCCGTGGGTGGGTCGGACTTGACGATCATCCAGAGGAAGATGACGCTGTTTTGGAGATCTATGAAGATGACTACGACTATGTGGATGACTATGAGGATGAGTATGAACCTGGAGATGAGAATCTGCACCTCCAAACTCTCCACCACCAATACCAGCTCCTCCCCGACCTACACCAAGGCCCTCTCTGAACGAGGCCCTCCCCACCACCATTACAAAGGCCCCCCCCCCCAGATCGAATACAATCTCAGGCTCCACAACCATTACAAAGGCCCAACCTCCCAGAGAATACCATCTCAGGCTCCCCAGAACGAAGACATTTCCAGGCTCCCCAAACCAGGCATCACGGCTCGAAAAGGGTGGCAGAGGCTCCCAGTGGCCTCCGCCAGGGCTCTTGTGCCCTCCCCAGAAGAGATCAAGTAGACCAGAGAAGAAGCAATTGCTTCTTCTGTTCCGGTGAAAATAACGCAGGTATTTGCTCACTATACTCTCTGGTTTGTCTATACTGATCGCATAAGTATGGCAATCACATGCAGTTAATCCACCCAAACCGACAACGCAACGGACTTCGAAGGCGCCGCAAGCCATCGAGAGACCTTCCTTACATCTCCAAGTTCTCGATTCGCTCGTCAAGCACCTTGCACCTGAGCGTGAGCTTAATAGTACACCACCGCTTCACATTCATATCGACACCTCCGCTACCCAATATTGTGGTTCCTCTCGCATGAGAGACACCTGGGCCGGAGCCACTTGGCGGATCGGATTGCAAGTTGCCAGATTCCAGGCCGATAGTTAAACAAGCCGCAGAGCTTTATACACTGCTTGAGGAGCCTTGGCCACAACCTGTCTCTCTTGTGGTCAATATGCGAAGATTTTGGGCAGAAGCAAACGATTATTTTAATACAAGCTTAAATCTGACCAAAAGTAGGGGAGAGGTGAGTACTTTTAGAGCCTTCCATAAGGCTCAGGAGCCCTTGCTTATACGACTAGGTTCAAATTGTATGTTCACGAGTGAGATCACACCTTGTTTATGTCATTAAAGACTATATGGCAAGGGGCTTCCTGTATGGGATGAATGAGCTTCTTACAGCGGATACAAGGGCCACGAAAGTCAATTATCTTCTTGAAAAGAACCGTTTCATTAGTGACCCTGAGAACTATTCGTAAGCATTTTTAGCCTTTGAGAAGGCTCTAACAGACTTCAGACAGGCTGGCACTTCTGGGCTCCAGAAATTGTTGATGCGATATTTCTGAAGTATTACAAAGGCGCATACAAGATGCGTGGTGCAAAGGATCCAGATTTCGTCGATGGTATTTCTACCGCATTCATATGCCTAGTCTGTACCGGAATCTGGTTTGTCCTCCGATGTTGGACGACTGGGAATTACATAGAAGGTTTGCACTTCAACCCGAGCCAGAATACGGATATCATGTGTAAGGCGTCTCCAGCCCTGTGAAAGGCTCCTGCTGACTTGTGAATGTCAAGTAACGTATTCTAGGATGATGGATACATGGAAGAAGAGAAGTGCACAGAATCAAATGGGCACTCTAGAAGTGATACGAGAAACGATTGGAGAAGGTCCGTGATCCCAGCCCAGTTGCACATGGTGATGGTGCTGCACGCACTAATATTGTTACAATATAGGTTGAGGAATTACGAGGGCCCAAAGAGGTGATATCAAAGGTTGGTCAGAAGGAAGACGATGCGCGTTGGCAGCAGATATCGCGCGTGGAGGGTTGCAAAGGCCCGTCTGCCGCAAGGCTCAGGGAGTTAGAGCTACAGTAGAGCATAGCGACAAGTTGACAACAATGCCGTGCCACTAGAGCTAGGTGAAAGGGTAGAGGGGCTCGGTGAAGGGGTAGACGTTACACCAACGGCTTCTGAAGCCTAGCCAAGGGCGTAGGAGGCATAAGCGGTAGGAGTTGCTATGGTGGATATGGATAGATAAATAATTGTATTTTCTTTACGGTCTATCAGAATTCTTGTATGCTATTAAAATATTATTTGTTTGGGTTTGTTACTAAGTCCCATTGAGCCTTCTAAGCATCCCCTAGGAGGTTCTCCTGAGCCCTCAGGAGAGGGAGCAGATGCTCAGGAGAGTGTGGGAGAGCGTGCTGAACCCTCGGGAGGGTATGGGAGGGGCTCAGGAGATGGATCGGATGCTCAGGAGAGTGCAGGAGAGCTCGCTGAGCCCTCGGGAGGGCATGGGAGGGGTGAAGAGTTTTCTTAGTGGCTCAGGAGAGTGCAGGAGAGCTCGCTGAGCCCTCGGGAGGGCATGGGAGGGGTGAAGAGTTTTCTTAGTGGCTCAGGAGAGTGTAGGAGAGCTTGCGGAGTCCTCGGGAGGGCATGGGAGGGGTGAAGAGTTTTCTTAGTGGCTCAGGAGAGTGTAGGAGAGCTCGCTGAGCCCTCGGGAGGGCATGGGAGGGGTGAAGAGTTTTCTTAGTGGCTCAGGAGAGTGTAGGAGAGCTTGCGGAGTCCTCGGGAGGGCATGGGAGGGGTGGGTGCGTTTAGTGGCTCAGGAGAGTGCAGGAGAGCTCGCTGAGCCCTCGGGAGGGCATGGGAGGGGTGAAGAGTTTTCTTAGTGGCTCAGGAGAGTGCAGGAGAGCTCGCTGAGCCCTCGGGAGGGCATGGGAGGGGTGGGTGCGTTTTCTTAGTGGCTCAGGAGAGTGTAGGAGAGCTTGCTGAGATCTCGGGAGGGTGCATGAGGCTAGAAGAAATCTTTTGGTGACTCAGGAGAGCCTGGGACGGCTCGCTTAGATGTCAGGAGGTTATGGGAGGGGTGGTGATTTTTCTTATTGGCACAGGAGAGTGTAGGAGGGCTCGCTTAACTCTCAGGAGGGCGTAGGAGGGGATGACTAGTATTTTTAATAGCTCAGGAGAGCCTAGGACGGCTCGCTTATGGGTGACTAGTATTTTTAGTGGCTCAGGAGACTCTAGGAGGCTCGCCACACCCTCAAGAGGGCGGTGAGAGGGTGGCTAGTGTTTTATAGGCTCGAGAGTATAGGAGGCCTTCCTGTTCTTCGGAGGGTACACGAGGAGGTTAACGGTTTTTCTATAAGCTTGGGATAGTGTCTCTGTAGAATTGTGATAATGCGATTATCTTACTATACAATCACTGCCGGTATGCCATAGTGCTAGCTATTGTTAGGGATAGGAATCGCCCTCCAGATAGCATCGGAGACATCACTCGTTCTCGGATGGCCTCCTGAGCCTTTCAAAGGGCCAGATTCTGCTCGTGAGACCCTCCCCGATAGCAGCCATTATGCGTTCGTGAGACCCTCCCGATAGCGCCCAATGCGTTCGGGGGGGTCTCGCGATAGCGCCCAATGCGTTCGGGAGGGCCTCCCGAGCCATCGCGATGTCTCTGGAGGACTAGTCGGGTGCGCTACCTTCTCCGGAGAATTAAGGTTTGACGGGCATCTCCGGAGATCTCCCATGTCTCCCGCTTCTCCCAACAAGTTGGTACAGTTTGCTGATGTAGAGGTCTTATTCCTCTGGCAGCTGTCACAGCTCCGGACATATTCCTCAACATCCTTATCCATGTTGGGCCAAAAGAAGTTGTTTCTTATCCGCTCTAGTGTCTTGAACTGGCCGAAATGACCAGCCACTTTAGAGTCATGGGACTCGGACATTATCTCTTTCTGTAGGTTTTTGTCATTGGGGATGTACCACCGGTTCTTGAAGAAGATGAGACCATCCCAGCCGATAGGTTCTGGTCCAAGTTGGGTTTCCTTTCAACCAAAGAGCGGAGCAAGTCTTGCCAGTTCCTGTCTTGTTTAGCTGCCGCAGATAGGCGCTCCAAGAACAGAGATTGCAATTGATTGATCCTTACCGCTGCTAGCCTAGCAGGATCCAATACTAATTGCCCTGGTCTGAAAAACATCTGTGGCTCCGGCTGCAGAGGTTCACCCCCCTCTGTAAGGCGGTGATCCCAGCGCCTTGACAGTGCATCAGTCTTGCCATTCCTATCTCCTGGTCTGTAGACAACTTTGAAGTTGTAGCCTGCGAGGTCCTCGGACCATCTAGCTTGCCGTCTAGTGAGAACCTTGGTAGAATTGAAGTACTCCAAGTTCTTGTGGTCTGTGAAAACCGTGATCTCCTGCTCACAGGATTTCAGCATATGCTCCCATTCCCGGAAACAGGCTACAATAGCGCCCATTTCCTTGTCATGAATGTCATAATTGATCTCAGCAGGGTTGAATTTCTTTGAATAGAAAGCTACCGGGTGTAACTTTCCATCTTCACCATACTGAGAGAGCGCCGCACCTTTGGCAAAGTCACTGGCATCAGTTTCAACCACTGTCCTCCTAGTAGGGTCAAAGTGGGCGAGGATCGGAGCGCTAGTGAATCTCTCTTTGAGTTCCTCAAAGGCCTGTTCACAAGCTGCGGTCCAATACCATTTCTTGTCTCCTCCAGTGAGGTCAGTCAATGGTTTGCATACTTTACTAAAGCCTTCTATGAAGCGGCGATAGAAGTTAGCAAATCCGAGGAATGCCTGTACTCCCTTGACATTCTGAGGTACTGGCCAATCCTTGACTGCCTCAACCTTGTCTTCTGACATTGATACTCCTTTTCCTGAGAGATGGTAGCCGAGGTATTCTACTTCCCGGACATGGAATGAACTTTTACTCAATGAGATGTTGAGATTTGCCTCATGAAGTTTCTGAAGAACCTTCTTGACCAGTTTCTCATGTTCTTCCTCTGTCTCCGAGTAGATGAGGATATCATCAATGTAGACAATTACTCCTTCATCCAGTAGTTCCCTCAAGACATCATTCATCATTGCTTGGAAAGCGGAAGGGGCATTGCAAAGACCAAATGGCATCACATTGTACTGATACAGGCCATAGCGGGTTCTGAAAGCGGTTTTCCACTCATCACCTTCTGCTATCCTGATCAGGTTGAAGCCATTCTTCAAGTCTAGCTTTGTGAAGATCCGGGCCTGGAACAATCTCTCCCTGAGTTCACTCATTATTGGGAGCGGATACTTGTCTTTGACAGTAACCTTGTTCAGTCCTCTATAATCAACACAAATCCTCAATGTTCCATCTTTCTTGGGCACAATAGGATGGGTGCGCGCTTGCTTGATCTTGAGATCTTTCCGGTTGCTACCTCTTTTTCTAGGTATTCCCGGAGGGCCTTCAACTCTTGAGTGGAGCAGGAGTACAGCGGACCAAATGGTGGCTTTTCGCCCGGTAGGATCTTGATCTTCAGATCATTTGAGGTGTGAGCCGGTAGCTCATCAGCTCTCTCCCTACTGGCGAGTTGCGCCCATTCTTGGTATTGCTCGGGCATCTTTAGTGCCACATTATCTCCCTTCTCATCATGCCAAATGGTTGCCACTATTTGGTAGACCTCTTCCTCTTCCATCATTTGGTAGATAGAGATAGGTTCTACTGTGACCGCCGCTGGGAGACAATTCTGCTTGCAGTAGTCACTCCTCCAGTTTATGGTGTTGAGTTCCCAGTTGATATCCGGGTTATGCTGTCTTGCCCAAGCAATTGGCAAGTACCCGGCTATTCCTGTCTCTAGAGTAGCCACCTCCCACCGGAGTGCCTCCTTATGATTCCCCATGTTCATGTGGAGCGGATGAGTGTAATACTGTCCGCTTCCCATCATGACATCTCCCTGAGCATCATACATTGTCAAAGGGGTATCTCGCCGCACTAAGGGGATTCTCTTTGCTCTGACAAACTCTAGGTTTAGGATAGCTCCTGTACACCCGGTGTCAAAGAGGAACCTTCCTTGGGCTTCTCCCTTCTTGTTTTTTACTGTCCATGACAGCTTGGCTTCCAATATAGGTCTTTTGCCGTGTATTGGTAGCTCCGGAAGCTTTTCTTCCATCTTTCTGCGCTTGGTAGCGGGTTCTGAGCTTGTTTCTCTAGGTCTTTTCTCCATTGCTAATGGCTTTTGTGTGGGCACTACTAAGATCTGGAGATCTGTTGGTTCTATTCCCAAGCGGTGACTTATAGCAATAAGGTATGATAGTGTTTTTTTTTTTTTGAATTGTCTGAAACTGTGGTACTCTGTGTTTGGGTGTAGTTGGGGTTCTCGAGTATGTACTGTCCAGCAGTTTCGGCTCTTAAAGCCATCCTCAGCATACTTTGGTAGTGCAAATAGGCGGAAACAAAATCATAATATATTTTCTGAGAAACAACAACAAAATATAAAAAATAGCTAGTAAACATAGACTTCTTTACAGACATTCAAAGCCAAAGTATTTCCTCGTCTGAAGCCGCTCCCGGTTCCAAAACAAAGTTCTCTGTGACTTCCGGGGCTTCTGGGAGTACAACAAGTGGTTCTTCTACCGCAACAGCGGCCACTTTAGCTTTCTTCTGAGAGCTGTTCCTTCCGGAACCTCTCTTCCGCTTTTGTACTCTCACTGCTGCCACCTTGACTACTGTAGGTTCCTTTGACCAACAGTCTTGCCATTTGTGTCTGGACTTGCCGCACTATTGCACAAGTCAGTCTATGCATCCTCTGATGGGATACCGGAAGGTCTTACCTTCAAGCATACTTCTGCTTTTCTTCTTTCTTCTAGGATATCCGAGGGGATACCCTTTAACTCCACAGCTTTGTCCTTGGTGCCGGGGGCTTGCCTGGGAGCTTGCCTGGGGGCAGAGGAGCGGGGGTTTTCTTCTTTGGCCCTGGGCCGGCGGTCTTTCTCCTCACCGGGAGTCCTCCTGTTCCTGGCGGGTGCCTTGGCCGTGGCCTGGTACCGCTCGTGAGTGTGACCCAGTTCCCTGAGGGCAGCTATCCGCTCCATGAGGGTTTTAGGTTTGGGGGTAAAGAGGGCCCAACTTAAGCCTAGATCTGGTAGGAGAGATCCGGAGATCTTGTCATCAACTACCGATCCCTCGTAGCCGGTCTTCCACATCAACTGAATGATCTCATTCAAGAAGGAGTCTATTCCTCCCTGCTGGGTGTGGGTAAGGTGCTCCCATTGAGAGACTGCATCATCCCTAGAGATGGCTTCACCAAAGGCCGCTCTGAAAGCGTCCACAAAGGAGCTCCATCTCTTCCATCTTCCATCCAGTCTCACTGGCATACCGGCGGAGCGGTTGGCTGAGGCTTGGTCTATGGAGTTGTGGTAGGCCTCATACCATTTGATCGCTGCCGTTCCTTCCATCAGATTGCCTGCATAGCGGATCCTGACCTCCTCTTGGGTGAAAGAGAGGCTCTCAATGGAGAAAACATTCTCACATTGCCGAAGGAAGGTCTCTACTTGTTCCGCTTTGCCTTGGAACTTAGTGGGAGGAGGTGCCTTGGGTTCTCGGCCCCGGGTAGCTGTGGTGGGATGGGTTGGCTCTGAGGCTCGGGCATGGGATGCCAAGATGGCTAGCAGATCTCTCTGCTGCTTCTCCATCTTCTTCTTCATGTACCTCCGCCAGGCCCTTCTATCTCCGTCCTCTGGCTCCGAGTCTGAGCTGTCTGGGTCTCCTCCTGGGGCTCCACCGGCCACCGGGGGTACCGGGGGGAGGTTTCCTCCATTGCCACCGCCACTTTGAGGAGATGGTGGTGCTGGGAGTTCTCGAGGCTCTGAAGGCCTCACAGCAGCAGAGGGAGGCGGTGCTGGTGGTCCGGACACCTGTCTGAGCGGGGAGCCCGGGTTTCCCTCCTCATCTGAGTCTGGGTAGAGGGAGAGGCCTATTGGAAGGCCGGAGAATGGTGAGGGAGTGCCTACCGGCCTTCTAGGCGGGAGCGGGGATGCTCCAACTTGGGGCATCATGATTGGGACGGTCCTGGGCCTTGATTTTGACCGAACTGCCAAGGGTCCAGCTCTGGGCTGCATGTGTCTTGTGGCCGCCCTGGAGGAGGTCCTGGAGGGGGCAACCGGGGTTTCTGGTCTTGCCACAGTGAGTCTTCCCTCACTGAGGGCCTTCTGGATTTCCTGGATGAAGTTTGGTGGTATCACCGGGTTTGACCACTCAATCTCCATCCTGTCTGCGTCCAACTCATCCCTCTGGGCGTACCTCTGAAGCTCGGTATGTGCAAGCTCCACCTGGCCTTGCATGTAGGCATAGGCTTGCCTTATGAGTGATGCTTCCGCTTCCTGGCGCTCTTGGACCATGGCGAGGGTGTAGTACACCTGGGACATCTGTTGCTGCATGGCATGCTGCAGGTATCGCTGGGCCTCAAGGTTGAAGTCCTTGAGGGTAACCTCGTCCGAGTCTTGCCAGGAGGGTTCACAGCCCGGAATCCATTTCTGCAAGGCAGTCCTGGGATTGTGGATGAGCTGTTGTTGATCCGAAGCATCCAGATTTAGGTCGGTAGGCTTCCATTCAATCTGGAGCCGGGGTTCTGGTGCAGTGAGGAAGGACATTTTCTTGGTAGGAAGAAAGAATGTAATCTGTAAGGTGATTGGAACCTTAAGATTATAATGTAACGGGGGTCCTAGACTACTAGAGTGTAATAGAATAGAGACGGCCGGAGCAGAATAGAAATCAGGTTACAGGTTCAAGATTCTTCTCGCTAGAACTTAGAATAATCTTAAGGCTCTTGCTTCTGCTTGCCGATAGGTATGAGGATGGAAACTGGAGAACTAATGGGCGGGAATGAAGCTGAGTACTTATACTCCGAAGCCTTCTATTCTCTGCTCCCAGTTCTCCTACTAAGTTCCGGTGGGACTGAGTTCCGGTGCTTGCAAACATTCCACTGCTACCCCGCTTTCCTTTAAGCGCCAGCAGGAGTTTCCAAGACCTTCAGTGCTACCCTTAGTCAAAGCCTATAGGTAATCTGCCGCTTGGTTGTCACACAACCTCTGCCTGCAGGATTTAACCGGCTTTAGTTGCTGTAGAGCTCATTGCTTATTGTAGACTTCCCAGGCCGAGTGCTAGCACTATAGCGACACTTCTAATGCTCAGAGGATACAGAGGGTCGCCGGGCAATCAGAGTCCTACTCCGGCCGGCCTTCTAGTCAGTCAGCAAGGCATAGACTCAGTCTGTCCTTCTGTGAATAGACCTCTTCCTAGTCACCGGAATATGGTTACACTTGCAGCTGGTGGCGATCCACACTGCAGGTACCTGTATGTCACCGGATACTGGCTTCTATCAATAACTCTCAGCATATAGCGGGCCCTGGTTAGCATGCTCTCATGCCATCCAGTTAGAATGGCTCCGTTATACACAGGGAAACATCGACAGCTTCTTTCTGCATGCTCCGCCGAGCAGTGACGAGTGCTCCTACTGTAACGGGGGTCCTAGACTACTAGAATGTAATAGAATAGAGACGGCCGGAGCAGAATAGAAATCAGGTTACAGGTTCAAGATTCTTCTCGCTAGAACTTAGAATAATCTTAAGGCTCTTGCTTCTGCTTGCCGATAGGTCTGAGGATGGAAAAAACTGGAGAACTAATGGGCGGGAATGAAGCTGAGTACTTATACTCCAAAGCCTTCGATTCTCTGCTCCAAGTTTTCCTACTAAGTTCCGGTGGGACTGAGTTCCGGTGCTCGCAAACATTCCACCGCTACCCCGCTTTCCTTTAAGCGCCAGCAGGAGTTTGCAACCCCCTCGGTCCTACCCTTAGTCAAAGCCTGTTAGGTAATCTGCCGCTTGGTTGTCACACAACCTCTGCCTGCAGGATTAACCGGCTTTAGTTGCTGTAGAGCTCGTAGCTTATTGTAGGCTTCCCAGGCAGAGTGCTAGCGCTATAGCGGCACTTCTAATGCTCAGAGGATACATTGGGTCGCCTGGCAATCAGAGTCCTACTCTGGCCGGCCTTCTAGTCAGTCAGCAAGGCATAGACTGCCAGTCTGTCCTTCTGTGAATAGACCCTCTTCCTAGTCACCGGAATATGGTTACTCTTGCAGCTGGTGGCGATCCACACTGCAGGTACCTGTATGTCACCGAGTACTGGCTTCTACCAATAACTCTCAGCATATAGCGGGCCCTGGTTAGCATGCTCTCATGCCATCCAGTTAGAATGGCTCCGTTATACCTACAGCACTGGGCGGGGTTTTATCAAGAGGCTGGAGGAAATGAACGACATACTCGGAAAGGCGAGCTGGAATCATTCGGAGGTGGATATTGGGGGGGAGAAGGTATCTTACTACTACCGGGATCCAATGGTAGTCGTCCGATATCTTCTAGGGCAACGTACCTTCCGGGAGTCATTGGTGTACTCGCCTGGAGCATAATGAATTCGGGCGAATGAACGTACGGGAAATGCATACAGAGATTGGTGGTGGGAGATACAGGTCCGTAGAACTCTGTCAACTTGAGGTGCTCTATGAAAGATTCGATGATGCTCAAGGAGCAGTCGCTGATGCCGACAGAATACGCATCGAGGGGTCCACTGTGGTACCAATTATCTGCGCCGGATGGCACACATCTGACAAATTTCAGCGACAAGAAAGCCTGGCCAATCTATCTTACCATAGGGAACATCAAGTCGCCGGTGCTTAATAAGCCTACAGGGCATTCATTCATTCTCCTAGGGCTGCTACCAGTGCCACCGGCTCGAAGAATACAACACTTGCTAACTCCGTGTTACGACGCCAAAGTCAAATGGCACTGCATCGCGCTTCTTGGGGAGATCTTTCAAAGCATTCGCTTTCAGGACGGGCGAAATTTAATCAAACGCGCCGACGAGACGAACGACTTTGTTTTCCGGTGTTTCGGTGGATCGCTGATCAACCAGAGCATTCAAACTTGCAAAAACATCAGCACTAGTGCTTGCCCAAGATGCGGCGCCGAAGTTTCACAGTCTTGGGAGCACTCGGCAAGCTCTGCGCGCAATCACGGCGACTACAGGGAGAGAAGATCGCTATTTTACGGTAACCCGGGCAATCTGGAACCGTGGAATACCTTGTCGCGAGATCCGCCAAAACACTCTTCAATGCTTTCTGGGTATGCCGAGGGTTAATCCGTACGATCTCAATAAACCGGACATTCTGCACAATATCTACCTGTGGATGTTGAAGCACATGATGGAGTGGATTCAGGGCTTCCTGAAGAAGCACCACCGATTGGAGGAATTTGACAAAGCTTGGGCTTCGATTGCTTTACCCTGACTGGCAGTACCAAACAAGCATATCGTTCTACCACCCAATGGCAAGGGAAAGAGATGCGGAACCTGGGGCGGCTCGTTCTAGGAGCACTCGCGGCTGCTCTGAGAAACCCGGGAGTGGCTGTCAGGAGCGACTTCGCAAAAGCGTTGAAATGCGTTCGAAGCCTAATAGACTTCCACTTAATGGCGCAATATGGGAGTCATACAACGAAAGCACCCTGGACTATATGGAGAGCTATCTCGACGATTTCCATAAACACAAGGATATCTTTTTAGAATTCAGGGCGTACAAGAAGACATTAAAGGACGCGAGAGATCGAACGAAAGCAGTTAGTGGCTCCCAGAGCACCCAGCGAGGCGTGGAGGAGATCCGGGAGATTCGGGAAAGATCACACTTCAACTTCATCAAATTGCACGTATTAACGCACTACCGGGAGCACGTTGAGCGCTTTGGGAGCATTCCTCAAGATTTCCATCGACGTTAGCGAAATTTTGCCCATGTACGGCAGGTGAAAGAGGCTTACAGAGCATCCAACAAGGTCGACGCTGCAACGCAGATACTGGACTATGGAGGGAGGCAATTGGCGTTAGAGATTCGAATTCTGAATCTGAAAGACATCGTTGGAGGTCCTGAGAGCACCGACGACATCCTCTGGAGCCATCGGGATAACCTCAAGGAGTTGCTCGACATTTTCAAAATCGAAGATCTCAAGAAAACGCCAAATGAACGCTCAATAGTAGAAAGCGGATTGCCCCTAAAGCGCCTTTGCAATCCCTCCGCGAAATCGGAAAGACTTTTCAACGTCGCAGATGGACTGCAAATGAGCCATATGACGCTTTATCGCCTGATAAAGGAGTATGCCGAGGATGCGGGATGCTCTCAGAGCTTTGCCGGAAGCTCTGAGAGCATGTTGGAGCGCCGGGTAGAGGTTTTCACATGCTTGCAAGTTCCGATACCAATCTTCCAAAGGCCTGATGTATACGAGGTTCACAACATCAGGTGTACGGGAACAGCGTCTTTTAGGAAGGGGAAAATAAGAAAGGATTGGGCATGGGTATCGGTAGGTTCCTCAGAGCAGTGGGGAGTGTTTCGGGGACGCTTACCAGGACGCGTGGAGGCTCTGTTCAAGGTGCGGGATAGCACAGGGCGCGCACATAGACTATGTGTAGTTGAGCTGCTTGAGGCGAAGGATCGTGGTATCGGTGATAGCTCACATGGGCTGCTGAAAGTCTGTAGGAGGAGGAGGAAGAGGATGTGGGTCGTGAATATTCGGAGTATATTAGGAATGGTACATTTGTTTGAGGTGGATGCTGGCAATTGGCTGGTAAATACTAGGATAGATTTGCGTACGTGGAATGAATTTAGTTGAATGCTGTGAGAGCGGTCGTCAGTGCTGTAAAGCGTTCCCGAGTGCTATCCAGCGATGTGAGATTATTACCGAACGCTATCCAGTGATGTGAGAGATGTCCCGAGTGCTATCCAGTGATGTGAGAGCATTCCCGAGTGCTCCATAGAGGTGAGGGCAGTGGCAAGTGCTCTACGAGTGGAAAGTTAGACCCAATAGGACCGTCTAATTCAAAATTCGTGTCGTTCTGCTATTACGCATGCGGATTGGAAGAGGGAGGTGAGTTTCGGCCGCTCAGTATCTGAGTCTGTTATCCAGCAAGCTCGCTCCACCAGCATAATGCTGCTTATGCATGGAAATGATTTCCAGCAAGCTCACCGAGTGCTGCTTAGGCAGGGCATTGAGCTTTTCAGACGAGCCGTACCATGGCCTAAACCTCAAGGCTAAAATTCCTTTCACGAATCGACAGATACATACCCCATCGTCAAAGGTTTGGTAGCCATCTCCAGTATACACGACAGTGCTTGTATCAGTATTCCGCGACTGACCGTTCAGCGGCGTGAAGAATACCCACGTGAGATATCGTTTGAGAGACTGGCGCCTACCTTGCCTTTGAGGAAAGAGTATCGATTCATTTGGGTCTAAGTGGGGGGTGTCCCACCTTGAATAGTATTATTAAAGATGTTTCCGCAGCTCTACGAGCATTGGTCAGTGCTATTGGAGCATTCTCGAAGCATTCGTTGTGCTCTCTGGACGTGAGAAATATCTCTTGGCAGAACCTGGAAAAAACTCGTTAGAAAAGAGTCTCCTGGCGAAGATAGCATTATCGAGTACTCTCTGGGCGTATGTTTCTGGCAGTGCCTGGAGAGCAGCTCACTGGGAATTGATCTCCGGGCGCAGATAGTATTGCCGAGTGCTCTCAGGGTGTTGGGGCTTTCTCCCGGCGTGCCCCGACGCGTCCGTTATCTTGTAGCCAGTCTCTGGGCGGAGAGTCATTAGTGGTTTGTTCTCCAGACGCAGGTGGAATACCCCAGGCGTGGCATGGCGGAGAGAGCATCACCAGGTGCTCTCAGGACAGAGATGATATCGCTGGAGGTGCCAGACGCGCTAAAGGAGACTAAGTGGGAATAGCGGAGAGAGCATTGCCCAGTCAGCGCTTCTATGACGATTAGGGAGTGCTCAGCGGCGCTAATAGGATGCTCTAGCGCAGAAAGTGAATAGAGCATTGGCGATCTCCTGACGGAGGAAGTGTTGCCTGGGACTGGGTGAAAGGAGTGCTTTGCTATGGCGATGCAGCATGGAGCGACAGAAACGAGTATTTTGCTCTAGGAGCGGTGGAACGAGTATTCTGCTCTGGCAGCGCCCGACGCGAGCAAACTGCTCTGGGAGCGGCGGAAAGGAATATTCTGCTCTGGTAGTGCCGGACGCGAGCACACGGCTCTAGGAGCGACGGAAAGGAGTATTTTGCTCTCGCGGCGCTGGACGCGATTATTTTGGTCTGGCACCGCCGGACGCGAGCACTCTGCTCTGGCAGCTCCGGACGCGAGCATACACTGCTCTGGCAGCTCCGGACGCGAGCATACACTGCTCTGGCAGCGCCGGAGGCGAGCAGTCTGCTCTGGCGGTGCTGGGTGCTTGAAGTCTCTGCTCTGGCGGAGAGGAGAGAAAGTAGTATGCTCTGACGTTGCCAGGCGCGAGCACTCTACCCTGGCGTCGCCAGGCGCAGACGCTCTGCCCTGGCGGTGTCGGGCGTGATCGCAATGCTTAGGCGTTGCCAGGCGCGAGCATTCTGCCCTGGCGGCGCCTGGCGCTCCAGGCGCCCAGGGCGTTTTCATGGATCGGCTAGTTGCGTCGTTAGGTGTTGAAGAGTTGGATTAGTCAGGATGTTTCTGTTGTCTTCTGTCGAATTCTGTTCGGTTATGCGGTGTGAGTCATTGGGGATTAGTCATCGTAGGATTTCCTTGGTATATATAGGAGGGCTCTCCCTCGCTTCGTCCTGTTTCTCTTCTTCTCCTCTTAAGCAACGTCTTCTACTATATTTGTATTCATTACGAACACTTTGTCCTCACCTAGCATTTCACGCTAGGCTGAGCCACTTCTTTATCATATCGGTTATTAAATATATACACGCCATTACTTCTCTTCTTACGAAGACCGTTGCATTTCGTTTGATTAACTCGACAGCTACTACTGTCGCCACTGCATTCTCAAGGAATACATACACCCACGCCGCCTCGAGATTACGCTGCTTCATCATCCGCACCAGACGCCACAGAGAGGCCGACTTGACGATACGGGCTGCTCCTAATAACGTGGAGGAGCTCACGCAACAATTTAACCAAGATCCTACCCTCCTGTACCGCCTCCTCACCGCTAAAGTCACACTCCTACGTAACGAGAGAGATCTCGCTCGTAGCCAACTCGCCGCCGCCAACACCCACATCGATGCCCAGGAAGAGCAAATAACCCAGCTCAACCTGGACCTGAGCATCGCCCGTGCTGCTGTTCCCACTGTCCCCGCTGTTCCCGCTGTCCCCGCTGTCCCCGCTGTCCCCGCCTCCACCTTCAGGTCTGAAAAGTTCCCTGACCCCGAGAAGTTCGATGGCACCCGCGCCAAGCTCCCTGGGTTTATCACCCAACTCCGCATGAAACTCGAGGTCAACGATGATCGCTTCCGCAACGAAGCAGCCAAAGTCATCTACGCTGTCAGTCACATGGAAGGAAGGGCCTTGGACCAGGTCGTCCCGCTTGTTAACGCCAACCCCGCCGCTTTCTTCGCCGCATTGCCGCTTCACCTGGAAGCCTCCTTCGGAGACCCAGACCCCCGAGGTACTGCCCGCCGCCAACTCGTCGCACTCCGTCAAGGCAAAGGAGACTTTGCCACATACTACTCCCAGTTCCTCCGCATTGTAGCCTATCTAGACTACAATGAGGGAGCAAAGATCGATGCTCTGGCTGAGGGCTTGTCCGAGGACCTCAAGGACGCAATGAGTTACCGGACGGACAGACCCAACACTGTGGAAGCATATGCGACCACTTTGATGACCATTGACAAACAGATCCGGGGCCGAAGGGCCGAACAGAAGGCCACCCGCAACCCCATGGGCCAGTTTTCCGCTCCCCCCGCTGCCGCACACCCGTCCCACACTGCTGGAGGCCTCGCCCCCATGGACCTTTCCGCCCTCCAGGCCCGCTCCGCCCAACGTCCCGCGCCCGAACAACGTTATACTTTCGTTAACGGCCAACGCAAGACCTCCGCCGCTGAGAAGCAATGGAGGCGAGACAACAACCTGTGCATGTACTGTGCCAACCCCGGCCACGTATTTGCCAACTGCCCCTCCGCCAACCGCCCCCGTAGCAATCACCCGGCTATGAGAGGTGCACTCCTCGGCCCCGCCAAGATCACGCCATCCCCGCAAGACCACCACCATTAATTGTCAGCCCCGCCTCCTCTGAGTCGGGTTTTCACTAGTCCTGGTTGATCACCCTGCCCGACCATCTAATGTTTCTTCTTTGTCTGCTTCTATCTCTGGTTTTCGGTATCGCTCGCGAGGATAAATTGATGGCGATCATTTTGTTGTTTTGTAATATTGTAAACAATAAAATTCCCATCCAAACCTACGCACTGATCGATACTGGTTGCTCCGGGTTCGCATTCATTGATGAAACATTCGCGCGCCATAACAAACTCCCACTGCTTCCACTCAAATCACCTCGTACCCTTGAAGTTATAGACGGCCGACCCATATCCTCTGGCCAAATCACCCATTTATGTTACCTACCTATGTCTATTAACTCCCACCATGAGACCATTCCTCTCTTCGTTACCAAGCTCGGCTCCTACCCTCTGGTGCTTGGCATTCCTTGGCTCCAACTACATGACGCCACGTTACGCTTCAAGGACAACAGTATAGCCTTCGATTCTGACTACTGCAAGGCCCACTGCAACTCCTCCAAAGAAGCCGCCCCTATTAAGGGAATTACCCCGCCACCTCGCTTCCACCTCGTCAGCTCAGCCGCCCTTTGCCGTTTCGCCCGAAGGGATAAACTTCAAATTTTTAGTACGACTATGGAGGAAATTGACCAAGCCATCGAGAACGCTCCGAAGGACGACTGGAGAACCAGAGTACCAACACGATACAAAAGGTTCTACTACATGATGGATGAGAACTCAAGAACGAAATGCGCCGCTCACGTCAGATGACCATAAGATACCACTCAAGGAGGAAAGGAACCACCTTCGACCACTCTACGGCATGTCCCGCGATTTAACTTATTGTCCTCAAGAAGTATATCGAGTGATAACCTAGCGAAGGGAACCATACGAGCTAGCTCTTCCCCCGCCGGTGCCCCTGTCCTATTCGTGAAGAAAGCTGACGGAACTCTCCGCCTCTGTGTGGACTATCGCGGCCTGAATGAGCTAACGGTGAAGAATCGGTACCCCTTACCACTCATCCTAAACACTCGACCGACTCTCCAAAGCCAAATGGTATACCAAGTTGACCTTCGCCAGTGATACAACCAGATCCGATGGTCAAAAACGAAGAATGGAAAACAGCTTTTCGCACCCGATATGGCCACTTTGAATACATGGTAATGCCCTTCGGTCTCACCAACGCGCCGGCTACATTCCAGCATTTTATCAATGACTGCGTCCGCGAGTACCTCGACATATTCTGCACCGCCTACCTCGATGACATTCTGATATATAGCGACACCCTCGAAGAGCACCAAGTCCACGTCGAGAAAGTTCTCAAAGCCCTGAAGGCCAACGGGATACTGCTGAAACCGGAGAAATGTGAATTCCACACACAGAGCACCACCTACCTCGGCCTCATCATTGAACCCAACGGCATCCGGATGGACCCCAAAAAAGTGGATACCGTGCAGAACTGGACAGTCCCCAAGACGGTTAAGGACGTACAAGCATTCCTCGGGTTCGCTAATTTCTACCGCCGGTTCATCTACGGGTTTTCCAAACTCGCCGCACCGCTGAGTGGGTTGACAAAAAAGGACAAAGTTTGGGCATGGACAAGCGGAGCGCAAACCGCGTTTAACGCCCTCAAGGAAGCCTTCACTACCGCTCCCATTTTGGCACACTTTGACCCTGAGAAGGAAATCATTGTGGAAACTGATGCTTCAGACTATGTTTCACAAGATACTTCTCCCAATACGACGACAGTCATACCTCCGTCAAGCCGCCATTTCCAAGAAGCACTCCCCCGCCGAATGCAACTATGAGATTTACGACAAGGAACTGTTGGCAATCATCCGATCATTCGAAGAATGGCGCCCAGAACTTGAAGGAGCTGCGCACCCAATCGCTGTTATATCGGACCACAAGAACCTCGAGTACTTCATGAGCACTAAACAGCTTAACCGAAGACAAGCGCGCTGGGCTGAATACCTTTCACGGTTCAACTTCGTCATTAAATACAGGCCAGGGAAGCAAGGGGGAAAACCGGACGCATTGACAAGAAGATCAGGAGATCTCCCTGGAGAGGGGGATGAAAGACATTTGCACCAGAGTCAGACAGTGTTGAAGAGAGAAAACTTGGAAACAAAGCTAAGTTTGTTGGCGGGTTCTTTATCAAACGAACCCGCTGAAAAGAACGCCTCACTGGACAAACTATTTAGTGAAGGATACGAAGCTGACTCATTCCCACAAAAGATAATTGAAATGCGAAGCAAGGGCAAACAACAGTCGAAGGAAATATCACTGGCCGAGTGCACTGAGAACGGCGCATCGTTTCACCGTGGTAACCTTTATGTCCCCGACTACGACCCCCTGAAACTTCAAATTCTTAAGCTTTATCACGATGCCCCCTCTGCCGGGCACCCGGGACGCGAAAAAACCTTTGAACTAATCAGCAGGGACTATTACTGGCCCCGCATGAGAGACTACATTGGCCGCTACGTACGGAACTGCCACACCTGCCGACGAAGTAAACCAAGCACCCACGGGAAACTCGATTCGACCTTTACCAATACCCGAACAACCATGGCAGGAAGTATCAATGGACTTCGTCACTGGATTACCGGAAAGCGAAGGCTATGACGCAATTATGGTAATTGTTGACAGGCTAACAAAGATGCGACATCTACTACCTTGTAATACTACGGTCAATTCGGAAGACGTCGCCCAACTATATTTGCGGAACGTCTGGAAGCTCCACGGGCTCCCCACGCACGTCACCTCCGATCATGTACACAATTCACCGCCAAATTCTGGAAGGAACTGTGCAAACATCTGGGGATTGAGGCAAGAATGTCCACCGCCTTCCACCCGAAACCGACGGCCAAACCGAAAGACTAAACGCCGCGATGGAACAATACCTACGAGGATACGATCATACCAGCAGACTGATTGGGTCAAATGGCTCCCATGGCCGAAGTTTTTTCCGCTAACAACCAAGTTTCTGCCTCCACAAAGGCTACACCCTTTTTTGCAAACTTGGGCTTCCACCCCCGGTTTACCGTAACGATCAAGCCGTCCGACAAAACGCCGCCTAGCCTCGACGCCAAGGATTTTGCCGGGAAAATGTCAGAGCTTCACGAATACCTGCGCACCAATATCCGAACGGCACAAGACCAACAAGAGCAGGCCACCAACGCGAAGCGAACCCCCGCACCGGTATACAACGTCGGCGATATGGTTTTTGTTTCGTCAAAAAATATCCGCACCACCCGCAATTCAAGGAAGCTCGACTGGAAGAAACTCGGCCCGTTCCCCATCAAAGCGGTTATCTCCCCATACGCCTACCGAGTCGATCTGCCCCGGAGCATGAAGATGCACCCCGTCTTCCACGTATTGTTGCTAGACGCTGCAGCACAGGACCCCGTACCAGGCCAGATTCAACCGCCTCCACCTATCATCGTCGAGCAAGAGGAGGAGTACGAGATTGAGGAGATCTTAGATTCCCGGGAGACGAGGAACAACGGCCTACAGTACTTTGTCAAGTGGACTGGATATACTGACCCCACCTGGGAGCCTGCCGCCTACCATAACGATACCGTCATTGCCGACGCTTCCACGACAATACCCTAGCAAGCCAGCCGCCAAACGAAGGTTGTTAAGACTCAGGTTCGCAGGAGCTCACGCTTGAAGGGAGGGGCTACTTTCATGGATCGGCTAGTTGCGTCGTTAGGTGTTGAAGAGTTGGATTAGTCAGGATGTTTCTGTTGTCTTCTGTCGAATTCTGTTCGGTTATGCGGTGTGAGTCATTGGGGATTAGTCATCGTAGGATTTCTAGATATATAGGAGGGCTCTCCTCGCTTCGGCCCTGTTTCTTCTTCTCCTCTTAAGCAACGTCTTCTACTATATTTGTATTCATTCCGAACACTTTGTCCTCACCTAGCAGTTCACGCTAGGCTGAGCCACTTCTTTATCATATCGGTTATTAAATATATACACGCCATTACTTCTCTTCTTACGAAGCATCAAGCAGATTTCGCTTTGATTAACTCGACAGCTACTACTGTCGCCACTGCATTCTGCGGAATACATACACCCACGCCGCCTCTTGAGATTACGCTGTTTCATCATCCGCGACCAGACGCCACAGAGGTCCGACTTGACGACATGGGCTGCTCCCAATAACGGGGAGGAGCTCACGCAACAATTTAACCATGATCCTACCTCCTGTACCGCCTCACCGCTAAAGTCACACTCCCACGTAACGAGAGAGATCTCGCCAGAGCTAACTCGCCGCCAACACCACATCGATGCCCAGGAAGAAGAATAACCCAGCTCAACCTGACCTGAAGATCGCTCGGCTGCTGTTCCCACTGTCCCCGCTGTTCCCGCTGTTCCCGCTGTCCCCGCTGTCCCCGCTGTCCCCGCCTCCACCTTCAGGTCTGAAAAGTTCCCTGACCCCGAGAAGTTCGATGGCACCCGCGCCAAGCTCCCTGGGTTTATCACCCAACTCCGCATGAAACTCGAGGTCAACGATGATCGCTTCCGCAACGAAGCAGCCAAGGTCATCTACGCTGTCAGTCGCATGGAAGGAAGGGCCTTGGACCAGGTCGTTCCGCTTGTCAACGCCAACCCCGCCGCCCCGTTCTCTTCCGTCGCCGCCTTCGTCGCCCACCTGGAAGCCTCCTTCGGAGACCCAGACCCCCGAGGTACTGCCCGCCGCCAACTCGTCGCACTCCGTCAAGGCAAAGGAGACTTTGCCACATACTACTCCCAGTTCCTCCGCATTGTAGCCTATCTAGACTACAATGAGGGAGCAAAGATCGATGCTCTGGCTGAGGGCTTGTCCGAGGACCTCAAGGACGCAATGAGTTACCGGACGGACAGACCCAACACTGTGGAAGCATATGCGACCACTTTGATGACCATTGACAAACAGATCCGGGGCCGAAGGGCCGAACAGAAGGCCACCCGCAACCCCATGGGCCAGTTTTCCGCTCCCCGCTGTCAAGACACGTTCCCACACTGCTGGAGGCTCGCCCCATTTTTTTCCGCCTCCAGGCCCGCTTCCGCCTAACGCCCCGCGCCAACAACGTTATACTTTTCGTTAACGCCAACGCAAGACCTCCGCCGCTGAGAAGCAATGGAGGCGAGACAACAACTCACAGACAGATTGCGCCAACCCCGGCCACGTATTTGCCAACTGCCCCTCCGCCAACCGCCCCCGTAGCAATCACCCGGCTATGAGAGGTGCACTCCTCGGCCCCGCCAGTACCGCCGCCATCCCCGCACCACCACCAATTGTCAGCCCCGCCTCCTCTGAGTCGGGTTTTCACTAGTCCCGGGCTTGATCAATGGCCCCTGCCCGGGACCATCTAATGTTTCTTCTTTGTCTGCGTTCTCTATCTCTGGTTTCTCGGTATCGTCTGTGGAGGATAAATTGGATGGTGATCATTTTGTTGCTTCTTGTAATATTGTAAACAATAAAATTCCCATCCAAACCTACGCACTGATCGATACTGGTTGCTCCGGGTTCGCATTCATTGATGAAACATTCGCGCGCCATAACAAACTCCCACTGCTTCCACTCAAATCACCTCGTACCCTTGAAGTTATAGACGGCCGACCCATATCCTCTGGCCAAATCACCCATTTATGTTACCTACCTATGTCTATTAACTCCCACCATGAGACCATTCCTCTCTTCGTTACCAAGCTCGGCTCCTACCCTCTGGTGAGATTCCTTGGCTCCAACTACATGACGCCACGTTACGCTTCAAGGACAACAGTATAGCCTTCGATTCTGACTACTGCAAGGCCCACTGCAACTCCTCCAAAGAAGCCGCCCCTATTAAGGGAATTACCCCGCCACCTCGCTTCCACCTCGTCAGCTCAGCCGCCCTTTGCCAAGGCGATAAACTTCAAATTTTAGTACGACTATGGAGGAAATTGACCAAGCCATCGAGAACGCCTCCGGCGACGACTGGAGAACCAGAGTACCAACACGATACAAAAGGTTCTACTACATGATGGATGAGAACTTCGCAAACGAAATGCCGCCCCGCCGGCCGTATGACCATAAGATACCACTCAAGGAGGGAAAGGAACCACCTTTCGGACCACTCTACGGCATGTCCCGCGATTTAACTTATTGTCCTCAAGAAGTATATCGAGGATATAACCTAGCGAAGAGGCAATCTGAGCTAAACTCTTCCCCCGCCGGTGCCTGTCCTGATAAGTGAAGAAAGGCTGGCCGGAACTCTCCGCCTCTGTGTGGACTATCGCGGCCTGAATGAGCTAACGGTGAAGAATCGGTACCTTACCACTCATCCAGGAAGCATCGACCGACTCTCAAGCCAAATGGTATCTCAAGTTGGACCAGGGATACAACCAGATCCGGATGGCAGCGAAGAATGGAAAACAACTTTTCGCACCGATATGGCCACTTTGAATACATGGTAATGCCCTTCCGGTCTCCTGCAGCGGCTACATTCCAGCGTTTTATCGATGACTGCGTCGCGAAATCTCGGCGTATTCTGCACCGCCTACCGATGACATTCTGATATATGGCGACACCCTCGAAAACCAAGTCCGCGTCGAAAGTTCTCAAAGCCCTGAAGGCCAGCGGGATACTGCTGAAACCGAATGTGAATTCGCGCAGAGCACCACCTACCTCGGCCTCGTCATTGAACGCGGCATCCGGATGGACCCCAAAAAGTGGATACCGTGCAGAACTGGACAGTCCCCAAAGGCGGTTAGGGCGTACAGCATTCCTCGGGTTATTAATTTCTACCGCCCGGTTCATCTACGGGTTTTCAAACTCGCCGCGCGCTGAGTGGGTTGACAAAAAGTTTGGGCATGGACAAGCGGGCGCAAACGCGTTGCGCCCTCAAAAGCCTTCACTACCGCTCCCATTTTGGCACACTTTGACCCTGAGAAGGAAATCATTGTGGAAACTGATGCTTCAGACTATGTTTCCGCTGGCATACTCTCCCAATATGACGACAGTCATACCCTCCGACCCGTCGCTTACTTCTCCAAGAAGCACTCCCCCGCCGAATGCAACTATGAGATTTACGACAAGGAACTGTTGGCAATCATCCGATCATTCGAAGAATGGCGCCCAGAACTTGAAGGAGCTGCGCACCCAATCGCTGTTATATCGGACCACAAGAACCTCGAGTACTTCATGAGCACTAAACAGCTTAACCGAAGACAAGCGCGCTGGGCTGAATACCTTTCACGGTTCAACTTCGTCATTAAATACAGGCCAGGGAAGCAAGGGGGAAAACCGGACGCATTGACAAGAAGATCAGGAGATCTCCCTGGAGAGGGGGATGAAAGACATTTGCACCAGAGTCAGACAGTGTTGAAGAGAGAAAACTTGGAAACAAAGCTAAGTTTGTTGGCGGGTTCTTTATCAAACGAACCCGCTGAAAAGAACGCCTCACTGGACAAACTATTTAGTGAAGGATACGAAGCTGACTCATTCCCACAAAAGATAATTGAAATGCGAAGCAAGGGCAAACAACAGTCGAAGGAAATATCACTGGCCGAGTGCACTGAGAACGAAGGGCGACTGCTCTACCGTGGTAACCTTTATGTCCCCGACTACGACCCCCTGAAACTTCAAATTCTTAAGCTTTATCACGATGCCCCCTCTGCCGGGCACCCGGGACGCGAAAAAACCTTTGAACTAATCAGCAGGGACTATTACTGGCCCCGCATGAGAGACTACATTGGCGTCGAACTGCACAATGGACTTCGTCACTGGATTACGGAAGCGAAGGCTATGACGCAATTATGGTAATTGTTGACAGGCTAACAAAGATGCGACATCTACTACCTTGTAATACTACGGTCAATTCGGAAGACGTCGCCCAACTATATTTGCGGAACGTCTGGAAGCTCCACGGGCTCCCCACGCACGTCACCTCCGATCGCGGTACACAATTCACCGCCAAATTCTGGAAGGAACTGTGCAAACATCTGGGGATTGAGGCAAGAATGTCCACCGCCTTCCACCCGGAAACCGACGGCCAAACCGAAAGACTAAACGCCGTGATGGAACAATACCTACGAGGATACGTATCATACCAGCAGACTGATTGGGTCAAATGGCTCCCCATGGCCGAGTTTTCCGCTAACAACCAAGTTTCTGCCTCCACAAAGGCTACACCCTTTTTTGCAAACTTGGGCTTCCACCCCCGGTTTACCGTAACGATCAAGCCGTCCGACAAAACGCCGCCTAGCCTCGACGCCAAGGATTTTGCCGGGAAAATGTCAGAGCTTCACGAATACCTGCGCACCAATATCCGAACGGCACAAGACCAACAAGAGCAGGCCACCAATGGTTTTTGTTTCGTCAAAAAATATCCGCACCACCCGCAATTCAAGGAAGCTCGACTGGAAGAAACTCGGCCCGTTCCCTATTAAAGCGGTTATCTCCCCATACGCCTACCGAGTCGATCTGCCCCGAAGCATGAAGATGCACCCCGTCTTCCACGTATCGTTGCTGGACGCTGCAGCACAGGACCCCGTACCAGGCCAGATTCAACCGCCTCCTCCACCTATCATCGTCGAGCAAGAGGAGGAGTACGAGATTGAGGAGATCTTAGATTCCCGGGAGACGAGGAACAACGGCCTACAGTACTTTGTCAAGTGGACTGGATATACTGACCCCACCTGGGAGCCTGCCGCCTACCATAACGATACCGCCGCCGTCGACGCTTTCCACGCACAATACCCTAGCAAGCCGGGGCCGCTCGAAACGAAGGTTAAGACTCAGGTTCGCAGGAGCTCACGCTTGAAGGGAGGGGCTACTTTCATGGATCGGCTAGTTGCGTCGTTAGGTGTTGAAGAGTTGGATTAGTCAGGATGTTTCTGTTGTCTTCTGTCGAATTCTGTTCGGTTATGCGGTGTGAGTCATTGGGGATTAGTCATCGTAGGATTTCCTTGGTATATATAGGAGGGCTCTCCCTCGCTTCGTCCTGTTTCTCTTCTTCTCCTCTTAAGCAACGTCTTCTACTATATTTGTATTCATTACGAACACTTTGTCCTCACCTAGCATTTCACGCTAGGCTGAGCCACTTCTTTATCATATCGGTTATTAAATATATACACGCCATTACTTCTCTTCTTACGAAGACCGTTGCATTTCGTTTGATTAACTCGACAGCTACTACTGTCGCCACTCGTACCCTGCGGAATACATACACCCACGCCGCCCCTTGAGATTACGTTGCTTCATCATCCGCACCGTACGCCATGGCAGAGGTCGACTTGACGACATGGGCTGCTCCCAATAACGTGGAGGAGCTCACGCAACAATTTAACCAAGATCCTACCCTCCTGTACCGCCTCCTCACCGCTAAAGTCACACTCCTACGTAACGAGAGAGATCTCGCTCGTAGCCAACTCGCCGCCGCCAACACCCACATCGATGCCCAGGAAGAGCAAATAACCCAGCTCAACCTGGACCTGAGCATCGCCCGTGCTGCTGTTCCCACTGTCCCCGCTGTTCCCGCTGTCCCCGCTGTCCCCGCTGTCCCCGCCTCCACCTTCAGGTCTGAAAAGTTCCCTGACCCCGAGAAGTTCGATGGCACCCGCGCCAAGCTCCCTGGGTTTATCACCCAACTCNCGTAAACTCGAGGTCAACGATGATCGCTTCCGCAACGAAGCAGCCAAGGTCATCTACGCTGTCAGTCGCATGGAAGGAAGGGCCTTGGACCAGGTCGTTCCGCTTGTCAACGCCAACCCCGCCGCCCCGTTCTCTTCCGTCGCCGCCTTCGTCGCCCACCTGGAAGCCTCCTTCGGAGACCCAGACCCCCGAGGTACTGCCCGCCGCCAACTCGTCGCACTCCGTCGAAGCAAAGGAGACTTTGCTGCCATACTACTCTAGTTCCTCGCGTTGTAGCCTATCTAGACTACAATGAGGAGCAAAATCGATGCTCTGGCTGAGGGCTTGTCCGAGACCTCAGGCGAATGAGTTACCGGACGGACAGACCCAACACTGTGGAAGCATATGCGACCACTTTGATGACCATTGACAAACAGATCCGGGGCCGAAGGGCCGAACAGAAGGCCACCCGCAACCCCATGGGCCAGTTTTCCGCTCCCCCCGCTGCCGCACACCCGTCCCACACTGCTGGAGGCCTCGCCTGGACCTTTCGCCTCCAGGCTCCGCCACGCGTCGCGCCGAACGTTATACTTTAGATTAACGCAAGACCTCCGCCGCTGAAGCAATGGGCGAGACAACAACCTGTGCATGTACGTGCCAACCCCCCACGATTTGCTAACTGCCCCTCTAACCGCCGCCCCTCACGTGTCATGTCACTATGAGGTGCTCTCTCACCAGCTCGCCCGCGCCATCGCGCCACCACCACCGCACGGTCGGGTTTTCACTAGTCCCGGGCTTGATCAATGGCCCCTGCCCGGGACCATCTAATGTTTCTTCTTTGTCTGCGTTCTCTATCTCTGGTTTCTCGGTATCGTCTGTGGAGGATAAATTGGATGGTGATCATTTTGTTGCTTCTTGTAATATTGTAAACAATAAAATTCCCATCCAAACCTACGCACTGATCGATACTGGTTGCTCCGGGTTCGCATTCATTGATGAAACATTCGCGCGCCATAACAAACTCCCACTGCTTCCACTCAAATCACCTCGTACCCTTGAAGTTATAGACGGCCGACCCATATCCTCTGGCCAAATCACCCATTTATGTTACCTACCTATGTCTATTAACTCCCACCATGAGACCATTCCTCTCTTCGTTACCAAGCTCGGCTCCTACCCTCTGGTGCTTGGCATTCCTTGGCTCCAACTACATGACGCCACGTTACGCTTCAAGGACAACAGTATAGCCTTCGATTCTGACTACTGCAAGGCCCACTGCAACTCCTCCAAAGAAGCCGCCCCTATTAAGGGAGTTACCCGCCGCTTCCACCTCGTCAGCTCAGCTTTGCCGTTTACGAAGGGATAAACTTCAAATTTTTAGTACGACTATGGAGGAAATTGACCAAGCCATCGAGAACGCTCCGAAGGACGACTGGAGAACCAGAGTACCAACACGATACAAAAGGTTCTACTACATGATGGATGAGAACTTCGCAAACGAAATGCCGCCCCGCCGGCCGTATGACCATAAGATACCACTCAAGGAGGGAAAGGAACCACCTTTCGGACCACTCTACGGCATGTCCCGCGACGAACTTATTGTCCTCAAGAAGTATATCGAGGATAACCTAGCGAAGGGAACCATACGAGCTAGCTCTTCCCCCGCCGGTGCCCCTGTCCTATTCGTGAAGAAAGCTGACGGAACTCTCCGCCTCTGTGTGGACTATCGCGGCCTGAATGAGCTAACGGTGAAGAATCGGTACCCCTTACCACTCATCCGGGAAACACTCGACCGACTCTCCAAAGCCAAATGGTATCTGCAAGTTGGACGCCGTGGGATACAACCAGATCCGGATGGCAGCGAAGAATGGAAAACAGCTTTTCGCGCCGATATGGCCACTTTGAATACATGGTAATGCCTTCGGTCTCCTGTAGCGCCGCTACATTCCAGCATTTTATCAATGCGTCAATCATGATCGCGTAGACTATTCTGCACGCCTCTTCTGATATATAGCGACACCCTCGAAAAGCCAAGTCGCGTCGAAAGTTCTCAAAGCCCTGAAGGCCAACGGATCTTCTTTGAAACCGAATGTAATTCCACAGAGCACCACCTACCTCGGCCTCATCATTGAACCCAACGGCATCCGGATGGACCCCAAAAAAGTGGATACCGTGCAGAACTGGACAGTCCCCAAGACGGTTAAGGACGTACAAGCATTCCTCGGGTTCGCTAATTTCTACCGCCGGTTCATCTACGGGTTTTCCAAACTCGCCGCACCGCTGAGTGGGTTGACAAAAAAGGACAAAGTTTGGGCATGGACAAGCGGAGCGCAAACCGCGTTTAACGCCCTCAAGGAAGCCTTCACTACCGCTCCCATTTTGGCACACTTTGACCCGAAGAAATCATTGTGAAACTGATGCTTCAGACTATGTTTCGCTGGCATACTCTCCCATGTATGACGGTCATACCCTCCGACGTCATTACTTCTCCAAAGCACTCCCCGCCCGAATGCAACTATGAGATTCTGACAAGGAACTGTTGGCAATCATCCGATCATTCGAAGAATGGCGCCCAGAACTTGAAGGAGCCGCGCACCCAATCGCTGTTATATCGGACCACAAGAACCTCGAGTACTTCATGAGCACTAAACAGCTTAACCGAAGACAAGCGCGCTGGGCTGAATACCTTTCACGGTTCAACTTCGTCATTAAATACAGGCCAGGGAAGCAAGGGGGAAAACCGGACGCATTGACAAGAAGATCAGGAGATCTCCCTGGAGAGGATGAAAGACATTTACCAGAGTCAGACAGTGTTGAAGAAAACTTGGAAACAAAGCTAAGTTTGTTGGCGGGTTCTTTATCAAACGAACCCGCTGAAAAGAACGCCTCACTGGACAAACTATTTAGTGAAGGATACGAAGCTGACTCATTCCCACAAAAGATAATTGAAATGCTTGAAGCGGCAAACAACAGTCGAAGGAAATATCACTGGCCGAGTGCACTGAGAACGGCGACTTTCTACCGTGTAACCTTTATGTCGACCCGACCACTGAAACTTCAAATTCTTAAACTTTTATCACGATGCCCCTCTGCGACCCGACGCGAAAAACTCTTTGAACTAATCAGCGAGGACTATTACTGGCCCCGCATGAGAGACTACATTGGCCGCCACGACGGAACTGCCATTGACTTCGCCTCAAAAAACCAGCACCCACTTAAACTCTTGTACTCATTATACCAATACCCGAACAAGTATCAATGGACTTCGTCACTGGATTACCGGAAGCGAAGGCTATAGCGCCAATTATGGTAATTGTTGACAGGCTAACAAAGATGCGACATCTACTACCTTGTAATACTACGGTCAATTCGGAAGACGTCGCCCAACTATATTTGCGGAACGTCTGGAAGCTCCACGGGCTCCCCACGCACGTCACCTCCGATCGCGGTACACAATTCACCGCCAAATTCTGGAAGGAACTGTGCAAACATCTGGGGATTGAGGCAAGAATGTCCACCGCCTTCCACCCGGAAACCGACGGCCAAACCGAAAGACTAAACGCCGTGATGGAACAATACCTACGAGGATACGTATCATACCAGCAGACTGATTGGGTCAAATGGCTCCCCATGGCCGAGTTTTCCGCTAACAACCAAGTTTCTGCCTCCACAAAGGCTACACCCTTTTTTGCAAACTTGGGCTTATCAGAACGATCAACCGTCCGACAAAACGCCGCCTCGACGCCAAGATTTTGCCGGAAAATGTCAGAGCTTCACGAATACCTGCGCACCAATATCCGAACGGCACAAGACCAACAAGAGCAGGCCACCAACGCGAAGCGAACCCCCGCACCGGTATACAACGTCGGCGATATGGTTTTTGTTTCGTCAAAAAATATCCGCACCACCCGCAATTCAAGGAAGCTCGACTGGAAGAAACTCGGCCCGTTCCCTATTAAAGCGGTTATCTCCCCATACGCCTACCGAGTCGATCTGCCCCGGAGCATGAAAATGCACCCCGTCTTCCACGTATCGTTGCTGGACGCTGCAGCACAGGACGCCGTACCAGGCCAGATTCAACCGCCTCCTCCACCTATCATCGTCGAGCAAGAGGAGGAGTACGAGATTGAGGAGATCTTAGATTCCCGGGAGACGAGGAACAACGGCCTACAGTACTTTGTCAAGTGGACTGGATATACTGACCCCACCTGGGAGCCTGCCGCCTACCATAACGATACCGCCGCCGTCGACGCTTTCCACGCACAATACCCTAGCAAGCCGGGTCCGCTCGAAACGAAGGTTAAGGCTCAGGTTCGCAGGAGCTCACGCTGAAGAGTTGGATTAGTCAGGATGTTTCTGTTGTCTTCTGTCGAATTCTGTTCGGTTATCTTGATGTGAGTCATTGGGGATTAGTCATCGTAGGATTTCCTTGGTATATATAGGAGGCTCTCCTCGCTTCGTCCTGTTTCTCTTCTCCTCTTAAGCGTCTTCTACTATATTTGTATTCATTCTGACGAACACTTTGTCCTCACCTAGCATTTCACGCTAGGCTGAGCCACTTCTTTATCATATCGGTTATTAAATATATACACGCCATTACTTCTCTTCTTACGAAGACCGTTGCATTTCGTTTGATTAACTCGACAGCTACTACTGTCGCCACTCGTACCCTGCGGAATACATACACCCACGCCGCCCCTTGAGAGGCGTACGGGCTGCGCCCTGAGAAATAGGAGAGTTTGCTGATGCTGGTATAATCTCGCGTCTCTCTTTCTGCTCAACGAATGCTTACCTCTGAATAGCGGTACGTATTGTTTTCTGAGCACTTGCGAGTGCTACTGGCGTCATTAGTTTCCTTTGGTATAATCTCTCGTTTCTCTTTCTGCCGAACAATCGCTCTGAATAGCGGTATGTCTTGTTTTCTGGCTAGTCTTTCCAGGATTGGGTTCGGTGCTATTATGAATAGATGGGATCATCGTTTTAGATTTATTAGATTAGATTAGATTAGATAAGATTATTTCATTTCTTAATTGAATTGCAGTCGAGCCAAACTCCTAGATAGCTCTCAGAGCACTCGGTATCGCTTCTGAAAGTGCAGTAAAACGAGTGATTAGAAATGACTCGGATTCGGTTGAGCGGACCAGGATGCGGTTGAGCGGATCGCTACCCTACGAGGTTAGCGGTGAAAATTCTTCTTGGTTGGCGACGAAAACTCTGTCGCCAAACGTTGATTTCTAATCAAAACACGCAAAAGAATGCTCCTAGAGCACATTGGATACTCCTGCCAGGAAGCAGAATGCCTCTCAACAAGCGATCCGCAGGTTCAACACTTCTTTCCGTAAAGCGACCACGTCTCCCAGTACCACCCGAAGAGCACGATGATTCACAGACTGACGAGTCTGAAATATCATTCCGAGCATTGACCGCACTGTCTACCAGCACTCGGAGTAGTCAGTCGACCACCGCCCCAATAGCGCGTAGAGGGCTTCTCCGTTCTTCCGACACATCCACTGAAGAAGCAGCCCTAGAAGGGTAGAATTCCATCTCTCGATGGCAATACGACATCGGCCTGAAGTGCAGGAGCAGCAGGAGGATGTGCGGAGGTGGAGGAAACCGCCGATACAAGCCACTCCGAGTATGACGACTCCCCATAGAACGCTCAGGAGAGCTCTGAGGAGAATCTGGATGATCCGGAAGAAGAACTTCAAGCCTCCACCCAGCAGAGATCCCAGAGTACGGGGAAGAGGCCTCGTACAGCACAGCCGTCTACTGCCAGAGCACTGGGCAATGCTCGGAGGAGACCAACCGGAGCGGTAGCGGAGGTTATTGCTTCCTCCGACGTCTCGGTGGATGTGGTACAGGTTCGATATAACGGAGCCATTCTAACTGGGTGGCATGAGAGCATGCTAACCAGGGCCCGCTATATGCTGAGAGTTATTGATAGGAGCCAGTACCCGGTGACATACAGGTACCTGCAGTGTGGATCGCCACCAGCTGCAAGTGTAACCATATTCCGGTAACTAGGAAGAGGGTCTATTCACAGAAGGACAGGCTGACGAGTCTATGCCTTGCTGACTGACTAGAAGGCCGGCCGGAGAAGGACTCATTGGCCGACCTCTGTATCCTTCTGAGCATTAGAAGTGCTGCTACCGCGCTTAGCACTCTGCCTGGGAAGCCTACAACAAAGAATGAGCTCTACAGCAACTAAAGCCGTTAATCCTGCAGGCAAAGGTTGTGTGACAACGAAGCGCAGATTACCTATAGGCTTTGACTAAGGGTAGCACTGAAGGTCTTGAAACTTCTGCTGCGCTTAAAGGAAAGCGGTAGCGGAATGTTTGCAAAGACCGAACTCAGTCCCACCGAACTTAGTAGGAAAACTTGGAGCAGAGAATAGAAGCCTTTGGAGTATAAGTACTCAGGTTCATTCCCGCCCATTAGTTCTCCAGTTTCCATCCTCAGACCTATCGGCAAGCAGAAGCAAGAGCCTTAAGATTATTCTAAGTTCTAGCGAGAAGAATCTTGAACCTGTAACCTGATTTCTATTCTGCTCCGGCCGTCTCTATTCTATTACACTCTAGTAGTCTAGGACCCCCGTTACAGATTACCCCTACGTTTATTTGCCTGATATCCACTGCAATTTGGCATGGCATTCGGGCATGGTCAACAGGAACATACGTGAAGCCTGACCATTTCCAGTCACAGAACGAGAGTGTTGTCAGTAAGCATCCCTGATGCCCTCACATCCCTTAGAGCGATAGCGAGTGCTTTGAGAGCAGTAACGGTGCTTCGCGCTTATAGTAGATCTCGCCACGACATTGAATACGAAGAAACGCTCAACAGAATGAGCAACACATGGAAGGGGAGTAGGCAGAACCAGGAGGCAACGTTGGAGGTGATTAAGGATAACCTCCGGGAAAAGGTATGCTATAAGAATGGATGCTATACTGGCGGAGTGCTTTTCTGAAGGCGGAGGCTAACCTGGAGGCTAACGTTGATAGATAGTACGAGAGAAGAAGGGCATCACTATTGAGGCGATACCGGAAGATGGATTCAGCGAGGAGGACGAAGCGTTAGCTGCGGATTTTGCGGCATTCCGGAATGCTCGGAAAGCACCCGCGAGTGCTCCAGGGGATATCACTGGTTCCGACCATGGTGGCGGCAAGGAAGAAGTGGTTCACGCTCAACTGCATTGAAGCGGAAGAGGAAGGCGAAGAGGAAGAAGAGGAGCAAGAAGAGGGGATCACGAAGGGGGCGAGGAGGAAGAGGATGTGTAGAAGACCAAGCGAAGTGCTTTGAAAGACTGCCGAACATGGACGCTGAAGGCTTTGAGAAAGATCGCCGAGCTGGAGGCGAACGCTGAGAAAGACTGGGAGCGCTTTGGAGGCGAAGCTTTGGAGAGTACTGGCTAATGCTTTGGAGCGACGGCGAAATGCTTTGGAGATAGAAAGTACCTATATACCTATATTATATTCAATTAATGAAGCTTGAAGACGGTTTGTAGGTTAGGATTTAGCAATAGAATCACGGTTTTGAATGCTTTTGAGAAAGCAGTGCCCACTAAAGCAAAGAGTAGTATGCATTGTAAAAACAGGGCGCTGAAGGGTAAAATGCTGGTATCGATCGAGGGCTGCTGGAGCAGTCGGGAGGCTTCCAGAAGCATTAGCGATATGCCCGTGAGTCGTCAGAGTGCTCCAGCGAGGCCTGGAGATAGGTAGTAGTCTCCATGAGAGAAGCATTCCGTCCGCAAGAGCTGCCAGGCGAGAGAGATTGTCGCGAGAAATACAGGCGAGAGAAAGATTCCGCTGCGAGAGCCAGGCGAGAGAGCATTGTCGCGAGAGCCTGAAGCGGTGTAGCCTGCCAGGGTGAAACAGATTGCTCAAGACTAGATGCACTAGTGCGCGCCTGGGCGCGCAGGGGGCACTAGTGCTCGCCAGGGCGGAATGCTATGCGCCAGAAGGCGCCAGGAACGCTCCGTTGCTTCTCTGGAGAGGCAGTTTGTCTACCGAGCGCCCTGGGCGCCTGGAGCGTCCAGAGCGTCTGGCGGGGTTGGAGGTTTGCTGATGTATAGCGGGCTCTGGTTAGCATGCTCTCATACTAGCCAGTTAGAATAGCTCCTTTATACTCTGTCCTAGTTCTAGAAACGTATCCCGAGTCGATCCTCGCCTTGGTGCCTGTGTTTGTTTGATCCTAGTCCCTCGCACCGTTAGAAATACAGTATAATAACTCCGTTACACCGAACACTCAAAACCTGGTTCTGGTTGGCCTGATACCCATCGACGAGGTAAAGACTCGTCAGTCTGAGTCTTTCCTCTCATGAATAGTTTTTCTTCCTAGCCTAAGTGCCTGAGATGTAGTTACTCTAGCGGCTAGTAGCTAACTACACTGCTGGTACTTGCCCACCATTAATCAACTGGCTTCTAACAATAACTCTCAGCATATAACGGGTCACTAAATATGTCAACTAAAGACCTGACAGTATAATTGCTCTGTTATAATCAATACCTTACAGCTGATAGCTAATCACTCTTGTTGACACTAAGATTCCCATGCTCATTGAACTTCCATAATACGACTCAGCCTATAATGGGCCTAATCTGTATTCCCATAGTGGCAGCTGGTTACATAGCCTCATAATACCGAATAAGACTCTATATTCTTGAAAACCTTCGCCGTGCGCTGCAACGGTGAATTTAATGCAAAAATGGAGACTGGGAGTAGATTCTATGCCTTATATCACCCCTTATTGGACCTTGAACACATCACTTCATGTTGTTGAGCCAGAACCATTCAATATGTTTCGCAATTTCTTCTACAGAATTTGTAATAGTACCTTAGGTTCTTGGAAACGTGAGGTATTGAGGCCGGAAATGGATTCTTCGCAGCTATTTACCCTTGAATCAACACATTCCGATCCTTTATACTGTGGTTTATGGGGTGGATTCCCTGATCGTGACCCCCTTCACAAGGAGCACCCTTACCCTGAATACACCCTTTCCTTTGGCAAGGACTCGACCTACTATCTTGCAGACCTGTGTTGTACTAGTCCCGATTAGGTTTAACGAGTCGGACAAAGCAATCCACCCAACTCTGATATTATTACATACATGGTCCGTGTTTTTGGGGCGTGGTGATCTCCCTTACCCATTATATATCTCTTCTTGAAGTTCTCGCGAATATGAAGCTTGCAGAGGTTCTTGCAGATCTTACAAGTCTTAAGACCATCGTATTTGGCCCCTCTGAGATTATCATCGCAGGTTCTTGGAATTAGTTATGCTTACGTTCACTTTTATCCTTTAGAGTACAGCCGACGCTTTAAACCTCGTTTCCCCGAAACATACCAGGACATCGTCCATGAAAACGCAGGACGATGACTTGACTCGTGCCGAATCCTTTTTGAACCTACACTCCGAACAGAGCACCCGAAAAAGTTTGATCCGAAAGCAGGAGGATGTAAACTACGTCGCAGGAAGGCTAGAAGTTCGGCTCAGCAGCTAGCCTGGCCTGTTAGTACCTGTTTCTAGGGCCTGTTAGAGCCTGTTTCTAGGACCTGTTACATTTTGTGGTGCTGTTGGTTTGCAGCCTTCCCTTCTAATAATTTGAAGAGTATGTATTGAAAAAATATATGCATCAGTCACCACACCATCGCTTTTTACAATTCTATTTGACTTGATTTACCCCCAAATTCTATACAGTTCCAACATGCAAGTTTATAGCCAAGCTAGATAATCTGAATGTTCGGAATGGTTGAAAATATCTAACTACATCCAAATTACCTCTATAGTCCATAAAATTTAGATTAGTAAATGAATAGTACGCATGCGTGTTACAACTTCTCGTTCGGTTGCCTTTCTCAAGAATCACTTACCTTCTCTTTACTACTACCTGATTGTGCGTCGGTAGTTTCCTCGTCAGAGGTCCTCCTATCGTCTTCCTTCTCGTCGATATCTTGGTCGTCCTTCACGTTCCTCTTGGAGGCTGATTCGCCCGCAGATCGTTGTTCATTCTCCTCTTCAATAAGCTCCTGCTGCTCCCTCAAAACCTCCAGTCTTTGTTTGTTTGTTGCTGCCCCCTCTGCAGTGTTAACCTCCAACTCAATTTCATGATAAAGTTCTTCCGGAATGCTGCTCAACACAGCAACCAATGCATCATAGTGAGATTCAATCTCACTCTCCTTGCCTTGGTACATGAATGCATTGGATAGCACCAGAAGAGTGGAGGGGAGCCCATGCTTCAGACGAAGTTCAAGCCACGTGTTAAGGTCGTCCCTTAGTCGCCCCGGACTGACTCCGTGGGTGCGTATGCCCCGCGATGCACAAGCAGTTTGTAATTCCGGGACGGATAGCGAATCTACCCCTTCGTAAGAGATGGCGCGGTCATCCCGCTTGATCTGTCGCATTCGGTGGCGTATGTTGTATCGAAGAATCGCATCCGTGCCGAATGTATTCAAATTCATGTAGCGACACATACCCACAAGTTGAGCTCTTGAAAGATTATCAAGAGTAAGATCATCGCGGAAGATCTTACAAACTTTAATCACATCTTCATGGCTGGGGGATTCCCCGCTCGACCGAATCTAATAGTCAAAGAGCATTAGACATCAACCCTAAAATATATATATTTGTATAATAAACACCTTTTGAAAAAACTGAGCAAATTCTTCTCTTTGCCTTGTCTTAGCACTTAGTTGGATGCCGCCTTCACGCATAGTAGTTCTCAGGAAGTTTGAGACGTCTTTGCGAGTTGAGCGAAGCTTGCTTGACTTCAAGTCTTTTGCTTTTTGATCCTCATATGTACTAGGGAGTAAGTTTGGAAAGATTTTGAGTGCGATGGGCAAGAAAAGCTCTCCGGCTGGTACGATTATGAAAACGGAGAATGGAACGAGACGGCCTAGATCCTTGACTGTACGTTCAAGCTGTATCAGGGGTGTTAGCGACAGTGACGACAAAAAGATTATATCATGAAGAACATGCCTGACGGCGTTCCCTCCGGCTGAGCTCGTATCCTGCTGCCATTTTCAGCGCCAAATTTGACGATATTTTAATCTCGGCACCAAGAAGCTTTGTTCCATCCCAAAAGTGCTGCACTCCGTGCTTAACTTTCTGCCACATTGTCGTCTTTTTTTCCTCCTTTTTCTTATCAGGGGCTTTTCCATTGATTGCAGGGACAACGGTAACTTCTTTGCCATCGGCTACTTCTGACCTTGCTAAAGTAGTCTCCACTTGCCCCAATTTCACGGCCATTGAAGGAATAGTCGTTTCACCTTGGTGTACTTTTTCTGGGGTAACATCTCGAGCTAATGGCTTCCTAGCCTCCTCAGCATTGAAACCGGGGGGGGGTATAACTGCGTTACTACTAGGAGTAGATGTGTCTGTATTCAAAAATCGTTGTGAAGCAAACAAGATGTAAGCCGGCCGGTCGTGAGCGATCCATGATCTTAGAAACTTTCGGCTAGCAGATATCCCAATAGTGGATTGAAGCGAACCACGGTTGGCTTTAAAAGGTTGTCAGAAAAAGATATGAAATATATTTATTACTTGTTCATTGGGTCGGGGTCATGTACCTGAAGAAAGAATGAAAGACCGCTGCGTGGCTGGGTTAAGAAGCAGTCTTGAAGTATTCATTGCTTGAGATGTGTATCGAAAACTGGACTAGGTAGATGTAGGAATTGCGCGCAGGATCGAGAATACTAGACGTAAATACTTGTGAAGAGAGAGGCACCGGGCTAGGAGCGGGATGAAAAGAGACCGCGAGGATGTGATTCTAGACTCGTGGCTTAAGATCGACCATGCATACAGTCATAGCCATGTTCTAGAAGCTATTGCTTTTCAGACCTCAGGGTTGATAATTTTTACAATCCCTTGTAAATCTACAAACCCATTGTTTATTGCTTTCAGAAATGATGTCACCGTCACAAAACTGCTTAGGTAAGTACTACGCTGGTAGGGGTAAGTCTGTTGACAGTGCAGTTGTAGGTACCCTCAACACCCTGTACGATTCCCTGCTTATTTATGTCCGAGTGATGTCCTATGAATTTACCGCATCATATTAGAGGGTGTCAAATCTGACAATTGATACGGTACAGCTGGCAGTTCCCCTCAGTCACCTAATTAACCACACCATGAAGGTGTGATAGGAGGAACTTCATAGATAAACAGCTCTCCGCTTACTGTGAAATACGCTGGATATGGAAAATGCTGCCCACTCAAGAATAATCTGGTGTGGCTTTACTAAAAGATCTCCTTATCTCTTCTATCAAATAACAGATCTCTCACACAAATTTAATATCTCAATTATAGGATGGGCAGCATCGACAGACGAAGCTATCATAGTAAACAAACAATACCACTAAACTCTTTTGGGCGATATGCAGTCCATAGGTCCATCCCCTGTTGGGACGGTCCACTGGCTGTAGAGTAAGTACATGTAGTGTCGTTCATGGGGTATTGGCGGATACTGGGTGTTGACGGATTGCAGGCAAAACTTGGCTTGGCTGTCTCTCTTTTGGCCTGTCCGTCAACACCCAGGGCCCGCCAATTCCCCGTGAACGACAGTAGTCGGTTGCGAGGCACAGGAGGATCTACGATGGGGGCCCGGTCACTAGGAGGCGACGTAACCAGAGACGAAATTAGTCCACAGACTAGATTTATGTTTTGTAATTGCCATTCACGTCATATCACTCGATAACTATTTTTCTTTCTTTCTTTTCCCCTTGTTTAACTAGAATCGATAACTAAGTGCCCGTTCGGACAACCCAATAATCTAGATTATTGGCGATAATCCGACTTTTGGATTATCATAATAATATATGCTGTTCGTGCAATTGAATAGTCCAACATTCAGAACTCCCGATTATCCAATTATTTCGCCAACCTCGGAAGGTGATTATTCACACACAACACAGATATCTTGACATGTAGACTATTCACTGATTATATGTATTGTGGCTATCATTTTCGCTACCTGCGGGTTCAGTCTGTCCAATAATCCGAAGAAATAGTCTGAGGTCGCCCGAACGGGCCCTGAGTTTATTTGAGTTTCGGAGGCGGCAGCCGCCTCCGAAACTACACGTACTTATGATGCCGCCGACGCACTATGCGCAATCGAAGTATCGAAGTGTTTTTTCTTCAGTATGCAGTAGAATTATTGCAACAGTCAGAGCTAAAAGAGTGGATCTGTTGGTCTGTGCTCGCGGCAAAAAACCTTTTAAGGGCCAATAGGGCTATCGGGTCACGGAGAACTCACTTTCGCAATGATTTTGCCAGATACTGTAGATACCTATAGACTTGAAAAGGTATAGGAGGGGTCATAGACGGTGACTTTGAAACGGAATGAGGGTTAGGTTTATTACCAAGCAAATTCTGCCTATTAGCGCCTGGATATAGTATGTACATACATACATGTATGTAGGTACATACAGCGGTGGGTATTAAGTCATCAGACGGAATGCCACCAAAATACGCGCCTGCCTGTACCCGCTGTACTTGCATATCAAATATGTATTTGCACAGCCATCAAAACACACGCAGAATCCTGAGAGCTTTCCCATCTCCCTTAAGATTATGCATCTTCTATCTAGGCACCTGTAAGACCCTACAGGTCGCTTTTAGGCCATATCTACAAAGAACAAATTCTGGAGGTGAAATGTGTCTAAAAAGGTCCTTTTACTGCACATTTACGAATGTCTCAATTAGGCCAAGAATTTTGAGCATGAATATCCCTTGCCAAAATTATACTATACTTGGTCGTTGATATTTTGGTATCCCATAGTCCGTCAATGCTGACCCTGTTTCGTGGGGGCCAAAAGCCGCATGAAACCCGAGCGAGAGATTGATTTAGATCCAATATTGATAACGATTTGTTAGCACTAGCCACCCTTTTGGCCCCCACGAAAAAGGTCAGCATTGTCTTGACGGACTATGGGATAAGTACGGGACCTTTTATTAGTTGTTGAAAACCTCGATTCTTGATAGTTGAGCAAATACACATGTAGTTGACAAACGAGTACATACATACTGTAACTGTATTTGGTATTCTTTGACATACCGCAAAATTTGGAACTGGCTGCCGCAAGATCGTTACCCCAAAGCTTGAATATCCTGAAGTCCGTTCGGTCATTTTCAAATTGTGCGGTATTTCGTGCGTAGCAGGCGACCCTACCCAGAGAACCGACACTTGTAGATGCCGCTTTGGAGAGTGGTGGAACTTCAATTGCCAGAACTGACGGTTTGTAAATACGGTCTAAGAGAGACCGCTGTATCTTCTGCGTTTATCCCCCAAGAGTGTGTATTTATATCAATTTTGTTTGAGTCAAGTATAAACCCCAATGGCACCACAATTCTGAAACTCGTCCTTTAATGTAGATACATCTATTGAACAACCAAATAATGGTTTTCTATTTTTGAAAAGAAAGTGAGGAAGGATACATGCAAGATAAAGACAAATCGTTGAGAGAAAGTCTTATAAAGCATATTTTGCCCATCCTTTCTTCTAAATCTAGTTTTGTAGGCCGTTCATCAGCAGCCTAGTTTCTACAAGATCCCACAATGTTCTAATACCAAGCAAAAGATTCTATTTTGCACTCTTTAAATCATAGGATTAGTTTTGTATTGTGGCGCGGCCCCATTGACTTCGCTCTTTTTTGCTTCAATACTAACAGACCAAAGTTATGTATCAGTAACGGACGATTTATGTATTTAGTAGCTCGATCAAGGGGGGGGAATTTGAAGTCATACATAGGCTCTGGGGCACCCTCTTCTTCCTCCGCCAGCAATCGCTCGGCTTCCAATGCTGCAATACATCCTGACCCTAAGCCTCGAGTTAGAATACACAACTGCCGAGTACAAAATTATAGAACACTTACCTGCGCTTGTAATCGCCTGTCTATACCGCTTATCCTGTACATCCCCAGCAGCAAAAACACCCTTGACACTGGTGTATGATGTGCCAGGGATTGTTTTGATATAACCGTCCTCATCGGTGTCGATCTGGTTTTTAAATAGGGAGGTAGCCGGTTCATGCCCAACAGCATAAAATAACCCATTGGCTGGCAACTCGCTAACCTTCCCTGTCACAACATTCTTGATCGTGAGGTTTTGTAAAAGCCTGCCGTCCCCTTTTGCTTCTGTGGCCACGGTATTATACAAAATCTCAACCTTTGGATGCGCCGAGAGACGCTTAGCCATAATGTTAGATGCCCTAAGCTTATCCTTTCGCACCAGGACCGTCACTTTACTTCCATATTTAGTCAAAAAGATTGCCTCTTCCGCAGCTGAATCGCCACCCCCAATCACGGCCAGGGGTTTATTCCTGAAGATTGGTACAGCTCCATCGCAGACAGCACATGCGCTGATGCCACTTTGCCAGTATTTCTCTTCGCCAGGGAGGTTGAGTCGTCGCGCTGATGCACCCGTTGCAATGATAAGAGTATCGGCGGTATGGGGCGCAGCATCCTCACTGTACTCGAGCCAGTACTTGAATGGCCGCTCTGACAAATCAACTTTAGATACTGTCTCTGTAATTATCTCGGTGCCGAATCTTGCGCTTTGTTCTCTCATTGCTTCCTGTTGAATGCGCCACATGTAAGTTCCGTACGGCCCTCTTCGGGAATGACAGTGATTGAGACAACTGGTATATAATTTGGAAACCCTACCATAAGTTCTTGACCACTGATCCCATTTGGAAAGCCAGGATAGTTCTCAACATCAGTTGTTGTAGTCAATTGACCACCAGCGGCAATCCCGTTTGCAAGCATTCCCTCGTACATAACGGCTGAACGAAGTCGAGGTTAGTTAATTAGTCCACTGAAGGTGGTATTCAATGAGAAGACAAACGTTTCAGTTCTGCACGAGCTAGATAGACTGCGGCTGTATGGGCAGCAGGGCCCGAACTATAGTGGAAAAGGAGAAGAAAAAAGACGTTAAATTCCGTGACATCGCGATGGCGGGGTAAGCAACTCATACCCAATAACTGAGGCAGCACAAATCAGCATTTACACAGCCAGAAGAGAATCCAATGAAGCAGGGACGGACTTACTGACGACCTTGCTGTGCATTGAAGATGATTTGCCAAACAAAAAGTTCGAGTTGTGTAGTTGTTTCTGATGAAGGGCCCAGAGTGTGGCACAGGAAACGGCTAGCAAAGGCCGGGGGGAGTACTTAAGAAAGCGTAGGGAAAACGTTTTTTCTGATCTTTAAACTACCTCACAGGTAGATCGATTGTGAATAATTATTTTGAACAAACGTGAGAAGAGAGGAGAGAGTAGGTGGAATTACAGGTTTGGTTTGGAGGGGTTGAAATGCGATTGTGGGGTGCGGAAGGAAGCAGAGACAACACGGGCAAATAACCGGAAACCGTGAAAGTTATGTAGGCATTCAAGCTGGTAGTATTAAAACGAAAAATGAGGTGGTAAAGTAACACGGTATGTGTATTTACCAAGGAAATGAAGGGAAGCAAAAGGAGAAGAGGATATAAATGGAAACGGAAGACCAGAGAAATAGACAAGTGTTGCTGATGTGATGATTAGCAGCGGCTCGAATCGAGACTTGTCTAATAGATGATCCGGCCTAACGGGTTCTTCCTTCGCCCTTCACTGGCGCACCCGTTCCGGAGCACTACCTGAGCCTGCTTACAGATTCATGCGAAAATAGGTTTTCCGTGACCCGATAGAGTAGTCGCGAGCACGGGCCAAGAAACCCATTCTTTTAGTAAAAAGTTCTAGAGTGTAACCAATACAATTACTCCGTTTCCCTCTTTAGCGAGATCCTATTGACCGAGACTTGCACGTAAACATTGGCCGTCGAGTCTGTATCCAAGAAATATTTGTACGTGAGTCTCGCTCAGTGGGGATCTCGCTGAGCAGGGACACGGAGTACACGTATCCGAGGCATCCCTCCTTGTGCTTTGTTGTACTCAAGGGTCCTCTCACTTACCCCTAGGTACTAGAGTAGTATTCGCAGTGCCGAAAAGTCGTCGGGTCACGTGAACTCAATTGTATGTAGGTGTAACCCTACATGTAGTTGATCTCTGCTTAACTTGGTCACATGACCCGAGGACTTTTCGGCGCCGCGAGTAAATTTCTGCTTACTTAATATTTTACCATCAAATCATACTTAATTGGCGGCATTTTAATTTTATAAGGGTAAACCTGACCTCATGCGCAGTCTAGTATTTGTGGTTACTGTGCCAAGAAATTTGGGATGGGATCGAACTCAGGGTAAACCGCCTTATAAGAGTACGACTTCGCGCCACTTTTGTACCCTATCGCCTGGTCGGCCGAGAATCTGGTGCTCTGCATATTATACAAATCTGGTGCTTGGCTCTCTATATGGGGTAGTGATCGAATTGTGATTACAAGAAGAAATACCCATAAACAGTAATTCTTGGTGTAAAGTTGCCAAGGCTGCAGAGTATCATATTCTGAGCGGTCTGGCCGACCAGGCGATGAGGAGATTGTACTGTACAGTCGTCTTGGGGGCAACGACAAAACTGGTTGAACGACCCACTTGTTTTGCTGAAACCTGTGTTTTCGTCGTTGTCCCAGGTTCGTCGTTGCTCCAAAGTTGACTGTAGTCATTATGAGAATCACTTGCCAATATATAGCGCGAATTTGTAAAGCCCGACCAAATCTGTGAATTTGCCCACATATTTGTTGAACAGTCCTATGTCTTGAGGTATCGTTAATTCTCGAATAATCCACTATCTCCGTATTTGTATGTGGTAAGTCCGAAGGCGAATTGGCGTATCAAACTTCACGAATTCGTGCAGATACATACACCTATCTGCTTTTCTCGCCCGGAATTAAGATTTAGCGGTGTTTGTTATTTTAGTATCATTCTATCCTGGAAGTTCTGTGGTAATTGATAAAGATTTGAAGTTTAGGGAGATTGCCCATTTTGGCCGATGAGCTGTGTTTTAGCAAGAACTATACATACTGTAGTGGGTTAAATACATACACTGGTCCGATAAAACTTGTCTTGGGGATTAAGAGATGGAGTTGATCTCCACTATCATTCATTTACATTTATAATGACACCGGACAAATAGACTCCCAATTATAAGTACATAAACAGATTTGTTAGAGCGAGCAGAAATTGTTTTAGAAACAAACAAATGTTCACTGAAACCGAAAACTCTATTGGACCTTCCCTGTTTATCGATCTCCTCGACCAAGCAGTTTCTCTCTATCCCCGACTCTACGCCCCTCATCAACACCATGAGCCTCTTCGTCACCATAGTCGTCTCGAGCATTGTCATAACCTTTTTCATCGCTGTCGCTAAAAAGCTCTTCCTCATCATCCGAAGCTCCAAATGCATCGTAAAGATCTCTTGCCTTACGCCTACCCCCGACCATGGCGCCACGGCCATGTTCTCCTGGGCCGGTACCTTCAAGCTCGTCTTCGTCGTTCAAAACCGCAAACTCGTAATCCATCCCGTCTTTACTAGCCCTTTGTTTCTTTCGTTGAATAAAGAGATAAGAAGCGACAACCCCGACAAAGACGGCAATGACCGCAAATGCACCGTAGATCCATACTTGAGTCTTTGCTGACACACCAAATGTCGGAAGAAATGAAGGAAGGTAGCTTGCATTTTGGTTAATACCTTCATCGACTGCTTCACCTTCAGATGGAACATTCGTTGCCACTGCAGGTGATTCTATGGAATTTGTTAGTTTTATCTGTTCGTAATACGGGTAAACTTAACAGACCTGTTATTGTGGCAGTGGGGGTATCTTCATTGCCGGGCTTTTCATTAACAGGGCGAGTCACATGATCGGTTGGATTTTCAGTAGGCATGGCAGGAGTTGTTGGCGTACTGGTTGGTAGTTGGGTGGTCTTTACGTCGGGTGTGAGAGTAGATATTGGGCTAGACGCCACATCGTTATCCTCTGCCTCATTAACGCCCGGCAGTGGCAGCAATTTGGCCTTAGCTGCATCGATTGCTTCTCCCCATAAGGTAATTCTCCAATCAACTAAAGTCCCAGTGACATCGTTTTCCATGCCATCCTTGATAACGACAGTCCAGGTTCCAACACCATCCTCACCCCTAGTCGACCGATAAATTAGGTTTATGTTAAATAGTAAAGAGGCCACTCGGTAGCTTCGTGGAATTCTAGAGAGATCTAAGATTATGATTTGAACATACCAATGCTTAACACTCATAAAAGTCCAATCTTTATATCCTTCTTTGCTTTTGTCATATTTCCTCTGTGTGGCTATGTGACTAACAAGACCACTAGGAGAAATTAAATCAACGCTCATCTCCCCCCTTCTGCCATGCTTAGCATTCATTGTCACTGTTACATGTTCGAGTCTTTCAAGATTGGCCTTCTTGAGATCGTCTGCAGTTATTTTGATCTCTGTTTGCAAGCCCTTTTGGCCCTCGGGGATGGCATGGTTAATAGCCAACACCGGCGATTTAAACCATGCCTGAGGTTTTACAGATTTGAAGTTTTTCGCAGCTTGGACAATCGCCCAAGCATCGAGCTTTCCGTATCCGTATTTATGATTGAACTGTTTGCCGATAACAGTTGTTTCCCAATCAGGGTCTTCTGTGTTAACAGGGACAGCAGTGTCTAGCACAAGATACTGGAGGTCTCGCCACGAAAGGTCAGGGCGCACAGACAATACCAACGCAAATATCCCTGCGGCCAGAGGAGCCGCTGCGGATGTACCCCCATGGTTTGCATAACAAGCGTTGACTCCTACATCGGTGGTATGCTATTGAGATTATCAGCGCCTAGAAGTGAGACTGCCCATACCGCAGCATACTTACAATTGCATCGCCACTTCCACTACTATATGTCACAACCATCTGTGCTGAGCATAACTCGGAGTAATACGGGTGCTTGCCAGTTCGGTCAATAGCCCCCGTGGTTATGCTATAGATACTGTTCGTGTAACCGTCGAAATTGCAATTGTCTTCATTGGCTGCGCCATTTCCGGACGCAAATACGAAAATAGAGCCCCTACCCTGTCTCCCACTCTGAACCCCCTTAATCATCGCTCGCCTAATTAGTATTCCAGGGGCGTCCATCGCTTGCCCGTCGTCTGGAGGACCCCAACTGCATGAGTAGATTTGGTTGTCTTGGTAGGCGTAGTTCATCGCGACAGCTTCATCAACATCAGATATCTGCTTTGACAGTATACGAATCCCAGCCACCTTGGCGTCCCACGCAACACCAACACCACAAACATTGTTCTTCACTGCAGCTATTTCCCCAGCGCATCTCGTTCCGTGACGATCATCTGACAAGCGAGGTTTAGGCTCGGCCGTGTGATCGTTAAAGTCATAGGAGCCAGGCGCAAACTACTCATATATTAAAAATGGTACACGATTGTGAAGAGGGTAGTCTTACATAGTTTGCTTTGAGATCTTCGCTATACATGTCCAATCCATCATCTACAATCGCTACTGTTGCATTTACACCTGTGATACCTTTATCGACTTAGCCTTCTAGATGCTTTAAGTAAAATTCGAGACAATACCTTCCATCCATACACCAGTGACATTAACGTCGTGACCATATTCACGGGAGTTATGCTGAGCTAACGTCAGCATTTGTCTGCAGTCTACTGTGGCAGGGCGTACCTACAAGATGCCACTGCTCAAGGAAAATAGGATCCTTAATATCCAACGCTTTCACCACCTCCTGAATATTTAGGCCACCGGAGGGGGAACCAGCTTCCTCCTCGCTTTGGCGGGTTTTGGGATTCGGCTCCTGATCCCGGGGAGGAATCGACGAGCGCTTTACAAGCCTTTTTAATTTTTGTTTCTCTGCAAATAAAATGGTGGCTGACGCATCCATCTTTGTGATAGCACCCGCCCCAGAATCTCTCTCCTGCAATCGCCGACGTTTTTCGAGATAAACTAAGACAATATCATCTTTCCCGCGTGGCGCAGAAAATAGGTGATGATCATCAAGCTCCCCAATTAAACCCACATGCTCTAGTCCAACCTGTTCGGCGATGTCATTTGGTGATATACCTGGTGTTAGGTGCAGTGCGTAATAATCTCGAGAACCATAATCACGGGGCTTCAAGTGTAAATTTTTGGCTGTCCCAAGTCCAAGGTTGGTGAGCAGAATGGCGAGTCGAATGTAGGTAGCATCGAAGTACATCTCGGTGTCGGCGGCCGCTGTGGCCAGGTATAGTTTTTAACGGAATCAGGTAGGTTATTGGGCACCGAGTGGACCCAAAGAAACGAAGGTAGCGAAGAAAATATATGGAACAATAAACAGTTCGATGTTGAAGTCGGTCCGACGCAATGTGAGTGATGCGAGGGTATGGCCGAGTCCAGAAAGGGGCTAGATGTCAACAGGCTTAGCTTCTTAGTACGACGTTTTGAGTATGTAGGTTGTATGAATTTTTGTTGAAACGTACAGGTGCTTAAAGGCCGGCTTCGGGCAAATTTGGTATTTGGTTCTGATTTTTGGAAGACTGAGGTGGGAAGACGAGGTAACTATAGGTATTGGTAGCACACCTACCATACTAAATGCGACAAAGAACCCGTGGCAGTATGTAATATTAGGTGAGGCGCAGTACTTTGTGGCTGTTTGTGAGCAGCACATGGATTCTTAACCAACCAAGTCTACTGTCATTCACGGTCCCGTGAGATACTAGACGGGCGCGAGGTCACTGCCCACCCCAAAAAAGCAAACCCTTGTGTGGCTTTACCAACAGATTCTGTTATCTCTCTTATCAAATAATATATCTCCCATACAAATTCAATTTCTCTATTGTGGGCAGCATTGCCAGACGAAGGGATCAACTGTCCGGGTGAGTGGGGGTGTCCGGGGTCATCTACTCTACAGTCTCCCTAACCAAGTCAACAACCTCTCTAAAACAATACTCTCGCTAGATAGAGGTAAATCCTGTCCAAAATAGTCGGGAGACCTCTGAATAACACTTCTGGCTACTTGGTTCTGTAATTGTATATAAATTCAACTTTCTTCAACAACTTTGGACTATCCCGTTGTCGCCCTTGGTTGCTTTCCCGGTGATGATCCGTCAATGCCCGCTAGTACGGCCCGTGAACGACAGTAATTTGATTTATACTCTGAGCTGCTAACCTACAGGTGCATATATCCATGTAGGTACATACTATGTAGGACTGTCTACATGTATACAGTCGCACCTCGTTATGTCGTTGGCGTATTCTGGGACGAGATAGCAAATATACTAAAGTATACGAGACAGCAAATAGGTTTATGTAGAGGAAGGCAGTACCTCTCTTGCAAACCCGTACGAGACAGCAAGAGATCCAAGATATCAAACTACGAGATAGTGAGGTGCGACTGTATACTCTACATGTAGATACATGTATTCTTCTCTACTCCAACAAAGATGATTCTGTGGGTCCCTAATACCATGCGCGTACCATTACCAGGGCTATCTCTACTCCACTTCACGCATAATTACATGTATGTACAGCCGCGTTCGAAAAGTCCTGGCACCCTACTATATTGAGTCCGTTAATGAATTGTAGCCACCAACTACCATATTTGCTCCCGCACATTCATAACGTTTAAGACATGATCACAATGGAGATATTAAATCTCTTTCCAATTATGACCTTGAATTTAAGAGAGTTAGAAAGTAGAAAAGTCTCCTTCGTGGTTTGGCCTGGGGTGCCAAGTCTTTTCGAACGCGGCTGTACATAGATGCACCGACAATAAAACAAGAGAACTGAGCAGATATTAAGTGGGCGAATGTGAGACTACACGCATTCAATGTTCATGCTAATATTTCCGTGTTATCTTCTTGTCATGCTCCGGAATACATGTACCTTTATAAACCATAGACTATAGTAGTCTTATTCAGTATATTCCAAACTACCCTCACACCAGAAGGCATTCGGAATCTTCAATATTCTTCATAGTTCAGATCGACGTCATTCCATAAGCATGCAGCTACGTTTCCGTAGCTGTACGAAAACAAAAAAGCTACTGCAGCAAGGTTCAATGTTGACATGAAGCTCAATGTGACACCACGATCCATTATCGAACTTGAGACATCTACTCATAGTTTTTTTACGTTTCCGAACTGGACTGGGTCTGCATATGGCGTAAATCGTCCTTGGCAACTAGATTTTGGTGGTATGCAGACCCAGCTCAGTTCGGAAACGTTAGAAAACCACGAGCACAGCTACTTGTATCTCGTTAGACCGATCTCTCGGTGGTACTTGTACATGTATCTCTCATACATATGTACTACATGTATTTGTGCGTCGCCGCATATCCGGCGTGAGGGTATCTTGTTCCATCGGAAATGGGTAAGTAGGTACATGTATACCTACATGTATACTGTACCTACATGTACATACAACCGTCAGACGAAACAGTCGACCAACCAGCATTTCGGGAATAATTTTGTTATGCAGGTACGTTATCGATAAGAGTGGTGGCAACCGCAAAGGCCCAGCTGTGGCTTCTTCACCCCTATCGGTTAAAGCATGCATAAAGGCCGATGTCCCAAGCACATTTATTACATACGGTTTCAGCTCAAGATGCCAGAAGCTTGCCTTATTGACCTAACCTGCTGGCTGTTATTTGCTTCCCTTTTCACTTAACATACCGCTACTGCTGCTCTGCCCTTACTTGCTTACTGAAAGCTAGTCCGACCTGCTCATCATTCTAAAAGAAAAAGTGTATCCACCTGTTGCGCTGGCTGACCGAAAGGAATCCCGCGTAGCGCAGGATATGGCCAATGTTTACTTGTCGTCGCAGAGCTATCCACCTGAGGCTTCCGAAGTGATCAGAGCTAATTTAATGCCATTCTCAGCAATATCACCTGCTTCCCATTCCAATTCTTTGCGAAAGCCATCTGACGCGACTTCTACTCGCTCAATCGGCTTCGCCTCTGATCGTTCTCCACTGCAGAATCTCGAGCTTGAACTGAAGCATATCAGCAAAGAAGAGTTCAGCGCTCCTGGAGTTGGGCGTTCCCTCAGTAAAAGGCAGGAAGAGCGACTTCAACGAAGTACTACCATCACGTCAAGGCTCACTGCCAGCCCTCCTGTCCCTTCGCCAATTAATACATATCCCATTGGGGGTGGAGGTCATCAACACCGAAGTCACAAGATGGCCCACTTATTAGGAAGTAGCCCATCCGAAGTTAAAAGTGAAGATGGTCGTCGCGATTCACCCCCCAATACCGATGCATTAGGGAAGCCCCACTCAGTCACAAAGCTTTCCCCAGCTCAAATCTCTGGCCGTGACCGAATTGGGCGAAAGTCTTACCAAGGATATCGATTCCAGCATCTAAGACGAACAAGCAGCAGCGGGACTAAAAGTAATAAAGGTGATCATACTCGAATCACACGAGCGGCTGGGGGGAAAGATGTTTTTGATGTTAAGGTGGCTCATTTGACTATCGAGGATCGAGAGTTTGATTCTCTGTCCCTAAACGGAGGGGATGCTACTAAAGATGACGGTATGAGGATTTTCTATAAGAAGACGTCATAATCACCATTGAATATACCCCTCCCGATCTTGATACCCAGCTGTTTCGCCTCCTTTCTCTTTGGATTTCAATATGCTAAGAAATTCAAAAGCGCCTAGAGCTGGAAATGCTTCTCATAATGATTCTCGTGACCCCCTTACTGCTGAAAATATCACGGATAACCAAATATCTGAACCCAAAACCATCCCTGCTAAGCCCATTTCATCTGTCAACTCCTTCCGCCCTGTGACCGTTATAGAGCCTACGCGTATGGCTCGAACTAAAGAAGAAAAAAAGGATGAGTTGATATTCTCATTTATTGCGGCTATAAAACCTCGTGTAACCTCTGCGCCTACAACATATTCACCCCCACTTCATGTCAAATGTGGGCCGTTGCTGCGGTATACGGGGTTACGTAGAGATGGGAAACAATCAAACGAATCCACCGCCAAAGATGAGAGGGAGACATGGCGTGGATCAGTCATGATTGTTACCACGGATGATCAGTCCGATTATATTACAATTCCACGCATCCGATTATTTGTTCAGCCAGCACTGAGCTCGACCATGACAGATACTAATAATCGCACGGAAACCACAAACACTTCAACCGCTGACACAAAAGACTTGAATAATGTAAGATCTGCCAGCATAAAGACATTCTAGAGTATCGCTACTTATCCCCTGATGAATGTATATTGATGAAGCTTTAGGACCCAAAAGATAGAAAGGACGGCGAAACATTAGGCAAATACAGGGAGGTAGAAGGTACCAAACTGCATTCGGAAAGGGGTATTACCTTCTGGAGATTTACCATTGAGGTAGAATTGGGTGATGAACAAGCAAGAATTGCATACCGCATCAATCATGGCCCCGTGAACTCTTTTTGGGTTCCATCGAGGACAGAGACTATGAATACCATGTTTTACAGCTGCAACGGTTTTAGTTTAAGCGTTAACCCTGGTGATTTCTGCGGCCCAGATCCTTTGTGGAGAGATGTTATACGCGAACATGAGAAGAAACCTTTTCATGTCATGCTTGGTGGTGGTGATCAACGTAGGTTCCTATGAACAGATTATAAAATTTGGGTTTGCGTTGACACATGAGAGTATAGTTTATAATGATGCAGTCTCTAAGAAAACCAAGCTCTTCAAAGAGTGGCTCGCTATCAAAAACCCAATTCATAAAAACCACAGTTCATTTACTGATTCTATGGCTGATGAACTTGAAGAATTTTATTTGGAAAGATATTGTGAGCCCTCTGTGGAATGTATTATATGGGGAAGATTCTTGACACTAATTGCTTTTTTTTTGTAGGCATGTGGTTCTCTCAGGGGCTTTTTGGAGTTGCAAATGCTCAAATTCCAATGATAAATATCTGGGATGACCATGATATAATTGATGGATTTGGCTCCTATCCTGACCACTTCAACCGCTGTCCCGTATTTAAAGGACTAGGCGCAGTGGCTTTCAAGTACTACCTTTTATTTCAACACCAAAGCATTGTAGATGAGCTAGAGGGAAATGAGCCGAGCTGGCTGTTAGGTGCTGCTCCGGGCCCGTACATCGCTGAACTGAGCAGAAGCTGTTTCATGTTTCTTGGAAGGAAAGTTGCGTTCTTAGGCTTAGATTGTAGAACTGAGAGAATGGTTTGCACCCTATCTTATACGGATTGTTTTGGTCGTAATTGACACTTTTCCAGAGAGACCTTGTTCTATCCGAGAACACCTATAACAGGGTGTTTGACCGACTCGAGAAAGAAATCATCAAAGGAGAAACAAAACATCTGATTGTTCTTTTAGGAATTCCTATTGCATACCCTAGACTTGTCTGGCTCGAAAATCTGTATGCAATCATTGAAATGGCACGCAACCCAAACTAACAATTTGCTAGTATGACCTCACGCCTTATGGACCCTTTGAAAGCGCTAGGCCGTATGGGATATCTTGGAGGTTTTCTTAATAACTTTGATGGTTCTTATCTCCCTTAAACATTAGTTAAATGAAGCTAATCCTCTATAGGAGGCGTCGAACTTTTGGATGATCTCGATGATCACTGGACGGCCAAAAACCACAAGGTCGAAAGGAATTGGGTCAGTCTCCTTTCCGTATTTGAAAAGCCGTACTCATAATGGTGTTTAGTTCATTGAGAAACTCCAACATCTTGCAGCAGAGAAATCAGTTCGCGTCACAATTCTCGGGTAGCCCCTTCCAAATCCCACAGGTTGGTTGTTTGATCTAACATATAATAGGGGGGATGTCCATCTCGCTGGGGTCGGCCAATTTTATTCAAACCATCGATTAAGCATCCTTCGTGAAAACGATCATCGATACATGCCAAATATCATTTCCTCCGCAATTGTGAACACCCCGCCCCCAAACGGTTAGTGCAATATAATATTTCCTGGTTGGCGATCACTTCTGATATGTTATTAGCTATGGCCGATGTTCTCAACAAGAGAAATAAAATTCATCACTTGAATAACCATACAGACGAGGACATGTACCCGATCTTTAACACTGATGTCGACGGGAAACCTCGAAATAATAAACGACTTCTACCAAGTATGTAATGAACTAATGAAAATTTGCTGTATGTCTTGCTCAACGCTGACCCCCCGAACCCCAGGGAGAAACTACGCCGTGATCAGAGAGTACGTTGAAGACGGCAGTATTTCTGATGAGACGAAGCCCACCAAGCGTTCAACCTTTTCCAAACTCAAGAAGAACACATTCAAAAAATCACAAAAGGCTGACCCACATGTCAACGTTAATTTTGTTGGGCCAAACCCGGAGAATAGTGGTAGCGGCCAGAAGGAGATTATGGAAACCAAGACAGATGCCTTAGATGTCATCTTGAGGATGGAGATAAGTCAAAAGGATCCATCTGGGCATACAAAGCCCTACAGGTTAATCGTACCTACCCTTCAGTACGAAAGGCCGTTTAGAGATTCTGGTGTTCAGAATGATGGTAATGGTGGCTGGATTTGAGTGGATATTACTTCGATTCTATTGGATAATAGCCATCGCCTTTCGTAGATTTATTGGTATTGTTAACAAGCAACAATTACAAGTCTAAATTCTCATACATTTCATTCCTTTACTAATTTATGTATATCTTTTAACTATATTTACCATTTCATAGTCATACTCGGGAAATGCAAGTGACCAAACAGGAATTATTTGTATGGAGTGGCGCTGATCTGCCATACATACACTCTCCACACGAGTACTCTGCTGCAGTTTACTGTACTCGTAATTTCATGCAATATTAGTCGTGTTCAGAAACGCCTCCCCCATATGATCTACAAAACTATATGTCGGATCTTAGGGTCGGTGCAATTGGATGAGGAATTTCTTCCCACGATGCTTTATATAGCTAGGGACATCTTGAACCGGAGCACTTTCAACGTCAAATTTTTCAAAGCTAATATCTAGATCTGGAGACCTTGCGCAAATGGAGCCAGCTTCATTTTCTGACAACCTGGTTGGTGCCAATCACATCATTGGCCAATCAGATAATCAAATATAGAGCTGGCTCCATTTGCGCAAAGTCTCTGATAACTTCCCACAACCACACCCTAAATACATTATCTCACTGTTATTCGACTAGTTTTCACCTGATGTATCACTTTACTCTACAAAGCCCAAATTAATTTAGCTGTTCTGTGGTGGAGATATTAGAGTGGAGGTTTGAGATGAATGTCGCAGCCCATGTTAATGGGACTGCACAACGGGGGCAGATAATAGTGCCAAGTACTTAATTAGCATGCTGTTAGTTGCTGGAACGAATGTCGCCATACTAATTGACTGCCCAGAATATTGTTCACTATAATTTATGTAAACAGTGTAGGTTTCTTAATAGTAACTAGGGGGGCGGTGATGCCTTCTGACCTGGTTCTTGTCGGAGTGGTAATCCTATGAAGAAAGCGAGATTAGTTGTAAACGGTGCCTACCGCGCTAGAGACGCTGAATAGATAAACTCATTTTCTTCGCCCATTTGCAAAGGGTATTGCTGGGGGGAATAAATGGGTGAACTCATTTGCACCGGGTAAGAATGAGATATAGTTATAGTTGTTGGGTGAGGGGAACATTACCAGCTTTGTGTGATAGGTGTGGTGGAGGCCGCGAGCATTTCGAAATACACGATCTTCCGAATTTTCACGGAGGCGTTTGATAGTTTTGTCCAATTAGGGTACTGGGAATGAGAATGGGAGGCATGGAGAAAGGATTATTATATATTGCCATTTATCGACCTCATTTTACTAAGCACCCAAACCCCACATTCAAACCAACAAAACAAATACTGTCCTCATGTAGAAAAATACAGTTCATGTACCATCGACTGGTTCGTTCAAGGTCATTTCTAATGGCACGCAACAGACTTTGTGGCCGAGGCACCGCCCCAGATAGTATATCCCAGGGAAGCTCCCACAGCCACTGCGATCATCACCCATCCGTTGTAGGTCATAAATAAAAGCCTTGAAAGGAGTTTAATCAGCGATCTGTGCAGATTTACTTTATTCGAACTCTCTAGAGAAACTCACATTATGAAAAACGAATAAAAAACCTGGATACCGTAAAAAATCGCTTTTCCAATATGACCTCTCTTAGATGCGGATGCTATGTTCCTCCCTAGTAGCAATGAGCTCGATTCATCTTAAAAAGTTAGAGGCATAGCCGTGACGTTCGACGCTTATTTTTTGAGTTTGGAAAATTACGTACCAGATGTGCTAAGACTCGCGTTTTCGGCGTCAACGCGTCCCTCATAGCGACGAGAGATCTCGCGGACAAACTCATATCCGGCTGAGAGTACAACTACACCAAGAAGGGACAGAATTAAAGTAAAAGTGCTCGAGACGTGCCACCAGCGGAAAACCTGTCGATACATTAAGAACTTTACAGACTTTTAGACGTGGATTTTCATAACGGTAAACTTACCAAGCAAAGGTTTTCGGTATTCCAGGTAAATAGCATGCTCATTTGACAGCGATAATTTGAAGCCATCATATCATGCCCACTCATATCTTGTTCTGCCATTATATGATCCATTTTCTGACAATATTGAGTTTTTTGTGTTGTTATAGCTATTCAGAGTTAGAGGGGGTTAAGACATGTATCGTAATAGAAGCTTGCGTACGACGCCTCACGCTCAATGTGACATGTGAAACATGTGCTTGAATTAATATAAGGCCGGGTAAGTAGAAATAGATACCGGATAAACGCCCATATATACAGCGACGGGGAAAATTATTTTAAGAGTCCTATTGGCCGGGGCAGCCACTAACCCCTGATAATTTTCCCCATCGAGAAATTGGCTGATATAGCCTTCAACCAATCGTTAAAGAGATAATCCCTGGCCGGAGATAGCCAATTTATCGAGTTTTGGCGGTAGACCTATCAGAAGCAGAGAGTTTAAGGGCTTGTTCGGTTACACTCAAATTAGATCCAGAAAGGCATATTTGTTACCAGATATGCCAAGACTCTCTCCCTGTTAGGCCAAATATCACGACATCTGGGTGCAACCAAACGGGCCATAAGCCAACAGATATTTCTAGCAAGAAAAAAAAAAGATCAGCATCAAAAGTTACCAATCCTGCGTTAGTTTTTCTCTTTTGACCCTAGACCGCTGATCTTTTTTGTCCGACGATGTTTTTGTCAACGAAATTTCTCAGATTTTATGGCATGTACCTACAGTCGTCTTGAGGGCAACGACGAAACTGGTTGAACGACGAACAGGGGTCTTTGTCAGTCAAGACAGTGGCGCTCAGGCTAGTATGCAACCACTTGCTTGGCTGAAATAAGTGTTTTCGTCGTTGTCCCAGGTTCGTCGTTGCCCAAGTTGACTGTACAGCGGTGGGTAATAAGTCATCAGATGACCTAGCCACAATTTTGCCTACAAGCACGTATCTTGGTGGCGTTCCGTCCGATGACTTATTACCCACCGCTGTACAACGATGGGTAATAAGTCATCGGACGGAACGCCACCAAAATGCGCGTTTGCAGGCAAAATCTTGGCTAGGTCATCCGATGACTTATTACCCACCGCTGTACAGCGATTGACGATCAAGATATCTTGATTCTTATTGGCTGCAAACCTGTTCGTCAAACGCCGGCTGCTAGATGCGGCTCCGCTGACGTTGCAGGGTCGCAATGCACAGCAGTAGCCTGAGGCATATCTTCAACATCTATCTCCCAAACTCCAGAATTATAAGATCATGCCGCTTCCACAGCCCTTAAACATCCCCAAATGGTCAGTTCGTGTCTATGTTTGTCCTCGGGTGTTCCGCTATTGATTATCGCATATAGGCTCAAGGAGAACAGCCACCTGCTTCAACCTCCAATTAACAACTACTGTGTTTACGATGAACATATGACCGTCATGGTCAGTCTCTGTGTGTTTCAAGTTAATATTCGTTACTCACTAGGAGAAGATTGTCGGAGGACCAAATGCCCGTAATGATTATCACATCAATGAGACTCCAGAATGGTTCTACCAATATAAGGGCTCTATGCTGCTGAAGGTTGTCGATGAGGGATCAGAGTTCAAGGATATCGTTATTGATGAAGGGGAGATGTTTCTGCTTCCCCGTAAGTAGCCAATCCCGCTACTCTTTCAAAATTCGACAATAGATGGATTGCTTTTGTGACTGGGTTTAAGTACGATGTCAACGTGTCATTTCTTCCTTCTAATTTGCCACAGCGAATACACCTCACAATCCCGTCCGGTTTGCGAATACGGTAGCCCCATACCCCATAGCCTATTTGGGTATTTTAATACAAATTTATTAACATTATATTAGGTTGGTATCGTCATCGAGCAGAAGCGACCAGCAGAGAGCCTTGATAGACTCCGTTGGTACTGCCCGTCATGTAATGAGGTTGTTCATGAAGCTGCTTTTCACTGCACAGACCTTGGGACGCAGATCAAAGAAGCTGTCAATAAATTTAAGGACAGTGAGGGCTTGAGGACTTGCGGCAAATGTGGGTCGATCGCTGCTGTAGCACCTCCAGCGACGACGGCGTGATCCGATAACCGCTGTAATATGTTGACAGAAGGCATGTACTGAAGATATAAATAAATCAAACAGGCGAAGAGAAGATTTTTCTCTAAACCACTTCCACTTCTATTTCTAGATACACAATGGTCAAAGTTAATACTGTGGCGCAAAGAAACCTTCGAAGATTTGAAGATACATACACATATAGTATAGTGCGGTTGAATCTCCCTATGGGCACGCTCGGGGCCGGACATTATCCGTATACTACATGTACCTGTATAGCAAGTGTTAATTTGTACTTAAAAAGCCCAATAAGGGCCGAGGAGTTGTACCCTTCAGGGCGTTTATTCTTTAGCATATATCCTCAGAGGAATCTGGGGGTTCGGCTGTACATGTGATGTGAAGAATCTGTACTGAAAAAGCTCCGCCCAGAGTTAGATACCCGATACCCCAAAATATCATTAGCCCGAGCACTATTAGTGAGACCCCTCACAAAAACCTTGTGGTATTCAATATGATACTATTTCAAATTGTAGTACAAGGCTACATGACTACGAATTTTGATACTCGGTACAGCAGGCAAGTTTCTATATGAAGCTTGGATTCGGATCACCAAAGCCCATTCGTTATAATTTATCGCACACAAACTCCGTGACGGCTTCTATCATTATTTCTCCTTTGGGCGAGCCTTATATTACGATTTCTAAACTGCGTTAGGTTCCATTTACAGCAAAACATATCATAATCCCAACCCCGTGTGGTCGAATTATCGTAGGGTGGGATTTAGAGAGAGGTATTTGTTAGCAAAACAGCTGCTGGAAGTTTAGTAGGGATGGAATTTCGAGAGGGTGGAATTATGATAGGTTTCTCTGTACCCGAATTCGGCCCGACGGTCTATTGGATACCGCGAAGAAACTGCCAGTCACGACGGCGGTTCAGTCACGGCCATGTATTCACGGTAATGATAGATTGAGCTATGTATAAACCAAAATGATCGTTGCTGACTCGCGCCAAACCTATCTGAATCACTAGATCTATGCTACGCTTAGCAAGGCCCTGAAGCTCAAATATTAATTATACCTACAGCCACTCTACAGAAGCATTCGTGATTCCGATTTCGGAGTGAGATTTCTCTATATACCGCAGAATCTCAGGAATAACGAATCTGACTGGGCTGGAATACCACTTACCCATTGGTCAAGATGACCAAACGTTACGCTTTGGGTCTGTCGGATTGAGGCTCAACAAGTATTTGACCAATCCGAAGCCCAAGAATCCAGTCCAGTTCGATTCGTTATTCCTGAGATTTTGCGGTATATATATAACCGTAGCGGACCATCAAAACCTCCTGAGGAGAAGACCTCCCAACTGACTGGCGCCCGGAATTAATGAATAGTAAGATCAATGACCTAACTTCTTTTATATAGTCACTAACTAGTATGTTATATTGTCGTTGTCTTGAATCTCAAAATTAATAACATCAATGTTAGGGTGCGCCACACGGCGCACTGACTTTTGCTGAGTGGCTGTATGTTGCGGGTAGAGAATAAATACCTCCAGAGGATACCGTATGGCTATCTCTGCCCAGGGATTATCTCTAAAACGATTGGCTGAAGGGTATCGATCAGCATCAGAAGTATCCTTTTGTAGCAAGTTTGATCTTGTATCCCATGGCCTGGTGAGACATGCTCAGAATCTTCATAGCGTTTCCGAACACGACCAATATTGCATGACATACAAAAAGGTGGATTTGGCGCTTTTTTGTATGGTATGCAATATTAGTCGTGTTCGGAAACGTCATGAACCTACGAGTATACAAACCTGGCACTTAGGTTATCATATATGGTAACAAACATTGGTGCCAAGACACCGAATCTGCAGTGCACCAGATTCTAAGTATGTCTCACCAGGCCATGGGATAGCTCGAGAAGCTATGTGTGTAAACTTCGGCAATCAATCTACATACATATAGAGATTTGGAGATCTACCTCCATAATGGTACTAGCGTCCAGCCTAACGGTGGAATTTTTTCCAATTCCCATACAAAAAAAGTTCCTCTGAAGTTGACACACCCACCCCCTATGCCTTCTCTTTACGGGGGTACGGTCAACACGGGGGTATGGTCAATTCCAAGATTTTGTATGGAAACCAAAAGAGGTACAGTCGTCTTGGGGGCAACGACGAAACTGGTTGAACGAGGGGTCTTTGTCAGTCAAGACAGTGGCGCTCAGGCTGGTAATTTGTCCAAAGTTGATGTAGTCGATCAAATCCCTGCGTATCATACCTCACTCCGGCGTATATTTGAGATTGACCGTACCCCCGTGCTGACCGTACCCGTACGAGACAGCAAGAGATCCGGAGTATCAAACTACGAGATAGTGAAAGTACTCACTTTGCCAAAATTAAATTGCCGCTTACTTAATATTTTACCTCCAAATCGTACTTAATTGGGGTTGATCGGCGGCAATTTTGTTCAGACCCAAGCACGACCGGGTAAGATTCATAATACTAAATAAAAACTTACACTTGATTTTTTTAATCCCATCGACCGTCAGGCATAATGAGCCCAGTCTACAAAGGCCTTCGGCCTTTCTTCACCAGCAAGAGTTTCACCTTATTGTATAGCCCCACTCCTATAGCTATGGTCGACCTTAATGTTGTTTCAAACATCTATCATCCTCTCAACCGGAGAGTCCTTGAACGGATAAGGGCCGAAGAAGCGAATGAACCTCGATTGATTATCGCCGCCCTAGCAACGAAGAAGAACGTCTCAAAAAACTCTGTTGTCCGCAATAAGGCAGTTCGCAGGGTTCGCGAGGCAGTGTATGAGATCCTGAGGGCTAAGGGTTATGGGAGGGAGGGAGAGTTGCTGAGGGCTACAGAAAAATGTGCTGCAAACGGCAGCGAACAATTGGTGGGCACACTGTCCTTCTCAGCCACAATGGATAGCGTTGTCACCGCGTGGAGTGATCTGAAATGGGAGATTGTGATTGCTATCGACGAATTCATTGCAATCAGTCAAAAGGCACAGAGGAAAAACACCCCACGCCCGAAACCCGGGTTGGAGCACGGGCCCGGCCCGGGAAAATGGCGGCCCGAATTATTGGGAGGACAAGCCAGGAAGGGCTCGAATCGTGGAAACTCACTGGGAGATAAAGACGAGAGGGGTACAAGAGTACTAGCGCACCAACGTCAGCAAGGCCCGTACATTGCTGGGGAAAACCGGGCTAGACGACCAGTGAATGATTTGACAGGTGGGCAACAAAAAGCTGGCTCTGAAATAAATGGGTATGGAAGACGACCGGAAGCAAAAATGATTGTAGAAACACCGTACCAGAACGGGTTCCGGCGGCAAGGAGGTGGAAAGCATCCACCAACAGCGAGGTCGAGATCGCAGAAGTCAAGATTCCCGAAAGGGGATCTGGGTCGGGATGAATGATCAACAGAGACTTGAAGGGAGAATGAAAGAATGCATCTCAAAAAGGGCGCCGGCAGGGGTTTGATGAATGTTCAGGTAAATAATAGCAAAAAAATATGGTAATCATATGGCACTCAGGCGGGAAAAACATCTAGCTTATCGCCTTCGCTACGAGGAAATTGGCTTGAGGGGAGGGCGAAAATAATTCTTCGTACAAGATAAATTTGCTACAAAAGAATTACCGCAGTAACTTAAACCCGACCAGCCCACATACAAAAAAGAAAGAAAAAAACAGAGACATTTGCCCGCGAAGAACTCCAGCATGTTTCCCTTTTTGACATATGCACGTAGATTTTAGACCAACAGGAAAGACCGCAATCCCGATCTATTTGAATTTTTTTAATGTTCGCATATTACACACAGTACACTCATTCGCGCCTTAGATGTTTGAAGGGTACAGCATGATGCGGACGGAGGCACCGAAGGATTTGGGGGGGAGATTGTGGTGGAACCTATAAGAGTAAGAGTAAAGGTATTATGTTAGTTACCCTGTTAGCATGGAAATAGTTGATGGAATATCGTACTTGGCGCGAACAACACCGCTGTTTCCATGTGGCCTGGTGACCTTTCCCCAGATGACTCTAATCTTAGTTCCACGAATTTCCTTCGAGGCCCTGTAGACAAAGGCTACCTTCTTCCCTGTAATCCCCTATACCATCAGTACCCAAATCAAGATAGAATCTCATTTTCCAATATATGCGCAATTGAAAACGCACCGCAGTAGAAAGTGGCATCCTTCTGATTGTCGGCGCCCTCAATCTTGATGAGGGAGGTGTTAGGGTTGGTGTTGCGCTTGCCCCTCTGGTATGAAAGGTGCTTTCCCTATTGCCCACAATATGCCATTAGTCGCCTATTCTATCCCCATATATATATACCTCTTTCTTCGATTCCATGACCATGTTTCAAAAATGCCGTTTAACTCTGGGCAGAACGACAATGCTGGCCAACGATTTATTTGAGAGCACCCGTCCCTCTAGTTCCCTCTCAATCCCCAACGCGCCAAACCCTTTCCCACACATCAACTTCATAGTGTAATCCGGAAACAATTGAGTTATGTGCAGAGCGGAATATAAAGGAAGGGTTCGGAATGAAAAGCCAATTACCTTAACGTACACTACGTTGGGTTGGTTAGTGTAATTCTCTTGTATATGCTTGAGGTAAGTGTTAGGATCAAGAACTAGACATACATCGGTGGTTGGATTCAGGCATTTTGTTGCTATAAAATATGTAGCTTCATTAGCCTCTCTTTGACCCTTCAAATCCGTTTCCGACTCAAGTCCGCTTCAGAAAAACGAGCACATACTTAAGAAAATCTGCCGTGGATCGAATATCGGGTTGTTGGCGGAGTTGCTGGGCGGTCGGTCGTTACTGTAGGCTCGATCGTGTGTTGTTGATACTGATTGAGTATTTCGTGATACACCTTGGGCCATTACCGCCCGTGTGTGTGTGTTGCCAAGATTAGGGCAAGTGAACATCGTGGCACCAGAGACTTGAATGACAGTCACAACTGCATAATCGAGAATAGTGCCAAGATCTTGTAGAATCAATATCGCCTATTGGCGACATAGTATGTAGGTATATATACCAGCCCTCTTCTTATTCTCCTTGTGCTGTAAAGTGCCCTTAGATACATATACCTTTATCTTCAAGAGTGTATCACCGCGGCCGGCTGTATGTAATCGCCTGCCAGCATAAGAGCCAGAAAATGCTGTTGCCAAAGTCAAGGATTATTTGTATGGCAAAACTTGCAACTCCATATGACAATGGCTGTCAAGCTGTAGAGTTGAGGTCACGTGAGCTCGCGAAGACTGCGAGCCCGGTTCGGTGGTGAATGGGCCCATTGATTCGTCACCGAGCTATGTTCGCCGTTGAACCGGGAAGGAATATAGTCTCTTGCCGATGCCGAAATACTGTAGTAGTACAGTTATAGGTACATGTAATAAGTGATGCCTGTTTTGGGTAAAACGCCACCAACATACGGTGTTTGCAGGCTTAACTGTATCCCAGGGGGTTCCATCACTTATTACCTACTCGCAATTTCATAGCGTTTTTAAACACAACCAATATTGCATACACACCAAAAACCACCAAGACTACATTTTTGTATGGCATGCAATAGCGGTTGTGTTCAGAAACGCTATGAAATTGCGAGTACATACCGCTGTACAATGTAAATGCAAGCCTTAGAATATCTTAATCGTGATCGATTTGCAATTGCATCAGCAGTTGAATGCGGCCTTACCTAGTCTCGTAAGTACCAAAACAGGCCAACTACATCTCGAAATACCGGATTCTTGTGGGATATATATCTAGGATTGGGTCTATTAAACAGATGGAAGAACTACTCCAAACAACTTTTATAGGAGAAACCTCCGGAGCATGCGCTTACTTCATCTGAAAGCGGGAGATGTATGGCGCGCACACTCTTAAAGGCGACTAAAGGTGACACGGCGGTATCTGGAAGTCACTGCAAGGTGACTTCTAGGCCAATCAGAGGGCTTATTTCTAGCATTATTGCCACAAAATGCCAGAATTCGCTTTTTGGGGGTATAAATTGGTATAATACTGTTCCACTCGGTGCTGGCTTGGCGCATTTTACATACAAAAATGCGGAATTTCAAACTCCTAAGGCTTTGCAACAAGAAAATCTGGTTTTACAAATTAAAGTTCATCATTAGTACTATAGTTTGTAAAACCCGATTTTTTTTTAACTTTTTTGCTTGAAAATCCTTAGGGAATCGACTTTGCCCCATTGTAGGTACATACACAGCCCGCGCCGCGCCGACTGTAACATTGTCAAGGTCAGTACATAACTGTACGGAGTTCCCCTTTAATATAGGAGATTGTCCATTTAGGGCATTGCCTGCAGTAAGTACTGTCCACTAGGAGTGATTATCTTAATGCCATTTCGATTTCTTCCCCGTGAACAAATTGTAAATCCAATAGACCGCTTAACCATGAAACGTCAAAGCAAGCACAAATATTTCCAAATATTACTATAAAAGTAAATACGAGCAGAAGACGCCCAAAACCACTCGTTCTGTTGACTTTATAGACGCCTTCTCTCTCGCGAGCTCCCTCCAGAAGCTGTACTCCCGACCCCTCCTCCTCCTCCGGTTGGAACGTCAGTTTTACGCCACTGTTGTTGAATTACCTCTACAACTTTGAGCTCCGCAGCTACAAATTCCCCTGAGGTGAGCTCAAAGACCCTTCGTAGCCTCTCTCGCTCGGATTCGCTGCCCCCATCTACTATTATACCGATTGTGTGTTCATCGCTATCCGTCAATGGGGTCTCATCTGGCCTTCGTGCCTCTGCTAAATTGCTAGAGCGACTGGAATCCAATGAGACGAACGAGTGCCGACGTGTCTCTCCTCGCTCTTCGGACTCTAAATCCTGTGCAGCCGTGATATTTCTCCGCTCCTCAATAATCATGTCCGCAGCCTCTTGATCTTGTTTTGACACTACGAGGCTCAGCATAACGATCTGTAATGATAATATTACAGCGTCCATGAAACCAAGTCTCCATTTGGATATTGGACCCTCTGTACAGCCGTCTCAGTCTTAGCAAAGCTTAAAATATTTCGAGAGGAATGAAGTAGCAACAAACCTTGTCCGATAAAATCTATGATAAATCCGCCATGTAAATAGCCATTGCTTAGCTCTCCAGCGCTCGGCGCCGCCCCAAGAACATGGCACAGAAAACAAAATGCTGTACTGCCAAACAGCGCGACAATGGCTGGACGGCGCTGAGAATGTACAGGAAAATTCGGAGGCTTTGGTGTGAGGAAGTTCAGTTGAATTGCCGAACGGATAATGAATCTAAACAGACTACAACTGTGTTCCTATGAGTTCAGCTCTGCTCCTTGCTATAAGAGAGGCAGGTGCGGATAATAATTACTCTAAGAAATACAAATACGAGAAATGGCAATAGGCGATCATATCTAAGCTTCTGAGCAGATGATCTAGGAATTCTCCCCGCTTTTGCTTCAGCAGCTTTGAGTAGCGCACATCGTTGCTCCCCCGATTCTCCCCCGGAAGGGTAGTAGCTGGGGGTTGTGGATCTGCGGCATCGCTCATTGAATCATAAGAAGTGAGGGATGGGGAGGGCCAGTAAACTCGGGGTGGGTGTATTGTTTCTTAGAGAAGCAGAGACGTGAGGGGTATCAGCGATAATACAAAGCAGAGAAGAGAAGTATAGTACCGCTGGCCCTTAAGCGCTGATTGATTGAGTGATACACCGTGAATAGGGAGAGTTCCGTCGGCTTAGCCAAGAAGCTTGTGGGGCGGGCGACTTGGCGGTGTTTAACGCGCACGCGTTTCCCGGTCCTGTTAGCACTCGGCCAGCGAATTCCTACTCTTTTCCACAACACCAGCCTCCATGAGTTCCTTCTTTGATGTCGCCGCCCGAAGAGCTGCTGCTGCCACTGCACAGACCAATGCTATTCCGTCTACAAAATTAAAGGACCCTAGTAGACCTATTCCCTGGGTCGAGAAATAGCAAGTTATCCATTTCGCAGCTCCACCAGAAAACCAAACGCGAAAGACCATCCTCTAATACCATCTAGTCGCCCCCAAAATCTCAGTGATGTCACTGCCCAAGATCACACAATCACAGTACTTAAACGTACCCTCCAATCCTCGAATGTCAGTGCCGCGAATATCCCCAATTACACTTGCATCTAACATTCCACAGCTTCCTCACATGCTCTTCTATGGCCCGCCAGGCACAGGAAAGACATCTACGATTCTCGCTCTCGCAAAAGAACTTTATGGCCCAGATCTCATGAAAACTCGTGTTCTTGAACTCAACGCTTCTGACGAGCGCGGTATCTCAATTGTACGTGAAAAAGTCAAAAATTTCGCTCGAATAACTGTCTCAAACGCAACTACATCTCAATTCTCCGCCTACCCGTGCCCTCCCTATAAGATTATTATCTTAGATGAGGCAGATTCCATGACTCAGGATGCACAGTCGGCTCTTCGACGTACAATGGAGACATATTCCAAAATAACCAGGTTCTGTTTAATCTGCAACTATGTCACGAGGATTATCGATCCCCTTGCTTCTAGATGCTCAAAGTTTCGGTTCAAGCCTTTAGACGAAACCAATTCCAGGGAGAGGCTAGAGTTAATCGCAAAAGCCGAGGGTGTGGATTACGAAGATGGCGTTATCGACACACTAATCCGGGTTTCAGATGGTGACCTACGAAAGGCCATCACTTATCTACAGTCCGCGGCGCGACTGCATAATCCGATTAAGCATGCAGCGGTGGATAATGATGGAGATGAGGAGATGGGAAACGATGGAATTGTTGTAACAGCCGGTGAACCCATTACTGTTCGGTCAATTGAGGAGATTGCCGGTGTAATACCAGATGCAACAATCGAAGAGTTGTTGAAGGCATGTGAACCTAAGAAGGGCATCAGCGCATACCCGCAAATATCCAAGTTTGTCCAAGATATCATCGCAGACGGATGGAGCGCGAGCCAAGTTGTATTACAGGTTCGTTTATTCTGAATTGTCGGCAGCCGCCTAGAAATCTCTAACTAGAAATGTTTTGGTAGTTATACAATAAATTGATTTTCGACGACCTTGTAACGGCAGCACAGAAGAACGATATCGTCTTGATCTTCTCTGAAGTTGACAAGCGCCTAGCAGATGGCTCTGATGAGCACTTACAGATCCTTGACCTAGCGCTTAGGATATCTGCAGTATTGTCTAGATAAGATGAATGAAAATGATCAAAATGAGGGTTGTTGTGGATTTCTTTTTAATGTATCAAAGAATGTGCACGAGATGTTACGATCACATAATAGTCACGTTTACTTCTTAATTCACTAATTATACCCTATCACGTATTCACCTCCACTAGAGGCGTAGACTTCTATTTTTCTTTTCTTCTTTTTCTTTTCTTTTTTACAAGCCTTAGACGTAGGCCAAGGATAAAATGATCATGAATTTATGACCTGGGCACCGTCATAAGCAGGCTCCAATACCTTCCAGTCACAAGTGATTCCCTCTTGTTTGAACTTTGTCAGAATCTCATTTGCGATGTTCTCAAAGTTTTCGGTGGCCAGTGCCAGTATGGTGGGGCCAGCTCCGGAGAGACAAATCCCGAGTAGGCCCGGGTGGGATTGGGGGGTGACTGAAGCCAGGATTCCAGGTAGCCCGGGGATCTAAGCTTTTAGTCTCTAAACCACAGCTAGATATTAAAAAGAATGAAGACATACCAGCCCTTTACGGTACGGCTGGTGTACCTTATCCTGCATGGCTTGGAAGATGAGTTCCGCATCAGGGGGAGACCTGGTCAGGGCCGTGGTAAGTACCGCAAGTCTTTGCAGGTTAAAAATCTATGAAGGTTCAGCATCTCTACCACTCACTTATGCCGCCACTCACGAAGAGGTTCACTCACCAAATCTGCTCTGCTATAGTTCACCGGCAGCACACTTCTGGCTGTCGCAGTAGAAACTTCAAATTGAGGGATAATAGCAATTGCCTTGATCTCCCGCGCCCAACCAAACTTTATGTAGTGTCCAATCCCGAGCGGTGGTTCGGGGGGTCTCAGTCCCGTATCCACACCTCCAGCAGGCTCCGGCAGAACTTCTGCCAGCGGTATCTCTTTTCGCTCCATATCCGCAGGATCGAGTTCCTTTAGATAGCTACCTACGAATCCACCATACATGGCTGCCATAACGTTGTCTGGATGGCGTTCAATCATCAGACAATAGTCCATCATTCTATCTTTACTGAGACCGAGTTCGCCAACCGCATTTCCCAGCAGCACACCTGCAACAACGGCTGCACCAGAAGAGCCGAGACCACGACCGAGTGGGATTGGGTTAATGATAAGTACATGTGTTTCGCTAGGGAAAGCACGTTTCGAGTGGCATTTCAGAACGTAGAGTGCAGTGCGGGTGATAAGATTGTGTTCTGCATTTAATGGGACGTGATCGGCGCCTTCGCCTTCGTATGTAATTTGGCAATTGACGGGGTGCGAAGAGGTGGTTGTGGCCTTGATGGTGACTTGAAGCTCGAGCCAGATGGAGAGGGATAGACCAACTACGTCGAAACCAGGACCTAAAAAAGATCAATTTTGGTATACCTTCCCATAGTATTTGTTCCTCAGAAGAGGATGGATTCCTATTCGTACCAATGTTGGCTGAGGAGCAAGGAACCTCTTTGGAAACACTAGATTTAGCAAACGATTCACGACAAGTGCCACTGCACCAATCAGAGCAAACTCACTGATAGTAATCATATCTTCGGTAAAAAAAATAATGGTTGAAAGCTTATGTCTTCACTGAAAAACGTATGCCTCAATCCCCTTACTAAATTGCCGGGGGGGGTTTATCCTTATGTGAGGTGGAAGCTCCTGACTTTTTTTTTGCGGCTTAGTCACTGGTCCACAAGGTGCCCCTTGGCATGTTTGTAGGACGATCAGGAACACCCACCACGATCGATCTCACATTTGGTACATTGTATGTACTAGAATCTGATAAGAGAAATACACGTATTCACCGCAGTATTTACTTATCAGATTCTGACACTTACCCTCAACACCCGGTACAAGGCTCTGAGTGAACGGATTCTCACCTGTCAACACCCAATTTTGTTCATTCACTTAATGCCAGACCCTTGTAACATACTCGCCTACCAGCACCTACACATACCGTCAATTCTCAAATAATCCACTATACCCGTATTTGTATGTGGTAAGTCCGAACCAAGGCGGATTCGTGCAGATTCAGAATTGACGGTACTTCAACAGGTACTCTTTATTTCATGACGTTTCCGGACTGGACTGGGTCTGCATATGGGCGTAAATCGTGCATAACAACCATATTTTCGTGGTATGCAGACCCAGTCCAGTCCGGAAACGTCATGAAATAGAGAGTATGTATGTAGGTACGTGGAACCTTCCCCCTCCTGTATGTGGAGGAGTGCGTCGCCCCCCGATATGATGAATCTGGATATTAGAGATTCTGCAACGACGTTAGAGGATAAAATGTGGTTTTGCACAAAATATTAATGGAACGCAATGGGAATGAACACCGCAACCAAACCTCGCCATCAACGAACGACGATACAGGATAAAAGTATATTTAAGCCTTTTATATTCCTTATTATCACTTACCGTATTTATGACCTCTTTATGGTCCTTTGTGGTTGCGAAATCATTACGTTGAAGCCTGTTGCGTCCCATTATTTTTTTTTTAGCAAATCGCAATAAATAGTGCCATTAGACGCACTCACGGGGGTGTGGCGACCACAGGGGTATGGGATTTATGGTTTGTTTTCTTCCACAGGACATCTAAATTGATAAAAACAAGTGTAGTTCATGGTCTTGAATTCTGAGTTCTTGCAAATCGATTTTGGTACTCACCACGTTGAGATAGAAAAATCCCCACTCCCCGTGGTCGTCACACCCCCGTGAGTGCGTCTACAGTTTTCTTTTTCCTGGATTGGCGCCTAAAGCGGCAGTGATACATGTATCTTTGGTTAGAACATCTCATCCTGGTCTGATCCCGGCGGTCGCTGTAGAAATATAATACTAAATCGGGTTTTTTTTAGTTGCAGAACCTCTCTATTCTAAACTTCCTCATACGCGTTTGATATATCAGGTGCGATTCCATGTGACATTCAGACTCGGAATATCAAAACCCGCTCTTTACATACAGCAGATTGGTGGCTTTTTGGCATTCGGTATAGCGGAGGGCAACTATAAGGCACTTGTGAGCATGTAGCTTCTAGTTAAAAAACTAAAACAAATAATAATACAGCTATTTACCATCGACTCCAAACTTTCTAATAGTCCATCTACCCTATCTTGTAGTCTCTACTATCGATGTTTAAACCTTAAAGTATAATGCGCCGCAACCAAAGTAGAAATCCCGCCGATACCCATGCAAACTGCAATAGCATTTATACCGACCCTTGGAGGCCCGACATCTCCTTCCGTGAATTCGGGACTTAGCCCCGGCTCCAGTATTGAAAATACAACAAAAGATATAAATGAACCGACAAATTGCGGCAGACACGCAAACACATTCAGAATTCCGAGACTACCACTGTCAGTTGCACTTTCCGACAGAAATAAATAGGTAAATTATTAACTCACTAAACTCCTGCAAGCTCATCAGAACCCGCTTCTGGATTCACTGTTGCTTGAATAGTATCACTAAGGATAGGACCTCCTGCAACTTCCTCCATCTCCACGTCTTCATCATATTCGAAGTTTTGATGGTGGTTTAGAGGCCCATGTGCTCCACTTAATCTCCGAGGACGACAACTGTTGGCAGGCCCACAGATATTGAGTCGATTAATCTCTTCCCCAACAATACTAAAAGGGGCCTTTTGCTCAGTTAGGATGGGCATAGGATATAAAAACGACAGAACAAAGTAACTTACCCAAGTCATTAAAGACCAGGCCCTACATTTAAGTCAGTGGTGACCGCACAAGAAACAGTTTTCAACAATGCACTCACACTCCACTGAGGGCAACACAGAGCATTGCCAAACTCACAGTTGACACAAACAACGTCATTAGCATTAATGACGCATACACGATATGCCCACCAATCCATGCAGTTGCTAAACCTGGTTTGAAAGGTACCATGGCTTCTAGAAAATTGGCCAGCAAACCGTTCCCAGAAGATTTCTGACGAAATTCATCAGATTCTGGGGATGTCACCACCCAGGGCAGCAATATCGATGAAAACAAGGATACGACTGAGAACATAACCAATGCCATACTACCGACTCTTGCAATATCTCCGACAACATCCGTAGATGATTGCAAACTTTCTTGAGCTGCTAGATCATATCGTTTGAGGACCTCCCCCACGAATGTTGTGCTGTAAACCATGAATGGAAACCAACCTCAAGATCTGTTAAAAAATGCACTGAATACGTAACATATCTTGACAATTTGGTCACTTACCTATCCATGCCCAAAACAAAACTACACACATATCCCAAATACCTTTTGGAAGATGCCACGAGGTTCTCCATATCAGAACAAATACTTGAATGGTGGATGCTTTCTCATCGGCGCTTCTAATACCGAAGAATGATATGTATGTATTAGATAACGGCTGAACAATGAGCTCGTTTAGCAATCTCACCGTCTATTCAAAAGTATTCTTTCATCTACACAAAAACAGGTAATAAGGATGCAGAACAACAGCCAAAAGGCGGCAAGGCCCATCAGTTGTTTAAACTGACTATCGCCCAAAGAAGTACCAAATATCGCCTTGAGGTCGACTGTGCCCCTGTAATATTATATTAGATTATCCCATTCATTATCTATCTAATTAGGAAAACTTACGCAAAATAGCCAGCGATGTTGCCGACCGCGATCATCCTACTGGCTTCATAATCATGAGTAAGTCACGAAATGATGGGTGGATCCAGAGACTTACCCCATGCACTTCCGTGTTGTTGCTGGGGAATCGGGAGGGTATCAACAATAAGTGCTCTACAACATGCCTGCACTGTAGATCAAATTCTCCTTGTTAATAGCTTTCGAAATTTCATTTCTTCAGATAAATTGCGAATCAATCGTGACTAACCTGCATTCACAGCAAAATCTACCAAAGCTAGCGCCATAATTGCAAGAATAATAACAATATTATTGGACTTTGGAATAGGTCAGAACTGCAAACCTTCAGAATATTAGGCCAAATAAAACAACTCACCGAATCACCTTCTCCAAAGAAAAATGCACCGATCTCTCTAGTCCAGCCCAAAACTAGTAGTGCGGCCGCAACGACGACGCTTCCGATAACCATTAATGGCCGCCTCCTTCCTACATATATTTAGTTACAAACTTGAATACATGCAAGCTCAGGGGGTGATAATACCCCACCGTGACCGTGACCTATCGGCAATGGCACCAACTATGGGTTGTGTGAGCCCAGCCATAGGTCCCACGATCCAAACCAGGCTCATGAGGGATTTAGTCAGGCCGAGTGACAAGAGGTAAGGGGCACAATCTATAAAGCGTATATTTGATCAGCAACCCAATCGTATAAACTAATGCCATACATATAAGAAAAGAATCCAAAAGTTACAGCTCTAAGAGTAGAATACTGTGATTGTACTAAGCTAGCCTCATTGGCCAGTGGACTCAAAGATTAACTTCTGAGGGTAAACTAACATGACATCTCAACGCTCCATACTAATTGAACACCAGTTAGGCTTTGAAATATTAGTATGGCCCTCGATCTGATCTAATGATGTATTTGTGATTGCGACCACCAACCATATCGTCAATAGTATCATCCGCACCGAATCGGTGGGACCTTTGATAGATGGAGCGCCACCCCATGTCGCTGCCATCAAAGTACGAACACTAAGTTTGAGGTGTCCGGTATAGAGGTTAAATCAGGCGTAACTGAACCAAGTGAAGAAGCTGATTGTTGATTGCGCACACAGATACCACTATGATATCCTAAAAATGTAGATACAGGTATCAAAAGAGTCGCTTCTTCCGATATTGAGAGAAACAGACACACAGCAACAAAGTATAAGGGGATGAGAGTTATATAAACAAATTTATTGAGGCTCGTGTTGACAATCCTTGAGCATGCGTTTCAGGAGACGTCAGGTTCAATGTGTGCTGTGCCTTTCCTACTCTATGCAGCGCGGAAAGTCACCTCGGTCGGGTAACCAATATACACTACGTCATTGTCTTGGCCAATGTGTGCGTGTGTTTTTAGCAAGAACAAATAGATCTTTTAAGCACCTTACGAAGAAGAAAGACAAAGATTCGAACGAACAGCGAAAAACCGAAACCCGCAAGAGATATTTGTAACAAGTGAAAGAGAATTCAAAACAACCACCAACACGTCCAAAAAGCCCCATAAGTCTTGCGAAGTAGACTGCTGGACTATTGCAAGAAAAGTTTATATCGTATCACATAGTACAACGGTCATATCATTGTCTAAAGCTTGTTGGGCACAGTGCTTTGAACGGGCCACTGATAACCTGCCAGATCATTGAACTTGTACCCGTACGAAGCGGTGAAATCGTCCAACACAGCTGGACCACGCGATCCTATATCTTGTCAGTCAATTGCCACAGAATTTGAGTTACTATCTTACCATATGGGTATTCCATGGGAATAATCTCCTTATTCTCATCAAGATAGTGTAGCAGAGGGGTGAAAATTCTCCAACTCGCATCCAACTCATCATCACGGACAAAGTTGGAGTGATCACCCTTCAATGCATCCAAGATCAAAGCCTCATAGGCCTCTGGGATCTTTAGATCGCTAAAACGACGTCGGTAAGTAAGATCTAGCTCAGTCACGGCCGTCTGCATACTAAGCCCTGGAAGCTTCGAGTTCATCTTGATGTAGACACTTTCGTTGGGCTGGACGCGGATTACAAGCTCATTACGTGGAATATCTTTGAAAATTCCACTTGTGACATCCTTGAATTGGATTCTGATCTCGGTCTTCTGCTCGTTCAGAGCTTTTCAGGACATAAAATGAGTATATAGTTGTCGTCGAGTGATATGGATAATGAATATTACCTTTTCCTGCCTTGAGAATAAATGGCACACCGTCCCATCGTTCGTTCTTGATATAAACAGCAAGCGCACAGAATGTGGGGCACCTGCTGTCCTTGGGAACGGTATCATCGTCCAAGTATCCGGGTTTACTACCGTCTAGTGATTTCCCATATTGGCCAATGATGACGTTCTTGGGCTCGATAGCTGGGATTCCTCTCAATACACGAACCTAGATATGTTAACGATGGGCTTCAATAAGGCCGAAGATTCATCCCACCTTCTCATCACGAATATCTTCCGCTGAAAAGGAAATCGGACGCTCCATTCCGATAATAGTCAATACCTGGAGCAAATCTAGTTCCTTATTAGCCTCTTGGATATTTAGTAAGTTGGACTTTAGAAAACAAACGATTTTGCATAACATCGCGAATGATGCCGAAATCGTCAAAATAACCTCCACGGCCCTCCGTTCCGAAAGGCTCCTTAAACGTAATCTATTATATAAATTAGAAAACTTGACCAACTAACAGCTCCATTAACTGTATTACTTACTTGAACGTTATCGATGTGATTCCTGTTCCAGGTGGCGCCAAAAAATTCGTTTCCGAATCTAAGGATAAGTAGGTTCTTGACCATCTCTTTTCCGAGGTAATGGTCGATACGGAAAATCTCCTCTTCCCTCCAGTCTGGTTCAAGCGCCTTTTGGAGTTCCCTGGAGCTCTGGAGATCCTTTCCAAATGGCTTCTCGACCTGTTCCAAGCATAAGCAGCTGCGCATATCATTTATAGTTTACCCTCTTGCTTCAAACTTACAATTAGACGTGCAATTCCTTTCTGAGGGTAGCAATTCTTCTTTAGATGCTGTGAGACCGTTGTGAAGACGCTAGGCGGTAGTGCCATGTAAAAGATGCGATGATTTTCTGGCCGGCCCTTCTCGAGTTCGTCCAAATGCTCACGAAGCCTAATAAAAGATTCGTCCTGGTCGTATTGACCAGACACATAGGAACACTTTTTCAAAAACTCTTCGAGTTGTTCTTCCATTTCCTTGATAGGTGTCTTGATGTAAGACTTCACCCTACTGAGATATTCTTTCCCATCCATCTTCGTCCGCGCATATCCGACGATGTTGCAATCTTTAGGAAGAAATTTATTTCTATGCTATTTGACTGGTCAACTAGCTGTTTTCGATGATTGAAACCTTGGGAGTCACTAACCAGTCCAAACAAAGCCGGAAACTACGCATACCGTCAGCTATGGTAAGATCTTATCAACCATGGGTAATGGGTACACACGGTTTTTTTTTTTGCTAAATCACCAGAGGCACCGAGAACGATAATAGTTGTGTTCTCTTTAAGCTCCACCGTGCTGCAATCGCTTATCAGCATCAAGTACTCAAAACTACCCCGCCCCCGCCGTTGCAATGCTGGAACATAGCAGCGCCCATATTGATATTAAGACTCTTCACAAAACCCAATTCTATCATTCTGTCGAACAAAAACCAAGAAGATTTTGGGGGAAAACTGGGGTGGAAAGAACGATGACGTTAAGGGTAAAGGTGGATAGGCAGTGGGAGAACAAACCCAGCATTGGCAGCAACATCTGGCTGAATGATGGTGTCGGTCATCTTTCTCAAGTGTTAGAGTTTTCAGAAAGAGATTTCTTTTTCAGAATGCAACGATATTGAATGATAGTGAAGGATGATTTTATTGAAAGAGCGGGTGGAAGAAATCAATGGTGGTGGCGGAGTGGGGAGAAGAGGGGTTGAGGGAGTGAGTTTCGTTCGGTGGGTCAAACTAAAATACTCCGGGCTCTACATACGTCGTTGCTCTCTTCGCTCGCCTGCTTGGTCAATCTTCATCCTTTTCCTGGGTACTTCTGGTCTTCATACAGCCTCCGCAGCAAATCGTTGTTCTGGGGGGTTAGTGCGTCATGTGTTCTACCCTTAACTACGGTTACAGATATCTGAATCAAATACATGTACCTATCTAATTATCGCTATATAATTCTAATTCTGGTAGATGAGTTGTTACTCTTTTTAAATGATAGACTCCTCTCCGACTCTTTGACGCAACTTACTTGAGCCATACACACAGAGTTATGTAAGTGGGAAACAGACTCGGAGAGGCTATTCTTTCATTGTTTGTTTGTCGATGTTTATCTCATGTTCGCACACCCTCTAATATCCTATAAGCCCAATGACACACCCTCAAGAACTCCCGGTCGCCTCGCCGGCCCAGATTACATATCTGCATACTACTGCACTGATGTTCCTGGTTGTCGTAGATTTTCTCCTACCTCCGGTGCTTCCGTTGGTTCCTTACCCGCATATTAGTACGCTGAACTAGGATCGAATTGAACAAGTCTGGCAAGTAACAGGGCCGTAACTGTTTTTAGTATGTACATACATAAATACTCGCGTGGGGGAACTGGGAAAAGAGCCTAAATCATATCCCACCCCTCAGGTATTAATTAAAGAATAATACATGTAGGTATCAGCATTGGCATCACTAACATTGTCAAGATCGTGAAAATTTTATTTGTTTTCTTTTTCACAAAGGCTGCTGTTAAACATGCGGACCAACAATACTCTACAGATCTAGATGGTCACCTGTCATACGTACACCAAGATATGAGGTGCAGGGCAGCATCTGATATATTCGCTCCGTAATCATTGAAGTTTGGTTTACGAATGTCTTCTAAAGAGGACAAGTCTGTAGCTGAAAAAAAAAGGTCAAAAGTAAGTTAGCACATTCTCCTCGGAGTTTATCTCCCTTTATTCCCGAGACAGAATTCCACTGTCCACAAATACACTTCCAAGGAGATTTCAAAGTACTTCTAAATCATGTACACTACCATGATGTATTAACAGCATGACATCTGATAAACTACAAAATATGTGATATGGTATTGTATCTTATTTTATGATTACAATTGCTCAATGTACTCTATATAGTAGAAGTACAACTAGTACAACTACATATAGTAGTTTTTTTACGTTTCCGAACTGGACTGGGCTTGCATATGGGCGTAAATCGTGCTTGGCAACTATATTTTGAGTTCGGAAACGTTAGAAAACTATGAGTAGGTACATGTACATGTATCCTTTCGTTCGTCAGAGTAGAATCGGAGACACATTAGGCCCGCGACGGCGTGGTGATATTCAAAAGATCTAGGTACGGAGGCGTCTGAAAAAGGTATAGGAGGGTGACTTTACAGCACGGATTGAGGGTTAGGTGTATTACCGAGTAAAAGCTGCCCATTGGCGCCCGGTCGTGAAAACACGAAGAGATATAAACGCGCATACATGTACTCTATGCTATGGAACTGTATGTTGATCACAGTGTACAGCGGTAGATAATAAGTGATGGAACGGGTTGATACCTGTTTTGAATAAAACGCCACCAACATACGGTATTTGCAGGTATAACCGTATCTCAGGGCTTTCCATCACTTATTACCTATCGCTGTACATACAAATCTACATGTACTGATTTTGAGCTACCTGTATGTACATGTAACTCTATCATGATCATCGGTACCCGCTAGTAGCATCACTTCATCAATCATATTGTGTACTGAACCAATCCTCTGCCTTGAGCAGTGATGCCCTACAATGGTTCTTATCATCTGTCATTATCCCATTTTTATGAATACCCCTTAAAATTGTATTTGAGGACTGTTTATTTGGCAAATCTTCATTTTTTTCAGACGAATTCAAGCTTTTACAATATGCAGGTAGTCCTTGGCATCCGGAACATACCGATTGGCAGGCTGCAGCATTCGTTAATTCAATCCAACTGATTCAAGGCTGAGCTGCCGCATATGGTATGATTCTCCCCACTTTCCCCTCAGCTCAAGCATCCAATTCTACTTCAAATACATATCTCGAGGTAACTACTATGGAGGGGTATCAAGGAAATACCGCCATCATTTCTGGCAACAAGTCCCATCAAGCAGCTATCGATCAACTCGGCACCGAAAAGCAGCCACCAATTACACTCGTAACCACCTACGAAAACCCCACTTCCTTCATAGCCGAGCTTGACAGTACACCTATCGAACCTAAAAAGGCCTCTTTGCACAAGGGTCCTGAGAGTAGTGCTGTGAAAAGACCGGCAAATTTCCCACAGGTTGAAAGCCCATAAGGAGTGTGTTGGCGCAATAATTTGGTGCAGTAGTTTGGTGCAAATATTGCAAATATAAAATTTTAACTAACAAATACACTTTATTGGGAATGGTTAGGATATCGCAAAGGCCAGAGTAGCTAAGTTAAAGGATCCGGCTGTTCTAGTCAACGTAAGTCCATACATTTTTATATTTAACCCATCCCTAAACACATATATTTATGCTAATACCATACATACATATAGCTTCCGACATCTCCATCAGCTCAAGTGAGTCTTGGTCATACATGTACCGAATTTATAGAAATTGGAGCTAGCTAGCACCCTCCCTTTTACATGAGCTTTTACTTACCAAGGACTTGTTATGAGATTAGGCGTATGAGTGCGCACATGCACAAACATCGAAAGACCCGGGAAGCGATAGCTATTTTGAGCCCGTTTTTGTTGATGTTGAGGAAAGCACCACAGAAGGAAACTGATGATTACGGGTTCGAGTGATAGTTTGTGCTTCTAGCCATTCCCTGTGGGCTTTACGAATTTGTGCTACTACAGTATCATGCCAGTTTTGGCTATCGCTTCTAAGAAATTAAGTAATGAGTTACACACTTCTGATATCACCTGAATTCTTAAAGCTTTATCACTGTGATTCTGTAGCAAGTATACAAAGTTCAGTACAGAATTATAGAGAATTCCTTCCAAGATTTAATTAATTACAATATGTTGATATATTTTATCAGATCATGTCACAATCTCAAAAAAAAAGGCTTAAATGTTGTAGGAAAATTTAAGCTTGTGTCTTATTTAGAACAATAGCTACTTCTGACACGCATCCGTATAAGTAATCGTTTCAGGAATTATGCAATATCCGTCCATCCTTCGATATCCTCCATCGATCTTTTCCTTCGACATAACCTCGTCACAGCCAGCCCAGTCCAAACCATATTCCGCCCAGCCCGAATCTAACTATCCCACTAACTCAACTGCCTTGAGAAAAATAAAAGGAAGCGGAAAGAAAAAAAACGAAGAAAAGAATAGACAAAAATATAACGCAAACGATCGATAGAAACAAAAAACAATACCGCCAGTAAATCAGAGGGAAGTAAAGAGGAAAGAAAAGAAAACGGTGAAAAAAACGATCACCTAAACAAAGATCAAGAATAACCCCCAAAATGACTAATTTGTTGAAAGGAAAAAGATGACACGACATATTGCCGAAAATACATGATCTCTATCTCTACTAGAGATCCGACCGAGTTATTATTCCAGCGCAATGCAGTCCCGCCCGAAGGAACGCAAGAAGATTGAAAAGAAAAAAGGTAACAAAGGCAAAACGTCAGCCGGTTAGATCAAGTGGAAAAGAAAATGGGGTAATTTAAACTCCTTTACTTCAACGAAACCAAAAGCAGAACAGGAAAAATGAACAAAAGAAGAGGATAATAATTAGAAGGGAAAAAAGAGCAGATCAAAGTAGTATATGGCTCCGATAGTAAACCAGAGAGGATAGGAAGAAATTGAAACAGGAAGAATTTGAAGCCTCTACGTCAACATTGGTCTTGATCCTGGTGACCCTGCTGAATGCTGCCCGATACTACCAAACAGGGCAGCTGGTGAAAGCCTCGATTGCATCTGCATCGATTGTTCTACTGGCGATGCCCGTGTAGGTGCAGGTGAGTACCCCTCTCGTCGTCGTCTAAGGTAAGATGACAGAACACCCAAAACAACTATCAAGAATACAAGACCTAGTGCAATCGCCAGTGATATCAGGATTACGAATCCCCTTGCGAGTTTTTTGCCTACATGGAAACATATTGTTAACACACTATAATATAGAGGGAAGCCACATAATGCTGGCAGTACTCACCACCAGAATTGAAGTTTTGCTCATTCTCCGAAAACAGAGATGCCACGGAACCTCGTTCACCATTCTCCTTGGAGGCCAAAAGAAATGGCGTCCAGTTGCTACCGTTGTATAGGGCTGCTGAGGCATTTCCAAAAGATGGAATATCCAGCGATCCCATGACGAGAAGTGACTGGCTTGAGCTTAGGGAGTCGGTGCTGGCGTGCTCTGTGCTGAGTTCGAGAACTTGAACATTTCTGATCGTCGAGCCTTCACCCAACCCATCTACAACAAATGTCAACACAATCCGCGTCCATCCTCGCAACAGAGTGATCTCAACATACCCACGGTAATAAATTTGTTATCGTTGTTGTTACCATATTTCATCAAGTATGCAGATCCATCCGATGCCGTAATTCCTGAAATAAAGAACGAATCCTTCGCTGACGAGTCAAACGCAACACTCTGCACCGGTCCGGGAATATCCGAAATATCACCCGTAAAGGCCCCCCAGGCGCTCGACTTTGCGTTATAAACCGCCAGATAAGTAGCAGTGTTATTAAGCGTCATGTCGCCCCCAGCAAGGAGGCTATCGTTATCCAGCCAAAGTATAATATTAACTGTACCGTTCACATCACCTCCAATATTTGTCCATTGTTTGGCAGAATTGTCGAAGACACACAAGCTAGGGCAAGGGAGAGAGCCAGCAGAGCTGAAAGCTCCGCCAACAAAGATCTCCTGGGTATTCGGACGCCGATTGATTGAGTATACCGCAACGGCATCGCCTTCCAGACCAACGGGCTGTTCACTGGCAAGCGCATTGGTAGACATATCCCAAACGATCACCCCCTTAACATCAGTAGAACCAACGGTGCCCTCTATCGAGCCGCCAACAAAGAGAAGAGTGTCAACCTTTGCAAGCGTCATGACTACGCTCGAATTGTTGATTTCTGTTCCGAATCCAGTCACTGAATCATTGGACGCGCCATTGATGACCGCCAGGTTGTTAACCGTACCACCAGCTGTTGCCTCTGCAGTAAAATGACCTCCCAGAATCGTCAGATTTGTACTTCCTTCATTATAGAAAGCACCTGTAACTACACCCTGGTAATCTGCAGAGACCACCGTACGTCGGCTCAGACTGGAGCTCGACGTTTCCTGAATTATCATTGGAAGTGGCTGAAGCATATTTGGATCCGTGTCGGAGATAGTAACGACTCCAAAGGCTTCCAGACTCTGAGAGGATATAGACCCGGCATACAAGACGCTATCATTGGGGATTGAAACAGAGGTGGACAGAACCCCCTGAATAGCGATTCTGTCTCCCTCCATCGACTCCAACCACTGGTTCTGAGAAGGCACCCAGACAGCAAAGCCGTCGACGTCCAAAGCAGCAGAGCTCCCGCTTGGTTCAATCCTGCTAAAATCACCGCTGATGGCGATGGCTTCTTGTGTCACGGAGCTTACATTCACACTGAGGGCTACGATATCCATGACACGGCCGTTCACACCAGCGCCTAGGGTAACCCACTCGTTGTTAGTGGTATCGTAGCCCGCAACAAAACCAACACCATCGGTTGACTCGGTGTTGGTATTTTGAAAGTTTCCTCCGACGTACAAAATATCACCTGCAAATAGCATAGAATAAACTGTGTCGTTTAAACCCCCCTTGGATGGCGTGATGGGCCCATCGGGGCCAATCGAGAAGAAGTGTAGGAAGCTTCCGTCATCTGCACTGAAGTTACCTGCGATATACGTGATATCGTCCTTCGCAATCATGGCAATGACCGTTGCGCTAGGACCCAGGCCGCGCCCAGCAGAGTTGACAACAGAGCTTGCAATATCCGACGCGGTGGGCGTGCCAGTCTGCGTGGGGTCAAACTCGTAAAGACCGTTCAAATCTGTTGTCCCCGTACTCTCAGTGCTAGCGGTACCACTGCCACTGCTCGTCGTGCTGTTCCACAATTGGAATTGGACCTTTTGAGCGACAATATTCACGGTCGGAAAAGACTGAGACGAGGCCGGGGTGAGAGTAACACTAGGTCGGAAGCCGCTCTCAGAGGCGTCAACTCTGCCCCGATACACAGTATCGTATTTGTCATAGTCGTTCGTTTGAAACAAAATCACGGGGCTTTCGGCAGTTCCATCTGCTGTATAGGTACCTGTTACATTGATCTGTCCACGGGTACTACAGCTGTTGTCTTGCCGGCATCCAGGAGTGAACAAAAGCACGCTGTACTCTCCAGACTGCTGAATATGAGGTTCGAAGACCACCCTAGCTGTGGAAAGTTCAGTTGCATCGAGATTTACCGATAAGTATTCAGAATCAACTGCATCGTTATCAATCGCCGTCCAAGGACCTACGGCAGTGGAGGTTGACCTGGCATCAGCAGAACTTGAAGCGCATGTCGGCTCATTTAACTCAGTCGATGCAAACGCGAAGATGTCTGTTGACATCCGTTAACCGAAATTCTTCGGGAAGCACGTGACAGAAACAAATTATCATTGACATACCGTCCTGAAATAGCTCAATCCCAGCAAGACCTCCTCCAGCACCATAGTACTCGAAGATATCGATTCGAACCGCATTCATATTGACATCATTTACGAATAGATATTCCTGGGTGTCTCCTTCGCCCAATTCACACCACGCATCACAGAATTTCGTCTCGTTGGTGGAAGAGTCGGTATATGTGAGATTCATGATACCAGCCAGTGGGAACGCAGTGAACCTAAATATCTTGGTCCCCCGGCCCTCATGATCGGCATTCCTCAGCTTCAGCTTTGTGGGCTTGAATTCAAACTTGAACCCAGCCGTCCAAGACCCCAGCTGCCCATCCCTCGTCAACCACTGACTATTCGTACCCTCCGAGCACACAATACTCGAGGGATCATTAAACCCCGCCAAATCCGTCGTCTGTGTCGCCGTGATATTCGTCGACACCAAATTAACCGTCTGCGCATGCCTCACCAATGGACTCGACGCATTCCCCAAGCTCGTAAAGCTCCCCCCAAACACTACCGTCCCATTCGCCGTCGCCGTAATCGACTTCACAGGCCCATTAAACCCATCAAACGGCAGATCCGTCCACCCCTTCCCATCCACCCACGAGATCGCATTACTACTATTACTCTCATTCGCTTTAAAATCCCCTCCGACATACACCGTGCCCTTCTCCCGATCGCACAGCAGCGCATGAACCTTCCCTGCCAGCCCCGCCAGCGCCGTCACACTCCCATCCTCCGCACTCCACAGCGCCACGCCGCTCGCAGCAACATTCCCCAGCCCCGTAAAGTTGCCGCCCACAAAGATGCCCTTCACGGTGCCGTCGGCAAGCTCGTGTACGCACAGCGCCTGGATCTGCGCGTCCGACGACGCGAGCGTTGTGAATACGCCGTTGGGCAGCCGTGATAGAAGGCTCTGTGTGCCATTGGCGAAGGGTGAGGTCTCAGACTGGCCGGCGTACTCGACGATCGAGAGCCCACTGAAGTCCCCAGCGATGCCGACGCGACCGAGCCCGTCGAGGTTGAGAGTCGGCTGCGTTATGGCTGTGGTGGTAAGCGCGTGCGTGGACGTTAGTACTGTTGAGAGGAGGAGCAAGAGGGCCGAGGTGGTTGCCGGGGCGTGGAATGAGGGCGGCCTCATTGCTGGCCGGGTTTGGGGTTATCGTCGTGGTGGTGGTGGTGGTGGTGATGATGGTGGTAGGACCTTAATGTATCCACGATGGGGGTAGTGAGAAAAAAAAGCGAGTGTGGTGGTGGTTTTGGTGTGTTTGCTGGAGGTAGCGTGAGTAAAAGAGTGTGAGTGAGAGGCTGGGCTGGGAGGGGGGAGAGTTGTGGTGGTGCTAGCTCTACGGGGGCCACGCTCTGATTGGGGAGGCTGAACGGCTGGCAAATCAGATTTAGGAAGCAGCTGAGACCCTTCTTTTGTCTCTCCCTCTTTTTATTATTCTCTCTTTGGTAGGGTATGCACCTAGTGAGATAGAGGTATCCAAGCTGGGTTTGCTGTGACAATTAAACCGGACTCTAGTAGTAATAGAAAAGGCAGACAGAATGGTAAAAGGAAAAGAAAAAAAAAGACTGTTAGTACATGTAGTAAGATGATGAAAGGACAGTAATAGCTGGCTTCTCCTTCAGCGCAGCAAATAGCAGTAGCTAGACGCGATCGATCCGATGGAAGGGGGTTGGTTGCTGTGTTGTTTGAATCTGTTTGCTGGCTGGATGCGTGTCCGCAGGGGTTAACAAGTATTCTGCTTGTGCCTGTGTGCTATTACTTATTACTTGCTAAACTTGCTGCTGGGTTGTAGGTACGTACCCTTACAGTAGGGAATGTATTGTATGGCACACACTCTGCGGACAAAAAAGAAAAGAAGGGAAATAATAATATAAAAAACAAAAGTGGTTGTGGTGGATCCGGCGTCGAGTGATCTCCAATCAACCTATTGGCACCGGTAGAATGAATGAACTGGAAACAATCGATTGGAAAGGAAAGTAAATAATAATAAAAATAAAAAAAAACGAGCGACAGGGCTGACCGACAATGCAGGCAGAAAGGAACGAACAAGAAGAAAAAGAAAGAAAAAGCCTTCACATATCCAGGCACCGTCCCACCTTTTACACTCCACCTGTAATCTATGTACAATCTACAACCGGCTTCATGCCAGGCACCAAATCAAATCAAATACTAAATCCAGGAAGCGAATCAACCCCCCCGCGCGCCGCCGCAGGGCAGCATCGCGTCAGCGCCCACTCATCCCTCCCACAATCCTGGGTACTGTAGGTACCGTACATGTATGTAGCGAGTACCTACTCACTGCACTTAGTCCGTAGCATAAGTACAACCTACATCCACTCTACTAACAGGTACGAATGGGCCTTATAGTACTCGTATTTCACTGACATTTGTGGACGCGACTGATATTGCATGCCATACAAAAAATACGGCAAGCTCATGATTTTGGGTGTATGCAATAATGGCCCAGTTCAAAAACGTCAGAGAAATACTAGTACATGTACATACATATATGTAGGTACTGTACTTAGAGTACCTGCTTTGCTCACACCCACATGAACCTCATCCAAGACCCATCCAAGACCACAGACGCCGCCTTTCCTTCTCTCTCCGTCTAATTCTGTGTCTTTGTCGGTCGTCCTGGCGCCCCTTTACGGGTGCGCCCGTCTCACCAGGCCACAACAGGAAATGCATCTTGTTCCAATCGGGAAAGTGGCCGCTGGGCTCGGCTTGTTCCGGCCTAGTTTGTAATAGGAGGAAGTCGAAAGAAAGTAAATTACATTTTGGGGTATAGTGCAGGATGTCGATGAGTGTCTAAGGTGGCATCTGAAGTATGTATGTACCTACATCTCGGGAGGCGATGTCATGTCATGTAGGTACAGGTAGAGTACAGGCACAGGTAGTCTCGTGTTTACTTCGATTCTACGCATGACCACACATAGCACGGTCTGGGAACGAGACTAAGGTACAGTCAACTTTAGGGCAACGACGAACCTGGGACAACAGATTTCAGCCAAAGAAGTGGTTGCATACCAGCCTGAGCGCCACTGTCTTGACTGACAAAGACCCCTGTTCGTCGTTCAACCAGTTTCGTCGTTGCCCCAAGACGACTGTACAGATACAGGTACAGTATGTACAGAACAGAGCGGAGCTGAATTAAGTAACAGTAACAGTACTCGTATCTTCCTGACGTTTGTAGAAGAAACCACTATTGCATACATGTACGTATATTAGGGGTAGGCAAGAAGAACCTGAACATCGTTTTCTTGGTAGCAACCACTTTGACCCCTGCTAGCGCGCGTTTTTAAGTTCAGGTCCTATTTGCCTGCCCCGAGTACCATACAAATACGCGCCAAGTCCACAATTTAGTATGGTATACATACAATAGTGGTTCCTGTCAGGAAAATACGAGTGTACATGTAGCTACCTGGCGGTAATTAACAAACACACAAGTCCTATCAATCACTATATCCGTACGCCACAACGTAACAATAACAACCCTTCAATCAACCCTGCTTGTACTAAGGTGCTAGCTACATTTACATAGCTCTTAGTCTCGTGCCAAGCCTGTGTTTACTTGGATTCTGTGGTCTGCACCAAGTGCAACACAAAACAGTCTGGGAACGAGATTATGTAGGTACAGCGCGAGGACATAACTGACCGAAAGTGGGTCGTAGCAACGGGTTCGACCACAACCCGCTGGACCACGATTTTGACCACAACAACCACAATTGGTCCTTTGAAGACCTGATAATTTGTAGAATAGTTATTTAGTATATAAAGAAGGAATAAGTGTCATTTAATACACTGTGTACTAATCTCTTGCCTTTATTATAGCATCTATTCGAATAGGCCTGATAGGCATACTTTAAACCTGCCTACCAGATGAACCATCAGATACCACCTCCAGCCAATGCATTAGAGCTATCTCGATACGGGGCTTAGTTACTTTAGGTGATCTAGTATCATATGTAAAATGGGCGTGGTGTGTACTGTAGAGCTTCGTGAGGTGTACTCAATAATGCTTAAGGGGATTTAGGTCAGGCTAATAGGCAGACCAGGTCTCTAGAACATTAACCCCATTCTCCTCCAACCATTGAGTGATAATCTCGGGAGTGTGTACCGTATGCAAGATAATACTAAAATACACACTGCCGAGATTACCACTCCATCGTTAGAGGAGAATAGAGTTGATGTTCTGAAGGACCAACTGTTCACCTACTCTAATCAGCTAAATCACTACTGAGCATGTTGGAATTGCACCTCACCAACTCTACATTTCACCACGCTCTCTCACTACCTATCTGGGCTAAATAACAGGCTGTAATGAGCGTGGGTTGTACAGGTTATACCTTTCGGTCAGTCTCAGGCCATAGCTCTCTCACTTGTACTCGAAGAACTTGAACATCGTTTTTCTGGTAGCAACCACTTTGACCCCTGCTAGCGCGTTTTTATGTTCAGGTTCCTCTTGCCTGTCCCGAGTATTGATACAAGCAAAACCGTTTGATACATACATGGAGCAGGGCAAGAAGTGTAATATAATAACAGCACCAGGTTCCACTCCTCCCCCCTCCGTCCCTCCCTACACAATCACCCCTCGTCCCAAGGATCAATCATTAATCAAACCGCTGTCCCCTCATTATAAATAGCTGGTGTATATAATTCGGGACCCATAGACCACAGGCATGTAGTCCAGTGCACTATGTACAAGGCTCATCTTCCTTTTCTCTCATCCACTTAACCCTCCACCCCATTGAGCCCCGGCTGCGTAAGCTGTCTCGAAAACGTCAAGAAGTTACAACCGTGCGCGCCGTTGTATCCGCGCGAAAACGAGCTTACTCTCATACCACACGTCCGTACGCCTCAGGCCCCGGCATCTCAGAGCCGCACCATCGGGATACCCTTCCCACAGATGGGGGCTGAACTCATGTAGATACATACATGTATGTACATGTAACCACTAGAGTGAGAGAGTCTGGGCCCTCCAAATCAATGGCAGTAACAGCATGCGGCATGTATAATATAAATACACCGCAAATGAGTTTCGTTATCACCTTCACACCCATGATTTGTAGTCTGCACAAGGCGGAAACAGAGTGATAAGCCGTGATGGAACCCTAACCCACCGATCCACACATCCAATCCTCACTTCACCCCAGTACGCTGGGAGATCCTGGCTTTGGGTGCTGTTTCGTTCTGTTACAGAATGGTCACACACGGGGGTGTATGGCAAGAAAACATGGGAGGAGGAGAGGTGTCCGGAGTAAATTTTTAGGATTGAGACACGAGGCGTCTGGAGATCAATTTGCGATTCGAGGGCTTGGAAACGCACTTTGGGGTGGGATGTTGGGCGTGAAAGTGCAGTGGTGATCACGAGTGTGGAGGGGAGGGAGCGGCTACATGTGCTATGTAGCGGGCTACTTCACCTCACCTCACTCATTCGTGGTTTAGTTCACCTCACCTCACCTCATGCCATGCCTCTCTCCAAATAAACCTCCGGCCACATCTGCAAACACACACCCCCCCCCCAAGGTTCCTGCAGACAGCGCACTGGGTCATCGTGACCCCCCGCAGCCCGGGTTGGGCGCATGCGGCGAGTGTGAATGCGTGGAAGTCAATGATTGACCCGCTGCCCGGCCCTGCCCGCCCTAGGGACGAGTGAGTATCTGGATAGGTGGTTTAATTTCATACCTTCATAGTGTCATCGACTCATCTCGTTGGCGATGGCTGGGAAGGTGTAGGGCTAGATGGACGAGATGAAGATATAAATTAATCTACCCGGGAGCCAATGACCGGCCGGGCGTTGTAGCCAGTACCGGCGGGCATCTAGAGCCTGATCGGCGCATCCGGTCCAGATATCGACTGCGGGTCAGCACTTCATGCAACGTAAAGTGATTGACTCGAAACCTATAGGCCCGGGTTCTTCATCCTAATAATCCTTTAAGCTCCATGTATGTGCCATCCAAGCTCGGATCTAGGGCTCATAGGGATATTATGTGTATGAGCTATGTTTTGCATCTACATTCCAGAAAAAGGAGATGGAAGTTTCGAGAGCAAAGCGTATGAAAATGTCAATTAAAGGTTAGGTTTAAATCCCAGGACCAACTGTAATAGCGTCGGTACTTTGATTCATAATTGATATTAAGGAGACTCGATAGATAATAGGATAGACGGTCCTATTATAAAGGAGGATTAATGTTTATCAGAATATCATCTGAAAAGTTAGGGTTAAATTCCAGGACTATAGTACTAGCTGGGTCGGAACTTTAATTGATCTGTTGATCACGACTGATTATAAGAAGACTGAAGGAGGATGAAAGCCTATCTACATGTACTTATACATAATATATAGGCGACACGTCCAGTTAAGCGATAGCTAGACCGCGAACCCTATTACTAAGACCACCATACATAAGCGATATATTATCCATCACAGACCAATATATATCTACCTCCTATCAAATAACTATCTAACCCCACCCCATAAAAGTCCCCGTCAAATCACCGGCATTACATTATAGGTTAATACCTCGCACAACTCAAGCCCCAGTATGTACCACAGCACCACCCCACTTGATTCACATTTCAAAGGCAATACGAGCACCGTCTTATCCCACCACCCTATCATTTAAAACATTGGTGCACAAACAAGCAGTTAAGGTCGTATCTAGAATGTAATAGGAAGAGACATAGATACATGTATTTCTCATTTTGTTGGCACTCTGCTATCAAGATTATGTGTCATGTTTTCATTGCCTACTGCCTGGGATAAATTGGAAATGGCAGTCAGGGAGTTTTTTTATATAGGATGTTGAACTTGCTGATTTGGTTGATGTGCAGGTCAGATAGTATTCATAGTGCCATACTCGGTCCCTGTGTTAGGAGTGTAGATTTCGATATTATATACATGTATGTAGGGCGTCATTGATAGAGGCTGTTCCTGTGGCTCGTGCTAACTACATGTAGATAGAGCCTGCTCGGTCAGTCGGGCATTTGGATAGGATATACATGTACATGTAGTAGTGATTCTAGAACTTGTTTCGATGTTCATGGCTGCATACATGTATATACATATACTAGTGAGGAGCGGCCTCCGGCCGCATATGAGATTAATCATTAGTTCAAGGAACCGCCGATAACTAAAGGAATATGTATAAAGATCCGGCCCTGTTCGATGGCTCGGAATGGCTCAGGTAGGCGTCGGGTTCGGTGTATACATGTACTATATACATGTACTAATGGTGTGAGATAGACATCGGTATCTAATTCACGCACGCAGTCGGGGCTGGGCCCCTCCTTGCTCGCGTGAGGTTGTAATTCCGGAGGAGTAGAGTCGATATTGATCTTAAACAGAGGACTATTATATATTATGGCGGTAGTGCTCAGGGTTTGCCGTTTGGATGATTTGAAAACATGCATGTATGTCGTCTCCCTTAAAGCACCCCGTTCTTTGTCTATTGACAGCTTTCACCCGCCAGACCACAAAAATCGGAGACAGCTAACTATCTAATTGGAACCTTTCGTGATGACAGAGATACCTGACTATTCTATTTAGATAGATGCTATTTAGATGTACTTACATACTGATGTAGCTCTTCCACGCTTCCACAACAAATACGATCAAGAACGAAGATATAAGCTCCATTACCAACCCCAACATCAACCCGCATTTGCACTCTCACTGGTCTCGGCCCCATCAGCACGTTGTTACTTCCCCTCTTCCTTTACAGTCTCCTCAACCTTCTTCATGGCCTCCACTGCTCCTCTCACCGCTTCCCTGGACTCTTTACTGTGACTCTAATCCACCATCACAACCTACCCTCTCGCCACCCATTCTGGCTACCTTCTCCTATACTCCTCCACGCCACTCCCGATATCCCCAAAACCACTACGACCCAGTCCAGGATCCTGATCTTCATAGTTCGACCGCCTCCTCGAAAGGATATACGGCGAGTATACAACTCTCTCCCTATGATCTCCAAAATTATGGCCGTGGTTTCGAAATCCTCTTTGATAGGAGGGCTGGATAGACCCTCGTCGAATGGCACGGCTATGTGGTTATAAACAACCCGGTTCACCCAACTGAAACCCATGTGCTTCCGTATCAGCGCCAGAAAGCGTTTTTCTCGGCGATACCGATCCAAGAGACACGGAATCCCTTCGGGTCTTGGAGCTAAATATATGTACTTCTGTCAGTAGCCCCCCTGATATAGATTGGCATACAGAGACCTAGGGAGGGAAGGGAGGAGGCGGGTGGGTGGGGAGAGAGAGAGAGAGAGAGATAAGAAATCCCGTTTAAATCTGGTTTTCTGGGCTTATATGCGGCCAATGAAGAGGGCCATAACTACTTACAGTATTATCCATCACTAGCGTCGGAAGCTCCATTGTTTCCCCCCTACAGATCCGCTTCTTTGTCTGCAATAGCCTCCAATATCCCACCATAAACTCCAGCAAAAGGTCCTGCTGCTCCTCATCAGAAAGACCCGAATTCATCCCCAAGTACCCGCAGAGACGGTCGTGGAATTCCTGCATGCCGGGGGTGTCACCGGGCTGGACTGCAGCTTCAGCCTCGGCCTCGGGGTAGAACGGCGGACAGCGGCCGTTGACTATGTCGGTGAACCAGGTGAAGCAAGCCATGGCCGCGGAGGAGGGTGTAATGGTTCCCAACCTAACGGACTGGATTGTGTGCCATGAGCGTTCCATGTTTTCCTGGCTTTGGAGGGTGATATCCCCTTCCCAGTCGCGGCTCGAGGGCCGGCTTAGGTATATAGCCACCATTTTGGGACCGGAAGTGTTGGTAATTAATGCGAACAATTGGTATAGTGTAGATTGAGGTCGAATATGTCGAAGTCGCTGCTTGATATTGCGACTGTGACAGGGGAGATATAAGTCCGGCTACGCCGTACGCCCACCTAAGCGGTTGGTATCGTAATTATAATGTATTATTCTTTTGCTAATGGGACTTAAGAGTTGGTAGACCTAGGGAAATATTATCAACTTGTTGAGGAGTGGTACTAAATAGTATGATTGTGATGGTAGCAATAGACGTTTAAAATCGAGCCCAAGGACCTTTATATACGCCCCCCTTCCCTTCACCGGAATACCCTCCTTACCGGTATATAGTTGAACTCCAAACATGGCATACAGCAAAACCTATCATAATTCCACCCTCTCGAAATTCCATCCCTACCAAACTTCCAGCGGTTGGAGTGAACAATACCTGTAGATTACTAGTAAATACCTCTCTCTAAATTCCATCCCTACCATAATTCCAGCAAAATTCGGCCACCACGAGGGTGGAATTATGATAGGTTTTGCTGTATATATAAAAAGCCTTTTCGCGCTCCCCCGCTAAAGCCCACACAATGGGGAGAGAAGGTATCTATTAACTACATGTATAATTGATGCAGTGGAGTAGATGTTTGGCGTTGTAATGCTGAAAAAAGTAAAAGATGCGTCAGTGATCGAAGAAACAAGTCTCGAGCTATATGTACCCCTAGGTACATACATATATTATATCGAATTTGATTTATCGAACGGATCGCAGAGAGATCTAAATAAAGTGCATGACATGTCGAAAATTTGCCTTATCTGCTATAACTAGGCCTGATATATCTGAAATGTTGCAGTTCAGATATAATAACGGTAGTCAGACTGGGCCAGAGCCAGAGCCAGATCCTTTAACCAATAAAGATTGTATGTACAGCGCTGCACAATAGTTCTGGCTCGATCCCAGCTTTCCATGCCAACCGACCTTTTTGCTGGATGCAAACGCTTTTGTCGTCAACCAATAAAATCGTTCTAACTCTGGCTCCGGCCCGTTTCTGGCTCAGTCTGACTACCGTTAATCGAGACTTTGCGCAAATGAAGCCAGCTCTATATTTTGATTGGCTGATTGGCTGATGGTGTGATCGGCACTAATCAGGTTGTCAGAAAATGGAGCTGGCAAAGTCTCTCTAGTATTTAACTCCTTCTTTTCTCGCTACTAGCTACAGGGGTCGTATTAAGTCCGGAAAACACATGTATACCCAGAGAATCTTGGTTACCGACGCTGTTCGCTCTGAAGTTATGTACCCGTAGCTTGATAGCGTTTCCGAACACGACCAATATTGCATACCCTACAAAAAAACGCCAAATCCTCCTTTTTGTATGTCATGCAATATTGGTTGTGTTCGGAAACGCTATGAAGCTACGGGTATATATAATGCAGCTGTAGCCGCACACTGGATTGAATATCGTAGAGATATGGATGTAGGTCATTTGGGTATGACATGCATATATCGATGATCACGTTGGGGGGTGAAAGGATTGCCAAATGTACACATTGCTAATCGATATTTCCGACTTTGCGCAGTTGGAGCCAGCTCCATTTTCTGACAACCTGATTGGCGCCGATCCTCCCATCAACCAATCATACAAGTAGGATTTCGAGCCAGCTTTATCTGCGCAAATGGTCTATTCATTGATATTTTATAGCCCACATTGTGTCATGTGGGGAAAGGGAAACGCGCCCCGGTGAGATCGAATCGGACTCCTAAGGTGTCAATGATCATCGCCCTCATGTAGCTCTATGAATGAAACACCCAAATTAAATATGTGGATCAGGGTGTGAAAGAAATGCGCAATCAAATAATAGTGTGTAGTGATACGATAACGACGATAATAGCTGCCCGGAGATCATCGAAACCGATATAGGGCCATAATCGAACAGCCTAACGCACGTCAAAGATATATCGTATTATGACTAGTTACAAGGCCCCAAAACATTGGCGATACACCCTACACGAATTACTAGCCATAGCTTACATTAGGTCCCCCACAGTGCTGTTGGGAAAGGATCATGGAATTTCACAAAGTGGAGAAAAGGTTGATTCTCAAGTGATACACACACTAGACACAAACCACGTCGTGTAGGAAGAGAACTTATCAACTGAAGTTATGTGTGAGTGACAGGGACTCGGTACCGTATAAGCTTTATAAGTAGTTGTATAGAAAATGCAGAGCGCAGGCAACCGCTCGGCACTTTACATGTGAGATTCGATAATCATAACCAAATATTGAACTGTGACCATGGTAAAAAGTACATATATGTCTTTCCTCTCCAGGGCTGAACTTAAATCCGTTATATCCACTTATGAGTGTGCATCCTCACCGTAACAAGCGCGGTTGTTGCTGTTGCCCCAGCTAGATGTCGCTCACGAACCGTCACTCGCCTGCCTTTTCAGGCCATGTGATAGTTAGCGCACCACGCCAAAAAGCAACCACGTCGCACAAAACCACACCTAAGTTGAGTTTTAACGGCTACTAGTCTAAGATAGGCCTCACGCATGTACTCCAGCAAAATCTCCCTGGTCTTTTTTTTTTTTGTTTAATTCATTAATTGCATGCAGACCGAAGTCTAATCTCCCTGGTCTAGTCTATATACTCGTTTTCTTTTGGCATTTCCGGACTGAACTGGGTCTACATATGGCCATATGGGCGTGAATCGTGCACAACATTTCAGTCCGGAAACGTCAAAAAATAACGAGTAGCTGGTAGAGTACATACTCCATATTCCGAACTCACATATATGCAGAGTGATAGATTCCCGTTATGTCTCAGCTAGCTGAACGGCCAGCGGACTCGTAATGACAATATCGCCATGTCATGGCATGGACGGGTGCCTGCATACGAGCAGGATTTTTCAACTGCAGTAAAAGGAAATGGAACTATCTTCTTTGGTTGTGACCCACATTCTCAAATTATCAATCGTAGACCTAGGCCTGGTGGTCGCACACAGCGCAATACAAGGTTCCTAGAACGCCTTGTCTAACTGCAGTCTGCAGTCTGCAGTCTGCTCCCCTGTGCAGCAGCAGTAGCAGCGATGGGTTCGCCACTATATTTTTATTCAACCTTGAAGGAATCTCAATGAAACAAGCTCTAGGATAACCCAATCGTCCATATGAAGTAGCCAAGTATTGTTTTAAACCAATTCTGTTCAATTGATCTAACTCATACATCGATCCAACCACAGCTGGATTAATGGTGAAAAAATAAATTATATAAGGTTACATATAATAGCCAAAAGAGAAATCGAAGGCCTATGAAGGGGCCGGGGGGGGGGGGGGGGTATTAGACCAATAGATAAACAGAACACCTCATAAACACCGTAAAACCCAGTTGTATGCCAGCATATATACAGTAAATAAAAGGCAACGCGTAAATAAAGAATATACCATTCTTTTGTACCTAATTCTAGGCCTAGGCTGGGAGATTTCAATTCCCCACCAGCTGTTTGCTCTGTCCGCAGAGCCTTTAGTCTATCTTGCATAAGAATGAGTGATAGTATTTTTCTTCCAAATTGAAAAAGTTCAGGAGGTACCATGCCCCATCAGGAAAGAGAAAAAAGAAAAAAGAAGAAAAAACACCTGAACCAATTGTGCACAACCGGCCACAATATTTGCTCCCGCTAAATATCCCGCAAAATGCCACATAAACAAAAACCCTAGAGGAAGAAGATAAACGAAAAAAGAGAAAAAAGAATGTTCATGAAGCGAGGCCAACAATTTTGGCGTCGGGTGGGTACTTTGGTGCTTGCGAGTAGACAGACATATAATCCGTCGCCTCGGTCTCTGCCCTGATATCCCGATATGGTGAAAACTGGTTATTCCCACCATGCAAAGAAGATGGGCTATCCCTATATGGCGAGAAAGGGGCCCCTGCAGCCACTGGTGGGCTTCCGCCACTCACTGATGTGATATCCTTGAACGGAGTATATGGCGGTGATGAGAAACTCGAGTCAGATCTCAACCTCACAGATGGAGGGTAAACGTCCGAGTCAGCTCTAGTCCTAAGTTGCGCGGAGAAGGTTGATGGGTTGTATTCCCTCGGCATTGAGAGAGAAAGCGGTTCTGGCGATTTGATGATTGAAGAAGTTTTAGTAATGTTGGTAGTGGCTGTAGAAAGGGTCCTGTTTTTGATAGAATCAAGCATCTCGTATGATGCGTCTGGTTCGGAGACTCGCCGGGCATTGTAGGAAACAAACTCATCGCTGGGCTTCGACTTGGTGAAGAGATCACGGAAGAGGCGAAACCACCCTGTCAGAATTTTGTAGTTTCCGAGAAGAATTAGTGCCCAGATTCCATTGAACTATAGAGTCAAGTTAGTGATTATCAATAACTGATTTCAATGATTGAATATAATTACCGAAAGTAGGAAAAGCACAGCTAAAGCCGTTGCTTCGGGCACGACTAATGTTGCTGCAAGATCCAGGCATTGGTTCTTATCCCCATTTTTGGCAAGGACGCAAGACAACCATTCGATCCCTGCCCTTATATTCTCCGGTGTCTGTTCCGTAGTACCATCGAATTGTAGAAATACTGTAGCAAAAAATACCACATCAACGAGAATGATGATGACCACGAATATCCCCCTCCACTGCAGCGCGACTACGCGCTGTACCCTTCGTAGGGCCTGTGCCGCCGACACAGTTCTGATACTATTTGCGTATGGAAGATGCGATGAGAGTTCTGTCGTCTGCTTCTCCTCTAATAGACTGCGGAGGTACACTTGAATACAGTATCCGAAGGTTATCGATTGTGTTACAATAGAGGCAGCAGCGACAGCAAGAAGTGGTCCCCAAAAAGTCTGTAGGCCGTTTTTCGAGTTGATGTGGCACGACTCTCCGAAACGGAATGAAACGCCCGTCACGGAAAGGGCCACGGCGAGGAAAACTACGGGGACCGACCAACCGGCTGCCTGTGAGGTTAGAAAAAATCGACGGCCCGGGACTGCCTGCCAGCAGATTTGGAGGTGTAGTGAAAGTGTTCGCAAAAACACTAGAGTTATGTTAATTTATAGGTCAAAATAAGAAGTCTGGACGATTGTATCACATACCCCACATCACTGTAGACCATCCACCACCTAGTAAGAAAGCACCCGAGAGAGCACAGTTGATACTTGAGTACATATCATGGGGCGTAATTTTATCAAAGCATTGCGTTTTCTGGTTTCCTAATGGGATCACAAATGACATCTTACCAAGTTAGTCGTGATATCTAGAAACCTCAGGCGTCCTATATCTGCTTACCTGCATCAACAGAATAGCAAACGTCAAGCAAACACTCAAGTAATGCCTCCGTGTATACTCTACTGGTAATACCGCAAAACTTAGTAGAAGAAAAGCACAGCATCCTATACCAACTACGTTGACATATGTTGTAGCGTGCACCAAATTCTGAAAATCTTGAAATGTGGATTAGATAATCGCTCGAGATTCATATCATAAATATATATGATTGAACTCACTATCTGGATAGACATAATGTTGCTTCGGGCATGGTAGACAACAACTTGTTCCCCCAACTGCAGCTATTGGCACACAGAAACGTGCATGTGTGTCTAGTGTAAAGTGCGTGGTTAGTTTCTATTTGAATGGTGGGTGCTTTTTTGTTGCTCACCTCCACCCAGTTCGGGGTAGTTGGCCTCGGGAAGAAGTGGTCGAGGGCATCCATCTAAAGAAGCAGCTAAGGTGGACATGGTGTTGGTTTTAAGAAAGAGAAGGAAAAATATTTTGTAGTGTGCTGGACTGGTTGGATTTTTTTTTCCCCCAACGTCAATTATAAGCACTGCATAAAATTCCAGACTAAGGCTTTATTAAATTAAAGACCGGCTCTTATCACGCGACAATAGTAAATGAATGAATATAAGTGAGTGAATGTCGTTTCTTCTGCAATTAAGGGAGTCGACGACAACGATAAGTGGCAAGCAGCAGAAGAGTGCTCTTCGGGCAATCCTTGATGAAGTAATTCAAACAAAGACTATCGACAACTACCCGGCAAAACGAGAGTTGGGAAAATCGAGCACAGCTGTGTTAGAAGTCGGAGATCTGGAAAGGCCACACGTGGTGGGGGTAGAGGACATGATATATACAGGCCTGGGGCAAACCCAATTCACATAGAGGTTGCCTGTCCTCGGATAGGTTAGGGCTCTACAGCTTATTCTTCCGGGGATGATGGCTGCCACCCATGTGTTTGGTACTTGAGTGGCTGCATGAGTCCAGGATTCGAGTTTTGGAAAGGCATTGCGACGAAGTACGATAGGCCGCCGCCCCAGAGGCGGGGAGACCTGAGGCTATGGACGTACTCTACAATACACACAGTCTGAATCACGGGCCGAGGGTTGACCTGAAGGTGACCCTGTGACAGCGAGGATAGAGTGCCTAGATGGGAGTGGTGGTGTGGGAGGACATGTCGGGTGTGGGCAACGACTAGGTTACTACATGTACTTCAGACCCTTCAAACTCATGGAGCCTAAGAACTGCTTGGATGATACAAAGCCGCCTCGGGGTGCTTTACTCTAGGTAGGCAAGGTGTATTTAGCCCACGCCGGCAGTCTAGTCAGGGCAAAGTTCGGAATAGTGCTAGTCTACGATGTAAAAGAAAACCCCATGTATCAGGCTGTCACAGCAGCTAAAGTAGAGCAGGTAGGTATTGTATTCTACCTACATGTACCTACATGTACTCTACTCTATGTAAATGACTTAAGGGCTGGTCTACCTCGTGCGCCGCCTGTGGTTACTGCGTTATGCCATGTCGTTGCGTTGTTCCATCAAACTGGGCGGTGCGAGCTGATGAGGAGGCAAACCACTGAGCGATGTTCTTTCTCTCGCTTAGCTGTAAGGTACGCCAATCCAATTGCCCTGCACCGCGTGTGATGACTTGCACAGGAACAAAGCTGAACGAAGCAATGACACACTGAACTTCAACAATCTGCATGAAGCCATCAAATTGCGTTTTTACATCGATATCATCATCAGGCAGCGAATTGAGCTGGCTGTGTTGTGCTCCAGCCTCAATTACCATGTAGGGGGGGGGGGGTATGCTGTGTGTGTACTTGTATCTTCTATTGGATATGTGTATTTGCTTTCCCTGAGTCTCGTGGGAGACAACAAATGACCCGGTAGATCTCTGCTTCTGGAGATCCATTTCAAAGACTTCTTAATATTATTATCACACCGCTGGGGGTGGAGGGTTGCCGATCCCCGATCTGTCCTGCATGCAACATGAAACCTTGGGCAATGATCCTTCTACCCTTTTTCTCTCACTCAAAGGGATTGTACTCTCAAGAATTAACAGCCCCAAACTGATCTTGACCATCGAAGGGCAATTCAATACACCTCTCGCTGGTGGGAGATCGCCTAGTGTGCAATAACAATCATTTATTCGCTTTAGAACAGGGACCTCTAGTGACATAAAATGCAGGCTACATGCAATCTCATCCAATAACCCGATCCTAACAAGGTTTAATATCGACCAGACTGGGGGAGGAGTTAAGGGGGAGATCTTTTATTTTTAAGTAGAACCCCACTGCTTGGTGTGTGTGTGGAGGAGATGGCGAGAAATAATACGCTTTATTTCGCTTGTACCTACATGCTCTGATTAATACCCTCCCCCTCTAACCAAATGTTAAACGCCTGAAAAGATTCGCGAGAAAGAAGGCGGAAAAGAGATGCCAAAACCGAGGATTGAACTCGTCGGCCAAGTCGTTTCACAAACACTTCAATTCCCACCTATACCCCACCTCCTTGCCCCCGAGAGTCTCGGCTCCATTTGTCTCGGCTCCATTTGTAGGCGAGCAGAGTATGATTCCTTGAGCAGTCCGGAATAGGGGGATCTACATACATACTCGCAGTACAGACTTCGTGGATAAATCCATGGGTCACCAGGATTAGTGTTCGGATGGTAATGCAGGAACCTTCTGAACCTATTTTATCAGGACACACTTCATCTCTTCATCTTCCCGGGTTGTCTTTTATCGACTCTTAGACATATCGCTTGGTTCTAGCCCTCCATCCCCAGATCGAAGTTTCTGGGTGTTTAAGACATCATCCCGAAATGGTACTTACTTGCCCTCGCCTCGTGCACACCCGCCGCATGAATCCAACCGAGCATGTCATTGCGCGTTCTGTCTTTCTTCTCTAAGGCCGTTTTGAGTGCCTAGGTAAGTATGTAAATATTTACCTAGGTACTCTGCCTGTACCCACCTAGGCAGCAGTGTGCCCTCTTAACTCAACTTCAGTTACAAGCGCGAGCGGCACGTACTTAGGCGCGAACAAACGTCACAAAGCAGGTCAGGTCACAAGTCTGACCAGCTATAGGAGAAGTGCTTCTAGCAAGCTAAAGAGGAAACAAGATCGGTGAGTTCCAATTGACTTGACTCGCTCAGAGACCTCGGGTTGGAATGAATTCAAGATCCGGATTCCAAATGTTGCAGGCCCTCTTGAGATGGCCATTGGCGACCATAATATGACAGGAGATAATTGCTATCAAATTAACCCCACAGTGATGGCTGGTAACGGGGAAGTGGAAAAATAGAACGATGATTGGAAAGTATTAGACGAACGTCATATCAATCGCATCGACCTACTGGACGAGACGTTATTGATAAACAGATAAGTACTCAAGTAGCATCCGAATCCTTAGTTCTGTTTGGTGTGGCGAATTCACTTCGGCGCTTGCGCTGCAGCGAATCATAGCGCTGCACAACGTTTGGACAAAATCATTGGCGCCCGTTTTGAACAGCCACCCTAGGACCTGAAATTTGCAGGTAGACTTTACAGGTGCAACTGGATACCCACTTGCGAACGCGCGGCAGGTGCGTTCTACGGATTCTTTTTTTCTCTTTCCTGTTTTTTTGTCTCTTCTCTTCCCTCCCGGCCAGTTTAATCCGTGCGCAACTGACAGCAGTGGCTTTCTAAAATCACGGTGCTGGAGGTATGCCGTGATATGAACCACTTTAATGGACAAGTTAACTGATAGGCTGGGGGGAAACTCGGTCTATCTATCTACGCCTACAATATGTACATACATGTAAGTACTACATATGCCCCTTAGGTGGGCTATTTTTATCCGGGTTCCGACGAATATTTGAGATGGTGGAGCTGGCTGGCTGACTTGACTGGCCATGTTGGGCTTCATGATATGATATGGCGCCACTGCGATGCGTAAGTAATCAATATATATCCACGTGTATTAACGACAAGCTTTCGAGTAATTTCGCTATTTAGGGGCCTAAGTGGTTTTGGAGCTCGAGCTATCCGGATATGCTACAGCTTGTGGTAAGATTATTGTAGAAACATGGGGGGAACCCTATTGGCTTGACCAGCCATACAAACCCTGTTTTTAGACCCCTGTTTCTACAATAATTTTACCTCTCGCTGTAGGTTTTCATAGGGTTTGATCAGCTAACTAAAGCAAATGCACATACTTATAAATACATGTATCTATGTGTGGAGAGAAAGCACCTACATGCACATAGATGTGAATGATATCTATAGGTAGATGACGGGGCTACATCAATCTTCAACCGTAGAAAGCATGGGTACCACCGGAAATAGGGTCATTTGATAGAAATCAATTTTATGTTTACCTGCATAAATGTACTCAATCGTGTAAGCGGAAGCACACTAGTAACTCTGCGGCCGTGGTTGAAGAACTTAACAGTGTCACGTCTCATCTCATCTCATCCCAGCATAATATTGGGTAGCCCCTAAACCCAAGAAACTCCCACACACGGTAGCAGAGCACGTATGTATAGCTCGAGTTCAAAAACCATGGGACAACGCCAAAACACACCAAAACATCGACTTTTTACAGCTCTGCCCTTCCACCACCACCAATAGATAGACCTTGAGATTGATAATATAGGCTCTGGAGTGTCTATATTCCACATCTTCGGAATTTTAGCTAATAATTTCGAGTGGTGTGCGCTGGGGTTTATAATTTAGCGAAACTTCCACTTCGTCAACCCCTTCACGTTATTTACTACTAATACACCAATGATTTATTTTTGAATATAAGTGCTGATATAGGATCTCCTAGAAATTCTCCGGCTATTGACACATTATCATGTATCAAGAAGATTTGTTGAAATCTATGGAAACTCTTTGTGGTTTAGGTTGTTGTCTGGTCACTTTTGAACAAGAACTATACATAACGTAATGCTCCATAACTATCGCACAAGTATCATCCCCGATCAACTCCATATATCAATTATATCTTAACAAGCACTGCTAGCGCCATATATGTATAGCTCACACGATCCCCCAAACCCACACTAATACAACGTGCAACATGCGTGGTTTATGCTCGTACAAGTAGGCATGAACCCTGCCCGTAAGGATCGGAGTAGAGCCAGTTCCGGAAAAGTCTGGAACACTGAAATCCTGCTCCTGTTGCTCGCCGACCCGACGTTTTGGTTCTTTGATAAACCCGATTAATCAATCATCATATAATCGTTATTCCTATGGTAAAAAAGGCATTGCTCATAGGATATCACTCGGCTAATAGAATAATTGGTAAGGTTCTTCCGGTGTAGAAAATGAAATTGGGAGATAAGTTTACGGAAGTAGGGTTTAATTCTTTGTAAATCTGTTTGGTTGACTGAGATAATATGCTATTCGAGGGTTGAAATTGAATTGCCGAACACCATAAAGATATATACACATTACTATAGATTTATAACATTGGTATCTATAAATTTATATGTACAGTCATCATTGTCCCACTGCATAGGAATTATATCTTAACTTCAGATGTTTGATACCTTCTCTTCTCATCACGATGCTCTAGATTCACTATAGCTAGCTACAATGGTTTTTATTTTCCTTTCCTTTTCCTTTTTCTTTTTTGCTTAGTTCATTAAACTAGGCGCTACAAAGAAGAACAAAAGCCGTGTACCATGCCAGACGTCTGGATTGGTAATTGTGCTTGGGAATCTAGCCCGCGTATCTGTAGTTCATTCCAACAAGGAAGTGCATCTTCGTTGGCAAGGGCAAGTTCGAGTGATATTTAGTGATCATCCCTAAATGTTGATAATTTCAAAATAAAGAACAAATATCCTTTGTTTCTTTCCCAAATCAGCCGAATGGATTCCGAATGGGATGTTAATGAAACTGCCGGGTGCGTTTCATTCCCAGCTAAACCCTCGTATTCAGATAGACCCACTCATCTAGACAGGGGCTGTCTCCGGATGGCAGCGGCATATGTAGCAGATGTCTTCGGAGTATCCACCTCTTAAGTCGCAAGACGAGAAAGAGATTCTATCTTACGGCAAAGTTCTTCCTACATCACTTCATTTAGGCTCTGGCTCTTTCCCCGTCTCTAGCTTTTGAGAGCTCATGCCTGTTTTTCGCACTTTTTTTTTGTTTAGTTCATTAACTGTATGCACTTACATAATTATCATGTCGAGCCGAATATGCGGCCCATGTAAAATGTTTACTTATTAGGGCCCGTTCGGTTGCACCCAGATATCGTGATATTTGGCCTAATAGGGAGGGGGTCTTAACATATCTGGTAACGAATATTCCTTTTTAACTTTTTAAGTCAAATATCACGGTATTTGAGTGCAGCCGAACAGGCCTTTAGGTTTCCGATCTTTGAGAAAGCGGTTGCTATAGCAGGTATACGTGGCTCATAGTAATAGATATAGATTGTGATTGAACTACATGTAGTATTTAATTCGCGCTCGGCAATTAATCTACTTTGAAAGGAAGAGAAGAAAAATCTATTTCTGTAAATGGTTAGCTGACGCTTTGATATGTAAATCATAGAGGAAATCAGGAATCCCAACCTACATGTTCTACATGTATGATCCTCAAGCAGGAAGGAGGGCCCCGTATCTGTTTTCTGGGAGGCACATCCTAGAAATTTGCAATGGGGTCACAATCTTCTTAGAATACTCCAACCACGGTATACACATATGTAGATATCAGTGATGTAAGTAAAAACGTTTCTAGTAGCTAGCTTTGAGCTTCGCGAATTCGACTAATATTATTAGTAAGCTGTAGCTGCTCGGGTTGGGCCTTTCACGTGATGCCATTTAGTAGGATTCTGCCGAAGGGTTGTCACGTCCAACAAGCCAGGAATACAGTACGCGACATGCAAAACAGCTCCGCTTACCCACCAGAAGATATGGAATGGAAGAAACTACCCGTGCCATTGAGCGAGCTGCGCCTTTCTACTGTCCTCCGCTGCGGTCAATCATTCAGGTAACAACCCTTCAGCTTTGCTCTCTGAGGTTCGGCACTGAACACTCATGCTGACTTCTTGTATGTAATGTAGATGGAAATCCTCCGGAAATGATGAATGGTGAGCGCTATGTTACAAGCCAAGGCCAATTTTAATGATTTCAAGAACCAGATTAGTCTAATAATCTGTTCTTGAATTTACCCCAGGTCCTGCGCACTGAGTGGCCGTATATTATCACTCAAACAGGATCCTACACATCTTTACTACCGTGCGATATTTCCTTCTTCGGCGGTGGTCAAAATGGAAGAAAACAATATCAAGAATGGGCATGGCATCAACGATGAGAATGGAGTCATTGTAGACGATACTGTCGAACTAATACGCGACTATTTCAATCTTTCTGTAAATTTGACAGAACTTTATGAGAAATGGTCCTTCCGTGATCCTCATTTCAAGAAGAAGGCCCCAGCCTTCATGGGAATTCGAGTGCTCCGCCAGGACCCGTGGGAAAACCTAGTATCCTTTATCTGCTCGTCAAATAACAATATTAGTCGCATCGGACAGATGGTAGACTCGACACCCTACTACCAATGGCGATAATATCGTTCCAACTAGCTGTATGCTGACACTTGCCAAACAGGTCGAGAATCTCTGCATAACATTCGGCACTCTACTTGGGCAGCTCGGCGAGACGCCCTACTATGATTTCCCACCGCCATCTAAACTCACGCCTGCTAGCGTCGAAGGGAAGCTCCGCAATCTGGGATTTGGCTACCGTGCCAGGTACATTCATCAGACCGCGCAGGTTGTTGCTACGCATGGGAAGGACTGGCTGCACGGGTTGCGGCAGGTGCCGTATCAGGAGGCACACGAAGCCTTATTAGAGCTCCGAGGAGTAGGCCCAAAGGTGGCGGACTGTGTGTGCCTGATGAGCTTGGATAAGAAGGAAAGCGTCCCAGTTGATACACATGGTATGTTATATCAGTGCTCTATGGCCTTGGATCCTGGGGTGAGAGTTAATATTCATATGTTGGAATAGTCTGGCAGATTGCTATGCGGGATTATAAATTCGGCAAAGGGAAGCATAAGAGTCTGACCAAGGCGACTTATTTGGCGATTGGAGACCACTTCAGAGAACTCTGGGGGGAAGAAGCAGGGTGGGCGCATTCGGTTCGTGCATCTATCGGATTTTACCGTTTTATAAGGAATACTGACAGTTTGCGGTTGAACAGGTCCTATTTGCAGCCGACTTGAGAGCATTTGCGGTCAAGGAGGTCAAAATTACGAAGACTCGCACCAAGGTCGTAAAGAGAGAGGTGAAGAATGATGACTCAGAAAGTAACAGTAGCGGTGAAGACGCGCTTAGCACTAACACTAGCACCACTGTGAGGGGAGTGTTGAGGAAGCTCGGGGTTGGAGTCAAGAATGAAGTCGAGACCGCCGGTGGGGAGACTGAAAGAAGGGTGAAGCCTGAGCTCAGGGTTCAGGGCAAAGATGGGGGTGGGAACGGAAATATCACGGGCACCGACATCAACATTGACACTGACACTGAAGTGAAGAGTGAAGATAACGAGGTTGTCGATATTGATACCGACACTATGAGAAGGAGTAGGAGAAGGGCCAAAGTCAAGGTCAAAAATGAAAAGCAAACTGACGAGATTGCTAATACGGTAACGAGGAGCACTAGGAGGAAGGTAAAGGTAGAAGCCAAGGATGAGGACGACAATGACGAAGAAGAAGCCGAGCAGCAAGAACAAAAAGGGAAAGTAATTAAAAAGGAAAAGGCCATTAAGAAAGAAAAGGTCGTTGTCAAGAAAGAGAAGGCTGTTGTCAAGAAGGAGAAGGCCATCGAGAAGGAAAAGGCTATAAAGAAGGGGGAAATAGTAGAAGAAGTAGATTTAAGTTTAAAGAGGGTCTTGAAAGCTGATGACGTTCAGGAAGAACTCGATATCAAGTCGGAAGATTTAGGTATTGGGCTAACAATGGCGGATAGAATCAAGAGGCGTAGAAGGCACTGAAGATGAAGAGTAGAAACGTAGGCCTGTATAATATCATCTAGATTTTGGATCGCTCTCTTATGGCCCTTTTTTAATTTGTGTATTGCAATTGTTTACCATAGTTGTCTCGAGGTTTTAAACAATTATTAAAAGTAGACTGGATCTACATGTAGTTGGGTCCTGCTCCAGATAGGAAGTAATGTATAGCGGCGGGTAATAAGTTAGCGGACGACGTAGCTACAGTTCTGCCTGCAAACGCATATTTTAGTAGCGTTCCGTCCAATGACTTATTACCCACCGCTGTACCACAAACTACAATATAGTATTATAGTACATGTAATCTCATTCCCAGACTATACCATTACATTTCGTACAGAAACATAAAAGTTCAACACACAGGACTACATGTAGGCATGAGACTAGGCCTATGGCATGCGCTAACCAGCCAGCTCACTCTCCCAATTACAAAATCCTGCGTCACCAGCTTCAACATCAACATTCTGTAGATCTTGTATCATCGCAGCAAAGCCACCAAATTGAAGGATGAAGCAGGATTACTGTACAAATCCATTAAGGAATTCAGGCTCGTCGCTGAGCTTACAAAAGTCGCTGTTGTCATTTAGCGTTTCACAAGAACTATAACTACTGTAAGACTTGGATCTGTTAAGACACACACGCCCAGGAGGTGTCCAAGAGGATAATTGAGGTAATTACTGATGATCAACTGAAGGAAGCAAGAACCCAATCACATGCGACGGAATAGTACATTGGTATGGCCCCAATCCCCCCCTCCCCCCCCTTCGTTCTAGTCTAGACTAAAACCGGTTTAGGAGTTTTTATTTCTAACATATATCTTCAGTTAGTCATGGGCGTCCTTCTCTGGTCAGAAATCTCAGTACTGGATATTTTCAGAGCTGGAAATAATTTTTCTACAAACCAGTCTCACAGTATTTAGGGTTTAGATTACATCATATTGCGCCCCTTTATTCTACTACGACTGTACTTGTGGGTGCAGCAGTACCAGTACAGGTTTATAATACCATAGACTCTGAATTTGTCTCTGGGTTTCTATCATATCATCTACATCACTTAAAGCTTTAACTCGGAGTATCGAAGCATATGCTGTTTAGTATCACTTGACTGCTACTCTAGCCGTTCAACTGCAGATCATCCGTTCCCACAAGTCCCGTTAACTAATACAGACGCAGCTATTATGACCCGAGGATCCAAGGGTCAAGCTTTCTCTACCCCACCTTTCCTAGGGGTTCGTTATCTCTAATCCGATGTGCATATGCACCGCTCCGGCTATTGACCTCTGGCTCTGGGTATACAAGTTGACCAGGAAGCTATTTCAGCTGTGATATAAAGCTTCCTCGGTATCCCCGGTTCACATGCGCAGAATCCCCCAGCGCTGGTCCAAAAGTGTAGCTGCGGGTGGTGTTTCTCCCCGCATCGTTCATTCATTACGCGTACCGGGTCGCTGGTCGGCGCCGAGCGAGATCGAGGGTGCTGGGGGAGTCCCTAGCTTACTAGATACCTGTAGAATAACTATGAGGTTTAGACGACCGAGCCACCCGGGCTCGGGATTCTAGGATGGTAGCTGGCGGTGCTGGTATAGTGTAGGGCGGATGATCTGCATTGATATAGATCCACTGACTGGAAGGACTCAGAAGTGTGGGTCTTTTTTCATAGCGTATCACTCGCCTACTGTACATGGCGTAAGAGCAGACTCTAGTGTTTCACCTTTAGGGGATCGAGTATAAGAAACCCAAGAGCTAGACCCAACTCCCGACCCATTGTAACCACCGACTGGTCGGCACACCACCTCCATTATTCTGAAGTGCTTCCTATCATCTATATTCCATAACCAGGGGCTGGATAATTAGATAAATTATCGGCGACCTGTTGTTGGTTGTGATGCGGCGCATGAGTACACATATCCTATCCAGGTCCAAAAATCTGTGTCCCGCCCCGCGATTCATTTTTCCTAGCGAAATATGGGGCCCGGGCGGGAGGGAGGCTGACCGAGACCCGATGTCAAAGATGTCAGACTTCAGGCAGGAGGAACCTTAGCCGGGGAATGGATTGCGTAAGGGTCGGCCGGGGGTTGCCGTGCGTGTTGGCATGTGAATCTAACTAGACATGCAGGTGCAGGTACCGTACCTACACTGGCTCGGTTTGATGCAGCTTTTGCCGACCGATGCTCTTGCGTGTGTGCATGCATGCGCATGCAGACCTGGGGGGGGGGGGGGGGTTATCAAGGAAGGGATCCGGAAGGGTGCGGAAATGGGGGCCGGCATGTTGGGCGCTATCCGAGCGGGGCGAGCGGGGCGAGTGATGCGCTGTGAGGCTGGAGGGTCATGGAATACGCACAAGAATGGAAGAAACGGATTACAAAAGAGCGATCGGGGGGAAAAGGATGATCTTTGGCGATGTAGTGGGTGTATTCTGGCATGTTTGGACTCAATTCTCGCTGCTTCTAGATGTCACAGGTATTAGTGAGTTTGAGCCTGCTACTCTCTCTTCGACGCTCCAATATGAGAGAACATGTGGGAGGACATGAAGGGCAGAACTGACTTCCAAAGCACAGAAAATGGCCTGTAAAGACGGGAATAGATCCTCACTCCATACATATACTTCGGCGTGCTAACAACTACACCGCCGACTAGGGCCGCCTACATGAGGCATGAGATATCACACCTCGAACTCGCCTTAACGCTAATAACTCGATACCCTACAGAGTAGAAGACAGAGATGGGGCCGCATCAGACCAGCAGTGCACCGTGCGTCAATGTGCCACTCCTACCTACTTGCTTACGCTCTTTACTTTCCAAAAAAGAGAAGCGAAGGGGAGATTTGATAATCCAGAGAACCCAAATTCCCTCACGGCACTGATGCCTACATTCTGCATTTTGACTCGACTACTGACGATGGTTTACAGGTCTAGATGTGATATATCGAATGTTAAAGTAGCTGCATGAATCTACATTCCGGCTGCCATAACGAGTCAAAACAAACTGCACGCAGAATTCTACAGCTGCCATGGAGTCCCGCAAGCTACAGCCCTATCTGAGTGTACTAGATGAAGATGAGGGCGTAGGCGGCCAACGGCCGGCAAATGCACACCGCCAACGTACGTAGATGCCCAAAGATGCGTGCAGTAAAGAAGAAAAAAAAACGGGGGGGGGGGTGGAGCAAACGGAGGAGGTAAGCCCCTACATCATGAAGCATCAAGGGATAAGTCTGGGTATGAATCGAGGATCAAATTAGGGAGCTACATTAGACACCTCAGAGCAAGTGTGTATGCTTTGCGCACGAGTGACGCTTCATGACTACCGGCAACTCTCCCGGTGAGCATCCGGACCCATAGATTCTAACCCACACAGGACTTAAATTGATAGTCTAGACGGCGCTGCTTTGAAGCAAGGGTTAGGGCGAGGAAGAGGAAACAATATACCCTCTATCCTAGCGCCTCTTGGGTGCAGCATTGACGGATCGGCTGTTACAGGTCGGGGTTTGAGGGTCTAAGGGGGGGTCAGAGGTGTCGGGAGAGGGGCGGCATTTAGTGTACGCGACTCGCCGTCGAGCCACTCATTGAATTAGGACAGTCACTGAGGATAACAGAAGCGCAAGCGGATGCGATTTAATTGATGGGTCAGTAGCACACTACAGACTACGCCGGGTGTTGGCCTCCAACTTTCCTTGCGAGGAAGTTTTCTGACGGAAGGTTTGTTTGATATATGTATTTGAGCTCTAATCCACAATATGATCTTGCCGTCATTAGTGTGTGCACTCGAGTGATAGACCATGATCAAACCCGCCCAGCCGGCATGTTTGTGCAACCTAGCCTAACCTACGAAGCTGGTGCCAATTGCACCTGGAACAGACTAGTACTGTCCCAAATGACTTCTCCACTGAACCCACAGTATCCCTGGAAGAAGTCCTACATATTGGCATTCTGACATACGCCGTTCTTGCTCCTTGTTCCCCGCTCCTTCTCCCTCCTTATAATTTCACATATTTACCAGCCAATCCAACCAACCAAAACCAGCGCTAGCCAAAAACCGATGTATACCCCCCGAGCCAAATTGTCCAGATTGTATCTTTGGGTATTTCAGAAACTCCATCCGCGCACCATTATAACATAAAAGAAAGATAAACCATGCCTTATAGCATGGTATGGTAATTTGATTTGGAAAGGAAGAAGAAAAACAATCCCAACTCCACCCACAAAAGATGTCCACACACCCGTAAAAAACCAAGGAAGTCAAGCACAGCATAACATAAAAATAAAAGCAAAAAGCAAGAAAAAGCACGCCCCGCCACAACAAAAAGCAAAAACATAAATAAAAAGAATAGAAAAAGAAATATAAATGAAATAATATATGAAATAATATATGAAAGAATATATGGAATAAAAAACTTTTGAAAAGCCACACAACCGTTACCTAGCATGGTTGACCAGGGCTTCGAAAAGCTCCTCGGGTATCTTCCTCACCAAACTAACCGCGACGCTAATGATAGTCTTCGAGTTTAGCGGTGGAAACTGGCGGAGAAGCTTCATTGGGCTGTGAAGGTTCAAGTTAGTATTGCGAAATACTGATGTGAAAGAGGAGGGGCGTGAGGAGGCACCTTTGAGCAACAAGGAGCTCGTCACGCATCAAGAGTAGCTGAGCTACAACACAGAGAATGTTGAGGTGTGCGCCATAGGCGAGAAGGAAGTCCCATAGCTTTAGTACCTCGGGGAGAGGCGGAGTACAGGCAGAGAGGGTAAGGACAGCTATAGGTCCATATTAGAGGCAAGAACTAGAGTTTCGAGGAGAAGAGGGAGCAAACATGGAAATGCATATAGCTCCGCAGTCAAGAACTTTTCTTGAAGATGCCGATATAGTTTCGGGTCTACAGTCTCTAAACACTCATCCACAAGCTACACCACACAGATTAGCACGTACTATAGCTCCTAGAATAATCACACAACATACTTTCAAACCTCTATGTACGCCCTCCATTGTCGGCCTTACGTACGCCGGGCATTCCCTCTGTATAAACACTGCAAAGAGCGAAAACGCTTCGACCTCACTCCTCGCCGCATACAAGAATGGCGCCGCAATTACATTCATACCCTGGACATACTGTGCTTCGACGCCTGCATCTTTCATCTTCCACTGAAAGGCATTCAGCAGTCGGATCAGCGATGCCTCTGACACCCGGCGGCGGAATAGAGGATCAGTCGCGAGCGTCCTGAAGGTGTCGTTTCGGATCTTGGAGTAGCTATTGGAGGCGCCACGCCGCACGAGGAGGACATAGTCACTGGTACGCATGGGAGTTACGCCGAGAAGAATGGACCAGATGTAAATTCGAAGGGGGGACTAGGGGGATTTGTAAGCTCTCTGTCTCTACTATATTTGTGTATATATATGTGGAAATGGGCCATATTTATGCATACATTCCCGTCCAAATCCGCCGTAACGCCCTCTGTGAGAATAAGGTACCGTAACTCTACGAGTGATTCTGCGAGCGAAGCGGGTGGGCTGCTGATCAAGCTTTCAATGGTACTATGCTGTTTTGGCTGCAGGTTTGCTTGGGACTGGGCTCTCTTTGCAGAGCGCTGCGGGCCTGGCTGCAGCTTGGTGTCGTAGGCGGTTTGGGAGTGTGATCGGGCACGAGTAGTGGCTAGGGGCTGATTTGTAATGTTGGAGAGCGTCCTGAGGCTGTTATGTGGAGGTGCTGTGGATACATTGGCAGCATCAGTGTGGTTACTGTCCAGGACGGACGTGGAGGCGAATCTCCTCATGCGCCGGGAAGGGCCAGTAGCAGTTGACGACATCGCGGTATGTCGATATAAGGAGCGTGGTATGTTTTGTGTATGTTTTGAGGAGCAGTTCGGAGGTGATGTAGAGAGCGTCTGTTATGATTATGGGTGTATAATAGCGGGGGGGGGGGGGTGTATATTTATTGTAATGAGTGTGGGTGTTGTTTCTTTCTTCCTGCTGTGCTGAGAGTGCTTGTGTTTCCTTTAAAGGTGGTAGTGAAAGTGGTTAGCTGTCCCTCGTTCTCCGTGTTGTTCGTGGTTAGTGTGTTTGTGCTGGGTGCAGTGTACGGTACAAGTCTACAGAGTAGTGCGGTCGGTGTCTGAGTGTTGTCTCGACGATCAGATCAACAAAGCCGTGAAACTAGCCAAGACAAAGGAACGGTCGGCTGTCCGTGCGTCGCCAAGCCATCCTCTTCCTTGACTGGCCCGACCCATCGTCGACATCGACTTCACTTTGCTTCCCCTCCAGTGGCACCGCTGACGTCGTCGTCCATCTGTCCCCCCTTCGTCCATCACACCCGCTCACTCGTCATGTCGGCCCAACCCATCAAAACCCCCTCCTCGGCCTCTACTCCCTCCGCTGTACCCGGCACTACCGAAAAGGGGGCCATGCTCTACTACGAGAAGCTCCGCAAGGAGCTACGCGAAATGCTACAGCGCAAACGTGTCCTCGATAAGAACCTTGTACGCCTCTCCAGAGCTTGGCTTTTGCTTTTGGCGGACTAACAAGAATTGCAGGCACAATATGAGGAAAACATTGCGAAATGCGAGATTGGCTACCTCGAGGACACACAGAACGGCAACATTGTCAAGGGATTCGACAACTACATCAAGGGTACCGCTGCCCGGCGGAGGACCAATATCAGTGATGCGGACCGCATATTCTCGTTATCATCGTATTCATATGCTGCAAAGGTGCGGTTGCTCCATGATATTCGCCGCCTGCCTCCTAGGGAGTGGTTATGACTGACAATAGTGGAAAATATAGCTCCAACAGCAAGAAGACGCGACTCCAGCGACTAGTACCTCGACACCGACGGTGGCTGAGAACTTACCCAGGCTGAGTACCCAGAGCCGGAATAAGAAGAAGCGAAGAAAAGGAGAAGACGAGTCGGAGAGCCCGTCGGAGGTCGAGACACCGGGGCACAAAAGGGTGCGCATCTCCTTCTCGGGACAGGGACAGGCGTAAGATTCTTGGATAATAGCAGGTTCTCTTTTTCTTTCTTTTTGTGGTAAGACCTACATATCATTAGCATTGTTTAGTGGCGTTCTGGGAGGTGTGTTTGTTTTATTGCTTTTGTATTTTTTTCTCTACTTCTTTAAATAACTGGTGCGACTTGAGGCCAGTGTAGAGAATTGGTGGCGGGGGGGGAATCTTGTTTTAGTTGATGACAATTGATGGTAATGATGGTTTGAGGGGTACATGCGGTGTATAAATGCACAGCAAGTATTCGTCTGATAAAGATACATGTATAGGGTTCTCGGTCTATACGCCATAGTATTAACTTTATGCGACCATTGTGTATCTAGAAACAGAAATTGAAAAAAGAAAAGAAAAAAAACGGCTCTGAAGGACGGCATATAAGTACTTTCTATGGGCCGCGCCAGTGCAAGAGTAAGAGCTACAGTCTCCAAAATTACTACCGTGGGGCTACGATATTGAGTCAAGAATAATGGTTCAAACCAGCATAGTAAGTAGAATACCATATCGATACTGTATCAATACCGTATTCTTACAGCACCACTAAGGTATTGACTGGAATACGGTACCCACTTCCGGTACTGTATTTGAGTAACGCCAAGGAATAGCTCATTGTTATAGAACATCCCACTGGCAGGAATGTTTAGCCTGATGTACACTCTGAAGAATAGCGATTGTATGTCGATCAATCCATAAGCCCTAATTTGAAGTCACGACCAAGTAGGCGGTATCCTTTTTCGCTTGTTGTAGGCGTTTTTGGATTATATAAGAAATTTCTCTCATTCCTCGCTCTTCGCTATCCTAGCTTCTGTTTACAATCAGGGGACGCAAACACCTCTTGGTCCTTGGGTTCTCACTGAAGGACCGAGAGGAGTTTGACGCTTTGCCAGCACCGCAATGCTCCCAATGAGCCCGTTCAAGACAAGCCTGTGATATAGGCTCATCTCATCCCATCTCATGGGGCAGTTGGCTCATTACATACTATTTTATGAGTTCAAACTCATGTTATATGAGCTTATATGAGCTTTTTCTCAAGTGATAATCTAGGGTTCAAGTGGATGAGTTTCCTATCTATTAGACTCTCTCAAGTTCAAGTTGGACTACCAGTCTCAATGATTAGTGTCACCTAATGAAGAGATCCTGTAAACAGATCTGTCTAGACCTGTAAAAAAAGTGAAGGAAACTCAATGTAATTTTCTCATCAAACCTAGATTCAAGTTGCTAAATAAGTATTGAATAGTTTTTTAGAGTTAGTAATATGGTACTAATCTTTAAAAATCTTGAGATAAAATCTAGCATGATCAAAGAGGATGGTTTTAAACGAGCTTATCCTATGAGAGATATATATACATTCTATTGGGTTCAAGCCTGATACTTGAGACTGAAATACGAGCTAACTCTTATTATAGTGTTGAGAACGATACTCGAGTATATATATGCATGAGGGTAATAATAAAGATAGATAACCTTACTTATAGAATTTACTCGCAAGTCCTTAGGCCCTATATATTCCTTATATTACGTAACCAAATATATGTTATCATATGCATGCGCGATCGTGACTACTGACATTCGCGGGGTGTTGGCGGATACTGGGTATTGGCGGATTGAAGCCAAAAGTTGGCTTGTCTGTCTCTTTTTAGGTTTGTCCGAATGACAGTACTCTAGTCCATCATTGACTCATAAAAAGAAATATGGGCCTCAATCTTAAACTCCTAACCAATCAGAACGAGAAGTCTCGGGGATATCTTCAAATCTCACCTCGAGCGCCCTTGTGGACAGGCTTGGGTTTGTCAATATGTGGTTTTCCATCATAGATTATCGCTCGAGTGCCAAGAGAACAATCTCCGCTCACCTATGTACTAGGGTGTAGCGAAAAGTGATCAGAATCTGATAAGAGAAATAGATGTATTCGCCGCAGCATTTACTTATCAGATTCTGATCACTTACCCTCAACACCCGGTACATAACTCCTTGAGAATACACGTACCGCCTAAATGCATACATATAATGTACCTACGATAAAGAACCAAAAGTGATAGGGAAAATAATGACAGTGCGTGTACGTGTGGGTACTAGTGATGGGCACGAGACTTGAGGTCTCGAGACAGGGTCTCGAGCTTTCCAAACGAGACAAGACTAACGAAAGCTGCCTCTAAATTATCTCGAGACTGTTTTGGGTTGGTCTCGAGACGTCTCGCGAGACTATTTATGACCCTTTTGAGGAGGGTTTGGAACTATTTTGGACTACTTTGGAGATAATTCTTCCATGAGGTGATGATTAGCACAAACATTAGGACAAATATTATTACCTTTGTTGCTTACGAACTAATTAAACGGTCCGATATCTTTGAAAACAAATGCTTACTAGAGGTTCTGGCGAGTTAACAAACGATTGAGTATATTTCGCCTTTTTTATAAAGTCTCGAGACCTCTCGAGACCCTGCCAAAAGCCCCGAGACAGGACGAAACCTAATACCCCTAAATACAAGACGAGACAATACCACTTTAAATATGGTCTCGTCTTGTCTCGTGCCCATCACTAGTGAGCACGTACTATAAGGAAAGTAGTAATCTATCTTCCATACTTTCGTCGTATATATAGCGCCGATGGAGATCATCCAACATGCACGTTTTCCTGATGCAACGACTCAATTTACCACTCACGATTTCAATCAACCACATGCGACCCAGTTTTGACTTCAATGAAGCAACAAGATATGGCATATAAAGTAAAGAGAGTACGTGTAAAGATTTCATCGATCGCATTTAAATAAAAGAAATTGAGGTGGTTGTGAATTCCGGCTGCCAAGTTACAAACCATATATATATGTCACCGCAAGTTTGCTTTTCACTCCTTGGTTTAGAGGGCAGTGATAGAATACTGCCCTTGAGGTGTAATTCATGTCGTCTTCGGTGCCGCTTTTGGGCTAGTCGGAATAAACAAAAAAATGAAGGATCAGCATCTGTTGCCTAGGTCAGGCCAATGATCGCTCAGACAGGAAAAGCCACCTGTTGTAACACCACTGCTGCGACAAACTGAGGGTAGACAGAGGAAAACATAGATTCTTAACCTCAACAGGGTGACTATCCGGTACCCGGGAGGATAAGTTGCATACAGGGCTCATGTACAGTAGACGCTTTCACGGGGGTACGGTCAACACGGGAGTACGGTCAATCTCAAATATACGCCGGAGTGAGGTATGATACGCAGGGAGTTGATCGACTACCTCTTTTGGTTTCCATACAAAATCTTGGAATTGACCATGCCCCGTGTTGACCGTACCCCCGTAAAGTCGTCTAACCCTCATCCTATGCAATAGACCCTTTACAGATAGAGCTAGCTAAATTCTACTTGTATGATTGATTGGTGGGAGGATCGGCGCCAATCAGGTTACCGGGATTTGGAGCTGGAGTCTTTTGCGCAAAGGGTCTAATATCTCTTGTTATCTTATCAGTAAATCTAAGTGTTCAGAAAAGCAGAACGAGGTTACATTCATTCTCATTACGATAATCACACTCATTCACTGAATGACTCAAAGTAGACACTGCTAATACAAAGAACGGGTTTCATAGCCTAAGCATCATACAACGCCTTAGTCCAATCCCACTTCTCCCACGCCTCTCTAAATACTTTCACTCGTGCTCCCTCCCCGCCCCTCTTCCACCTTCCCTGCCTCTTCACAACCTCCATCCCCACGTCCAACATACCTCCCAGGACCTCTCTTGCAAACAGGTCGCCCTTCGGCCACCGGTTTTCATCTTCAATAATGTGGCCGAGCCCACCATCAATCTCCAGCCACACATGGAAGTATGGCATCTGCTTGACAAAGCTACGACGGAATGCCTGCTTACCAAGCCCTTCTTTACGGGCACGCGTGAGCGTGTCAATGAGCTTTTTGTGCTGTGACCATTCCTCATCTGCAGACATAATGGCTTCCTTGAAATAGGCAGCAGCGGTCTCGCCGAGCTCGACTGGTAGCGGGACAGCTGTAATGGCAGCATGGCGCTTGCGTTGTGGGGAAGCAGCATTTTCGTAGAAGATTACGGAGCGGTTTTGGGAGATATACATGCGGGTTAAGCTCTTCATGAAGTTCTATAAGATTTTACTAGATTAGCTCTGGTACTTCTGCATGAGAGTGAATAGATAACTGAAAATAGTGCCATACCCGAACCTCTTCCCACTCATCGTCATCACACTCCATCATGTTGACCCTATGCTGGATAGGAACAATGACGGCGCCCCCAGCGCTCAATTCTGGCTCCGTTGGCAGGGTCAAGAATACTCTGGTGCCTGTCGCTACAATCGGCGCGACTGGTGGCTTGTCGTCCTGCTCGCACAGCGGACATGTGTTGAGGACCTGCTGCATACGCTTGAACTCGTTGATAGCCATGTTTTTCAAATCGAGCTCGCTGCGCTGCACGTGTTTAGCCAACTTGGTCGCATTCTCGTCAAGATAGTCGAGATTGTCCTGTTTTTGTTAGTAGGGTCACACGAAAAAGGCTCATCGAAAAGTAGATGGGAACTCACATCGAACTTTGCATCCCTGGAAATGCGCTCAGCAAGGAGCATTCCCTCACCGCCGGCGACGGCTCCGCGTGTCCGTTTCTCCTCACGCACCATATCGTCAAGTGTCATCTCATCGTTCGTCTCAATTTTACCCTTTTTGCCTGCGACAACCTCACGCCCCATACGCCCTTCCAGGCCAGCAAGGTGGCGGGAGTCCATAGCCGTGATCACTACCTGTTGTGACAAATTGGCGCTCGGATTTTTCCTTGTCTCTGCGGCCGCTGCAACAGCATCGTTGTACTCCTGTTCCATATCTGCAGCCTTTGGATCGCCCTTAATTTGCGCCTTCAAGTACGCCGCTTTCATCCGATTGAGAGCTGTCTGGTCCAAGACCTTGACCGGGGGTGCTATCGTCTCCAAAACTTGAAGCTTGGGAAGTCCATAGTCTGTTTGATACCGCTCCTCCTTTGCTCTTCGCTTCATGTCATCATCTGCCGTCTTTTTGAGCCGTTCCGCGTATAACTCTCCCGTTGGCCTTGTTTTTGCGTCCCTCCGGTCAGTACCGTACATGTCTCTTCTCCCCAGCTCCATCTCCTCCTCTCTTGCCTCATCAAACGTTTTCAAGTCGTCATATCTCTCTACCGCAATCTCATCGAGGGATTTACCACCCTCGGCCGCAGCCTCGTAGACGCGTTTGAGCCTTGTCATGCGCCATTTTGAACCGGAATCGCCGAAGGTGTAGGGTGGCTCGTCATTGGTGTCAGCGGCGTATTCATCGACAGATTTTCCTGCAATAAGCTGCTGGTTAAGCTCGTTCTTGTGGATGATGGGACGGTAATCGGGCTTTGTGAGGGTCTTTGGCTGTGTGGCTTTACGCACGCCTCTTTGCGTGTAATCAATGAAGTCGGCGTCGGGTTCGGTCATCCAGGTGTCCCGCACTAGAGCAGGCTCGGTGTTTTTAGCTCGAGTCGGGCCGGCGGCCTCCATAGAGGCTGTGGGCGCTTCTACCCATTCGCCGGTGTCTTCATCGCCGCTTTTATCTGCAGACGTGGGGGCGGCATTCCCATCTTCGCTGTCTTCTTTCCGTGACTTCCGGCGCCGTCGTCGATCATCATCGTGAGAGCTACCGTGAAGGGGACGCTTCTTGCGATGATGGCGGTCGGAGTCTCGTTCTCGTTCTCGATCTCGGTCTCGGCCGCCTCTACTCTCGTCCTTGTCTTTACCTAAGGACCTATGGTGTCGGTCCCTGCCCTCGTGTTGGTGGTGGCTGCTGCGGTGGTGTCGGCGGGATCTCTCTCTATCTCGTAACCTATCTATATCTCTCCGGCTCTCTTTCTCTCGTTCTACTGGCGCTAGCGACTTTTCACTACCCTCTGATGCCATTAATTGTGCTTTTCTGTTGTTGTTGATGTTGTTCGTGCTGGGATAGGAGATATTGACGTTGGTGTTTAGGGATGACGTGCATACAAGGGTATGTTGCTGTTAAAGGACAACCAGGACTACATTCCGGTCGCCTTCCCCGGATTGTTACCAACTTCAATTGGGTCCAGACATTTGATAGCAATGCCTGCTATCTTTGTTTAGGCGAGCATTCCTCGTGTTCAAGCGCCTGATGATGTGAAACTGTTCCACGGATACGGTATTTAAATGGCCATATGGAGCTTGTTACTCATCAGTTGAGTGGGCTTACTTACAATAAATACCGCAACCAGATATATCACAAATCCTAATCTGTGCTTAGAGTCACCAACGTTATTTTGTGAATTCGATACGATGTCATTACTCAGCTGCCATACAGTTATTTGTCATGTTAAGGAGAGACAGGCCATCATTGCTCAGATATATCGCTACCATGCAGTCTGCTTCGACATTGCAGCGGAAGTTATCGGGTACAGCTTTGGATGTATGTACCTTCGAGATGTCGATACGGCACTCGATTGGTGCCGGTGGCAATGACTTTCTGCAAAAATTAACCTCTGTCGAAGCTAGATGATTACTATCAAAAGCTTACTTGTGGCTAGGCCTCTACTTAGCGCAATACACGGTTTTAACCCCAGAAACAGGAAGGATAATTCACAAAAAGATTTAATTGCACAAACAGGAAGAGCCCACAAAAGCCAATGATTGAGAATTCGAGATATGTCTCTGTTCAAGTACAGTCTATTGCATACACCCTCCTCATCCTAGCTCGAAATATCGTTTCTCATCAAGTAATTTATAAGTTACTAACTAAAATACATGGACAAAAGAAACTTATTTTTTCTCCGCCGCCTGAACTACATAACTATATTTCATCAAAGTGAAACAAAATTAAGCTTGCATATATGCACTAAAAATACTCCTTTGCGCACTCAACCCTTGGGCGAAAACACATGGCAGTAACCTAAACCCGTAAAGCGAAATAAAAACCAAGAATAATAGAGAAAAAACATGGAAAAGGATCATTACCTTATGCACTCAAATTACGACTCATAATTATCTTTCTCGCCGGCGGCCTTTTGACTAGTACCGACTGAAGTTCCTTCTGTAGTGCTAATCCTGCCTCGACCCTCTTCTTCTGCTCTAGCGCCCTCGTTCTCTCTTCGGCTACTTTCAGGATCCGCTCCTCCCTCGTCATCATGCTCCTTGGCCGCGGCGCCGATACGGCTTCGTAGACTTCCTCAACATCGTTCTCTTCCTCTGTTGATGCCGATGGGAGCGTATACAGGCCCAGTCCCAGTGCATCGGTGTCCTTACTGAAGGTCATTGAGTTCCTTGGTGTCTCACCAACTAGCGTAGCACCACTGAGGGACTCTGGAGACTTCGTCTGCGGTGAGTTGCGGTCGAGGTTCATGGCGAGGAAGGAACGGCCATCCTCCCATTCGCTTACCAGCGCATGTAAATCTGAGCCGATTGAGTCGTAGTGTGCGATGAGTTCTGGAGCAAAGTCGCTGAAGTCTTGCGAGTCGCGGGAGTTGCGATCGGATTCTTCGCGCAAGACGTGCATTTTGGCCTGTAGGCCGCGGAGGGCCTGAGAGAGGGAATTAAGCTTACGGAGTTGGCCACGGTAGCGCTCGTTTTCGACGGTGTTGGTAGTTAGTTTGGGGGTTGGGGGGATTATGAATTCTGCGTATTTTAGAAAGGGTGTCAGCTGGCTTGCGCGTAATTTTTTATGTGTGTACTGTGTAGGTGGGTGTGGATGTATATGTAGGTTGCTTGTAAGTCAAGTCGGAATCGAAATTGTTATACGGACCTTGTTCTTCACTAAGTATTCGCTTCAAATCGGCCCCAAGTTCACCCATCAAATTTCCCAGAGCTTGTAATTGCTCAACAGCCACACGCCATTTATTGTAATCCGGGTGAGCACCGTCAGCATCAATTGCTAAAAAACAACACAGCAGTATCCGGCGGATAGTATGAAGCCGGTGTAGTAAGCTCTTCAAAGCCTTCAAGCTCTCCATGTCCTCAAAATCGTCTTTGTTGATGCCTACATCCATGTTCCCCACGTCCTCTCTTTGGATATCGTATATATCGTAATATTTCTCCAGGTCTACTTCCTGAGTAAGATTGCGGAGTGTTTTGCACGCCCCAATGTGGGGAGGGATCCCCAATGTAAGTGCAGATAGAATTGAGTGCCGAAGCCGGGCACATCGTCGTGTCTGACTATCTCTCTCCAATCTAGTGATGGGGGGTAGAGGTGTGCTACTATTGGAATCGTCAGTTAACATTCATATACCCATAAAAACCGATCCCGGGTTATCGAATCCCCCCCAAGATCGTTTTATAAAGACCCAACGAAGGACTCACAGTCTATATCCCCTCGAGACCAACTCGACCTCCTGGATCAGTGTAACGGCGTTTGAGGCTAGCATATCGAACGACTGACTATTCTGCACAAACACCGTCGCAAACTCGATTGCCTTTGACCTTAGTGAACGCAACCACGTCCGCCTCGCATGGGCGAACAGAAATATGGCCACCATCATTGAGAGCATCAGCGCTGCGATTGCCCGCCCTTTCCCTATCCCTCTACTTCCATTACCACCCCTCAAAACCCATGCCAGTAGTAATGAAATTGCGAGAACGAACCCTCCACTACCAGCCCAATATCGGCTCTTTGCGTATTGGGAAGCAAATATATGGGAGGAAGCATCTTCATCGAGAGAGGGTGCGACTTCCCCAGATTTGCGGTCGTAGTGGGAGACGTTGACATGCTCATTCAGGAGTTGCGAGGCCACAATCACATAGCGAAATCGTTCCAGAAATCGAGCATTCTCGGATCTACTTAACCGGGAATCTACAGCTTTCTAAAAAAAAAAAACCGAATGACCACAATCAGTCTGAGAGCTTTGTTTGAAAGCAAGGTATGTAAGGTAAGGAGCCTTACAGAGAAGAGCTCATAGAACTTCGCCTTCCGCGCCCATCCGGACTCTCCCATGCCCAACTTCAATCCTCTAGTTGTGATTCGTGCCGACAACGGCGGTGCGAAGTGATGATGTTCATTATAATCATCCGCTAGATCCGATAGTTGAGGCTCGATTTCCCAATCAGCCGCATTTTCTCCATTTCCTGTAATATCGAACGCGCGCATACGCGACAAAAAACCATAAGCATGTGTTCCCCTTCCTCATTTCTCTCTGCTGCGGGCGACAGTTAACAAGCTAGGACAGGAGCAAGTACATACCTTCAAGATACTCCGCCAATGGCGAGTTTGCATATACTATGGACTCCATGAAGAAGAGTGTAAAGGGAGGGGATGGTAGCTAATTTACAGCTTCTTCTTCTTCTAACATGTAGGGAAGCTCTCTCTCCCGCCCGGAGCTGTCGGGGATTCCGGGGGCAGTGTGGGTTTTGCACGGACCAGTTCGCTGCTGCTGCGGACCAATTCACACACACATGCTGGGCTAGCTACTCTACTGAAATGGCAAATGAATGGAGTCGGGATCTATTCAGAAACAAATAAGACCCACGTGTTCACATCTTTCAGAGGCAGCAAGGAAACCTGATCTCTCCAAACAAACGACTCGCAGTGTGCAGCACACCTCCCTCCTTTTTTTTTTTTTTAATTATCGAAATCACGGGTTCCGTTCATGTGGGAGAGCCAACGTACTAATTACCCTGACGACTGACTACATGTACCTCCTCACCTTCCCCTGTCAGGAACAGCTTCAAGAAGGGAAGGTGAGCTAGCTCCAAGGATCTTTGATTCCTCAAATCTCCCATATCCAAGACTACAACCTACCAACTTCAACTCTTCTTTTTTAGCCCTCGAACTGAGCTGGGAATTTTATCGTGGCTACCTAGACTTCATGTAGCTAAAGGATCGCTCCGGAAACTGGCGAGATCTTAAGCAACTCGGACATAAAATCGGCCCACCCCTGCCGAGAAATCGTGCAACCAACGGCCTAAGCCTCGCTCGTAGGCTCGTTCCTAATGCCCTGCATGCTGACCTCGTGGCGAATAACAATGCAATTCTTTAACCTCCAGGATGACAAAATACTAGCGGACGCTCGCTGCCCGTCTTACATACTCCTTATGACCTAAACGTCCCTATGTCATAATCCACTCACTCATACCCAGTGTGTTCTCGGGTGTTCTCCGGATTGCCTTTGCTTATGATGTGAATGACTGATTTGTAAATGGAATCCAAATAGCTACATAGTAAGGCTACGTATCTGGAGAGATATGTGGTCCTTGCATATCTACTATTGTAGTGCTCTTTGGAATAACCCTATCGGGTTTTTGTCAACTGAATTAATACCCATGCTGTTATTTGTTTTCCTGATATATCTAGATAGTTCATGTTTTTTAGTTTCCACTCGTAGCTATAGCTAACTATGGTATATAGCAGTATCTACATGTACTTAGTTGCATATTCTGCTTTACCTGAGTCAGGCCGGAGAAAGCTAGGCAAGGCAGCTTTCTTTAATTCTAGCCCATTTTGACCGCAAGGTCTATCATCCAACGGGTATCATTGAACCCAAAAACTTTGCGGCTCGAATGCCACCGGCATCTTATTCCACAGCCCATCGGTTCTTGTGAAACCTTAAAGCCTGGATCCGTACGTCTGTATGCTGTTCCCTGGTCCTGGGAATCCAGTTGCCCTAAGATCGAATTACAGTTGCATATATTTCGCTTATGCTACTGTCTCACCGAGCACTCGGGTCCTCACGGCATAGATATGCCGATGAAATACTGGTATTTACTATCTGCAACCTATCAACAATTGATATACAGTAGGGCTGTAGCCTGCTACACCCGAAACAGCTCTTGATCCGGGAAGAAAAAACCTTACATAGACAGTACCGAGAACCTAGGAAACTACTACACGCTCATGAAGCACCATCCCGGGAAGGGAGTGACTCCTTCTCCTCAGATGTTAATCAAAATAGATTTTATTATTACACTACAGCCAATTGTTCAATGAGGCCTGGGTGGCGTTCGAAACAAGAGATGAGAATATCATCTTTAGTTTTAGGGCAAAAGGACTCGGAACACGAGAAAGACCCACCCATACCAAGAACGTCTTTCAGCTCTGAAATGCACCTCATCGTCATTTGTTGACTTTGTCTGTTGTTTGGAACCTGTTTCTTTTTTTGATTTCTTGAGGCATGAAATGATGCATTAATGGTATGTATATGCAGGTCTGAACACCAGCAATGTATGCAATGGGATCTGTATATATAACAAGCCTTCACTTTCAATTTTCCAGAATCCTCAGAGCAAACACAACATCAATACTATACTCAATCAACTCTTCAACCTCCAAGCTTACTTTATATATCATATATATCTTCCTCCCAGATAACGCATCTCAACTCTCTGAATTTTTTATAAACTTCAATCCCCACCCTCCACAATTATAAAAAACCTCACAGACAATCCCAATACTCTATTACAATGGAAAAACACGAGCAGCTCATCATCAGTGCCAAATCAGGCCTCACCACTGTCCGCAAAACTCTCTCGGGCAGCCCTTCACAGTGGAAAAAACACATAGATATAGTTCGCACATGCGTGAACAACATTGAAACCAGCAATATCATGCTAGGTTCCAATCGCCTTGAAGAGAGACTGTGGTTCATCACTGAGATTCAAGAATTTGCATACTTTGATGCAGACAGTGGTTCAATCGCTGAGCTTGCAGCGTGGTGCGAGCGAGAATGGAACAGAGTTCTTAGCACTGATGGTACCAACATCGATGCCTTGAGAGGTATGTTTGTCTCTGTTTTATATCACCAAAGATTATTACAAAATACTTATTTTTCCGTAAAGGTCTTGGGCAAGCATGGCTTTCAAAAGCGCAATATTGGCTTGCTAAGATCCATCAAGAAGAAGGATCGGCTTCTGGTACTGAAGAAGATGATAGAGCCGAGGAGAAGAGAAGGCATACCGCTAACTATGTTGAGGCCCGTGCGGTTCTCATCCCTGCGGTTGAATTTTTTGGAAGAGCTGTTCAGAATGCGCACATTCGCCAATGTCTCACTGGAGAGCTTCTAGCACTCGTAGGTTTCCATTCGTTTTTAATGATGTAGTATTAGGGACTTTGCTGACAATGATGGGCATAGCGCGCGGAGGCCTGTATGTCTCTCGGAAACGTCTCCACTCTAAAGAATGCACAACAACAATTCAAAGATGCAGTTACTGCATTGAAAGCGGCGGAGATAATCCCTGGCTACACTTTACCGTCTCATTTGTCTCAGTGAGTAATACCATGGGCCCCTGTATTTCACTTGTAGGAACTAATACTTATTTTGCGTGAAAAGGTATCTTAGAGAAAATGAGTATATTCTCCGGATGTAAGTGGACATATGTCTTTCTATCTTATTATCTGCGAGGTTTGGGGAAAAGATTGAAAATGGTTTTAGCGTCTTAGCGGTTTTTTTGTAGGTGGTGGAAGTTGGTATATCTGTTTGTATCTTTGATTATGAATTTGTTTTGCTTTCTGTGGAAACGTGGTGTTGTTACATGTATGTACTTACCTCTGCTATTATTACAAAATCCCATTTCTTATACTTGCATACATGCATACAATACCCTGTACCTCCCATGAGGCGAAGTGGGAATAATTGACTGCCTCCCATAATTATGAAACACGGAGTTGAAGTTTCCCACGTGACATCGTAAGCAAGTGATAATATTGACGGGCCGGGGTTTTGGTGCAGATTCAGGCTTAGTGCTTATGCCTGCATATATGATATTCCAAATCAAAATTTCGCTTTTAACTTGAAAGAGGTGAAATAATAGACAAATTATGGTGTTTACTAAAAACCAGATTGAAGCTGATTTCGGAGATTTATATGTACTAATAGGAATATTATTGATGTAGCTGCGCATGAGTAGAGTAACATTCAATAGTACCAATCCGCGGGTCTGTCCATACCCCATCCTCATAAAACCCAGATATCAACTGGCATTTGTGACTGCACAGCCTACAAAAGCGTGCTCTTATACAAACTGCACTTCCTTTTCCGATTACACTGTACAGTCTAAGCGGTTACTGTACCATGAACTGTCGTCCAGAACCTACAGGGTTAGGTCTTTCTAAGCTTTCAAGGCGGTGCAGATCTCGCTTGACTAACGTTGTGGCGGTACACTGCACAAGTGAAATAAGGTTTTGTCCCAAGATTTTCCCCCTGGCGATCTCTGGAGATTTCCGCGCCGCTGCATCATGTTTTCCTGGTTCCTGTCTCAGAGCACAGCCGCGTCGCATATGTCTGGCTCTTCGTATCCCTTCGGTACTCTCGGGTCATACAAATACAAGGCTGCATACTCTTCTGAGGGTCACCGGTTATGCCGGCGCCGTTTCGTTCCGTTTCGCACTCAAACTTGATTGTTTGGTTCGCCTCGGGACCAAGCGTCTGTATGGCTCGGTAAGCAAGGATGCGTGCGATCTTACGATCTATAAATACAACCTTTTAGATCTCCTGTTTACCTGATGTCTAGACAGGAACATAATTGCATAGAGGCAAGGCTTTTCACACTCCCAGGCCTAAGCCTAGTGACCTCTTATCAACCAGAATATGTACATGTATGTATACATGTATGTAGTTTGGCCTCTCGCACTTGCCGTAGGTAGGTACATCGAATATACGGGCTGAGCTACTAAATTAGTGAGGGTGAGTACATATGTATATACCTCAGGTTGCTAGTAACGTGACCAGAGATGTTACTATGTCGGTAGATAATTTTGCACTTTGTGTGGGGTCCATAATAATCCGTGTAGATTTCTGCCTGTTCAGGTTTGAGACATAAACGTCAAAATATTTAAGCATTCCTCGTGGGTGTATGGCGCGAGAAGGCATAGGGGGTGGGTGTGTCAACTTCAGAGGAACTTTTTTTGTATGGGAATTGGAGGGGATTCCACCGTTAGGCTGGACGCTAGTACCATTATGGGGGTAGATCTCCAAATCTCTATAGATTGATTGGCTGCAAACGCCGAAGTTTACACACCTGCCCACCATAGCTTCTCGAGCTATAAGCTAAAGCTACCCAACCCCTTTCTGAGGAAAAAGCAGCCTTGCACAAACTCCGGTAGAGATAACTTCTCCAGCCAAGACCACAAAGTCCGGGACCCAATATTTGATTTCAGCTATCTGATAAACGGCATGCGGGGTCGCCCAGGATATATTACTAACCACGAGTGTATGGTTCGAGTGATAGGTTGTGATGTTCTAGAGACTTTTTTGTAACTATTCAAGTGACTCCTTCGTCAAATGGGGTTTCTATATTTGGATTTCATGTAGCATATAAAGTTTTAGACCGGGTACCGTGCCAGACCTAGCAGAGTGTCAATCCCACACAAATTTGTATGGGGATTTCTTCTACCAAAGCTATCTGACAGTACTGGGTCAAAAACGTTATACTTGAAACTTCATTGAATATATAATCCGATCGAGCTATGACACGAGACTTCTACAGTCTAGCCCTCTCAGTTCGCTTCTTTTAGAACATTTCCAAGATACGTGGACCGGAAGATTTTTCCGCCTTCCTTCATTCCTCGGATATCGCCGATATGCTGCGGGTACGGTACACACAGTAGAGTATTAGCATGGATAGCTCTTTGACATCTTTTAGAGTAAGATCTTCAGCTCCCGGGTGAACGTTGAATCATCGGGTCGGCCTGCGTGACAAAGGGTTCGGCCGGGGGAAGGGATGCGGAACCCCGTTACCATAAATAATACTAGTAATCAGACTAATAAGATGCTGAAAAGACAAAATCATTCGTTGAAGTGATGCTAATGTATGTGTTTACTCATACCCAAACTTGACTCATTTGTTAACCGGGGCGGCGTTTCTCCGATCCAGATTGTTATGAGTCTCGAGTGAGAAGATAGGAGTGTGGTGGGTTTTTTAGATTGAGTTTGGAAATCCTAGGCTGGTACTCTAGGTAGTATAAAGCCTTATGTAACCCCTGTTGACCTGCCAATTGCTGGATAATAAATCCACCACATAACCCATTGGCAAATGCAGGAGGGAGTATTGTTGCTCGAGTCAGTCTTCAGGAGATACATGTACGTACTTGGACTTTAAACCTTCAGGCATGCATGTTAACTTACTTATGATAGTGTGCTTCCTGCGTCGAAGGCCGCACCAGCCTGAAATTTGTATAGATCTATTAACGGAAATACCAAGGATAAGGGATACGGAGTCACAGAAGATTCCATTAGAATCTTACCATGAGGCATATTCAGAATGCCATCACCCTCAAAAATTCGATTACCACCAAAATCACGGTGAATACCGTCTCTGGTATCCAACCCTACTTATCTTGGGAACATTTTGCAGTTAAGAGACGCCCCGTATTCTAATAGTGATTACGATCGTGTGCGGAGTTAAGCAAATCAACAGTCTCCACCCTGCTGATGGTGATAATAATAAGGAAGTATGGAATGTTGATAGTATCATTTTTATGTCTTGTAAGAGGCAAGTATTAGATTGGTCGTTGAGGAGAGTTGGCAGCTAGCAGCAATTTGGTTTTCAATTACATACATGACGCTAGGATTCTGGCTAAACCTTTTCTTACCACATGAACTACATGTAGCTAACCTAATCCTAGTAGGCCCGTCCGTACTGTGGTGACTGTACGCAAACCATTCGTCTACTTCGCCGGAACCTAGACCACGGCCGGCTACCACAGGCAACAATGATCCCTCTAGTTTATCTTTCTCATCGATAGCGGCATTGAACGCTGAAGTAGCACCTTCAACATGACTGGAATGCCACCCTTTATAAATTCAATGAGAATCGGATTCTGACCCCCCGATCTCAAGGCTGGGCAAGGTATCTCAATATAAAATCGATACAAGAATTTGTGCAAATCGAACGTGTCTAGTCTTATAGCAGGCGCCGGCTCCATGACCACAGTGAATTAGAAGCCGTCAGCTCTATGACATAATGCAATAACTGTCGTACGTATATATTATAAGTATACAAGAATCTTGATGAACGATACTATTACATTACCATAAAGCAGGTCGATCCAGTACCGCACCTAGCACAATACCGCAAGACTACAGTAGTACAATAGTTAGGATTCTAATTTAATTCGGAAGTTTGCACAATTCCGTATTGATACAGTACCTATTACATCCCCCCCTTCTTGCATGGTGCAATAAGCACGTAACACAAACTAGCAACTAAAAGTAAGTACGTATACAGTAAGCAGTAAGTTATTGCTACTCGCAATTTTTTTGCGTTTCCGGACGCAACTGATATTGCATACACAGAAAAAAACCCGCCAAGGCTATCTTTTGTATGGCATGCAACAGTGGTCCACGCGAGTAGACGCCTTCACGGGGTATGGTTCTCACGGGGCGTGGCGTAACGTTCAAGAACACCTAAAACGAACGTGGAGAATTCGAGAGAAACCAATAGAAGTCCTTGTTTTGCAGAGAAAATTATATGCTTATTTATCAGTTTTCCTTATACCCTCTGTAACCGGTCTTGACGTTAACGTATCGGGCGCTACACCATAACCACGTGAGAACCATACCCCGTGAAGGCGTCTAGTATTGTAATCTCAGTCATCTATATCTAGTAATAAAAGAGAAATACATATCACTCGGGCAAGGAATACATATGAGTACACTTGAGGATAGATTCTTAAGAGATTTTAAGTCATAGAATATACGTTATGGGCTATACAAGCGAAGAATGAGTATCCACACACACAGCATGTGACTGGTGGCGCCTACATTTTGTGTCTGCGCTTCTGGGTAGCCTGTCCTCAAGATGGTTTTGGCCACGTACAGCCACTCTGCAAAAGTGTTCGTGATTGAGATTTCGGAGTGAGACATTTCTCTATGTAATCGTGGCGGACCACCAAAAAGCCCCAAGGGAAGACTTTCCCTGCGACCAATATTGCAATGGCACCCGAAATCAATGAAGAATAAGATCAATGACCATCTTCTTTATCTACAGTCACGAACTATATCATATATTTTTCATCGCCCCGAACCCCAACGTTAAAGGCAACACCAACATTTCGGGTGCGCCACACTGCGCACTGGCATTAAATACAAATCACGAACACTTTGACCCAACAATCGGCACCTTCAATTGAAGGGATCTGTCCAGTTCAATTTGTATTCTCTGTAAGTTACCGATTTACAGATTCGATCTCAGGACTATGCAGTAGATGTAGGTATAAAGAGGGAAAGCTACGGGTATGAGAAGAATGACACAAATATCAAACTATTACCACAACTGCATGCGCAGTCAGTCATATTAGCGGTAATCCTATGAGTCAGTCGAATATATGAGTCGAGATTACTGATAGCTAGAGACACCTAGGGAATTAGACACGCTCAGAGTCGCAGCGTCGTTCTAGTTTCGACAATATACAGCCTTATGAACAAATATCCAAGCATACTGTGTCCCTCCATGTGCCCTTTACACTCCCATATCAGCCATTGTATTCGTCCGAGTGATATCCTATGAAGATAATTGGGTAGTACACCCTGCCGCATTCTTTACTTTCCCACACCCTCCTCGGCGATAAAAACACTACAATGAGCTATAATTGCTAACCTAGACCGTATTGTCACCTCCTTTCCTAAATTTAAAGACTACCAGCCAGTGAAGCTGAAGCTAGAGCTTATAGCTTAGCATAGCAACAAAAGCTAGCGCTGGTCAATACCATGTCTAGTACGCACGTAGAGTACATGTACTCATGTAGCTATTTTTTAAGCTTTAAATCAGGTGATTCAGCGGGATACTGTGTCTTGATCCTGTGGCTTGCGTGTGAAACTCACCAGCGGGTGTTACAATGTCTCGTGGCTACGCGCGCATTGGTAGCATTTGAGTAATGGAGCCTTTCATCCACACATTACACATAATCCCGCTGGTCTCGTGTATGTCCTATTAGAAGAAATATGCCCAACATAGATATGGTAACTTACCTGAACCTAAATCTGCAATTAAGACACCCGAGCTTACTTTTCTTAGAATAAACATACAGTCATCATGGAGGAAAGCCAGAATGGTCTCAAAGACCAATACCGACGGTGTCATACTACGGTAACATAAATCTTGGGCTGAGAGCCTGCCCTTGAACAGTACATACGCTTCGTATCTTGGATTAACTCTAGGCATATGTTTCGGAACGTGCTCTAGATGACCGTACGCATATATGTACTGACGTTTCTTGCTCGTTTCATCATTGCATCGTTTTAGAATCATGGGCCGGCAAAACATTGCTACAGACAGGGATTGATACCCAGCCTAATAGTGCTCTCTTTGCGCCTTTCTTGGTTCCTTCTTTAGAGAACGGAGGAGGGAGCTAGGGAGGGCCTTTGTAGCTATAGTACAAATTAGAGCATTTAATAGGCCGTAATATATAGAAATGCACATGGTTCACTATCACGAATAAGGCGTGAAGAATGATTTAAGGGGAGCTTATGGATTATAATAATGGCCTCCTAATTAATCCCACCACAAAATTACCATAGACTACGGTCCACATGTAATTAATGAGTCAAACAAAAAAAAGAAAGAAAAAGAAGAAAAAAGAAAAAAAGCCCAAGGTACGTATTGCAAAAGGCACTGCGGCGACTTATTGATTAGTTTGCGCTACTACCCCCACTCCTGGTTTTAACCCAGGATTGGGCTTCTTCTACTACAGCACATTAATCTCGTGCTCATCCCTTTATCAGTGGGCGCACGTGATTGGAATGTGGTTACTCAATTAAAGGCAAGAATAACCTATATGGAGTGGCTGTGAGCTCATACAAATCATACCTACAGCCACCCTGCAAAAGTGTTCGTGATTCCGATTTCGGAGCGGGATATTTCTCACTACATACATGTAGTATGTAACCGTGGCGGACCATCAAAACCCTCTCAGGAGAAGAATTCCCCGCTAACTAGCGCTTGGAATCAATGAATAATAAGGTTAATGACCTAAGTTTTTTTCTATATAGCCACGAACTAGTATTATATATTTTCGTTGTCTTGAATCTCAACATTAATAACATCAACATCAAGGTACGCCACACTGCGCACTGACGTTAAAACTCAATCACAAACACTTTTGCTGAGTGGCTGTACATGTACATATCTGTATCACTTGTATTCTCGAGGTAAACGAGTGGTAACGTGGTATACTATCGTTCACAGGGCAATAACGGATACAGGATGTTGATAGACCCAACCGAAAAGAGGGAATCAGTGCAGCTAGCTCTTTCCCATAAGACCAAATCCCCTTATCAGCTAGTACCCAGTATCCGTTATTACCCCGTGAACGACAGTACATGTAGTTGACGATAATATGGAATGACTCTGGGAAAAATACTACATGTACATACATGTACCTGTCAGATACATGTATATCTTCAACAGTGCTAACGTCCGTTTAGTCTAAATGTAGTACCTGCATGTGCTCGCTATTGTATATCTCCCCGGATCCCAGCTCTCCATGCGCAAAAACGCAGCAAAAAACATCACAAACTCAACATTCTCGTCTCATCCGATAAAAGTCCCCCATTACAATTTCCCCCAGGCCCCAAATAGCCGTCAAAACCGGATTAGCCTAACCTCCCTCCCTACCACCAGCGCCGAGTGATAAGCCATGCACCACCACACACACCCTTCCCAGGCGCCAAGCACTCCCAACCGGATGAAGTCGCGAGGGCCACTAACCCGAGAAGCGCCGACGCAAATCCTTACAGTCATTCACGGGGTAAGGACGAACACTGGACCGTGTAGACGGACAGGGATTTTTGGACAAATAGGAAAAGATGGAAAATTAAAAGATCGCTTTGGCAGCTTTGCTGCTTCTGGCCAATGTCAAGGATCCTTGCTCGTCTTCACCCAGTCCTCACCTTGTAAACGACTGTACTTGTACTCTAGGTACCCTTGTGTGATAGCCATGATGGCAAGAATACGTAGAGTACCGTCATTCACGGGGTGTTGGCGGATACTGTGTATTGGCGGATTGAAGCCAACTGTCTCTTTTTAGGCATGTCTGCCAACACCCAGTACCCGCCAATACCCCGTGAATGACGGTAGGTGTGTGATGTACCATTGCACCATTCAGTGTTTCGGTAACGTTTCGGCTGCGGGGACTCGGCAGGGTGAGTAGTGGGGTGCAGCTTATAGGCATGCGTGTGCATGGGTAAATAAGTGGCCATGGACAAACGGATGCTTTGCTTCTGATCAGCGAGTTTCACATGGCCGCTGCAGCAGTAGAGGGGGCCGGTGGGCATGGAGAGCGGGGGTGGTGATAAGGACGGAGATGAGACGGAGAAGGAGATGGAGACGGAGATATTCATCATGTACTCTACTTTAGTGTGACCAGAGTGAAGCCGCACACCAAGACGAGTGATTGCTCATGACACGGTACCTATCCTGTGTTATCGTAGTCACTTCACATGTTACCCGACAAGTCACATTTCACAGACTCCTCCCCCTCCTCCTCTCCCGTGCATGCACGTATGTACCCCACAAAACTCAAAGCCAAAATGGCGAACCAAAACCGGTCTTTTGAAACATTCGGTGCACAGCGGCTCGCTCTTCGATTGTATGTACATACAGCGATATATATGCCCAACCATAGGAATGATCTGTGGAAAGAAAAAAAACAGTTATGGTGCACAGACATTTCGCCATACAACTTCACCCCCCTGTTTTTTCCATAGATCATTCCGGTCGCCGTACACACGTACAAGGCGTACACGCATGAATCACGGGGTTTCCCTTGCAAACAGCGCCGACAGATGGTAGTGTTTTTTCTTCTTCACGAATAAGGCTCGGCCGGTTCTGGGTCTTTTGTGTTCCGGTCACCGCTTTTCGGCCGGAACGTAACTCCATATGCTGTCCCCTCCTTAGTTGCATGTCTTGCCTACATGTATGCATGGTCTAATATCATTGGGAAGTTGCAGATCCGGAGCCAATGATGAGTTCACCATGTCTAGAAATGAAGGCAAATGTAACTAGAGTATATACTCTGGCTCCATATATACCAACACCGAGAAGCGCTCCTTCCGGTGCAATTTATGGAATTGGATGCCCCTTATCTCGTTCTGCATCTTCATTTGAACGGGTTTTATCCACGCATTGGAGCTTTTCGATAAGCTCTCCTGTCCTGACTGCATTGCTAGATCTTACACAGTCGGTTTTTTTCTCGAGCTCTCGGCCGACGTTTTGTTGCAGCTCAGCTAGTTTCGTGACAGTGGCAGCATCTTAGTAGAGAAGCACATACATGTATTATTTACTCTGATCCAGTACGATACTCGTGACTGGGCACACTACGTATGTATGTAAAAAAAAAAAATGCACATTCCTCAAGCGCACAACATTATCTGCGTGTGTATTTGGGGATAAATGGGTAAACACATGTACCTACATGATACTGGGGCACTGTGCTCCTCCTCATCTTCCTCCTTCACCGCCATTGATACTGTAAAATCCGAAAATGTCATCCGGTCGTTGGCTGACGTTCAGATGTACTACGGGTGTCGGGGTAAAGTCACTGTCAACAGACTTACCCTGACAAGTACAAAATTACCATGTTCCTGCAAGATGTACTCTTGCGCCATTGGAGCCACAAACATGCTCATATCACTGGTCAGTATCGCAGCGATCCCGCCCTGTGGCTGTGCAACGGGGTACGGAGGGGCAAGCTTTTCTAGCAAAAAGAAAAGAAACGCGGAAAAAGAACGAGTGTGTCGTCAAGAACAAAATAAAACCGCTACTAATTCTTCTCCAACGCGGACTATTGGCCGGCACGCGCGCGCGGTGATGCCCGATGAGACCGATGTTCTGCATTCGCAAGATCACCCAATGGTGTCGGACATATCGATCCTCTTAGGCGAGAAACGCAGCTTGCCAGCTCATATCGACGCCGAGAGGTGTCAAAGCCCGAGCTAGTGGAAGGTTTATTCGGATCTCCGTCCTTCTACCTTGTCTAAGTACATATATGTACTTGGAAGGGAGCGGGGGGGGGGGTTGAGGTGAGGTGAGGTGAGGTAGTAGAGAAAGGGAGGGAAGCTAGTAGTCTGTGCAACATGGCTGCAGGACCCGAGTGGATTTTGGCGGGGGGGCTCTTCTTCCTCAGTTAAGGTACCGGTATTTGGAGCTGACTTTCTAAGCCCGACACTCTGGTCGGGATTACAGATAGCTCCAAACACCCGAACGAACGAAACGAATCGGAGTTTTCCCTAGTAGCACCATCGATGATGGTGGTGATGATGATGGTGATGTAACGCAATCAAATCACGCGGCCGCGGCCAGCATCATGAGGGGGGGGGGGGGCGATGCGCAGCATTGTCCTAGTTTGGGGTTTGTAGTTGTGGGTTGTGGTGGTTGTGGTTGCTAACAGGGTTATTGTAACAATTGGTCATCGTAGGTTCGTCGACATCGTGATTGTTGTTGGCGTCGTCGTCGTCGTCGTCGTCTCGACCTTGCTCTCTTAGTTACAGGCATTCTTTCTTGCAAGCCTCCCCTCTCTTTCTCTCTCTCCCTCCCTTTTGCTCGGCAGTTGAGTTCTAGTAGTAGAAAATGCTATAGCGAGAAAAAAAAATCTCCTGTTGAGACATTTGAGTTGTAGGGCTGCAAGTGCGGGACAAAAAACGTTGTACTAGAAGGCTGGGAACGGAAGAGGGAGGAGAGAGGGGGGGGAGATGGGGGGGGGAGGTTGTGGATAGTATGTAAATGAAGGGTCCGAGTCAAGACCGCGCGCGCACGCCGCCCGCTTCTTATTCCTGCACTCAACAGTTTTTTTCCCAATACATAACCGAGGTGCACAGACCACCCCGCAGTGGGCCCATCCCCCAGCAAAAACCGCTGATCTAACCAGTTCGCTACCCGCTTGGAACTTCTCCGCCTCCTTCGAGATCGCCAGACATGGTTGTGGGTTCAGGTTCTCGTTGTTGAATCCATCCATCCATCCATCTTGGACTTGCATGCCAAACCATATCTAGCAACATGAACCCTCCCTTCCCTCCCTGCTCACATTTCCACCTAGTAGATGCTATCTACCAAGAGATATTACCCTATCTAGATTTCCAATTGCTTAAATCCCCCCCCCCCCCTCCCCCGTCCAGGCTGCGAGATCGTATCTTCCCCCCAGCTCGTTGCCATCTTGCTCTCTCATAAAGCTTGTCCAGTCACTCAATTCCTCTCTCTTCGCATTCTCTCTCTCGCACCCACACCACCAAACCCTCCCACTCACTTTGCTCGCCTTGCAAGTTTTCCGTCCTTTGTTCCTCGTGTACGAGTATCGCAATCCAAGTGACGTCGTAGTCCACAAACTCTTTTTTATTTTACTTTTTATTCTTATATCCGCAAACACCAAAAAACATACAACCACAAATGGCCCTTGGAAAGCTCAGAAAAGCTGCCAGAGTAATTCTCGTTGGCCCACCCGGGTGCGGAAAGGGAACGCAATCGGGCCGTCTGCTGGACCACTTCAAGCTATCGTCAATCTCCTCCGGCGACCTGCTGCGACAGAATGTCCGGGCGAAAACCCCACTTGGTAAATTGGCCAATTTTCTTCTTTTTTCTTTTTTCTCTCTTTTTTCTCTTCTTCTTTTTCATCTGGGGGGCGGGCGGTTTTTTCTCTTTCTTTGACCAAAAAAAAAAAAAAAACTAATCAGTTATTCGCTATTGTTGCAAACAGGTGTGCAAGCCGAAAGCATCATGAAGTCGGGCGGCCTCGTGCACGACTCCATCATGGTCAAGCTGATTGTCGGCGAGCTGTCGAAGCGCGGCTGGGTGGAGACTCGTGGTAACATGGCCTCCGGTCTGTGCCTGACTGGCCCGTTATCGGTCATTGGAAAGCCCAGTGCTCCGGCGGCTTCGGATTGTCCCTCGGCGAGCTTCTTGCTGGACGGATTCCCCAGGACGCAGAGTCAGGCAAAGTCGTTGGATGAGGAGGTTCAGATGAACTTGGTTTGTAGCCCTTTCTCTTCTTCTTCTTCTTCTCTCTCTCTCTCGTTCTCTCCGGTATAGGATATATGGCGATGAGTCATGCTAACGGGAGGTAAACCTTTTATTTTTTAGGTTGTGAATCTGGATGTGCCTCATGATGTGATTTTGGAGAGGATTGCTGGGAGGCTTGTGGTATGTTTCTTTTGGTCTCTTTTGATCCCGTGCTGGGGATTGAGGTGCTGACGGTTTTCTCTCTAGCACGAGCCTTCCGGCAGAGTCTACAATACCACCTGGAACAAGCCCATGAACCCGGGTGTCGACGATATCACTGGCGAGCCCTTGACCCGTCGTTCTGATGACCAGCCTGTATGTTTCTCCTCACATAACTACATGTACCCATTTTATAAATGTGTTGCAGTTGCTGACAACCTTCCTCCCCCTTCAGGAAACATTTGCCAAGCGTCTAAAGGCATACGCAGAGGCCACAGAACCCCTTCTCGAGCACTACGACAAGGCCGGTGTATTGTGGACCGTCCGTGGCAAGACCAGCGACGAGATCACTCCCCAGCTTGATGCCGAGATCCAGAGAAGGTTTGCCTAGGCAAGGAGACCTGATCTGATCCGATTTGCCTGCGTCCATTTCTCTACTTTGTGTGGATTGCTGGGCTTGTATTTTTCATCTTCGTTTCTTGTCTTTTTATAACCTTTTTTTGTCATACTGGTTTTTTGCCCCCCCTTTTTGCACTGTTTTGTTCGACAGGCTCTCGTTTAATGGAACTTTATGGGACTCATGGCGTTTTTTACTATTACTTTTTGTTATTGGTTTCTTTCTGGACTACCACTCTTTTTTCTCTCCTCTTCTCTCTCCGTTGATGAGGATAGAAAAAGATGTATCTGGTATATTTTTTTTGTGTTTTTTTTTGTTACGACTTTCATGGATGGAGCGGGGATTGATTGACTTGACTGGAATGGGACTGACTGGATTGGGGAAAACTAAACGTTTTTTATTTTTATTTTAGCTATAAATATACAAATAACAGCTGCCGGAGCTGGGTTTGGTTCGTTTCTTGATGCAGTTTTTCTCTAGCCTCGGTCCCAGTCTCTAGATTTGGTGCGCGCAACACTACCATCTCAGAGCCTGGTGAGGTTGGGGGGGCGCAGTGACCATCAAAAAAGCTTCTCTCAGATGACTCTCTGAGTAGCGCTAAGCCATTTGCACTTTTCATATTTTCTGCGCAAGCCCTGGTTGTTGAGTTAGAAGTTCAGAAAGTCTCAATTTCACCAGGCTTTAAGACGGGAGAGAAGTTGTGCTGAGGTAAGCACAGCCTACCACCCACACAAAGCCTGGGATCAAGGCTAGTTTTTCTCTCTCTTGCTGCTGCAGTCGTTTTTGCCGTGCAAGTGTCTCTCTCTCCTGTCGTGCTGCTGTGAGTACTCGTACTGTGGGTGTGAAGGGGTGTGAAGTGTGCTGCTGCTGGCCAGTGAAAGAAGAGAAAAACGCAGCTCTACAGAAGTGGGGATGTGTAAAAGTGCGGGGAAAAGCCTCTTGCTTGCTTGGGCTGGCTGGCGAGATAATGGCTGTATCTCTCTCGGGACTCGGGAATCTGCCTTTTCGCATCCATCCTATCCTGTCCACCGACATATGTATGCACATACATGTATGATGTATTTACCCAGAGGTGCCAGAGCGAGTATCCATCCAAGAGGGTGAGTGAGAGAGAGAGAGAGAGAGAGAGAGAGAGCGGTGGGCTCGGGAGTGGGCTCGGGAGTGTGGGGACGCCGATCATGCCCGACGCGGACGGAGGCAGCCGGGTGGGTGGCTTGGCACACACAGCCACCACCGCCCGTCAGCCACCGCCCGTCAGCCACCACCAGCAAGCCCTCCAGCACAGCCCCATCCCGCCGGATCGATCTCGGATCTGAATCTGAATCTGAGTCTGAATGCGAATCTTGGTCCTCCACGCCCCACATCCACCTCACAAACACCTCTCCCTCCCACCGCCCACCATGCAATGGCCGCCCTGGACCACCACTTCCTCCCCGCCCCCGCCCCCGCCCCCGCCCCAGCCCCAGCGCACGCTCTGGGACACCAACAAAGCGCTCATCCTGCCCACGCTCACGCTCACCGCCGCCGCCCTGGGCGCCGCACACCTCTACCGAAACCACCTGCGCCGCATCCCCGACGCCGCAAGCATCTACCCCAGCTTCTTCCGCCGCCGCAGCATCTACGGCCGCGTCACCTCTGTCGGCGACGGCGACGGCTTCCGCCTCTACCACACCCCCGGCGGCCGCTGCCTCGGCTGGGGGTGGCTGCCCGGCCGTCGCCTCCGCGGACCCACGCCAACCAGGGATACGGTAAGCTCTAGTCTAGTCTAATCCTCCCCTCCCCTCCCCTCCCCTCCCCTCCCACCCCACCTGCAGCGGTGAGAGGGTGTGTGTGTGTGTGTGTGTGTGTGTGTGGTGTGAGTGAGAGACGCAAAGGGCTGACGACGCGGGGATGGGGCGGTGGTGGCCGGCGCGCGGCGGGGGTGAAATAGTTACACATTAGGATTGCCGGCGTGGACGCGCCAGAGGGCGCGCACTTTGGGCGTACGGCGCAGCCGTACGCGGCCGAGGCGCTGGCGTGGCTGCGCGAGTACCTGCTGGGCAGGAATGTGCGCGTGTATGTGTACCGGCGCGACCAGTATGAGCGGGTGGTGGCGAGCGTCAAGGTGTGGAGGGGCTTCAGGAGGAGGGATGTGGGGCTGGAGATGCTAGAGGCGGGGATGGCGACGGTGTAGGTGCTCTTTCTTTCCTGGTGGTGGTGGTGGTGGTGGTGGTGAGGGAGGTGTGCTGATGCGTCTGCGTGGTGGTGGTGGGTCATAGGTATGAGGCAAAGACGGGCGCCGAGTTTGGGAAGCTCGAGGAGCTGTATAGGCTGGCAGAGTGGCGGGCGAGGAAGGCGAGGAGGGGCATATGGAAGCAGGCTAGGATCAACTTTGTCAGTCCCGGGCAGTACAAGAAGGCGCTGAAGGAGGCGGAGACGACAAAGGGCGCGGCAGGGACGCCGGTGGTGAAGGTGTAGTGGGTGGGGTTTGAGGTTTGGGGGGGCGAGTGATGGGTTGTGTTGCTTTTCAGCTTTGCTCCTTTTGCTTTTTTTTTTTTGCTTTTTTGTAACTATATCTATTTCTTTTAGCTTTCGATTCGCTGTACAGTCAGTGGTTTGCTTTCTTCTGTTATTTTTCTTTTGAATACCCCCCTTTGGCTGATTGATTGATTGTATGTACTTGTACTTGTACTTTGTGCGGTATGTAGTTGTGTGTGCTTTAGGGATGCTTGTAGGAGGTGGGCTATCTAATCTTATCATGTTGACGCACTGCACTGCGTTGATCATCGCATCTCACTCACTGCAGGGCCAGAACGTGCCCTGAAAGTTCTGTGTTTTCTTGCGGCTTCAATCATTGGCTCTGGCTGCATTTGGGTGGTCCCCGTAGTAGCCTGTGTTTGGGTCAGCGAGCTACTCGTGCATCCGATTATGTTTTGCTACATGTATTCGGTAGCCATGATAAGTTGTGTTGATTACAATTGGTACATAGTTTAGGTGCATGTGCATAGTCACTTGAAGAACAATCACTCCTGGCCATGCAAGTTCCTGAATCGGACATGTACTGTTTGCCAATCGAATCACCGCAAAGAATAAATCTAATTGCAATCCCACTTTTTGTTATTTACATTACCCCCCCCCCCCCTCTTCCGCAAGATCTACGGCCTAAACAACCCCTCCAAATCGCCCACAACCCCCTCCAGCGCCGCACACTCAACAAGCATCATATGCCCCCTCGGCACAATCCCAAACTCGCCAAACGCGCGCTTACTATCCGCCGCGCCCTCGTCCGCCTCTTTGACATAGGCATACCCGCCCGCGGCCTTTGCCCTCCTCATGATTGTCTCGTCCTCCGGGTGGAAGTAAAACACCTCTCCGCCGCCGCCGGCGCCCCCCTTCTTCTTCTTCTTCCCCCCGGCGCCCATCGTCCTCCTGCCCTTCTTTGCCGCGCGCGGCCCGTCGTTGCTGGCATCGTCCAGCCGCGAGGCAACCTCGGTGTACGTCTTGCTGAGGAGCAGGAAGTGGCCGAAGCGGTAGGGCTCGTTGTCGGCGACGGCCCACGAGATCTCTTCGAGCAGCATGCGGTACATGGGCGGCACGATCTCGGTGGGGACGTTGAGCAGGCGCTCGGCGAGGATGAGGCCCGTGTGCGTGGGGGCGTCGGGGGCGAGGAGTGTCTGGAGCTGTGGCTGGAGGGCGGCGGGTGCGCGGGAGAGGAGGTAGGTGCGGAGTTGCTGGATTATGGGTTTGTCCTGTGGGGGTGTTGGTGTTAGTGTGGGGTAGTGGGGTAGTGGGGTAGTGGGGGAGGGAGGGGGACGGACGTGGTGTTCCTGCATGTTGAGCACGGTGAGGAAGGCGTAGGGGTCGCTCTCGTTGCCGTCGACCTTGACGGTGGTGCCGAGCAGCGGCTGCGACAGGATCAGCTCTGCGAGCGCCGAGATGTCGAAGAGGGTGTTGTCGGCGTCGAGGAGCTGGCGCAGCAGCGTCTTGAGCCCGTGGAAGTCGTGCGCGGGCTGCGGGTCGAACATCTCAAAGTCGACGTTGACGATGTCGAGCGACTCGGTGTCGGAGTCCTCGTCTGAGCCGGCCATGGGCGTGTCTTCGGGGGCGGGCTGGAGGTCTTTTCGCTTTGGCATTGCAGCTGGAGGAGGGGGAGGCGGGGGAGGCGGGGGGAGGAGTAGGGGCAGGAGGGGGAGTAGCAGTAGTAGCAGGAGAGCGGAGGAGAGCGGAGGAGCGGTCGAGGTGAGGTTGTCCCGAGCACTGGGCGAGTTCTGCAGAATCTCTGTGGCGGGCGCCGGGTAACGTGGGGCTGCTGCAAAACTGACTGCGGGCAGGGCAGGGCAGGGTAACACGCAGAACCCATCGTGGGAAACTGCGATTTTCAGAATACCTCAAAGGCCCCGCCCGCTGTCCCCCGCTATCACCAATTGAAGACCGCCCCCCACCGCACCAGCACATCTCCCGCGCCCTCCACACACCCACAATGCTCCTGCGGGCTCTCCAGCGCACCCTCCGGCCACTCGCCGCCCTCCCCACGGCACCCGTCATCGCCCCCCTCCCTGCTGCTACTACTACGCACACCCGCCTCCTCCTCCGGGGCCTCACCACCACTCCCCACCTCCACAACCTCTCCCAAACGCCCCTCACCCCCTCCACCCCGCAAGTCCCCCAGCAGACCGGCACCCTCAACATCACCCCCGCCGGCCCCGCCACCCCACACCCCTCGCTGGCCCTCCTCACAGCGCTCAAGGCCCAGCCCGCGCAATACATCACCATCCACATCCACAAGTTCCCCTTCCTCGTGACCGTGGGGGATCTCGTGCGGCTGCCGTTCCGGCTCAAGGACGTGGGCGTGGGCGACACGCTGCGCATCACGCACGCGAGCGTGCTCGGGTCGCGCGACTACACGCTCAAGGGGTCGCCGTACATTGACCCGGCGCTGTTTGAGTGCCGCGCCAGGGTGGTTGAGGAGACGAGCGAGCCCATGCGCGTCAAGGAGAAGACGAAGCGGCGGAATAGGAGGATCAAGAAGGTGAAGAGCAAGCATCGGTACACGGTGCTGAGGATTAGTGAGCTGGTGGTGAAGGATGCGCCGGTGGTGGCAGCAGCAGCAGCAGCGGGGGCGGCGGTGTAGAGGGAGGATTTGAGGGGTGGGGAGGGAGGGAGGGAGGAGGGGAGGGGAGGGGGGTGGGATGGATGGCATGGATGGGATGGAGGTTGGGGGGATAGAAGGCGCGACCCAAGTATTGCTGCTCACGGGATGTAAAAACTGTAAATATACATTGTGGGCGGGTTATAAAATATACAAGCATCAACAGTATCAGACTCAGGGACTGTTCTTTAGGTGAATATCTAGAATACCAACTGCAGTGAACACAGCTTGTCAGGGCTGCCGGACAGTGCTTGAACCTGCCTTCACCACCGAAACACAGCAATTGATGCGTGAGGGCATGCATATGCCATAGCTATTCCACCCAAACCCGAGCTCTGCAGCTTGCCTCCAGCTGAATCGTGCTGTGGAGAGAAATCCGCCCAAGCAGCGGCCGTTGCCATATCCCGCGCAAACGATCATTTCCCGCAGCCGGCGTTGCTAGCGGCAGCCACGCAACCCTAACCCACAGCATCTTTTTTCAACCTCAAACAGCAACCGCACAACCGCACATCTCCACACATCTGCACAGCTTCTCCCACAACGCCCTCTGCGCCATCAATTCCTCCCCCCAACTGTCGAAGAAGCCCCCCGCCACGGCCTCTCTGGTCCCCTCCGCAATCATGGTCTGACCCCCCCCCCCCTCTCTGCTGTCTTGCTGCTCTCCCCTGCCAGAGACAGGCGTATGACACACACACGCACACCCCCACTGACCAGCCCGCCCGCCCTTAGAAAGTCAAAGCCCTCTCCCGCTCCGCCACGACCTATGCCCCCCCCGGCAGCACTTCCACCGTGCAGCCCCGCAACCTCAACCCAGAGCTGCACCCGTTCGAAAAGGCCCGCGAGTACACCCGCGCCCTCAATGCCACCAAGCTCGAGCGCATGTTCGCCGCCCCCTTCCTCGCCCAGCTCGGCGACGGCCACGTCGACGGCGTCTACGCCCTCGCAAAGGACCCCCGCTCGCTCTCCCGCGTCGCCTCGGGCTCCGGCGACGGCGAGGTCAAGATCTGGGACCTGGCCGACCGCTCCCAGCTGCGCAGCGTCAAGGCCCACGACGGCATCGTCAAGGGCCTCTGCTTCACCAACCTCGCCGGCGAGAGCCAGCGCCTGCTCTCCTGCGCCAGCGACCGCACCGTCAAGCTGTGGGACCCCTACGCCACCGCCGACGCCGGCAACGTCCCCGTGGCAACCTACCTCGGCACCGGCGCCTTCAACGGCGTGACGCACCACCGCGCCGAGGCCACGTTCGCGACGGCCGGCAGCACAATCGAGATCTGGGACGCGACGCGGTCGCGGCCCGTGGCAAGCATGAACTGGGGCGTCGACACAATAAACACCGTGCGCTTCAACCAGAGCGAGACGAGCGTGCTGGCGTCGGCGGGGACGGACCGCACGCTCGTCTTCTACGACCTGCGCACGCAGACGCCCGTGGCGCGGGTCGTCACGGCGCTGCGCACAAATGCAATCTGCTGGAACCCCATGGAGCCGTTCAACCTGGCCACGGGCAGCGAGGACCACAACGCATATGTGTGGGACATGCGCAAGCTGGGCCGCGCGCTCAACATCCTCAAGGACCATGTGGCGGCGGTGATGGACGTGGACTACTCGCCGACGGGCGAGGAGCTGGTGACGGGGAGCTATGATCGGACCATTCGGATCTTCAAGGCCCGCGAGGGGCACTCGAGGTATGCATGCATCTACAACATCCTGGGGGGAGAGGGGGGTTGGCTGTTGTGGATTTTTTTTCTTCTTTCGGTGTCCAGGCATGCTAATTGATCATTGACAGAGACATCTACCACACCAAGCGCATGCAGCGCGTCTTCTCCGTCGCCTTCACCACCGACACGCGCTACATCCTGTCGGGCAGCGACGACGGAAACATCCGCCTGTGGCGCGCCGAGGCCTCCGCGCGCTCGCACGTGCGCTCCGCAAAGGAGCGTGTCAAGCTCGAGTACGACGCCGCCCTCAAGGAGCGCTACAAGCACATGCCCGAGATCCGCAGAATCGCCAGGCACAGGCATGTGCCAAAGACGATCATGAAGGCTGGCGAGATCAAGAAGGTGGAGGAGGCGAGCATCAAGCGCAGGGAGGAGAACGAGAGGAGGCACAGCAAGAAGGGGAAGATGAGGAGGGTGCCGGCAAGGGAGGCGATGATTATTGCGAAGGAGTAGAGAGGGGGGGTAATGATATTTATTTCATCTTTCATCTTTTACCTTTTTTTTTTTTTTTTTCCTTTTGTGTTGTAGATATTGGGTTGGGTCTATAATGTTTTTTTTTGTTTTCTCTTTGCGAAAAAGTTTTTTTTAGTGATTTTTCTGAGTTGTTAAATAAATTACTGGCTCATGTGTACCTACCACCTTCACTCCACTGATGCGCATTTGCCTACTGATCCAACCCAAGTGACCCAAAAATCAGGGTCCGCAATCATTACCCCTTCCATCAGTATGACGTCAGTTATTCACAACCTCATCTCCAAGCATATATCAAGACCCTCGCCCCACAGCAGAAACTAAACCACTTCTCCACTCACCACCCGCCCCCAATACTTTTCCCCAAAACCCAGACACCACAGAAAATGAGCAGCTGCCCCAACCACGACACCGACTCCAAAGTCCCCGGCGGGCCCGTCCCCATCGGCGACTCCATCCTCCAGACCGCCACCAGTATAACCCAGGACTTTACACCCATCAAGAACATCTGCGCGCATCTCAACGCATTCCACATCTACGCCGACGACCCCTCGCGCAAAGTCGAGACCAACCACTACTGCTCCCACGTCTCCTCTGGTCCGTCTCTCTGCACGTCTCCTCATACCGGGTGAGAACCCAAGACACTAACACACCACACCCAAAAACAGACGTGCGCCAATGCCTCCTCTACGACTCCAACGAGCCCAACGCGCGGCTGATCGGCATCGAATACATGATCACGCCGCCGCTCTACGAGACGCTGCCGGCGGCCGAGCGTGCGCTGTGGCACTCGCACGTGTTTGAGGTCAAGTCCGGGCAGCTGATCATGCCCTGCCCCCGCGGGGTGCCGCTGGCGCTGTGGGAGAAGGCGGAGACGAAGGAGATGGAGGGCGTGATCACGCTGTATGGCAAGACGTACCATCTGTGGCAGGTGGACCGCGGCGACAGGCTGCCGATGGGGGAGCCAAAGTTGATGATGGCGACGACGGAGGGGTCGCCGCACTTGGACGAGATGATGAGGCTGAGGGATGAGCGGTGGGGGGTGGAGAGCGAGAGGAAGAGGGAGTTGAGGAGGGAGATTGTGGAGCCGAGGGTGCATCCAGGTGGGTTTTTGCCATGGGCGGTGGGTTGGGAGGAGTGGTGAGTGGAGTGTGTACTGACTGGTGTGTAGATGCGGATCAGTATAATAGGAGTAAGCTTACTTGAGGGGACGGTGCTTGGTTTGAGGTTGGGAATCAGTGGGGTTCAAGGTGTGTAGGTTCAATAATAAGGTGGCAATGATTGATTATGCAGGAAATTATAGCATCACGTGCCCGCGCGGTACGTACATACCATAAATAAAACTCGCCATATAGTCCAGATGCTTGCTTGCCTGGTTATGATATCTTATATAAATGAATTATATCAGGAAATAATTATTCTCCTTCTGTAACACTTCCTTTACCGCATATATGCATGCATACGATAGACCGTATCTCAGTTACTGCAGTATCAACGATAGAAGACACAGGTGGTGCGTGGAGCTCTTAACAAGTCAAGCCTTGAACATCAACGGCCGCGGGCCTGTTGTGGTAGTTAGTTAGTCTCTCACCAAAACCGACTTTCCAGTGCCCCAAGTAGTAAGAAATGAAAATTTGGATGGATATGACATATAGCAGACTCTCAATTGATAGCACATCCCATAGTCAGATCTACCTTTATAATTTAATGGCTATCATAAGACGACTTACGAGTAGCTCAAGACAGCCTTAGACGATAGAACACCCACACATCCGCGTGTGTAGGTAGGCCTATGTATGTAGTAGGGTTGCACCCGTTATCCAGGGCGTAATTTAGAGGAGAACGAACAAACAACGCGCATTTATCGGACAGCTACCTGAACTGCTAATAAGAGCAAGTAACAAGTCCGCAGGAAACATGCACCACCATTGCCTGTATCCAACTCCTCCAATTTCAAGAATGCCATTGTGGCGTATATGGTACTGCTAGGACAGTCCTACTCACGTCTGGTTTGTCAAAAACGACTGTGAGAAAAGGTTCCGCATTGGACTTAGGGAGAGCATATAAACATATGCAGTCTCGCCAGATCTGCCTCGATCCTAACAAATTCCCTCTTAGTAATAGTCAGCAGCTGGTGAGAGAAAGAGTAACCGAATCCAGTCAATAAACTATAGTGCCTTAAGAACATTCAGTTCTTACAAGACACTTTCACTTTCCGTGGTATGGCTAGAAGGGCTAGAACAGAGTATGAGAGTCGAGCTTTAATGATTTCCAGAGTGTTTATTACACTTCTACTGCCGTATGTATACGGAAGGATGGTTATAAGTTAGAGTATATTTTCACCCACACCAAGAGAAATACACCCAGATACATCTGCACATCACTGTGGGGCATTTATGCAATTGTTGGAAGCTTACTTTTATAACTTTTGAACGCTCGCGAACCTAAAGCTACAAGCTGAGAGCGAACGGCCTCAACTGGAAAGACAAGAAAAACCAGAAAGAAAATGCTATGATAAATCCAGAAAACAGAAAGAACCCCATCACGCACCGCCACATTTCATCGCCATAACATCCCAAAACAAGAAAGAAAAAGAAAAAGAAAAAACCAATTCCAACCCTACACTCCATGTTTAGAGGCTGACCGAAGGGGTAATTAAATTATTGTACATTAACAGTCTATTCGGCCTTCTTTGACGCCCGTCGAGTAGCTTTTGGCTTCTCGCTCTCGGTAGACGACGCCTCAGCTTCCTTCTTGCCCTTTGCTCCAGTCTCAGCCTTCTTGTCCTCGACAGGCTTCGCGGCAGGCTTCGGAACCTTGGTCGGGGAGCTCGCCATGCCGATCAAGCTGAACAAGATCGCCAAAACAGTACCAACAACGGCCAACAGGCCACCAGCCACCTCTGGAAGTGTCTGGATAGCAGCCAAAGGATCCCTCCTAAGGACGGCGAAGAAGAGCTCAAGCTTGTCCATGATAAAGGTAACAGTATCTTCCTTGAAAGTAGTCTCTCCGAGGGGCTTGGGGGGCTCCGGAACCTTGGGGGCTGATGCAGCGTCCTCCTCAGCCTCAATCTTCTTCTTAATGTCAAAGCTCTCCTTCTGAAGCTTCTCGGCATCCTCAATTGAGTGACCAATGTAGATGTTGTCGAAGAGGATATCCTTAGTCATGGTCCAGAGCTCGAACCCGAGAGCACCCATAGGTTCAAAATCAGAAGGAGTCTTGTCCTCGAAGTAGTCAGGGTTAGGGATTTTGCGAGGTGCCCATGGCCCCTTGTAGTCTGGGTTGTCGATAAGAGGAGCGGTCCATTTACCCTTATACGCCGGGTTGGGCTTCATTGGCTTCGACCACTTGCCACATCCGCTAGCATCTTCACACTTGGGGTTTGCAACAGTAGGTGGGATCCAATCACCATCCTCCTCATCATCCCAGTCCTCGGGCTTCTCGGACTCTGGGTCTGGGATGAATTCAGGCTCGTCCTCCAACCAGTCCTCTGGCTTCTCGGCATCTTCGTCAACAATCTCATATGGGGCCTCTTCGTCCCAGTCCTCAGGCTTCTTAGCTTCGGGATCAGCCATCTTGGCCTTGTCAACCCAAGTCTCGGGCTTCTTATCATTGGCATCCTCGATCTCTTCGGGGGGGTTAACAGAGGGAGAGAAGTCTTCGAGAAGGCTTCCGCTCTTAACAGAGGTACCATCGATGCGAACATCAAAGGTCTGATCTGGGTTGACAATCAATGTGTAGAGAGTTGATTGCTTGGTAATGCGAGCCATTGGTGGGGTCTTCAAGTGCTTCTCTTCATATTCGCCGGTCTTCGGGTTCTTGTGCTTGAAGATGAAGTGGACCTTGTTGGTAGCACCACACTTATCGGGACCGAACATGATCACGTAAGGAGAGGCGTTCGAAAACTCCTCGGCGTGGAGATCGGCGTTCTCCTTAAGAAGCTTAAGGTAGGCACCACCACATTCCAGACCATCTAGTGCACAGAAAGTCAGTACAAGAAGGAATTGGGTAGATATGTGTTGAGAAACGTACTTTGAAGCTTGACTTCGTACTGTACGACCAAAGCCTTCCCCTTGTTATCAATGGGTTTGGTAAACTTTGCAGAGATAGCATGATGAGCAGCAACATCCTTAACAACTGTAGAGAATTGTTAGTAACCTTTACATTAATTGCGAGCTTAATACAACTTACCAAGACCTGCATCACCCTCAATGCCCTTCAGTGTGGTGGGCTCCTCGACAGACCATTTTCCAACATAAGTCCACTCCTCGTCACCGGTCTTGTCGTTTTCCTTCTTCGCATGTGAAACCTTCCACCTAGACTCCCAGCCCTCGGTGAATTGCTCAAAGAAAGGCGCCTGAATTATGGTAGGCTATTTTTTTAAGGGAAAGGGTCAGAATTGCCTCTTAATTGGGTTCCAATTATTTTCTGGAGGGGGCTTACAGTAAATGCAGGTTTCGCGATTGCGGAGGTTGCGGCGGCCTCTGAGCTCACCACAGAGGCGGCGTCACCGAGAGCATCATCAATTTCATCGGCCATGACACCCCCAAAACCCATCAAAGCAACGGACATAAGCCCGTAGGCGACACGAGCGTCGAAGCGCATCTTGATTGTATTAAATGGGACTAGCAAGTACTAAAGACAAAAACGAATGCAAGTTGATACCTGTAAATAAGGGAAATGTATGCGTGAAATTGGCGACAGAGAATGAGTATGGAAGAGGAAGAGCAAGCGAGGTGAAGGTAAAGGTCGAGGTTCTTGTAAAGTTCAGAAGAGGCCACCTTTGAAGTGCGGGTTAGCTCGAGGCGTCGTGTGTTTTGGGATTGGTGTGGGAGATGGGATGGCGCTAGTCTCAATGTGGTTGAGGACACGTTTTGCTCTTTCTCCAGCTTCCCCGTAGTGCATCTAGAGCTTCTACAACCTTCCATCGCCGTACTGTGAAACATGTGCCCTGCGGCTCGTTAAGGCACCCGCTCATCTGAAGAGACAGGCCTACTTTACCGACTTTTCAAAACTATATGTAGCTCTCACAGACATGCTAGTCGAAGGCACGGCAGAAACAGATTCATGATCTACATTGAATCTTTGATTATCGTAACTGCATGAACTCTAGCAAGATCCCATAAAGCACACCCCACTCCCTATATACAAAAGAAGAGGATAACTGTAGCAGGTATAAGAAAGGCCACTGACACTCGAAGAGAGGTGAGGACCTAGGACCCCACGCCTATGCTAGTAACCGGCCGGCCGGCAAGACATCTGTCTTTCCCTACCATTGTTATCGTTATCTGCCAAACTTCGAGTGCTTTGACATGACTTTGTAAGAGAACTATTTGGTACAGGAGCACGGGGAATATCCGGATCATTATCCGGCAACCAAGATCCAGATCTTGTTCCTGGGGCCAAACTCACACAAACGGATCTCCTGGGACAGCTGACAAAGGACACATATCAACAGTCCTTTTCAAAATCTGAGACCACTCCGTTACCGCGGTCAACGGTTCCCCAGTAAATAATTTAGGCTACCGGATCAATCTTCGGCATTCGGGGTGCATTAACCCTAGTCTAATTCCTCCCAAATGTTCCGTCGGCGAAAGCCTTTTTCTCACATTTCACTCACTAATTATCACTCGGTGACCTTGAACTCGGTCTATCTTTATCCAGTGACAGTGAGTTGGTAAAACTGGATATTGGTAAGGCACCCCTTCAATTCCTGAGGGCAGGAAGTGATCCATGCATCGAATCTTCCTTAATGCAGCAAGCATGTCAAATCCAAAATTATGCATGTCGTTAGTCGCCCAAAAAGTTCATGATGCTACCAACCATGTCGGCGGGCTCCATCCATACTTACTCTGATCGTAATTAGAGTACAGATGGTGTTCGTAAAACTCTCTCTACTACTGGTTCTATTTCATGGGTTTTCACTAGCGTGCCGAAGGTTGGAGTTGGACTACTACGTTACGCAAGCCAATATCTTTGGGGTTGGGCCCTTGTCACTATTAGTAGCTCTCTTCCCTAATAAATGTTGTCAGAACGATCTACAATCAGTATTAATTGGTTCGTTTCCTAAAATCATCATTGCATATCTGCCTCTACCGAATACAGCCAGGCGAACGATAAGTAATCAGCCATTACATTGTTAGCAGGTTTGGTAGATAGACTGAAACAATCCTAAGCTTTAACCTCCGATTCGTGACAGCCCTTGATTTGCATATAGCCTTACCACATGCTACGTCAAAAGCAGGGGGGACTATTGGTCAATGCCAATCTTTAATTGGTTCCGCGGACCTCACATAGTCGTTCGCACCTCCCATAGTGCAGACGCGGTTTCTGGATTCCTATAGTTAATTGTATGTCTCGGGGACATCGAGCAGCTCCAGAGTTATCTCTTTCATCAAACAAAGGCACATGTCCCGAAACCCCGAGAAACTAAAGACAAATAGCGATATCCGCCAGCCAAAATTGGAGCAGGTCCTCATTAGTTCGTCCGCCATATGTAGATTTGTTCGCTGCACCAGTTGTAGCGATTAGCCCAGCCTACCTGCCTACATAATATTCAGTAATGCGACTTGTGGAGAGACAATGGCTCAAGCCGAAAAACCCCAAAAAGTGTCTATCTACAGGCTACCCCCGCTCCACACTAACTGCACCGGAGTGTGCTCAATGAAAGCTTATCTCTTGAGATTACCAGCATATTAGTTACCCCCAGTACTACATGATTAGTAAAGCGTCTTCAATGAAGGAGAACAGGTATATGTGTTTCTTTCTTTTTTTTTCTTCCTATTATCACTAGGGGAAGGAGTGTTGACGTTTAATCTTACAGAGCCGGAGGTGATGGTGGAAAAAAGGGAAGACGAATGGTGGGTTAGGTCGGTATTGGTGGTGTAACAGCGGTTCCATGCCAAGGATATCATTTTCTATGTCAATATGCACTCCTAAGGTCTGCCATTTATGTCGTAGCAAATCCTATCCCCTGTACCGCATGCGTTAGGCCTACCGTGGCGTGCGCGTGTGTACGCCTATAGGGAGCATTGCGTAATAGAATCACAGATCATCACTCGATCGCCAAGGATCCATCTCTTGTTGGATCATGTATGCACATGTACATGTATTGGCTATTAAACCTGTGATATCGACACCTATCACCGTCATTTCAGTACCTGTCACTGCCATGTGGACGCTTGTCCGATTCATAATTGTGTACCTGCAGGTAGTTAGGCTCTTTGTCGCGAGAAGAGCCAAACAACCCAATTTTAACGCTTTTGATACTGCACTTGTACCGATCCATTGGAACTTCTATGCTGCCAATAGCTAATGTACTTATGACGATTTTGGCATTGTGTCAACAGGTATTAGAACAGGGGTTCTAGGTGCACCTGCGGTTTCCATGGATGCGGATATAATCTCGACGACGACAATAGCAATATTCTTGAGGCCATTTAGGATGAAACGCTCTAGTGTCTTTACGATTACCTTTGCAATTGCCTAATTGTCTTTAATGAAATACATCATGTATGTTGAGTATGATATGGCAATCGTCCGAGTGATTTTGTATGATGCTATTTACTAATACGCTTATATCGACAGGCACTCTACCAAAGTACATGCATGTACTTATAACATGTCTTAACCTGTAGTAGAAAAACTGCCCTTCTTGGATACACTTCCGACTTCATATTAAGTCCGAACAAAGGTCATGGGTTGAGCTCGTGTTCCCAAGAAGGTCCCACAGTTGCAATTGGCAGACCTTTTGTCTCGTCCTGTTTTCAAATATGAAACTATGATCACGATCGCCACGAATATCATTGGAGGATGTTTTCTAGATATAAGGTTCTTATGGGTGGGTCTAGAGAGGGCAGAATCAGCACATAGCACAGTACGTGCATGTGCCTTGGTTTTTTGAAACCCGAATACACTTGTGGTGAAAACACTTACTGAGAGGTACGTACGTCGCTCAATCGTACAGGAAGCTAAACAGCAGAGATCGAGAGCCGTGCTATTATTGAATCCCAACACCTGATTCCGGCCTACCGAATCCTCACTCCCGAAGGCCCCCAAACTTCCCACAATCACCAAAAGTGAAGGTTCTATTTTTTCACTGAAAAAAGTTAGTTGGCGTACACACCCAGCCTAGGTGAGAGTCTCGATCTTCATTGACAATGATTGATTTTGCATATTAACCCACACTGTCAGATCAGCCGCAGGATAATGTGATTTGTTACGTACATGGAACCAGGCAAAACCTCTGAGCATCTCCAGTGGATACACTTTGTTTATCAATTCATCCCTCAGATCGATGACATACATGTAGAAGAGCGAGGGGTAGAAACATGGGTCTAAAAACAGGGTTTGTATGGATAGCCAAGCCAACAGGACTCCTCCCATATATACCAGCTGTTTTGCTCGCGACCATAAAAATGCCCAAATGCCAAGCAGTTGACTGGTCATTCTGGGCCACCTGCCTGCCTAACTGCACCAGTCTGTCGGTGGAGGTATTGGCTAAGCACAGCCACCAGGGTGCACAAAAACCTCGATACGTTGTGGGGCAACAAAATGGCGTCAACACTGGATTGATAACTTCCTCTCCACGCCAACCAGCCCCGCGCCCGCTCGACAAATCGCATATCACCCTTAATGGCGGACAGCACAAACAATGATGATGCACTTGTGCGCTCAGAAGGTAAGTTAATCCAACCAGTATCCATCATCTACACACATGCGCCCGCCGATTTGCAGCCGATATGTTCAGCAATTGCTCTCGGGAGAACTTGCACCTCCGAAGCCCCGAGACTCTGCTATATCACTGCTCCATAAAGACTTCAAACCAGCGCCGCAAGTGCAAAAAAGCACCTGTTAACCTCCGCCAGACCCCAACCACCCCGCAAACCTCATCTGCAGCCTCTGCAGGAACTTCTACGACCATGGCTGGGTAAGAATCCACCGCACCCACAGCGTATCATGGCCCAACTAACAAACTTCACTAGGTAACCGGTACCGGCGGCGGCATCTCCATCCGCCACGCCGACCATGTCTTCCTCGCCCCCTCCGGCGTACAGAAGGAGCGCCTGGCGCCCGAAAACATGTTTGTCATGGACTTCAGAACCAAGGAGTACATTCGGCGGCCACTGGAGCTCAAGCCATCAGCATGCACACCGCTGTTCATGGCAGCCTTCACGAAGCGCGGCGCGGGAGCGTGCATCCACACACACTCACAGGCGGCGGTGCTGTGCACGCTTATTAGCCGCGGGCGCACCTTCTCGATTGCGAATATTGAGCAGATCAAGGCGATACCGAAGCCAAGTACGGGAGGGTATTGCGGGTACTTTGATACATTGACGATACCGATTATTGAGAATGCGGCGCAGTGAGTAGTCAATTGGAATCTGGGAGAGGGAGTGGGGGAGAGAGTGGGAGAGAGGGGGTATTTTGCTAATATTGGTTGGGCATGTAGTGAGGAGGATCTGAGGGATAGTTTGGAGCAGGCTATGAATGAGTATCCGGACACATGTGCGGTGCTGGTCAGGAGACATGGAGTGTATGCCCCCCCCGCCCGGCTGCTTCTGAGATGTGGGATGCTGATGAGAATCAAGTTATGTGTGGGGCGACACTGTCTGGAAAGCAAAAACACAGTGTGAAAGGTGAGACGCTTTTCCCCATGCATCTGATTGTAAATTTACTCTGACATATGTATGTGCTGTGGCAGTCTTGATTATCTTTTCCAGCTCGCTGTCGAGATGCACAAGCTCGGACTGGATCCAGCAGGCCCCATTGCACCAGTTGGAGAGTAGCGTCGTCAGGTAGACTGAAACAAAAATGCCGTGACCGGAGTCAAACCTCCATACATTGTAGATCATATGGGAGAGGGGGGGGGGGGCGTAGAGACTTTGTACAGCGGAGATCTCTCTCTGTGTTTATGTACAATACGCAGATGGGAGAATTGCTGAGATTATATCATGCTAGAGCAAATTAATTATTCACGGCCCCTATAATATGCTGATCATGACATTTATTTGAATACGAGGTGACAATTAAAAAAAAAATGAATGAGGGGAGCTAAAAATAACACATCATGGTCGTGGTGGGATGGATCATCCTAGAACAGCAGTGAAGTAAACCTAAACCAACCCCTGCCCGCGCCCGCACCGCATCTGCACCCATAAAAGCCCGCAAAAGAAAGCATTGGTATACTCGTTATATCCGCCTCTCTGCATACCGCATAGGGAAGATCTGACGATCATGGTTTGAATGACATTTTGTTCACTTAGTACTTACTACAACGGCCACCGTCGCCGCCGACCTGTTCCAAAAACGCCTCGATGTACACCTTCAAACCGTCCTCGTCCTCCTCCGGCTCCAGGTCCAACTTGATAACAAACCAGCACTATCAGCAACGCACCCTCACTCAACAAGCACACCACCACCACCACCATCATCACCACCACCGGCGCACATACCTCAGCAATCGTCTTTTCATTGACCAGCCTGACCCCATCCGAGTGGAACCGCACACTGCCTGGGTTGATACCCTTGGTCTTGCAGTACGCATTGGCGACCTTGTAGAACGGGGCACTGGACTTGATCTTGAACGCCAGCTCACCTAAAAATTGTGTGCCCCGCAATTAACACAACATCACATCAGGCAAGCTATGTAGAGTACGTAGCTAGCACTACAACAGCAGGTAGGTACCTTGAGGGAAGTGGGGGAGGGGGGGGGAGGGGGAGCGCTCTGCTATTCTCACCATGCTGCTGAGAGCGCACTACTATTGTAAGTGGAGTGCCTGGCGCAATAGCCTTCGGCTTTATGTCTGGTTTCACGTCCATCTCGTTCCGGCGTAGAAGACTAATGTAATGGGGCGGATCCTGTCGGTGGTACGGTCAACGGAAGCTATTGCTATGGAGTTACTATGTAAGGGTGTGATTGAGGTGTGGTGCCTGAATCCCTGGGTTGGGTGTGGGTAGCAGAGGAAGGAGACGCGCCGGACAGACAACGTGGGGTGGGGCGGCGAGAAGCTTGGGCGGATGTGTAGTTTGTCGTGCAGAAGTTAAGTTAGGTGAGGTGAGCTGGGTGGGTGCACGCGACGCAGCGCGGTACGGTTACTATGTACCAAGCTTTTTGATTCGTATGTGGGTTTCTAATTTCGTTTGGAGGAGGCGATCAAAATAGCCAATTTCCCACCTGCACAACACACCCAACTTGTTGTTGTTTTTGTTTCTTTTCCTTTTTGTGTTATTCCGCTCATAGAACGTCACATGCCTGCATGTATCTGATTCTTAGCCTACCGTTTCCTAGCTCGGCGAGTAATCTTAATCGATATTAGGGTAAACCCCCCCACATTCTATCCCAACCCTAGCCCTGGTGCAGCCGTTGCAGTCTGATGCGAGACATGTCTCTCTTGTCTCATCTCCGCTGTGCAGCAACAGTGAGGAATTGATGTTTTTGTTTTTGTTCTGTTTTCCATTTTTTTTTTACAAACGGTTCCTGAATAATAATACACGCACGCACAAAGAGTGCCCACCAGCCCAATCCAAGCCCAATCCCCCCTAAATTTTCATAATTGACCCAACATTAAAACCGCCTCACCGATATCCTTTGAGATCATGACCACCCAAACCATTGTTAAAAGAATAGGCCGAAAAAATACATCAGAACCGAAAAACACCAGTGAAAAAGAGAAACATAAAGCAAAAGAAAAAAAGAAGAGGATTGATTTCTTGTCGAAATCCACTTCAATTCTTCTGATTAAAGCACATAGTACAGGGTCGCAGAATAATCACATAAAGACCCTGACCTTATTAACACCACCCAGAAAGTCCTTATGGCGTTTACAAGACAATGATAGCGGCGGCAACAGCGAAAAGGGCGATGAAGGAACCAGTTACGGTGTATCCAGCAGCAGCGTTATCGGAGGCTGTTGCAGAAGCGTTAGCGGTTTCGGTCCCGGAAGAAGAGCCAGATCCTGAGCGTGTAGAAGTACCGGAGGTGCCAGAGGCCGAAGCAGACGATCCAGTACCAGTAGCAGTTTGAGATCTATTGGAAGCACATTGATTAGCATTCAAAGCCTCGAATTGTATATACTTTCTTGGGGCTGAAGAACTTACGATCCAGATCCTGTGGCAGCGGTTCCGGTTCCAGTGGCAGTGGCGGTAGCAGTAGCCCCAGCACCAGTGGTGGATAAGAACTCATTCTTGATACACGCTTGAACACACGCAGAGAAGGCATCAGTCTCCGCGGCGGTACCGTTCTATTCATTCTCAGTTAGTTCATGGCTCGTCACTCGAGGAATGCATTGTTGACTTACGCCTTGAGGACAAGCGGCCGCACATTCGTTGGTTGCATTGACCATAGAGGCATCTGGGGCCGGGACACCCACGCAGGCTGCCTGGCAAGTTACATCGCCGACGTCACAAGCATTAAGGCAGACAGTGGTTGGGTTAGGAGCAGCGGAAGAAGTGGTGCCAGATGACTGGGCAGCAGCAAGGGCAACGAAGCCTACGGACAGAAGGATGGCGGAGAATCTCATATTTGCTAGGTGGTGAAGAGAAAGGTTACTTCTTGTAGTTTGCTGAAGAGCAGTTATGAGGAGGTATTAAAGTAAGTAAGTAAGTAAGAGGTGCAGATTGGAGCGAGTGTGTGGACTGGTGAGAAAGAAGGAAGGGAAACAGAAGAGACGAGAGGTCGCCAGTTTAAGTACTGTGGATGTCTGTGGGTGTAGCATTGAATGGCGAGGGCAAGGGATGCATGGCAGGAAAACTATGGGACTGGGGTGCATGGTGTGAGACAAAAAAGACGAACTCTTTTCCACTTCTGCCCCTGCAGGCCTGGGCAAACGATGTGCGACTAACTAACGGCTGCATCATTCGAGTCCCTGCAACTGGGGGGCGGGATAGGGGATTTAGTTCACCATCTAATTTCATGTCGCAGGGGTCCTTCAAGCCATACGTCCCAATGTGATGCCGCATTTACTATTTTTGTAAGCCTCTCTGATTTCTGTCCAATCCAGAGGTTGTGGATAAATTAGAGCCAACCTCGGCGCGGCAATTAAAGTACACATTTTTTGTTTCCTGGCAATCCTTTTCATGGATCTCTATCTGGAATACGGGTTATCAGTGCTGGCTGTAATACTTTATGCGCCTTCAGTGTGTGTACTTAATTTTTTAGATTCAAAGGCACTGCGCGTGCAGCCGTCTGTATTGAATAGATACGAGTCTATGATGTTGAAGTCGTCTTGAACGACTGTTTACAGAGAGGGAAAGGAGATTACGTACATGCAGTCCCATGATTCCTTTCCTCTACGAGCCTGCAATCGGGTCAAGTTCCAATACAGCCGACCTTCCCGGGCCACACTCCTCCCCTGATCAGTGATCATCACTTCCTCAAAGCGTTGACATACTCTAAATAAACACTCTAATGTTTATGTAAATAAAAGCCTTGCTTCTAGGTCGCTAACGGTACATGTAGGGACCCCTCCCTTTCCGTCAAGCAAACATTGCAATATCCGGCACTATATACCGAGTAATCGGAAAACCGAGGAAGGGATATGTATCTAAACTCTGTGATGAAGAGCTGCATTCGGCATACCGAAGGGGTCTAGGGAATTGTTCTATGCCCGAGGATTCTGGTGGTTTTTCCCCACCGCGTGATCTAGGCTCAGACCATTGAAGGTAGGTACATGAGACAATGTCACAAGATCTAGGAAAGCGTTGAAGCAGCGCTCTGGTAAATTTCTGTCGTCGACAGTAGTTAAATATCATTACTAATTTTTGTGAGTCGTGGCCGGCTGTACTCCTACAGAACGCATAAAGGGGTTGGTTCGGGTTACATGTATTTTCCAAGAGACATGTATCAGGACCAACCCGGGGCGTTCTTGTAAGTCGCACGAGGGAAATAATAATGCGTACATAGGTTCCTTTTTTTGTTGTTCGAAAACATCGGGGTCCCAGTGGAGTCCAATATCGTTTTGTATCTTTCTGCTATTTAGAGGTTTTGAGTTCTTGAGCTGAACGTCTGTTAGTTTTCAGCTCGCTAAAACCCCCTTCATTTCGGGAGCGCTTGCGTGTAGCTCCCCCACAAATGAATCCCCAGACTTCATTGTTCGTTATTAAAGTGCACTGTTTTGAAAACGCAATACTAGAGATATCTTACCGTAATTTGCACTTGCATGGGGTTGCACGATAGACTGTGTGTGATAGGTACCGCCAAGATTTATCGAAACCCAAGTTGAATAAGATAAGCGTCGCGGTTTACGCGACCCAACGCGTCTTCCTGCAACCTGCGGCAAACGACAATAAGACAACCGCCGCCATGGACAGTGACGACTATGGGAGTGATGATTTCGGGGATATCAATGACGACGAACTTATCGCAGCTGCCACCCAAGCCGAACAGGCTGCCAATTCTAACCAACGGCCGCCTTCTACACAACAGAATCAGCGGGCTAGCAGTGTTGGGAGTGTAAACGGCAATGGTGGCGGTGATGATAATCTGTTCCTCCCAGACGATTTTGACTCCGACGTCGAGCTTGCAGGTGCTTTGATAGCACCGCACTCATCGGGCTATGAGTCTCAAAGACCTCCGCCTTCCACCCAACTCCGTCAGGCTACTCTCTTCGGCGGAAGAGTCCCAGACGAGCCTCCGGGGTCCTCAGCTCGTCCCCGAAATGTCTACAACTATCCGCTAGCTAGTACCCAAGCCCAAGAGCCCCTCACACACCACAAGATTGACCGAGAAGCGGCGAAAACATGGGTTTACCCATCCAACGTTAGTCATCGAGAATACCAATATTCGATTGTTTACAAGGCATTGTTCTCCAATATTCTCGTGGCTCTGCCCACCGGTATGCTGCAGCATCCCCTCATTCCACTCGCCCCGAATTGAGCTAAAAGATTTTGTAAATCCATGCAGGCCTTGGGAAAACCTTTATTGCTGCAACTGTAATGCTCAACTGGTTCCGATGGGCACCCGAGTCTCAGATAGCGTTTTTAGCACCGACCAAACCATTGGTTGCCCAACAGATCGATGCATGCTACAACATTGCCGGTATTCCGAGAAGCCAGACAGCAGAGCTGACAGGTGCCGTGAATGCCGATCTACGTCGGGAGTATTGGGAAGAGAGAAGGGTGTTTTTCCTCACCCCACAGACAATGCAGAACGATATTTCCCGCGGGATCTGCAATCCGAAGAGGATTGTCTGCCTGGTGATCGATGAAGCTCACAAGGCCACCGGGAACTATTCGTTCGCCAATGTGGTTAGTCAGATTCGAAAGACGAATCCTTCTCTTCGTGTATTGGCACTCACAGCTACTCCGGGAGCCACGATCGACAAAGTTCAAGAGGTTATCGACTCTCTTGGTATCGCTAAAGTCGAAATCAGGAATCTTGAATCCATGGATATCCAACCATATGTGTTCAAGAAACACATAGTGACCCAAGTCTTTGAGCTCACAGATGAGATCATTCTCCTCCGTGATCTGTATTGCGAGTGCCTGCAGCCTCTACTCAAGAAATTGAACGACGCAAAGGCCTACTGGATCACTGACCCTAAATCGTTAACCATGTATGGTCTCAATAAAGCGTCCCGGGACTGGATGGCGTCCAATGCCGGCCGAGCCGCAAACCAGGGACTTAAGGGTATGCTAATGCATGCATTTTCGTTTCTGTCGTCGTTGGCGCTGCCACTACATTATCTCACGGAACATGGGATTCGTGTCTTCTACCACAGTCTGGTAAATATTCAGAATGATATATTGTCTGGGAGTGGTGCAAAGTCGAAGCTGGGGTTTATCAATGATGAAAAATTTCAAAAGGTCATGAGACGTGCACAGGGAATGATAGTGGACGAAGATTTCTCAGGACATCCAAAATTAGACTATATGGCCGGGGCAATATTGAAGCATTTTGCAGATGCTGCAGACATGGATGAGAAACGAGAGACCAGAATCATGGTATTCACAAGTTATAGGAGCAGTGCTGAAGAGGTTGTGAGGGTGCTGAAGAAGCATGAACCAATGATCAAACCGCATATTTTCGTTGGTCAGCAGGATTCAAAGACAGCTGACGGAATGAAACAGAAAGATCAGATAGAGGTTGGATTCTCTATTCTAACCAGATAACAGGATAGTAAACACTGCTAATTACAGGACACATAGATTATCAAAAAATTTCAACAGGGCGTATACAATGTAATAGTTGCCACTAGCATTGGTGAGGAGGGTTTGGATATTGGTGAAGTCGACATGATTGTTTGCTATGATCAAAACAAAACACCTATCCGTATGGTACGATAATCTCCCTTTATAAACTTATTAAGCAAGTCCTAAATCTTTGGCCATAGCTCCAACGCATGGGTCGTACTGGGCGTAAACGTGAGGGCCATGTCCTCGTCTTGCTCAGCAAGGGAAAGGAAGAGGAGAATTACAAAAAGGCATGGGACGATTACCGTTTCATCCAGAGCGAAATCGAGTCTGGTAATAGATTCGTCTACCGCCAGGATGAATCACCGCGGATACTACCTAGAGATATCCAACCTGTTGTTGATAAGAAGGTAATTGAAATACCAGTGGAGAACACCCAGCCGGAAACAAAGCGGACTCGTGCAAAGCCTGGTAAAAAAGCAAAAATAGTGAAACCTTTCTTCATGCCGGAGGGTGTCAAAACGGGCTTTGTAAAAGCATCGAGAATAGGAAAGGATGGTTCGGAGGAATCAGGGGAGGATGTCCCCGCTGAGGAGCTGGCGCCGTTATTAGCGGACCCTGAAGCTGGCCTTTTAAACGCCAGCGAAGAGCGAGAACTCAATCGCCGATTCAAAACCGTATACGGCACCGACCAAGAGATGGAGCATGTCACTATCCCTGGAATAGACAAATTCCCAGCGTTCCAGCGAAATCTGACAAAGACACGGTACGTAAAGCACGGCAGAGCAACCAAAAGCTTGGTACGGCTGTTTCAGAAATTCCCCACCATTGATGAGGATTTCATCAACACATATATGCAGAAATTCGACCCCGAGGTATTAAAGCCACCCCCGGAACCAATTGTACAAAAATTTCAACCTAAAACAAAACCTTTCAAGCCAGTTGCACCGGCGGGTAAGGGCCTAGTCGAACGGTCTGGAAATGTACCCAAGGCTTCAAAGGCAAAGGCAAAGGCAAAGGCAATCTCCAAGCGCCCTGGGCCAGTCGTGAAACGGAAACGCAAGGCCTCTGATAGTTCAATAGAGGAGGAGAAAAATTCGATAGATCTGACAAGTTCACCAGATGGTGACACCAGCGGCGAGAACAAAGATGAGGGGAAAGACGAGGATGTAGTGATGATAGAGTCAGACTCAAGCCCGCCCAGAGCCCAAAGGAAGAAATTCTCAACTGGAACATCAGACGAGGAAGAAGATGATGATAATGACGCCGATAAAGAAGTCATTGACGACGACGACGACGACGACGAGGTGTTACCCAACCTCACAGAAATGATCCAAGGGCTCCGTACTAAAAAGACGAAGGTTTCGGTGAGGCCAATGACATCGAAGGCTGCAAAGGCTGCGGCTAGCAAAAGGAACAGTATGGCCATGAGGGTAACGAAGGTAACAAAGAAGAAACCAGTAAGAGCGAAGAATACGAGAAAGTATAATAGTGATGAGGACTAGAGGAGCTACGCTTATTATTATTATTATTTTTAACTATAGATCTAGTCTTTTTCCTTTCTTTTTTATCCGGCCTGTACATTATCTACTATCCGTCATTTATTTTGGTGTTATCGGATATGTGAAGTTTTGGTGCTCTCTTTCCTTCTGCCTTTGTAGATACATGTATGTAATAACCTAAATTAACGCAGCCCTAATATTTAAGGCCGTATTTTGTTCGCCTCACCAAGTCGCCTAGTTGGCCAACTGAGCTGAGAACTATGATGCTCCGTTCACCAAGTTCTCCGCCATATCGCAGCCGCTTGGTGTATCAAGCGCTGACTTTATGGCAGAGATCTTTTTCTGAGTGAGGGGTTTAGCTGTTTACTAGGTCCATCTAGTAGGGCGACTGGCTAATCCGCGCTACGTAGGTTAGCGGAGCCGCTTGTCCAGTGGAGCAGACAAGTTCCCGCTTAACAACGAATCTCTTTGTGGTTTGCGCAGGGTCACATAATATCACTCGATCCTATTAACCTCCCAAAATAATATTCTAATATTAGCATCGCAACAACAATAGCAACCACAAATCCACTACATCCAATTCCCTAAGAATGCCAGTATTACGCACTACGTAAACTAGCTCTCCAAACTGTCACCTCAAAACCAATCCCGCCCCCCCCCCCCCAAAAAAAAAAAAGTGACGCAACAATCACCGCACCGCACCGCACCGCACCGCACCGCACCGCACCGCACCACCCCATCCCCTCCAAGAAAAAGAGAAAAAAAGAACCGCCCCCCACCCCCGCCCCGACAATCTAAAAAATCCATAATGTGTCAAATGCTGTTCATCTACCACACCACCTGCGGGCACCGCGGCTTCACCAGAACCCCGCTCACGCCCACCTGCGGCTACAGCTGCACACTGCTTCTCAAGCACCTCGACGTCCCGCACCACTGCACCGAGTGCAGCAACATCCCCGCCGCGCCGGGGGTCGCCGGGATGGTTCCGTACATGCGGGCCCCCGAGCCGCGGCCCCAGCGGTGTGTTGAAGCGGCGGAGAAGAAGGGGAAGAAGGGGGAGAAGGAGGGGGAGAAGGAGAAGGAGAAGGAAGGAGGAGGAGGAGGGCCGAATGAGGGTTATGGGGTGGACTGGCAGGGGCGCTTTGCGGCGGTGTTTAGAGGCGTTGTGGGGGATGTTGGGGCGTTGGTGGTGGTGGAGATGATGAAGGGGAGGGAGTGAGTGTGGCCAGTGAGGCCTAGAAGAGCGTGCCGTGGTACGGTGTCTGTGGACATTCTAGAGGGAGAAGTAGGGCTTATGGGCCTTGAAATAATATAGTAATATCTTCTCTAGTAGTTGAAATTCTTATAAAGGCATTATCAGAGTTAATAGGCCTTGTGTCAGTTGGGTGTCAATGATATTTATCTCATCAATTTATGTTATAGCCCACGAGATACCGGCCGGCACTGAGCATCCTAATAACGCTCTCCCAAACTGTATGTGCATGTTTACTGCCCTAAATACACCAGCCTCACAAAAGGTAATTCACCTCCTTACCACCCCCGTATGCAAAGCGTACACACCTACCTTCACTAACTCCCCTCCCCTCCCCTCCCTTACCTTGTAAATGCCCCTACTATAATAGTCTCTACCTTTTAAAAACTCTTCTCACACCGAAATACCAGCGAGTCACGACCCTCCCAGTTCCATCTCTCCATGGACACGGAAATGATCAGTTCTGCATGAAATTCGATGTTGCGTTCGGGAGCCTTTCGAGATGGTGAAAAGATCCAGAAGACAATAGTCAAGTCTATTGGTATGTCTGCTGTATTGGTTGGGGGTATGGTGGGTTGAGATGCGGCAGTTTAACTAGCACGCGAGATGCCCGGCCGGGCCACGGTGTCCAACTCGGGCCGGGCCAGGCCTCCCCCTGGATCCGAACCCGAGCCCAAAAGAAACACCTACATATGCGTATTCCAGAACAGATTGAACAGAGAACTACATGTAACTACATGTCTATTTCTTCTGCGCCAAAGAACCAGGTTTGGCGTCTACGCTCCTACTGTGGTGACACATGATCTATCGCCGCCGGTGTGGCCCCCCGTCCTGATTACATATCAAGTCATTGACAGCACAGCTCATGCATACGTACATACATAGGTAGGTAGACACGCATCAATTGACATATGTCACTATCTCTGTGGAGCACAACCAAAAGAAACACCCTACCTATAAGCTACATGTCATAATATCTATATACAAGGCTCTCTGATTAAGTGAGCGAACTAAACGGGGTGTTGACAGGTGAGAATCCGTTCACTCACTTTATCCCAGAGCCTTGTTACACATGTAGTTCCACAACCCTCCGAATTGCCCCCCCCCCCCCCGGGCCATACAAGGCAGCCCATATAGGCAGTCTCTACCCGGTGAAGTGTGGCACACACACATAGAAAAAATTTGAAGAGTCTATTCTTAGAATTCGAGATGCATAAATAGCCACGGAGCTAGGGCTAAGCTGGTCGTGACCGTCAACAGAATGATAAACCGGGGATTGACCCTTGCTTGAGTTTTTTAAGCTTTACTAGGACACACACTGTGGCTGTTGATAGAGTTGACGGCCTTTATTCCGTGTTTGGCACACGCCTCCCGTCTTTCGGCTGTCGGCGAGGGGGGGAGGGGGGGAGGGGAGGAGGGTGGAGGGTGGAGGGTGGGCTGAGCCTGGGAACACTCTGGGTGTGATAGTGGATTCTCTGTTAATTTGGCTGGGCTTATATTAATCTTACTGGTTGAGTAGAATAGAGAGGGATATATAGATATTGAGGAGATCAGTGTTTGATGTGCAACCCCGCAAACAAACACGCGGACACGATACTATATACTCTGGAGAATACTATGTGTTGGATGCATAAATAGTCGATATATATTGGAGAGAATAATGCATAGCTATCCGCCCATAATTAGATGTTCTAATTGCCACCCCTGGGACTAACTATATTAATATGACAGATAAATCGAGTAGCATCTATGGTTCGATTGTGAGTGTGTTGTAGGAAGAGCGTCAGGTATAGACGCTTATTTCGAGCTAAAGGTCGGTTTCTGCCAATTGAAATTCAAGTTGACACACCTACCCTCTCTCGAGAATCGTACTATAGAACTTGATATCTGGGTTTAACAAGCTCAGATAGCATGATAGTTGGCATCTCACCTAGTAATCCAGTCCAAATATGTACCAACCACTCTACACCCTCCAGCGGGAGAGAGAGAGACAAAGCACCTTAATTGCCACTATCAATAAGAGCATAAGAGCAACTACATAGCTAACCAACTATCAAATCTCCTCCCAGCCCTCAGCCCCCAATTTCAAAACCAACTCCCAATCCCGGAGCGCCACCCCCTCGCCCTCCTCCCAAAATTTAAAATCAATCACCGCAATTGCTCCAAGCTCCGTGGAAAGCACAATTATCATAGCAATAATTCTACACAATGCGAGCTCACGGGCACGGGACCGTCCCACCTGCACGTTCCCGAAGAAGCCCCCCGGCCCCGGCACTGTCTGCAGCGGGATAAGGTTTTACTTTGACGCCCCCCGGACCCCTCCCCCCTCCCCCCTTTACCCCTTCCCTTGCAGTTGGCCTTGCGCCGGAGAATTATACCCTTATATCCTAGAGATGATGATGTTTTAAACGTTAAATAGAGTGCTGGTTTGGGGGAAGCGAGGACGCGTAATGTGGGTAGACTACGGGGTGGGCTTGGGGTTGTACGGGGGTGGGGGGTGGGGTTGGTACCGTGGGGATGTGGCGTTCCATTTACCCTGGTCCACGATCGAAGGATTTGGGGGGTGGCTTGGCTATGCTTCCGGTATGGCTAGTAGGAGGATATGTACGGATCGATGGCTTAATAGCTTAATAGAGCTAAGGTATGGACACTCGATCCATCAACATCTACTCTACAACTTCACCACACCACAACTATATACGTCTACACCCTATCCAGCATCTACAGAAGGGCCTCTCTCCCACTCTACGAGTCCGGGACCGTCCCCTTCTCCTCCTCAAAGATCTTCCCCACGTCAATCCCCCCCAACTCGGCCTTCTCCACCACCCTCCTCGCCGCGCCCACCACCGGCGCATCCACCATCTTCCCATCCAGCGCCCAACTCCCCCTCCCCTCCTCCTCGGCCCTCCTCTCCGCCACCAGCACCCGCACCGCGCCCCTCACCCTCTCCGCACTCGGCAGGAACATCGCCTGCACCCTCTCGACCTGCCCCGGGTGGATAACCTGCTTCCCATTGAACCCCATCGCCGCGCCCTCCTTGCACTCGCGCGCCAGAGCGCCAGCGTCGCTGGTGTCCTTGTACTCGGTGCACACCAGGTCGATGGCCGACGGGATGCCGTATGCGCGCGCGGCGGCGACAATGGTCTGCCGCGCGAAAAGGAACTCGGTCAGGCTGGGGCTGCGCGTGAGGGAGAGGTCGAGCGCAAAGTCTTCGGCGGCGAAGACGAGGCCGCTGAGGCGCGGGGAGGAGGCGCAGATGGCGCGGATGTCCATTATTGCTCGGGCGGACTCAAGGAGGGCTGGTATGGTGGTTGGGGGGGGTTAGTTACATGTGTAGTTTAGAAACATGTTTGGGTGGGGATATTGGTAGAAAGGTAGGGGTGTAGAGACCAATGATTTTTATGCCTGTTTTGTTGGGATGGTTCGAGTGGTCGAGGACATTTGCGACAAAGGTTCTTGGTAACGCAGCATAGGGTTAGAGCCTCTCCCGGGACATATTTTAGACAGGTAGCCATGGCATACACATCTGCCGGGCTCTCAACTTTTGGGACCACGATTGTGTCGAGATGCGGCGCTTTGAGCTAGGGGTGCAGAATATCATTGGTCAATCGCCCTGGTTCCCCCTTCTCCGTTTTCTACCATGCCGTTTTAAAGTACATAGGGCGCGCGGTAAGACATACCACTTCTGTGAGATCGTCGAGCGCGAGACCGGTCCCAATCGAATTTACACGCACGGCTTGCTCGCGGATACCATGGGCGCGGGGCAGCGACAGGATCTCACGGATGTGCGCACGTGCGGCGGGCTTCGAGGAGACGGTTACGGAGTCTTCCAGGTCGTAGGCCTAGGTATTTGGGGATAGCAGGGGGGGTTATTTAGCTTTTAGATTATTCCCTTTTTTTTCTTCTCTTTCTTTTCTTCCATTTTTTTTTTTTTTTTTTTTCCTTTTAATTGGACGTCGAGTAATAATCGAGCAGCAGTTGTGTGTGCAGTGCATGAGACATCGGGTATTTTACAAGATGGGGATCTCTTGGGAAAAAGGAAAATAGTGCAGAAAGTTGAGTCAAGTCTTGATGATGAGGGGGGGGTTTTAGATATGAGATAGGGAGATACGTAGGTGAGCAGGTAATGGGTATGGGATTGTATGCAGAGATAGGCCCAGTGATGCCATAGAGCTGTAGCTGTAGCTCTACTATTTCCTCACAATTGGCGTAGGGAGCTCGAGCCAAGGTAAGGCCAAAAGGCTGGGCATGCAGGACGCAAAGGCCACACTAAGATGGGGTAGGGCCAAGTGAAGTGCACATCGGCAAGGTAAATACCGAGGTAAGGAATAAAGAAAAAAGGGCCAGGTCTTACGATGCAATCAACGTTCAGCAGTCTCGACTTTTCCAACATGCGTTGACTGGACCCGGGGACTACATCCATCCGATGCCATGGTCAGCGTAAAGTGCTCAAGAAGAAAAAATAAAAGGCTTGTTCAAAATAGAGGGTTGTTTAGAAAGATGTCCGATTTAGAAGCAGAATCGAGGCAAGGTTCCGCAAAGTCTCCATGAAGCTAGGCAGACTGACAGATCTCGCCGACTCCTCTCTGATCTAGATTGCGAGAACAGCGGATAGATAAGCAGTGGCAAATACCCACCATAGAGCAATGCTCGCCGTAATAATGGAGCTGCCATCGATCTTTTCTTTCTTTCTCTTCTTGTAGCCTGTACGGAACCGGGAGTAATGACAGTCCGGGGAAGAGGTGGGGAGCAGTGTGTATTTAGGATGCTGTCTCGGTGCAGGGATATAAGGGACAGATTTACTAAGCGTATCAGGCTTGGCATACACTTGCCTTAATAGGTGGGAAATACATAGTAATAATTTTTCCAAGTAGAGAGCGCATAAGGATAATATGAGACGGAGGCATCAGCCAGCGGCAGAGTTGTCGGATCCACATCAGTAGAGTCAGCAAGCACTAGGGAGAGTACTGTAGCTATCAATCTAATCATCCGTTTCCAAACCGCCTGTGGGGGTAAAGTGTAAGGGTACTCTACTCTAGGCAGTGGTGTTACTACATGTAGCTGCTACCTGGGTACACTGTGGAGATACACCCGGTGCCAAGTTGCCCTTACAAGAACCTTGTATCCCCACGCCACAGCAGAGATAGATAGGCTTCGGACAAGTCGCCAGGAGTCTTTGTTCTACATTAATTGCCTCTGTGGGCTGTGATTGGCTGGCTGGACGTCGTTGCTGTTCGTACTGATGAGCTTACTTTAAAGATTAGTGGATCGCAGATCAGCTTTCTTGGAGTGACGTCGAGTACTTTAGTGCTTCTATTTCTAGTTCCACCATCCCTGTTCCTTTCCCTGCTACGGCGCCACACACACATTGCGTATGCTTTGTGAATGAGCCCCACGTTTGCAACGTCGTTCACCCTCTCTCTCGAGCGGAGTTGTCCGTACCCGTTCCCGGACAACGTGATACTTTCCCTAGGAGACGTATGCCTGAGGAGGGAGGGAGGGTGCAAGAGGGCATCTTATCTGAGAGTCCTCGTATTGACTGATGGGGGACGGATTGCACTGGACTGGTTGGGCAGACAAAACAAAAAAAACACACCGAATTATATGCATGTACCTGGTACTTTAGGGTAGGAGGTACCATGAGTGTAAATAGAATTCCTTTGCTGACCAGCTGGTTGCTTGATTGATTGATTGATTGATTGATACACACACCTTCCTTCCATCGGTGCCTGGAGGACGAGCAATGAAGGGAATGCACGTACGATTTACAGACGAGCAATATTACTACCTCCCTTGTGTGAGTGCGAGAGGTTGAGACGAAGGGAAGCAGCCCGTATGGTGTGTGTAGTAGGAACATGCCTTGTGTTCGCGTACTATGGTTATGGTGTGCATGCAAGTTACGCAAGCTTTCGTGTGGAACGCAGCAGAAGAGGCGGTTTTCAATTGTACCCTTCGTCATCTCTCTTAACTTTGTTTCTTTTCCCTTTTCCCTTTTCCCTCTTCTTCTTCTTCCCTCTTTATACTACATAATACTACATACCATTAGCTTCTCGAGGCTTCTTCGTCTCCCCACACCCCCTCCCCGCCCGGTTACTGATTCCTTTCCCATGAAAGAGTCTCTGTGATACTGTCAAACTTTCTTCACAGTAACCTTCCACTACCACCTCTCTACATCTTCAATCCAGCCGTGTTCCTGTTGTATAATAAGATCGACTCGCTTATTACGGAGATTTTCGCGTGGCTCTACCTTAAAATTCTACGTAATCCTCAACCCCGTCAAAAAAAAAAAGGGAAAGAAGAAGAAAGACAAAACCTTTCCTCATCCTGCACCGGTTGTTTCAACACTTACTACTGCATCCCAGCACAGCAGTACTATCACCACCTAAAATACATCATATCATCCTATTGCCAACAACCCCTTGTGGATCCCTTCCTTTTTTTTCCCCCTGTCCTGTCCCCTTCCCGTCGTCGTACGTGCCTGCAGGGAAAGCGGCGAAACATCGCTCTCGCCGGTTTTCTCTTAATCGCTGTAGACGAGCCGTCCTTTGCCACATCTTTCGATCTTCGCGCTACTATCACTGCTGCTGCTGCTCCACTCCCGACAGATATAAAGTAAATAATGTCCACCGCATCGATAAAGAAGGGCCATTCTCGGTCCTGGAGTTTGAGGTCGAAAAAGAACAAGGACGAAACAAGACTTAGCTCATTACCGCCGGCGAAGCAGAAAAAGATGACCAAGAACGTGGATCCTACCAGAGCAATCACTGAGGATGAGCCTTGTACGTTTTGTGCACTGAGACCAGTCTAGTCCCGATTTAAAGGGCCGCTACCACTCAATTGGTTGCAATTGCTGACTTTTTTGGTGCTGGATAACAGTTCAAGTAAACCAGTCTACAAATCAATACAAGAGTCTTTCGCAACTCAAGTTTAAGGATCGCTTCGGAAATGATATCAGTATGGAAGCTCTTGGGAAACAGAAATACAATTGAAAATTCTAACATTGAGTTTTGCAGCCGATCCGGATTTGACGAACCCCACCAGGCACCGCTGGGAAAGCCCGCTGGAGACAATTCGAGGGTTTGAGGCAGCAATTGATAAGGACGAGCGCCGGGGCTCCTACGTAGGTATTTTATACCATTCCCTGGTCGTATCTATGAGGCGGGTTCAAACAGTTGCTAAAATATTTCAGCAGAGAGAACTTCGTCTAATGCTGGCGCTGGTTATTCGTCGGATACAGTAGACAGCGTTGATGGCAACTCTTGGAGACACAATCGTTACCCGCAACAAAGTTTGTTACTCCCGCTTTCAGAACTTTCCATTCTTGGTTACTAAGTTTTTGCGTGCAGCGGGCTATTATCAGACGACGACGGGACCCCGGGGACGCCCACCACCGGATTCTCTCCATTACACCGGTCGCTCTGGGTATTCTGAGACCCCTAGATCAGCAGTAGATGGGTATGGGCACTGACTTGTTAGTTTCCGCTGATTGTCAATTTTCTAACATTATTATAGTTATGGCGAATCTGAGATGGGCTATGGGAACATGAATAGAAAAAGATCTCCGGGATCAAACGCTAGCCATGGATACAATGGATACAACGGATACAATAACCCACACCCACAGGAGCGCATGGGGCGACCACTGAGAAGACAAACCTACGAGTCACAGAATTACGATGCGCCCCCGAATCAACCTGATGTGTACCATAATCAAGCTGTAAATGGGGGCGGTGAGAGCCCGGTTAATCCTGGTTCGTCATCATCGGGTGCCGGGTCCGATGGGCCCGGTGGATATATTCGGGAGCCGGCGTTGCCGCCTCCGCAACCATCCTTTGGATTTCGCGATCAGGCCATGTTTGAGAGCTCTCAACAGATAACTCCGTTTGAAAACTTTAGCCCGTCAGGTTCGGCTCCATCTCAGATGCCTCAAAGCATGCCGACTTCACCGTCAACGGTCCGAAAGCCAATACCGCTCAGTAGCCCCGCACCAGCACCAGCACCACAGCCGGTAAAACAGGAGGAAAAGAAAAGGAGGAGCTGGTTCAAGCGGAGAAGCAGTAAAGACTAAACGTTTTGGAAAATAATGCATAATGCACGTTTTTGAATACTATTCTTATTCTTCTGTTCATATTATTAGGGGGGCTAGGGAGGGACTCGCTATGGGGGGAAGAAGGTTCTGTCGGGCTTTATCGATTCCGAAAATCTACCATCGATCAGTCAGTCGGGCATAAGAAAAAGAACAGAGCGGGATACCATGCTAGCTGTTACTCTTTTTTTGTAAGTGGGCTTTCTTATAATTTTTTAGCGACGAAAAACAATGTGTACTATCGGTGGCATATCGTTTCTATCATCTTCTATACTCTTTGTTTTGAGAGATGTATAAACAAAACAGAGAGACTTCACGATAATGATGATGCGGTCAGATTGTTTATATATGATTTCCTGTCATCCTCTTTTTTCGGGGACTTGTTATATTTCTTACTACTACTCCTCCCGACCTTCATTTTTTCTTTTTCTTTCTTTCACGATGTTATGTTTATGAGGTTTCTTTCTCTTGAGTTCTTTCTCTTGGTTTCTTTCTCTCTCCTTTGGGCAGGAACTTGTAATGGAGTGGGGGAATCTCGCGACACATTTTTCTGGGAGTTCACGTGTGGGAGGTGATTCCATCTCCCTTAATCGTGGGGGATTGTACATGAATTCGCCCCCCCTTGCTTAATATACAGGTGTGAGGGGTAGGCCGGCGGGTTTTAGCGGGAAAGAAAGAAGGGGGGAAGAGAAACAATGATACCCAGATGGTTACTTTTTTATCAACATTCCCCACGTGCGTGAGATGGCAATTGAATTCTTGCTGCAGATATGCTCACTCTCTTACCGAGCCGTTGGGGTGAGTGAGTGAGTGAGGGTTAAAGGAAAGTGCACTCGAATCATAGTTCCATTTTGTATTTATTTTTTTCTTCAAAACATTCGCTCGGATAGGGTTGTTTTGAATTTTGGTGTCTCCTCCGGAATGTTTCCCGGAGAGATATAGAGATATAGTTGGAGTCATGGGGTAGCACTCGCTCGCACTTTTTGTGCCCTGCAGGGCGAATAGAGTCCAACATGCACATCATGCACGTTTCAAAAAATGAAGACGCGTTATGCCCTTCTTCTCGTCCAGGCAACTACATGTATGTACAGCTTGTGGTAAGATTATTGTAGAAGTATGGGAGGAGCCCTATTCGTCCAACCAGCCATACAAACCCTGTTTTTAGACCCCTGTTTCCACAATAATTCTACCTCTCGCTGCAGCTAGAGGTGCATTTCCTGCGAAGATATATGATTGGCTTTTTTTTCCAACTATAAGTGAATTTCCAAACACTATCATTCCCCCCCCCACATGTCTCGCACCTACCCCAACCTACTCCAGCAAATAAGCTCTATTGGAATCAGATTAGGGTGTGTGGGGGGTGGGGGGGGGAAGTTGTAGCAGATAAGCGCCCGATAAGGATAGCCGCCGTTTTGGGCAAATTGGGACATGGGATATCACTCGTTGGTACCCTACCAACCCCCATCCCATGCCAGCCAGCCAGCCAGCCAGCCAGCCATTCGTTTCGTTTCGTTTGGTTGATTGACCTCCGCGGGGGGGGGGGGGGGTATTGGCGCATCTACAATCTATAGGTAGGCAGGCAGGCAGAGCCTTCATACATGTATTTTAACGCCCATAACATGTATGTATAACCCAGAGAGAGCTAGAGGTAGGTGTTGGGCTGGAACATATAAAGCGATGCACATTGGTTTTGGCCTGGCATTAACTAATCAACGCCCAAATACCCCCCTCCGCCAAATCTCTATATTTGAATTCTGGCCCCCAAACCCAAAGGGCCAGAATTCTGATACAGAGCACCTCTGGCCTGCTGTCCACGCCTGGGGACGCATTTGGTTTGCAATTCATTGATTGCGTTGCAGACCGCAGTCTAGTATAATGGAGAGCGCATTTTTTGATTGGCTGGGCAGTGTTTTCGTGGTAAAAAAAAAAAAAAAAAAAAATCAACTTTGATTTCAAGTAAGTAGGTATGTACATATAGTGGTAGGTAATAAGTGGTGGTGGTGACCTGTTTTGAGCAATTCGCAAAACGCCACCAAATATACACACGGTGTTTGCGGGCGGCATAACCCCATCCTCAGGATCGGCGTTCCATCACCTATTATTCCCTATCTATCGCTGTGTTGTAGGTACATGTACCTCTAGGGTACGTACCCCCATGATCATATGAGAAGAAGCGCCCCCCCCTTTTTTTTCTCCATTCTTTTCGTCATCAAGGGGGGTTTGAAAAAAAATCAACGTTGAGAGTATCGCCGCCGGCCGGTATATATATTGCTGGCATACATGTAGAAATATATATATATCCCGCGCGCGAAGCCATGGTATTTTTTCTCCCTAGCTAGCTGGTATACTCTAGTGGTGCTGACGCCGCCATGGGGTCCATACAAGCCCCCCCCCCCCCATGTGCCTACATGTATGTACATGTATCTATGCCCTCTAGCTAGCTCTGGGTTCAGCTAGCCACCCCCCGCTGTGGGTGCGGGCCGGGCGGGGCAAAGGAGGCGGTGGATGTATGCTTGTAGATATATACCTGAGAGCGCGGGCTACGGCTAACGCCCGGCCTTCTACTGCTCAGAAAGACAGACGGCTATGAAGCACCTGGGCCTGGATTAATTAGGTGCCCTATATGTATACATGTACATACCTATCCACCTGCGGCCTACGTACGGCTCCCAGAACCTCCATAGATACATGTACCTCCAAGCCCCACCCCCCCACCCCCCAAACCAACTCCCAACCACAAAAACAAGAGACAAAAAACACTAGCTAGATGTCAAGCCATTCTAGTATTTGCTACTGCTCTGCTTCTGTTACTACTATTATTACTACACCCGCGGTTAGTTCCGCGTGTTCATGTTACATACCTACACGTAACTACTACATGCCCTACCGTACCCATTAATACCACCTATGCCGATGATATTCCTTCTTCTCCTCCCAGCAATGTGTTTTCACACCCACCCAGGTGTTCCGCATGCCATACATTATATCATAATAATGCGAGAGAGAAAAGAGGAGAAAGAGAAGAGAAGAAAGTGAGATGGTAAAAAGAGAAAGAAAGAAGGAGAGAAAAAAACTAAGAAAGAGAGAAAGAGAGAGAGAGAGAGGGCTACCTTGACTACCCCTACCGCCATAAAACCCCGACCAGCCATGATACTCCTATAATAATACACACCCACCCCCACCTGCCCCCCCCCCTGCACACATATAGCTAACTCCCCCCCGCCCTCCTCGCATAAGCCGCATTACTACCACCCTCTCCATCAGCCCATTCCCCTTCCCATTCCCATTCCCACTCTCCTTCTCCTTCCCCCTTCCCCCACCCCACCCCCACAGCCAGCCAGGAAGAAGAAGAAGGAAGAAAAAAAACTCACCTCGTATGCGCCAACAAAAACTTCACGCACGTAAGCGTATACTTGCACGCCCTCGTCCATGCCTCATCCTGGTTAAACGCCAGCCTGATGCAGCTATCGCCAATCTTATCCTTCACAATACGGTACGGCAGCTTCATCTCCGCGTCCGTGCGCTCGACATACTCGCCCAGCTGGCGCAGGCACTCGAGGAAGGCCACCATGGCCTGGTCAAACTTGCGGTGCATAAACATGCGCCCGAGCGGGAGGTCGCCGCTGGAGAAGAGCTCGAGCGACGTCACCTTGGGCTCGCCGACGCCGCCGACGCCGCCGTTGTGGCCAGACGCAGCCGCAGCAGGGTAGTCGAGCCGCTCGATGCGCGAGGTGGACCCCATGGGCCGTAGACGGTACGTGCTGGGTGTGAAGGTCAGCTTGTCGCAGATGGTGGAGAGGAGGAGGAGGGTTTGGCCCCAGGCGGCGTTGATTTCGCTCCATTCGACCTAGTGCGGGGAGAGTGTGTTAGCTGGCTTCTTGTAGTGGTAGAGAGGTAGAGGTAGAGGTAGATAGAGGTAGTGATAGTGAAGGAAAGAAAGGTGTATACCGGCTGCGCCTGAAGCCTGCCCAGCCTCAGCCCATTGATAGTGCCAAAGTAGCCATCATGGCCAATACAGAACGTGTCGTTGTACACATTCGTCCTCTGCAGCTTCTCCAGCTGCTTCGAGTCATGATCATACTGCAGATTGACGCCATCCCTCTCATTCTGAAACTCCTCGAGCCTAGCCGCAAAGCCGTTCCTCTCGCGCCAGAAGGCCTCCTCCTCGCCCTCGAGCGCACGGGCCTCCTCCTCGAGCCCGCGAATCTCCTCCTCGACGGTGGCGCGCGCGCGCTCCGTGTCGGCGAGCTCGCGCAGCGCGGCCGCCTCCTCGTCCTGCAGCTGCTGCATCTCGCGCGCGGCGGCGTCGCGCTCGGCGTCGGTGGGCACCTCGCTGTGCACGCGCTTGAGAAACTCGACGTAGGCGTCGCGCTCGCGCGTGGCGTTGGCGAGGCGCTTTGTGAGGCCCTCGACGAGCAGGTCTGTGCACTCGCTGCAGATGGGGTAGTCGATGTCGCTGCGGGCGCTGAGGATATCAAACAGGCCGGCCGACGTGCGCATCTGGTGGCTGAGTGCGTTCTCGTCGTGCGGGATCAGGAGCTGCGGCGGGGGCGCGATGCCGCCGCCGTTGCGGGAGGAGGTGGAGGTGGAGGAGGAGGATGAGAGGGGAGGGAAGGGCGCCGGGACGAGCTGCGACTGCGTGAGCATGACATAGCTTTCGGCCGGGTTCTGGTAGACTGATTTTGAGCGGGCGGGGGCGGTGGAGGAGCGGGCGGGGATGGTGCGCTTGTGGAGGGGGGCCGAGGCGTGCTGTGCTGCTTTGTCGAAGGTGTCGCGGCGGTCCGGGGGGAAGATGGGCGGGCCCGTGGGTGTGTCGGAGGTGGTTGGGGGGATGCTGCCGCCTGTGTAGTGCTAGTTAGTGGGCTGGTTTTGCTGACTGGGGTGGGGGGGGGGGAGAATAGAGGTGAGAGTGGAGCGGAGTGGAGTGGACGCTTGCCGGTGAGGAGGTTGAAGGTGGCGGGACTGAGGTCTTCGAGGGAGCTGTGCAGCTTGATGGGCTGGCGGCACTTTTGGCACTTCATGGTGCTTGCGGGGTGTGGGAGTTGGATTAGAGATTGGAGGTTCGTGTAGAGCTGTGGGGTTTGATAAGAGCTGTGTGTGGGGGAGCAAGGCAGGACAGTCAGTTATCGGGTGTGTGGCGGTGTGTGTGTGTGGCGGTGGCTGGTGGCTGGTGGCTGGTGGCTGGTGGCACTCCTAACCTGTGCAGCGGTGGGAGCCGCGGAGGGTGATGAGGAGGAGGGAGGGGAGAGGAGAGAGGAGAGGAGAGAGAGGAGGGGAGAGGGGAGAGGGGAGAGGGGAGAGGGGAGAGAGGCGGACAGAGGCGGACAGAGGCACAGAGGCGGACAGAGGCGGACAGAGGCAGAGCTGTGTCTGGGAGAACACATACCCCGGTATCCCAGCTACCCGCAGCCACCGAAGGCAGCGCCGTTTCCGAGTGATAATCCATGCCCCGGCAGCCAGCACGTGACAGCACCCAATGCGGCTCTTTCACACCGGGGCCGCGTCAACGTTCGCGGAGCTCTGCAACTCTCTCTCTCTCTCTCTCTCTCTGCAACTCTCGTTACTCCACAACTACACACACTCACACACACACACACACACACACACACTCGCACACACTCACTATAAACAGCACCCAGAAACAAAACTATGGAATCAGTAATCCCCCTCCCCCTCCCCCTCCCCCTCCTCCCTGTCCTCGCCTGCCTGATCATGAGCGGAGGGGAGAGCAGACCGCCTGGCTAACACCCTCCAGCAGCGACCCCAAGAAGGTGCCCTCAGCTGGCGCCTCTCCGCGCACCCCGCAACGCTCGGCTTCTTCCTCGCCTTCCGTCTGTGTACGTCCCCCTTCCTCTGCCGCAACCCTCCTAGCTATGCTAACCACACACCCCCCCCACCCCCGACCACTACAGCCGCGCTCTTGACCTACCTCTTTGGCCTCTGGTTCTCCTCAAACTTGTACCCCCCACCCACCCTAGCACAATGCCCATAACGCATGCTAACCGCAGACACCAGCGTGCTGATATTCATCATCGTGATCCTCCTCCTCGCCGCCGACTTCTACTACGTCAAGAACATTGCCGGCCGCCGCCTCGTCGGCCTGCGCTGGTGGAACGAGACCAGCGCCGACAGCAGCGGCGAGAGCATCTGGGTGTTTGAAAGCCCCGACGTATGCGCCCCCCCCCCCCCTTCCTTCCCCTGGGTGGTGAGTAATGATGGGACGGACGGACGGAGCGGGGGATGCTAACAGCCGAGCAGGAATCCCGCCAGATCAACGCAACCGACAGCCGCTTCTTCTGGCTCTCGCTGTACATTGTGCCGCTGCTGTGGGTGCTGCTGGCCATTGTGGCGGTCGTGCGCTTTGAGTTTATCTGGCTGTCGCTTGTTGGTTCGTTCCCCCCCCTCTCCCATCCCCACCTCCACATAAACACGCACACTAACAACGCCTCACCCCCGCCGATGCAGTAATCGCCGTGACCCTCTGCGTCACCAACGGCGTCGCCTTCTCGCGCGCAGACAAGTTTGGCAACGCATCGACGTTTGCGGGGCGCGCGCTCAACACCACGGGCGGCGGGCTCGCGCGCCAGTTTGCGGGCAACATGGCGAGCAGGATGTTTTTCTCGGGTGGCAGGGGTTAGGCTGGGCGCTTTGGCGTGGGGTGGAGTGGGCCGGGGATGTTGGAGGAGGGGGGGGTAAGCGGTAAGAAGAGGCGGGAGAGAGGGGGGGGGGGGATGGAAAGGGATATGTGATGTGGGAGAAGGGAGAAGGGAGAAGGGAAGGGGCGAGGATAAGGCGTTTTTTGAAAGTGGTTTTTTTATATTTTATATAGGGTAGCTTTCTTCTTTTTTTTCTTTTCTTTCTTTTCCTTTAAAAAAGCTACGCTTTTCTTGTCCCGCTTTCTCTTCTTTGCGTGTGTGGGTGGCTATCTAGCTAGCCCGCCAGGGAACGGAATGGAAAAACGCTTCTGTGCTGCCTGGCCATCGTGGGAGGTGTGTAGGAGTAAGTCAAGCCGCATGAGGCCTGTGGGTTGGTATCTGTATCTGTATCGGTATCGGTATCGATTGCGTCATGGCACATCACTCGGCACCAACCTACCACTACAATACATTGCACATGCACTTGAGCAAAGCACGGTGTAGTAGCCCTGCTTGTGCAATACTAGCATACATGAGCATACCCTACATGTAAGTACATGTGCTACAAGAACCCATTGCCGCTCACGCATTACTCCATGCTGTAGGGAGAGGGGGGGAGTACCGGACCCTCTACATGTATGTATATAGTTACCCACCCCATAACCGCAGCCCCCCCACAACGAGGCGGTCTCTACACAAGAGAAAGCTGCACGCGCGAGGCACAGCACAGCACAGCACAGCACAGCACAGCACAGCACAGCACAGCACAGCACAGCACAGTGATATCATGACACACGTTTCATAGTGTGACCTACGCATGCACGCCATCATCATCTAAGGGTATAATACATGTGTTCATGTTATAGACGGGGGGGGCCCCATCAAGACAAGAAAAGACAAAAAAACAATGAAAAAAAAACAGAAAACGAAAACGGGGGGTATCGAAACGTTAAAAAAGGCCATAGTAGAAACCCAAGAAGCCTACGTGTAAGGACTCTACGTAGTAGTAGCGTCCCCGGCCCTCAGCGCGCGCCCATCCCCATGCCCGTCCCCGCCCATCGTCGCCGGGTCGAAAACATACATCGGAAACTATCACCAACCAACCAACGTCAGCACAAACTCCCTCCCCCCCTCCCCCCCCCCAGCAGAATACATACCTCCAGCCCCACCGTCCTCTTGACCACCACCGGCAGCCTCTCCCACACCCTCCTCGGCATCGGCACAAGCACACTCGTCCTCCTGAGATACTCACTATACTCTGCCCACCCGCCGTCCTCCTCGCCGCGCTCCCACCGCCGCCTCGCCCCCGGCCGCTCCTGCAGCGCCACGCCGCTCACAAACAGCAGCAGCGCCGCCAGCACCACGGGGCCCACCACGCTCGCATACAGCGCTGCCGCCGCCCGCCCCGTCACCGCGCCCTCTGCTGCCGGCGCAATCGCCACAAGCCAGATGCCCACGTGCAGCAGCATCTCGCCAAAGTAGTTTGGGTGGCGCGAGTACCGCCACAGCCCGCTGTTCATGAACAGGGCCTTGTTGTTGGTGTTTGCGGCGCGGAAGAGGTACTTTTGCGTGTCGGCGAGGGTCTCGGTGGCGAGGCCGGCGAGGAAGAGGATGCTGCCGAGGATGTCGAGCGGGGTGGTGAAGGCGGGGAGGGGCGCGTGTGTGGTGGTGGAGGGGCTGTTGAGGATTGTGAGTGGCAGGGAGACGGTCCAGACCCAGAGCATTTGGAGGAGCCAGAAGCCGAGGAAGGGGAGGAACTTGTCGCGCATGCCGTCTGGTTTGTGTGTTAGTAGGGGGTGGGAGAAATGGAAGAGAGAAGGGGGGGGGGGGAGTACTGAAGCGGTCGTCTTGCCCGGTTTTGAGGATGCGGAAGAGAAGGAAGCCGGATAGGCGGGCGCCCCAGACTATCATGAAGACGGAGGCTACGATGTTCTGCGGCGGGGGGGGGTTGTTTCTGTTAGCTTGGGAGCTTTGGGAGAGCTTGGGAGAGAGCTTGGTAAAGCTCCGGAGAGCTAGGGGAGAGCCGAGAGCTTGCGAATATTACTACATGTACTCACTCTGACATCCGTGACGCCGCTGAAGCACAGCGTAACGATCGCAAGCAGCATAAAGTTTGTCCCGCCTGCAAAGTCCGTGAGCTTGTCGAAGCGGAGCGCAAAGGCGATCGTGAAGAAGAACAGCTGGTACGTGATTGTGATTAGCAGCGTTGCGGTGAGGTAGTAGTCGTCGATCGCGTATAGAGTTACGGCCATTGCAATTGGAATTGGTTCGCACGCACTGCCACTGGCAATACGTCCGGCCGGGCTGTTTGCTGTTTATTATAATAATATGTCCTTGGGCCTCGCGGTGTCTTGCAGGTATCGAGGGAAGGAGCGAAAGGAAAGGAAAAAAGAAAGCTGTGCTGCTACTAATTAATATCTCTGTAGGTAGAAGGGGACTGACAAGGCTTCTGTTTTTGAATGAATCCTCATATCGAATCCAGTTGTGTATGTGTGTGTGTAACACTGAGTCTCCATTCGCGATGCTCTTGGAAGTGCTGATTCGCGGTGGCCTATTGCGTCATTGACTCACGTTCCTGAATCGGCGATTGTGTAGAGCAGCAAGGCGCTTTTCTTTCGAGGCTGCGAGACAGAGCACAGGAGACAGGGCACAGGCTGCCTTCAACTCTGGGGGGGGGAGTCACTTGATGCTTATATTCGGATCATAGATGGTCACTCAGTGTATGCCATGCCCCCGGTACTGTTCCGAGTCGAATCTCGAAAGCTAGGGAGAGTCCCAGGGATCTTTCTGGGGGGCCTATCATATGGCTTGCACGTTTAGGCTGATTCGGTCAACCCCAAGTACTCGCAATGTCTTGACGTTTGCGAATAGGACTACTATTGCATACAATACAAAAATACGCCAAGCTTCTGGTTTTTGGTGTATGCAATAGTAGTCCTATTCGCAAACGTCAGGACATTGCGAGTACTCCACAAAACCACAACGTCGTTAACCAAGACTAGCACTAGCTGTTGAAGCTACTGTAGGTACTGATTATCAGCACCACAGCCTAACATACATGTAGCTACATGTATATAGCTCGATCTTGCCAAGAACTGCGGATCTGATAATCTCAACAGAGCACTCCAACCTCCCCGCGTCAGAAGTCCGTGTCTTTGCAAACCCGAGGGCCTCGGCCACCCAGCACAACGCAACGCAGCAAACAATCCAGCCTGGGATTCCAATGCAGGTCCCCACACTTGGCAGATGTAACCTTATGTTCTAATAAACACCCCAATCCTGGGCCGCAAGATGCATGTACCACAATGGCTCTTGCTGTGTATCGCCGCCTTTTTTTTGCACCGGCGGTGAACAGACTAAGGGAATGGCGTGTATGGATGTTCCGCTTTGCATGTGAATGGGGTACCTACATACATATAGAGTAATACAGCGCGCTGGCCAAGACCAAGACCCTTCCGGAACGCGGGGGGGTCAAAAGCTGGGGAGCCTCTTCAACCTTTAGCTTACACAGGGTCGAAGTGTGGGATGCTTTCACATGTCAACCAGACAGGAACTTTGCTGGAAGCCTGTGGTTGGACAAAAAAAAAACCCCCCAGGCCGCTCCTTCACATGACGACGAATAACCCTTTCATGACCGTCATTCAAATCCGTAAGCAGGTATCTGATTGGCTGGCCCCACACTTTTTTCATGCCCTCCGCGTGCCAAGGGCTGACAGGAAAGCCTCGGCTGTACGATACCCCGAAACAAGACGCACCCCCCCCCCCCATTGCCGCGTGCGAGCAGTACAAAGTCAGTTCCCCAGCCCACCACGTCTCCCCATTTCTTCTATTTCCTCCATCTGACCCGTGTCTTCATAACACGTCTTTTGTCTTTTGTCTCGTTCATTGCCCAGATAGCTCTTCAGTGAAATTACATTCTCAGAAAGTACCAGCTTGACTATCTTCCGTCACAAACTGAAATAATGTCTCCACGAGTAATTGTCGTCGGTGGCGGTCGTAAGTTCCCCATACAATGAGCCGAGCTTTTAGTAAATAGAGCAGCATGAACATGAGCTAACCCACCTTCTAAACAGTTTCTGGCCTCAGTGCTGCCCATACACTATATCTTGCCGGTGGAAATGTTCTTGTTCTTGACAAGCAAGGTATTTGGCCCTCTTCAGCCCCCGGCGTTTGTCATTTCTAATGAGACATTAGGGTTTTTCGGTGGAAACTCCACAAAGGCCACATCGGGTATCAACGGTGCTCTCACACGCACTCAGGTCGACTCAAAAATCCAGGACAGTGTGCAGCAGTTCTACGAGGATACCATGAAATCGGCACGTGATAAGGCGCGACCAGATCTTATCAAGGTTCTTACATACAAGTCGGCAGCTGCCGTGGAATGGTTACAAGATGTATTCGGACTCGATCTTACGCTTGTCTCTCGTCTTGGGTATGCTTCTATTCCCTTCAGTTGCCGGTGTATCGGAATTCTGACAGAAACAAAATAGTGGTCACTCACAACCTCGTACGCACCGAGGTCACGATGCCAAGTTCCCAGGAATGGCCATCACCTACGCTCTGATGCAGAAGCTTGAAGACCTTGCTGAAAACGAGCCCGAACGAGTAAAGATTATCAAGAAAGCTCGTGTCACCAAGATCAACAGCGAGGGCAACCACGTCACCGGTCTTGACTTTGAGTACGAGGGAAAGACATACACCGAGAACGGACCGGTTATTCTCGCAACTGGAGGATACGCTGCGGACTTTGACAGCCCAGACTCGCTCTTGAAGAAGCACCGTCCTGATGTTCTCAAGCTTTCATCAACCAACGGAACTCACGCTACCGGTGATGGACAGAAGATGGTTATGGCCCTTGGTGGTAATGGAATTGACATGGACAAGGTCCAGGTACACCCTACTGGGCTCGTAGACCCCAAGGACCCTACTTCCAAGTGGAAGTTCCTGGCGGCCGAGGCCCTTCGTGGCGAGGGTGGTCTTCTCTTGAATGCCGATGGTAACCGATTCTGCGACGAGCTTGGCCACAGAGACTATGTCTCCGGCGAAATGTTCAAGAACAAGTTCCCCATTAGACTGGTTCTCAACAGCAAGGCCTCAAAGGTCCTTGATTTCCACACCAGGCATTACTCTGGGCGTGGTCTTATGAAGAAGATTACTGGTGCTGAGCTTGCCAAGGAAATTGGCTGCGGACCCGAGCACCTTCAGAAGGTCTTCAAGTCATACAACGACATTGCTGATGGAAAGGCCAAGGACCCCTATGGAAAGAAATTCTTCCACAACACTCCTTTCGATATCAATGATGATTTCCACGTTGCTCTCATGGAGCCTGTTGTCCACTTTACCATGGGTGGTGTTGAGATTGACGACAAGGCCCGTGTCCTCAACAAGGAAGGCAAACCCTTTGAGGGTCTTTACGCCTGTGGTGAAATTGCTGGAGGTGTCCACGGTGCTAACCGTCTTGGTGGTTCATCTCTCCTTGGATGTGTTGTTTACGGCCGTGTTGCTGGTGACACTGCTGCGGAACACCTTTTCCAAAAAGTTCTGTCTGGTGCTGGATCAGGATCAGGATCATCTACCGCTGCTGCCCGTCTAAACCAGATCTCGCTTCATATTGATCCCAATACCCCAGGCAAGCTCATTATTGAGTGGAATGGTGGAAACTCTGCTCCCTCATCGCAGGGACAGGGCTCAGGATCAGCAGAAAACATTCCCGGTCAGACTGCAACCCACTCTGTTTTAAAAGACAGTACCAGCGGCCAGGACCCCGGTACAGTGTCGAAGCCTGCGGCAAAGAAGGAGTTTTCCATTCCTGAGAAGGAATTCACGTTGGAGGAGGTTGCAACGCACAATACCAAGGACAGCGTATGGGTTGTTGTCAAAGGTGTAGTTATGGATGTGACAAACTTCCTTGAGGACCACCCCGGTGGCGTCCAGGCTGTCATGAACTTTGCTGGTAGAGATGCAACTGAGGAGTAAGAAAACCTAATAATCAGGCTTAATATACCTTACTGATCTTTTTTTTTTTTAGATTTGCGATGTTGCATGACGATGAGGTCATTCCCAAGTATGCCCCAGCTACGGTTATCGGACGGATAAAGGGCGTTACCCCCAAGCTGGACATTTAAATCGAGTTTGTTTGCGCTTTTTTCTTTTGTGAGGGATGGTTTATAGAAACCAAATTGGATTGTTTGCTCCTTTCGGTTAATGAAGTTGATGCCCAAGCGTTCGAGAGTTCCTCGATTGTATAAATATCTGACTTTGTTTTGGCTGTATTTTTTATCTCCTATTGGTTATAATTTCTTTGGTAGTCAATGCATTGATGTTGCGACGGCTATTCTAAAAAAAAAAACCCTAAGCATGTGACCTGTTCATAACCCCTCACTCGTAGCCCAGAATTGAAGTTGTCTCTTTAACAGCGAAGTGATACACAAAGTTTTGGCCGCTGCGTCCCAGAAACCCACCAACACTCATAAAAGACATCAGAGTTTTTGTCAATTAACTCAGAACTCCTGCCCAAAACCCTACACAATATCATTCAGTTTATCATGTTTCAACTCTACCGTCCTCATGAAGGATTACACTAACGAACTCAACGGTCAATATCTCAGGAGGGATGGTAAGAGCAACGTCTGATTTACAGAAGAGCCTGGCAATCTCAGAGGTGTATGTGTTAGTTTTTTGCTCTATTCTTTGTGGCCGGGAAACTTCGTCTGGTTTTGTATCCATCTTATCCGTTTTGGTCTCGAGGTGTGTTTTGGCCATGCTCTGGGTGTTGTATTCATCACTGCCATTCGTTCCGGTTTTCTTTTCTTGCCTTTCATCTTGATCTTTGCCCATATTTCTGCCGCATGAGTTTATTAGTTCGGACTTTCCATCGGACGAGGTATTTCCTTCATCTGTTTTTGGGGAGTTTGGTACATCCTCGCTTTGATCACGGTCTCTGAGTTGTTCTGCGCCTCCCTCAACGGTGTCCCCCCTTTCCATTTTTTCCTGTTTGCAGTATCCCTTCTCTCCTGTATCCCCGACTTGCTTCTCCCTACTGACCACTTCATTGTGCATGCTTCCTTCTAGTTTACCCACCACTTTCTCCTCAACAGGTTCACCTGGAGAAACTAGGGCAGGTACTTCATGCCGCACCTCAGTTTCATCATGACTGCCATCTTCCCTTTCAGCCTTCGCTTTTATATCCCCATAACTCTTTCCATTCACGTCTTCTTCGAGCTGTATTGTTTTTCCGCCTAGAACAATCTTTTCAGTCTCGGCTCGATCTTGGACCACACAGATGCAGATCGTGGGGCCATCAGCCAGAGCGGTAGCTTTATCAATGCCCCTAGCAACACAATCGATTGATGTGAATGCTGTGTTGTGCTTGTGGAGGAAGAGAGCAAGACGATCGAAGAGATCCCCGGTGAAGAAAGAGTCCGGCGAGTAGGCAAGAGGGAAAGAGCGGCGGGGGGCTTGGGTGGTTATAACCCTCAACTTTGGGTCTGGGTGAGGGTTGGGTTGGGGCATGATAGACGATAGATATGGTGAGATATACGAAGGGGATGGCGGTCCAGGAGGAAAGATAATAAGAGTAATTAGAGGGATAGGAGGGGGATGCCCGGGGCGGTTGGTGTACTCTATATATCTAGAGTAAACAAAATACTACATGTATATATACATGTAACTACGTATAATATACGTGCGTGTGTTTATGACCCTATTAATTTTGGAAACGTGTGTAGCGATAAATGATTACGCCACCATTTCTTGATCTGAGCTACCAGTCAACTATATATTCTCATGACCAGATCGCCATGATACCTAGATTTCAATTACCGAAGCTTAGATCACAGCTACTCGCATATCAAATATTTATTCGCGCAGCCATCAAAACACACGCAGGATCCTGAGAGCTTTCCCATCTCCCTTGAAATCATGCATCTTCTATCTAGGCACCTGTAAGACTCTACAGATCACCTTTTAGGCCATATCTACAAAGAACAAATTCTGAAGGTGGGATGTGTCTAAAAAGGTCCTTTTACCGCACCTTTACGAATGCCTCAATTGGGCCAAGAGGTTGGAGCATGAATCTCCCTTGTCAAAATTATACTATACTTGGTCGTTGATATTTTGGTATAAGTACGGGATCTTTTATAAGTTGTTGAAAACCTTGATTTTTGGTGTGTTTTGCTGGTTGAGCAAATACATAGTTGACAAGCGAGTACATATATGCTTCTTTAGCCTCAGAGGAACTACATGTACTTACTTATAGCTTAGTGGATCATGGAGCAGATGCTGCGGTATACTTCTTGCATATAAATGTACATATGTAGGTACATATCAACAGATTCATTGCACTCATGCAGTCGCTTTTCTTCTTCTGTTTAATTCATTCATGCAGTCGCTTGACAAAGAGGGCCGTAATAGTAGAGCTCGGATATGAAGATATTGGTGCATATTTACAGCTACTCTGAAAAAGTGTCCGTGATTCCGATTTCGGATAGTGAGATATTTCTCACATATATGTAACCGTGGCGGACCATCAAAACCCCCTCAGGAGAAGACTTCCCCACTGACATTACTGGCGCCCGGAGTGAATGGATAATAAGATCGATGACATAACTTCTTTCATATATAGTCACGAACTACTCGTAATTTCACATCATTCACGAACACGACCTCTATTGCATACACACAAAAAACCGGGCTCCAAGACAACCTTTTTTGTATGACATATGCATGCGATAGTGGTCGTGTTCACAAACGCTGTGAAATACGGTCTATGTAGTATATTATATATTCTCTTGTCTTGAATCTCAACATTAATAACATCAACGCCAGGGTGCACCGGCCACACTGCGCACTGACGTTAAACCTCAATCACGAACACTTTTGCTGAGTGGCTGTACATCCCGGGTATCTAGAGCAAGTATTGTTAACCCGTACCCCGGCACCACATATATGCATGCATGTAGTCATTTTGCAATGGTTTATTAAATACTTATCGGGTGAAACTCTAGCTGTTGTAAAGCTTCGAAGCCTACAGGGCCGGACGATCATAACCGGAATTTAGTATGCGTGGGATGATCGATTAATCAATAGGACCATAGTAATTTGTACAAGTGATGTGATGAAGCATGAATGATTTCGATTTACCGTGCTCAATATATGTTGATCCAAGATTGCCCTCTATCACCACTCCCTTATATGATACATACATGTACATCATTACCTGCATACTAGGGTATGCCGTCAAATTACATCCTGGATGGGACTTACAGGTGGAAATGTAACTGTTTTACTCATTTGCGATCACCTATAAGTACTCCTTTCTCTCATATATAGATATACTGTATACAAGTAATTTCCAGCCTCAGGTTTCTTTACGCTATAGTATTAACTTTATGCGACCATTTTGTACCTAGAAACAAAATTGACATGGCTTAAAAAAATTGAGAAGTGATTCCGGCCTTCGGCCGGTGCTGCCAACCAGTTCAAGCTAGCTGCAAGTATCGATCCCTTTTAACAACAACCAAGGTAGCCGCTAAAGAAAAATTCCTAATCGATCCCTAGAACTGGCAAAAATTCATTAACAACCTAACTGAACATAATGCAAGTACCATATGATACTCATATACAACACAACAGATTTCAAGTGAAATAAAAGCCTCTCTCAATGAACCAATCAGAAGATCTCAAAAGCACATGCATATGCAGGTAATAATATACTCGGGTACGGGAGAAAGAACCAGAAAATGCAAGTGACAATACAGGGATTATTTGTATAGAGTGGCGCTGCTCTGCCATACAAATAACCCTATTGCATTTTCTGGTTCTTTCTCCCGTACCCGAGTATATACAGCGATAGGAATGATCTATGGAAAAACTGTTATATGGTGCACGGATATTCACCCCACCTTGTTTTTCCATAGATAATTCCGGCCGCTGTATAGTTATTAGATATACGTGCCTCCCGTACATGAGCGTGCATGCATACTATAACCGCTTGCGTATGCTCGGAGCCATTGGAGGTAAAAGGTCCGGCCGAGTCCATTCGCAAAAACCTTTTAATCTGTTTGATTCGTAGTTAGTGTAGTTTTTCTCACGTCTTAGATAAGTACTGGCGAGTGGCCCAATTAATTATGTGGTGGCGGCCAGGCGGAATCATGCAGTATCACTCGATTCTGGGTAGTTCTTTGGTTGATAGCATTTTTTTTTGTTCAATTCATTAAATGCATGCAGACCGTAATCTATGGTAATGATTGGTAGCATTTTATGCTTATGGCATTTCCAAACACCAAAATATACAATTCGGTCTGGAGACGGTACGAAACCTACTTTCTTCGCACTACATGCACAGCCGCGTCCGCAAAGTTTTGGCACTCCCAGTGCAGTCTCGAAGCTCATGAGTTTAAAATCATGATATCAAGTACCAGATAAGAAAGACTACAAAGAAAATTTATAGATATATATTTCTATACTGCTGTATATCAAAACGCTATGTATGACCATCTTTTGAGGAAGAGGGGTAAAATATTTTGTTTGTTGCAATCGCGGAAGTTTTTACAGGATGCCAAAACTTTGCGGACGTGGCTGTATATACTACGTGTATTCTTTGCTCGTGCCCTTCGCCGAGTTTGCGGTTTGGCCTGGGTAGAGGCCTCAGACTTTCGGGGGGGGGGGGGGGTTCAAGTATTTTCTCTGGCATTTTATTGTCACGTGTGGGCTTTCTTCCGTTTCTACAGTATACTACGGGGGCGGGGACCTACATGGACGTACCGCAGTATTTGGGAAAATTCGTCGCGCTGCAGCAGGGGTCTTCTCTACTAAATCTTGCATATTGATGTCTAAATACTGCCTCTGGTTGGCTTATACCCCTGTTGTAGTGCGACGAATTTTCCCAGATACTGCGGTAGTTCATAAGCTCCTCTCAAGAGCTGGCTCGCCTCCTGGGGCTTTGGACCTATGGCCCAGAGATCGAGCTGAGCCGCAGGCTCACAACAGAGATCGAGCATGTAGTGAGGTAGATAGCCTGAACTATGTAGGTCCGCCCCTATGGCAATATGGGGCGGGGCTACAAGTTCGAGCCTAATGATCGAGATGGCTTGACTCATAATTATAAGCAATAGTATATCTCTCTCTATCTAATAAGTAAATATTTATAACCTGCATATGCATGTGCATTTAAAAGCTTTTGATTGGCTCATTTGAGGTTTTTTTCGTTTCACTTGAAACATGTTGTGTTGGATTTAAACGTAGGGGATTGTGCTGAGTAGTGTTGGATTGCAACCGTTAATAGGTTTTCAACTGGTTCTGGGAATCGATTAGTAGTTCGATTCTAGCGGCTTGGTGGCTGTTAAAGGGATACTTGCAGCTTGAACTGGAGGAGTTTATGACCTATTCACTGATATATGGGGGATATTAGAAAGACACATAAGATTGACTAGAGTAGATATAGTGATGGACAAATAGAGAAATAAGCCGCAAGGCGGCTTGCCTGTATACTGGACTGATTGATATACGTGTAGTACCGGCCGAAGGCTGGAAGCCACTTGTATATATCTATACTTATCTATATATACCTGCAATATAAGAATATATTGGGAAAAGTGTTTCGGTAATCCTAACCCCACATCCAGCGCCCTTATTACGACTAATATTGCTGAAGACTATCGCTACTGCTGTTGCCATCGATATCATTGTAATTGTCTAATTCTAGTTCTAGTCGTGATTATTAATTACCACTATCATTATTATTACAAGGCGATTCTGGCTTTTTAATGAAGAAGAATGAAGATATTGTGCCATAGACGAAAGTCTGCATGTAATTAATGAATTGGAAAGGGAGGAAGAGAAGAAGAAGAGGAAGAAGAAGAAGAGGAAGGAGAAGAGGAGGAAGAAGAAGAAGAGGAAGGAGAAGAGGAGGAAGAAGAAGAAGAGGAAGAAGAGGAAGAAGAGGAAGAAGAGGAAGAAGAGGAAGAAGAAGAAGAGGAAGAGGGATGAAGATCTACACTATTACTAGAGACATACCCATATCGACACTATAGTGATAGACCATCCTTAACTTGTTAATGAAGTGTTCTTAATTTGACTAGTTGAGTTGTATAATCACTAATTAGCTGAAGGGGAGTTATTCGATGCTGTGTATTGTAGTCATCATATGCTGCTATAGAATATAAACATACCAAAATAACCCAAAACATATCACTCACCAAAAGCATATCGCAATTATTGGATACATGTTATATAACAAAAACAATCTTAACCGCCAACGTAATTGTAACCTTTCTTTTACCTGACACACCTGCTCGATAGTTTGAGGAAAGGAAAACATCCAAAACTCAGCCAGTAAAAATCTTTAAAATACAGATTGCATACTCGATATACCCATATCACTTAGTCAGTCCCACGTTCAACCCATTCTTAGCGTGAAGACGTTCGCGAGGCTAGCTACTAAAAGAGCAAGAATCTACTCCAGAGTGGAAATGATCTGTTGATGGAGGGATGACGAGCGTGACTTTCTGAGGATTTGCAACAAGACTTGCCCAACAACTCCACGCCACAGTGCCTGGGGGCGGGCGAGGGAATACTAGTTTATACTGACTAGAATGACAGAATTAGAATCGAGCTTTTGGGGTTTCTTATAGACCTCTATAAGAAAGTTGGGAATTTGAAATTAATGAGTTAAACAAAAAAAAAAAAAAGTTGGGACCAGACCCACTAAGATATCGAGTGAGAAGTAGTGATTGCTCGCTTTAGTCATCTGTCTTCTAAGCTGCCAAGAAATCGATAGATTGATAATGTATTAAAAACTGCCAAGAGAAAAAAAAAAGTATGATGTGCAGTAGATTCACATGATAATGGAATCACCAATAGAAGAAGGCAAACCTTTATCCTTTTTGCTAGCATCACGTAATCGGTCACGCACTTGTGCTGACTGTGAATCATTTATTACACCAAAACTTTAATCATGAAGATATCAGGATATCTAGTAAGCTGCGTGATCAACTGAGCAGGTATTACATGAAGAGAAAGTTAATCAGCCAGATCTAGATATATTAGAGCCTGACGAGGACGTGGAGTATTTGATACAGATGCATAATATACGAGCATCACGATACAGAACGGAGACCCACCTGTAAAAATCACGACTCTACTAAGCAGGGTCGTTTCTAATGAACAACAGCCACTCTGCAAAAGTGTTCGTGATTCCGATTTCGGAGTGAGACATTTCTACGTATGTAACCGTGATAGACCTCATAATCCCCTCAAGACTTTCCTACTGGCGCCCAGAATCAATGAAGAACAAGATCAATGACCTAAGTTCTTCTTTTATATAGTCTATAGTCACGAACTAGTATATTATATATTGGAAGACATTCCGTGGATATTTTCAAGAATTTGTAAGCGTCAAATATACATGTAGTTTATAGGTACCCCCAGGGGGTTCGTTATGTACGGTCTTTCAAATTTGGACCCCTTCAGGATATCTACGGGATGTCTTCCATTTTCATTATCTTAAATTTCAACACTAATAACATCAACATTACGTGTGCGCCACACTGCACACTGATATTAAAACCCAATCACGAACACTTTTGCTGAGTAGTTGTATGTACATATTACTCCTAGTCACATTGCATCTGCTTCATGGTTTAGGGGTTGTGTGAATCACAAGCAGGAAAATGAAGCTTCTGTTCTTGCGAGTATTGCTGTCAATTCTCTGCCACGAAGAATCGGGACAGGGAAAAATTAGAAATGAAGTACATATAGGTGTGAGTTTTGCCTCTGTTTATGTCGAGATGGTAATTGTTAACATATTAGATGTTTATTGATAGATTGCCCTCGTGCAATCCACTTAATGCAATATCACGCAGGAGCCGGTAATATTTAGCACATAGGCTCTAAACCTTTGGATGGTATCTATTTCACCCGAATAACGTATCTAAAGGGTCAAACGCTTATTCACATATCTCTACCAGTTCATCTTGAGCTTTGACTCCATCTCAGCATGGAAACCAGGTAGTTCCTCGGTGTTGTCGGTCCCTATGATGAGTGTCGGAGTTAGCTTTGCCGAAAGTGAAAGGCAGCTCAGTGGAACATTGGGGTGGGGTGATGTTTATTTTATGCTTACCCTTGTAGACATCCTCCCATTCGATAGTTGTGTCCTTCCCCTTCAGAATATCTAGGTGGAAGTTGCTAGGTCCGCCCAGTTGAGCCGGTCTCCAGTCCTGCTCTCAGAAGTTTATTAGCATCCTTATCTCTTCCCCCACCATCAGTCTATCACTTTATATCCATATAACGGCCATCTAAACCCCCGGAAATTTCCAGGAAACCCAAGGAGACTAACCGATCCGCTAATCTTCATCTCCATACCCCTCCTGATCGGCTCTTGCGCACCGTATACTCTCATCAGACTTTCCATCTTCATAGCCTGCTGGGTTTCATCCCAGTTCTTCAGTCTAGCCTCCAGAGGGTGTCTTCCGTTCACTTCGGCAGATACAGACTGCAATCCGTTCCTCATCGGGTCAGGGATTGAACGGACACTGGGAGCTCCATTTGTGGTAGAGATCTGGACGGCATGCTTTGGGGCAGGGATTATGCGAAGAGACTATGCTATCTTATTAGCCCGCGTGATATAAGGGGAGTATGACAGAGAGGGTTTTAATACCATTTTATTATTATTTGGTGGTTTAGAACTTGGAGATGGAGGGGTGATGTTGAGGTTGTGGGGAGTTTTAGTCTACGAGGATAACGAAAGCTGGCGCAGCTTGGTTGCCAAGTCGAGTCCATCTTATCTGATAAGATCTACTAAGCACAGAATACATGTATGTATACCGCCAAAACTCGAAAAATTGGCTATGCATACAAGATCAAACTTGCTACAAACGGATACTTCTGAGGCTGATCGATACCTTTCAGCCAATCGTTGCAGAGATAACCCCTGGGTGGAGATAGCCAATTTTTCGAGATTTGGCGGTATTAGGGTCCCATGACAAACTCAGAGCTTGAGTTACCAACTGCGTTATAAACTCGGGCTGTCATAAACTCAGACCAAAATTCCTAAATTACCCTAACCCACTCCCAAAATGGCTGTTGAGTTTATGACAGTGACACCCAGGTTTTCGAGAGCCAGATTTTAACCAGTTGAAAACTGTCTATCATAGGCTGTTTCAAACTCCCGAGTTTGTCACGGGGCCCTAATGTATATCCACCCAAGGACTTGAAAGGCGAGACCTGGCCTGGTATAGCTTAAGTATCAATATCATGACCCAGAACCTATAATTCGGTGCTGAATCAAAGAAAAGTACTTTAAAATGCTTCGGGTTCGGATAACGGAATAGGGATAAGTACCACGGGTGTTAGGGTAAGTTTGTTGACAGTGGCCGTTCTCACTGTCAACAGACTTAATTACCCCGGCCCCGTAATACATGACCACTTTTGAATATCCCATCATTCTAGCAGAAAGGAACAGGGAAGACAATCATCCTAGTTGAGGTTTCCAACTGTGTTGTACTGGGGTGTTGAGGCACTTCGGTGTCCCCTGCCGGCGCCACCGGTAATGAAGAGCCGTGCATGATCCAATCAGGAGTCGGCCCAGTTTGAAACGCGGCTACAAAAGACAAACCCCAGCCACAGGTACCCCTCAATGCGTGAGTGAGTGATGGGATATGATTAAGCCTGTTTGTTCAAGTTCGACTATACATGTGTATGTACATGTAGTTGTAGCACGGCAAGGAGAACATGCTAACAGCCAGGATGAGGCATGGAAAAAGAAAAGAAACACAAATTTCTGGCAACAGATAGCAGCGCATCTCGCAGGCCGAGAAACCATTAAGGAGCTTGAAACCAAGCTAGAGAGCACCAAAGAGATTATTCAGAAGGAGCGCGTGTATAAACCTACGTAACGGCTTTTCATAGGGTTTAATATGCTATACATACGTATGGTGATCGCTCCTAGACCCTACAAGAAGATACTTAAACCCTGGACAAGCCAAATTAGTGTCACATGTTTCAACAGCGTGCTCGACCCAATAGAGATATTCGGCTTTCGAGCTATGTTGGGAAGAAATAATTTCTACTACTAAGCACGGGTATGGCGAAGGGGGGAGAGAGATGTCCCGCAAATATAGGAGTGTACTCATGGACCAAATTGCAAACCATAGCTCTATAATGTCAATAGCTATGTTATTGCGAAGAGTTAAAACATCCTTGCTTAAGATCTTGTGCACAGGGACGCTGATCAAAAGGAACTTCAATTTCGAGCTAAGGAGAGCAAGACTAGGAATTCGAAACCTGAGCCGGCGTGCACTTTCACTTAAATTAAACCCAAACTTCAAGTCAACCATATTCCTCACCTGAACAAGAAGAAGATACTTAGCATTAGATCATGATGCATGGCGCGTTGTTCTTTGATGGCTACATGTATGTATGGCATTGCGGTCTTCTGATATCTAGATCTATTATTGATATATGTATATATTCTTGCGAGTAGATATATATATGTGGCTTATTGATTATATTGACATGACATCTATACCTTCAATACGTGCAAAACTAAATGTAACTACATATTTCCCAACCACTCCGTACCTTCTTTCACTTGTTTAATCTTGCGCCGTTAAAGTACCGAGCTAGCTGACATGTACTAGTACTACAGTACCACCGCACCAGGTTTGAAGCCAAAATTCACGAGCTGATATATAAACCCTCTCTATTTCATGAACTAGGGATAGCATCGAACTACATGTGGGTTTAATCTATTGTAACTTATCCAGTGACCACATACTACATCCAGAACCACCCCCCCACCCCCCCATGGCCTATCCACACAGAATTAGAAGGGCTGACTAGGATACAGTATTGGACCTCTGACTGAATCTCGTGGGCGAGACAAGGTCAATTTTCAAGCCAGTATCAGCCTATTGGATGCTCTGGTGACCTAAATGCCCAGCTACTGGACTAGTTACAGCCGTAGGGAAAGGTTAATTTACATCCTAGATGTGTAAAAACGGTGTCTGTATTGATCCCGGAATCACGGCGCTATCGGTACCATGATAACCTAAAGCCTGCTTGAGGGCACAAGATGCTCACCAATGATTTGTTTAACCAAAACTCGTGAGAAACATCTATTACATATGAAATATTTAAAGAGCACGGATTGCCCTTCATATCTTATATCAAATCGCTAGAAACCAACAAAAGAACCTTCCGAAACACATACTCTCGGTATAATTATTAGACTTGGCAATGAAGTTCTCTACAGCTTCTATCAGCATTATTGTATCTGCAGTTGTTGCGGACGCAGCCTATACAGTTCTCCAGGAGAGCTACACTCCGGCCAATTTTTTCTCCAAGTTTGACTTTTACACTGTGGGTATTTCCGATATAATATATAGACATTAATAAGTTGCTCGATTGACTAGTACTTTGTGATAAGAGGCTGACCTATGATTTTGTTTTGTTAGGGCGCCGATCCTACAAATGGCTTTGTCAAATATATCGACCAGACCAGCGCCCAGTCCCAAGGTATTATCAAAACGAACACCGATAATGTCTATGTTGGTGTCGATTACACAAATAGCGCACCAAATGGACGGAACAGTGTAAGACTAGAAAGCAAGGCCCGATTCCAGCGTGGCCTTATTATTTTGGACCTCGCGCACATGCCTGGTAGTATCTGTGGAACATGGCCAGCATTGTGAGTAGAATTTCTGATGGAGATCGACGTTGCACTTGACAATAGAACATATTAAATACTGACGAGTCCCCTTTCGTAGCTGGACCCTTGGTGATAACTGGCCGAATAATGGGGAGATTGACATCATCGAAGGTGTAAACTTAAACACCCAAAACGCAATGGCACTTCATACCAGCGATGGTTGTTCTATTAACGGAAACGGGCAGTCTGGTACTTTGATTTCAAACAATTGTTACATCTACGCCGCCAATCAGTCTACCAACCAAGGCTGTGGCATTCAAGTAAGTTATTCGACTTAATATTTGTATTTCGTTTTTTATGTACTAACCTCTGTCTTGGATAGGATACTCGCGCCACCTCTTATGGAACTGGGTTCAACAGTATTGGTGGCGGTGTTTACGCTACTGAATGGAACTCGGATTTCATTAAGATTTGGTTTTTCCCACGCAATGCCATACCGACCAACGTTTTGAGTACAGCTCCAGAACCCACTAGTTGGGGAACACCTGTTGCCGTCTTTCAAGGTTCATGTGATATTAATTCCAAGTTCATCTCTCACAAGATTATCTTCGACATAACCTTCTGTGGAGATTGGGCTGGCAATGTTTGGGGTAGCTCAGGATGGTAAGTTCTCATATCTTTTTACAAGCAAGTTATTCGATTTGGAACTGACAATGAGTGTAAGTCCCACATCAATGACATGTAACGATTATGTCGCCAACACTCCGGCTGCCTTTACTCAAACATATTGGCAAATCAACAGTTTGAAGGTTTATAGTTCCTAGTGTGTCTCAGGCCGGGATTCGAACATTGATGGTTCAAAGGACAAATTTAATTTGTTTGTTTGTTTGTTTATATTTCGTTTGGACCATAAGTCGATTTTATGTATTTATTTCTACTAGATTATATATGCACGGCTTGAATTTGAATATCCATTCCCGCCACAACTGAATAACTACATGTACTCCGCTCCAGACATTATTTGATCATTATGAATACATGTATATATAAATGCACTCCCAGTAATACAATTGGACCGGACTGCCTTGAAACCCTAATCCATACACCATGTAGGACCCAGGCCTGTATGTACCACTACGTACTCGCAATGTCCTGACGTTTGCGAATAGGACCACTATTACATACCATACAAAAATACGCCAAGCTTCTGGTTTTTGGTGTATGTAATAGTAGTCCTATTCGCAAACGTCAGGACATTGCGAGTATAAAGCGATGACAGATGCCGAAAACCGATCCTTGTAAATGCCAAAAAAAAGTACATGTATGTACTCGTAGTTTTTTTGCGTTTCCGAACTGGACTGGGTCTGCATATGGGCGTAAATCGTGCTTGGCAACTAGATTCTGGTGGTATGCAGACCCAGTTCAGTTCGGAAACGTTAGAAAACTACGAGTACTCTAGTACATATTTGCATGTGTAAATAACCTAGGCTAGCTTTTGGCACTATTGATTAAGGGCGCGACGTTTGAAAGGGCCTAAAGAGAGATTGGCGGGGTAGATTATAAACTCCGGTAAACTTATTGAAAACCCCGTTGAGAAAAGTTGATATTTTTAGTATGTCATTTAAGGTTTTTGATGCAGCTTCTAGGGGTTTAAAGATCAACTGCATATATACCTTTCTACGCTGTAGTGGCGTCGAGTACGTATTCTAATTAGGAAGAGATAAATCATAGCATGGATTCTCGAATTATTCGCGTTTACATTAGCCTGTCGAGAAGGGTACAAGTAACGAAATTCCGCGGATCTAGTACAACACACATCCATAAAACATGTACCAGAATCACTATGGAAACGGTAATTGTATTTGGCAGATCTTAATTGTAGGTGCTACCGGGACTGGGCGTTCAAATGTGATTTGTAGACCCCCCCTGGGGGGGTCTACAGATTTACTCACCTTGCAGTCTCCTTACAACCCAACGCTCCAAATTGACCAAAACAGTACCATAATACCTTCTGAAAATTCTAGTAACCTGATATTAACCATTAAACATACAGATATCCTATTTGCAGGCTTTATTTCTTCTTAGCCCCCGAAAAAAGAAGTATTATGTGCTCTGGGCCCGGTTCTACAGAATTTGATGTGGTGCGCGGTTGCTATGCAAGATCTGCAATTCAGGTTCCATTCACTTAATTAAGTTATATATTTTTAATGCATAATTCTTGTTTATATATGGTGCGCACTCTTAAAGGTGACACGGCGGTATCTGGAAATGGAACAATTGTGGCTGCAAGATGAACTCCAAAGCCAATGAGAGGGCTTATTCCTAGCCACTTTGCTGCATTCCTGCCATAACTAGGACAGATATTAAAAATCTGGAAAGACAAACGAAACTTCATCACTAGTAACGCCAAAACTCGAAAAATTGGCTATGCATACAAGGATTAAACTTGCTACAAACGGATACTTCTGATGCTGATCGATACCTTTCAGCCAATCGTCTTAGAGATAATCCCTGGCCGGAGATAGCCAATTTTTCGAGTTTTGGCGGTACTTGACTTTGTCTTTCCCAATTTTTCTTAACCCTTTTCGTCGAAAAGTAATTCGCCATCGAGTTTGCGCAATTTTCGGTTACCTTTAAGAGTGGGCGCACCATACACGTGCATGTATACTCGCTATCAACCATACCAATTATCCCTGTCTCCATCACTCGCATTTTCAGGTTCTTATGGTTGATAGCGAGTACATTGCATACTGTACCTGCATACGGACACATACGTATACAGCGACCGGAATGATCTATGGAAAAACAGGGGAGGTGAAATTGTTTGGCGAAATGTCTGTGCACCATATAACTGTTTTTTTCTTCATAGATCATTCCTATCGCTGTACATGTATGCTGCGATATGTATGCATGCATGGGCATGTTCAACCCATGTACCTACTCGCTATCAACCATAAGAACCTGAAAATGCGAGTGACGGAGACAGGGATAATTGGTATGGAGAATTGTTTTGGTTCATACAAAGTATCCTTGTCATATCATCGGCACCTGCATTTTCAGGTTCTTATGGTACATGTATGCGATTCGTCATACCTTAAGCAAGCTTGTATTATTAGTAGCTATATGTATGGATCCTTTGTACCTACAACGATGGGTAATAAGTCATCGGACGGAACGCCACCAAAATGCGCGTTTGCAGGCAAAATCTTGGCTAGGTCATCCGATGACTTATTACCCACCGCTGTATAATGGTACCATGGTATCTTGTTCTAACGGGTTTATAACGTCCACCCGCCCCTGACTATTGTACTGTATGCCGTTTCTACATGTATATATACATGTATGTAGATCAACATATAATGACCCATACATTAACCCCATAGGACCTCATGCTCAGGTAAAGACAAATTAACCAGAAAGCTATTAGTAGACAAATCACGCTTATATTTACAGGCATGTAATGGCCACACACTCAGCCGGTACCACATATAACATGTAGTACTGCAGTTGTATTGATCACCTTGCCTGGCCTGATCATGACGAGGTTTTATGGACCATCAATGTAGGCCGACGGTATTCCTGTTTAGTCTATATATGCCCGGTCTGTCATACATAAATATTTTTACAACCATTATAAACCTTTGTTCTGTTTTAACACTGCTGGAAGAATAGCTGGGATAGTATGGGCCGTTCCTTGGTAATTGTGGTAGAGGTCGCGTCTAACTCGTTGTATAGCCAAGCTACCCCAGGTATTACAAGCGTTCAATAGACCTAGATCCACTCATTGTCTATTATAATCATGTGGATGGATTCCAGTAAAATTGTTTGACTATAGTATTTTATCTTCCTAAAAGTATTTGCATCTGGAACGAGTATTAGCTGAGGACATGTGCATATTGTCCGAAGAGCCTGCATACAGTTGGTCCTAGTGTACGTGTGAGTACACGTATAATTATAATACTACACCTAAGCATTATGTGTATATATCTAGATAAAAGACATGCAAACCCTACAATACCTACATATGTACATGTATATAGCTGGTTTAATTAACTACATGTAATATAGTACCTAAAGAAATGTTTCGCTATGCAGCTAATCAGCGGGTCAATCGATATCTCAGTAGCAAATTAAAACGCTGGTATATATATTATAGTTTATATATATATACTAAGTTAAATCCAGGATAAATTTAAGGTATATTTCATTCAAGCTCCTAAAAGGTACTGTAAAGATCAGCTATCTTTACTCATTTTCATTTCCTATTTATGATTATTCAAAGTTGTGTGATTTATCCGTGGATATGGGCAAAGACCCGAATATCGTGCCCCCAAAATACTTGGGTTAATACCTACATGTAGTATCTATATTGCGTAACACTTCTATATCGTCGGAAAAAACAGCTACTCTCTGAGCAGTTGGAGCAAAATATAGCCTGGAAACCGGTACGTAAATCTACACTCGTAGGTAAAAAGTGAGGAAACAACGGGTGCAACCAATCCGAACCCCAACGAAAAGGTGAAAGTAGAAATAAGTAGTACTAGTGATATAACTACATTATGGGATACAGGGTAGATACTACGGCCTCTGAACTATATTTACCACTTTGTATGACCTCCCTTGTTCTTTACCACCGCTGCAACCCTCTTTGGCATACTCTCAATGGCTTTATATCCCTTTCCCCAATCTAGCCTTTCCCAATCTTCCCTAGCATGCTGTGCAAGCTCTTCTTCAATCACTTTTATTCTCCCATTCAGCGTAGCCTCCCACGCTTTCCGGATTTGTCAAAAAGGCATGTTTGGGGAATACTTGTGGAGCGTGGGGATGTGATACTTGCTGGGCCCGTTGTCACGTCACTCGTTGTTTCCTCACTTTTTTCCTGCGGGTGTACATTGTGGAAAGGATGTGCCGAGTGAGATATTGTGATTGGACCACAGGTCATGTTCCACATCAATAGACTGTTTGTATGTAGATACATTTACTAATTAGACGGTCCTCCGTAGAATGCCTCCAGTCCTAGGCCTCACAATTAGAGTAAGTAACTAAATAAATGAGACTATATAATATATATTTAATTATGTACATATAAACTTAAGATCATATCTTCTTTTGCCAGAAATCAAGATATTATTCGTCTAATCTCGCTACAGAATCCAGGTATCCCTATGCCTGTCTCAAGTACGGGATTATGATTGGTTTTCTGCGAGTTTAAGAATATACATACACGTGTACACTGTCGGCCGAGAAAATTACCAGTAAAGCTGTATACATGTATGAACTCAGATACATTTACTGATTATACGACAACAATATCGTCGTAACTGGATGGTGGTAAGTTGTGCAGGGCTTATAACAACCTGGCAAATTGCCTCATAGCCCACTCAATATCTCCTTACACCGATGATTAGCGCTAGCTATATAACCTACATGTAGCTAGAAGAAACTATTCGCTCGCCGAAAAGGGCCTCCATATATATATGCCTATTGAACAGGGGTGGTGCTTTATCAGACTTAAGTTTTTTTATGAAAGCTAGTGGGGAAAGATCCGATTGAACCCCGCCAAAATTTAATACCAAGGCATCATCGTGCTCTGACTTTGATCCCTAAGGACCTTAATTGGCATTAACAAGCATTAGCTTAGCCATCATGCAGGTCCATAACGTGATAACACCAATACCGATCCCGTTTTTTGCGGGTCATATGTACTTCCCCGTCATTTTCAATATCCCTGGTGTATTCAGGTACGGACCGACATCCGGTTAGTGATTTCCGCAGGGAAGGTAGCGATACATACATGTATGTACCTACATGATTGCTATGTATCTACAGCGACCGGAATGATCTATGGAAAAACAGAGTGAATGGTGCAGACACTTCGCCATACAATTATGACCCCCTGTTTTCCATAGATCATTCCTACTGCTCGGAGGTGCAGCCGAATGACTGCAGCGTACAGCAGCGGTCGTCTCCAATACGCCGGAGCACCATCAAACGCTCCGCATTCGTCCGCTTGAGCAAGGATAGCATACATGTAGTGTACTCGCTATCCACCATAAGAACCTGAAAATGCGAGGGATAATTTGTATGGAGAATTGTCTTGGCCCCATACATATTATCCTTGTCATTGGAACCTGCATTTTCAGGTTCTTATGGTGGATAACGAGTAGAGTAGTATTAGCCTTGCGCATGGAAGCCGCGGCAATAGCGGCCAGTCAGATGGGATTCCTCAATGACTTTAATCACACTTGAGAAACGGTGCAGCCCCAGAGAGGGCGTAACACCATACCTACATGCAAGTTACTCCGAAGAAACTCCGAAGAAATTCAGATGTAAGGGGGAATTGCCTGCTTCTTGTGAGACTCGCTCATCCTATAACGCGCTAGCAAAGATTCACTAAGATCAATATAATATCTGTAAGCTGTGGCCTTATCTTCATAGATCTGGCATATAATTCCTTAATATATATGAGACATTCCTGTATCCCTAAAATTTTCAGGGAACCTTAAGGTACGCGAAGGATAAAGAATCCCTGTGCCGATCAAAAAAGGAAAGTCGAAATGTCCAAAGTGCCTCCATGTATCCATGTACAGCGGTACTACCTAACTTCCCAAACGTGTACTTGAGTATATGTATCACAAGCTACCAAAGTACTTAGAATCCATGCATGACCACAAAACCAAAAAGGTTTCTATGTCAATAAGTGGTAGCATGTCCGAACTGATGTGGTATGCGCAAGAATTTATCTAGGAAGCTCTCGGAATATGATACATGAGCTTAGATCTTAGAGAGAGCCATATATAAATCGATCCAGGATATATAACAGCCTGTGGGTATCCTAGCGACATGCCCCCTCAAGATGAATAACTGGTGTGACTAAATAGTTTCCTCGGTATATTACAATAATAACTTACTACAGATAATTAATCTCAGTATTTATCTGCTAGTCAAGTGTGACATACACGGTGTCTTTATCGCGTCACGTCACTCAGTTGAAACTTGAAAGGACGCGACTGTGTCAAATCACATGGTATCACTCGACATGCACAAGTGACTACATGTACATGTACCAATATGTACAGTCTTTGGCAATGCTGTGTTACTGCGGTAAAACTACCGTATACTTCGTCAAAATACGGAGATAAAGTGACATATTCTCACAATGTCGTATCAGTTTTACCCTATTTCTGATAATGTAAGTACTACGGGTGTCGGGGTAAGTCTGTTGACAGTGGCCGTAGTTGCAACAGTCCCCACCGCCAACAGACTTGCCCCAACACCCGTAGTACATGTACATGCCAGTGTATGGTGCGAACAGTACTCTTAAAGGTGATACGGCGGTATCTAGAAGTGGAACTATCGTGGCTGTAAGATGACCCCCTAGGCCAATGAGAGGACCTACTGCATGGTATTAATGAATTAAACCAAAAGAAAAAGATTGAGAGAACCTATTTCTAGTTACTTTGTTGTAATTCGCTTTTGAGGAGGTATCCCATCGTCCATCAGTGAAATTCTGACTCCCAGGAAAGAGAAAATTTTGTGTGGCTTTGCTAACTAACAAATCATGCTATCTCTCTTATCAACTAATAGATCTCCCATATAATTGAATTGCTCCATTATAGGGGGCCAGCATGGGATAAATCGGTGTACACAATACTGTAATGTTTGCTGAGCCTTGGCCGATTTCAAGCTCTAATAACTTTATAACTAGGATAATATCAAACATCTGTGCAATAAAGTAAACCTCATCTTCATTACTACATGTACTACTACTATAAATTTGTTGTACCGATTCCTACCTTTAAGACGGGGGCACCATAGTTAGTTGGTCGATGAGTTAAGAAACATGCACCCAGGCACACTCACAGCCTGATTTTGGGGTGTTATGAGAAATTATTTTAGAGATTTGTATGTAGTCTCTGCCTTCCCACGACTGCCCAGCTCAATCTTCATGTATAATCAACTTTCCACTGCGTGTTGCATATATATATATATATGTGCATATAGGTGCCACCAGCTAGTAGTACTACTATAATAGTACTACTCACCATTTAAATACCACCCCCACCGCATATGCGGTTTTGAGATACATAACCATGATTTAATTGCTCTTGAAAAACTACCATTTCCCATTGAAAGGTTGCAAAACAGACTTCTCTGATTAGTTTATCTCCGCAATTCTTCCACATGGTCCTACTTATATATATCCATTCAAAACCTAGATCTAGGTCATAGTACCGGTAGTAGAAGTATAAGGATACGTATTGGGTATACTTACATGTAGCCGGTAGAAAAGTCTTTTTAAATGTTTGGTTGTTAGGTGATGATTTCTGAATAAGTTTTGAAGCCACCCGAATTCGAATTTATTCAAAGACACATGTATCTACTACTGCACATGTGTGCATATACTCAAATACCAATGCGTAAATACTATGTACAAGTATGCCTGTATTCGAACCTTTGTGAAAAGACACCAATTTTACGGTATGCTGGTTGGTGACGATTCTCCATCGGCCAATCAGATATTTAGGATTTTGAGGTGGGGCTCCCAATTTGCAAAGCTCTCTGTAATTAAATCCAAGGACTGCATTCCATTTTTCGTGTAGGTATCGCTTCTCCTCACTATTCATTAACATAACAATAATGATATAACATGACTAAACCTGTGTCATTTGCCGCGTATACGCCAATCTATGCAAATATATAGCCAAAAAAAATAAAAATAAACCATTGACGCAGACATCTTTCGCTTTTATGCTCTCTTCGTCCGTCTTCTTGGAGTACTAGGCCTTGAAGAAGCACCTTCCTCCACAATGATCTCTTCGACTTTTGGTCTTGGCACCGTTTTCGACTTCGGGGCTGACTCCGCAACCTCAACGATCCTTGGCCCAGAGAATTCTGCTGTGCGACTCCTGGTATTCCTACTTGGTGTATCTAGAACACCTTCAGGGAGCTTGGCAATTGCACGATTATAACGATCTCTTTCCTCCTCCTCGGCAATGAGTTTATCCAGCGCCTCTTTCTTAGCACGAGATTCGGCAGCCTTCTTCACGATATCTTTGAGCTCTTCATCGTTCATGGATTCTAGTTCTGGAAATTTGAACTCTTCTTCCGGGGCAATAGGCTTTGTAGGATCAAACATTTTGGGAATAGCGGGGATTTTAGGTTTTGAGGCGCCTGTAGTGACTTTGTCGGTAGCTTTGGTCCCCTTTTTAGCAGCCCGTTCTTCCTTGGCGCGTTTAATGGCTGCTTCCTTCTCAAGATCCTTAATTTGTTGTTCAGTGAAAGCCCAAAGTGTTTTTCCAAATTCTGCCGTGGTGAGAATCTCTTTACGATATCTGATAATTAGTTAGCTCTGTTTTTCTGTTTATAGAGCAGAGGGGTCCATGCATAGCACCGCGACATTCACGCAAAAACTTCCCTCCCTCGCCTACACCGCATTCAGGGCTCATAGCTGCGGCCAGAAATGTTTGTGCACCTTGTTCAGGGCTCTTGAGAACTAGCCACCAGAATGGATATGTGACTACATATAGCAGCAACCCCCAAATACTTCCAAGACTCAACCAACGCCTCATTCCAGGGGTTCTAACAAGGCCGGGATCGATGTTAAAGATGCGAACATTATTAGGGTGCTTATCAGGTCTTTCATGCGCATTCATACGGCGCTGGAATTCGCAGGCGAGCGCCATAACGGCCATTTTTGATGCGCCGTACGAGCGCCATGGCCGCATAGTTGGATACCCGCGCTGGAGAAACTGCACATCGTTGAGGTCAAGTTCGCCAAGGACATGAGAAGAGCATGTGGCCATGAGCACACGGACGTTTCTATCGGTGGGTTGTACACGAAGGGTAGGCGTCAAGATATTAAGTAATTGAAAGTGTGCAAGGTAATTAATGCCCCAGTGAGCTTCAACGCCGTCTTTTGTCAACACCTTTGCAGTCATCGGAGGCGCCATGATACCAGCGCAGCATATAACCATATCCACGCGTCGCGGAGGCGAATTATCGATAAATTTGGTTGCAAATTTTCGAACACTGTAGAGGGAGCTAAGATCACATTCTTCCGCATATATCAACTGGTTGTTGTAGCGCTCGCGGAGGTCCTCAATATAATCTTGAGTGAATACGTCTTTAGGGTCGCGCACAAGAAGAATGAGTTGACAGCCACGAGATGCGAGATCGGCAACAACTGCTGCCCCTATTCCCGTTGTACCTCCCTAATGGAAATTAGGATCTCTTACACACTCTGGGTCGTGGGGGGATGGAGGGGGATTTTACTGTTACTATGGCCACTCTACCATGCATAACTCGCTCGTTTGCATTTTTCGCACCGCCGAACCAAGTCTTCAATAAAACTAGCAAAGCAATCCATGGCAGAACTTTAAGAACTGGTAAAAGAAATGGAACGGACTGGATGCCATTAAAATAAACCTCCCCAAGCACGGGGATAGGCATTTTTGTAGTGTAGACGTAAGGGTTCGAGGTTTGAAGATGTTAGAAGGAAAGGAGCTTCCCGCACAGGCAATAATACCAGTAGCCAAGGGAGCGGCTCAGCGATGGCCAGCAGTGCATTTATTTGTATGTAGGGTTAGGGCAAATCACAAGCGACAGAACAACATACATGTAGGTGACAACAATCAGGTATGTACCTACATGTATGTACCTAGTCTCTGGCAGTCTCTGGCGGTACTACATGTATCTACACCAAGGAGAGTACCAATTTTATAGAACATAATTTTTGATCTATGTGCACCACCAGAACGAGATGAAAAAAACATAAAGCTACGTATCCCTTTTCCCTTTCGCCACCTACTTCATGGCACGCAAACCAAAAGTGATAAAACCCCCATGAAAAAGAAAGAAAAAAAAGGTACTTTTGGTGACAGACAGTATCATAACCATTGGATTACAGCGCGTCAAAGAAAATAGAAATACCAGAACATTGAACAGTAGAAATTTTTTATTGCTTTTCGAGTTTATTTGTTTAACGGGTTGACATGGCTGCAATAAGAAAATTAGTTCATTAAATCCGACTAAGAAGAAAGTGGTTACAACATACCCTTAGTGACAACACGCTTGAGAGCAAGCTCCTTCTTCTTCAAGTCGTCTGCACCAGAGTCATCAATCTCCAACTGCCCCATAGCATCGCTAAGAGCAGCCTCGATCTTTTCCTTAGTGCCTCTCTTCAATCTTAAGCTCAATGTTGGGTCAGAGACAATCTCTTCAACACGGGCAATGTAACTCTCGAGCTGTTGTCTGGCTTCGAACTTCTTGGAGTAAGCGTCATCGGTTGACTTGAACTTTTCAGCATCGGCAACCATCTTCTCAATATCAGTAGTAGACAGCTTTCCGACAGAGTTAGAGATGGTAATGTTGGCAGATCTGCCGGTAGACTTCTCAACAGCAGTGACCTTGAGAATACCGTTGACATCGACTTCGAAAATAACCTCGAGGACAGCCTCGCCGGCCTTCATGGGGGGAATAGGGGCAAGGGTGAACTCTCCAAGAGAAGTATTGTCCTCGCAGTTGACACGTTCACCCTGAAAAACAGGGAATTGAACAGTGGTCTGATTATCGGCAACAGTGGTGAATGTCCTCTTCTTGATTGTGGGAACAGTTTGACCACGAGGAACGACAGGGGCGAAGATGTTACCCTCCATGGCAACACCAAGAGAAAGGGGAACAACGTCCAACAACAAAAGGTCGGCAGTCTCTTCCGAAGTGGCCTTTCCAGAAAGTATACCGGCCTGGACAGCAGCACCATAGGCAACAGCCTCATCAGGATTGATACCCTTCTCGAGCTTCTTTCCATCGAAAAGATCACTCAACATCTTTTGGACCTTAGGGATACGGGTGGATCCTCCAACCAAAACGACCTCATCGACCTTGTCCTTGGAGAGACCGGAGTCCTTCAGGACCTGCTCAACAGGGGCAATAGTGCTCTTGAAAAGAGCGGCGTTGATATCTTCAAAACGAGCACGGGTAATGGAGGTGTTAAAATCCTCTCCAGCAAAGAGAGAATCAATCTCGACAGTGGTTTGGGTGACAGAAGAGAGGGTACGCTTGGCACGCTCGCAAGCGGACCTAAGACGACGAAGAGCACGTGGGTCATCAGAGATGTCGTGCTTGGTCTTGCGCTTAAACTCAGCCTTAAAGTGATCAAGGAGAGCGGTGTCGAAATCCTGTCCGCCCAAGTGGGTATCACCAGCAGTGGCCTTGACGGTGAAAACACCACCTTTAGAGTCGTTAGATCGTAGAAAGAAACATCAGGATACTCTGATTTAGACTCACCCTGGATGTGGAGGAGGGAAACATCGAAAGTTCCACCACCCAAGTCGAAGATAAGGACGTGTCTTTCCTTGTTGGTCTTTCCTGACCCAAGTCCATAGGCGATGGCTGCTGCGGTGGGCTCGTTGATAATACGGAGGACGTTCATACCAGAAATGGCACCAGCGTCTTTAGTGGCCTGACGCTGATTGTCATTGAAGTAGGCTGGAACAGTGATAACAGCCTTTTCCACGGACATACCAAGCTTGGCCTCGGCAATCTCTTTCATCTATAGAGTTTCACAAGAATGCATAAGACACTATGCCACTATTAAAAATCGGCATACATACCTTGGTCAAAACCATGGATGAGATCTCCTGAGGAGAAAACTGCTTAGTCTCACCGAGGTACTCAACCTCAATGTATGGGTTACCTTCACGGTCAACAACAGTGAAGGGCCATGTCTGAACATCCTTCTTGACGCTTGGGTCGTCGAAACGACGACCGATCAATCGCCTGCAAATCCACAAATGTTAGCCGTCTTCAATTCAAGCCATTCGGATTAATCATATCGATCTATTACAGCAATATTTCATGATAGCTCGATGATCAAAACATAAATGAATCAACATACTTAGCATCAAATACAGTGTTTCGGGGGTTGAGAGCAGCCTGATTCTTTGCAGCATCACCGATCAATCGCTCCTTCTCAGAGAAGGCAACGAAAGAAGGGGTGACACGGTTTCCCTGCTCGTTGGCAACTGAAAGTAAAAGGGAAAAAAACTGTCAGTAAATTCTAATTCTATTTTTCTTAAAAATAGAAATTCCAATTTGTCAAGCTATTCGAAAATTGGAAAATTCTAAAATTGAAGAAGGGGCAAACGTACTGATCTCAACACCGCTACCCTCATAGATAGCCACACAAGAGTAGGTGGTACCTAAATTGCAATAGAAAACAATGTTAGTTAACCATAATAATAAGTGCGCAATAAAGGCGTAATAGATTCAGGGAGCATTGCAGGCTACGAACCAAGATCGATACCGATCGCTCCGTCGTATTTTCCTTCCATTGTAATGGTATGTAAATGTAGAGAAAGAAATTTGGTGAAGAAAGAAGATTTGAAGATGGACGATGAAGAGGGGAGGGGTGGTGAGAAGAAGGAGGGGGATAAGAAAGCGCAGTGGGGTTTTTGTTAGGCCTGTGTGGGGTGGAAAGTTTTTTTTCCTCTTTCTTATTTTTTGTGTGTGTGTGTGCGTTGATCCTTGTTTCGCCAAGACATGCATGTGCACTCTAACCTCAAATAGTGATTTCGGCGAGCGGTCCACGGCTATCAACTGTTTCGGAGCACGATGGCTGTGCATGATTGAATTTTATGCATGTTTGTCCGCTCAATTATTTTACCATAAGCTGCCTGAGTACCTACAAATGGAAGTTAAATTACCTATCTACATATAAGGGCCCGTTTGGGAGCAGGCCGAAACGGCAAATTTGTATTGCAACGCCCAAAACCCCACCACATAAATATCCACCTTGATAACCAAACTAGAGTACACTCCTGTTTGGGAAACCCAAACTCCGTTTTCAAAAATCTCTGTTTGCATCCGTCTAACGGCGTCGTTGCATAACGGAGTTTCATAACCACAAACGGGCCCTAAATAATTAATATACTCTATATACGCATATAAAAGAAGCTAGGTCATTGATCTTACTATTCATTAATTCCGGGGGCCAGTCAGTGGGGAAGTCTTCTCCTGAGGAGGTTTTGATGGTCCGCCACGGTTACATATATATATGGTTTTTTCAGGGTGGCTGTACATGTACGCAGCTTTACTACCGAGACTTGGGGTCTACTACCACTGCAGCCAAAAAATATCTGTATGTGAGTCTCGTTCAGTAGGGATCTCGCTGGGCGGGGACATAGCTACATGTACATACAGCCGCGTCCGCAAAGTTTTGGCACCCCAGTCTCCAAGCTCATGAGTTTAAATCATGATATCAACAACCGGATAAGAATGGCTACAAAGAGAAATTTATAGATAGATATTTGCATACTGCTGTATATCACAACACTTTGTATGACCATCTTTCGAGGAAGAGGATCAAAATATTTTAGTTGTTGCAATCGCGGACATTTTTACAGGGTGCCAAAACTTTGCGAGGTAAAAAGTGAAAGGCAGGCAACCAAAAATACACCAAAATTAGCTTAAACAGAACGAAAACACATATCCCAATTGTGATCAGGAATCAACAAGACTTTATAGAGTAAGAATTTGGTGTCAAATTTAATATATCTAAAAGGGTACTCCCCCAGGTCAGATGGGTAAGAAAATACATGAGCTAGAGGTAGAGCAATTTGGAGATTCGGCTACATCCCATACATATACAGCGATGGGTAATAAGTGATGGAACGCCCTGAGACAGAGTGATACCTGTTTTGAGTAAAACGCCACCAACATACGGTGTTTGCAGGTATAACCGTATCTCAGGGCGTTCCATCACTTATTACCCATCGCTGTGCATACAACAAAAGTAAATGTTTATGTAATTGCATGTAAGTTCCGCGAATTCTTCGTACCAGCTGGTATTCCCGTCAATGTGTCATGTATAGTAGTATGTAATGAAGCAGGCATTCGTTATGGCACAGTATTCTTCGCGCAATATGGTTTAAGTCCGTATACCTCACTTGAGTACATGCATATAGTTAATACGTTATACACAGACGTAAGTAGGTACATGCCCATCATACCTTACCCACATGTAGTCCTATCGTCGTCTTCATCGCTACTGTTATAATCATTATTATCACCACACATACAAATTACAATTGATGAATAGATACATGAAGAGTTCTCATCTATAATACCAATAGTCCAGAGATTAACAGGAAGACAAAAATCACCTTTCTTCAGGCAAGAAAAGAAATCCAACCGCAGACGCTCCATGATATTTTGTTCAAAACACACTATCCTCGTTATTGTCCGCTCTTCCCAGCCTGCCCACAGATAATACACCGAAACGCGCAGTCATTATCTAGGGAGTGTTGCTCCTGCAGATTATCCAGACACCTCCTGTGAAAAATATGTCGACAGTTAAACAACACAAGCTCTCCAGCCTCCCCCTCCCCTTCCCCTCTATCTCCGAACTCGTCTCGGTCACCACGAGTATCGTTAGAGCTTTCTCCGTCCATTTCACCGATATCACTTATCTTTGCTCGACTCTTCCCCCGCGCAACGGCAGATAATGGTCCCTCAGCCATTAGCCTTCGCTCCTCACGTAACTTCTCTACACGCTTAAGATTTCCTACTCGTCGCTTCTCCCAAGCGGTGTAGATACCACCCGCGGCACCATGGCCCCACACTCTTTTACCACATGCTTCACATGTTTGTGATATTGGGCGCCATCCTTTCTGGCGTAATGCGGCGGCCTCATCAACATGAACAAATAAATCTTTTTCAAGCAATCGATTCGCGAGTGATAAGATCTGCTCCTCATATAAATATGCCTCGAAAATGCCGCCAAGAACGCTGCGAAGTTCTGAGAGCGAAGGTGAAGTCATTGAAGCGCGGGAGAGAAAAGCTCTAAGAATGTGAAGAAACGATACAGTTTGTGAACTTGTTGTTGCTGCCAGGAGCGCTGAAAAAGTGTCTTGGACAAATAAGCGAAGAGATTGTATAACTTTTCCTTTATCGATTTCGGTTGAGCGATGATCGGCTGAACCATTGACTTCAATATCAAGGTTTATCATGGCGTTCGTAGAAGGTCTGTTCAGAATTGAGATGCAATTCTTTGCAATGCGTACCACAGCATCTACTAGATCTAACCATAGAGCCTCCTCTCCACTCAAAGGTTCTTCGTCCGACCTCCTTTTTGCTCTGGAGGCCTTTATCATTCGTTTTCCGGTCTTCATCTGACCCCGGCAAAGCCAGACACCAACTTGGGCATACTTTCGCAGTGATTGTAGAGTCTCTGTTGCTGCACCTGCGCCCAACTGCGACCCATGTACATGTACAGCCGCGCTGAGTATACCGCTCAAAGCTGTCTCCAACGTGTCAAAGTGGGCCATCAAGCGGTTCATCGCGTTCCGGATTTGACCTTCTCTAGCCATCAATAAAACTGCCGCATCCATAACCCCATTATCTTCCAGCGCCGGTAAGACCTTTTCAAGGCGAAGATCGCCTGATTGTAACCCGCCGACAAAATCAGACAAGTGATCGGGATCGAATTCGCACATTAACCTGATATATAGCTCTACGAATGAGAGATTTGACATTGCTGCTGGCCTTTTGTTGCTATGACCTTCGTTCACGTCCTGTGGCTCAAGGATCGTACGGAGATACAAGAACTGATCATGAGTGCGATCTTCAATCGAGTCAAGGAGAACCTCATGGATCTCGGGAACGTAGGTATTAACAACAAGCGCTGTTCGAGTACAATCAATATCGATCAGTTGCCGTGCATTCTGCTCAATTACAACTCGGACCTCTTTAAGCTGTCGTTCATTGAGACCACTGTGAGGTCGTAGATAGTCTCCAATGCAATCGAAAACCGTTTCCTGTGATTCCTGGTCTTCGAAATAAGTCTTGATCAGTCTCGCGTAGCGCTTCTCAGAGCGGAATATTGACTTCAGGACTCGATAAAATTTCGCCTGTATAAAAAGCTCAACAAGGTCGTCGATATCAGGGGGGTGGTATACAGTGAGTAAGTACTCAACGCTGAGTTGACAGTCATCGGCAATATCTTCTCCAGGGTAGTTACAAAGACCGACAATAACACGGCGCAAAGCACTTCCTGACAAAAGTATGAATTGAGTGTATTTCGGCAGATTTCGCCCAATGAACATATCGAGATATATTGTATCCTGTGGAGGGAAATCTGTGGGGCTCATGACTTCTAGAAGTATTTGAACAACGCTTTGTCGGTTTACTGAATGTATGCAGAATATCCGTTCCTCTGATAGGCCTGTTGTCCTGCCGTTGCTCAGAGACTTGGGCGAATCGTTCAAGAAGGGATCCTCAAATGCTTCATTTAGGGCGCTTAGAAAGCTTGATGCATCAAATTGAAGGATAAGTCGAAGATATGGGTAGGACGGCTCAATAGCAGAATTGTGTGATGTAAGGAATGGTTTATTCATATGTTTTAGCCATTTAATTGCTTTTCCTAAGAAGAGGAAATGATAGATAGCCGCTTTAGCATTTGAAGCTTCGGGCTCAGCAAGCTCTTCTCCGGTAGGATAAACCCGTCCAGTAAGGGTATAGGAAAGGTAAGGAAATATTTTGAGCGCATTAACGGCGTAAATTGAATCCGCGTTTTCGTCCACGCCGTTCCTTAGTAATGGTACCAACAGAGAGAGAAGATCTATCATAGGAGTAATGTAATCGCCGAGAGCCCGATTCCAGACGTAAATCATTGCATCATAAAGATTATGTCTTTTGCAGAGGGTTGTGACCTGGTCAATGTCCAGTGTCCTTGTGTCCATGTGACAAATAATTTCTTCTAATCGACTATCTAGTTCAAGGGATGTGTAGTGATTGATAAGTGCCTTAACAACTGTCGGAGGGACAGACCGGATTCGACCTTCTAGAATGTGTGGTTCGAGCGTTTCAAGGAAGATTCCTTGAACAGAGCCTTGTTCGAAATGGTCAAAGGCCTCTTCAAATAAAAAGTCTGTAGAACCCATTGCCAAACATGCATCAAAGCAAACAGTAGCAAGATCTTGTAATTGGTCATTCCCTAAAGGCTCGGTTTGCGACGACTTTCGGTTTTTGCCAAAAGCATATCGCAAAGAAGCAGACATCATCTCCAAAAGCCTTTCTTGCACTATTGGGTGCCGCAAGCTAGAATCCTCGGGTAAACCAATCGTCAACTTTGTAGTTTCTCCAATATAGTATGTTGTAGCAAGACGAATAGCGCCGATAAAGTCTCCGACCTCCATCATTGCAAGAAGTCGATCAGCCCAGTTAGAAAGAGCACCAACAAACAGTTCGTACTGACCCTGGATTTGGGTTAGCGTTGGCAGGCAAAAGATTGGAAGAGACGTACAAGAAGAAACATTCTGCCTTTATAGGTTTTGAAGCTATTATAGAAGGCATCTGCTACGTGTGGATGCATCGAGCTTTCATCGTCCATTCGGTCAACTAAAGGCCCGAGTTGTGTGGAGAAAGCATCTAGATGAAGAATTTGCTTGGGCATCAAGTCAAATTTTTCTGTGACCCGCAACGCAATATCTTCCAGTATTATCAATCTTTGAGTAACTGTCAAGACAGCGATTATCTAGATCCAAGTTAGAAGGGTAACCCAAAACTTTACATACTGAGAATGCAAACCTGGCGATTAATCCACTGCACGGCTACAATAGCTTCATCACACCGAAATCGACTTTTAGGCCGGAATCCTAAAACAGGGGGACGATTTGGGTCCTCCTTTTCTTCGGACTCAACAATTGAAAGCTCCAATAATGTCAAAACGTTCGACCAGCTATATACTAATCGTGCATTCGACGATGGGTGTGTTTCACCCGGAGCTACGGCAGCCTGTTTTAGTTTCGTGAAAGGATACCAGGCTAGGCAGCCTGAGAGAGCAGAATCGGACGCAACCTCCTTCGGTCTTGCAGCTTTGTGTTGCGTTTGAGCAATGGGCGTTGTAGAAACCACCACGAGAAGATAGGGTGTTAATAAGGCCACAAGCCCCATTGTGTCTGTTTTTTGTGGAGAATTTCCTAAGGGGAGGGCGGAAAACCCAAGAACCGAACTAGGCTTTCGAGGGCGCCCAGTGGGTGCAATGTCCAGGGGATATCGCCCCAAAATCCTAGTTGTTTTCACCACCCTTCTGACCATCCCTAACCCCCTAGTAGCCAGATGTGAAAATCCCATTCCCCTGTCATCCCCAGAAACTAAAGCCGTGTGTCGTGTCCCGAGAAACCCAAGATGGAGCACTGAAACACCTTCGACATGACCATCCACTTTTCGATTTTCAAGTTGGGATAATGGCAGTGGTGGAATCTGTAGGAATGGTTGACTAGGTTTAGATAGTTCCCAAGTGAAAATATGCCCAGAAGAATGGCCTCCAGCAATCGTGGTATGGTCCGCAGAGATGGCTATGCCAGTTATAGGACCACATTCGACAGCTAATTCTATCAGATTTATCTTGTTTATTACATTGTGGAGAAATCGTACCTTGCGTTCCAGGTCCTATTATAGATTGAAGAGTTTGATTGTAGTCGAAAATTAAAATGCTACCCTTAGAAGTTCCTACAGCAATAGTTGCAGAAACGGTAATACATGTGGGGGTACCAAAACTCCGTTTTCCGGCTTCTGAAAAGAGTTGGTTCTTAATCTTTTTGAGCTTAGTCCACCGAACAACATCCCAAGGTGCCGATCCTTCATCCAATGCCCCAAAAGTAATATTCTCTGTTTGGCTACCAGATGAAGATGATCTCGAATGCGGACTAAGAAGAGCTGGTGAAAGAGCACGAGGTGATTGAGACAATGCCGGAGTCCCAGGTTGCAAGCGAGATTGAAATCTCCTATCAAACGGTCGTAGTGAGGGTGAGGGTGAGAATCTTGATCCAAATGCACTACTGGTGCGTGAAGATGCCACAGAGCCCTGAGATCATGAAAGTCAGAAATAAAACAAGTAATAAAGCCCTAAAAGAACTCACATGTATCGAGGGTGTATCGTCAGGATTAGAGAAAGACGGGGCAGGGCTATTTCGTCCGTTTGTTGCATGAGGCAAATGTGAATCTTGAGAATCGGTATGTGAACCCTCTTGTTCTATCTCTCCCTCATCAGAATTCTTGTATGAGTGGAATACAGAGACATTCGCTGATTCTAATCCCCCGCTTTCTTTCCTTGCTTCCTGTAAATATTCCAGAACCCTTGATGTCGTTGTTGTTGTCCCGGTCGGCGCTTCCTCTTTCCCCTCTCCTACATCCCCACCTGTGTCCTTATTCCCATTCATCCCCATCGACGTATGCCAATCTTCGTGCTCTTGTACTGTTTCTGCAGTTTCGGTCTGTATATTCTGATTACTTCCTGCATGATTATCATTTGCGAGCTCTGAGCTCTCATCTAGCATCGAGCTCATCGGTGGGGCCTATGCTCAATTCTCATTTCTCAAACCCAAAGCTTCAATCCCTGAGGAGGCTAGAGGGCTTCCCCTGCTGTTATTGTTTCTTCGCAGATGCCGATAAAATAATACCAGTCCAATGTGAGTGAGTTCAAGGTTGTAGCTATCTTGAAATCCGAAGAGTAAGTCCTCCTAGGCAAGTAATCGTGTGATGGCCTATGAACAGTTGTGTGAAGTTCCAGATTCCTGAGAAGCCGTAGCTGTGCGACGTTGCAATTGTTCTGAGATATACCTATGATAGGCTAACATATGTACCAGCCCTACTAACAATGCAGGTATGTGTGGACTCTCTAGCAACCAGGCTTTAACATTAACAACTTAACACGCTGCCCAAATAACAACTACCATAAACCATGGACGGGAATCTTGTCGGCCCCGCAATTCCGCCCCATATTCTTGCCAAACGAAAACGGAAGGCCGAGGAAGCTGCTGCTGCTGCTGCTGTTTTGGCAAAAGGAGCCCCAAAATCACCACCATTGACGGAAGACCCAGATGGCAAGAAAAGGCGGACAGTTGGTCCAGCGCCACCTCCAGCACCCCTCAATGAACAACCCTCTGGATATCCCGACGATAATAATGATAGCAGTAGTGATGACGATATAGGACCGGCTCTACCACCAGGCCCTGGGACGGAGGTAAATAACTCCTTGCTGTCTCGTGTAGTTTCGAGCTAACTTATATAAGGTAGATCAAGAACTTGCGGCGCAACGACGTTTAGCTATGTTCGCAGAGGCCCTAGTTACCAAAGCGGACGATTCTAAGCCGAAGCGCGACGAGTGGATGTTGGTACCACCGAAGTCAGAGGATTGGACATCAAAAGTTGACCCGGCAAAATTAAAGAATCGAAAGTTCCAGAGTGGGAAAGGAGCTAAAGCGCCGCAAAAAGCTGGCGGAGATAATTCCTTATGGACAGAATCGCCAGAAGAACGCCGTAAACGACTAAATGACGAAGTCATGGGGATTAGAAAGCCAGCAACCCAAGGAGATAATATAAAGAAGCCAAGTATCAGCGCTGCTGAGGCTGAAGAAACAGCCCGTAGAATCAAAAAATATAATGTGAGTACTCTAGATCTATATCTCTGCACCTAATGAATCCTTATAATATTTTAGGAAATAAACCGGAATAGATCTCTATACGATCAACACAAATCATCGGGAAGTGTACGTGAGAAAGAGGATAATCCAAGCGCTCGAGCCTTCGACCGTGAGAAGGATATCGCTGGAGGCCGCAAGGTTGGGCATCAGCAAAAGAAGGAAATGTTGCAAAGAGCTGCACAGTTTGGAGACCGGTTTTCTTCAGGCAGCTTTCTGTAATCACTTTAATTTCAATTAGTTATATATTAGCCTTCAACCTTTAAAGAGTTTGGAAGATATATAGAGCTAGTATCAATCTGTTCCCTTCGAGTATATAAATACTTTTTCGTTATGTACCGATAAATCACTTTGGAGGGAAGTCTTGGCAGCTAACTACATCCCTTCGTGTGTTTTCAGCACCCGCGGTTTTGTGTGGCAGAATATCCATTAGGGAGGTAGTCTGCATATGCAGTTAATTAACACACTGAATATTTATCGTATATCCGCTAACAATTCGTGACCAACTCTAAACCTACAAAAGTTAGGGTGCCGTTGGTCGCCCTTTAGTAGACAGTCCGGTAGGGCGTGAAAAACCACCAGACGAAGGGATGTATCAAAATACAGAGGATAGAATGACCTCCCTCATAAAGCAAAGCGAGGGTGATATGGCTCAGGAACCTAGCTACGGACTATGATTCGTTAACGAGTGATTTTCCATGATTCACGTGCCAAACCGCTACACAATAAATCCAGTCACAGGGAATCACTCGTATTACTTGTATCTTGTAAACAAACTAATTAAGTGCATTTACAACAGAATGGTACACGGGAGCACTCAAAGGGACCTCTGGATATATTCAAGATGTTTTGTTCTCGTTCATCTCTGTTCTTCAATGCAAGCCGTCTTACCTATCCCAGTGGAAAGTCGTTGGCCCAAGTTAATTAGCTATCCATTAGAGAGATACCTACTCTATATCGTTTATATAGCCCTAACCTAGGATGTATTCGAGTTTTTTGGGGGACGGTGTTAGGTGATGGCTTTGGGGAGTTAACTATGTGGACAATTAATATTAACATCAATATCATAAATAGGGGTAAAACTGATACCGTATCAGTACGATATTGTGCGCTGAGAATAAGCCGCTTTATCCCCACATCTAACGAACTATATGGTACTCTACTATGTCGGGAAATGTGTAGTGATAATGCATCCTCATCATGCCTCCATATAATGCATCGGCGAATGCATCCCCAGTCCCACTTTACGATTTTACTGCTGACATTACTTGAGAGTCAGAGATAGAATTTAAAAAATTTACATTGTCGGGATCGAACCTGGAGTATTAAGCTTGAGGATCCCGCATTTTACCGTATAAGCCATCAGTGGATATAGTTCGGTAGTAAATTGAGACATAACGAATTAAAGTATAAAAATTGCATGTAGGGAAAAGTCAATAATGCATCGATCGACCGTACGAGTTTACACAGCTCACGACAGCTTATGCGTCAATTGATGTATTTACTTGAGGCGCGTACGTGGGCAATGCATCCATTGATGCATTTCCCGCCGTGGTAGAGGTAGCGTCACCGCAACGGTACTACAACATTGCCAAAGAATGCGGCAGCCATTTTATCCATGTTTCTATAGACCTCCACATTAAGTACATATATCATCCATAAGGTCAAATCTGTTATTGTCTACCAAACTACACGTAGTTAATCAGAAAGTAACACTATAATTACAGTTACATACTACATGTGCCCTGAAGTTTACATCAGGGTTAAGCGGGCATAGTCGCTCAGCATTTGATCACTCATCACTGAGTCCTCATCATGCTCAGCAGCATATGAATGTCAAACAGCTATCCGTTTTTCTAAATGAGACCGGAATACTTGTGAATTTCCCTAAATTAAATATACAAATGACCCTGCTGCCAGTTTGACTCTCTTGACTCCGCTGATTACACTCTAGATCTAGTTAATTAACTAGATTAGTAAAGCACCATGAAGGCCGGTTTCTACTTAATTTGGTGAAGCTAGAGCTAAACTACAACTTGAAGTCTACAAGTGCGGGAAAGGAGAGCCTGACCTCGTGCCCTTGTAGAATAAGAGAAGTATGATCCATAACTTCATAAAATCATACTTGAGCTTCAGGGCGTTGCTAAGCGCAGCACGGCTTCAGTGGTATCCGGTAATATACCCGATTTGTATTACCTAGGTATATAAGTATACAAGTGCAGTGCGGCCTCCGGCCTCACTATACGCATGTAGTGAAGTGAGTAAATGAATCAACTGAAGATTTGTCCTTAATGGGGGTTGATTTGCTATCTGGCCAGATTCGCTAGACCTGAAGTAAAATAATGCTATCCAATCTATCTACGTTCAGCTCATACTATTACTGGTCCGAATTGTTAAAACCTCTGGCATGGGTATATTTTCTTTCTTTTTTTGAAATCACGTCAGTTTGTTAGGTAAAAATGGTCGCATAAAATATAAACTATGGCGTAAAAGACCTATGGCATGAGTACATGTTTTTTTTTTTTTTATATCATTTCGATTTCTGTTTCTAGGTACACAATGATCGCATAAAGTATAAACTATGGCGTAAAGAAACCTGTCCTCTGTCAAAACGTTTAACTCGTCCCCTGTAGAAAAGCAACAAACGAAATTCCAATATGAAAATATAAAACACAGAAAGGCAGTCGCATATAAGATAACAGTGAACAATTTGGAGGTAGGGCTGAGTGCCGTTCCCTGTGAAATCCTTCTGGCCATTGGCCTTGTGCTCGCAGTGAGACTTTGCTAGGAGGCATATATGGTGGGTATTGGGCCCACGATTGGTGCTGTTGATGTAGAGGAGGAGGAGACGGAGCTGAGGGGGGATGAGGTTCCTGAGCCTGATTCGAGTGGCATGAGTACATGTACATACATACTTAGCTATTATATAGTTGTACCATCGTAGCAATTTGTCTCAGAGGACGCTCATATTGCCGTTGAAGTTCCTTGATCTAACTGTAAAAGGTAACTTCGACGTCTGTGTAACCGCCGGCTGATACGAATTGCTGCGGTATGATGCTTCTTTTGGATCCTAAGCTAAGACGTAACTCACTAATATATACAAGTCGATCGATCCCGGCCTTCAGCCAGGTTAGGACAATCATTACTTTTGTATCGTTATTAATCACTCTCTATCTAAGTTAAGCCCTGAATCATAGCTAATATCAATAATAGCCACCAATATCAACCCTAATAAAATGCAAGCCCCGAATCACCATCAAGATGTGGTAATATGACTCTCAATATTATATCAATACTAACAAAAAGCAAGACGCGAATCGCCACCAATACCAATACTAACAAAAAGGAAACCTCGAGTCGTCAACAACAATAGTAACAAAGAGTAAACCCGAGTTACCACCAACACCAACCCAGATTACTGGATCTAGGGAAAAGCAACTGTCAAATTCTCATAGCCAATCAAAACCTTTAAATCGCACATTGCATATCGGGTATACCTATATACTTATTAGATATATAAAATAATACCCACAATTCTGTCAATTTGCGCTTTTGATGTCGACTTCCTTTGATCCCTCCTGGGATCGGGAGCAGTTCTTTGTCTATGATTCTGCGTGTATCTAGCTGCTGTTGTGACCGATGGAAAATACTTCGTGACTAAAGAAGCCGATATTATTTAGATAATTTCATTCGTGGTTCTGAGCTTGAGAAAGAGAGCAACAGAACAAAAGAACCGGCTTCTAGTCTCCCGCTGAACAAAGCTATAGCTACAGTACCAAAAAGGGGATGTAATACGTACTGTATCAATACGGAACTGCGTATTAAATCGGAATCCTAACTATTATACTATATTAGCGCGTTTTGGCAACCAACTTCTGTGTCTAAATATTTAGTTCTTGGCGACCGGTTTTTGGTGTGGATAGCCCAGCCCGCCAACAGCTCAAATTTGGGTGTTGCCAAAACGCTCTATTCTGCTAGGTGCGGTACTGGGTCCACCCGCCTTTTTGGTACTTACTGTACGTGTGTTATGTGTAGACGCATCCCGCCTTCACAAGGGAATGATGCAACAAGTATAGATATCTTCTACTGTCTTGACTTTCTTAATTTCGCCGATTTCGTCTCCAAGGAAAGCGCCATACCCCAGTGCGCATCACACCTTCGTGAAGGCGTCGTCAAAATACTGACCCACCAAAAAAAAAGAAGCAATATTTGTGTGGCTTTACTAACAGATCTTCTTATCTTTCTTATCAAATAACACAAATTCAACCCTATATTACTGTGGGTCAGCAATTGACGGGTACTACTGCAGAGTGTGGTAACATTATTGCGAAAACAAGGGTAGGCGAGTGCTGTGGGCCCGCACAGGTGGGCGAGTGCTGTGATTGGGTGAGGAGGAACCTCAGGTGGGCTTTAGGTAGGTTTTAGGCAACATCGGACCAAAATCTCTAAAGTGGGAGGTTTTGTTAGTAGAATTCACAAATTTTGATACTCGCTAGGCGTTTTTAGCACGCTCGCCAACCCCTGTTTTCGCAATTATGTTACCACACTTTTGTGAATTCTACTAACAAGACCTCCCACTTTAGAGATTTTGGTCCGATGTTGAAGCCGTGAACCGCTGAAGCCCGCCTAAAACCTACCTAAAGCCCACCTGAGGTTCCTCCTCACCCAATCACAGCACTCGCCCACCTGTGCGGGCCCACAGCACTCGCCTACCCTTGTTTTCGCAATAATATTACCACACTCTGCACCCGGTACATACGTGCCAAAACTCGAAAAATTGGCTATGCATACAAGATCAAACTTGCTACAAACGGATACTTCTAATGCTGATCGATACCCTTCAGCCAATCGTTTTAGAGTTTCCTTGTCGCACAACATCCCCAGTGCGTGGTCAAACTCCCGGTGCGCAAACCCTGCTTGATCAATTGAGACCGAAGGCCTCACCGACCCCAGTTCTTGGATTTCGGGATCTCGCACCCACCCGACATACGAGCTTTCTCACAACTCCGAAACAGCTGTAACATGCGAAACACACCCTTTCGCGTGAGACGAGTTTCCCTTTGAACGTTACAGCTACATATGTACTCTACTCGTCGTTTTTTTACGTTTCCGAACTGGACTGGGTCTGCATATGGGCGTAAATCGTGCTTGGCAATTGGATTTTGGTGGTATGCAGACCCAGCTCAGTTCGGAAACGTTAGAAAACTACGAGTATATACTGGTTATTTAATCGCAACGTAACTACATGTAGGTAAGTTTACGTGCTCTACAAGCGCGCGCAGATAGATACAAGCGCCAACTTCTTGACTATAGGTGTATAATTTCTACACCTGTTACAAACCTACATGTAGGTACACACTACAGACCATAGTTCGTACATACAAGATATGAGAAGGACGCTGAGACGCGTGGCCGGTGATTAGAGGGATTCTGCAACGCCCGGTATCGACTGTCCGGGGTCTTTTTCGGGTTGTTGCCATGAATACCTGTGGCTGGATCACAACCAGATGCCGGGGATCAAAGACTTTACTCAGAAATAGCTAATAAAAAAACCGAAATACCTTTATCAAGGCTCATAATATATATCCATTTCAATTTTCGATTTTATTGATTGTAGCGATTGGGGCTCCTTCAACAGCAGAAACTCATTTGGCAACTGTCCGCTTGTTGCACTTCAGGGAACTTGAACTGTACACGGGTCACTGATAGCTAATGGAAGTTCAAAATTTCCAGGTTTCAAAGCTTGGCATTAAGCCAACATGTACAGTCGCTCACCTAGTGACGGCGGATCCTGTCTGATGGTTGTGCTCATAGTAATTTACTCTTGGCGTCCCAAACTTAACTTTGCTATTGGCCTCAAATCCCTGACCGCCATCAGACAGGATCCGCCTTCACCCCGTGAGTGACTGTACCTACTACTGGTGTAGAAGGAAGTCTGTCAACAGACTTACCCCTACACCCCTAGTAGAGTAGATAGGGGCATAGATACATGTATACAGCCGCGTTCGAAAAGACTTGGCACCCTAATACAAACCACGAAGGAGTCTTTTCTGCTTTCTGATTCTTAATATCTCCATTGCGATCATAACTTGAACGCTATGAATGTGCGGGAGCAAATATAGTTGTTGGTGGCTACCATTCATGAATAACGGTAAATCGTTCTGACTCTGGCTCCAGCCCGTTTCTAGCTCAGTTAATGGAACTTTTCGAACGCGGCTGTATGTACATGTATGTACCTCTTTATTACGTGTGGAGCAGGTAAGTATGGAGAATTGTCAAGAAGCATCCCCACGCCCTCTTTCGCCAGTTCGATTGGCCAAGTTAGCGATCATCCGGCGGCATAAAGAGTCGAAAGAATTTCGCGCGTCAAGGTGGCCCCTTGTGCTCTACTCTAGCTCAGGTACCAAGGCAGGGACTCCTAAATTGCCATGATCTTTAAATAAGTTCCAAGAGAAAGATGGTGCCCAAGCTCCTCCCCCAAGCCACAACCCCCCCATTTTCCCTAATTGCCGAGGGCACTTCCACGTCTTCAAACCAGTTGTTCCTGCCTCAAAAATACATACCTACCCTGGACTTTGCGTGCGTGCTGCAGAATTGCATCAGGGCAACTCAAGCTGACATCGTCTGCAATTGCTTGTTTTCTTTTTTTCTTTCCTTTCAAACTAGTTTACAATCGAATCGATATCCGATCACTCACCGTACCTCTTCTCCTTTAACATTTACTATCGTTCATTTTTTTTTAACCTTTTGTGATTTTTCTTTTCTTCTTTCTTCTTCTCCGTTAAGTCCCTCATTTCGGTTCATTCGTCCTTTTGTCCAATATATTTCGAGATGGCCATTATACCCATTCCACCACGATCAAAATTCTCAAAGCGTGCCGATGAATGGGATGACGGCGATGATTGGCCTGGTAGTAACTGGTATTGGAGTGACGTACGCTTTTTCTCCCTCTCTCAGTCGGGTCTTAGACACAGCATACTGATCATGGTGTATACATTACTACCTATAGGAGGCACGGAATATCAAATATGGCGTTTTGTTTGGTATACTGCTCCTCGCCTTCCTGGTAATCATGGGGATGTGGCTCCACGCGGATCGGAGGATGAAAGCTGGGAACGCACCGCTGCCATATCACCGAGTGCGTTTCTCCCATATACAGTTCGCGCATGACTTTGCATGAGCAATACTGACCACTATATTGTTAATAGTGGCTAGTAGCCCGTCACCGCAGAGCACAATGGGAACCACAGCTCCAGCAGCCAGAGCAGCAGTTCAGCTTTTACCAGCACCAGCAGCATCAGCGGCAACAAGAGACCGACTACTCTATGCACACTGTTCCACCACCAGGTATGATTTGTGTGGGGTTGAGATTAGAGGGGCAGTTGATGTTGTGATTCAACTTCAACCTGTAGTGGCCGTTATGGTTGAATGAGCTAGTAGTTGATATAAGGTGACGCTAACTGATGTTGCTTGCTTGCGTGCAGCTTACAACCCCAACTACGCCCAGCCCCCGGTCTACACCGGCGGCCCACCAATCGGCGCATCAAAAGTCGATCCCTCCCAACATCCCGCGAACCAGATGCAGAGCCAGAACCCGTACTACAATAGCAGCGCCGGTGAAGGGAGCAGTGGTGGGCCAACTTATCCCCCACCTGTGGGTGCTCTTGTATACCATGGGCAGCACACGCAATAAGACGAAAGGGCATCCAAATAGAAGACTTGCTTGAAAATGGTTGAAACTTCACCTGGCACTGAGCAACATACGAAACAGCACCAGGAATGAAGAGAGGGGTGGTGTGGGGTTTATTTGGCTGCAATTTTTCTTTCCTTTTCGGTTTGGTGCATTTGACATGGATGGAATGGAATGGGCTTGGAGGCGGTGTTGACCTTTGTTTATTGGACTTTTTCTTTCTTTTCATTTCATTTTGTTGTCTATTTTACATCCCACCTTGGTTCTGATATATTGGCTTCCTTTTTCAATTTCAATTTTTATTGCCTTTTCCTTCTTTCTTCCTTCCTGCTTGAGTATGGACCAGCTGGAACTTCCCCGTCTCTCTTTCATTGTTTCTTAGCAGGTCGTGACTAACCTGCTTTTTATTTTTCTGGGGCTGGATTTCTCGGAGGGATAGCTATAGGTACTACTTTTACTAAGGAGGAACGGAGGGTTGTGATGGATATCTACAGCTCCTTTTTTTTCTTCCCTTTCTTCTCTTCCTCTTCCTCTTCCTCTGCTTTTTTTTCTTTGACTACGTACATTTCTTTCAGCATATAGATGCTTGGTCATTGCTGCAAGTACTACATGGACATGAAGTACTGCACTCACTATTGATAGCTCACCCGAGACGTCTTTCTTATTTCCTGTTTTACAAACCAATTGATCAATCCGATCAATCTGATCGCTCGGATTATTAAATTACCAAAATAAAAACGTTGTAGACAAGCAAATAAAAGAACCAGACACCATTATAAAACGCCGAAAAGAAAGAAAAACCGATGGAAAAGGGATTTTTAAAAAAAAAAATTCCTGAAGAGAGAGTCCCCTACTCAATATCCATAGCATCAGGGTCCCTCTCACTCCCAAATACTCCACCGTCTATCAGCTCACTATTTCTATTCATGCTTGCCCTTGTTTCTTCCGCCTGTTTCTTCCGTATTCTTTCTCGGGCCTCAATGATGGCCCTTTTCACGCCGTCCTGCTCCGCCGACACTGTAAGCGATGTCGGCACCGTATAAAGAACCAGTGCCGTACTGGTCTCGGCCTGTTGCGGTTGCCGCATCTCGCCCCCGCCGCTACTTCCCCGTGCAATATCATACGGTACCCTTGTGAGCTTCTTCTCGATATCCGGTAGGAACACAATTCCCTTCGCATCCTCGTCCTCGTCGCTCAAGAGCTCGTCATCAAGGTTATGCACAAACACCACGTTTGGATTGTCATTATCGACTTCCATACTGTCGTCATCATGGTGTGCGCGAGTATTAATAGTGGTGGTGACGGGGGCAGTCTTGTGTAACTGCGCTGTTATATCGTTCGATATTTTTAGCGTGCCATCGGGGTAGATAAGATAGCCAGTGGCGGTGGTAATAGTACCTCGAGCCAGGTTGCTGTGATGCTTCTTCTCAAGGTGGATACTGAGCATCGCGAGCTTCTTGGAGAGTGGTTGTTCAGCCTGGAGGTCATTGTCGTCGCCTGGGGGTCGTTTCCGCCCCGTGCATGGGTTTGCAGTCCATTCCATTGTCATGCTATGACATTCGGGATCCTGGATGCTGAATGCTAGTTACTATGCTTTTGATATTGGTGACCTGCGTCCCTAGGTAGGAGCAACTTGAAGTAGATGGGTAGTGTTGTGGGTAGGAGCAATCTTTACTTATGACATCGTAGGGATTTTAAACTCGACCGGTCGTCGTCGACAGGGTGTTTTTCCGTTGCGGTCTGGAAGCTTACAGAATACACTGGAAAAACAGGGGGGTGAAATTGTATGGCGAAATACCTTCGCACCATAACTGTTTTTTCCATAGACCATTCCTATCACTGTAGGTACTCTACTCTGCCTGACGTTTGTAAAAGGATAAAAGGAACCATTGCATACCATACTAAATTGTGGACTTGGCGCCTATTTAGAGTACTCGTAGTTTTCTGGCGTTTCCGGACGCAACTGCTATTGCATGCCATACAAAAGATAGCCTTGGCGGGTTTTTCTGTGTATGCAATAGCAGTTGCGTCCAGAAACGCCGAAAAACTACGAGTATATGGTATGCAATAGCGGTTCCTTTTCAAACCAGGACAGGTCAGGAACGAGTACTCAGTCCTTCCTAGATCAACGGCGAGCCCGGTTCGGTGGCGAATGGGCAAATTAAGGTTAACAAGAGCTAACAAAAGCGTACCGACCCTTTAGCTTAACCGAGCCGGGTTCGCCGTTGACTCAGGAAGGTCTGTACATACATACTAGCAGTATACCACCTCGCGACCGCGAGGTATTCCTCTCTCCCACCTCCGTGTAGTATCCATGCACCTCCAGTAGTTAGTTAGTTTTGCCTTAGCCCTCTCATGCATGGCCAGTTCCCACGGCGATGCCCAAATCAACTGCCAGCTCCAATGCCAGGTCTAGTGCCAGCTCCAATGCCCGCCCCAGTCCCAGCTCCAATATATACCATCCCTAATGCTAGCTCCAATCCATGGAGTTTCGTTTTGTTTCCAGGAACGGACCAAAACAGAGCGCAGAGTGTGGGGAGGGGAATACGCGATTCGGGAACAATACATGTATGTTCATTCTCTCAGTCTACAATGTATTACTACATAGAGCCCTGGTATACTTACGCCATAGTTTATACTTTATGCGAAGGTAAATGCATATTTCCATATAGTATGTACATGCATCATGGGCTAAGATTATATATAAAGAGGATACATGTATTATCATCAGCTAATAAGGATATGCGCAGGTAAAAATGTATCTCGATTGATTGTTACAGTATTGCATAAAGCTCTATAGCAATTTTCGTAAAGGTTATGTAGACCCATTACATGTACTTGTAGTTACAAGTACATATTAGCTTTAGTGGATGATACATGTATGTACCTATTATGTGACTTACAATACAATATGGTAATACAATACATACATACATGTGCATATGTGCATACATGTATCCAGTTTTATGATTGAATACTACATGTATTCGTGATCGGGAGTACATCAAACTTAGCACCCGAATCATTTGAAGCTTTGTTTTCTCCTGCCCGCCCAGTGAAGATACCCATAAGACGGCTCATCATAAACTAAGCAGTATAAAGCCGCGTGTAAAAGACGCAGGAAGTGGTTGCAAGATATTTTAGTTTCCCTTGAACACGCCTCCCAGACAAATAAACCATACACCTAGGAAAACAATGAAAATGGATAAAAATGAAACGGAGACCGAACACTCTAGCCATTCACCCTTTCTTGCGTGAGAAGAAGTGCCCGAAATAGAAAGAAAGGTTGTATCGAAGTCAAGCTTTGTAGCCAAGACGTGCTGCATGGATCCCTTCCGTAGATAGGTACACCCAAAGATTTTAATTTTGTAGATAGAGACTTTGGGGCCAGAAAGAAATGTCAACCCGGCAGTATAATGTCATTAATCACTTCTTAACAAGCCCCAGACCGAATCACGGTAATGGGCAGGATAATGGTTGATGCTGCACGATCCGGTTCTCCATCAACGAGGAGACAAATACCCAGGAAAAAAATAATGGAATGGAGAAATATAGAAAGGAGACAGCGCCCTATACAGCCAAACCAGCCCGATAAAAAAAAACGAACGCCAACACCTTCACAAGAAAAAAGAAAGCAAAAAGGATGTAGCATCCCTCATTAGCAACGTGGCACTTAAGTTTTAATATTAATGTGTCTCCGGTAAAGGCGCTGGTGTGGCTGCGGGTGTGGGTCCCTGCACGCTTGAAGTGACCATTCTACTGGGAACTGCTACATCGCCAGCCTCCAAATCCCTTGGTGTCGGTTCGTCCCGACTTCTCCTGATAGATGGAAAAGTTACACCGTTAAATGGATTCCTCAACCACCGACTCCTCCTATCCCCGGTTTCCTCTAGTCTGTTCTGGGCAGATGTTGAAGGAGCCGTGTTTCTGCCGCGATTATCATCACTGTTTCGACTTGTTCGCCCTTCACTCCCATAATATGGTGCCATAAACCTCCCGGGGCTGAACAACATCCGTCTATGAAATGGTGGCCCTATATATGCATCTGGAGGGGCTGCTATCGGTTCCCTCTCTGTATTTTGTCTCCTTGACCTTCTCGAATCATCGTTGGGTTCCCCCTCTGGCCTGGGTTTCGGAGTATAATAGTCCGCTTTACACAACGGACAGCATGCACGCCGACTAGTAAGCCAAGGATCGATACATTGTGCATGAAATGCATGGCCACAGGTGAGCCCACGGATTTCATCGTCGTCATCGATGGTGTCTAAACAAATTGCACAAGCGTCACCGACATTGTTGAGGAGTTCAGAATTAACATGGTGGTCATCATCTTCCTCAATATCGTCGGTATTATGTTTCGGATCAACATCAGAGATCTCGGACAAGCGTTTATTTTCGTCTGCTGATGTATCTGCATGGGGTAGGATTGAGCTACCTGCAGACTGCTCTTTTATCAATGCGGGAGGAACAGGAGGGGCTGCTTCTGCGGAGGCCAACACTTCCTTGAGTAGCGCGGGGCTTGCGTTTGCAGACTGGGTTGAAGTGCCTTCGGCCGGGGATATAGCAGCCTCGATTTGCTTTACGCTCACAGGTCTGCTGTTTGGAGCTGTTTTAATACCTCCCTCTGATGGAAGTCCCATTCGTTCCCTATGTGCACGCCAAGTTTTGTATTTAAGTGACGGGAACCGTTCATTCACTTCATCGGTGGTCATGAGTTTTTTTTCTCTGCGTCGCCGATGCGGCCGGGGCATGGTTTGTAGGTCGACGGGTTCCTCCTCACCATTCGCGCGGGCACGTTGACGGGCATTGTAGCGGAAGCAGTATTTGACGCCGACGATAATCCTAGATTCACGAACTCGGTTGGCCGTGGCGCGCTGCACCCACAGAAACAGAAACCTACCAAAGATTTGTAAATACAACCCCAAATCCCAGAGCAACAAAGAAGAGTAAGGGCGAATTTGTGGGCCCGCCGCCGCCACCACCACCACCACCGTTATTGTTAATAGGCGTTGGAGTAGTAGTGGGGGTAGTGAGGGCGGATGTAATGGTACCCATGAAATTGCTCGTTAACGAGCTTGTTGACGACATAGTATCGATGTTATAAATGGAGCGATGAGAATCCTAGGAAGGTGGCGGGGAGCTGGATTGTTTTAGGCGTTTTGGACTCCCATATGGGGTTGACGTGCCAAAATGCAACCGACGGGTGAGTAGTTGGTTTAGGTGATTAGGTGATTAGAGGGAGAGGAGGTGGTGGATGTGACAGAACCTGGCCAGCGACTTATTGGAAGGAACCAAAAAAATCAATAAACAAAATAGAAAGAAAGAAAGAAAGATCGAAAAGAAGAAAGAGCCGATAATCAAGTAGATGTCTATGGTGTGATTTTTGGGGAAATCGGAGTAGAAACAGGTAGGATACATACAAAACAACAAAGGGCGGGTGACTCGTGGTGTGTATCTCGAGATGGAACGGGGTTTTATTCAGGTTTCTGGGCGGTGGATGGATAGATGGATTCAGCCTTCCCAGCCGCCGAATGTAGAAGATGATGAGGGCTTCTTATTGGACCAGCAGCAGGAAGCGAATACCCGACGTGGGCTCTGTTTGCTTGGGAGAAGATGAAGGATGCGATGTCACGAAGCGAAGTATGAACGAAATCTATCACACTTCCCACTCCAAACTTTTTGGGGAGGTGGGGGTGGATACATACATGTATCTAGAGTTTCCCCTTGTCACTTCTGGGCATTGAGCGATCAATCAAGTCAAAACCGTCAACAGAGCCGTGGCCCCAGAGTAATGCACTCTGCCCAACCACATGTCACATCAAGTGTGCAAGCATGCTAAGGCTGCAAAGTCGTGCTTTTCTAGCTATAAATACCCAATTTGAGAGCGTTCGGGTCTAATGTACTCGTAATTTCACAGCGTTTGTGAACACGACCACTATTGCATGCCATACAAAAAAGGTTGTCTTGGAGGTTTTTGTGTGTGTATGCAATAGAGGTCATGTTCACAAATGCTGTGAAATTACGAGTATACTACAAAAAAAAACAGAAGTATTGATCTGTGCTATTGTAGAAGTAATGAAGAACTTTTGAACAAGATGTCTAAGTATATTATAATTATCTTCATCTACTTGGGATTTTGCTGGTAGATACAATCAAGTTCTGAATAGAGACTTTGCGCAAATAGAGCCAGCTCCACATTTGGATTATCTGATTGGTTGATAGTGTGATCTGCACCAATCAGGTTGTCAGAAAATGGAGCTGGCGCAAAGTCTCTAATAGGGATAATTGCATCAACCTGTCCACATCACGTGATATCAGGTATATCCCTTCGTTCGCCAGAGGTATATTAGGGTGGTGATATTCAAAAAATCTAGCTACATGTATGTACCTACAGACTTCACGGAATGAGGTTTAGGTTTATTGCCGAGTAAAAGCTGCCCATTAGCGCCTGGCATACAATAATATTTCAGTAGGCAACTTTGACTCGCTAGTAAACCTACCTCTCGCTCCGTTTTGCTGCTGCGACGCCGTCATGGGCCTAATAACTACTATAATAATAAGTCTCCCTTTGTTGCAACGAACGAACGAAGGGGGTGTTTAGCTTGTTCCAGCGACCCATACTCTCCTAGCCACTCCCTGTACTCACTCTGCCAAAATTAAATTGCCGCTTACTTAATATATTACCACCAAATCATACTTAATTGGGGTTGATCGGCGACATTTTAATTCTGGCACCACGAGTGTGTAGCAGTTAGTATCTTGAATATCAACTCGGTGAAAACCGGGCACGAACGAAGGATGGATTTATTTGGGCGTTATTGTATTATAATCAAAATGTAGGTACATACATGTAGGTATATGGTTGGGGACGTCTGTAACGGGAGTACTTGTGACATTGGTTTCTGAAAATCATTTCCTAATTGGGTAATCATTTAATCATTTTAGGCCGAGATTAAGTGCCAAGATGTGCCAAGATTGAGGTTTGACACCGCAGACCCCTTCAAGCTTACCTGATTGGGATATATATCCCAACAGGGTAATATTACAGTCCCAAATAGGCAACTATGGGACTGACATTCGTTTGGCTCCCCACCAAAAACCAAACTTTTAGAAAACTAATAGCTCCACCTCAACGAAAGATAAAATTAATCTGACTCTATTAGGTTGTAGAGAAGAAGCAGGGCTATCACTTGATAGAGAGAAATATAATATAGGGTGTGGTTGGGGAAGGTCATTAGCAGTTGAAGTTGACCCCCGAAAGTGGTCCGATTACAGGCGTCCCCAACCATAGTGTCCGCCGGCAAGCCGGCGTCTATAACCGGTAGCTCGGCATGGCGGCGCACAGGGGAATTTATGTCATATCACGTGCTTAGACGCCCATGTTGTTTATTGACGTCCGCCGAGCCTCATCTCAAAGAATAACTACACAAGGTCGACTCCAACGTTCACTATTCTGAGCTGCGATTACTTACTCAAAATGGCGGCCACACCAGCAACATCACCGAATCCCGTTGTCTTTTTTGACATAGCCATTGGCGGTAAGCCTTTTCCCTAGTTTCTCCTTCTCTTTTCTAGCTGTACGCTCGAATTGACGAATATTAGGTGAGCCATTGGGCAGGATTAAGATGGAGCTATTCCAGGATATCGTTCCCAAGACTGCAGAGAATTTCAGACAATTCTGTACAGGAGAAACTAAAGGCCGTGGAGGAAGACCCTTAGGGTACAAAGGTTCCAAGTTTCATCGTGTGGTAAGGGACCCGAACAAGGTTGAGTACATATCTGTCGAACAACACAAAAAACGGCAGAAACCACAGTGGCTGGGTTTGGCTAACGATTGTAGATTAAGGACTTTATGTATGGATAATATAATTTCCCCTCATACTAGCAGGGCAAGGCGGGCTATGATGCAGATATTCGCGTCCTTATTCTCAACCTACTAGCTATGCCTATAAGCTACCATAATCGGATCAGCCCTCTTAATGATTGATTCTATCACATGACTCGAACAATACAATATTATCTACATGTAGCTGACTGCCCATAGGATCCAAGGCGGAGATTTTCTGAACAACGATGGCTCGGGGGCCGCATCGATCTACGGCTCAGATCGGTTTCCTGATGAAGGGTTTCAGGTTAAACATGATGTTCCTGGGATTCTTGCTATGGCAAAGTGCGTAGGAAAGCCCTCAAAGTCTCAATAATCGACTAACACGGACCACTTAGTTCCGGGCCAAATACAAACGGCTGTCAGTTTTTCATAACATCCAAGCCAGCCCCGTTCTTGGATGGGAAATACGTTGCGTTCGGGAAAGTTATCGATGGAATGGACGTGGTTCGGAAGGTAGAGAACGTTAGGGTGATATTAGACCGGCCTACGACGGATGTGGTGATTAGTCAGTGTGGAGAGATGTAAGAGATTCGCAGTTCAGTGTGGCTAAGGACCCACGACTCGTAACAGTCAGTGTTAGGACCCGGTCGAGAGCCTGAGGGCCTATGGGTCGTAAAAGGCAATGACCTAGGTCGTATCCTCTTCCGGGGTCGTATCAATAAGTTATGAACAATCTGTAATTCTTGCTACTAGAATCGCCTTACTTGGCACTGATACGACCTATATTATGACCAGTCGAAGACCGGTCCCATCAAAACCGTTATGACCCAACCCCAAGACGAATCGTTAAGACCCCCGCTCGCCTACATACCGTCGTAGTTAGACAAGCGGTAAGCTCTCGTTAGGTGTTTTAGGCCAGCCGTCAATTTTGAAAATTGCGAGTTGCAGGTAACGGTTATTTTAAAGCCTCTATTCCGCTGGGTACAAAAAGAACAAGCTTTGACTCGTGGGCTAATTTCGAGAGGTATCTAGTAGTCTTGATTTTACTATGAAGTTCTGCAGCTGGAATTGCAAACCGCACCAGAGAATTTTGAAGCCCTTCCCTCTCATTAATGCCTGCAGCTCGCCTCTTATTCCTTAGATACCACTCGCTAGACTGACTAGTACTCGGGGCTTGCCATACCTAGGTGCATTTCCCGTCCCCAGACCCTCTGCTTCCGTGCTTCCAGCTTGCTGCTAAGTGGGGATGGGACGAGACTATAATTCCCACAAAGCTTGTAGGAGGCACATAGACTGGCGCCTCACATATAAGGTATACGCCTGAAACCGTCGCGTAGAAGTCTTACTGTGGCCAGCCGTTCTAAAAGAGTAAAGAAAATGCATGATAATGATGGTTTTCGCCGGGGTCATTGCATCTAGATCTAGCTTCCATACAAATAGATCGCCAAGTACACAACAGCGACCGGAGATATCAAGAGCTATATAAGCCCATATCCTGTGATACATTCTCCGAGCTAGTGATTGATGATTGAAGTTTTTAATGTTGTTGATTCATTTATTATACATGTATGCAACTCGAAGGCCAAATGGTATGTGCAGGCCAATCTCTTCCCTCTCTCTTAATTCATCTCATACGAGACTAATTTGGTCGTAATGCCATGAAACAGGTCAATTTATACACCATATCATTATAATTAAATACATACCACGTCCGTCCAAATATGAGGGCTTTGATTTATTCGCCTCTAGATCTTATTAGATCCGTTAATTAATTCTGGGATTCCATTTAATATTTATATGGCGATAGCTATCTTATATTTTTCTGTTCATCTTATCGATATATATCTTTCCTCTAGACCTTAGAGCTGGCGCTAGCACCGCCACATATATTAGGAGTTCACTGTAGATGTTATCTTGAGGCTTTCAGGATGCCTGTGCTGGTCCACATATGTAGTTTTGCTAGCTACATGTACTTATCGTATTTCACCGGGAAAGCGATCATCACCGGGAAGGTAGCTGAACCTCATAAAAAGAGGTTGTGGGTAATAAAACATAATATATGAAGGGAGGCACATATAAGAGGGTTCAGTGTGTCTTTTCCGAATCCTGAAGTTATATAATGAATATGAACCAAAATTTGGTAAAGTCGACTCCCTAACCAAGTCAACAACCTCTCTGCAACAACACTCTCGCTAGATAGAGGTAAATCATGTCCAAAATATTTGGAAGACACCTAAATAACACTCCTAGCTACTTAGTTCTGTAATTATATATAAATTCAACTTTCTTCAATAACTTTGGATCATCCCATTGTCGCCCTTGGTTGCTTTCCCGGCGATGATCCCGGTGAAATACGTTATGCTTGTATGATCTGGGTCTACTTCTCCAGTTACGATATGATTGGAGGCATGGGTGGATTGCATGTAATTAGAATATATCTTTTTAACAAAATCAGCCTGACTGATCATATCTATATGAATAGTATAAGCTTCTTCGTTATAGTGGTCTGCATACTACATATAGGAGCACATATATGTACAGACAAAGAACTGCTCCCGGGATAGGATCTCGGGAAGTGAGCTGACATCTAAAAGGCAAACACCGACAGCTAGAATTCTAGAATTAATTGTTAACCTTAAGCTCTTTTTTATGAACTACAAGAACTCGTGTGAGCGAGGAGGGATGGGAGATCCGTGTAGCGGAACTCGACCCCGATTATGAGTCCTTTATTGAGAGTGAAGAGCTGATATAACCACAAAATTACTCATGTCACATACAAAGGTTTCAATTTTAACTATAAAAGGTAGCAATAGGTGATATAGTGCTTATACGATTAGAATTGATCCGATTCTATCATCCGCCCCCGAACCGCACCAACGGAGCTAGGTTTGCCACCTTGTAATAATTACTAGTGTACCCCGGGGTCCTAAAAAGTGATGCAACGGCTTGGGACTGGGTGAGGTCTAGCTTATAATTAGTGAATTCGCAACCACCTTAATTTCTTTTATTTAAATGCAATCAATGAAATTTCTACACTCTCTTTACTTTATATACCATAGCTTGTTGTTTAATTATAGTCAAAATTAGGTCACATATAGTTGATTGAAATCGTGAGTGGTAGATTGAGTTGTTGCATCACTTCCCGGCACCACGGGGTATATACAGCGATGGGTAACAAGTGATGGAACGCCCGAGATACAGTTATACCTACAAACACCGTACTAGTATGTTGGTGGTGTTTTACTTAAAACAGGTATCAATTTGTCTCAGCCCGTTCCATCACTTATCACCTACCGCTGTACCTCTGCGCTACATTTAACGCCAGTACCGAGCCCTTGGAGTATATACACGTAAACCTAATTACTATCCCAAAAACCTTTTGGAGAACCAACTCATCCACGGTACATAATTAAAAGATAACGCGTTACAGCGCCCTCGAATGTCATTCTTATGCTATTAGGAAATCTTTGATATAACCAGGGCTTTATTGACCAAGAACTATGTTATGTCAATGATTAAATTGCCTTTTTTATGGTAGTTCTCGTACAACCTTCAAGAACGCCAAAATGTGCGTAGTGAATTCGAGAGAAATCAACAGAAGTCTTTGTTTTTCACAGAGAATTATATCTATATGTTTATTTATCAATTATTTTTATGCTCTCTGTGGTTAGTTTTGACGTTCTTAGGCGTTGGATATCATAGAAAACTACATTGAGGCGGGATATAATATTCATAATACGCAATACAGCTTCTGAAAGAGGTTCCACTACCTTCCCGATCAGAAAATCGCCGGCCGAACCTCAGTGCCTGAAACACCCTTTCACTCGTGTTTCTGATTTTCATTCTAACACCTGAGGTCTACTGACTCGCTAAATTGCAGCGGGAAAAGTAGCCAGGGCAAGAGAAAAAAATACAAAACAGCAAAATATTCCAACTATTTTTCCCAAACAGGCCATTCCTAACATCAAGCGCAAAGAAAACAAAGAAACCTAAGATCTTTAAACTCACAAAAGCCCGGAAAACTAATTATGTTTAGCCGGCGCAACACCAGCACTCAACACACTTGGTAGCGGTTCATCCCCAATGCTGTATAGCAGATTGATAGCGGCCACAAGAACGAAGGTAATTACAATGCCAAATACCAAAAACATATTGAATGGAACACTGATATCCTTTTTCTGGCATGCAGCTCCTGCCCATGTAGTAGTTTTGACACCATCTTTGCGAATAGGTGGACTACATGAACAAGTCCAGCAAGAATTGGAACCCGCTTGGATGGCCTTAATACAGGTACCACGACCAGAACAATTGGCAGTAGACGATTCACAAGCATCTTTTGTAGAATGGCAGCGCGCAATGAGGCGAGAACCAAGAATTTGTTTTGCCGAATTGGGCGTGGTGTCGAAGTTAGAGTCAAGACTGGAGCTAGAGCTTGGTGAGGGTTGGATGATGGAAAGAGGCTTCTCCTCCCGTTTAGCGTGTGAAGCTTCACTGGATTGGGGAAGGAGGAGAATAGTGCTTTTTATGGACGATGGAGTGTGTTGGAGCAGGTAACTATAGAGTGCCTTTGCCACCTGAGCCTCGGCAGATTTAGTACCCTTTGCAGCGATCAAGGCCTCCAACTGGGGAGCATGGCAGTAAGCCATTCCATCTTCGGGTAAACCAGGAAGAAAAACCTCCATAAACCTTCGGATCATAGTAAACTCGGCGAGAAATCTTGATTGACAATCTTCAGTCGGGTCGAGAGTCGATGTAAGTTGTTGAAGGTTTTCAGGCAGTCTTGTTGGAAAACCATCTTTGTTGAGGATAGCTTCGAACTTTGCGAGTTCCTGTGCAAAAAGAACAACGGAGTTAATTACGCATAAAGGGATAATTAGTGTGTTCTATTTTTACCTCTAGTTTGGGAATAGATACACACAACCCGCCTGTGGAAATCTTCGAGAAAGTATTTTTGTGAAGTCCAGAAAGCTCGGCCTTTTCGGTAGCAAGGCATGAGAGTAGATTCGCGACGGATGAGGCTGTAGGTGTGTCCTCATTTGGGTTTGATGAGTCGTCAACAATAATGGTTGAAGATAGTTCAGAGTCCACTATACGACAAAATTGTCAGATATGATATAAAAATTACCTTAAACCGCGCCGAAAGTCGCCTATCCCGTTATGAATGTGTGATCGCGTACATTGATTGTCTATCATGCCTGCCAATGAAAGAATAAAGTTCCCTTTCCGTGGGCTTTCTATGAACATGCCTGTCACCTCTCCTTCTTCCTCCTCAAAGAGAGATATATCTGGGTATGTCTTATGAACGTTTGTTCCTTGGAGGTTTAATTCATGGAATCTAGAGACACCTAGACGTTCCGCTAATAGGAGCCGTGTCTCTTGGGGGGACAGTTGGGCGGCGATGTTATTTAACTTGGAAGCAGCAAGGGTTACAAGGCTAGAAGCCGCGAGACCTGTAAGAAGCCACATTTTCCTCGATGGTGGTAATATTAAGTCAATCAAAGTCAGTCCCAGGGAGTAAAGGTGTTGAACAATCGGTAGAGTATCGGTGATCGTATGTAAGGAATAGAACATCTTGGTGTTGATGTTGCGGCTCCCTTAAGCAACACTGTACCTGCGTATACGCATACTCGGCGCATTCCTAATTACAATGTTAGTGCGACTTGTGAACTCCCGGCGCTGCCTTGTCATGATTTCTTCCCCACCTTCTTCGCAATATCGCCACTCATTTCTTTCGACAGTCATCCCAACTGTATATTTTCCCCTGGATTTGTGGGTTCAGGGAGGACTCTTACTGATTTTTATCGGCGACTTCAAATCGCTCGTTGGGCACTTATTCCGGCGGCATACGCCGCTTATCAGGCTCGTCATGTTCAGAAACCTTAAGAATTTCCTTTCCCGCTCTCGGATTCCAGTCAGAATCTCCGCGCAGTCGGATAAATATAAGTTCTACCGGGTTCGGTTCATTCCCCAAGATAAGAGGTTTAACGGCCTCTTTCGGGGTTTACTACTCTTGAGCGGCTGTCATATTGCGGCAAACATCATGTTGCAAACATTCAGTAATGGATGGGAAGAACCGTTATTTATACCTATGGGATTTCTAGAGGAGGGACCTAGGAGGAGATATGAACTTACGGATCCTGAGCTCCAGGCGTTTTTAAAATTCAACAAAGATACAAAAAAGGCACTAGCTGCCAGAAGTAAGTGCCCATTTCCGCTTTTAGATTTCGAGCTCTATGTTGAGTCAAGTTCTTTAGCCAGCTAACCCGAGGTGTAGCAAAGGTAATCGAAATCCTAGTGAAGAATCTTGAAGCCAATAACAGGTCCAAATTTGGAGGCGATGTGAGAGCCGAAGGATCGATACTATATTATCATTACCCGTGAGCCATACAGTCTTCTCCTATTTCCTCAAGTTTTAACTTACACGAATTAATTGCTAGAGTTGGGCCACCCCCGGAATACATACGGAAAGGATTACTTATATCACCCGTAGAGCGAGATTCTTTGGACCAAAGCGAAGGGGCGTCACATCCCCTCCGCCTTTCAAATTTAAAATATGAATGGGTATCGCGCCCCGTTCCCCAAAACACAATGCACCGTCTCTCCACTGCCCTTTACCCCTCATGGGTATTCAACTCTCTCTATCTTTCCGCACAGGCCACATTAGGCTGGCTCCAAGCTCTAAAAGCCAGTGGGAAAACAGTGGATTCAATGGGCGATTTGGTAGTAATGGGTACAACCACTGTCAAACAAGGCCTGGGCGTTACCCACAGAATTCTCCAGAGGACAATGAAACCGCCACCCCCACCGAGAGGCCATGTGGTGATTGATGGGATCGTCCAGGTCTCTGGTAACAATTTGGTGGTGGGTATAGACATCATTGCAAGCTTTGACCCAGAGACCTTAGGAAACTTGGTTTTCCACAAGACGCATATTCGATATGTAGGGAAAAAAAGAAGGCAACTAAAGCCCGTTACGCCGCAAAGCCCACCGCAATCTCGTCCTGTTGGTGGAAAGACGACTCTAGTGGATGATCCGAGTTCTAAGGGAACTGTTCAGGAGGCTATTCAATCCTCAGAAGAGATTCGGAGGAGAACGATTGAGCAACAGCGGAACTTTATCGATAAACAGGTTGGGGGGGTGAAGACAGGTGATCAGAAGCGCGTTATCCAGGAACCCAAAGTTCAGGATAAAGGGCCTGAATCTGTGCCTGAAATAGGTGTAAAACCTATAGTACGAATGCTTAAGGGAAAACGCGGTGAATCAATCCCAGATGTACCACCGGGCAGGGGCGCAAGCGAAAGAGGAGACGATAAAAAACAGGAGACAGATGTTGACGATACTACTTCATCAAAACCATAGTGTGAAGGAGGCGAAGAATTGCGACTGATAGCATTAGATGATGATTTGTTTGGGTCAGCTACGTTTTCTGTAGAGAGCAGATATCCACACAACGGAGTCCCTGACGCGAACCTTTTTTTTTCTGCTGTGCAACTATATATAGGATTTACTTCGATACCTTCTTCTGTTATGGACTTTACAGTTCTCATATATCATACAGAATGGTGCCCCTTCTTTCCTTCATTTATGGGTGGGGTTCTCGGTTTCTATCCTCGGATTTTACTTCCATTCTTTTCATTACTACTTCTAGTGACCGTGCTTCATCTCTTCAGTTACTTTATATCTTTGTAATAACGATGGGTGTAGATCTAATATATGTGTGGACGTGTTTGTGAGAAAACGAAGTGTTTGTAAATAGTAGTAATCCTTGAGAGTTTTAGTCAAGCATTTCCTAATCCCTGTTCGTGAATCGTTTATGAGCGGTAAATGTGTCAAAAGATTTTACCACCGATATATCCCATCGTCCGTCAGTGAAAATCCACCCCAGGAAAAAACAAGTCCTATGTGACTTCACTAACAGATCTTATTATCTCTCTTATCAAATAATAGATCTTCCATACAAATTTTAACTACATATGTACTCCATTAGAAGAGGGTCAGCATTGACGAACCATAGGATAAGCACTGAATTTCAGTGCTATACTACATAAGTAAATGCCCGATTACTTGTATTAATGAAAATTACCCCCCGGTAGTGGAACATACATGTATGTACCTGTGGGATTCCCCACTAGTGGACAACGTTCATACATGTATACAAGTGGTGTATGTGCATATATCAATCAGTCCACACGAAAGCCGCCTTGCTGCTTATTTCTCTAATATTTGCCTGTCAGTCGGAGTTCTCAGGCCGTTGCGCAGCCCTCGACCCCTCCTGGCAGGCAGAGTTCATCACTATATCTAGATCTGCTCTGGTCAATGTGTGTCTTTTCTAATATTCCCCATATATCAGCGGATAGGTCAGACAATTTTTCCGGTTGGGGCTGCAAGCATATCCCTTTAACAGCCACCAAGCCGCTAAAATCGAACTACTAATCGATTCCTAGAATTAGTAGAAACCCTATTAACAATCTAACACCACTCAGCACAATACCCTATGTTAATATCCAACACATGTTTCAAGTGAAACAAAACCTCTGGCAATGAGCCAATCAGAGGACTATAAAAGTACATTGCATATGCAGGTTATATTATATACTTATTAGATATTGGCCAAAAGGTCTGTCTATGCTTTATCATAAAAATTGTCATTGTAAGATATATATGCTGGTATCATCTTCACCACCGGTGGTAAAACTATTTTTTGACACATTTACCACCCCATACGCACGTAATGCGGTATCATTTACTATCTTAACTAAAGCTAATGGATCGCAAATTCTCCCATAATATCAATTGCACCATGATGTTTGGTGCAGGTCAGAACCACCCCAATTTAGTGTGTATTATATCCACCCTGCTTGCTAGAAATCCCGCGATACTGCAGATAAATGTTCCTCACCATGGCATTGTTCAAACTTCCATCCTGGCTTCCCAGCACTCTCGTGTGCCGAAACCTTGACATGTAATATAAACGCAACTGAAGAGAAAATAAAAGACATCCAAGTACAACTGTACATTTTAACCCCCAATTCAGCGTAGACTTTAAGGTCAGGCGTTGATCCAAGCCAGAGCCAGAACTTTACGAATAATTGACTTGAGGTGATCGCTGAAATCAATGTGAAGCAAGCTGCACATAATGCAAAGACGGATGTCAAGATGTAATTGCGAGAAACCATGACAGAGAGCCAGTCTGAGTGGTGGTTATAATGTGTCGTCAGACTGATGGACTTTGCAATCTGACGTATCTGACTGAGATCTTTAGAGACTTACCCATTACGAGAGACATAAGACTGAATACTCCCCCAAGAACAAAGCACACATACATACATTTGCTTGGTCTTTGTGCGTTTTTAAGGGCCTTAGCCATTCCCTTGGGTTCTGTAAATATCGGGCAGGACTGACGTATTAACGACACACCGCGCTACTTTGACAACTTCTTCCTCTCGAGATTAGGAAGTCAAAAACTTGCCATATTTAGCTGGCACAGCCTTTTTTAACATACTCTCCACCGGGTTGAAATAGTGTGCGGGAGTCGGCGTTGAACAATATGTAATCCCAATCCCATCAAATCCCTCACAATAATTCCACAAACCAACCTGGTAAAAGTGCGGCATCTGGGCTGCATTGATATTCCCAATTCCTTCCAGGAATACATCCTTATATAGCGGGTTGTGTTTTGGAAATGGAGAATTGGATTTGACCCTCATGAACCAGATATCGTCCAGTACATTATTGACGTGTGAGCTCCCTAGGAGCACCATGACGAGTGAGCCAAGGGCAACGATGCTGCAGAATTCGGCTGCGACCGTCATTTGTTTTCTGCGCCGAATAGATTTTTCTTTGGCGGTACGTACGGCTCGATTAATCTCTTCCTCTTCTCCTGACTGGACTTGAGGGTACATATCGTAATGGTTCATAATCGTAGCTTGCGGTGCGGTGGTGGGCTAGGTTCTGGGGGTACTCGTGATCTGCCCTTATTTAAATATGGTTATGTGGAGATAGAATATAGATGGGCCATGGGGCAGTGCATATAATTTAAGTCGCGCACAATGCGGGGAGCTATCTAGACCCTCATTCACTAATTTAGGGTTATCATTGAGTACGTTAGGTACATGCATTTACCGAACGCTCTAGGTATCAAGGCACGCATGTGGTCAAATTCGCCACGGACTCAGCGAGGCAGTACTTGTCATTCATGTGGTGCAATTGATTATTTTTGTTTCCGAGGACTTTAGTGCGTACTTATCATTCCGTCTGTTTTCGACACTACTAGACACTATAAGACGCTATCGGGTGCACTAAGCCCGAAAATATGGTATATGTATCACGAGAGTGGTCCTGTGAGGTCCAAAATCGCTAGTCGCCAGTAAGCTGGGCAGCCCTAGTATTGGGATAATACTACTTTTTTCTGACTGAATCATGCTTTATGATTAAGGCCAAACCAAGCTCTTGAGTACCAAGTCAAACTCTATCCAGAAGTACCAAGTTAATGTCGAGGTGCTGAATCGGAATCCATGAATTAGTGGTACTGAACCAGAATCGATGAAGAACTCTGAAGGCTACGCGCTGGATGCTTAAGGCTCCATAACAATATGGGATTACATGATTCATAGAATCGTCAGCCAGTATCACTTACATGTAGTCGCTGAGTAATTATTGAACTAAACTTATATGGGAAGCTTTATACAATTGTACAGGCGACCCCGGGCGCCCTCTAGAGGAGGTCTGTCTCCCAAGGAAGCCGATAGAAAAAGGAGCCTCAGGCTAACCCTCTCAAACCCTATTCCGTAACTCCTTTAGTTTTTATAGTGCAAAACCTGGAGTCCAGTTTTCGCCAATTCTTTTAACTTCTTCAACAAACCGTTTACTGGTTATTGGTTTCGCCTCATCGTTCTCGTAGAACGGATTACAAACAAGCTGGATATACGCTGTCTGCAACGCTCGGAATACCTATTTTTTTTTTATCAAATTAGCTCCCCAAAACCCCTTTCATGTCAAGAGTTTTTCTTGAAAATGTAACACACCGGTTTAAGCTCCCCATCCTTCATTGCTGGTGTTCCAGCCCCCCCGCTTCCCACATCTACTACGACAATAATCTTAACCCCCGTATTTGTCAACCACCCATATGCTGCAAGACCTTCGTCGACACTATAAAGCAACCCGAAGTCGCTGTCACCGTTGCTCTTGAGTGGCAATCGAGCTTGGAATACATCGAGGGTTGCATGAGTAAGGAAATGATATTTGAGTGTATTTGAAGTCGCGGGGAAAGGTGAAAGATGGAGCGGTGAGTTCTGGGTAACGGGTTAGTGAGTATGAGGAGATAAGATAAGCCAATGACAACTGCATACGTTTTTTCCGATGATGGCAATACAGGCAATCCGTGCGGAAGACATGGTCAGTGGTTGTTCTGGGGAGCTTTCAATGTGAGCTAGCTTACTTAGAGTGAGGTTAAACGGATGCGGAAAAACGTTTTTCCAGTTCAGGGTAACACCATATTGCGACTACATGTAGGTACAACGCCTAGTCTCGTGCCCAGCCTGTGTTTGCTACACACAGGCTGGGCACGAGACTATGGAACGCCCTAATATACGGTTATACATACCGCTAAAACTCGAAAAATTGGCTATCTCCGCCCAGGGATTATCTCTAAAACGATTGGCTGAAAGGTATCGATCAACCTTAGAAATATCCGTCTGTAGCAAGTTTGATCTTGTATGGTGCAAGAAGGCATGAGGGTGGGTGTGTCAACTTCAGAGGAATTTTTTTTGTATGGGAATTGGACAAAATTCCACCGATAGGCTGGACGCTAGTACCATTATGGGGTAGATCTCCAAATCTCTATAGATTGATTGGCTGCAAACGCCGAAGTTTACACACCTACCCACCATAGCTTCTCGAGCCATATGCATAGCCAATTTTTCGAGTTTTGGCGGTACCTGCAAACGCCGTATATTGGTGGCGTTTTACTCAAAACAGGTATCACTCTGTCTCAGCCGTTCCATCACTTATTACCTACCGCTGTACTGTAGTGTAGGTACGTAATAGATAGTCTCGTGCCCAGCCTGTGTTTACTTCAATTTGTGGTCTGCACAAAGTGTAACACAAAACAGTCTGGGAACGAGACTAGGTAATAGAGTGTTTTAGTCCTTCAGGTTTCTTTACGCCATAGTATTAACTTTATGCGACCATTTTGTATTGTGTGTTTCCATAAGTAAGCGTAGGTACATTCACGTTGCAACCAAAATTTATATAGGAATGCAACTTCCAAAGCGTATTTCTCCACAACCACAAGGAGATGGAGCAAAGGAAACTTAGATATGGATCCTCCGGTAGTGATAGTATCTACAACTAAATTGTCAGCTCGAGAGTGCGACTTTGAAATTTTGATGTTGTTAGGTGGTTTGTATGGCTGCCATCTCAACGTTCGCAATACCTAGAAACAGAATTGACATGACTTAAAAAAAAAAGAGTGTTTTAGTTCTTCCCATTTCCCGTCCATAATTCAGACTCGCAGCGCCGAGATCTGTAAAAATGCAAAATCAGAAATGATCTGTGGTCTTTTTGCATTTTACAGGTCTCGGCGCAGGTCTCGGCGCTGCGAGTCTGGAAAATGGAGGACTAAAACACTCTAATTGTAGAGTAGATATCTATATTGAGACGCCTTCAGTACCCCTCCTCATCTCCAAAATCCCCTCGCTCTTCTCTTAGAGTTGACCTAGTAAAAGGGGCTGACTTCGAGATTTATATCAAGGAATGACTGCCAGAGACTAGGCTACATACGCTGGAAAATGCTCCAGGCTTGTGATGGATTTGACTGGATAATCACAGATAGGCAACTTTGTACCATTTCACCCACGGCCCGACATTTGGGGCAATACTTGACCTCGTACTATTTCTGGTTGCTGTACAAAGACTTTCTGCGAATTTTGCGCGTGCCAAGAAGCTTGGGGTGGGATCGACTTAGGGCGCGTTTGGAGGAAGTGTGGTTCAGAAATTACGTTAAGAGGAAGTCTTGTTGTATGGTGCCGGTCGTGATAAACCTACACCATCCGTGCTCAAAACCTCCCTTACGCCAAACATATCACACCCCCAAAAATGTAAGATAGAGAAAACTTGAAATGATCAACCTGTAGAGAATCACTAGTGCTACGGAATGGTCATTTTAATTTCTCACTATTCCAAGATCCTGAGGTATTGGTAGGTTTACAAATTTGGGTGTGCTGGGTCTAATGGCGGATCCCAAAACTACACCCAAAGCTATGGTTTTGGTAGTTTATTCACTTGAAAACACATATATCGTTTTTTGACCTGATCTAATGGTGGTGATGGTAGGTTTATCGCGACATTGACCTTCGCTCAAACTTCTTGGCACACAAACCACAAAATGCTAGACTGGTTAAGAAGTCAGTTCTGACCCAGCTTTTCATAATTCAGGCTAATGAGATTCCCTTAACACAGTGGCGCGCCAAACAGGCCGACTTATCAGATAACGGAGTTTTGGGAAAAGTCCGTTGCGTAACGGCATTTGGGGGTCTTAACCTCCCTCGTTGCAATAGAGGGAAAATGACCGGGGTGTTTGCATGATAATACCTAACCCTCGCTGCTTGCATCAAATTTCTCAGAATTACACAGTGCAAATATTAGCTCCTGATTGATCCATTGGTCCTCATTTGACACTAGCTGGGCACCCTGGTCATTTTCCCTCGAAAGTTGCCTCGATTACTAAATTTAAGCGTGGCTAAAACTCTCTAATGCACATGCCCCAGTAACAAAATCACCTAACTGAGTTCACGTTTGGTGGGCCAAAACATTGTTAGTATTTCTCAATTACCAGTGTGTTTACAAGGCTTCGACTTAACATGGGTTTTAAACCACACTTCCTCCAAGAGGGTTTCCATTGTAGTTAAGCAGATACCGAGTATCGAGTGATGAGCTATGATACAACGAGATTGATCGCCCCAACTTCGCATTTTTTTTTAAATTTCTATTTTCACGATTCTCGTAATTTAATTTGATACATAATACCAAAGGCCATCAATAGGTAAAATTACTATATGCAATCCCAGAAACGTACCGTAACGTTCCAACCCAAAAGAAAAAGGAAGGGGAATGTACTACAGTGTAAGAAATTATGCGTTGAAAGCATGTTGTAAAGAAAATAAACACCAGATAAATGGGTTTAATTTTGACACCCCAACCTCCATCCCCACCTCCCACCCCACTTGTGGCATCTCAAACGAGCGAGAAGGTGAAGTGTTTCACCAGGGATTCACAGTGAAAAGTTAAAAATCTTACAGATAGAGAGAACCTGCGTTTACGATATCTAAAGCACAGTTAGTCATTACTCCACGATGCTGTGGTTGGGCAGAGTATATGCATACCTCTCTTAACTTTTTCAAGCGATTGATCAAACTTCTCTTCCAATTCAGTGCTGCCCATAACTTTTGCCGCTAGGCTCATCTGCCTCAGTAATTCCTCTAGGCGTCTAAACATGCGAATTAAGCTTCCTTCGTATACATCTGTCATTTTACAGATAGAAGCGAAGGAGGCTCCTTTCGACCAGGTATAAACAACTTCCATCAATTGTGGTTTGAACTTTTGAACATATTCGTCCTCCGAGACTGGGAGTTTGCTCTCTGCTGAAATTTTAGCAATGAGTCGGGCTTGTGACTGTAGCTCTTGAAACGGTTTTGCAAGGTCATCTTGGAGTTTCGCATCAGTTTTGCTGTTTTCTTCAAAAACAAAGCAACTTAGGAGGGCTGCGATTTGCTCAGGCGTAAGTTCGTTAAAAGTGCGGTTAAAGAGAAGTTCAGCAAGGAGGAGTTCATCTCCTGTACTGATCTCACAAGCTACCCTCGCTTTCATCTGAATGACATCATCTCCGGCGATGAATCCAAGACGTCTCAATACACGCTTACGGCACTTTAATTCGTCTAGTTGCATGATTGAGTGGGCGACCGTGATCTTTTTCTTTGTCGCTCTAATCTTGTCTTGAATTTCAACCTTCGAGCTGTAGCGGTTATAAAGATCCTCAAGGCGTGGAGAGTTGTGCAAAGGATTTCCCAATAACCGCGATTCGAGAACTTCGATTTTCTAAATTCAAGATCAGATATGGGATTGGAATATCATGATGGGAGATTATATACTCGGAGAAGATTCTTGAAAGATTCATCTGTAATACCCATATTCTCAATAGGATCAAGAACAGATATACCATCGCCAAAACGTCTCTTCACTTCATCGATGTTCTTTCTTGCAGTATTCCGTTGGTCCTGTGACTTCATGTCCTTGGGGAGGAAAATACGGATACCCGCAATTCCTTCGAGGCAGGAAAGTAACACAGGAACAACCTCCATCTTCCCACTTTCACCAGGTCCAGGGGGCTTGACGCCAGGGGGGAGATCTAAGCCCGGTCGGGCAGATGTTGGTGCATCAGCTGCGAGGCATAATAGGACATCAACGACATAAGATTCTTGAGGCGGATAATCTTCGGTTTGAGACTATGAAAGTATCATCATGATTAGAGACGGTGACAAATTTGTAAAGATTGACTGTTTACCTTGCCACGGATCCTCTTGGAATAATTAACCACAGCGCCCCACCCAAAGTCATGGTTTTGGTATTTGACCTTGACTAATCTCCCAGGCTGCATGAATTGCAGACAGTAATTGGGGTGGTTGATAACGTCCCGCATGTCTTTAGCATATGTATCGAGCTTTTGCCGTAAATCGTAATACTCTCGCACAACGCTCTCATCCTCGATAATCATATTTAATTTCTCATTTTCAAGATCGCCAAGTTCTAAAACGAGCAGATGGTTAGAGTCTCTATATTTATGAAGATGACATTGAGGACCTACCCTTTTCTAAGCCGGAAACACCGGCGGTATTTTGGAACTGAAAAAAACATTTCTCCAACATATACTCAGGTGAGATACCCTCAACTCTCATCAGGTTCAGGATCATATTATATCCAAGGTAGAAGGCTGAGTTGAGGCGATCCTGTTCCCCTTTGACAATGTCGCGGGCGACATGAGGTTCCATTTTCTCATCAATCATAAGAATAACAATGCCACGATCATCAAGTCCGCGACGACCGGCACGACCCGACATTTGAACAAACTCTGAAGGAGACACCCATCTCTGCTCTTTCCCATCGAACTTGCGTACACTCGTAAAGACTACCGTCTTTGCAGGCATGTTCAATCCAATGGAAAAGGTTTCGGTGGCAAACAACACCTTGATAAGCCCTTCCTGAAAGAGAATCTCAATGACCTCCTTCAATATGGGAAGCAATCCGGAATGATGTATACCAATACCACGGCGGAGAAGTGGTAAAATGTGTTGAATCTGTGGAAGACCCCGATCCTCCTCCGATAACGAACTGATTGCGTTTCCGAACACTTTGCCAACCATGTCTTTTTCGGCTTCGTCATTAAAAGCAAGTTGGCTCATCTGGAGCGCCAGGCTTTCGCACTCTCGTTTACTGAAGGAAAATACGATAACTGGGTTGTAATTCTTGACCATAATCATCTTAACAATTTTGTAGATATCTGAGGGGCCGCCTTCAATGATGTCAGAAAGATTCTCTCGGTGATAGGGGTATAGAGTCATACTCTTGTTTCCTCCAGTTTTCGTTGCCCATTTTTTCTTCCCATGACCCTTACGACCATTGGTATCTGCCGGATCGTCACCTTGTTTGTCCGCTAATGAACCCATAGCTTTTTGGAAATTGTCTTCTCGGAATACACCCTTCTCATCGACCACAAGGTGAATACCATCCGCACCGGCCGGGAAGAAATAGTTTTGCAATGGCGTGGGTCTGAAGTCTGTATAGACAACATGACATGGCTGATTATGTGTTTTGCAGATCCATTCGGCGAATTGCATGGCATTTGGAATGGTAGCAGACAAAAATACGTAGCGAACCTTGTCTGGTAAGAGAATGATTGTTTCCTCCCAAACAACACCACGAGCTACGATAGGTTAACAACGGTCAAATGTAGAAAGTTAAGTAGTTACTCACCTTTATCTCTCATATAATGGATTTCGTCGAAAATGACCCATTGAACCTCTCTCATCACTTCAGAACCTCTGTATAACATCGACCGCAAAATCTATATAAGATTTAGAAAAAATACCTGAGGACTAATACGGATATCGTTGTAAACATGACATACCTCAGTTGTCATCACAAGACATGTTGCCGAAGGATTTATGGTAGTATCACCAGTCATCAATCCAACATCACCAAACTCTGCAGAAAATTCTCGGTATTTTTGGTTACTGAGCGCTTTTATAGGACTGGTGTAGATGACTCTCTGGTTCTCTCGTAAACTCTGCGCAATGGCATATTCTGCAACAACTGTCTTTCCCGCACTCGTATGTGCGCTGACCAAAACACTTTCTCCACGCTCAATCGCCGCTACAGAGGTTTTCTGGAATGGATCCAAGTCGAATTCATATTTCCGGGCTGGGGGATCAACAAATTTGTGATTCTCAATAGGTAAATACTTGTAGTCTGTTGGTAATGAGACTTGGTGTCGGACCTGATGTGGGATGATGATAGACTGTCCCTCGATCTCTTGAGAGCCCAATCCGCTGGAGGCTGGTACTTCCCTCACCGACTCGATTTCGAAAGCGTCAGTTGTAATAGGATCTCCTTCTCGTCGCTGCCTTTTCGCTGCCGCACCACTTCCATTTTCTGTGTCTACTAGCATAGGTTCCGTTACTGATCCTGCATCAGAATCATCTTTCTCCGGCGGCCGTGCACTTCCATTGGCGTATCTCTTTTTAAAACGATCTTTTTTAGGTTTTTTGAGGAGGTCTGCAGAATCATTGTCGAAAACGTCAAACAGTTCGTCACCGCCAAACATGACTACGAAGTGGTAGTGATTTGAATGGTGAATGGAGAAGAAAGAATCTGTGGTGCAGAGAGAGAGCTTAGAAGTTATCGAAAACACAAAGCGTTGAAGGGTAGGCGGCGGCTTTGGGAATATGTACGAGTACACGCTAGGGTGCTCTTTTTTTCTCCTTCTTGGCGCTGTGCTAAAAAGAAGCTCTGGGAGGGTCACTTATCGCTTGCAATCCTAAAAAACCGGGGGGAACAGTAGGTCACAGATGAAAAACGGGGTCTGAGAAAGACTACATGTAGCTTTTTGGAAGATCATAGATTCACGTTTTGAGTGGCTGTGAGTGGTTGCTACCCGCCTCACTTCCAGCCGCATGAAGGTTTGCTGCCCGCGCACAGACCTCTTAGTTCAATGAAAATCGGGCTTTCGGTTATCGGAGTTCGGCATTACACGCTGCGTGGGGGCAGTTTATATCACGTTAAACAAATTGACGACCAATAAGTCGAACCACCCTTACTCGTGGATTGTATTGACAGTCAGTCGGTCAATCCTCTTTTCCCACCACCTTCTCCCGTCAGAACTGCTTACTGCATATATCTCCTCTCAACTGTAAGTGAGTAATTGCCAGTTTACTTCTCTGAGATTTTATGCACTTAAGCGTTCTTGTCCATCGGTTCATCGATCATACTGTTCCTGTCTGTGGCTAACCCCGCTGACCGTCAATTGGGTGCTTTAGATCAATCACTTCACAAAGTACGTGTGCACGAACCTCTCCATGACGACTCCCTGCAACACATCCCTTCCTACCATTTTCTCGATTGCTTACCTGTATTGGATTGAAACCTTTTAGATGATTTCTAGAATTGCTTTCCGCGCTGTCTCCCAGGCACCTCTGATCGCCCGCCGCGGCCTGCACGCCACCCCAGCTCGTATGGGGGGCTACCATTACCCCGAGGGTCCCAGGAGCAACCTGCCCTTTAACCCACTGACCCGCTTTTTCTGGTTGAGATACCTTTCGTACTGCAGTTAGTCACCTTAATTGCTCGACGATCGATCTTTACAGTGCTGATACATTTGCAGTTATTGGCTTCGGGTTTCCCTTTGGTGTTTCTGTCTGGCAAATCACCAAGAACCAATAGATTTTGCCGCCGGTGTCTAGATGCAATATATCCAATTTGTATTAGGTACTCTCTAGGCTGCAGGTCAAATGCAAGAAATCCCTTTCTTTATCATGTTGGGAATTGCATTGTAGAGTAGAATTGAGTTGTTTTTTCTATACAGTTCTTGCGAGTGTGATGTGTGTCAGGGGAGCGAAATGAATGCAGCCGGAACTGGAGGCGGCCCGTCGCTGGATCTCCCGCCTGCCCGGTTTATGGAACTTTAGCTATTTGCTTTTTTAACCACCTAGATTATCATATCTAAACCGCAAAGCACTATATTCTCAGCCGTGTCAGTCTCATAGTATTTCATATAAGCTAGTTTTACGGTTGCCACGAATGTTGTAAATTTGGGATATCAGTGCGACTAGAGAAGCATATAAAGAAGCTCCAAAATGTTCATTACATGATTACTCAAGTATTATGAATCAGGTGAACCCTAGAGACGAGAGCCCTACATGGGCGATCCATATTTTCTTTCACTGTGACCGGGTCACGGGAACGTATTTTTTTTGGGGTTGGTGCGGCTCTGGATTCCATGGCGGGGTATTTGGGTTTTGGGCGTTGCCCCTCCCTCAGTGACGTGACGACACGCAGAATACAACAGACAGCACAGCTGCAACCTTCAAGGCTCGATCTCCCTTCTACTCCAAGATGCGCAACCTCCTCGCGATCGAGCGCTCTGTTGTCGGCGTCTCCTCCACCGAGGTGCCTGACCTGCCTCTCACCGCAGTAGCCTGGGACTCCAGCGCCGACTCTCTCATATGCACTCATGGCCCTTGTGAAGCAGAGGCTCTAATCGAGCTGAAACGTGTTACCGTACGATTCGATTCGATCCAGGAACTCGTTATTTTTTCTCTATTTTTTTGTTTGTTCGGATTGCAGAAAGGGAAGTCACGATACTGACTACTACGGGTGAGTAGAAAAACGGTCAGGCGGTCAATATTGCGTCGTGGGATGCACCCTCCCCATCGCCTACCCTGCCTTGCGATCGCATTCTCGACCTGCATTACTTCAGCGACACGTTTTCCACCTGCGTAGTCCTTTCCGGTGGGGATATTGTGATCGTCAAGGAGGACACTCTGCCGGGTGAAAACAAAATCGAGATAGTTGGATCTGTCGATGAAGGGATCACAGCTGCAGCCTGGTCCTCTGATGAGGAAGTTCTTGCCATCACAACTGGAGCCTCGACTTTTCTTTTGATGACACGAGACTTTGAGCCCATCAAAGACGTTACTCTTTCGCCAAACGATCTGAATGCTTCAAAACATGTATCCGTAGGGTGGGGTAAGTCAGAAACACAATTCAAGGGGAAGAGGGCAATGAGAGATCCCACAGTGCCAGAAAAATTCGACGAAGGCGTCTTAAGTCCACTCGACGACGGCGCTACTAGAATTAGCTGGAGAGGCGACGGCGCATATCTAGCGATATCATCCATGGAGGCATCTCAGAGGAGACTTATACGAGTCTATAGTAGGGACGGCTCGCTTGATGGCGTATGTGAGCCTGTCGATAACTTAGAAGGTCCCCTGAGTTGGCGGCCTGCTGGCAACCTCATGGCAGGTATTCAGCGGTTCCCCGATAGGCTTGACGTGGTATTTTTCGAGCGTAATGGACTTCGTCATGGGGAGTTCACGCTCCGCATCCCCTCAGAACTGGTGAAAGAAGAAACGGTTCTAGAACTGTTGTGGAACGGTGATTCGTCTGTGCTGGCGATCTGTTTCAAGAATAAGGTACAATTATGGAGTATGGGCAATTACCATTGGTATCTCAAGCAAGAGTTACTATTTCCAGATGAGTTGCAAGTAGGGCTGCAGGACTTGGTCGTACAGTGGCATCCCGAAAAACCACTCCAACTGGCACTCGGTGCCAAAGGTACATATCTTCTCGCGTCGGAAATCCAAAATGGATTGGAGTAGCTAATAATGGAACCAGAAAAGGTTATTACCCACGAATTCATATGGTCTGTCTTTTCGGGATCGTCCATGCCGCCCAACGATTACGGGATAGCGGCAGTTGTAGATGGAGGTAAGAAATAGCGATGGCGCTGTCAATACATCTACTCTAGAGTGCCGCCAAATCTCGAGTTATTCGGAGGGTTGCCAAGGCAAAAGCTGAGGATCTTCACCTCTTGAGGAAGCGATCTTCAATAAAACAGCCCTCTTCTGCAGGATCTAAACTAAATGTAGTTTAGCAGGAAGCCTTGGCAACCCTCCGAATAACTCGAGATTTGGCGGTACCCCATGTCATGCAAAGGCTCACTATTCTTTTATTGATGTGTAGCCACACTTAAACTCACGCCCCTGCGTATCGCCAATATCCCACCACCCATGTCTTTCCGAGAAGTAGCCTTAGGATCAACACCAACGGACGTTGCTATCAGCCCCAGTGGCTCTCGTATTGCGGTGTTGAGGGGTGACTGCATAGATTTAATCACGTGGCAGTTCGAAAAGCAGAGGCTTATTTCCGAGCCAGAGACCTTTCAAAGGATATTGGAGCTTGAGGGTTTCTCCAGTTATCGTCAAATATCATTTCTCGATGAAGAGACTTTAGGCATCGTTTATGACGAAGACAGAAGCAGTGTTTTGCAAACCATCTCTATTCCTCATTCAGGGCCTACCGGGTCTACAAATACGTTTAGGCTCCCTCATAATGTTACTATTTTAAGACTCGGCGCCATACCGGAACTTGTAAGTTTTTTCTACGAGGATAACCAAGGCAACATTTCTTTGTACAGTCCGCGGAATTACACAGAGGATCGAATTTGTAAACTTCCTAGTATTTGTCCTTGGATTCAGGTGGCTATTTTTGATGATAAAGTAGGTGCCCTCAACAGATAGGTAGAGAATAGTTTTCTGACATATTAGAATATCGCGTTTGGACTATCTCAAAATGGGCGATTATACGTCAATGATAGGATGATCGTGTCAAATTGTACTTCATTCGCTGTTACCTCAGCACACCTTATTTTCACCACTACGCAACACTTCCTGAAATTCGTTCATCTTCATGGAAATCTTAAAGGTACTAAGATTCTTATTCCTGGAAATGAAGATTGTTATTTATCGAGGGGTTTTAGATCTGGAAGTGCCACCAGATGACCCGAGTGGTGATGAGCGTTGTCGTAACGTTGAAAGAGGCTCCCGCATAATCCATGTAATGCCGACAAACTTCTCTTTAACATTGCAGATGCCCCGAGGAAACCTCGAAACTATTTTCCCCCGTGCCCTTGTTCTTGCTGGAGTACGTAGAAGTATTGAGGTTAAGCACTATAGAAGGGCATTTTTGGCATGTCGGAACCATCGCGTCGATCTTAACATTCTGCACGATCATGCACCAGCACAGTTTTTGGATAGCATCGAGTTGTTCATGGACCAGGTCAAAAACATTGAACACATCGATCTTTTCCTATCACAAATTCGGTAGGTTCTTTTTTTAGGTTTTTAGTTCACATACTTACAATTTATTGCTGTAGAGAGGAAGACGTGTCTAAAACAATGTATCGCGAGACATTATTAGCTGCCGAAGCTATTGAACCCGCTCTTCCTGTATACGGAATTTCGGTGGACCCGTCGAAATCCAAAGCCAATAGGATCTGCGACGCATTTCTGAAAGTTCTTTTGAAGAACCGACTTCCTACAAACCTCCAGAACATTATCACAGCCTATGTCTGCAAATCACCCCCGGACCATGATGCAGCACTACTACTAATTGGAAAGCTTCGTGAGGAGAATCTAGAACTTGCCGAACAAGCAATAACACATGTTTGCTTCTTGTCGGATGTCAACAAGCTATATGATAACGCTCTTGGTTTGTACGATTTAGAGCTTACTTTGATGGTTGCACAGCAGTCACAAAAAGATCCTCGCGAGTATTTACCATTCCTACAAAGTCTGCAGGAAATGGAAAATACGAGACGAAGGTTTACCATTGACGATCATTTGGGTCGTTATACAAAGGCTTGCGGTTATTTATGTGCACTTGGGGATGTCGCATTTTCTGAGATGAGTGGTTATATTATCAAACATGAGCTCTACCGGACGGCGTTGGATCTTTTTAAATACAACCAAGAAAAGCTCAAGGTCATAATGGGTCTCTACGCGACATACCTTGAGGGTGCATCGCGATATCCTGACGCCGGACTTTGTATGCTACTGGTCTCTTTAATTATCATTTCTAAGCTTACATAATTGGACATAGGTTATGAGTTTCTTGGGGATTATTCAAATGCAGTTAGCTGTTATCGCAACGCCGGAATGTGGCAGGAGGCGTTATTTTCGGCGAGTCAAGTACCATTTTCACAGGATGAGCTTGATAGATTGAGTTCTTCACTCGCCGAAGCTCTCCTCGACGCAAAGGAGTACATAGAGGCTGCAACGATCCATACCGAATACCGAAATGATGTTGCAGAAGCAGCGAGGGTTCTTTGTAAAGGTTGCTATATCGGTGAAGCAATGAGGCTGGTATGTGCCACCCACTTGTTTCGTTGTACTTGCGATCCTAATCTAGCTACAGATTGGGAAACAGGGAAAGCCAGCGCTCCTTGAAAGCGTTGTAGATCCCGGGCTGGGAGAAGGGTTTGCCCAAACCTCGGAGCTTATTGCTGATTGCAAAGCACAATTAACTGCTCAAGTAAACCGTTTGAGAGAGCTCCGGGCGAAAAAGGAAGAGAACCCTCTTGCTTATTTTGATGGCGTGACCGAAGAAGATGCACCCGATGATGTCTCTCTTGCACCAACTAACGTTTCTACCTCTGCATCCCTCTTCACTCGTTACACTGGTAAGACCGGTGTTACGGCCCAAACTGGTGCTTCTAGGCGGACATCAAAGAATAGGAAAAGGGAGGAGAGGAAGAGGGCTAGGGGGAAGAAGGGAAGTATTTATGAGGAAGAGTACCTTATCAACTCCATTGGAAGGATGATCGAAAGGCTGGACACCATTAGAGCAGAGACCAAGCGTCTGTTACAAGGTTTGGTGAGAAGGCGCATGAGAGAACGAGCTATAGCGCTGCAGGCGCAGATGGAGGAGATACTGGAACAATTGACTGGATGCGTCAAAGAGGTTTTCGAGGAGGGGTGTAGGATTATGGAAGAAGGCGAGAACGGAGAGATTGCTACAGAGACTAAGAAAATCGCACCCGTAGTGAAGCCGTTTGATGGGATTGGTGTATTGTAAAATATCACCCTAATACTCTGAAAGTGTAGCTACATGAAGTTGTGTCCACTGATACTTGTCGAAGGCTTATAAATTACTAGATATGGTGGATTTACGAATATGAAAGTTCTTTATGCTGCCGCCTAGAGTAGATACATGTACAAGGCTCTGGCGTTTAATGAACGAACGGATCCCCACCTGTCAGCACCCTATGCAGTTCGCTCACTTTATGCCAGAGCCTTGTACTGTTGTTGCATGTCATGTATTGCAATCACCAACCTGATATACTACATCAACCCAGCCCTGGACTCCCACGCAGCGAAGACAAGCATTAGCTTAAGTAATATCATTACATATCGTGATGTTGAAGAGTTGGAAATATGTGCATAGAGGTATAACCATGTATATTATTCATCCCATCAATTCTGATCATGATCATATTATCGTCCCATATTCTTCGCCGGCGCAAGTCTCTGGGCAGCGAAACTAAACGCAGCAATAGAGGTCACAAAGAAGAGTAGATTATAGAACTTTACAAGAACTTGAATTAGTAAACAAAACAAATCGCAACTAGTGGGTGACTGACCGCCGTCCTACTGTACGCACTTTCTTCTTGCTCACTTCGCGAAGCAGCAAAGAGCTTACGGAGGTTTGGGAGTTCGAAAGATGCCTGTACGATACCGCAAAAGGCGATTTGTTTAGTTCGACATATATTACCGAAAGTAATGGGTCTAGTGATTAAAGTGCTTACCATGGAAAGTTGTCCGTTTTGATTACCTAGCTGTTGTACGAGGAAGCAAGGTCTACGTTTTTGAATGGGGCTGACACCTTGATTGATTGCTACATACATGTAACCGACCCATCCGTTTAGAACCCCTCCTCCACCACAACAATAATAACCACCCAAGACAAGCAACAAGAGTTTTCAACTGCTTTAGCCGCTCCTAGGAACTTCCTCCGCATACTGGCTTGCAGCTGGTTCAATTAGTCGTCCCTCAGAATATCAAAAGCTATGGCGGCCAACAGAATACGGAGCATGTTCCCCGTCGCCCCGCGCAAGGGCGAGACGTTCGAGTTAAGAACTGGTTTGAATTCTCAGTTCGCACACGAAAGGTACATAACTTCCACTTTCCCCTCTCAACCAATAAGAATCTCATGAGCTCCATCCGTGGCTAATAATCCGTGTGGGCTCCAGGAAAGATGCGATTAGGAACACCATTGCCGCCATGACATTAGGAAAGGATGTCTCAGCACTATTCCCTGACATTATTAAGAATATGGTAGGACATTCCTGTTGACCGAGTCAACGCTTGCGGTTATCTTTAGCTGTGAAAAGCTGTAGTTCTGACTATAAATGCCATCTTTAGGCCACCAGTGATCTAGATCAGAAGAAGCTTGTTTACCTATACCTAATGTGTGTATTCGTATGGTTATTATTGGATTAGATATTAATCTCGTATTCCAGGAACTATGCAAAAACTCACCCGGACCTCTGTATCCTAGCTGTTAACACTTTTGTCCAGGTTAGTACCCATTGATCTAGCATGAAGGCTGTAGCTTATTTGAAGAACAGGACTCGGAAGACCCGAACCCATTGATAAGAGCGCTTGCTATTAGAACGATGGGATGTATTCGGGTGGATAAGATTGTAGATTACATGGAGGAACCGTTGCGAAAGACTTTGAAGGTGAGTATCCTAAAAATATCCTTGTGGGTTGTGATCTAGTGATTTATTTCTTGAATAGGATGAAAGCCCTTATGTGCGAAAAACGGCAGCAATTTGTGTAGCGAAGCTCTTTGATCTTAATCAGTCTTTGTGCTTGGAGAACGGTTTTTTGACAACGCTCCAAGAGTTGATTGGCGATTCAAATCCAATGGTAAAACCAATCATACTGAAATTCAATATAGCCATGTGCTCATAAAAGCATTGCACAGGTTGTTGCAAACTCAGTAACAGCACTTGCGGAAATCATGGAGGCGGCACCGGAAACCGAAGCCCTTCTTGTCACGCCCGCAACCTTGAAAAAGCTGCTCATGGCTCTAAATGAGTGTACTGAGTATATGCTATTTAAATATTTTTTGTAATAGCTCTTGGGCTAACTTATAACGTCAGATGGGGACGCATCACAATTCTGACAACTTTGGCTGAGTACAAAGCGCAAGATGTCAAGGAGGCGGAACATATCTGTGAAAGAGTTGTTCCCCAATTTCAGCACGTAAATCCTAGTGTAGTATTGGCCGCTGTAAAGGTTATCTTTTTGCATATGAAGGTAATCAGCCCTGAGCTCTGTCGGCAATATATTAGAAAGATGGCGCCTCCTCTTGGTATGATATGCATTCATCTGTTCCTGGTTCTAGGCACGAGCTGATTCAATTATATAGTTACCCTCGTTTCATCTCAACCAGAGGTTCAATATGTTGCGTTGCGAAACATCAATCTTTTACTTCAGAAGCAGCCAGATATCCTCACGAAGGAAATGCGGGTTTTCTTCTGTAAATATAATGATCCTCCGTACGTCAAACTAGAAAAGCTCGAGATTATGATCCGGATTGCCAATGAGAAGAATGTTGATCAACTTCTCATGGAGCTTAAGGAATATGCTCTTGAAGTAGACATGGATTTTGTACGAAGAGCTGTGAAAGCGATTGGGCAAACGGCTATAAAAATCGACGCTGCTGCGGAGCGATGTGTTAATGTTCTACTCGAATTAATTAACACTAAAGTAAACTATGTGGTTCAAGAGGCCATTGTGGTTATCAAGGTGGGGTGAATTATGTTCCATAGAAATTCTATGCTAACACTGTAACAGGATATTTTCCGGAAGTATCCTGGCTATGAGGGCATAATTCCGACATTGTGCAAGAGCTTGGATGAACTTGACGAGCCGAACGCTAGGGGGTCTCTGATTTGGATTATTGGAGAGTATGCTGAGAAGATCAATAATGCCGACGAGCTTCTAGAAACCTTTATGGAAGGTTTCAAAGATGAGTACACACAGGTTCAACTACAGCTTTTGACTGCAGCTGTGAAGTTATTCTTGAAAAAGCCTCAATCGCAAGCACTCGTACACAAAGTGCTCCAATGCGCAACAGCGGAGTGCGACAACCCGGATATCCGGGATCGAGCCTACGTATATTGGAGATTGCTTTCGAAGGATCCGGAGGTGGCAAAGGTAGGGCATGAAAATCTAACTGTTGAGTAGAAAGAATATTAAGATTCTATAGGCCATCATTCTTTCCGACAAACCTCCAATTACTTCAACAATACAGTCTCTTCCAATGGGACTTCTCGATCAGTTACTTGGAGAGATTTCGACGCTGGCATCTGTCTATCACAAGCCACCAGAGACATTCGTTGGGCAAGGACGATTCGGAGCCGATGCGGTGCAAAAAAGAGCCATTGAGTAAGTCTACCTTGAAAAATATAGAAAACTATGACTTATACCCTCAAGGGAATTACAACGAGACGCTCGCGAGAACCCAATACAAGCATCGGCGGCAGCCAAAGAGGGCCAAAATGTGGAAAATCTGCTGGACATTGACTTTGACGGAGCCGTACCAGCCAGTGCAGAGGCGCCAGGTGCAGGGAGCCTAGGAAGTCTTGTTTCTGATACACCGGTGCGCACCGCTTCACCAATGTCTCCAACCACGGGCTCAGGTAATAACATGGACGATTTGATGGGCTTATTTGGGAATTCTTCACCGCCAACTGGAAACTCGGGCAATGGGCTGAGTGGATTCGAGGGATTAAACCTTGGAGGATCACCGCCGCCACCACAACAGCAGAAGAAGAGTACAAATGAAGATATATTGGGATTGTTCTAGGACAGGCGTTTGTTTACTTCGATTCCAAACGATTATGTAGTCTTTCTATCTGTTCCGGTGCCTTGGCATGCGAGCTTAAGGAAACGGTGGATCTTTGATAAGGAGTTATACTACACATTTCTCTCGTAGATGAGTACGTGTATGTGCCGGTAATAACGAATCGATCTGGACTGAAATATTAGCCTTCGGATTGGTCAAATGTTTGTTGAGCCTCAACCCAACAGCGTAGCTTTTGGTCGTCCTGGCTGGTGGGTGGATGGTATTCCAGCCCAGTCCGATTCGTTAGTCCTGAGATTCTGCGGCAGTGATAATCATGTAATTTCCTTAAAGCTTTAGCCAGACGACCCTTCGCTCACGTGATCTCGCTCAGTCATTACAGGCTCTAAGATTTGTTGAAACAGGTGTCCGCAATAGTCTATTATATGTAGGTACAAAACTCTGCATGCAGTCATAGACTACATGTATGGCATAAAAGCATCCCCCCCAAAAAAAGTACATGTATGAAAGCACAACCCCAGAGCGGTCCAAAGGAAAATAAAGTAAAACGAGTAGTAGCGTGAGTGCAAAGGAAACATAACGTCATAAATGTTACAAAGGAAAGTGACAAAGAAGATCACAGCTTTTTTCTTTCTTTTCTAAGTCATATCAATTATGTTTCTAAAATGGCCGCATAAAATTAAGATAGACGCGGGGCGCTTAATGGAGCAATCGTTTCTCATACAAAATAAAGAACGAGTGGAAACACTACTTGAAGTTCAGGCAGGATTTTCTACCAACCCCAACCATCGCTTGCGTACCTCCATAATTATAATTATTATAGGAGTATCTCTAGCTCTCAACAAGATATTCCATTTGGTTTGAGTAATTATCATGTTGTTCATGTTGCATATTTTCAAGAATTTGCCAATCCTGGGTATCCACACTAGCCGTATTTGATCAAAACTTGGCCTAGAGGGCCGGAGTCTTTTTTGACAGACTTGGCATTAATTAGCCAAGCAATTATAGGTCCAGAGGTCTAATCATGAAAATTGACCTCCACTTCTTCCAACTACTGCTGCATAGCCAAATGAGGGTCCTTTTCTATGTAGACTGCTTTGTTATAAAATTCAGATGAAAATTGACCTTCCATAAAACACTCAGAAATTTAGCGATGGTATTGATGGCGGAATAAATTTATGTTCTATGGGGTTGCATTCTCACTCTCACCAAAAACTGATCAGTAGAGTAGGTACAGTCGTCTTGGGGCAACGACGAAGCTGGTTGGGCGACGAACAGGGGTCTTTGTCGGTCAAGGCAGTGGCGCTCAGGCGGTACGCAACCACTTGTTTGGCTGAAATCTGTGTTTTCGTCGTTGTCCCAGGTTCGTCGTTGCCCCAAAGTTGACTGTATATCTGATACTCTACTCGTAATAAGTATAATTATGCAATGTACTTTTATAATCTTTTTATTGGCTCATTGAGTTGGATATCAACATAGGGCATTGTGCTGAGTGGTGTTAGGGTTTCTACTGGTTCTGGGATTCGATTAATAGTTGGATTTTAGAGGCTTGGTGGCTGTTAAGGATATACTTGAAGTTTGAACTGGAGAAATTTCTGACTGATATATGGAGGATATTAGAAAAGGCACATATAGATCGACTAGAGTAGATGTAGTGATGGACAGGCGAAATGTAGAGAAATAAGCCGCAAGGCGGCTTGCCTGTATATTGGACTAATTGATATACCTGTAGTACCGGCCGAAGGCCGGAAACCACTTGTACTCCTGTATCCAGGTAAGTGAGTAGAACGCAGCGGTTTATATTCGCAGGCAAAACCAGGAGAACTGCAGCTTTATGCTCACTTACCCTTGATACGGAAGTACTCTCTACCAGCAAGTACTTCACCATCTGTGTTCGAATGCTGATTGTTGTTTTCAGCCAAGCCATTAGTGCGGCTCTGCGGCGTACCGGCGTTGCCCTGACAACTTAAAGTCGTTCGCCTCCCGTCAAAGAACGTTTGCAACGCGATCTCTCTTAAAACCCGATTCATTTCGTTAACCTCTCCTCATCGCTGGCATCATCATGGTGTCGTCAATATCACGGTCTATACCTTCACCTGCCCCCAGGGCTCCGCCACCGCATTACCAGACGTTCCTTACTCCCATCCTGCACCGACGCTTTGTCCGATCGTGCGCAGTTGGTATCATCGTATGCTATGTAGAGGCTTTCTTCATAAGTAATAAATCGAGCTGTAAGTATTTCGCGATGAATAAAGCAGGGTAATTGTTCTGACTCGAGTGTAGTCTTATGGACACTATTTCCATTGAGCTCGACGGGGTTCAAGACTTTAGTCCTTTTTTTCTGCACAGCAGTGCCGGTTCTGATCCTCCGCGTCTCTCAACTTCATGTTGGTGTACGCGCCAATCCTTCAGGGTTTTACACATTTACGAGGAGTGTGGGCTCATTCGGAACATATTCTACGATCCTAACATATGTTTTTGCATCGCTGGTCTTTATCTCACTCTACCTTTTGTCTTCAACAAAGGGCGACAAGTTGAGCTTCATTGTGGATGGAAAGTATGGTCTTTCAAATGCCATCGTTTTGGAATGCCAGGTTGCAGTGTATTGATAAATTCTATAGGACCTATGAACGCCCCCGATTGAACGAGCGCTTTATTTATTTGGTATACAGCGCTTCACATGTTGGTCTTGTACAGGGAATTCTTCATATTTACCGTGACCGGGGAAGGTTGGAATTTCCAGATGTTAATGTAAGCCGTCTGCTTCAACCGCCCGAGATCGTCCCCAACTAACGATCATGCGAAGGTCCCTCCAAATGAAGCTTTGAAGGCGCGTATCCCAGTTATCGTAAAAGATGCCCTTACACTCGCTCTTATCACCCTGTTCACTTGTCCTATCACCTATTTCTTCGTTCGATCGGGAATCTGGCATTACACTTTGATAATTGCTAGAACGTTTTTCTGGCTTAATCGTTCCAGCAGTGTCCCGTCATGGCCGATCGACACGATCTTCAGAAACCTTTGGGTTGCTTTTCTACTTGGATGTATCTGGGAGTCGGTCCACACTGCTTTCAGTATCTACTTCTCTGAGGAGCCAATCAAGGATGGGAAGACAATCAGTGAGAAATCACCAGATCCAAACGGCACATTAGCATCTGGTCTTAGAGCAACCGGTCTCCTGACGCAGGTTATGGCTTTCTCGGAGCTGGTTTTCATCTCTCACAATTCGCCCGCGAGGAGGAAGTCCATATTTACAGACGTTGATAGAAAGCCGACAAATATCTGGGAACAGATCATGAAGGAATGCCTTGCAGTGATTGAAGATGTGGATTCAAAATTGACCGGAGTTGGGAAGGCAGCTAATAGTCCACTCCCAAGTTAGTCTCTATTCCACTTAAAATCCAGAAGACAGTATATTAATAAACATTGCAGGGATTGCACCCTCCCATAGCACCGCACTAGCCCCCAAACTTCCCTCACCGGAAATCCAGTTGACTGCCGGCAATACAGCACTTCTCACTCCCCACTCAACTCCTGCTAGCAAGCTTCTAGAATTTATCCAATCTAAAGACGGTGCCTCTTTTAGTATCAGTGGCGTCATCAGTAAACTGTCGCTTCATATACCGTCCATGGCTGAGGCTCAAGCTAGCGTTACTGGTAGCTTCAAATCAAGGATCGAGCCATTTCTAGCATCTCCATATGGCAAATCATTCCGCCAAACTATTCAGCAACGAACTTCAGTCCTCATGCCCAATGTACGCATCCAAGTTAACGCCGTTTCGTGTAAGATTCCTATATCTACTTAACCAAAAGAAATATTAACAAGTACATAGCGCTTGCCCGCCTAGTCACTGCCTCTTTGTCTGAGGACGACTATGGTGTTGTACAAAAACATGTTCCGTTAATCCTACAAACATTCTCGTTGACTATCGAGGCTCTCGATCGATACATGGCGAGCCCACCCATACACTGGACTGATATCGAAGCCAAGTGTGATCCCAAGTCGTTAACTCTGAGGGAGCCAAAGATGCTTCTGAAGGCATTGGAAGGCGGGTTAAGAGATATTGCGGTGGCTTTTAAGCCGTATGTGAAGGACATGGAATTATCGGCGGAAGTAAAAAGAAGGGTTTTGGAAGCTAAAGAGGAGGCACTGCTATAATTATCCCATCATCTGTGGGTTTTGATTTTTTGTTTCTTCTTGACTTTACGAATGATTCCACTTGAGCGTGAGCTTCAGGTTTGAGGTTTGAGGTATGAAATTTGAAATACGTAAGGCGTTAAAATAACAAGGCTGAAATGATGCTACATCGTGATAATGGTTACAACTATGATAAATTGTGAATTATTATTTTCTTCCTTTCCTTTATCATTTTTTTCTTTTTCCTTTCCTTTGGAATGTACAATATCTTAATGTGCTTTTCGGATTCTTTGGTTTGGAGTTTGATCTGCACAAAAGAACGAAGGAGAGAATGCCAGGCGTACTCTACGTAGTATATATCTTGGGCTCGGAGATCGTCTGAAAGAGCATGCAGGTATCTGCATGTAGTTACATCGATCGCCATTCCCATCCTACTCGTCCGATAAGTATGATACTGAGAACCTACGGTACGTAGATACTAGGGGTGCGCCACCTCGCGACCGCGAGGTCTCCTTCTCTCCCATCTCCGTGTAGTATTTAGGCAACTCCAATAGTTACATGTAGTTAGTTTTGTCTTAGCCTTCTCATACCCAGTTCTCCCAACCATGCATGTCGCATAAATGCCTTAATCTTGCTGTAGCGACTCGGATCCATCTCTTTCCGCTAATTATCAGCTATCTCTGCCAGCTCCAGTGCCAGCTCAGGCTCCAATGCCAGCTCCAATGCCCGCTCTAATGCCAGCTCTAACGCCCGCTCCGGTGCCCGCTCCAATGCCAGCTCCGGTGCCATCTCCAATGCCGGCTCCGGTGCCAGCTCCAATATATGCCGGCTCCAGTGCCGGCTCCAGTGCCAGCTCCAGTGCCGGCTCCAGTGCCAGCTCCAGTGCAGCTCCAGTGCCCGCTCCAGTGCCCGCTCCGATATATGCCAGCTCCCTTCACCGTTCCTCCACCTCCACCGCTCCTCCACCCCCCCCCACTGGTCGCCCCTCCCCCGCACCCCCGCCCTCTACTGCTCGTCCCACCTCCACTGCTCCTCGCTCCTCCCTACCCCTCCTTCACCTCCCGCCGCTCATAGTTGACTACTAAATAGTTATATTTGTTATTTAATTATAAAGAGTTTCGTTGGGTGGGCTGGTTTCCATGCCGGTAAGGTCAGGGTTAGGGTTTTGGCTGACCGCCAGCAGGAATGAGGGAGGGTAACCGTCCCAGGCAGGCAGGGTAACAGCACCTAATCAGGCAGGGTAACCGCACCAAAGACACGGAATTTGATGTGTCGTGCTTACTAAATACCCCTGTCGCTCTCAACCAATCAGATTGCAACAAACTACGGAAAGTGTTATTCCAGTACATATTAGACATACTACATGTACCTTACATCGTCAAAATAGGCCATAAAAGTTGGCCTGGTGAGTGATCTAGACTAGAGTAGGTGCATGTACGTGTCCTTTCGTTGTATGTATGTACCTACTCCAGTATTAACTCATTTATAGTTCTTGTTCAAAACTCATCGTACGGCAATCAAAACACTAAAACACACCAAAACTCGCCCCTTTCCACTTCTTGCCCCACCACACCTTTTGAAGATGTGGATATGAAACTTTGCATAACATATTTAGGGAAGATATAAAACCATTTGATAACTTCAGAATGCAAAGGTGCCGATCTTTGCATGAGCTGTGAAAGACCTTGTAGGAGCAATCGCCAAGACCTCGAATTTGTATGTAGTCTTAGCAGGTATCAGCCAAAATCACAGATCACAGCTATACTAAGCCATTTAGATTCTTTCATGACTGTTGCCCATGCATGAAATTTATAATTGAGATACTTGTAAGCATACATGTATCTATTTGTCCCTCCAATACCAAGTCTTTAGCGGCGCCAATTCGGGACTTTGCGATTTGGACAAGATACTACTCGTAGGTTCATAGCGTTTCCGAACACGACCAATATTTCGTACCATACAAAAAAGCGCCAAATACACCTTTTTGTATGCCATGAAGCTACGAGTAGTAAGACGAGGCGAGACCAGGTAACGAACCTGGGACAACGACAAGTGGTTGCTTATAGCAGAGTTAAGTTTAGGACGCCAAGAGTAAATTACCACGGGCACAACCATCAGACAGGATCCGCCGTCACTAGGTGAGCGACTGTAGTTTCGTTGTTGCCCCTAAGACAAGGAAAATTCATATAGGTTGCAAAATCCCTAAATTTATAACCACTCACTATCAAACCGGTTTGAGTCATTTTATAAGGGCTCGAAACCTTGGAAATACTGAGGTCCCTTCTGTATTGGCAATTACATATCTGGTAAACACTGTGCTCTCTCACGGTTGTACTTCTGGTATCATACCCGTGACCTCTGTGGGCGGCGTTCATAGTATTAGCATCATCTATATAGTACTACAATACAGTATGTCTCAAATGTTCGGAAGTGAGACATTTTGGAGCGGTTTGGTTGGTTGGAGCAGGGATTGGACAGGGATTGGACAGGGATCATTGAGAAGTCACCTTACTAAGCATGCCCCATCAAAATACGACTGAGTGGGACCGAAGGTCCCCCATGAGTATAGAGAAGAGCGAGGTAGTAGAGGGCCGAAGGCCCTGAAGATAGCAGAGGGCCGGAGGCCCTGAAGATAGCAGAGGGCCGAAGGCCCTGAAAGTAGCAGAGGGCCGAAGGCCCCTCATAATTCTTGAGGGGGAACCAAACAGAGGAGGGGGCCGAAGGCCCCCATTGAATTCACAAACTCGCGGTCGCGAGGTGGCCACTGCTAGTATGTATGTACCTACTACCACCGGCTCCTCGATCCTTTCTTGTGGCTTAAAATGAAAAGAATAATGGTATTAGAGTAGACCTAGGCTGCCGCCAAGAGACCTAGGTTAATGTCGCGCTAGTGTTCAAATGAGACTTACTTTTATTCATTTCACACTTCAGTTTATGTTTTTTTGAGCCTAGGAAGAATCGAATTGCCATCATCTATAATTTTGTCCCCCATAGTCTTGTTTTGTTTTATGGGTGGAGAATTCAGGTCTCCAAATCGACATTTTAGACCTCCAGTAGGTGAGCACATCTAGGAAGGCATTTCATCTGCATGGGCGTGATTAAGTTGATTAAGGGCCCGTTCGGATAACCCAATAATCTAGATTATTGGGGATAATCTGACTTTTGGATTATCATAATAATCTATGCTGTTCGCGCAATTGAATAATCCAACATTCAGAACTCCCGATTATCCCAATAATCTGCTAAGAAAACAATCACCTTGGGAGGTGATTATTCACACGTGAACACACAACACAGATATCCTGACATGTAGATTATCTACTGATTATGGGTATTATGATTATCAATTTCGCTACCTGCCAATCGAGTCTGTCCAATAATCCGAAGAAATAATCTGAAGTTCTCCGAACGGGCCCTAAGTGTGACAGTAGAGAGTATTTATTAAGTGTCAAATCCGACAATTGACACTTTGAAAATGACAGTTGTGGGAGGCGGGGTTGACAGTTCCCCTCAGTCACTTAATTAACCACACCAGGAAGGTATGATAGAAGAAACTCCGTAGATAAATACAGCACGAAAAAACGGGGTGAAATCAGTACTGTACGACTACGGGATTTGGTGAAAAATACGGAATTAAACCGGTACTACAAAAAGAATACTGTAATAATGCCGTATTCTTGCTGCATTACTAGCGTATTGACGGGAATAAGGTAGTTAATGCATACCCTTTTCCGGTATTGTAATTCTTCACGCTTGCTGTGAAATACGCCGGCAGGATGTGAACTGCATGCAGTATAGTACATACCTCCAGGCGTATCCTACATCCCCATCTTAGAAAAATTGTCTAGTGCGCCAGCGACCGAGGTCTACATTGACGCAAACTCTAACTAAATGACCTAGTCCTGCCAAGATCCTAGGTTACTCGGGCGACCTTGTGTAATACACAGTCCCTTGGCACCTATCAGTAGAACATCCCAATGTCGCGCGACCACTCCATATACAAACAATCAGCAGTACCTCCACATAGAGATACCTACAATCTACTAACTATGAATAGATCGGTAATAATCGAGGCGCTCAAATCAACTGTTCAGACTTGGTTTCAAGAGGATCCGAATCGCGTGACGGTTCGTGCGGCGCGAAGTCACGTTGAGCAAGAATTGGGCCTTGGCCAGGGGTTCCTGGAAAATGAGGACTGGAAGGCGGAGGCAAAACGGGTTGTGAAGGATGAGTTTGTGAGTTTCGAGGGCGCCGGTTTACCCTATCTTTCCACCTGACTACGCTGGTTTTAACGCGCTTTTCGTACGCTTGTAGGCAGCTCTCAACGAGGAGTTGGATAAACGAGCGAATGAGTCGAAGAAGCCCGCCATTGCGAAGAAACCCACTGCTGGCACAAGCAAAAAACAGACCATGCGCTCAAGGAAGCCTACAGCAACGGGGGAAGGTGATGCAGAAAAAGCACCCAAGACAAAACGAGGCAGACCCTCCTCGAAGAAAATAACAGAAGAGGCCACCGGATCGGAAAAGGCACCTGCAGCACGGGACAGTCCTGCTGCCGTAACAGCGAAGAAGCTTGCGCCGAAGAGAACCCGGGCGAAGCCGACTGTTCAGGACGAAGAGGAGGAACTTGAGGTGGATACTCCACCTGCATACTCGCTGCCGCTTCCACTTGCTGTGATAACTCCGGATGGTGATAATGAGCTGTTGGATATTCCAAATAAGAAGTCCCCGGAGGAATTGAAGGTGCTCTCTCAACCAAGTGCCAAAGCTACGCCTACGAAGGATAAAGACGGCAGCGAGAGTGAGCTATCAGATGTCTCAGAAGAACCCCCAAAAAGAAAGGGCAAGCGCGCACTCATTGCTAGGCCTGATTCCCCCAAAAAGAAGGCGAAACCCTCACCAAAACCAGCGGAAATTATCGAAGGCCCAGGGAAGGACTTCAAGACGATCCTGCAGGACAGATCTATGCCATCATTAGATGCGGATGTAGATGATGCAGGTGCTGGAAGCGATAGTGAGATGTCTATCGTGCTGGACCCAACACCCCAGAAGGGCCGTTCCTCGATCACCAAGGTCCCGCCGCCCAAAAAGACAAAGGCTTCGAAGGCTCCTGCAAAGAAGGGGAAGGCCAAAAAATCTGATGTAATTACGTGCTCCTTGTCTCTCTTTACCCGCGTGAGCTATCTCTAACGGCACCGATGAAGCCCAGCACAAAACTTGACCCAGAACAGGAACAGCTCAAATCCCTCAAAGCCTGGCTCCTTAAATGCGGTATCCGCCGAATCTGGACGCGCGAACTTGCGAAATTCGAGACGCCACGTGAACAGATTGCGCACCTGAAAGGAATCTTGACTGATATTGGGATGACGGGTAGGTATAGTGCTGACAAGGCAAAGAAGATTAAAGCAAAACGTGAGCTGAAGGCAGAGCTCGAGGCGATTCAGGTCAACGCGGGATCGTGGGGGATGGAAGAGAAAAACACTGCAGAGGATGTTGGGAGGTCGCGGAGGAGAAGCGGTGGGAGGAAGGCTAGGATTGTGATAGACGACGAGGATGAAGAAGAGGTCGACGCGGGGGGGAATATAGTAAGAGCAAGAGAAAAGGAGATGGAGGACTTGGCATTTATGGATGGGCACAGTGAGTCGGAGTAATGATATCAAATGCCAGAGCATTTTAACTGTTTTAATTACGAGGCATTTTTTCTTTCTTTTTACCGCCTCCCCCCACGGCCGAGAAAACCAGTGGCAGTGTTTCCCACTATCTTATTCGTTTGTTGAGCACGTTTGTTGCCCTTTTTTCTCCTTGCGTGTGTAGTTATGGATTTTTACGTTGTGAAATACTCCTTCCAACGAAAGATGATAATTTATGTGATTAAAACATGTATGCATCCAGCGGGCTTTTATGACCATCCCTTTCTGTCATCTGCTGTTGTAAGTATACGAGTGCGTAGATAAAGATGAGGTGTAGGTACGGCACTGCCTACACGCAATTAAATCCTAGTCTTTTTGGTAATACTGTATATATACATGTAGATTCTCGCGATCTTCCACTACTATCGTCTAGCCTGATAGGCCATCACAGTATTCTATGTGTCAATACATGTATGTATACATTTATGTGATTGCTGCATTCAATAATAAAATAATACAGTAACCAAAGCAAGTGATATTTTGTAATCCATTTCTCTTTTTTTCTTTTTGTTTAATTCATTAATGTGATCCATCCCTCCTTTGACTCTGCCAACATGCCCTTATACTCCGTGTGCTAGGTAGACGCACGCCTGTACTATTCTATTTTCACCAATTAAGTCATCATTAGTCGACAAGAAAAGGGTTAGTTAGACATATATACATGTAGGTATCTATTGTGTTGATTTATTCATGGACTATCACTCAACTCATCGAGACGATACATTATAATTAATGTAGTTGATATTGGGCTTGAGCCCCAAATATGATTATCATTATGTAGGTATTAGTATATAGACAATATGGTAGGAGATCTTATCGAACTAAATAATAATAACAATAATAACAATAATAATTCGACGTTTCCAACGGTCCTGTCTTAGACGGACCAAGGAGGAGGCCTCACCAGTTCGCTACCGCACTGTACATACAGCCTCTAAATGGAGACAAGTGATCGAAAAGTTAACTCTGGGTCCTCACCAAGACGTTTTCTGAGCTTTAGGAAGGCCCGGGCCTTATCCATTGAGTGGTTCTTCGGGAGGATTTACTATAGACTCTCTGTGATTGGCTGGTGCATATACATGTACCTGTGGTACAAGCTGCAAGTGAGCGTGGTGGTTTAAATGTTGTGTGGTTGACATTTTGTATATATGGTGTTTAACTGGAGTTTAAAATAAACGTTCTGGTGGTCTGTTTTAAACCATGTTTAAACTCTAGGGTGGTTTAACTTTTTAATGTTAATGTGAAGTTAAAAACAATTAATTGAGATAAAAGCAAGCAGCAGCCGGAATTGAACCTTCAACATAGAAGGCACTACAAAGATGAGAGCATGGTATTACCCACAAGACTACAGTCACCGAGCCGGGTTCGCCGTTGACCCAGGAAGGACCGTACACAAATCAATCGATACCTGCCCCAAAAAATTATCCTGCCTCCTGCTGGTTTTTGAGTTGTTTTCTTGACTTTTAGGGCTTGCCATTATATGTCATTACCATCATTTATAGTCAAGTCATACCATATGGAGGGTTGAATTAAGTAATTAAATCAACCGGGGCTGGGTCAAGACTAACACAGAGTGGTCTCAATTAAACTCCATGGTTTGAACGTAGAATGGTGGGTTTAAACCACGAAATGGTCTAATCTAAACTCCCGCTGGTGTGTCGCTTGTACTACAGGGGTAGGTAGAGTACTACTACATGTAGGTACATGTATGTACCTACGCAGATGTCACACGCATAGGTCACTTTCAGTCTTGCCAAGACTTCACTCGCGTTACCCGCCCGCCATTCCCAGTGAAACGTAAAAAGTTTTTGAGCCTCTGATTCTTTCGTGACATTCTGCAGTGCGGCAGCAATCGCCCCCACATCTCTTCTTTGAAAGAAAAAAAAAATAGGAATATTTGCCAGCCCGCCAGTCATGAACATCTCAAACCCTGTGGCCTCTGAGGTCACCAGTGTTGATTTCACATTTCTGTCCACAGAGGATATTCAGAATCTTTCAGTCAAACAGATTATAAACCCTCTAACCTTTGGGAGCGTTGCAGCTGGAAACGTCCCAGTTCCCATTGTTGGTGGACTCTACGATCCAGCTCTAGGAGCGAGTGATCAATTGAGGCAGCGGTATGTAGGGATGAACTGCAATTGCACTTGGATTTTTGAAGGAGTGTTGCAATCTGCAGAACTAATATCTAGATCATTGTAGGTGCGCAACATGTCACTTAGATTACAAGTACTGCCCAGGACACACAGGTCATATTGCGCTTCCAGTGCCTGTATACCATCCTCTATTTTTTGACCAGATGCTCCGACTATTGCGCTCGACCTGCGTCTTTTGTTTTCACCTGCGAATGTCCAAAGCTGTTGTTAATCGCTATGTATGTAAACTCAAGCTGATCCAACATGGGCTACTGCTGGAGGCACAACAACTGGACGATATCCAGGTTGCGACTAAACCAGCAGTAAAGCCTGGAAGATCAATTGAAGAAGAAGAAGGACCAGGAGACGATATAGAATGTGAAGATGAAGACGATATGGAGGCGTTTTTTAAGAAGCGAAACCGGTTCGTGGAAAAGGCGATTAAGCGAAACCGTGCGAATCAGGCAAATTGGAACTCGGCGAAGGTTATGAGCGTGGCCGAAGAGCGGAGAGCTCTTGTGAAGCAGTTTTTGGCAGATATAATAAAACCCAGGAAATGCAATCGTTGCCAAGGGTGAGCCCTTTTTTTTACAATGCTTATAGTTGATGGTTTTAACTGTAGTGTAGGATTGCACCCACTTTCCGTGCCGACGGATACTCTAAGATTTTTGAGAAGCCCCTTCCCACTAAAGCTCGTAATCAGAACTCTCAGCTTGGCCTGCGAAGACGGAACGCCGCTCTTGACAGGAGAAGGCCAAAGTCATCGCCACACAAGAAGTACTCCAATGCTATGGATATTGACGAGGGTATTGGGGGCGAGATTGAGGTTGAGGTTCAGGAAGCTTCTTCGGGAGAGGACGAAGAGGCTCTTAATGAAGCTGCAGATAGGAAAGGATCGGCTGGGCGACTTCTGATGAGTATGGAAGTGCTCAATACCCTTATCAGGCTTTTCGATAATGAAAAGGATATCACACAACTCTTGTATGCCCCACGGACAGCAATGGATAAACACCCGAAGCCTGTCTCTGCAGATATGTTCTTCTTACACGCCATTGCCGTGCCGCCTACTAAATTCAGACCCCCACAATTCTCCGGTGGTGAGGTAAGCGAATCGGCTGTAAACAGGGGACTGGTTAAAATTCTTCAGGACTGCCTTTACATTAGAGACCGGAATGAAGCTATTAACGATCCTTCTACCACACAAGAATCTAAGACTGAGATTGTCCGCCGTTTAGTCGAGTCTTTTGTTACTCTCCAAGAAGATGTAAATACCTTCCTTGACTCCACAAAGTCGCCTGTCACTGGGTTGGCCGCAAAGGCTATAGAAGAGGGTATTAAGCAAAAGCTTGAGAAGAAAGAAGGATTATTCCGGATGAACATGATGGGTAAACGTGTCAACTTTGCTGCACGTTCTGTCATTTCCCCGGACCCCAACATCGAAACTCGTGAAATCGGTGTGCCGCCGGTATTTGCGAGCAAGCTTACCTACCCGGAACCAGTTACAGAAATCAATGCTACATGGCTTATGTCATTAGTGGTGAACGGCCCTGACACTTGGCCAGGAGCTGTAGCGATCGAGATGGAGAATGGCTCTGTTCAGCGTCTACCAGGCAACAAAGAGTCTAGCGGTCGTCAAAAGAGAATTCAGCTCTCGAAGACACTATTAACCCCTGATACCCTCTCTCTTTCAGACTCCCGCCCCAAAAAGGTTCACAGACATCTCCACGACGGCGATGTTGTCCTCATGAACCGCCAACCAACGCTTCACAAGCCATCCATCATGGGACACATCGCAAAGGTTTTGCCAAAGGAACGTACGATTCGCATGCACTACGCCAACTGCAATACTTACAATGCCGATTTTGACGGTGATGAGATGAATATGCACCTTCCCCAGAATGAAATGGCAAGGGCCGAGGCAAAAGAAATTGCAAACACCGATAACCAATACCTTGGATCTACGGCCGGGAAGCCATTACGAGGTTTAATCCAGGATCATTTGGTAATGGGTGTATGGTTGACAAATCGTGATACTATGTTCACAAGGGAGGAGTACCAGCAGCTTCTTTACAGTTGTTTGTTGCCGGAGCATAATTCGCTTTTTGCAACGGCAGGGAAGAGCAGTAGAATCATCACCCTACCACCCGCTATTATGAAGCCAAGACATATGTGGACTGGGAAACAAGTCGTGACTACGATTCTAGAGAACATCCGCCCCAAATACTTTGCTGGGCTGACACTATACTCCAAGTCCAAGACTCCTGGAGACTCCTGGTATAAGGGCAATGAAGAGGGAAATGTCATCTTCCATGACGGCTACTTCGTTTCCGGAATTCTTGATAAGAATCAACTTGGGCCTACTGAGTTTGGGTTGATCCACTCCGTCTACGAAATTTACGGCCCCACAGTCGCGGGAAGTCTACTCAGTATTTTTGGGCGTCTACTTACGAAGTTTTTGCATATGAGGGCTCACACGTGTGGCATGGACGACTTGTTACTCACCCCTCAGGGAGATAAAAGAAGGCGTGCTGCTTTGTCAGGGTCAGATGTTGTCGGAAAGAATCTCAGTGTGGAATACGTAGGGCTTAAACCAGAAGAGTATACCGAGACTGAGCTCAACGCGAGAATGGAGGAGGTTCTCCGAGACAGGAACAAGCATAATACTCTAGACCTGAAAGCAAATTCTCAGACTGCGGCTTTCACTTCAAGGGTGATTAAGGAGTGTCTGCCATCAGGGCTACAGAAGGCTTTCCCATATAACAACTTCCAGGCCATGACTGTCTCAGGAGCTAAGGGGTCCGACGTTAACGCATCTCAGATTTCGTGCTTGCTCGGACAGCAGGTTTTGGAAGGCTCCAGGGTACCAGTCATGGTATCTGGAAAGACACTGCCTTGCTTCAGGCCATATGATACAAATGTTCGGGCGGGAGGTTATATCACGGACCGTTTCTTGACCGGTGTTAGGCCGCAGGAATACTATTTCCATTGTATGGCTGGGCGTGAAGGTTTGATTGATACTGCTGTAAAGACCTCTAGATCTGGATATCTGCAGCGATGCTTGATCAAGGGTATGGAAGGTATTCAAGTGCAGTACGATAACACTGTACGAGATAGTGATGGGTCGCTTGTCCAGGTGTGTGCTCTTTTTTTGATATAGCCTTAAGGTATCGTAGCTTACATTTGATTAGTTTTTGTATGGAGAGGATGCTTTAGATGTTGCAAAACAGAAGCATTTGCGCCAGTTCAAATTCTTGTCGCAGAATATGGAGTCTGTTGTGAGGAAACTTGCTGACGATACTGTCAACGAGAGCTTAGGCCCTAAGTTGGCCATGATTGCAGAAAAGTTGAACCATGGGGTTGCAAACGAGCATCTCAAAAAATCAATGAAGAAATATGCCAAACGGGGGGATCTAGCAGCGTCAGAGGTTACCATGTCAGAATACAGCCCAAGCAGATATGTTGGCAGTGTTTCTGAAAGCTTTGCTGAGGCTAGAGAAGCCGTAAGTCGCATGACTCCGAGCACTCTAAAGCCATTCTAATTTTTAAGCAGTATCTGAGGGAGAATCCAGACAAATTAATCGTCAGCTCCAAGCAATCCCGCACAATAGTCGGAACTGAGCTCTCACGCGGTCTTGATAAGGGTGAATTCAGGAACCTGACGGATCTGAAATATTTCCGCTCTCTCATAGACCCTGGCGAGGCCGTTGGTATCATAGCTGGACAGTCAGTCGGAGAGCCTTCAACACAAATGACACTCAATACTTTCCATTTAGCTGGTCACGCAACCAAGAACGTCACTCTTGGTATCCCGCGTCTACGTGAAATCGTCATGACCGCTTCTGCAAACATCGCTACGCCAACAATGACATTAACATTAAGGGATAGTGTTTCTGACCGCAAGGCAGAGGTATTTTCTAAGAGATGTAGTCAACTGATGTTGTCGGAGGTCATCGAGAAAGTCACTATTGAAGAAAGTCTTACCAAAGATATCAAGAGCTACAAGATCAGATTAGACCTCTTCCCTAAAGAGGAGTATGAGGAAGAGTACTCGATCACAAAAAAGACCGTTGGAAACACCTTCAAAAGTTCGTTTGTGCCAGCTCTTGAACGCTCCGTTAACAAGGTTCTGAATCCTAAGAAAACCAAGAGCAAAGAGAGGATTGGCAAAGATGACGCCATGCCAGATATTGGCGAGAGTGCCGGCACCGTTGAGGAGGAGCGAAGAAAAGAGAGCGCTGCCGATAACTCTGGCGACGAGGAGAGTGATGATGACAATGAGGAAGACGCGACCGTCTTCGGCGGTCACGGTATCGCCGTTGATATCCGTCATCTAAACCTCATCGCCGACATCATGACACGTGGTGGAGGGTATAACCCTTTCAACAGACAGGGTATTAAGACAGGGACTTCGCCATTCTTGAAAATGAGTTTTGAGACCACGTGTAACTTCCTTAAGGATGCAGTGGTGGAGGGTGATTTCGATGATCTAAGCAGCCCGTCCAGTAGGATTGTTCTTGGCAAACTGTCTAATGTGGGAAGTGGGAGCTTTGATGTGATGGTGGGTGGGTTAACAAGGGGGAATAGGTAACAAGGGCGAGAAAGTAATAAATTTGTAGGTACATGTAGTATTGGTTTAGTCTTTTTTTATTCTTTTTCTTTTTTGTAACATACATGTAGTTACATGTAGTAGTCACCTCTTTTACTACAAAAGCACTTTTGGTTGAGTTTATTTGATTGATTTACCTACATACGATAATTAAGTTACTCTTCACTATGTGGCTGATATATCTGGGGATTAATTCAAGCTGTCCTGCGGGCAATACGCCTCGATGCCCATATGCATCCTAAGCCACCTATCTCGCTTAGTTAAATGGCTTGGCAACTGTGCATGCATTCTATTTAATTGCGCCATCCCATATGGGCGCCTCCCGTAGTATCGCGGAAGCTCACGGCGAAACATTGATGAGCATGTACTATTAAAGCCCGTGGTACAGCATCTAGAATTCACCACTTCGGTAGAGAGAACACTATTGCCACCGAGGAACAGGATCTTATGACTACATGTAGGTAATTAGATAAATCAAACACAAGCCTTACTTAAGGCACTAACACAATTGGCGTTGAGGCTGTACAGAAAAATGAGTAGAGTACGTACGGTTACAATGTACCTGTACCTGTACCTCCCTAGTACACACGTTGCCAGCCCTGCCATAGAATGCAACGCGGAGGCACCTCCCCCGGTGGGCAGTGCCTAGAGTGAGCTTTGTACAGTATTATAAATTATGTACATAGATTCTATTGGAAATGCTCTTATAAAGAACGAGAACCGTCATGCATTTTTTAACCTACACAAACGCACATAAATCCATACACACACTCTCTTGTAGCTCCGTGGTCAATTCAACACACGGTAATCAAACCTCACACCCAACTACTACTCCGATTTCAATAATGATTCTTCCTCTCTATCTCACCACCCAATTCTTGCAGAATAGTAGCCTTGCAAGCTTAAAGCGGAAGCACGATGACAGTGTCGAGGTATTTAAATTCTTCTAATTGTGAACCTTTTTTTCCTCTTTTTTTTCTTTTCCTACCATGCTCACATACCTCACCAACCACAGAGCGATAATTATTCCAGCGACTCCGACTCTGATTCGGATTGCTCCCTGAGCCCCGATTCACGCCCTCGAAAGCTCCTCTCTCCATCGCGGAGGATTGGCCTTGTGCCCGGCATCCCAGCAGATGAACCTCTGGACATCGACTCCAGGATCCCGATATCGGTGCCGGCTGGACGTCGCCCGCGGTCACGTGCGCTAATATGTCACAATCATTCTTGGAACTGCACTGTGTGCGGGAAGTAGCTGGATGGTGTTACGGAATCGGGGCGGTATGGCTGTAAATATGAATGGGGCTGTGAACCGGTTGGCATGGGCGGTGTGAAATCACAATGGCGTTTTCTGGTTGCTTTGAACATCTGTATAGAAAAAAGATAATTTGCGAGGCGTTTGTTTGGTACAATACATGTATCTAATTGATCAACCGAAGCTTATAAAGTCGACGACGGGTGGGTTATCCTAATTAGAATATCGAGTGATGTACTGTGATGCATCTGCGGGGGCCCGGGGCCAATGTCTGAACTTGCATGAATTTTACAATATCGTGTATGGTTGGAGCGGCACGCCCCATGGGGTACGTCGGGGATGGGGGGGGGGAGGGGGAGTGAAAATGTGGTAGGTGCTACATACATACATGTAGTCTCCTCAACTCAACTCTGGGGTCATACGCGGTTATCACTTAAGAGGTTAATAGGTAAGTGGTTGTTACAGTATTGTATCAATATCAATAACGTTGATATCTCGGTACATACAGACAGCAGCATTACAAACACAATCATCCTCGGAGACACGTTATTACTTCGCGTATATATCATTATCACCGGGCGATATCGCGGGGTACGCAAGGAAAAACAAAGAGAGTCCTTCCCCCCTCCCCAATCAATGAAAAAAAAGAAAATACCCTCTAGCCTGTACCGTAGAATTTTTTTTTTCACCGTTGCGACATCGGACAGCCGGACATAACAACATGACAGTTCCCCCCCCCGCCTCTCATGACCCTGCATGTCTCCCACCAGTGGCAACGGCGAACAAAAAAAAAACATCTAGCTCCCCTCATCTCTCATCTCATCTCTTCATAAAGTCCACCCCCGCCTCATAAAAAAAAAGGTTCACAAGAACAATTCTCGCCGCCGCTGCAATGTCACCCCCAGCTGCTCAATCCCCTGCATTGCCACTTACTCCTGCGCTCGACGAGACACCTCTCGGGAAACTTGCAAGCATGAAGATTACAGAGTCTCCCGCCCAACCGCAGCATGACATACTGGCACTGCCGAACCAGCTCGCCGTGGCTGGCAGGGCTCAGAACACTCTGACTCTGAACCGCCTCGGTCCATTGACGCCGGAAGCTTCACGCCCGAGCAGCCCGTATGCTCCGCCGGTCAATTATGACGGGTTGTCGTGGCCAAGTAAGACACTCTGAAATTGTGCCGGTGACTCATGGGACCCCAATGCTAATACTGGTGGGCTTGCAGGTGTCGGAACAAAAGAGCGCTTGGAAGCAACACCCGAAGAAGCCGCTGCGCGCCTTGAGAAGCTGTCTGGAGCGTAAGGCCCTCATTTCTACCCTATTCAAGAGGTGTAAGAGAGATAGCTGGAACTGAAATAACCTCTATGCAGCATCCGCACCCTCTTGGAATGTATTGGCGAGGACCCCACGCGCGAAGGCCTCCTCGACACCCCAACCCGCTATGCCAAAGCCATGCTCCACTTCACGAAGGGCTACCAAGACAACTTGCGTGTCATCGTCAACAACGCCGTCTTCGCCGAGGACCATGACGAAATGGTGATCGTCAAGGACATCGAGGTCTTTTCCATGTGCGAACACCACCTCGTCCCTTTCACCGGAAAGATACATATCGGCTATATTCCGAAGGGGAAAGTCCTAGGACTGAGCAAGTTTGCCAGAATCGCCGAAATGTTTGCGAGGCGATTGCAGCTACAGGAGAGGTTGACAAGGCAGGTTGCGATGGCCATCGAGGCTATTCTGAGCCCCTTGGGTGTTGCGGTCGTTATGGAGAGTAGCCATTTGTGCATGGTTATGAGAGGCGTGGAGAAGACGACTGCGACAACCATCACGAGCAGTATGTTGGGGGCGTTCAGGAAGAGTACGAAGACGAGAGAGGAGTTTATGCATTTGGTAAGCTTGGGACGATATCTGTGGTCGAAATGCCAATTTGCGTTACTAATAACGTTCTCTAGGTTTTGCGAAGTGGACGATAGTCGCGCCATTTACGGAAGTAAACAAATACCTTTTCTTTCGCTTTTCTTTTAAAATTTACGAATGTGCTATATATTTTCTCTCTTTTCTTTTGGGTGGATTTGAATTTTTCTTTGGATAAAAATATGTACTACTTCAACAAGGTACATAACGGCGTTTTTAAAGGTGGTATACGGTGTTCATCCACTGTCAGCTATGGAAGGATAACTTTTTTTCTTTTTTGTTTTGAAAAGCAGTTAGAACGGGAGATATCATTTGGAATTGATACTGGTTATATGTGTATCAATGGGTACACAGCATTGTTCGATGTGTTTTGATGTTATATTGTAGTGATGTGGTGTCATAAGGTATCACTCGTCTATGTCTCTTGGGATACATGTAGTGGGGTCTTCCTTGCGGTTCGCACTAACATTATGTATGTCCATCATACAATGCAAAGAAGGGGATGTAATATGCATCTACTGGAGCAGTAGCAATACAACCTTGTTCAAAACCCTGAATTAAACCGGAATACTAACCATTACAACGTAGAAATTATCTTAACAAACAATATCCCTGCGGTACTCCAGAATTCTGCCAAAGAATGTACCGAACCCACTTCTTTTTAGTACTGTAATATCGTTTGGATTCTGAAATAAATGATTATGGGCAAGACGGTCTAAAAACTTTTTATTTTACAATTAATCCAACAGCCTTCAAGCCAGAGTTGCAAAGCCTCTCTTCTTTGTTGCCCTCTCTTCCTGCATCTTAAACGCTTCCTCATCCACATACTCGCTCACCCCTCTCTGATCAACCCCGCTCTTGACAAACTTGACCGCCGCCAGATTGAATCCCATCTCGTCCTTCTGGTGTCTTAACGCGGCCCTTAGGTTCGCCCTCACACTATCCAGCATCGTCCGCATCGTCTTCGACGCCACAATCTGCTTATGATGCGTCTTGAGCAGGAAGAACAGGATCCGGCATGTCAGCGAGATGTGCCACTCCTTCTGCGCCCAAATGTCCAGGAACGTCAGGAACGACACAACCTTCTCGAACGGCAGTACGAGCAGGGCGTCTTGTAGGTAGGACGCCTTGATGCGCTGCGCTGTGGTCAGGACGTGTTTTTCGGCGGAGATATTTCCCAGTGCAACGAAGACGGGGTTTCGCGCGGGGGGCGCGAGGTTGGGTCGGGTGGCCTTGGCTTGCTCATACTCCCGCAGGAGGGCAAGGTCGGCAGCGCCGGCATCAAGAGCCTCCATGAGACGCTCACCGGCCATGAGGGTTTCGATGGTTTGCTTTCCGGCGGCGGTGGCCTCGCCGTCGTTGGCGTCACCTTCGGCTTCAAGAGAGGTTGTTAGTGTGGATTCGTAGAGCTCTTCGAGCTCCTTTTCACGCTCCTCTTCTAGGAAGATCTAAGGAGTGTTAGTGAGAATGGAACGGGATGGAGATGAAGAGTGGGTATATACCTCGTCGTCGCCTTGCTCCCATACTCGGATGCTTTTATCGTGACTGGCGGAGACAATTATTTCGCTGACCTTGCCAACGGCGAGGGCCCATACTTCACCAAAGTGGCCGTCCATCTTCATAATATTCTCGAACTTGTCGCCGTCCCAGTACTTGATTAGTCTGTCTTTGCCGGCGGAGAAGAAGTTGTGAGAGTTGCGCTCGAAGGCGACCTGCATGACTGAGTCCTGATGGGCGAAGAAACTTTTGTGACAGTCTCCAAAGTCAAGACCCCAGATCTTGACATTCTTGTCGGCAGAACATGTTGCGATGAGCTTGGAGTCTGAGGAGATGTCCATTGAGAGCACGGGCAGTTTGTGGCCGTAGAGATTGAGGAGATGCTTCAGAGTGTCTGCAAAGAACACCTTCACGGTGTTATCTAGCAGCGCAATGGCGAGAAGTTTGGCATTAGGCGAGTAGCGCACGGAGAGCACATCATCGGTGACTTTCAGAGTGCGGGTGTGGGCCAGCCTTAGGCGCGGGGTTGTGCGTTTTGTGCCGGGGATCTCCTCCGGGACGATCTCAAAATTCCAGAACTTGACGTTCTTGTCTGCGGAACCAGTGACGAGAGACTTTCCGTCTGGATGGACTTGCAGCGACCAGATTGCGCCCTCATGTGCTGAAACTGTTTCGATGATGCTGGAGGAGGCGACGTCAAAGAGCTCTAGTTCACCAGATTTTGTGCCTACTACTACAATCTTGTCACCGGGGAGGAAGGAACAGCAGAGGGCATAGCCGCACTCAAAGGTCCGGATACAGGTAGACGTTTTGACGTTCCAGATTTTAAGAGAGCCGCTGGATGCAGATGCAAGCATTCGGTCGTCTGAGCTGAGGGATAGGGAACGGATATCCGTCCTGTGACCTGGTAGCTCGACAGTGTAGACTTTGTTGTACTCTGGGATTTCTGCAGCTTCCTTCTTCCCTTCCTTGCGGGAGGGCTTGGGAATATCGTAGAATTCGAGGGTGTTGTTTGTGCAGGCGACAAGGAGCTTAACAGCCTCAGATGCTTTGCTTCCTCCCCGGGTGGCCCAATCTACTGACCGGACCTTGCCGCCAGTTCGGAGTGTGATGTAGGAGACGAAAACATCGCTGACCTCGGCAGATGCCAATGATTCAGGTTCTTCTTCTGTGGGATCTTCAGGCTTGGGTTTTGCACCCTTCGCCGCCTTTTCTTCTTTCCGCTTTCTCTTGCGCTTTAGTGCCTTTTTGACCTCGTCTTCCGTTCTTATCCGCCAGATCTCGACATTCTTGTCTGAGCCGTGGCTTGCTACAAAGTTGGATGTGGGGTGAAAGGTCACCATTGTGGCGCGGTCTTTGGTGGATCTGTATAGAGTCCCGCGAGGTATCAGGCAGTCTGAGTCGCCCTTCGACCGTGATGCAAGGCTGGATGTGTCAATCCCCCATACCTTGAGTTCTCCGTCGTTTCCTGCTGTGATACAACCCCGTTCATCGGGAGATACTGCCATTGTCCAACATTCCCCATGGTGCGCAACGTGGGTCTCCATGCAGTGCTGGGTTGAAAGGTCCCAAAGTTTTATTAGAGTGTCTTTGCCAGTACTGACCAACCAGCCCGCATCATTTGCACCCATTGCGCCGTCTTCAATCCCGGGACTACGCAGGAACACAACCTTTGTGATCTGATCTTTGTGTCCCCGTAGTCTGTAGAGCCCAACTTCAGAGATCAGATCCCACACGATGATGTTGGCGTCCTTACTACCGCTCGCAAGGCGGGTTCCAGAGTGGTCGAAACACAGGGTCGAAACTGCCGAGCGATGCCCATTGAAGCTGATTATTACTGTAGAGGTTTTGGTATCCCATAGTCGGATTGACCCATCATTGTAGCCAACTGCGAAGATGTCGTTGTCGGTTTGGGACTGGATGATGGCCGAGACTTCGGATTTGCATTTGGAGTCTCTCCACCGGGAGATAAGCTCGCCCTTCTTGATATCCCAAGTGAGGACTTCTTCATTCGCCGGGACTATGGCGCGGCCAGCATTGGTGCGCGATGTGCTGCTACTCTCGGGGGTCCATATGGCATTCGCAGTGCCCGAGGCGACGATACCGAAGGTTCGGAGATGCTCGAATCGGCTGTAGTGTAAAATATTGTGTTAGCGGAGCAATGAAGGGCAATTGGGGCCAGTGGGGGTGCACGTACAGATATGACTTGACCATCGTGTGAAGAATGCGCTGAAGGAAAGAGCCCAAGCTGCTGCAAATTGAAGCTATATATTTTTCGCAACGGTTTAGGACTTTTTTTTATGCAGGTTGGGCGCAAAAACCCCGTCGCTACGCCACTTGAATGATGCGGCTCTTATGGCACAGCCACATCCCACTTCTAGCGCCTTGACTACCCGAACAAAATAATCTACCACACATAATCTACCACACATTCTAGGGAAACCGTTCACCACAACGCTCAGACTACTAGAAATGACGTCCCTAAAGAGATCATCCGCTGATTCGGCAAACAGATCTAATATCTCCTCAAAAATCTTTCTCAGATCTAGTAAAGGCAAATGCACAAAGGTCGTCCGTGAGCTCTATCTCAGGCAGGACATACCTTGTTCCTCACAGCTGTGTTTCCCGTGCAGCGCAGATGCGCCCGCCGACTCCAATGGCCGTGTAAGACCATTCGTTCTTTCAGCCACGCCGGCTGCGAATAACATATTCACGAAAGGACACTATATAGTCCCCGATACGAACATATTCCTCTATTGTATGGACATCATAGAACACAAAAGCGCTTTCTACGATGTAATTGTGCTTCAAACCGTGCTTGACGAGCTCAGAAATCGGTCGTTGCCTTTGTATAATCGGCTACGGTCCCTAGTCAGCTCACAGGAGAAACGATTCTACGTCTTTCACAATGACTTCCGATTGGAGACATTTGTGAAGCGCTTGGAGGGCGAGACAATCAATGACCGGAACGATCGTGCTGTGAGGAGGGCCTGTGCGTGGTATAAGGAACACTTAATGGATGCAGTTTCGGGAACGAAGAGTAAATGCCCGGAAATTATCATGGTGAGCGACGATAAAGGGAACCTGGCGAAGGCAAAGGAGGAGGGGATCGAGTGCGCTTCTAGTATGTTGAGTTGGTTCAGTGATATATGTGTCTGTTTTGGCAACTGACTTTGTATAGTAAGGGATTATGTCCGAGGCCTCAAGAACGCCGATGAGCTCCTTGATATGATTTCTGCGGCTGCGGAAGACGCCCATGCTAAGGCTTCCAAGGCGGAAATGCTGTATCCTGAATACTTTACAATGTCTAAAATGCAAACCGGTGTCAAGGCGGGAGCGCTGCATCAAGGAGTTTTCAATGTATCGCCATACAACTTTCTTGAGGGAAGTGTTCATGTCCCGGCTTTCGACAAGGCTCTGCTCATCTTGGGTAGAGAGAACATAAACCGAAGCGTATCGGGTGACGTTGTTGTTGTAGAGATCCTGCCCAAGGAGCAGTGGAAGCAGCCGAGTACAAAAATCGTGGAGGAGGAAAGCCTGACGAAAAACGACAACCCAGACGTAGATGCGCCTGAGGCAATCGAGACTGAGCAGGAGCGGAAGGCACTTGTCGAAGAGGTCAAAAAGACACTTGGGGGCAGTGCTGAAGGAAAGCCGCAGCCCACAGCGAGGGTTGTGGGTATCGTGAAGAGGAATTGGAGATAGTATGTGTTCCTATCCAAGCTACATAGGAAACAATGTTTGTTAACATCTGCTCTGATAGTTACGTTGGTCATGTTGACCCTTCTTCTGCCTCCGCCTCCCGCGGCCGCAGCCAACAGACCGTTTTCTTAATACCTATGGATAAACGTATCCCCAAAATTAGAATCCGAACCCGCCAAGCCTCTGAGCTTCTGGGCAAGAGGATTGTTGTAGCAATAGATTCGTGGGATAGAACATCGCGGTATCCTGTCGGTCACTTCGTCCGTTCACTTGGTGAACTCGAGACTAAGGAGGCAGAGACAGAAGCTTTACTGCTCGAGTATGATGTCCAATATAGACCATTCCCGAAGGCAGTCCTAGACTGTCTTCCCAAGGAAGGTCATGACTGGAAGGTCCCCCAAGATCCCAACCACCCAGGATGGATCGGGAGAAAAGATTACAGGGGTTTACTTGTATGTAGTATCGATCCTCCTGGCTGTCAGGACATCGATGACGCACTCCACGCAAAACTACTTCCCAGTGGAAACTATGAAGTCGGCGTGCATATCGCCGATGTCACACATTTTGTTAAGCCCAACAACCCAATGGATGATGAAGCTACAGCCAGAGGAACTACAGTATACCTTGTCGATAAACGTATCGACATGTTGCCCATGTTACTCGGAACAGACTTATGCTCACTGAAGCCATATGTGGAACGTTACGCGTTTTCAACAATTTGGGAAATGACGCCGGATGCCGAGATTATCTCTGTCGGTTTTACGAAGTCAGTCATCAAGTCGCGAGAGGCGTTCAGCTATGAGCATGCACAGTTGCGAATTGATGACGAATCACAGCAAGATGAGCTCACTAACGGAATGAGGGCACTCCTTAAACTCTCCAAAAAGCTTAGGCAAAAGCGTATGGACGCTGGTGCACTGAACCTTGCGAGTCCTGAGGTTAAGATTGAAGCCGAGAGTGAGACGAGCGACCCGATCGATGTGAAGACAAAGAAATTGCTAGAGACGAACTCTCTGGTCGAGGAGTTTATGTTGCTTGCCAACACTAGTGTCGCAAGCAAAATTTATGAGGCTTTTCCCCAGACGGCCATGTTGCGGCGTCACGGCGCTCCTCCAGCAACCAACTTTGAGGAGCTGCAAACTCAGCTCCGAGTCCGAAAGGGTCTTGCCCTGCGCGTCGATTCTTCAAAGGCGGTCGCGGATTCACTTGACGAATGTGTCGACCCCAGTGAACCATTTTTCAACACTCTCGTTCGTATCCTCGCAACAAGATGTATGCTTTCTGCAGAATATTTTTGTTCTGGGACTCAAGCGTACCCAGAATTCAAGCATTATGGACTGGCTTCTAAGATATACACGCACTTTACGTCTCCCATCCGACGTTATGCAGATGTAGTGGCCCACCGTCAACTTGCTGCTGCGATAGCCTATGAACAACTTGACAACTCTCTCCATAGCAAGGCGAAGCTCGAGGCTATCTGCAAGAATATCAATGTCCGTCACCGGAACGCACAATTTGCAGGACGCGCATCTGTAGAGTACTATGTGGGACAGGCGCTCAAGGGGCGTGTTACAAAAGAGGAAGGATTCATCATGAAGATATTCTCCAACGGTTTTGTTGTGTTTGTACCCAGATTTGGTATCGAAGGGATGATCAGGACACGGGAGTTGTCGCAGGGAGGGGTAGAGCCGGAGACAGAGTTTGATGCGGAGGCCTATGTATTGACTATCAGTGAAAATAGCGAGAAATGGAGTATAGGGCTATTTGATAAGGTTGTGGTGGAGGTAACAGATGATAAAGAGGAGAAGACCGGAAAGAGAAAGATAAAACTGACGTTGGTCAAAGTTGGAGGGAAATAAAGAATGGGATCATATAGATAAAACTGGTAGAGAAAATGTTTTTACTGGATCAATGGATTGCTGGGGTTTTGATTGCTGCTGTTGTTTCTTATACTTGAGAAACGCTTTTTTCTCGTATTTATTATTTGCTGCTGCATCGCCTGAAATCTCTGTCCTATTTGGCCGACTATTTTTCAACCCTATTGAACTAGATTCCAGTTAAATGCGGAAAATTATCATTCCAACGAGGACCAATGATACTGGAGGGTTTTAGGCGTTCAAATACGATTTGTAGACCCCTCCCGGGGGTTTCTACAGATTTACTCACCTTGCAGTCTGCTTACAACTCCAATACTTCAAACAATACCACGAAAATTCAAAAAAAATAGAAAAAAATAAAAATGGTAGTTCACTATTAGGTAGTCATTGAAAATATATGCAGATACTAGAGTTGCGTCGCCCTCCAGCTCTATTCCATGGCCTGGTAGAAACTAATTTCAGCAGGCCCTCCCAGTGGCAAAGTCACTGTTCCACACTGGTAGCATGTGGATTAGTGGTGCAGTGACTTTGCCACCCGTTGGAATAGGAATTAACTAGATTCTACCAGGTCATGGGATAATGGAATTATGGCTCGTACTCCTACTCTAGTCTAGCTTCAATTATTCCTGTAAAGTATGTATGTAGAGTACAGTGATGGGCAATAAGTCATCAGACGGAACGCCACCAAAATACGCGTTTGCTGGCAAAATGTGGCTAGGTCCTCCGATGGCTTACCACCGCTGTACCTTGTTAGGTCCCATTCTACAGCGAAATGATCTATGGAAAAACAAGGGGGGTGAAATTGTATGGCGAAATATCTGTGCACCATATTACTGTTATGTATTTGCACAACCAGCAAAACACACGTAGAATCCCGAGAGCTTTCCCATCTCCTTTAAAACTATCTAGACACCTGTAAGACCTGTCTCGAACCAGTCCCGATCGGGTTTAGTCTCGTTGCTAGGGACGTTAATAAAATCAGAGCCATAGTAACGCTGAGTTTATTAATAAGACCCCTAACCCTAACTTAATAAGACGTCTCAGGGCCGCTTGTAGGCCATACTACTCGTTTGCCAGCATAAGAAACAGAAAATGCAGTTGCTAAAGTCAAGTTTACTACACATTTACCAGCGTCTCAATTAGGCGAAGGATTTGAAGCATGAATCTCCCTTATTACAATTATACTATACTTGGTCGTTGATATTTTTGTATAAGTATGGGACTTTTTATAAGTTGTTGACAAGGGGAACGGATAACCGAGCCAAGCTTGAGCACGATGACCAAGCGACTATGCACGCTTAACCTGAAGGCAATGATCATATTTACATATTTTGTGTGACCAACTGATAACACGCTCGATGCTGCACTTTTGATTTGCTATTAGATTCGCCCTACAACCCAGAATGGGCCACCCCCGCTTTCCCCAGCTGTGTCCCTACTTTCCTCAACTTTGACTTGAACTCCTTCATTTTCGGATTCTTTGCCGTACCTTATGGCTGAACCATTATCCTTTGCGGCGAGTATTATCGCTATTGTGCAGGCCACGCAAGCTGCTAGCCAGGCTTTGATTGCGATACGTACCTATTATGGCGATATAAAAAATGCGCCCGAGACCGCCAGAAAGCTTGCGGCCGAGATCAAATCTCTTGAAGAAATCATCAACCAAATGAAAACATATGGAGAAGAAAACAAACAATCGACAGCAATACAGAATCTAGAGGAAAATCTAACTGATTGTTCCAAGTTGCTAGAGAACTTGCAGATAATGCTTTACGCAACTCAGAAGGGGAAGGTATCAAGGCTGGACAAGGCGTGGAGAAGATTCAAACAAGCATTCAACAAAAAGGACATTGCGGATATCATTTCACAAATTCAGAATTATAAAGAAACATTCAGTCTTGGCTTGGCCGTGGAGAATATGTGAGTTATCCTAATTAAAAGATTCAATTAAATATAGACTAAATCTTGGCATAGATCCATTGCAAGAAACGTCGAGGCATGTGTTCAGCATATCGCTCAGGAACAACATGTCGATAGAACAAATACAATGGAAGGCCATTCAAGTAAATCTATGGCTATCAACATTTTGAATGAATTTCTAAGCTAATGGGTCGCCAGAGGAGAGATGGAAGAAGATCCTTCATTGGGTTTTCGCGGGACCTACTAGGAAAAAACACATTGATATCGCAAAGAGAAGGCGTAAAGGGACAGGGAAGTGGTTTTTACAGACCCCGGGGGTTCAGAACTGGATTACGGAGCCAGAGTCCCTAATTGTTTGGGGACACGGTATTCGTAAGTTTTCGGGGGTGGAGGGTTGATCATTGGCACTGACGGTTTCTATAACAGCTGGTTCTGGAAAGACGTTTTTGAGGTATATATAATGCCTTCGTGATTATACAGAGTGTATGGTTTCACTAATCCGAGGTATTGGGTCTAGCTCTGCTGTAATAGACCATGTCGAAAACGAAGATCTATTCCCGACAACAGAAAATGGAGTCGCCCATATATACTTTGATTACAAAGACCAGGAGCAACAGAACGCTGACGATGTTCTCTCCAGTTTGGTCAAACAGCTTGCTTACCAATTGCCACTCCCCCTCAAAGAACTTGAAGAATTATATGAAAAGAAAGAATCTAAAGATAGAAGGCCTACGACTGAAGAACTTTTTGCCATTCTCCTCATTATCTTCACATCCTTTAATCGTGTCTTTCTTATCTTCGATGCACTGGACGAATCCGATCAACTCAAAGAGATTCTTCCACTAATTAAGCGCATGTCGATGAATAAGGTAAATGTGCTTGTTACCAGCAGGCCTTACCCAGAAGACATTCAGGCGTTGCTCAGGCACAGCACCATAAAAGTAGAGATCCTCGCCAAGGAAGAGGACATCATCACATATATCGAAGAAAAGATCGACGAGAACCCTCGAGCAAAGCGGCTCGTCGAACTTGGAAATTGCCGGGAAAAAATCGTTTCCGATCTTGTGGACTGTGCTAAGGGAATGTACGTGTATTTAGAAAACCAAAATTTCTGAGATCTGGGACTCTTCTATATGTACTAAATTTTGATCTGTACCTTAGGTTTTTGCTCGTTCATTTCCATGTAAAGTACATTTGCGAACAGACAACTCCAAACGAGATCCGGGAAGCGCTTGAAGGGCTCAGGAGTAGCTCTACGGATGAGAGACCCTTGGATCCTACTTATAACAGAGCTATAAAAACCCTCAACGGTCAAAGAAAGAATCCCAAAGCCTTAGCAATCAATATTCTTTCATGGCTTCTAAAAGCTAGACGCCCTCTGACAGTTGACGAAATCCGGACTGCGGCACGTCTCGAACCAGGCAAACACAAACTAGACGAACTTGACCTCCCGGGGGACGAAACACTTCTCGACGTATGCGCTGGTTTGGTCATGATAGACGAGGTGTCTAGAACAATCAAATTTGTTCACTATACCGTTCAAGAGTATATTTTAAACAACGAGATCATTCCTCATGATATAGAGTCCACACTAGCTGTGGTATGCGTTACATACCTGTTATTCAAAATCTTTGAGGCTCCTCCAAAGACAGAAGAGACTACCCTCGCACGCCTCGAGTCAAATCCCTTTCTTCGCTATGTTGCTTCACATATATCTTTCCATGTTGGAATTCGTGAGAATGATGAATCAGTTACAAATATAATTATGAGATTTTTGAAGAAAACAGGCAATGTTTTATCGTTCTTGAGGGCATGCGATAATCTAAATATCGTTAGCTTTTTGGAACACAGGGAGATCCAAGTCATTGAAGAACTTGAAAAGTGGGAGGCTTTGTGTATTACATGCCGCATCGGACATCACGGCTCCACCAAGACTTTAATCGATGACGGAGCAGACGTTCTGAAATCAGACAAACTAGGGCGTACCCCTCTTTACTTTGCAGTATACAATGGGGTAACATCGATCGCTCAGCTACTGCTCGATGCTGGCGCCGAGATTTCGCCTCAAACATTGAAGCAGAAAAGGACACCCCTAATTGAAGGAGTAAAAAATGGCTATCTACCAATTGTTAAACTACTACTCGACAATGGAGCCGATGCTACTAGACAAGATCAGTATGGCTGGACAGCATTGCACCATGCGGCAGATCAGGGGTACTGTGAAATCGCGCAACTCCTCGTCAAATGTGATGGTGTGAAGATATCGGCGCAAGAAGAAGATGGCTGGACAGCACTGCATCTTGCATCACAAAATGGGCACCTGTCAGTCGTCCAGCTACTGCTCGACAAGGGCGCCGATGTCTCGGACCGAGCCAATGATGGTACACCAGTCTTATACATCGCGGCACAAAATGGGCACCTGTCAGTCGTCCAGCTACTGCTCGACAAGGGCGCCGATGTCTCGGGCCGAAAGAATAATGGTACTCCAGTCTTATACATCGCGGCACAAAATGGGCACCTGTCAGTCGTCCAGCTACTGCTCGACAAGGGCGCCGATGTCTCGGGCCGAAAGAATAATGGTACTCCAGTCTTATACATCGCGGCACAAAATGGGCACCTATCAGTCGTCCAGCTACTGCTCGACAAGGGCGCCGATGTCTCGGACCGAATGAATAATGGTGTTTCAGTCTTATACATCGCGGCACAAAATGGGCACCTGTCAGTCGTCCAGCTACTGCTCGACAAGGGCGCCGATGCCTCGGACCGAGGTGATGATGGGTGGTCAGTCTTACACGTTGCGGCACACAATGGACACCTGCCAATCGTCCAGCTGTTGCTCAAGTATGGCGCCGACATGCTAGTTCAAGGCCCGGAGGGTACAACACCGTTGTATTTCGCAAAATCAGAATCTATGATTCAACTTCTCACACCAAAAGCGAATCAGGAAAAGAGGTGCGAAGAAGTATCTTCCCGAAGCTTTTGTCTAGGTCGGGTGCTTACTTTGCGTGAAATTAGAGACGATGATAGCGACGAAGAAGTGGACCCGTGAGTGTGCGGACCGCGGGGTGGGGCGAGGCAGCGCAAATGGGTATATATATGCGAGTATTGAAAAATTGTTGGGGGATTCGGGGGCTTCGGGGGCTTCGGGCTTTATTTAAATCTTCCTGTTTATTCTTCTTGGTTCCGCGAGCATGATGATTTAGTCATCCCGAAGATCGAGTGATGATACATGACCGAGTGATATTATGTGACCACTAATCGAAAGCGGCGCGGCCCTAAGTATATCAAACTCCTAAATATGCGGTCAAAATACTTGAGTCTTTTTCACAATAGGCTGCATAGGTACTTGTACATGCGCGCGCTGGGCGTTGAATTTTACACATAATATTGGTGATCTGTCTTGTGGGCCTCCGGGTGCGGTTAACGTTCAGGGTTGGGCCTTCCGGGTTATAATACGTTTAGGCTCCATCGGAACAGCGTAAGCTTTTATGAATGGTATAGGGTGCGTACGTAGACCCCACCCGGGTGAGCCGGCCTGTCAACGCCTCGAATCATGTGTATGTCCTTGCCATATTGTGTTTTTACTTTGTCCGGTGATTTTTCCTCCGCCCCTGGGGGGCGGGTTGTGAAAGTTGTTGGAAGAATCTAAATTCTGGTGAAACAAGGCAACGGTATCCCGAGATTAGATGTTCAATCATGAGGCCGTTGTGTGCATGGCGGTATTGCTGGGCTAGCTAGAAGGTATAGCTACATGTAGAGCACAGTGAAGTACCTACATGCGCGTAACCAGACCCAGCCTAGGCAAGCAAATCACCCGCAGTCTCCGGGGCCTGCAATCTTAACTGCTCGTAGGTAGTCTCAATGCATTGCATCGGCGAAGGCGCCGAATGCAAGTTGAAGATTTCTCGGTCGACGTATTTTTCATATCGTTCAGTCGATGTCTTCCGTGCGTGTTATCCAAATATGTACACTCTAATGGTACTGCCCTGGATGCTAGGAAGAGGAGCGAGTCGCCGGAAGAAGAGCACATAGCCGCCTTGACAGATGCAGCACTGGCTAGTAATTTCGTGTGAGCATGAGGGTCGAGTGATGTTCGTGGAACAAGGGTAGCACATGCCAAGCACAAGTCCAGCCCAACTAGCTTTAGCGTCCACAAACTCAAGCTGCGCAACGCCAAGATTTCGCAACTTTTTCCTCCAGAGCTGCAACCAACTCTCCGCCGCAGACACCACAATCCCCCACCACCGCCCTCTACAACACAAAAAATGGCCTCCAAACAACCCTCAAGGAAAGGTAAAAAAGCCTGGAGAAAGAATGTCGACATCAGCGAAATCAACGTAGGACTTGACCAGCTCCGCGATGAAATAATCCAAGGGTACTTACTACACCCACCCTAATCCCACCCTGATCCCCACCCCCCCCCAAAGTTACCTTTCCCCGCCTAACCCCGTGCCCGCCTACAGAGGAGTAATTGTCGAAAAGACCGACGAACAGCTCTTCGCCCTCGACACAACCGGCGACGCCGCAATCGCCAAAGCCCACTTCAAAACCGCCAAGGTCCTCAAAGCCGACGAGATCATCTCCGCACGCTCCGCCGTCCCAGCAATCAGGAAGCGCCCCGGCCTCAACACCACCAACGGCATCATCGCAAAGAAGGCCCGCCGCGCAAATGTCGTCACCTACAAGGATATCGAGAGGATGAAGGCCACTGCGTATGGCCAGGAGGCCGCGTCTGGGGAGCTGACAAGTACAAAGAATATCACCATTGACTACGACCCATGGGCTGAGGAGGCCCCGCAGGATGTGGCGGATAAGGAAGCGTTGCATGAGACGGAATTCTCGTTCATTCCGGCTCCGCAGCCGTTCAAGGAGCCGAAGACGCTGAAGCAGCCGCCGGTGTCGCTGGCGGTGTCGGGACGGCCAGTCCCGGCGGTTAGGGTGCCTGAGGCTGGGATTAGTTACAACCCAGAGTTCGCACAGTGGGATGCGCTCTTACAGAAAGAGGGAGCAAAGGAGGTGGAATTGGAGCAGAAAAGACTGGCCGATAAGGCCAAGGCGGAGAGGATCAAGGCATTGGCAGCAATCCCCGATGTGGAAGAGGACTCGGACGAAGAAGACTACTCGACCGGCACGGACACAGAGGCAGAGAAGCCAGTAAAGAAGATGCCAGACAGGAAAACACAGGCGCAAAGGAACAAGATCAAGCGCAGAAAAGAGCTTGAGCTAATCAGATTACAGGAGCAGAAACTCAAGAGGCAGACGGCAGAGTTCTCGCTCGTAAAGAAGTACGCCAAGGATGTCGAGGCGAGGGAGAGACTAAGGCTTGCAAAGCGTGCGGCCAGGCTCAATATCGACGACGATGAGAAGAACCCCAAGCTCATGCGAAGGCGGAAGTTTGGAAAAGTCGGGTAAGTCGCCTTCTTGGCGGGTAACTGTTCAGAAGAGTTATTAACCATACCTAGTCTTCCCCGCGCCCCCCTGGAGCTCCAACTCCCCGACGAACTGGCAGACTCTCTTCGCACCCTCAAGCCCGAGGGAAACCTTCTTCGGGATCGCATGAGGAGTCTGCGGGAGCGTGGTGTGTTGGAAACGAGACTCCCAGTCACCCAGCGGAGAAAGTACCAGAAGAAGGTGTCGGAGAAATGGAGTTATAAGGATTTCAAATAGACTTGGGTTACGGGGCGGCTTTTGTACAGTACATACACGCATAAATTTGGGTGGTGTTAATCGTTGTAGGGTGGGTGGGATTGGGAAAAAAGTCTGGATTCTTTTTTTGATTTTGATTTTGATTTTTTACTTGCGAACCGATTGATGGCTACATGTCTTTTAAAAAAAACACTCATGGCGTCAATGAAAACATTTTCACACGATACATGTATTTTTCCAGTTGCCTGACCAGGGCTTTGTTGAGTCAGCCTCACCCCTCATCACTCGATACCCCATCGGTACACATAATATGTAGGATCCACAGCTCTCGAATTGATAACTCGTATTTTTTTTGGGTTCCTTTTGGTTCTTTTACTCCCTGCATGTCTTGTAATGAAGGATCCAGCCATTCAGAGGAACTTGAAAGGGCATAACGGAGGGTGCACTAAGATATGAAAGATTTCAATACGTATTCGATTCGACCAAGTGTCGTCGAGGAGTCGTATGGAAAACAGATAATTACACACGGCGTATTGATTTCAAAATATATGGGAGAAAGACCGTGATCCCATTGTTCCATAGGACGTAATTAATATTGTGCATAAATTTCTGGAAACAAAAGTTGTGGTCTCTCATCTCGACGGCAAACCTAGCCCCCATGGTCTCGAAAGCTCCAATGGTATATCATATCTGTAGTTCGTCAGCTAGCAGCGTACTGGCGAGAAGGGCTCTAAGATATGTATGTATGATGCAGTGCAGATCGAGTATGACTCTTCATTAATGAGTTAAACAAAAAAAAAAAAAGAGTATGACTCTTCATAAAACCCTAGCCCTATGTTCCTACACCACAAAGTTACCCTCCCCGCCCAGCCACGGGAGTCAAGACGCGTTAATCCCCTGGCTTGTCGCGTCGTCTAATTGCTTCCGCTCAACCACCACCACGACCACGCAAACAACCCATCCCCGTCCTCATCACCACCCTCCACCCTCCACCCACAACCACAACAATCCCCATCCCAATCCCAATTCCAATCCCACTCCCCATCATCCTCCCACCCCACACACACAACCCAATCCACACCCACAATGTTGGAAGCACGTCTCGAGCAGGCCAGCACCCTGAAAAAGGTATCACCACCCTCCCTCCCACTCAATCCATTCACCGCCCCCCTACTAACCCACTTGCCCTACCCAGGTCGTCGAGGCCATCAAAGACCTCGTGCAGGACTGCAACTTTGACTGCAACGACTCCGGCATCGCCCTGCAGGCCATGGACAACTCGCACGTCGCCCTCGTGTCCATGCTCCTCAAATCCGACGGTTTCTCGCCCTACCGATGCGACCGCAACATCGCGCTCGGCATCAACCTCATCTCGCTCACCAAGGTGCTCCGCTGCGCGCAGAACGAAGACATCCTGACCCTCAAGGCCGAGGACGCCCCCGACAGCCTCAACCTCGTCTTTGAGAACGCCGAGAACGACCGCATCAGCGAGTACGACATCAAGCTGATGGACATTGACCAGGACCACCTCGGCATCCCCGAGACCGAGTATGCGGCCAGCATCACGATGCCGTCGGCAGAGTTCCAGCGCATCTGCAGGGATCTCATGGCGCTGAGTGAGAGTGTTGCGATCGAGGCGACGAAGGAGGGCGTCAAGTTTTCGTGCTCGGGCGATATTGGGAATGGTAGTGTCACGCTGAGGCAGCATAATAATGTGGAGAAGCCAGAGTCGTCTACCAGGATTGAGTTGACGGAGTCCGTGGCGTTGACCTTCTCGTTGAAGTATTTGGTCAACTTTTGTAAGGCGACGTCGTTGTCGTCGACAGTGACGCTGTCGCTGTCGAACGAGGTGCCGTTGTTGGTTGAGTATGGCTACCCTACCTGTCCTCTAACTTTTTGGGAGTCAATTGCTAACATTGCTTCGCAGATACGCCATGGAGGGTGGTTACGTTCGGTTCTACCTCGCCCCCAAGATTGGAGACGAGGAATAGACGGGGTTTGCGCAAGGAATGCTGATTTCTTAGACGGGGGGGAAGGGGGGGGGTGAAGGGTGGAGTAACGCTGGGAGGGGATATTAAAAGTACAAGGTCGGCGCGGCATATCATTTTGTATTTTTATTGAATAGCGTAGTAATGATCATGTGGCGTGCCTTTTGAACCAAGTAAATTAATACATAACGATAAGGAAATGTGTCGAAGTGTATGCTTCTATGGACTTTTATACTTAGAAAAATACTCATCTCACCGTGCCGTGATCATAGCATTGTAGCCCGAATATCGTTATAGACGATATCCTTATAGGGAGAGTGTACGGTGGTGGTGATTGTAGTACTACGTTGCCCGTTGTTATGATTCCAATGTTACTGGCTATATGTACGCCTGAAGCGTCACGTTGGCAGAATGGACACTTGTACTTGAGAAAAGCAAATTGCCAACTACTCTGGCCAGGCTGTCCAAAATAGTTTCTACGCACAACGGGATTGTATCAGAACCAAACATCTCCTTTCCTAGAGGAGCCCTTTTTACTTTCGTCTTTACAAAAGTTTCCGGTGTGGGATTGTCGGGTTTTCGAGCCATACCATCTGCATGTAAATATCTAGCAGGCAGAGAGATACATGTGTGTAGTCTGTCTATGTGCATGTGGACATGCGCCTAAAGGAGAAGGAAGGAAAGAAGGAAGGAAGGAAAGAAAGAAAAAAACACTGCCACACTCGCACACATCCACATTGTATATTACAGGCTACAGACCACGAACTAGCTATCTAGCTAGCTATGTAGCTAGCTAGCCAACTACCAAACTACCATGTATGTAGAAAAAACCAAACTCCCGTAGAGGCAAGAACAGAAAAGAAAGCAAAAAGAAGAAAAGAAGCCACACACATGCACACACACACACACACACACAAAAAAAAAAAAAAAGACCCACAAGCCCCACCTACTCTTCATCCGCAAACATATCCTCCGCCCTCATCCTCTTCCTCGCCCCGCCTCCCAGCCCTGCCACCCCTCCGCCTCCGCCTCCGCCTCCGCCCCCAGCCCCCGTGGCTCGCGCCGCAGAGGGCTTAACCGCCGCGCCATCGTCAAACATCTCCTTGACATCCCTGTCGCCGTCCTCATCCTCATCCTCATCCTCATCCTCATCCTCATCACCATTCCCCCCCTCCTCATTGTCCTCCTGCATCGGCTCGCCGTCGTCGTCGTCGTCGTCGTCGAGCATGGGCTCGCCGTCCACGTCGTCACCCTCGTCGCCGTCTTCGTCGTCGTCGTCGTCGTCGTCGTCGGCCATGGGCTCGCCGTCAATGTCGGACGTGGGCGAGGCGGGGAGGTCGGCGGTGAGCGGGTTGAAGGAGGAGGGGGTTGCCTCGACGGTTTTCCACTTGCTTTTGGGGGCGGTTGCGGGCGCGGGGGAGGAGGAGGAGGTTGTGGCGGCGGTGGTGGAGGTGGTGGTGGCGGTGGAGGGGCCGGTGCTGGTGGTGGTGGTGGTGGTGGTGGTGGGCGGGGTGAGGAAGGAGGTGAGGAAGGCGTCTTGCGTGGTTTGCGGGAATATGCACCATTTCTGTGGTGGTGGTTGTTAGTTTTTTTTTTTTTTTCTTTCTTACCAATTCATTTATCCATCCATATTTCTATCCATATATATCGAAAAGCAGAAGAAAAAAAAGAGAAAGACATACCTCCCACCACTCCAGCACCCCCTCCACAACGCCCCTCCTAAACTTCTCCGCCTTCATCCTCCCCCACCCCGGCGTCCTATACACCTCCCCCAAATGCGCAAACACGCCCCGCTCCCTCAGCGCCACATCAAACAGCTGGCGATACCTCCACGCATTCCGGATCCCCAGCGAGCTATTGCTGAGCACGTCGGAGATGATCCACAGCGCCACAATCTTGGCCGCATGCGTCTCCTCCGCGCCCTTCTCCCCCTCCTCCTTCTCCTTCTCCTCCTCGTCCTCGTCCTCGCCCTTTGCAGCACGCGTAAAGGCCAGCGGCCGCAACACATTGCCCACAAGCACATCGACAACCTCCTCGCCCATGCCGCCCTCGGCGTGCTCCATAGCAAACGCCATGACCCGCCCCACGTCCCCGCGCCGCACCTTCATCGTCTGCGTCGGCACCCTCGCCACAAGATGCACCAGCTTCGCCCTGCCCAGCACACCCAAGTAGCCGCGCTTCTCTGCGCCCTCGGCGCCCCCCACCGCCGCCGCCGCCGCCGCCGCCGCCGCGCCGCCCTCGTCGTCCTCGTCGTCCAGCAGCTCCTCGGAGCTAAAGTCGCTGTCCTCGCGCACGTCGCGCATGGCCCCCGCAAACTCGTACCGCAGTAGCCGCTTGGGCGGGATCCACAGCGCGGTCAGCGCCGGCGTGGGCTCAAACACCTCGATCGCGGGCGGGGGCCTGTGCTGGCCCGTGACCAGCGACCACAGCTTCCAGCGGTAGTAGACGCCGGCGGGGGAGCGCGCGTCCCACAGCCACGCAAAGCGCGGGTCGTGGCGCACGTCGCTGGAGGCCATGAGCAGCGCCTCAAAGGCCGGGCCGTGGGTGACGAGGGACTCGAGCGTCTTGTGGATGAGGCGGAGCTGGCGGATGTCGTTTGGCGGGATGACGTGGACCTGCAGCGATGTTGTGGTCGGGGCGGTGGATGATGTGGACGCGCGGTAGTTTGCTGGGGGCGCGAAGCCGCCGCGGTGGGGGGGGGGCGGGCGGTGGCGGTGGGAGGAGGAGGCGGAGGGGGTGGGCGCGGTGGCGTTGAAGGGGGCGGTGGTGGGCGTCGGGAGGGGCGTGGTGGTGCTGATGGTCGAGGGGAGGTGCCGGCTGATGGAGAGCCAGAAGCCCGTGCCGAGGTAGCGCCCGTTGAGGGCGGTGACGGCCGCGTCAATGTCGGAGCTGGGTGTCTCGGGGGAGAGCGTGATGAGCGCGGAGGCGGCCTTGCGCACGCTGGGGGAAGGCTGGCTGGGGCCGGGCGGCGGCGGGGCGGGGATGATGCGGATAGAGTCGATGCGCAGCGGCGTGGACGCGAAGAGCGCGGTCAGGATCGGTTTTGTAGTTGAGGGCGGCAGCGATGTAAGGGAGAGCGTGGGTTTTGGGTGCGGCTTTGACGTCTCGGAATCTATACAGCTCCATTAGCCACTCCCCCCCACTCCCCCCTCCCCACCCCATATCCTTCCCCAAGAGACAGGAAAGAAAAAAAACCCACCACTATCATCATCATCCTTCGCACCGCCCACCGAGTTCTCGAACGCCAACAGCCCCACATTCCCCTCCCGCAGCCTCCTCTTCTCCCTCTCCCCCAGCGCCCCCCCGCCCACACCACCAAACACCCCGGCATCCTCTCCATCGCGCTCAAACGCCGCCTCCAGATTCCGCTTGCGCTGCACCAGCGGCGGCGGCTGCGTGGTGAAGTGCCGTCTCCCAATGCCACCCCCCCCCACACCGCCTCCTCCTCCTCCCCTTGCGCCGCCGCCGCGGAAGGAGCCGCCGCCGCGGGCGGAGGAGGAGGAGGAGAAGGGCGGCGGCAGCGGCGGCTCGGGCTCGTCGAACGAGGCGACAAAGTCCTTGAGCACGGCGGCGGTCTCGGCCTCCTCGCGCAGGCGCTTGGCTTCGGCCTCTAGGCGGGACTTTTCGAAGGCTGATTTCTTTGTGGGGGCGGTGAGCTTGTCTTTGACGTTGGGGAAGGGGTCGTGGTCGGACATTTGGTTTTTGTTGTTGTTGTTGTTTGGGGGGTGTGGGTTGTGGGTTGGGTTGTGGGTTGTGGGTTGTGGGTTGTGAACTGGGCGCGTTGAGGTTTGAGGTGGATCACTGTGGATGGATGAGGCAGTCATGGGCGCTCACTCGGTGGGCCGGGTAAGGGGGGGCCGGGTAAGGGCTGTGCTACCACTCTGTCGAAACACACGTGCTCAATCCACCGCGGTGTATCTTGGCCATAGAAGATACACAGGCGTGGATCTATATACATGTACATGTGTATCATGCATACCTACATACATAGGCTGGTGCTGGGTTAGCTGAGACGGCCGAGTGACATCCCATGCACCAAGCCATAGAGGGGGGGGGAGGGAGGGGAGGCCCCTCAACGACATTCCACATGTAGATACAGATCTTAACAATGAGGAGTACTGTTACGAGATGGACAGCAGCCGACGGGTATGCGGCCACAATACCCTCTCCGCCGCTCGCTGTGTATGTTCCAGCACCTCCTTCTACACACAGTTTCTTCTTTGCAAGGCCGGAACCAGACCATCGAAGCCTGGCTGGCCTATGGGTATATCCTGGACTGCCCACAAGGCCGCTGGCACACGGGACTACTTGGTTCTACATACACACACACACATATATACATGATACACTACATCACATACATACAGTCTCGGGAGCGAGGGTGAAACTGCTTCATGTACATACCGTGGGGCCACGGTATTGATCGAGTCACGGATACTGGTAGCAAGTAGAATCGAATACCATATCGATACCGCATCAAGACCGTGCTCTTACAGCACCACTAGGGTATTGACTGGGATACGGTACCCCACTTCCGGTCCTGTACGCCTCCTCCATGTATGTATGTAGCTAGCTATAGAACGGACGCCCAAGCACATACATGTATGCACATACATGTAGTCGACTCCACCACGTCTGCCGCATACAAGTACACAACACAACACAGCTCAACCCGGCCCTACAAACCAACCACTAGGCTGCGCGCGGATGGCTCGTGAGCTTGCTTGCAACGTCTGTAGCGAAAAAAAAAAAAAAAACCAAGGCCGGATTAGTGCATCGCAAGGCGCCCCAGGAGAAGATAGAAAATATCATGGTACATGAATCAGCTCCTTCTAGTAAAGTACTCGCGCATCAGCCATCAGAAAGAAGCAGAAAGCAGGATTGTCCTTTTTTTTTTTTTACTGGGCTGAGTATTCATATTGAGCTTAAGGTCCGCTGGCAGTGCACTGTGCAGCGGGTCAATAACATCAATGCTGCTGTAACTTTCGCTTTCCGCTGTTGGAGAGAGGTACTTGCCGATAGGATCGGGTGCTTGATATAGATAGGCGGTGGTTTCTTCAGCCCTTTATGCAGGTGGTTCTTTCCACATATTGCAATAGCAATTGCACAGATACTGGGTTGGCCATTTTGTACGGCGGTGGATGGGAAAAATAACGCAGTACATTGGTTGCAGGAAGGGAAGGGGGAATATGACCGGTACGTCACCCCAACAACACAAAACCAAAACCCATCCCCACTCCTCGTTCCCTTACATACAAGGAAAATCAAAATATACTGAGCGACAAAAGACTTATGTGATGAGTGTCATCCCTCAAGAGCGTCGCTACCATATTGGGCATTCTCATCACTGCTTCCACCCCGGGTTGAACCGGTGGTGTCATGCAACATAGCAGAGGCTGTTACCCCTCGACCATGCAACGATGTTGTGAGAGGGGCCTGGGCAGTACATAAGCTGTACACAGAGCCACCCGGACGGATGCAGCTAGTGTGTTTTTCGGAACTCTTATACCTGCCCCCCTAGCAGGGGTTAAGGGCGCAAACGGGAGCGGAAACAGATGGTGAGGGACAGGCGTGCCATCTTGACAATAGAAAACGTTGCCCTCACACGAAGATGCTGTCCTCGACCACGACCCCGCCCCCCCCCCCCCCTCCCTTCTTAGCCTTCTTAGAGATAGAGGCCCAGGTACAAGCGTTGCTGAGCCGTAGAAAAAGCCAGAAGCACAGCCAGAAATCAGATCAAATGAAATGGAAAATTTGTTCATGGCAGTTGCCGGTGAAGACCAGGGGGTGGGTTTGACTTTGTCGTCACCGCCGATTGGGCCAGCGTCATAAGCGCTCACTCGCATGGCTTGGCATTTGAACGTCGAGGTGAAGAGAGCCTTCAAGGCCTCGAGTCTTCAAGACCTCGGGGCCTCGAGTCAACTACAGAACAGGTGGTGCAAAAAAAGAATGTATCTAGATAAATTGCCTACTGCGCGGTTATTGCTTCTGTGTCTTCCTATGCATATGCTCGGAGGTCGTATCTCAACACCACGCATCGCGTCGGGGGAGAAGAGAACAGATACTAAGTGTAGTCCAGTCCATGGCGCGCATCAAGGCAGAAAGAAGGTCTTCATTGAAGCTATTATTAAACCAGTAATTGGTGTTTAGTCAGGGCGAGGACGAGGTCAGCTACGGAGGGGAAAAGGAGGGATTAGTCTTTACCCATCATGGAAGTACGTATTCTACGGCCTGGGTGGTACCTAGAAATTCAGGTTCTTCTTATTTCAAGTAAGGCAATTTCGAACCGCAGGACCTGTGAACCACGCTGGAACTTGAAACGGCGTATTCACCCGCTCCTGTCAAGCCCTCGGTATCACCCAGAGCCCAACAGGCGCGGAAGAAATAACGCAAAAAAGCCCCCTCCTCTTCGAATGAAGAGGAGAGGGCAAAGACACGGACCAGCAACCCCACAGAACAACCTAACGCAAAAATGCCCCCTCCTCTTCACAAGAAGAGGAGAGGGCAGCAAGACGAGGGGCGGGCATGCCGAACCAACGCAAAAAAGCCCCCTCCCCTTCTTACGAAGAGGAGAGGGCAGCGGGGAAGCAGGCCGGGGCCGGGGGCGAAGTGAACTAACGCAAAAAAGCCCCCTCCTCTTCGCAAGAAGAGGAGAGGGCAGCCAAAGCGACTTGACGCAAAAAAGGCCCCCTCCACTCTTCACGCGAAGAGAGGAGGAGGCCTAGTGAGATTGCGCTGCCTCTTGCGGGCCCTCACCGCAGTGAGGGCCCGCAAGAGGCAGAAGGGAAAAAAAAAAGCCCTCCCTCGTGAGGGGAGGGCAAAAAAAAAAGATTTCCTCCCCACAGAGGGGGAGGGCAAAAAAAACATCACCTCCCCACAGGGGGGAGGGCAAAAAGAAATTTCCTCCCCACAGAGGGGGAGGGCAAAAAAAAACATCTCCTCCCCACAGGGGGGGAGGGCAAAAAAAAGATTTCCTCCCCACAGAGGGGGAGGGCAAAAAAAACATCACCTCCCCACAGGGGGGAGGGCAAAAAAGAAACCTCCTCCCCACAAGGGGGAGGGCAAAAAAAACAACTTTCCTCCCCACAGAGGGGGGAGGGGGAAAGAACACTCCTCCCCAGCAAGGGGAGGGCAAAAAAAAAATCACCTCCCCACAGGGGGGAGGGCAAAAACAAAATTCCTCCCCACAAGGGGGAGGGCAAAAAAAAACAACTTTCCTCCCCACAGAGGGGGGAGGGGGAAAGAACACTCCTCCCCAGCAAGGGGAGGGCAAAAAAAAAAAAAAAACTTGGCTCCCCACAAAGTGGGGAGGAGAAAGAGCTGGAGCTCTCCTCCCCGAGGAGGGGAGGAGAGAAAGTACCTTGAGGTATATGATTTGTGAAAGAGAGGTGGGGGATTCGGTGGCTTATAAAGAAATATCAGATGCCAAGATTGCGTGGGGTTAGCCCTATGTATGTCGCCAGGCGGTTTTATCTTTCGCCGCTGGGCGACCTTGGCATGGGTCCGGTGGGTTGTAGTGGCGCGCGGTGCGTGGAAGTGGGATATGGGAGGGTATTGGGGTGTGCCAAGATGCGTCCGCACAACGAGGGGTCATGGGGACACCGCGAACGAGGCTGCCGGGGTGAGTATAAGGGGGACCTGTAATGTATGATGGTAAAACAGAGGTGTGAGATTTACTCGACATATAGCATTGTGTACATATGGTGTAGCTTTATATTGATTCGAGCCTATATAAGTCTTCACAAAGCGAGCCATCTCGATCTCGAAGCATATATCATAAGTTGGGTTACCAGTTGAGGGGTCCACAGGTAAAGGCCACACTGTCTCTCTTGGAGCTAGGCGGTCTTCCCGAGCAAGTCGAGCTGAAATCAAGATGTGACAAGCTGGCTCGAGCCTTATCATAAAATAGGTCAAGACTACGTGTATACGTACATGTAGTCGTGGACCACACTACATGTAGTTGTGGTGCGGTCGTCGTTGCAAATCCTTTTTCCCATATTTTGCGCAAAAGCAGGGTTAAGTAGTCGAGTGATTAACTGTGATCCAAACACAAACCAGCTTTTCCGCCAGATCTAAGTACTACAATGCTCGCCTATGGTATGATCGGAGCTGTTTACGATGCGAGATAGGTGTTGTGAGGTCAGAAAACACCGGTACTACCTGTTCCTGCGTGCACAATATATCGTGTGCATACATGGGCATTATTGTTATGTACGTATATGTATTGGACCAAAACCCGGTACAGCGGTGGGTAGAGGATTATCAGACGGAACACCACCAAAATCCGTGTTTACAAGCAAATTTGTGGCTACGTCTTCCGATGTCTTATTACCCACCGCTGTACATGTACGTACAAGATTCTACCTAGGCACGGTGAGAGTTCAAAAGTCTCTAGGATTAGATTATATGTAACTATGTACGTATATCACGCTACAGATAGAAGCTCGCACAGCACAGCGAAGTGTAGGTACGAGAAGTCATGCAGCTCGAGCAAAGCAGAGAGATCTTTCGGTACACGTAATATAATCGAAGGTCACAATTGAAGACCAGCGACCCCTGTTTTACCGAAACTGCATACATGTAGTTCTTGATCAGACAGGATCTGGCTGCAAGAGTACACGTGGAGTTCCAGACGCAGAAGAGACATCTGTGTTAACCCTAGATTACTTGACCCTAACGTCGGCGAAGTTCTCTACTTAGCCAACCTGGACGGTTCTTTAAATTGAAACCTTTTCAATCAGTTTTTTCCTCTCTTCATATCTCTTTCTTCCCCACCGCCGCGGCCATCACCGCCACCGCCACCATTGTTCCTACCTCTCTCCCCCCCACCATTGTTCCCGCCTACCCCCCCTCCCCCCCCCGCTCCTCCTTTCGGCAGCTCTTGCTCCTGCTCCGGCCTGGGGGAGCAGGAGCTCAGCTGCACAACCCCACCTCTTCGTGGCCCCCTGTCCCCCCATTCCCCTATCTCGGTTTCCCCGCTCCAATTTTTTTGGAGCGGGAACCGCAAAGCTACGGTTGGGGCCATTTCTTGGTGGGTTATGGTTTCTTTTTGGTGGGCGGTTCTCTGGTTCTTTTCTTTTTTTCTTTATTTTTATTTATTTTTTGTATATAAATTTTTGTACATAGCTATTATATAGTATTTTTAAATTTATTAATAAATGGTTTCTTCATGACTTTAATGATATCAAACTATTTTTTGTAGTGTTTTTTGGTTGTTTTTGTAACAGTAATTACATCAGCAAAAAATCAATTTGCCCCGTCGCCTCCATGGAGGCGACAGAGCCCACAGAGCCCACAGAGGAATTTCGTCTCCATGAAGCGACCCTATTTGTCCCTCCTCCGCAAGGCAAATATGGAATAAATTCTCCTCTACAAAAAGAATTCTCCTCTGCAAGCAATAATGGTCTTTCTGGGAGGCAGATCTGTACATCGTCTTCTATCCGCCGCATATCGTCTGTTTAAATACTATTTCCATGAGTACTCGGAATATAGTACATCTCCGCCAAATACAAATATCAGCAAAACCTTAATCGCCGATATGTAATCGGCTTTAGGCTCGGGCTAATCCGGTGCTAATCCAGCGAGTCGTCCATGGGTTCTAAGAACACCAGAGAAGAAATCTCACACGGACTGCATGGATGAGACCTGGGAATTGGGGAGAAAGAGTACTATGCTCTGGAGGGTATATGTCTGGCAGATGAAGAGTGAACTAGTGTTGACTTCCGTTGAGATTACCATCAAATCCCGGATCTATGTGGACGATTACATACTAGATCCAAATCTTATATCATTCTGGCACGAGACTTGTAAAGCATATGGGTAGACACAGGTGGTTAGGGACAACTCCCCAGGTCATAAAGGTCTCACTAATTAATGCAGAGAGAGGTCAATGAGATGGAGTCAGTTCTTTGGCCCAAGGGCCCACAATCACAATATCTCAATTTCATCGAGGCTTTATGGGGAGAAATAAGAACTGAACTGGGAGAGGCTACAGGACGTGTAAATGGCCTAGAAGTGCTACAGATTATGATAAGAAACATCTGGAATTCTATTCCTGTAGATAGACTATATAGTTTGATCAGAAGTACTATGCCTCGAAGACTGGCAGCAGTTATTGCTGCTGGCGGGCATGCTACACCTTACTAGTATTAATGAACTATATATTTACCCTTCTCGAGACTTTTTTCCCTCATACAAATATTGAGACACGACCTCATTGTCTATTGGTTGCCACACCTCGCCACAGCCACTCACCCGTACCTTACCCATACAAAAAAACCCGCAACTGCAACCAATCAATCTGAGTTCTTGAGACTAGACGACTTTACGGGGGTACGGTCAACACGGGGGTATGGTCAATTCCAAGATTTTGTATGGAAACCAAAAGAGGTAGTCGATCAACTCCCTGCGTATCATACTTCACTCCGGCGTATATTTGAAATTGACCGTACCCCCGTGCTGACCATACCCCCGTGAAAGCGTCTAATGGTTAACACCCGGTACTTTTTCTGGCGACAAGTACCATTCCTGCAGCGTCAACCAATCATACGCCAAAAAAGGGTTCCCCAGACTAACCCATAACGGCCGGTACAGGGAATTAGAAAGCGAGTGCGACATTGTGCATCACTCGCTCCTAGCCCAGCGGTAGCGCTAGTATTACGCAACGGTCAACCACGCACCAACGTCGCCTCCTACTCCATCAACAGGTGGGAGAACAACATGTTTAGATCAGACCGCTTCCTACCGGCCTTTGCAGAACCCAAGAAAGCTTACCTACCCGAAGCTGTAATTAGAAATCGCTATACACATTAATTACACGTCTCTGGAAACACCACCATACTACCTCCACACAACCTCGATGCCGACCACAGGGCATATCATCTGGGCGCAGAAATAGTCACCCGATTCAGTACTCCCATCACCGCTCCCCTATTCGAGTCAGAGAGCGGCGCTTCTCCAAGACTAAGCTTATCTTAAAGCTTTAGCCAAGGCGCGCGCAATGAGATGATCGAACTTTTCTAGCTTCGTCAAGGGCTTGACTACTAACAGCTAGTAGCTGGCGCTCTATACCGGGGGTTTGGGAATGAAAGCTACAGTCAAACGAGCCCAGAGAAAACGGGGCTAGATGAGCTCGCAGGATAGTCTGTATAGAACGAAATTACGGTAGAGAGAAAAGGCCATCGCCGGGAAAGCAATCAAGGGTGACAACGGGATGAGTCCAAGTTACTGAACCCTCTTATATGTGCCTACCTTCATTTATTGTGTTTTGACTGCTCCCCCGGCGATGATCGCTTTTCCGGTGAAATACGTTAGTACTCGTTTCAGCTCCCGTCGCTTGAGAGTTACAGGTAAGATTTTACTCATGGTACAGCCGGGGGTGCACTCTGTTAAAAGGTTATCTGGTACCGCATCAAATAAATGAAGGAAGGTTGCAATTGAGATGATAATCCCCTTGAGCTTAGAAGTCCGTGTAAGTAGCTTCCCTCGCAAGCATATGCATCGGAAGCATATACTTGAAAATGGCCCGAATACACTCCCCACACATCAAATGACCAGACACTTATACCCGTCAGGCCTAGTTGGGATGATAACTTCATTTTGGTGTAAATGATATCCTACAATTCCAGGCGCCGTAGTCTATCACTTACGCTCAGAGAATACTGACTATCACCTAGGTTGGACATAATCACCAGACCTAAAAGCTCAGCAAGCATACAACCCTCTTTCATCCGCGGAAGCCACAGTCTACTATACCCATAGCCAACATCCTCAAGGCCGGCAGCATTGAAGACATGGCCGTTCTTTGTAGAATTGGGGGGTTCGCAACATGAATCCCATCCTCACCATCATTCTTCCCGAAACCCAAAAGAAGCAGCCACACAAGGCCCGAATCATGAAGGGGGAATCTCCACGCCTCTTTTACTTCTTCGATGATATCCAGCTAGGCCAATAGGCACGGATAAACGCCAGCAACCCAAACAGCAGACCTAGAAAAACTCAAATTTAAAGCAGTAGATATCCGCCCCATTATAAAGTTGCTTGCACCCGTAACCATCTCTCTCTCAAAAAGCGGAGATGGAGTCCGCTCTTCCGCTTTCTAGCTCTCAACCCATGATTTCTCCTCTTATCCACCCCAACATCCGCCCCCGCCCCATTTATAGGCCTGCGGGGGTCTTGATCAACCATACTGAAAGGGATAGTCGGTAGGAGATAGTGCTGTGAGGGGAGCGGGGTATGGAGGCTACTATGAACAATCTGCCCAGCTAGGAAAAAGCTAGAATTTCACAGAGAAGGGATGGTAGCAGTGAGTGAGGACTATGAGAAAGACGAAGAATCAGAGAATAGGCTATGTATAATATAAACGCGGGCTTATAACTCATAAGGATGCGAAGGTTTGGTTACTATTTACATACGTCCGGTAATCACAGAGTATTACTCATGCCAAGCATCTGCCAGCTTGATCTGACTTAAAGCACCACACTCCATCAAACAGACATGAGAGTGGTCCGGGACTATCCGAAAGATTTTTTAAAAAAGAATGAGTCATTCCCACAACAAAAGACTTACGTGCCCTCCGATATGGGCACTGCTTTGGCGATGTATGTTGTCGATATGGGGGGGGTTCGAACGATGGCCCCCATGTTGAATGGCTTTCGTAAAGTCGAAGTGAAAGAGTGGTATACGAGCAGTATTAGACTGACTCCTTACCACTAGGCCATCCGAACCCCCATAACTCAAGTGGTGCTTTAGGTGATATTTCCTTCAAATGATGGCTTGGAAACATTTGGTGAGAAATGACACCTACATCCACGAGCGTCATCAATACTACATGTATGTAGTCTAGTTCATTGGTTTCAGGGCAAGGTAAACACATCTTTACCATAGCCATAGTTTGATAAAAAGGGTTAAGATTCTGATTCCGGCACTATAATGCGGACTGTGGTTGCCCTCCAAAGGACAGTAAATTGAAGTCCACAAATACGAATTCTGTAGTAGGTGGCTTTAGTAAATGAGAGAGAAAACTCACCTTGCTGGTTGCGCCATGAGTTCTATGTTCTGAAGGGAAACGTCTACCCTCAGTTCTGCTGCTACAGTGTGGTCTACGAGGACGCGCGTCCTCGTGTTCTTACCTCATTGGCACACAAGGACAGTGGCCAAAATAACAAGGAGCTTCGATGATACCATCATGATCAGCCCATGCCTCGGGGACTTCCAGGAATAATTCTTAAAGTGCCCGAATTGGGTGAGGTCATGCATTTCATTTAAGACATGCTACTTTTGGCCTCTCAAATCATTTTTACTTCAAGAGCATTGAGCTTCGAGAGAAAACAACGACAGAGGTCAACGCGGATGAGACGCCTTGAGAACATGCGTCCCCGAGTGTTCTTGCGGATTATGGACCATATCGGATAGTAGTATTGCTCTCTCACGCCTATTAGTCCTACTGGTTGACAGATTTAGACAACTCGGCCTCCCAGTGGGTACGACGCAACAGCCTTGCACCAGGATAGTAATTCAAGTCCTGTAGACGTGGTTACTCTGGCTCCTATTCGGAATATGTCTGAACGATCATTTTCTACCCAGAACCGTACTATAAAGTAGACATTAACTTCATTGCTACTTCTAATTACCACCCGGAAATCACCGCGCGCACCCAAGAAACACCTACATCGATACTTACGGACAATTTTCTCGAAACAGATGTATATCGTAGTTACCCAATGGATCGAATCAAGACATTGGGGTTCTTATAACTTGTTAAGTTCCCAATTGTTTAGAACTCTCGACTTATGAACACCCAAATAATGACGGGCATGACACCCAACGCACCCTAGGATTTGGCAAGACGGCCCTGGGACAAGAAGAGATATCTCGAGACTTCCGATTAATGCTAGATGGCAGAAAGCAAGGCTTCTCCATGCTTCTTCTCATGCTCTGGCTGATTGACTGGAATCGGGCGTGCGAACAATACGGTGCTGGAGGCAGAAATGTAGTTCGTCGTGGGTACTGGAGATATATGAAGGAAGAGAAAGAAGAAGGAAGATCAAGAAGAATGAGAAGATGTTTCAGAAGCTGCATGGTTGACCGGAGGATGTAGCCAAGCGGCCATTATATCGATGCTTCTATCCCCATTTACTTCTTTCCTCGTGGTCTATCCTCATAAATCTTCACACCCCGGACACCAGTAATATCGGTCAAATTCTCATCAAACGCTTTGGTACAGAAGGACTAGGCCTGGAGAAGGCAATGAAGTAATCAATCAAGGCTAAGAGAGGGTGGGTATTACCATAACCGAAAGGTTACATGTAATTAATGAATCAAACAAAAAAAGAAAAAGGAGAGGGGGTGTGTATGTCATGGTATATCACTCGATTGCCAAGAAAATAGGATGGTAATTTATCCCACATTCCGGTCATGTAGTTTCTAATAGTGAAATATGACTCCAGCCAATCGTCTACATTACATTTGCTAAAATGGTATTGATTGCTAACTAAATGTCCAAAGAAAACGCCCGAAAAACGAAACCTACAACTTAATCCTCACTCCGGATCTATCCAATCCAACCGCCAACACCGTCAACACGCCTGCATATCCGAATAAAACCGCCACCGCTGCGCCCCTACCCACCGTCAATGTATTAATACTGACATTAACTGCACCAGTCAATAGGTTCGCCACCAAGAACACTGCCAACCCGTTCGCGTTGAACGCCTCCAATATCTTTGGCACGGCCATCTCATAGCTGTCATCCTGGCAGCCGTCGTAGAAGAATCTCTCTACGCTGTAAAACGCCGTGAGCTGGCATGTATTGAATGCAACAACCCATAAGAAGTACGGCAGGTTCGCCAAGCGCCTAGAGATACCAACGCCGAGGCCCCAGTACTGGTTTACCGCGCAGAAAAGAAAGACCCAAGCCACACTCCACGAGCAGAGGGTCTTGAAGAGCTTGTTTTTGCTAGTGGTGGAAGGAAGAAGGTACATGCCCGTTGCCATTCCAGCCAGGAAGATAGCAAGGTACCCCGAGAACGAGGAAACGCCTTCTTTGTTCTGACCTAGGAGGCCATAAGCATTGCGGTCGCCGATAAGTACATATTTCTGGAGGCCCGTAGACTCTAAGACAGTTTGGTATGTGACACCAACGCCTAGGGCTAGTAGTGTGTACAGCCACGTCAAATCCAGGCCCCCAGTAGGAATGCTTTGTAGTAGAGCAAGTAGCGGCGGGAGAAATCCGAGCGTAAAGAAGAAGTTCCAATGTACGCCATACTCTGTTACGTGCTCTGCGTAGTCGACACCCTTCACCATGGCCAGGCGGACAAAGCCTAGCACAATCAGAGGCGCTGAAGATCTCATAGCGCCTTTCATCCTGACTGCTAGAGTTGACGGCGCCTTCTTCGCGAAGTGGTCTTTAAGGACCTGACGTGCGCTCACAAGCCCGGAGGAGAAGACGAAGCTGCCGACACCGAGATCCATCAGTGAAGTCCCCCAATTTTCGACTTTTGCGAAGCGCCGTGGGAAGACGCGGAAGTCGACGGCTAGGATGGCGATGCAAGTGATCACCATCATGGACCCGCGGTAGACGGTCAGAAATCCCTTTTTAGGCAATAGAGGTTCAGAAGGCGGGGGCGCCGTGTCATTCTTAGGTTTCGCGAGGCGCTTGGGTTTTTGGTGAGCGGCGGCGGAAGTAATGATAAGGAGAAGTGCGGGAAGGATGATTAAAAGGTTGAAGAGCAGTGGGAGCGAGGAATAGAGTGTTGTTGAGAGAAGTATTGCGACGGCACTCAGGAAAAAGTCGGTGACGAATTGGAGAGGGCCGTAGGGGCGGAAGAAGTTCAACCGTGTCTGTAGAGCTGAATAGAGAATATACGTCGCCTGAGAACTGGATATTAGCACTGCAGAACTTCATTACCCACCATTAGTTGCTAACTTACAGGCGCGACAGCAGTAATAAGATTGATCTCGGTGATGGTACCGCCGGTCAGGTTGGACACAAAGTCCTCCTTGAGCGATTTCATAGACTGAGCCATATTTGAAGCTGTATATGTCCGCGCATTGACGTTTGAGGGTGGCCTTTTATAACAAGCGGCGGTGTTTCTTGCGTGTCCTTTTGCTAGTACTTAACACGTCTATGTTTCGAGAAATGACTACTCTCGGCAACCTCCGTTGACACGAGAGGTTACCCTGCTATACCGAGTGATACTATATGAAGCGCATCTTGGTGCAAACTAAAGTCGCGACTCTTCACCACCGTCCAACTTCCTAATAACTTTCCCTATCACCTTCAGACCTCTATTTGGGAGTCTCGTCACTATGCCCTGATCGATGTTACATACGTATACACTGACTTCGACTGGTAGATCTACAAGAAATGAGAAGCCCATTACGGACACCCCGCCAGGAACCCCGCCAGGACAGCATGCAGCGCAGGGTAGAACGAAGTGATCTTTAAACTAAGTAATAGTACGTATGATTCTACCCGCTAACTTATATCTAATACATAAGGAACAGATTCCCACTCTTACGCCTTTAACTTTACAGGTTTCGACCCACCCTAGTTCTACAGCAGCTAAGTCTTGGAAACTACAGCTCTGCCCCGTCGGTACAAGCCCCCGCGGTCCAATCCCACGAGTAATATGTTGCAGATAGTGGGCTATGATGATTCGGGGAAGGTTGGCATGGAAGAGAAGTTCAAGTTTCCTTGTCTGTTCATTTATAGTTCTTCTACCACTGATAACCCCCAGAAAAAATCCAAAGGAGTGCTTGTTTTTCACAGCAACACAGAAACTACCAACACCTCATAGTCTCCATGTGTAAAGGAGGTAACTACATATAGGGCACACAAATTTCTTTGATATTGCGCTGCGGTAAGGAATGGATAAGTAATAATATAAAGTTCTCCTCCCTTGGTCTATACACCCCACACCACACATCCTACAGCACACCCCCCATCCATCCTCTTTCTACATTGCACGCGTCTCTTTCACAAACTTCCCAACGGAGAATCCTGTACTTTCCCTTATACACACGTTCATCAGGAAGTCCCTCAATCAATAAGTCTCCTTCCACAGTGATTTGATATTAGATTCTACAGCCCTGAAACACCGAGGGTCTTATCAGAGCGCCAATGCTGCGCAATTACAAATGCACTCCTGATAGCTGGCGATACCCCTCTTCCATAGAGCCATCAAAAAATATAGGTCCAAAAATGGCAGGCGAAAATAGATCCTCTCGACGGCTACCAAGTAGACACAAAGAGTGGAAAATATGAAAGGGGTCAAAGCGCTGTTGATTACTAGGAATATTTACGGAGATCCGGAAGACATGGAAAGGCGCTGCTAGCCACTAATAAATGAACAACAAGGTGGTGATCTAGGTAGACTTCCCAGTACTAGATGTAGTACTGGTAATATCGTATACATCCTCCCGACCATACGTCAACCTGCCAGAGAAACTCCACCTTCCCCAAACACGATTAGTGGTGAACATGTTCAGTTTATTGACTACAATGTACTATAGAGTCACACACAGCCGAGATATTCGAGCGAGTTCGGCAAGGGGAAGCCGAGATATTCTCGGCGGTTTCTTGGCAAGATCAACGAGTGATGTGGCGTGATTCTCGGCATCACCTTCTACTGTCAACTAAACCTATCCGGTGTGAGTGGCTCGTGTGTTATGATCCGGAATACGATGAAGAATTGACCCCATGAAGCCGGTCGAACGGAGAGTTGCCCTTTTTCCTTTTTTTTCTTTCCTCGCTGGATACGCCCTGGTACTTCGATCTCCCACATACCAAACCCCACCAGAGTCTATCATCACATTTGCGCCCCCCAAAAATTACGTACCACTTTTATAGTACTGTGCATTTTAATTGCGCGAATATTAAACAATTATCAATTGACTAAGCATGACTATATATCCTCTCCACAATTATGATAACCTGCCACTAGTATTACATTATCAAGCCCGTAGATTTAAAATCAATTGCCACCTTGCTTCGCAACAGTCTCGGTCTGGGGCCGTGCCGCAAGCTCATTGTCGGCCTTACACTGGGAGAGAGTAGTCTCGTAGCATGTAGACCCGTTGAGCTTCTCGTCAGAGGTCTTCTTGGCAGACGCACACCGCTTGGCTGAACTAATTCTGTTTTTTGTGTTAGTTATGAGGGATAGAAGAGGAGGCAGAAGCGGACTAACCGGCAATCCCTGCAGAGTGTTTCAATGTTTGCACCGGGGTTCTGAGGAGTTATTGTCTTGCGATATTCTGTAGCATGTTCTACGCATTCATTTTGCTGTAGATTTGAAGGCTTGTTAGTGTACATCAAGAACTATGTGAAGCGTTATGTATATACCTCGACGGTGGGGTTAACATCGGCGGCGCTGACGAGAGCGACGGCAGCGAAGACGGTAAGGAGGATTGACTTGATCTGCATTTTGGATATTGAGTTGGGTCGGGTTGGGTTTGGTTTGTTTGCTGGTGATTTGATGATATAGTAGTGAGCTGTAGATGAGAAGTCGAATACCAAGGTGGATTGATAGTTGTATTTATACACAACGTCGGTACAACCTAGCTGGCTCGAGGAATGCTATTGATTCGCTAAGTCCTCCCACATGTGTATTACCTTTTTTTTGTCGCCCCTGAATTACCGTAGAGTTGGATTTGGGTTTACTTTTTCCTTCTGTCTTATTCAGGGTGTAGGACCATGACAGGGGTTGAGCTCGTCTGTCCGTCGTCGTGATTTGTGGAGATGTCTTACTTCGGGATGGGAGACATGGGAAACCAAAATACATACATAATCAGTTGTAGCGAAACGTGCATGTGCACCGCCAGACCACCCCAGGAACAAAAGACTGGATGTGTGGAGTTAGTATAGTCTACAGTGTCCCCAGATCTACACTGGTAGTACTAGTTGCACTTGTGTTTTGCAGATAAATTTTCTCCAAGATTTGATTTCGAAGCCCCTTCAGAGACTTTTTCTCAACTGTGCTACTGTCGCTAATAAACCCATACACTCGCCACCGTTTATTAATACATATATGCTGCTTAAGCTTAAAAGAGGCGCTTAAGGTTGTACTACCAACACGGGTTATGAATGCGTGACAAATTGAGATTCCTTTGCACAAAGCTGAGAACGGGGGGTCAACGAATCGATACATACGTACTCATACATAGACTAAATATTGAGCTCCAATTCCAACAAAACATCATACACAGTCGCGTTCGCCAATGCCATCAATGCCAATGCCAGCCAGGTAAATTGAGGGTCCAAACGGGACGGGCCGTATCGCCAAGTGTCGGCCACCCTCGGGCCGAACACCAGTACACAGACTTCAAAGACTCAGATTCGAAACAAGCCTTTCTATCGTGAGAAGAAAAAAATGCTTGTTTTGTGCATCCCGGATACGGGACCCAGAACTCCCTCCAGCCGCTGGTCGTACAAGGAACGACAATTTTATCTTCATCTGGGCAACACGGGAATCCCACTCACGAATCCGGGAGTGTGGCACTTTTAACGCGCTATTATTGGTTGTTCAGCGAAACATCTTTCAGGCACATGAATCATGTACTACGTGGTGTTGAGCTTAATTGGGCGTCCCCTGTCACCATGCCTACCTATTCAGGGGCACAAAAAGGACTTCACTAATTCATTGTTAGCCTGTACTCTACTTTGTGGGATCGGCTTCCCAGTCTGGCTTCGGAACTACTAGATCCGAGGTTGAAAGAAGTGGGGTCATTCACATTCTGTCTTCCGACCAAAAAGACTGAAATGCTTACCAAAATACATGTAGTGTTCACGAGGTTGATCAATCCGAGTGATATACCATGAACATAATTTCTCTAAATCAACCCAATCCCTATTCTCCTAGGACCAATGTAATGGGTGATGTGTTGACTGTAAACTCCTGGGCTCTCAGTACGACTTTTAATTACAAATATGTATGCGTGTGTTGAGGTGAGGTGAGGTTTCAGCCCTGAAAAGTCAGAAGCTGCTAGAGTACTTATATTTAGTAGAGCACATACACTTGTGCGCGCGCACACTTGTGTCTATCGTCAACTTCCATTCACCCGCCGCAATACAGGTGGTATCAACCAAACCCTAATGCGAGGTTCATGATCAGCATTTGTTATTATCCATCGACAATAGCTTCGGTCATCCCCAGTGCCTGTGTGATAGTCAGTGCGCGAGACACATTCATCTCAATCGGCACGCTGGCATGCCATCAAGCAACAGTTTACAGTCGCAACTCGATATGCCGGATTGCCAAGATCCTAAGGATCTCGTACGGGATAGCAAATATTCACAAGAAATCCGGGATAGCAAACTGATTTCGCAGGAAGGGAATCAAAAACCCCCAGGATTTCGTACGGGACAGCAAGGGATCCGGCATATTGAGATCCGGCATAGCGAGTTGCAACTGTACTTCCCTGGTAAAATGGATTGCTATATATTGCATGCAATACAGGGTTTGCCAAGCCTACTACTGGTAGGTTGTTGAGTAGTTAGAGTAGGTACTTGTAGCTTCCTGACGTTTTTGAACTGGGCCATTATTGCATTCACCCAAAATCATGAGCTTGGCGTATTTTTGTATGGCATGCAATAGACATGCGTGTAAGGAGTACTCCTTTCTGTGCATCAATGTATGTACTCGCAATGTCCTGACGTTTGCGAATAGGACTACTATTGCATACACCAAAAACCAGAAGCTTGGCGTATTTTTGTATGGTATGCAATAGTGGTCCTATTCACAAACGTCAGGACATTGCGAGTACAGCTCCAAATCGAGGCACGATAGTGATGCGCCCTCCTTTGACAACCAGTCGCGTAGCCACAGACTTGAGATAGCACTTAACGGGATTTGCATCATTCTGTAGGAATTGAATCGTGTGACCACAGGTTCAAATGACTCAGGCAGTGATCACGATTCAGTAAGCGAGTACATGTATGTATGGGGAAGATGAGATGGCGAGGTGTCACTTCACTGTGGAATACATGCGTACCTGACACGAATCATCACCGACAACAACAGACAGATAGTCCTTCCGAAGGAAGCCCTAAGGCCTGCACTGTTGTGTACGTCAATGGCCTAGGATAGAATAAATGTAGAGTATACTCGTACTCTAGTATTGAACTATACGAGACCTTTCTCCAAGACCTTTTGGGGGGGCGCATGACCAGATGAGACTGTCAATAGCTGGTTTCTTGAAGTATTGGTTTTGGCTATTGGTCGGTTTTTAGCTAGCTGCACGTACTCGGGGCAGGCATGAAGAACCTGAACATCGTTTTTCTGGTAGCAACCACTTTGACCCCTGCTAGCGCGTTTTTATGTTCAGGTTCCTCTTGCCTGCCCCGAGTACATACATGCATGTATCCACGACCCGAGCCCCGCATGGCAGAATGGAGCCGTTGTGAAGCTTTGAGACTTATCAGGTACGTTCCCATGCATGTCCAGGCAAAACCAATGTGACTTCATCCGATAATGATGATAATTAATTGACCTGATCTTACTCTCATCTTATCTTGTGACTGACCGCTACGTAGTAGCATTGATAATACTCCCTAACTACAACGAGGAATGTTATACTATTAGAAAGCTGGGCATAACTTGAGCCCATGTAGGTATATACATATACATGTAAGTACAGTACCAAAAATACGGATGGATCCAGTCCCGCACCTAGCAGGGTATTTTTTCAAATTCATCGATTGCATGCAAACTGAAGTTTATGGCAATATCACACTTAAAACCACGCGTACGGCCGGGGTATAATCCATGCACAATTCCGTATTGGTATTGATATATCAGCACGTATTACATCCCCTTTTTGGTACTAGGTTTCTTTACGCCATAGTATTAACCCCTTTTTGGTACTGTATTTTGTAGGGTTACAAGAATAACCGATCACCTACATGTACATATGTAGAGTACCTACCTAATGGCACTTCAAATCAGAATAGCTCAACAACCGGGAGAGCAATTGAATAATTTTGAGTTTCCTAAATCGAGTTAGATGCTTGGAAAAGATTTACTTATCTTTCTGACCTCGAAGCTCTCGATGGAAGGTTTCTTCACTGGACAGATTTGGTTGCTATGAGTCTCACGATGGTAACCCAAAAATCCTTGTGCGCAGCGGTACACTCCGAAAGCTTAAAAATGATAAAAGCTGATAGCCCAACATGCATATAAAAAAAGGACAATCTAAGAATGATGCTGTATTTATTAATTGGATGTAGACAAGAAGCCCAACACAGCTGTATCTATCATTCGTACCATAACTACATTCTGTATAGTAAAATCGGGCCACCGCAACTATGCGAGTGATCTCATGCTGATACAGCACGAGGGAGAATTACTTTAGTAACTGGGTCCAATAACAAGCCCCGGATGACTGGTCGAGCCAGTAGGGTGCCGGCTTGTCCAGTGTTTCTGCGATTTCATTGCCGCTTGCTGAAATGCATGTCTCTGACGATATCTAAACCCTAGAAAGTCGTCCGCAGCGGGGGGGTCGCCAACAAAAATTAAACGATCATACTCTTCAAGATCCTCCTGAAGCACGTATACATTCCCATCTTCACCATCAATTGGCGCTACCAATGGCACAAACCACAGTGGCTGCACCCCCCCATTCCTAATCATCTGCTCCATCACCGTCAACTTAAATCGCTCCTTCATACCATTCCAGTACTGTATGTCATAAGTTCCGTCCGTCCACCCCATCCGCAATGTGAACTTCATCTTCTCCGGCGGGCAAATAATCTTAAATAGCTCAGCACAAGGCGTATCCTCACATACATAATGCGTGGTACTCCACTCTTGGCCCCTAGCCACCTGGTCCGGATGATAAAGCCTTTTGTCTGTGGATATCTTCACTACGACATGCTCATGCGGCTTGCTGTCATCGTCCGTTTCTATCCATCTTGGGCAGATCCTCCCCTTCTTCCCCGTATACTCCAGCAATGCCTGCAGAGCCCTCATGTTCCTGCTCTCCGTATAGAACAATATACAATCGTAGAAAATATGGGTTCTCACCAACTCATAGGTGCGTTTCAAATGATTTAGAGTTTCCTCGCAGTCCCCAATGTACGAGAAGTACCAGTGCATGACCCCGTTCATAAGACGGAATATAAAGAGATACCTGTACTCCACAAACTCGACGGTGAGTATATCTCCTGGTGTCCGTTCATAGGGCCATAAGACCTGTACTGTGGCTCTAGGAGGCTTGCCATGCGTGTCTTCGAGGTTCTGAAATTGGAAGTCGAGCACGTCTTGGAGGCCCTGGTGCTTTACTTCACCGTGGGGACCTAGGATGTAGACTGTCCGCCCGCTAGAGCTCTTGCGTATTTTGAGGTATACATTTTTGGAGTTGCTGGAGCCTGGGGGTGGGCCGGTGTGCGCCGGGACTTTTTTGATTCGCCGTGGGGACGGGGTGAAGATAGTGATGCTTTGAGGTGGGCCCTTCATCTTTTCCTCGTCACTTACGTTATTGTAGAATATAAATTGAGTAGCTAGAGGGATGCAATTTAAACTTATCAGGCTTTCTATAGGTGGCTACTGACAGTGTGTTGTTTGTCGTAAAGAAGCCATGTACATAGGTGCACGTGGAGGTTCTGATTCTGTTAGAAGCAGTACGTTGGACTTCTCATACATTGTACTTAAACTGTAGTATTAAACTACATCTCTCTCTTGAAGCATATGTCTCAACCTCGAGCCGATAACTGGCATTTGCAGATGCAACAAGAGGTGTTATCAAGCTTTACTAGATATATTAGAGAGAGTGACACTTCGTGCTAAACTGTCTCTCTTCGTCATCAAGATCCGTGGCGGCGATAGGATATATTCGATTGTAGGCTCATTGTCTTGTTAATAATAAAAATCCCTAAACCTTACTTATACATACATGTATCCAATGTGTAGACTCTCCTCTCAGAACGATACTTTACCAACAGCTACATGTAGTTCAGGATAACCGCCAAGCAATATTTCCCACAGGGTTAGGTCTCCTGCAGGAACCATTCCATCCATCGGGCCGTACCACAAGCTCCCCAGCATCTGCTGCTGCCTGCCTGCATCATCATCACTCACATCATCTGGTCAGAACCACCGATTACCTCCACAAACCTCACAATGCCGCCTCTAATGCCTCTCGTCGACTACTCCGACTCCGACTCCGACTCGGACTCCTCCTCCTCCCCTAATGCCAAACGCGTTAAACCCAATTCCACCAGCACCGCCTCGGGGCTCCCACCTCTCCCCTCACGCTTCCACGACCTGTACGCCGTTGCCCCACGCATCGGGCAGCAAGATGACCCCTCACTCCACGGCGGGCGCAAGCGCTCCATCCCACACGTGCAGGGCAATTGGCCGACCCACATCTACATTGAGTGTAACCCACCCTCCATCCCCACCCCAGCTCCGCAGAGAACACGGAGAGAGCCAGAGAGCTGACGGAGAATCTGGAGGGCATTTGTCACGCTTAGAGTTCGACTACTTGGACGAAGTGTTTCGGACTCTTGCGGGCGTTGCGGAGCGCGAGGAGGGCCTCACGGTGGAGAGCCATCTCAAGAGTGATCTGGGCGGCGAGCTGCCGTTGCATCTGAGCCTCAGTAGGCCCAATGTGATGGCCACGGCGCAGAGAGAGGGGTTTATCGAGCTGCTGGGGGACCGTGTGGAGAGGCTGAGGGTTAAGCCGTTCGTCTCTCTTGAATTTGCTTTCTTCTCTCTCTCGTTCGTGCTGGGGACCGTTGGTGGGGAGATGACTGATGTGGGGATAGGTTTGCGATCGACTTTACAGGCTGGGAATGGGTTAGCAATTTTGATCAGACTCGTTGGTTCTTTGTGATGAAGGCTTCGAAGGGGCCCGAGAAGGAGGTTCGTGGTCTTGGTGGTTGTCGCTGCGGGTGCAGGCCCGGCTTGAAGCTGATGATGGACTTGTAGCTTTCCCGTTTGCTGGAGCTCTCGAACAGAACGTTCGAAGCGTTTGGGCAGCCGCCGCTATACTCACAGGGCGCGGACAAGCTCGACGGGTTTCATGTCTCCCTTGCATGGTCTTTGAAGAGGCCCAGTGACGGAACGATCCAGAAAATCGAGAATGCAATCATGAGCGAAGAGTGCTGCGGTAAGAAGATCATTACTTTGAGAGGAAGGCCCCAGCGCATGACGATGGATGTGGAGACCATCAAGGTCAAGATTGGCAATGTAGTCCATGCGGTTGAGCTAAATAAGAAGGAGAAGGAGGAAAGCAGCAATAGTAAGAAGAGGAGGTTCTCGGGCTCCGTGTGAGTACTCGATCGAAGCCTTTCTGTGCTTGGGTGTACTTTACGTTAGTGCAAACTACGTGTAGAAATAAATGAAATTGTTACTTGTGCTGCAAATGATGGAGCAACAGAAATTTAAACCACGTTGCTCTTGGAGGGCTACTCTGACTGGCACTTGCACGAATTATCACTCCTGATGTTATTGCCATACGATAATATATGTACTACGTAGTAACTCAACAATCACTTCTCTACCACCGCAGATCTAGATTTCCTGGGCGAATATTGCATGGGAATGATTGGTTTCTCGGGAAGTGCTAGTACATAGCTTGTTTCACGTAACAATGCCAGCGCGTGAAACAAAGCATCCGAGAATGATGGTACTACTCTAGATGAGTACGATTGGGTTATCGTCCAGTAGCACGGTTTCCTGGACGATAATTAGAGAAATTAGCTCTATGGGAGATAGAAGTCTTTTATATATGATAATTGATCTGTGAGATTTAAGCTGCTCTAGCTACATGTATTTTATGTATTTTGCATGGTTGGCCTTCGAGATTGGATTGTGCAGCCCATTCAAGTTGACAAGCGCAGCCATTGAAGTCTTGGCGCCACCACCCCGGGTTCTTGCATCAGCTCCTTCAACCTCTCTCTCTCCATCATCATCATCAATCAGATCTAACCTCCACCTCTACCTCCACCTCCACCCGCCTTACCTCAACCCTCTCAAACCTCACAACCAGAAAGCCCCACAACTTCCAAGCCCTACAACCCCCACCAACTGCCCACCATGTCTCTCGACAAACAAGCCGCCGCCTTCACAAAGTCCGTGCAGGCGCAAGCCAACTTCAGCGGCCAGCGACGCGTCGTCGCGCCGACAGCCACCAGCAGCGCCCCCGCCGCCAGCACGCCCACCACCGCCCCCAAACGCAAGCGCATCGTCGACCGGACCAAGCCCACCGCGCCGCCCATCGTCTACTCGCAGCCCACCGACACGTCGCTGGGCACGCAGCACATGATGACGCAGGTGCACCACGCCATCCAGCACCTCAAGCAGCGCGAGGTGCCGCAGACGCCCGAGCAGATTGCCAGCTACCTGTCCATCCTGATGACGCCGACGCTGCTGCAGGTGCTGAAGCAGAACGAGCGCCTCACGTGGAACCCCGCGCAGGGCACGCTCGAGTACAAGCCCATCCACAACATCCGCAGCGCGCAGGCGCTGCTGGCACACCTGCAGCAGCAGACGACGGCCCAGGGGCTGAGCGTGAAGGAGCTCAAGGACGGGTGGGCGGGCGCCGTGGAGACGATTGCGGATCTGGAGGAGAACGGGGATATACTGGTGACGCGGACAAAGAAGGATAACCAGCCGAGGATGGTCTGGATCAATGACAAGACGCTGGATATCATTGTCGAGGACGAGTTCAAGGCAATCTGGCACAAGATTGTGATCCCGCCGCCGGGAGACCTGCCCGGCGAGCTGGAGAAGGCCGGGCTGAAGCCGACGAGCGTGGACCCGGCGACTATAAAGAAGGAGATCAAGGGCGGGGCGCAGAAGGGGAGGAAGAGGGCGCAGAATAGGAGGGTGAAGGTCAGCAATGTCCATATGAACCATATTCTCAAGGACTCGAAGGACTTGAAGAGGTAGTGGGACTCTGGGTGGGGCGAAGGCATTTCTTTCTTTCCTTGTGTTGGGCGTTGGATTTAGGTTTTCTTTTCTTTTGTGTGTCCAAAATTGATACTATCTAAACAGCATACCGGCTGCTTGGGTTTGGGATAGGGTTCTATAGAGGATTTTTTTAACTTTTTTCCCCTATTTTTGTTTTGAGCTCAACCGATAAATTGCACGGTGCTGGTATGCATTCGTGCAATTCACAATATAAATTATAATTACATAACTTTGCCAGTGTCCATGATTGCGATATAAAAAAAATCTGTATGTAGTACGAATCGGGCCCACGTAGTATTGTAGTAAGTCTCAACTTGAGAATAGTTATCCCACCAAGTGCGAACCAGGATAACTATCATTGGCACCCAAAGCTACATGTATTATCTCTCAAGAAATATCACTCAAGGTCTTTCTACTATTCTCTATCTGAACTACATGTATTATGTACTTTACTGATCAGGTATTCTTAGCCAAGTCAATACCTGAATTACATATTCCTTGACTGCCCCATTCTAGTACATTCTTCGGCCGTGAATAGTACGGTTGCTGACCTGTAGCTTTTCTATCAAAAACCCTATATATTTATTTTTTACTTGAATATGCTCCTAACTACATGCTACAAGCAATAGAACCACCAGTTCCCGCCCTAGAAATTCCACCCTCCATCCCTTACATCAGGCAGTCTATAAAGGGCCCTCGCGGCCTCTCTCTCCTCATACCCATATCATAGCCACACCATCTCAAAAACACCACTTATAAACAGCTAGTCTCCAACCCAAACCACAACCCACAACCATGAGTCTCCTCCCCACCCCCAACCCCCACCGCCTCCCCACCACCCTCTACATCTACAGCGACGCCCCACCACAGCTCACACGCCCCCCCTCCCCGCCCCCCTCCATGCAAGACCTCGAGCAGGCCGCCAATAACAGCATTGGCGGCATCGACCACAACACCGACGAGATGGAGGCCTTCCTCAACCGCCCGCAGCCGTACTCGGCCGAGGAGAAGGGGCGTGCTGCGGCGCTGCTGAATACGGCGGAGGTGGAGGTGGGGGCCGTTAATACGCATAGGGGCGTGTGTGCGCTGCTGAGGGGCAGCGGGGTGGATGAGGGGAGGCTGGCGGTGTTGGAGCAGAGGCTGGAGGACGCGGCGTGGGATAGTGCGGAGGTGGCGGGGAGTTTGTGGGCGTTGGTGAAGGAGCAGGGGGTTTAGCAGTTTTCTCTCTCTCTCTCTCTCTCTCTCTCTCTCTCTCTCCCTCCTTTTCCTCTTGCGTTTCTTGAAGTGTTGGTAAATGGTACTTTTGTTATGGGGTTCTTTCTGTTTGCCGTATGAATTAGGAGTTTGGGAAATAATTGGGCCTTGAGATTGATAGATATTTCTTTATGTCTAGTATTATATTGAATATTTATTGAATTTTGAACGATTTCCACGTCCATTAGAACGGCATAAACCGCAGATTCCCCGTTGTCCATACTTCAACAAGTATATGTTGAGAGCAGTAGGCTTGACATTGTTTAGTGATGTAAATATATCGGCTTCAAACATGTAGTTATTGCTAAGCCTTTGAAAATCAAGCCTTAGAAGCTCTAGCTTTTCCTGTGGTTGAATGATCTTTCTGATGTACTCTAGAATATGTTTGCCGAGCCCACGCATGCCATGTTTTTGCGAAATCCAAGTTTCTATTATTGCTTGAATACGGGACCAAGACTCGTTGTGTCCAAACCGATGCGCAACAGTATAAATTCGATACCATAAAGTCCTTTCAAGAACAGTCATCTGGGGTGCTGACGAGACAAGACTAAGGGTCTGTACTACGAGCAAGACCTAATGTTGAGCAACCCACATAAAACCCGCCTGCGCGCCAGAGGACGAACACAATGCCAAGACCCGGTTCCTCCCCACGTACCTACATCAGTATATGTAGACGTGCTATTTCCCCCAACACTTTTCCTCCGAGTGATCGCGGGTGAAGCCAAGACCCGCTGCGCTGCCTGCACCTAGCATGTGACAGTGCAGACAATCGCGAGCACCATGACCTGTTTGGTTTTGCACGTTTCCACATCCACTCCGCAGCACCCGCCGCAGGAACTGGCTGGGGGGGGGGGGATACAGCATCATAGCCAGAGGACACAGGAAAAAAAAAAACCCCGGAGCAAGCCGGACGGGTAAAATCATCATCCCATTGTTGTATGCTGCACCCATTGATCAGATGGCCGGCGACCGGGTGTTTATTCGCTGTTGCGGACACCTGTTCGGTTACCAGGTCCACACGTAACTATCATACGTAGATATATGTATGTATGTATGCAGTTGCTGTGTGGCGAGCGAGAGATGTGATCGATAGGGATGGATGGGATAGGGATGGATGGGATAGGGATGGACGGGGAATCGGGATAGGTAGAGACATACGTAGAATACCTAGAATACCTACGTATGTAGAACGGAGAATCTCTCTCCTTCTTCTCGCGCCTGCATGGAAGGCCCTGGCATAACTAATCTTATCGATCACATCTGGCAGTCTGTCTGCTGGCTATTGGGTTTCAAACTGGTGAGAGGCGAGAAAGATCGAGGGCCCCTAGAGTACTCTTCATTCTAAAGTACACTAGCTAGGCTGCCGCTGCACCTAACTACCTGTTCTTGTCACCTCCCTCTTTTCTTTCATTCTTTCATTCTTTCTTCTTTCTTCTTCTTCTTCCACACTTCTTCTTCGCATTCTTCCTGCCTATCGCAACCCCCATTTCCCCCAGCAGCAGCAGCAGCAGCAGCAGCAGCCCTCCCTTCTTGTTTCAAACATCATATCGTCATCATGGCTTCCTGGGTGGATACGCGGACACTACACCAGAAACCGTTGAGAGGTAACAACTTCCCTTTCCCCCTATTTCCCGTCCGTCGCCGGAAACCACAAAGAAAGCATCTCAGGTAAAATAGAATAAAGACTTTCCAATACTTACAAAATGCGCAGAGAAACGAAAGAGTTCCGAGACGCTGCCCGATGACCAATTGATCCACCTGAAAAGCTACCGCTACCAGGCGGTCGACAAATCTCTCATCTCGCGGTACATCCTGAAGCACTACGTAGGTTCTACATTGGACAGAGAGAGTGAGAAAGGAAAGAAAAGAAAAAAAGCGCGTTGTATACTGATGGGTTGCTGGTCTTGTAGTGGAACTTTATGGTTGAGCTGCTGCCGCGATGGCTCGCGCCGAATGCGGTCACGCTGATCGGCTTCGGGTTTATCGTCACGAACGTCGCGTGTCTGGCCTACTTCATGCCCGATCTGGTGGGGCCCGGGCCGAGCTGGCTCTACTACTCGTTTGCGTTCGGGCTGTGGGCGTACTCGACGATGGATAACATTGATGGAAAGCAGGCGCGGAGGACGGGGTCCAGTTCACCACTGGGGGAGCTGTTTGAGTATGTTTCTGTTTTGTGTATCTTGACTGGAAGTGTCGCGGCAAGGTGCTAATAAATTTTTTTTGACTCGCGACAGCCATGGTATCGATTCTCTCAACTGCACTTTAGGTAGGTTGACCTCCGGTGGTGGATTGTCGGGATTGGCGACTGACAGGTGCTGTAGCTAGTCTTTGCGAAACTGCGTCCATGGGCCTGGGACCCTCGAAGGCTGGCGCTTTCACGGCGCTGATTCCGTGCTTGCCCATGTTCTTCTCTACTTGGGAGACTTACCACACCCACGTCCTTTACCTTGGATACTTCAACGGCCCGACAGAAGGCCTCATCATTGCCTGCAGTTTGATGGCTGCGTCTGGTTACTACGGACCTGGAATCTGGACCCACAAGCTCTCTGAAGTTTTCGGCGACCACTGGGTCTTTGGCGACTACTCTATCCGCGACATTTGGATTCCGGTCATTCTCGGCTCGTTCTTGGTCGCACACTTGCCCTTCTGTGTCTACAATGTGATTGTAGCCCGGCGGCGCCAGAAGCTACCCGTGCTCCCGATCTTCTTGGAGTGGACCCCGATCGTTATCTTTACTGCCAGCTGTGTTTTGTGGCTCGGCAGTGAGCACAGCAGCTTGTTGAGCGAGAACCAATTGATACTGTTTTGCCTGACCATGAGCTTTGTGTTTGGACGCATGACTACCAAGATCATCTTGGCGCACTTGACGAAGCAGCCGTTCCCCTATTGGACCATCATGTTGGCGCCGCTGATGGGTGGTGCTGTGTTGGCCAACCTGCCAGTTTTTGGACTGTGAGTGATTACTTGTTCTTGAGGCTCCATGACGCACATTTGCTGACTGACTGGTGTATAGGCCTGCGATCACCCCGCTCTATGAGCTCTACTACCTCCGGGCCTACTTTGTGTTTGCCTTTGTCGTGTACTCGCGCTGGGCAGTGCTGGTCATTGACGCCATCTGCGGATACCTTGGAATCAGGTGCCTGCGCATCCCCCACCCACCCTCGGTCAGGCCAGGGGTGCTCAACGGCGTCACCAGCCCCAAGAAGCAGAGGGCGGCGTAAGCGAGCGCGGGAGTAGAAGACAAAAAATTCGAAGCTTCTTTGTGGGTATTTTTTTATTTTATTGCATGTGTAATTGTGTGTGCGGCGCGGGGGTAGGAGAGGGAATAGACTCGGGCGGGGAGCGGGAAGAAAGGGGTGGGGGTGTCGATGCTTGCTTTTCTATATTTTGAAAGGTGTCGGCTGGAATATATTTGTTCAACACATTAATTGAGGGCAGGGGAGGGGAGTGGGGAGTTTGTAACCTTTTTTTTTTTTTATTTTTATTTTTTTATTTTTTATCCTTTTACTTTAACTTGAATTGATGGGTAATGAACGAAACCTGACTACTAGATGATGCCGTATGATACATGTATGTATATGCGTGCGGATGGGGGGGGGTGTTGTGTTGCGGTTATTTGTATGTAAAAGTCTGGGAGGGAGGGGAGGAAGGCAGGATACCCGCTGGTGTCTGGTCCAATTGGAATGGAATCATCTGGGTGCTGTATCTGTGTGGGTGAGTGAGTGTGAGTGTGAGTGTTTGGAGTGTTTTGTGAGTGAGTGCGAGTGAGTGAGTGAGTGTTTCGTGATTGAGTGTTTTGTGAGTGAGTGAGTGATCTGTTGTGAATGCAGGGGTGCTCGGGGCCGTCACGTGAGTACGTGAAACACACCCCCACCCAGTCCAATTAACCCCCCCACGCCTGCAAACACACCCCCGACTCAGCTGTGGTCGGTGTCTGCGCAATTGCAGTCGGTGGACACTCACTCGCCCTTAGATCCCACTCGCGCACAGCTCTGCATCTTCTCCTCCTCATCCTCATCCTCGCCATCGCCATCGCCATCGCCATCATCTCCTCCTGGAGAATCCTCGTCTCAGCCCCCGGACCCCACGTTACCCGGCCCCTACCCTACGCCAGTTGCAACCGTCCCAGCTTGAATATCCCCGAATCACAAAATCCTCCCACCAACACCAACTCCACCACCCACCACCCACCACCACCAATACCCAATTCCACCCAACCAATTCCTGCACAGCACCCACGAATCAGAGCCCCACAATGTCGGACCCGCTGCTCCCCGGCCCCGCTGCATACCGCCGCCCCGACCCCGACGACATGGCCGAGACCGAGCTGATGCTGCGCCAGAAGCTGACCGAGAACTCGTCCTGGAACCAGATGGCGCCGCCGCCCGTCCCCGTCCCCGTCCCCGCCCCCGTTCCCGTCTCCGTCCCTGCCCCGGTCACCGTCGAGGCCCCAGTCCCCGTCTCGGTGCCCGCACCCGTGCCACCTGCCTACGACCCTGTGCCCGTGCCCATGCCCGTGCCCATGCCCGTCCCTGTCCCCGTCCCCGCTGAGGTGCCGACCCTCGTCGAGATTGAGGGGGGCGAGGCCGCCCCCGACGTGGCGGGCGCAAAGAAGACGCCTGCAAAGAGCCGGACTAGGGCCGGCACGGGGGCGGGCAGGAGCACGCGGAGAAGGAAGACGAGCAGCACGCCGATCAAGGACGAGAGCGATGTAAGCTGCAGAAACCCGCCCCATCCCCCCAACCCCAGCCACCATCTAACACAAACCCACGCCCTAGAACCCCTCCTCGGAGGAATTCACCATGGAAGGCATCAAGACAAAGTCCGGACGCAAGGTGCACCGCCCCGCGCACTTCAACCCGGCCCAGAAGCAGCCCTCGCGGCGGCGCGGGCCCTACCGGCGCATCCACGACTCGCGCATCTGCAAGATCTGCCAGCGCGGGCACAGCCCGCAGAGCAACATGATTGTCTTTTGCGACGGCTGCAACACGCCCTTCCACCAGCTGTGCCACGACCCGCCCATCGACGACCTCGTGATCGCCGTCGCCGAGGCCGAGTGGTTCTGCAGCGCGTGCGCAAAGAAGCGCGAGGAGAAGCCGCTGGCCACGGGCCTCAGCGGCCAGACGCTCACCGAGGACGAGAAGCGCACGTATCTGGCGAGCCTGCCGCTCGGCAGCCTCGTCGAGCTCGTCTTCTTTGCCGAGCGCGCGCACCCGGAGCTGCCGCTCTACGACCCGCAGACGAGGCGCATTGTCGAGGCTATCAAGAGCGCGAGTGTGGCGGCGGTGGCCAAGGAGGATGGCGGTGGCGTGGAGACGGGCGCCGCGGGGGGGGAGGCTGTGGCGGGCGAGGCGGCGGAGGGTGGCGGCGTGCCGAACTGGGAGGATATGATTGTGCGTGCGATCCTGGCCATCGGCGACGAGAAGGGCAGCCAGGCGAAAGCCATCTTTGAGTGGCTTGGGAAGTACGGCCACTACCCCCCCCCCCCTCCTCCAAACACCCCCCACCCTAGCTAACACACGCGCCAAAAACAGCAACTACCCCGCCATCGAGGGCCGCGACATCCGCTCCGAGGCGCAGGGCTCGCTGCAGTCTGCGCTGCGCAAGAACCGGCTCCTGCGCGAGGGCCACAGCTACAAGGTCAACCCGGCCTTTGTCTCCAAGCCCACGCACACCATGCTCGACAGCATCCCCGTCATTGCGCCCGGGTCGGGCATCAAGCTGCCGCCCGAGACGGAGGACCTGCTGGTCGACGACGACCTGGTCGCGTTCAGCCACAAGTGGCGGGTGGGCGTCGCGCCGGAGGATCAGGATGCGGAGGGCGAGCTGGATGCGGATGTGGATGTGGATGTGGATGTGGATGGGGATGCGGATGTGGATGTGGATGGGGATGTGGAGGGGGGGGTGGAGGGGGATGTGGATGTGGATGTGGATGCGGATGCGGAGGGGGAGCAGGACGCGGAGGGGGTGGAGGATGCGGAGGGGGTGGAGGATGTGGTTTTGTAGGCGCTGGGTGTGTGTGTTGGGGGTGGCTTTTCTTCTTCTTTTGTTTGCAGTGTTTCGGGAGAGGGGGGCGCGGGTGAGCTTGGGGTTACATGTATTTTTAGGGTGTTTCTTTTCTCTCTTTTTCCCTATTGTTTTTTTTTCTCCCCCTTCTTCTTAGCCCCCGAGAGTTTAATTCGTGAAAAAAATGGAATCAAGCATTCTATCCATGCCTTCTGCCAGCCAACGATTGTCCCCCCCCCCCTCCTTCCTGTGATTGCGATCAAAAATGCGCTGGGTTCGGCCAGCCCAGGTGGAGTTTCTCAGGGTTAGGGTATCCACACACAGAAGCCGAGTGATCCTGCATGACGCAGTCTGCAGCGCCGGTGCTTTGGGGGGGGGGGATTGTTGTTTAATTCGTGTAGCGTTCCTTTTTGGCATCCCTTGTCATCGTTTCACCCCTGGCTGGGCCGCGGGGGGGGGAGGGGGAGGGGCTTGGGTGAGCACATGGTTTATGCACATAATAAACCATGTGCACGCTCATGTAGGTACACATGTACCATGTACCTACTTGTACTTGTGTGTACAGATGTATCCGCAGGATAGGCGCGGGGAGGGTGGGGGGCGTGTAGTATTTGCGCGTGCGCGTACATATGTATATTGAATTAGGGAATAAATCAATAGACTTAATATATACATATTTTCTCAAATCACTCTTTCCTGCGCGTGCGTAGTGAAGCAGCAGCGCTGACTTTACCCACGCGCAACCATATCTAGGTCTAGGTCTAGGTCTAGGTGTGCTCCACACTGATGCAGTACACAAGTATGGTTAAAGGTGATATGGTTGGTGGCATACGGTGGCATACGGAAGTGGCTGTAATAGGGCCTCAGGGGGGCCAATAGGAGGGCTATTTCTGCTGCATTACTGCCAAGGATCTCTTAGGTTTGCTTTTCTGGGGGGGTATAAATGGGTATAATACATACATGTATACTGTTTCAATTTGCTCAGTCTTGGCACATTTTACATACTGAAATCCACAATTTCAAATTGCTGAGGCTTTTCAACCCGGACAGATATCAAAAATCTAAAAAGATAGAACTAAACTTCCTCTCTTTAGCTAGAGTTCTATTTTTAGGCTTTTTTTTTATATATAGTTTTCCGTTGCAAAGCCTTGGGCTTTTGAGATTTCGTCACCTTTAAGCGTGGGCGCACCATACATGTACAGTATAAATGGCCGCTAACAGTATACAATTAATGTCATCTCGGTACGCCCTAGCCGGAGAAGTGGGCGCCGAAGTGGCTTGTAAAAACCAGAAACTTGGACCTCATCACCGCACCATCCGAGTGGTATTTCGTGGGTCTTGTTAACTCATCCCTTCGTCTGCGCAATAGTGATTAGCAAGAATCTAGCTAAGAAGAGGAGTTGGTGCTGCCATAAAAGGGCCGGGTCACAGGCTGTGGCTTATGTACATACTTGCGAAAATGGTTCACGGAGTGCGGGTTAGGTTCACTAGGAGTAAAAGGACTTGAATACATGTAGGTAAGGTCTTCTATCATCAATACAGACGAAGGGATGTGGACTGCGTATGGACTGCATGTAAATGCTTGGCAGCCCGTCCAAACAGTCAGTCGACTGATGGACTGATTTAGAATACCGTTTGATTAGGGTAACTTCGATCCAAAAAAACAAAAAACATATATATTTATTCTTATTGGACTGCATGCCGGACTGGAAACTTTCAAATTCCTAGCCTGGACCGTGCACGCACTTAGTCAGGTATTCTTCGTGGGCCAAAGCCACCTAAGAGCAGCGATGACTTCGAAGAGCATGCACTTCCAAGTACCTATGTCGGGCGGCGACCTTTCCGTATGATGTTTTGTTGCCCCACGCGGCCTGACCTTCCTCGCTCGATATCGATGTTAGCGGCATAGTTCCGGCGTCACTCAACATCGATAATCCGTTGCATTTACTGGCACTGATCCATATACCTATGCCCGAGTAGGGACAGACGATAAAGTAGATTTATGTATACATAGTTAGCCCAAGTACATGTAGTTATCTGACACTTATTTTTGATTGGCTCTATGGCTATTCTCAACCATTAAGAACAACGGATATACCCAACAACTTCATCCGTCCAAGGGATAGTTAGATTTATGTATAGTTAGATTTATGTATAGTAATATTATGTATACACGTAGTCGAAATAATCAGTGGCTTCCTAAGTTGTGTTCTGGCAATCGTAGAACCTACATGTACAGCTTAATTCTTATCTCTGCTTAGTAACAATCATTCATCTTGATTTGGATGGCAGGCCCAAAGGCGATAACCGCTAAGCTTGGTTTTACGAAATTACATACATGTATACTTGCGATGTCGCTTAGGATATTGGTCACGTGCAGGCGAGGCGTAGTAATGAAGGCCTCCTCTTTTGCAGGAGATTCTATCTTGTTCGCATCAGGTGTATTTGGGGGCCATATCAATGCTTTGATACCAAGTCTCTCCCTCTCCTCCTGTGACAACCGTTTACAAAGAGTAACTTCGACGCCTCGCCTGCACGTGACCAATATATTAAGCGACATCGCGGGTAGGAGGTATGAAGGGGATATGGTTTAGGGGTATAACATCTCATTTGCAGCACCAAACTGGTGTTGAAACCTTGAGAAGGTCCGGGGTTCGATTCCCCGTGTCTCCATTCATCTTTTTGTTTTTTGCCATTCAGCGGTGGCATTTTGAAGTTTCTTGATTTGCAAAGCGCTCCGTTCAGGGTTTCTAGTACCCGCAGTATCCTAGGTATTGCCGGGACTGTGCGATTCTGGACGAGACCCATTGAAGGAACGTATGAGGAGGGTTTTGAGAGTGGGCCTTGTTTGGTCCCCCCCCAAATTTTTGGCAAAGAGATGAGTGAGAGATTAGGAAGCGCCCCATTCAAGGAGCCTTTACGTCTCCAAACTCGGTGGCATGTTTTACAAGATCTTGCAAAAGGGATGGGATGGGATGTGTCTGATCTTTTGGGCCCTCCTTGGCTCTTGGCTGCTTTTCGGCTCTTTTTGCTGCTCCGTTCCTGGGTTCCGTAACTCTCATTCACAGATACACAATTCCCTAGCTGGAATCGTGGGGGGAGTGATGCGGGTTACGAAATCTGCTGAAGGGAAAGCGTGGTTTTGCGGTTTATAGCGAGGGGGTTGGCTGGGTTTTTTGGGCAGGCGCCTCTGCTCCGTTCATGGGGTTTTTTCTTTTTGTATTTTTTTAATGTTGTTGCGCCCTCTATCTTGATCTCTATTTCTAGAGGGGTAGAGGTAGGTGGGTAGCGTGGGTGAGGGGTGGTGCGCGGTAGGTATTGGAGATGCAAGATCTGGTGAAGGGGGCGCTCCGTTCGGGCTTGAGTCTCCATATCGTAGATCCCTAGGCTCAGGTATGAGATAGTAGTTTTACGGGGTGGTCTGGTGGCCGGGGGATGCGGTCACTGTAGTCGCTGTGTTATCCTTAGTCATGGATAATCACTCGGGTGCTGCACTTCTTGCTATGGAGTAGATTTCTGTAAAGATACCTTTTGATGGCGACTCTGTTCGGGAACGCCAGCGTCAGGAGTATCTTTACGGGAGAGTTGGGCGTGGGCTTGTCGCACTTTAGTGTAAATGGGACTCCTCTATAGAGGTGCTTTGGGCGCCCTTGGGGCATTCGGTTGGTGTCGTTTCCCGAGCGCCAGAAACATTTAGTAGGCGAGGCCCGGCCGTACTCCGGGGAATAGGGGGGTTCGGCTGGAGAGATGTTGTTGTTGTTGTTGGAGGTTGGGTTCCTGGTGGTAGGCTTTGGGCATCGGAAGCATCTATGAGCGGCGAGTTGGTTCTGGGCCTGGTGGCGTGTAAACGCACGCGGGATACTTCTGTGGAGATGTTTTGGAGGTTGGGGGCCATTGTCGATGTTGGATCGGGCCCCGAGCTTCGGGACGGCTTCTTTGTAGATGGGCTCTACTGGTGTAGGTTTTCCGGGGCGGTCTGTTGAAAGGTTTTTATGTCTAGTTTGTATTACCTCTGGGCCAACTTGCTACAGATGGTGATGGTAATCTGCGGGAGGTGGTAACTTGCGGGTATGGCAAAGATTGATATCAATGACAAGGCTACCGAGTCCCCGAAAAGAGTTCGAAGCCCTTGGCTAGATCTAGATTCTTTGGTATTTTTTTCTTTCCAGGTCCGCTCATTCAAGAAATCTTTACTGACGACTGCGTGTTAGCTAGGGTCTTCAAAATCCCTAGGGAACGCGGCCAGGAAAGTAAGCAAAGTCAGAGAAGAAGAAGGAGATAAGGAATCACTTGATGGAATCAATTTCAATCAAGGGAAGACTTGGGGATTTCTAGTAACCCGAGATATGAGATTCGCTATAGCTACATGTAGCAGTACTACTAGAGTCAATTTACGCCTTAGCCCAGGCGGTGGAGGGTGTTTTCCCCAACTATGCCAGAGGATTTCAGCTTTCCTCTCTATGTTTGTATGTACAATAATGCTTAACTTACATGTAGGTCCAAAGTGTATGTACTTGTGACATTGAAAACAGGTATGTTGCTTTTTGTATTTTTCACTGAGAGATACACGGTACGTGTGATGTAAGAGACGTATGATGTAAAATGCTGCACGCACGTTGTTTCTAGGTTTGCCTGTACAAATTGAACCATGTCGTAGATGTTAATTATAACTGCGAGCACCTACATGTAGTTATTCTTACTCCACAATTACGGGAATCTTGTTCCTATCTTTGTTTCTCACTGGGTTTCACGACCTGATGCAAATTATTTTTAGGCTCTTTTTTTTTTTTTTTTTGTGGGGTTCTTTGGAATAAAAAAAAAACGGTTTACTGAATTCTGCTTATGGGTGTGGGGTCGACTTGACTCGCTATATATATGCATGTAGGAGCGTTTGACGGCCGCTCTCATTCGACTAGAAATACGGGAAGCTAACTGCAGCCGATAAGGATATATACAGGGAGTGGGCAGCAGTGTGGCCTGCACAAAGCATGGGAAGGCTTATAAAAGTGCATAAACTGTCGCTAATAAAAGAATCTTGCAGAATATCAGGCATCGAGATGTTCGGGGCCATCGAAGGCCACGGCCTGATGCTACTGGGCTAAGTTAAGAGCCTGGCTTCACATCGGATTGGAACCGTTCAATGCATGGTTTTAACATTAAATCAGGGGTTCTAATAATTTAGTCGGGTCGGGCTAGCTTGGGCTTTGACGGTCCTCATAAAGAGCCAATTGCATCCATAAAAAGTGCACAAGGTGTTTTACAACAGTTTTATTCCTCTTTCTTCTACCAAAACCAAGTTGCGTGGACTTATCGGGCCACCAATGTGGTGGCGGCTAGCTAGAGATTAGATTAACCGTGTTGAACTGCAATGTTGAAACAATTTTGAACTGCAATGTTGAAACAATTGCTACATATACATATAAACCTACTAACAGACCTGCTGCGTAGATATTCACACACCAGTTAGGCCTGAAGCTCTGAGCTGTGTAGTGTTATCGAATGGACTTGGAAGATATAATATCGAGAAAAGTAATTGCAAAACTACACACCTTATAATGGATGTGCATCTGGGGTCCGGCTAGTGTCGTGACGGCAATGGACCTCCGAGGGCTCAACTGGCCGGGCTGGGCCGAAACCAAACCCAACCGGCCCAGGCAAGACATCGGAAACCTTATCATCATAAATGGAAACGGTTGAGATCTTTCGATAGAGGCTAGAAGACTGGATTGAAATAGAGACGTTTGCTTTAACCTGGGTTAAATCGAACTTCGACCATGAAAGCGCGTTTGAGCACGTTATTGATAGGTTAGAAATTGATGAAGACACTAGTAGTTGGGACTCGCCAAACAAATGCCCAGCAAATCAAGATTATTGGAGAGTTCTAGTTATACGAGTTGGACAGACAGAAAATCTTTGCCTAAATCAGCTACCAAACCTGTCCCACTTTTTCTATTGGCCGAATTATTTGTTTGGACACAGTACTACTACGCGTAAGAAAGCAGATGTCCCCCCATCCTCCCGTCTAGTCCATCCATACTCGCGTCAGGGAAAAAGAACCAGAACATGCAAGTGAGAAAGCAGGGATTATTTGTATGGAGTGGCGCTGAGCTGCCATAAAAACTAGGCATTTGCATGTTCTGGTTCTTTATCCTAGACGCGAGTACCTTCACACCTTAGCAATAAACCTCAATTGCTTTTGAGGCCGGCTCGACTACGTGCCGTTCCATCCATACGAAACCGTACTTCTATTACCAAACACGGAAGCCAAACCCATGTCATTCCATGGCGCTCACTACCGATCGAGTGATACCTGATGCCGAACCCCCGGCAATCTCATGCCCAGCGCACCTCGATTTCGGGATCCTTGATTTTCAAGCTTTCCAGAACGCCGTCAGTCCGCCGATCACCGGCTGGCAGATCTATGGAATATAAAGTATGATCTAAATCATGATGATCCAACTTCCAGGTTTTTGACGTTGATAGACAAGCGATATGCAGGGAAAAAAAAAGGAGTTCCGGAAAAACAAGGAATTGATCCGGTTGTCTTACCTACATGTATGCTAGTAACGCTGGATCTTATCTTATCTGATTGTAAGTAAAGTGGATCCTTGTATGTAGGTACATAGAGGGAACAAGATAAGAACAGAATGTGCTATGATTGGGTCCGAGCTGGATGCCAGTTACATTTTGACATGTAGTGGTATATGGTTCGTGCTGACATCTATGTAGATGGTTATTTCTGTAAGTAAGAGATAGAAGCGTTTGGAGGAGCTCATGTTCAAACTGCCATGGAAACGACCTAAGACATAGATGCTTTCCCGGCCCATTTTTTGAATACCCCCCTCAATCGAACATTGAGGGTTATTGGTATGTAAGAAAGAAGCTCAATTCAAGAGGTGCAGAAACCGGCTACAGCGTACTCTACTCAGACTCTTTCATTTTACGTTACCTGTTTTGGTCAGGGGTGCGTTCGAGTGGTGGTACCTGCGTGTGTTGGCAGTCCGAGGCTTGAGTCGAAATGCAACTATTTTGTCATATCCAACAATCGATTGGACTATTCTTTGAGAGTCGGCACTCAAGAGTTTGGATGTCGACGACGGAAAGGCGTTCTTCGGCCAATGGTGTGGCTAAGCATCGGATCTGAGACCCAACGGACCTCTGTTCACCGAATTCATGGATGTCCTCTTCCCCTTGATAGAGATTACCGCTGCCAATACCACACAGCCATCATCGCCATAATTACTCAGTACCTGAACTAGTGCGCAGCCAATTGCCGCGGTCGAGTGATAGCTGGTGCATCATCACCCTGTACTCGAACTGATACCGCCCCAGGTGTACCCATAATCTCTTCTCATGGGTATCGAATCTTTCGGTTTTCTCCCTGGATATGCGCTTAGCTCCCGGGATCTCTGGGGTGTCCTAGGTCTTATCAGATGACGCCTTTTGACTACGGTATTAAGCCAAATCAATACCCAAACCTCGTCCACTTGATTCCAAATAGTTGAGCATGAGGCTTGACAGGGAGCAGTTCCCGATTTGACTTGCCCTCCTGCCTTTGATGGATCCGACCCCAAAATTTTGACGCGACCGGCCCCTCTTTGGGGGTAGAAGATGGTCTCCAAAATTTCTCTGAGGGGCCCTGCCCACTTTAATTGGGCGGGGGAAAGCCTACCCCGCTAACGCAACACATCACTTATAATTCATATACTCTACTCCAAGTGCAAATTCAATAACAGCCTAAGGCTAGTGTTCCCTGCCGGTCGTGAGGTGGCACATAATAGGGGTAGAGCCGCTGCTCGACAGTTAAGAGACGAACCCCTCCCTGGGAGACCAGGGCTATTGGTTCATAGTTGGAGGGACTCCATGGCTTCCACGGTTCCTATTGGTCCAAACAATACTTCCGCTATATATGATCTGACAGTTGCCGACACGACCGTTGGCGGTTTCATATATATAGCAAGATCTAGATCTATACTACTTGCGTAAGGACTACCTCGTATCTTTGAAAGCCTTAAAGAAAGGTGCCTAAAAAGTGCAAGAGGAAGCCCATTTTAAGACTCCCGAAGGGCAAAATCTGTGGGGTCAAATCGTGCTGCTTTTAATTTTAGAGAACCCACAGAACAGCGATATCCTTGGTGGCCGAATTATCTGGGAAAATGCGACGATACTGCACTGTTTATCTCACCACCTCTTCTTGTACGGACGGTTCTCTAAAATAACCGCCAATAACGAGGTAGAACTCAAGGCATTTTTTTCAGGAGAAAGAGGCCCCCCCCATATTCAATCTTCAAGGATGCCAATATCGACTATGCTGTGCCCGCTTCCTAAGCTAGACAACGACAAGGTTGTTTGGTCTTGGGTCTTGGAGCTTGGAGCTTGCGCGTTTACCCAACGGCCATGGAAACCCCTTGCACCTATTGCCGAATTGTAGCATGACAGGTTCCGTTCGTCATGGGCCGCTAACTCAAAGATGTGAGATTAGGTTTAGAGTTGTGAGCGAGCGAGTGATGGGTCGTGCCCTAGTCACAAGCCTCGGCAGAAGCCTAAGGCAGATAAAATATTAGCCTATTTATAGAAGCACCGTGGGAACGCGATACCTCTACATACATGTACTTGATCCATCTTGAGTAACCAAACAGCAGGCAAGAAGTACCTGCATGTATGTACATACCTACTCCATACATGTACTCGATGCACATATGTACTCAGGTAACTCTACTTACCCTACACCTGACCTGCTACATCCATCTACATATCAATGTGCTGTGCCCAAGAAAAGCCACGCGGCGATCTGGCCCACACGGCCATGAGCGGAATCCGGGACTTGTAGGGACCCGAGCAAACGTTTCGATCTTCTTTCAGAACCAGAACCCTCGTTCGACCCTGCTTTGTCTCCCAAGATCCCAAACCAGGGAGGAATCCCACTTGCACTCGTATCGCTTCGCTGCGCCCAGTTTCACCAGCCCCCACGCACAGAAAGGGTCCACTCCACTCCACTCCAGTCCGCGGGATCCAAGGTCCATCACAAATCAAATCGGAGATAGCAACAAAAAAAAAAAAAAACGATTGTCCAAAGCCGGAACAATCTTCGTCCCGCGGATCCGTGATGTGATGCTGAGGGAATATTTCCACAACGCGTATCCTTTGCTTTCCTCTTCTTTCTCCTTCTGCCATGTGCTTGTTCCCTGAAAACGACGAGTAAACCTAACCCTGGCCGTTGACAATGAATGACAATATTAGTGATTGAAGTAAGCCGCAGCTATGACGTAGGTGGTTAGATGTGACAAAGACAGCACTAAGACGGCTGCAGAGCAGAGGAGTGGTTTATAATATTAGAAATAGGTATCAAAGAAACGCACCTTTCTGCAAAAAGTGGAGATGATTGTTTGGGAAGGTATATATGTATAATGTACTCGTATTCGTGGTTGGGATTGGGGCTTAAAAAAGGCTGAGTTATTTTGGGGTCAGGGAGGGTGGTGGTAGTGGTGGTGGTGGTGGTGGTGGTGGTCGGTTGTTTGTATGCGAGTACGGGGGGGGGGGGGGGTGGTGGAGGGAGGGTATGGGTACATGTATGTAGGGATATATCGGTAGACATGGATGGCGGATGGGTTGTGGTATGTGCAGGCTTGGGAGTAATAATTGAGGCCTCTATGACGTGGAGCCGAGGGCGCCGCGCTGCTTCGTCATGCCACACACACACACACACACGCAGGAAGGACTGTGACTGACTAACTGACTAACTGACTAACTGACTGAAGTCTGGGAGGGGGCGTGATGGGACTGGGTGGGTGGGTTGGTGGTGGGCCGTTAGGCGGCGGAGAGAGCTTATATTTCATGTGCTTTCCCGCCCTCCTCTTTGATTTTTTTTTTTTTGGCATCATACAAGAAACCATAGCATTGGCTCTTATTACCGTTACCACCATTACTACTACTACTCATTATCATTAAGTGGTAACATTATAATATATACTCATATCGATATTATCATTGCTACTATTCACTGCGACAACAACTTATTTAAACACTTGATTGTGGAGATCACTCCTCATACCGAAAACAAAAGATAATTCACAACTACAACAACAACTCACATCTACAATGGCTGCTGTTATGAGACCAGATAGCACCTGGGTAAGCACTCCAATCTACATTCAAGCCCCCCCCCAAAAAAAAAAAAATCTCTACATCAAAATACTAATGAATCTCCAGGGCGCACCACCCCCATACCGCTCCCACCCCGTCACGGCAACCCCCCGCCGCACACACTCCAAATCCCTCTCCAGCGCGACCCCGCGTCCCAGCCCCCGTCCACGCAGCACCTCAGCGGGCTCCCGCCCCCTCGCCACTCTCCAGCGTGAAGCCCGCCGTGCCCACCGCTCCCCACATCTCAAGAGGTCTGCCATCCCCGGCCCAGACACCATCGACCGTCTCGACAACGTCCTCGGCGGCATCCCGTACCATCACGAGGGCCCGTTCGACGCCACGCTGCGCGCAAGACAGATCCCCGGAAGAAGCCCCGTGGAGGCGCTGGCGTGGAGCAATGCAGAGGCGATTGCGGCGACGCCGAGGGAAAACATCATCGACTGCCTGGAGAAGCATAGGCCGCTGCAGGGGACGGCGAGCGTGCCCGTGGGAATGAGGACCGCTGCGGGCCAGGTGATGGGCGATTACGAGGAGGTGGATCTCATGGTGGAGAGCGGGTATCGGAGGTATCCGGGACTTGTGAGTTTATCCCCTTTCGTCTCTAGCCAATTGAGTCTATAAATATATCATATGGGGAATGTCGGCTAATTGGTTTTTTTCTTCTTGCTGGTAGGACTATTTGGATGAGGATAAGAAGGGAAAGGGCGAGCCTGGATACACGCTCGACAAGTTCGATAAGCAGCAGAAGGCAGCGCGCAAGGCGAGGAAGACACAGAGCCTGGGACGCAACGATTATGAGCCGTACTCTGACAGCAAGACCGGTGCGCACACGCTAGCTGTGCCTGTGACCGCGAGTGGGTATGATGGCACCGGCGTGAGGCGGAACAAGAGCTCTGCCGGGCGGATGGAGGGCGGAGAGTCGTTTGGTGATAAGTTGAAGAAGAGGTTCAACTTGAAGAGGAGATCGAGCTAGGGGGTGATATTTATAACGATTTTGATTGATGCACTGGTTGGCTGGCTGTTGCTGCTACCTGTATACTGACTGACCTTTATACGATCATTTACGATGGTTTCTTTTTTCCTTTGTTTTAGCTTGTGGGATTTTTCTGGGATTTTTCTTTTGGGTTTGGTTTCTTTCTTTTTCTCTTTTCATATATTACGGATAAATATCAGGGATGGGGTACATATATAGATGTGTCTTTTTTTGGGGGACTACTTTTTCTTTTTATTGGTTTTGCTTGTCTGCACTGGACTCAAGGCCGAAGTATTGCACCTAGCTTATATCTGGGGCTCTACTGTTGTACTATTAGTCTGCTTTACATACATATGTTAGCTTTAGGATACGAATTACATCTACCTATACTAAAAAATAAAATAAAAAATAAAAAATAAAAGAAATACACAAAAAGTGATACTGTGACCATGGACCCCTCACAGGCGATGGGCCCTGATTTGCGGTAGGATCTGAGATCAACCCCCGGTATATATCGGACTCCACTCCCCGTTACATGCTATGCTGTACTACAAACACACTCGGTATATCAAGACGAGGCCGTCGACCACAACTGTCAAAGGCCGGGAAGTAATACTTGAAGGGGTGAGGATAAAGTGGGCTAGCTAGGGGGATATCCACCGGCCACCTTCTTGTCATGAATATATAAAAAAAAAAGCATTCAATTATATACAATACTGTCTATCATGCATCTATATAGACCTTTAAACCAACCAATCAACCTACTACAACTCCATTTCAAAAAGTGTCTGCTCATCATCTTCCGTCTCTCCCGCTCCGGCCGCCATCTGTACCCCCTCTAGCTCTTCGTCATCCCTTGCGCAGAGAGTATTGTCACTATCCTCAGTACCCTCAGTATCCACACTACCCGCACTACCCCCACTGCCCTCACCACCGCTCTCACCTGCACTCTCACCCTCACCCTCACTCTCACTCCCATTCTCCTCCTACACGTACATAGTTTACCATCAGACTCATCTCCCCAAACCTCACCTCCTTCCCCCCCCTCTATCCCCACCCCTACCCCTACCTCCGCCGCCGCCTCCTCCGCCTCCTCCTCCACTCCTGCCCCGGAGCGCCTCGTGTTATACTGCGTCTTCCACGACCCAGTAGCCGCGCGGCCGCAGCGCGATATGTGTTGTGTGACGGGGTGAGGAGAGGTGGCGCATGCGCGCTTGCCAGGGGGTGTAGGGGGCTGTGAAGTAGCGGTGCGCCGGTTTGGGGGTTTCTCGCTGGGGTGGTGGGGCAGGGTTGGCCATGAGGTGCGTAGTTGGGGGGCGAGTGATGGGGTGTGATGGAGATGGGGGGCTTGGTTTAATATGTGGTGTGTGTGGTGTTTTGTGTTCAATGAGAGAAGGGGGATTCAAGAGACGTAAGCTTTGTGCGGTTCTATGCATAGTAGTCGAGGTAGGTTTATAATATCGCGGTCGTCGGAGCTGGGGGCTAGGGGTTTTGGGGTATAATCGTTCTGGAGAAGAGCATTTACGCCACTTGACGGTGTTATTTTTAGAGGTTTTTTTTTAATTTTATTTTGGTAGTAAGTCTTTTTTGTAACGATAAGTGTATGGTGCCATCGATCTCATCTATTGATTATACCAGCCTCGCGATGTTGATGTATAGCCACTCTGCAAAAGTGTTCGTGATTCAGATTTCGGAGTGAGACATTTCACTATATAATCGTGGCAGACCATCAAAAACCCCCTCAAGGGTTTCAAAGTGACCAATGGTACCCGGAATCAATGAGGAACGTGACCAATGACCTACCTTCTTTATCTATAGCCATGAACTATATTATATATTTCCGTTGTTTTGAGTTTTAACATTAACATTACGGGTGCGCCACACTGCGCACTATCATTAAAACCAAATCACGAACACTTTTGCAGAGTGACTACATGTCTCTATGTAGACACCTAGCATAGCTCCAATCAGTAATAATTCTCCTGCGCGAATAAATCTAAAGCCTCTTTTTTTTCTGCTCCTCGAACTATTGAGTACAGCGGCTATGTAGACTAATCTATAAGCATTTAGATGGGGCAATATTTCCGAATCCAAGCCGAACTGGTTTCGTATACTTTCAGCGGTGATGTGAAATCGAGTGATAGTTCATGAAACAAACTAATGTAATGGTTACCTACCGCAGAATTATCCTGAATTTGGTGGTTGGGCTAAATTCTCGAAGGAAGATTACGCCTATATATTAAGAAACACTCGATATCCCGTTTTCTTTTGATAACCCTTTGACCTTGCTGTGCTTTCGAGTGATTCCTCATGACTTGAGAGAACTTTTAATGTTTTTTTTTTTTGTTTAACAGAACTTTAAATGTCAAATATGTATGTAGTATTGAAAAAAACTCGCGATCTTTAGTAGCGGGTCTGATCAGAAACTATCTTTCAGCCAGTCATCAATGAGGAAATCTAGTCTGCACTGAGATAACAAAGTTTGCGAGTTCCTGCGGTAGCTCAACCTAACATGACGACATCGCGGCGTATTTATGAATGGAAGAGCTAGAGGCTTAAGACGCTATATTATAAGTGGACAATTACAGAGAATCCTGGCCACGCAGTTAATGGGAGCGGGCAATAGTACACCTAGATCTGGCATGCATAGCCTTCGTGTACACTACTATTACTGATTGCACTTATATATATGTAGGTAATACATGTACTTGATAAGAAGAAATAATTTCATATATTATAACGTTAGATACATGTACCCAATATAATATCAAATAAACCAAACCCCATTGTCGACGTCCTTTGACCTCCAATGCGAGTAAAACATTCTTAAGCCAGGGTCCCAGAATCGGCTCCGACACCCTGAGAAGAAAGCTTCTTACCTGCCGCGGGGTTTAACCTCAAGCTTTAAAGTACTCCACTGTGCAAGCAGAGAGTCATCGGAGATGAATGTGCTCCAGCCGTCAGGCTCCGCCACATTCCAATTCCCTTTAACGTCCTCCTCAGGCCCATCCCCAATCTGCCTGCGGCCAATTACTCTCCACTGGATGTCTGAGAATCCGCAGTTCTCTGGCTTGACGTATGCTTCGCACATGGGGCACACGGAAAGATGCTCGTCCTCTTCAAAGTTGAAGTTGTTCGGGCCCCACCTGATGAGAATCTCTTTGTCGAAAGCTATGCAGGCACGGGTTTTACAGATCCCTTTAATTGTAATTAGCAACGATCTCTCTAATTATGATAGCATAGAAAGGCACTTTGACTCACCTATGAGGCTTATGCCCGGCACAGCCATTCTCCAGGCAGGCGCCCTGTAGTCCCACCCTAGTCTAAGCCTGTCCTTGGACTTTAGCCCATGGAAGGAGAAATGGTTGGCCCCCATCGGTTTGACCGGGCCACCGATACGTCTTACTTCTGGGGTACCCTTTGGGGCGTAGATGGCATTATTCTTCTCGTCCGGGTCCTCTCTGTCGGTAGACATCTTTGTCGAAGGGGTCTGCATGATGATATTGGTTGATCGAGGTTGGAGACGAAGAGAAGCTTTGAAGGATATGAGTGTTTATCACACCTGATTACGTTGTGCTTGGTAGTTTATTTACCGGTGAGAAGTCTTTTGGTGAAGAGCTGCGATGTGGATGTTAACTGGGAAGCATTTGGCATTAAATATAGGTTTCTCAAGATTGAATCTTTGGGGATAATATTTGCTAAGCATGTAACGACAATGTATTGTATTCTTTGTAGAGAAATGATCTCTTTCAATGTGAGTACTTCATGTTGTCAACACTTCATGTAGATTTCGAGCAACTTCCTTAGTTGTATGTTGTCTTTATCTATACCAACACTTTGGTTTAGATATCAAAGGTTCACCTCGGTTCAAGTCTTTTTCTTTCTTTCGAAAAATCTTGGAATCTCCACAACGAATGCCAGTACCCGTATATTTAACAATGATAATCAACCCAGTAATGGAACAAACCACTGGGTATCAAAGAAGGGGGGTTGGTACTAGAATGATCTTGGTCAAAAAAAACTCCCTGGCCTATTCACCCCAACACGTTTGTGTATGGGTATCTCCCTGATAGAGCTGCGCACCCAAGCTTCCTTGTATGTACAGCGGTAGGTAATAAGTGATAGAACGGACTGAGACAGAGTGATACCTGTTTTGGGTAAAACGCCATCAAATCACGGTGTTTGTAGGTATAACTGCATCTCAGGGCGTTCCATCACTTATTACCCATCGCTGTACAGAGATCATTTCCGTAGCAGTGAGAGAGAAATGTATAGTCTGGATCTCTGGCATCTACCAGTGTATGCATAACCCCCATTCTAGATATCGCTAGTAAGAGGTCAAAGACGACTCTCTCCGCCTCCGTACCAAATATTTGAGAGATCGGTCTCTGTTCTCTACTATCCTGGTATTGCATTATCCGCGACAAGTATTACACTTGCAGCTAGATCCAGTTCAAAGAGCCAATATACTAGGTCTGACGATTTTTTCTTATGATCTGGGAACGTCAATGTTTATTCTCACTTTGGTGGTAAAGAATCCTTCCCGTATGTTCTGGGTTGCTGCATGGCTTATCTGGTTGACAATCTCAAAAACCTAACCCTATGAATGTCATGATCTAACCATATTTATACTAGCGCGGTTTTTAATGTCGCTATTCACCTCACCACCGAAGGCGCGAAGTGTTGAACAAACCCCCGGCTTCACGAACATTTTAAAAGATGGCGTCACCGACAACACTACCTCCGACTTCACTCGAAACACAACCTTCATTCCCTCCTGCAGAGGTCGGTTCTCCCTTCAGCTTTACTCTCTGTTCGTCAGGTGATAAATTGCTCTGCTAACATGCTACGAAGGTTCTTGTCCGAGACTCAGCTAAAAGAACACGCGAGCTCTTCTCTGGAGATTTTGCCAATGCATTCCTTCTCGATGATGAGTCCAGGTACCTACTGCCCTCCCTTAACCTAGCTCTACCCTACCTCATGCTCCCGCTATAGACCCCCTGACACAATCTCCACAGTCGCAAATCCCTCGTCACGAACAAAATCCGCACCGAATATCACGATCTCCGCGAGCTTCCCGCAGCGTTAGCAGCCAAACAGGCGGCCGCCACCAGCGCCGCGAAACGCAAGAAGCTTGGCCCCGGCTCTTCGAAGCCCCTCGCTACAGAAGCGGACGGCGCCGATGCATCCACAATGAAGATGATTGAAGGAATACCCTCATCAGGGGCAACCGGACCCACCACAACTGCGCTCACAATCCGTGGCAAAGCGCCGATGCCTGGCTTTGGCGGTGCGGGTAATGCTCAGAAGAATCTTCCTGGATCGAGCTTAGTGAGAAATAATGCCGCGCAGCAGGTAAAACCTGTTTGGCACGCGCCGTGGAAGCTCATGCGTGTTATTGCTGGTCATCTGGGGTGGGTTCGCGCACTGGCTGTGGAGCCGAACAACCAGTGGTTTTGTACAGGTGCTGGAGATCGTACGGTAAAGATCTGGGATCTGGCGAGTGGATCGTTGAAGTTGACGTTGACGGGTCATATTTCTACTGTTCGAGGGTTGGCAGTATCGCCGAGACATCCATATCTATTCTCGTGTGGTGAGGATAAGATGGTTAAATGTTGGGATCTAGAAAGTAATCGCGTTATTCGGCATTACCATGGGCATTTGTCGGGTGTATACTCTCTGGCACTCCACCCAACGTTGGACGTCTTGGTTACTTCAGGTCGTGACGGTGTGGCACGAGTATGGGATATGAGGACCCGCACAAATGTTATGGTCCTCTCAGGACATCAAGGAACTGTCTCTTCAGTTGTCACACAGGAGGCAGACCCTCAGGTTATCACGGGTTCCATGGACTCTACTGTTCGCCTATGGGATCTGGCAGCCGGAAAAACCATGGCAGTTCTCACACATCACAAAAAGTCAGTCCGAACGATCACGACACATCCAAAGGAGTTCACATTCGCTTCTGGGAGTGCGGATAATATTAAGCAGTGGAAGTGCCCCGAGGGAGCGTTCATGCAAAACTTTGAGGGCTTTGGAGGAATAGTGAATACATTGAGTGTCAATGAAGATGATGTTCTATTTTCAGGATGTATGTGACCCCGCGTTCCCCATTTACCTTACTACCTATAGCTCACATGTGACAGCGGATAATGGTGAGATGTGCTTCTTCGACTGGAAGTCCGGACACCGCTTCCAAAAGATGGATACCACCGCGCAGCCAGGTTCCTTGGAAGCAGAGCAGGGTGTATTCTGTAGTACTTTCGATAAGACCGGCCTGAGACTGATTACGGGTGAAGCCGACAAAACTAGTATGTCTTACCTCCCCCAATGTGTGTAGTTAAGTACTAACATTAGCCGCGTTATAGTCAAAGTATGGAAGCAGGACGAAAATGCTACAGAGGAGACACACCCCCTGGATTGGAAACCAACGTTGCAGAGACGACGGTACTAGTTTGGACCTCCATTTATGCGCTCGAACACTTGGATATCCGGGCTTAGATGGCTCTGGAGGATAGAGGAGGCGTGATGTTTTGTTCCTTCCTCATTTGTATTTTTATAAAAATTGCTTTTCTGTTTTGTTCTGCTCATGATACTAGGCGGTTAAATAATGAAATGAAATCTGATCTTTGTGTTTATTCGATGCGTGTGATAGGTCTTGCCACTGCCTTGTCCACTTTCTGCGTTTGCCTAGAATATGTTGTCAAGCGGGGTGCATGAACATTAGGCGTTGGAAATGTTCAGTTGGGAGTGTAACCATCCATGGTTTCCCGGGCCGTCGATAAATTGACTGCTAGACCGATCGTGTTGTTGTATATGTCTCCGGACCAATCCAAAGGGATCAATATTGCCTTGTCGATTGTTCATGCACTACTCGTGTGAAAAACCACATACGCATCTATTGCCCACGCAAGAAACATACGGTTCTGTTAATCTTTAGACAATATGCCTAGGTATGCACAGTTCCTAATACTGCCTCCCAATCCCTATTCAAGATTCGCCATGTGGGGCTTTTGGGTGGGGGTTTTAAATTAGCACTTTGCTTCTCAGAGCACCCACCACCTTCATACCCTTAAATCAGGCGGGGCTTCAAAAAGTGAAGTTTCTTCCAGGAAGCAAAATCGCCCGACACCCCTCAATGAAGAGGTTCATAAGGATTATGATTATGCGCCCAAATCCCCGAGAAGTGCCAATCGTCATTCCTGCATAAGCATTCTTCTTGACCAACAAGGTATTCACCTCCCTCGTATTCCCCTCGCTATCAAAAGATCAGTATCCATGTGCCAGCATCAGTGTTATGCACTCTCTAGGTATCCCTGTAGCTGAGTTGGAAATAGTCAAGAGTACGTACTCTCTGTTTGTGGTTGGGTTAAACCCTAGCCGCAGAAGAAAAAACAGCCCAAGCCCGGTCTATTTTATTGGTTGACACAGAATTCTCATTCATCATTAGTACCATTCGCCGTAGACCTCTTTCTTTCTCGTCAGTCTGCTCTAAAATGCTGATACACATCTGTGTTGGCCTCTAGAGAACACATCTAGGAATTTGTTTTCATGATAATCTACTCACCAAGGCCTCGAACAGGCGTGTAATTGGTGCAATATGCAGGTAAACTTCGCCTCCCATCAAAGAGCGCTTCAAGGAGTTTCGGAGTCGTAATATCTGTGAAGATCTCTCTTTGCTAGAGTATATTTCCTATTATGGTGAGGCTATGGATGCTGGCTATCGGACGAAAAATAATGGATTTAGAGCGATAGGAACCCAATCCGACAACTAGTAGAATGTATGCTCCCTCTTTGTTAGTAGCATGCTGAGCGACTTTGTGGACAGATTCTGTTGTAGTCAGCCGAGGAATCTTGTTTAGGTAGTGGCAGTGCACTGCGACAGTAACACAGACTTGTTCTCCTTGGCTCCAGTAATGTAGGTGAGAGATTTGATATCTAATTATGAGAATAGCGAACCAAGCTATGTACGTTCTCTATTCTCAGGGCATGGTCTCGCGCCCCGACGAAAAATAAGATGGCATAAACGTTGGTTGGTGGCCGGAAACCGTTGCCTAGATGAGATTCACGTGTTATCACTCGATGTACGTATGTGCTAATCCAGATGTTCAGTACAGCTTGACAGGCCAAGAATAAAGCTTAATACCGCAGCCAATACCTACACTAAATCGACCACCATTCTGATTTTTGACCTCCTCCTCCTTCTCAAGGCCTCTTCTGACGTTTTGTTTATTCCACAGGCCTATTACATGAATATTATCTTGTTTCCCATATATTCTTTTAAATAAATATGATTGATTTGATTGATTGCTTCATTAATTATATTGAATAACGATAGTCAGCTATTTGTGCTAAAACAAATTCTTACTATTTATTAGTTTATTCAAATATAAGTTTTTTGGAATGATTTATAACTCTAGGATTTCCATCTAGAGTTTGAAAGACCCAGCGGGAATATATGCGTGTAGAAAGACAGATACATGTGCTAGAGACTTTGTGAGATTTTCAAGTCTCGACAAGGTTGTATCGATGATCAATAGGCTAAATAAGGGTAACGTTGCACTTTAGAAGACAATCCGATGCTTTAAACAGGAAGTCTTAACCTACGAAGCTAGATACCTATCTCAGATCGAGGGGTGACGTTTGGCATAGCCGCGCGACCGAGGTGAACATGTGTTTCCCGAGTGATTGACTATGATTAAGCTCGCGTGCCATGCCACGTCGCTATTTTCATCTGCAACCTTCTTCAGACGTCATGCGATGTCTCATGAACATTAACATGTATTCTGCTCCGTTTCGTCCGGACGAGTTTTATGATTCTGATTGGACAATGAAGTGGATGACTTCATCATGGGTTAGTCGGTATTGGCTATTAGAAGGTTTGACTGCAAGACCTTCACCATCGTCAACAATTTCTTGGATGAAAGGATTTTGAAGCGGTACTGACATAAGTTGGTTACCCAGCAGGCGAGGTGGATTCATCGACGGGTAGAGACGCCGCTTCGATTGCAGTGCATTATCTACTTTAACGTTTGTCCCTCATCTAACTCCGCCTTCCCCGCTTCGGGTTTTTTTTTTTTTTGCAGATTTAATACTCGGGGCAGGAATAATGTACCGGACAATGCACCAATGGGTGCGCATGCTAGGCAAGAACCACTGCGGTAAAAGTCCAGAGACAAAACCTGCATTGACCGGTACTTTTTGCCTTCCCCGAGTACGTGCTGTGTGGTATATCACTGGAGGGTTCTACGGACTACCTGCGACATCGACCCGCTTAATGCTTGATCGGCTATACCTGCATGCTGAGAAGCTTGTTGAGGAAGCGACGAGAAATTCTTTATGGCCTTGACTTTCTGGCAATTTGATTCAATATTGGGGCTCCCCCACGTGCTTCTCTCTGTGCCTGGACATATTTTCCCAGGTGGTATCTCATCCGAAATATGATCCCCAAATGCTTGTCCGCTTATGGGGACACGACATTCGCGAGCCGTTCCCTCAGAGCCATCGTGTACAAGACTCATGTACTAGTATCCACGGATCTCGTGGCTTCGTCATACATTCACTATTTCCTCCTTACCCCTAAGGGTCGAGGAAAGGTCAAGCACAAAGCGTCACTCGTTCATCAACTGAACGCATCTAGTCCTTTTGGAAACTATGGGTTTCAGACTGGTCACTGGGCTCGGAGTTCCTCCTCTCCTACTAATAAAAAACAAATATCTATCTCTAGCTAGGCTCTTGCATCAAATCTGGATAGGACCCGGACTGAATCTTCGAGTGCCGTTGGTGACTGTCTCAGATGTATGCGCGCAACGCGCTGGGGAAATCAAAATCACGCCAACGAATCAATTACATCTCCGGGTCGACGTACATAGGTTCGAAGAAGTGCTTGCTTTGCAGCCGGTTGTACAAGGACCCTGAACGATGATCTTTCGTGAGACCCTGTTTACTCACTTGCAAGTACCTGAGCTCCTGTGGGTATTGATCGATTTGTGTGAGCTGATTCAGTGACGACACCCAGGAGGGTTCCTGTATGGAGAGAAGTAGGCGTCTAATGCAGGGATGACAATCTCCGTTCCAAAGGTAAGGAGTAAGTTAGTGGAAGATGGATACCGGTATATTTCCTGGCTTTGACGCTCTCCGTGGTGACGAGTCTCGATCAATATGCATGGCCTTAATAACTCATGGAAGTGGGGGATTACTATATCTCTTCATTTACGTCGGATGGGTGTTGTGTCGGAGAGAATAAGCATTCTTGGTGTCTCTCTTCGGAGTCTTGACCATATTCGAGAAGGTGAGGTTATGATAGCCTTTATCGATAAGAGGTAGGGTTAGGTCTATGGTCAAGATTCTCAAGTGGGCCGGGTAATGATAGTTTGGAGGTACAGTGGCCAAACGATGTTACCAACGAACCCCCGTATGTACATGTAGGTATCTTGAATTTTGGAAATTAGCTGTTTCACAATTGACGGAGCTCAATCGTCAGGAAAGACCGGCGTCAGCAGTGCAAACTCATTCTCTGTCTTAACTTGAAGCGATTGCATTATCCATATTGCTATCTACAGAAACCCGTAACCCGGCTCCTATCAACGATAATGGTCTAGATCTATATATCAACCGCTGTTAAGAGCTATGGGATGGGTCAATTCCAGCACAGGGCGCGAACCTGATAATTGGAAGCAAAAGCAACGATGGGAGCAGCGAGTTAAGGTTGGAGAGAGTGCAGGAAGTTGAGTGCAAGATATGGTGTGAAGATATGGTGTGAGAGAGAAAAGAGATCGCGTTGGAGGCTGGGAAGATCCTCTCCTCTTTTCGTTATCTTGCGATAGTCGTTTGTCCGGAAGCAACCCCGTATATCCTTCCCATCGTGGGGCGCTGCTGTGGAATCAAGTAGAGAGAATTGATTGCGCGCCGATAGCTGTTCAACATGAGGCGATCAACATGATGCCGATCATGGTGAAACCTGGCTATGGGTTTGCGAGCAAAGACAAAAAAACTCTCTTCCGCTGTTTCTGTACCTTGTGTACCTCTATTCCTTCCTTCGAGATACCTAAAAGCTTAGTTGAGGAACGGAAATGATCATGCGACATACGCGTACGGCAGTGAGTCCCGTCTGCATTATGAAAAGCTTGACATTGATTCTCTTCCCATAGACATGGTTCCCCAAGGAAAGTAAAGTTGAAAGTGTTTCTTGCAAGGTTGTTCTCGTGAGCACAATTTCTCCTGAACTATAACCTACAATTTCACGCACACACGCACCCACGCACCCACGTGTTGTTAAATTCCAGTTCCAGAGAGTAAGATCTATCCGAATTGTAATAAATCAAGTTCGTTAAAGTGCTTGGCTAAGTTGCTGCAGATTTGCGGCGGAGTCGCATGTTCTTGCTGTACTTGAACTTGAGGTATAATTGTTTATTGCTCGGAAAGGATATAGTATGCCGGCGACGACTCCGAGCTGAGTTCTATTTCTGGCGGTGAATTCTCAAGAAAGATCATGAGGAAGTCCTTGATTGCGTGTCCCGTCTAGGCCGCACTAGAAAGAAATGAAAAGAAAAAAAAATGGTTTGTGGTGGAAATCCATTTTTGGGAGGGTGCTCGACCGAAGTTTGGTGGTGCTGTTTTGTGACCAGAACAATGATTTGCTACCCCGCCAAAATGAAAGAATGGAGAAAGCGCCCCAAAGCTTGGGTGCACGCATGTCCAAGGTGCGGGTGATTCCTTTTTTTGTGGTTAGGGCTGGGGAGCGCGCGCGTGGTGACGATCGGCCAGCCAATGCTAATGGCGATCGAGCGAGGGAAACTAGGGGAGGGAGCAGGAGGAGGGATGAGTTGCGAATCTGGCACTTCACCCATCGTAGATTTCTCGGATTAATATTTCACCTTTCCTTTTGGCCCAGCAGGGCTGAGCTCGAGCATGAGGGTTATTATTAATATATGAGAGGGTTGGGGGGGGTTCGGAGATTGGGGGGTTAGACTAGGGAAATACTGTACCTCTCGCGAGTATTATTTTCCCTCACCTAGCCAGTTTCTCCGAAGTGAATACCTACCTACTCCAACATAGCCCACCAGCGGTAAGTATGCACGTTATCAAGGCCTTACTTACTGCCAGGGTGCGTGGAAGGAAGGCGGCAGGCCCATGGTGTGACAGATAAGCATGTTTATCGGTTTATCGACCGACTGACTTGACGGGGCCTCACTTTGAGCTTGCTTGCCTGCTTGCTAAGGGCAACTTGCTGCCTCTAACTAACGCCTCTAACGTCTGTGGGGCTCGTGATCCACATGGGAAACCGATCGACATCCACGGAGAGTTTACCTTAGGGTCTTGGGGGTTGTTACTGCCGGTAACCTAAGCTTAGCTTCCAACCCCAGGTTTTCGCGTTTTTCGTCCTGGGCACTCGTTCGCTCCGGGGAACGGTTTTTTTTGGTAGCGTTTAGATGAGGTATATAGTCCCCAGAGTAGGGCATCAAGGACTGTTTTGCCCAGGAAAGCAACAGAAAATAGAAATGAAATTCACCGAAGTTCTCGCTTGCGCTTGCACACAGGCAGGCGATCGCTAATCGTTGGGTGTGTGGGTTGTGTTGGTTAGTGTGGGTGTTCGAGACCCTCGTTCTGTCCACCATGCACACCACACCCCGGACTCTCCCCGCATTTGGCAAGGAAGTTCCTCACCAGGGTTGCACGGACTCACCGCACTTTCCAGTCGGTGGTGGTGGGCAGTGCAAAGCCAATGATAGACTGTATCATTTCCATCTTGTCTATCGAATTAGTGGCGATCGCTTGTGACGCCCGCATACGTCACTGCGTTGGGAAGAGCTGCTTGTGCTGCTTGATGGTCAACGCTCAAGCGGTTTCAGAGGAATTGCCGGTATCAAGCCTTTTTTTGGGAGAGCTTGTGCTAAATGTAAGTTATGTGTAAACAGATAGCTAAGCAGCATCAGGCCCGCCGCCCCCACCATTGACTTTGTGTTGCGTGGTCATGGTTGTGGCTTTTCTTTTCTTTTTGGCGCTTTCCTTTGTCTGCGAGGAGTAGTCAAGGCCCAATACCTGAGCTTACTCGCCCTGGTAGAGAAGGAGAAAGATATAAAAGCTCCTACCCACCTCCTCTTATCACACCCATTCCATACAGTCCAGCCCATACAGTACAGTCCAGTATACAGTCCAATACACAGTCCAGTATACAGTCCAGTATACAGTCCAATACAGAGCCCAGTATAAATATAAACCAACAAGCTCTTCAATTACTCTTTATATCTATATCTATTCCTAGCTTATAAAGACTACTACTACTACAACCACTCACTACCAATAACTACTACCACTAAAACAATCATCATGGCCTCCCTCGAAACCAACACCCAGCCATTCGCCATGAGTCCCGTGAGCCCCGTAGTGGGCCCCGCCGAGCTTGAACCACAACCACGACAATACCGCCGCGGGTCCATGGTCGACGACGCCATGATGGCCGAGCCATTCATGCGCGAGGGCCGCCGTGGCAGCAACGGCAGCGACGGCAGCCTCTCGCCAATCGAGAAGCGGGACAGGAGGATGTATGCTTTCCCCCCAATATACCCCTTCTGTGAGAGATAAAGTGTCTGTGCAGTTTGCTAACTGATATCTTTGTGAACAGGAGCAAGGAGTGGGACGCCTCAAAAACACCGCCATCAAGATTCCAGAAGCAGGAGGGTTCGGTATGTTGTCAAACAATCCTTCTCTTGGTATAATGTCGGCCGGTGAACTGACTGTGGTGTGGATAGATTTTCGCAACCCCCTCATCGCGCGACGGCCACGTTGCCCGGAATAAGATCCACGGCTTCAAGGAGAAAGTCAAGGAGCTCAGCAAGAAGAAGTAAATAATAAAAAGAAATAATAGCAAGAAAAACATAGCCGTCTTTCTTTCTTTCTTTCTTTCTTTCTTTCCTTCTTTCTTTCCTTCTTTCTTTCTTTCTTTCTTTGTCGTCATCGTCGTCGTCGTCGAACTGCGAACTAAAACCGATTGATTGATCGAGGCATACCATTCTTCTTTTTCCTTTCTTTTTTTTATCCTTAAATCTGCTTCTGTTCTATTTTTTATTTTTTTATGTTTTGTCTGGTGAGATTTCACCACCCCGCCCTTATAATCCATCTTAAGGACTATCTTTCTTCTGTCATCTGTTCCTTCTTCTTCTTCTTCTCCTTCTTTCTTCTTCTATCATCATTTTTTCTCTATGTGTTCGAATTTGGGGGGAGGGGGGGGGGATGTGGAGTTGTATGCAAATGGGAAATTCCTTGTGTTCTTTTTATTATGGTTTAACAGGCTGTGTGTGGGTGTGGGTGGTGGGGTTTGTGTCCGGGTCTGGATCTGGAGGCATTCAGCCAGGGTCCGCGCCATTCATGTATTGATTATTGATATCTCGTTTTGTTTGGAGAAGGGAAGGGAGTCTGAATTGTACAACAATTATAATTGCCGTATGACTTGAAACGTCTACTATGTGTTTCTGTCAAGCCAAGCTAGCTCAAGTCCAGTCCAGTCACGCACGCCCAGTGAATATTGCCAACCAGCAATCAGAGAGAGAGAGAGAGAGAGAGCGCACAGCTAGATGTGATCAAGGAGGAGAGAAGGCGAAGCACAGCAGAGAGGGGGGGATATTCACATTATAACTACACCAACTACACCACCTCTACAAAATCCTCAAACCCCCCAGCCCCTCCTCTCCCACCTCCACAATCCCCCCTCCGCGCTGCCCATCCCTCCCCCCCGCCCCCGCCACCCACCTCTCCACCACGGCCTCTAGATTCGCTCCCACAACCCCCGCCTGCTCCCTCACAAGCCCATCGTTGTCCGCCCCGCTGACATACCTTAGCACCCTCCGCACCTCCCCCACCCGCCCCCTCACAACCGCCCACACCTCCTCTCTCCACAGCTCCCCTTCCCCTCCCGCTCCTTCCACCTCCCCCAGCCCAACCAGCGCCTTCAGCACCGCACCAACACACACCACCGCCGCCCTCCGCAAAATCCCCGCCTCAGCCCCGCCCTCCAGCGTCAGCACCAGCAACGATATATCCAGCGCCTCATGCAGCACCCGCGCCCCCATCCCCACCGCATTCGTCTCCACCGCCGCACCCAGGATCGACAGCGCCGACGCCCGGATCCGCACATCCTCCGTACGCCCGCTGCCAGCCCACCCCGCCACAATAGCCACCTTAGCCTCTACCGCCCGCTTACGCTTCTCCTTTACAGCGCCGGCGTCCCCGCCCCCACCCGCATCCTGCGCATCCTCGTCGTCGTCGTCGTCGCTGCCAAACTCGGCCGCCCCCCCCCCCGCCTTCCCCCCACTGCGCGTCTTGCGCCTGCTCACCACCGCAACCATGCCGGCCGCCAGCGCCGCCGCCACGTCCCCGACCAGCGCCGCGCCCCTGCGCTGCACGGTGCCGAGCAGGGCCTCGCCGACGCGCAGGCGCTCGTCGAGGCCGAGGGCCTCGCCGGCGTCGACGTAGGCGTCGACCAGGGCCTGCGTGGCGGTGCGCGAGTGGCGGTCGGTCAGCGCCGTGAGGCACTTGACGGCGTTGAGGTAGACGTAGCTGTCGGTGTCGCTGAGCGTGGCGATGAGTAGTGCTGTGGTCGCGGGGACGTTGATGGCGGGCGCGGCGGCGAGGATGAGCTCGCGCAGGAGGTGCAGGCCGTGGGCGCGGACGGGGACGAGCGGGTCGCGGAGGTAGGAGTGCGCCAGGGCGTATGTTTCCTTCTGCTGCTGGGCGAGGGAGGCGGGGGCGGCGGCGGCGGTGGTCGAGAGGGGCGTGTGGTTTAGTGTGAGGAGGGAGAGGATGTTGAGGGCAAAGGCGGAGAGGTCGTCGGGGATGTTGGGCGCGGTGGTGAGGAATGTCAGCGCGGGGTGCAGCGTCTGCAGCAGGCGCTCGTCGGCGGCGGTGAGCTTCGTGTCGGGCGCGGAGACAAGCACGCTGAGCAGCGAGAGCGCGAGCGTCACGGTCTGTGCCCGCGCCGTCTCCTCGTCCAGGTCCTCGTCGTCCGAGTCTTCGTCCTCGTCCTCCCCTACAAACCTCCTCCTCTCCCTCTCCCCCCCCCTCCGCACCGGCGCCGGCCTCTCCCCCACAATCCTCCCCAGCCCCTCCAGGCTCGGCCTCACCTCCTCGCCCGCCGCCACCGCCCCCCCGCCGGCCTCCTTCCACAGCCGATACTCGCCCAGCACGCCGCCCACAACCTGCAGCGCCTGCCCCGGCCTCCTCGCCAGCACACCCCCAAACCGCCCCACCACCTCCCGCAGCACCGCCGTCCGCGCCACCATCCCCACCGCCGCCTCCACCCCCCCACCCTCCACCCCACCCGCACCACCCACATCCACCAGCCACGTCCGCAGCGCGCCCAAAAAGAACTCTGCAATTGCATCCTCAGGCGCCTGCGCCAGCACCTCCACAAACGCCTGCACGCGCGCCTCCACCTCCTCCACGCGGACGCCGGCTGCGCCGGCACGCACCTCGACGCCGCCCTCCGCGCCGGGCGCAAAGCGCCAGTGCTGCCCGCCGGCACACAGCATGTGCGCGTGGAGTGCCGCCAGCGCGGCCGCAGGGGAGCTGGACGTCTTGATGTGCGTGTGCAGCAGGGCCAGGGCGCGGGCGTGCCATGTGCTGCGGGCGGTGGCAAGGCTGAAGATGGCGAGTGCCCAGAGGGCTGGCAGCAGCGGCGCGAGCAGGCGGTGGGGCGCGGCGGGGGAAGGGTGTGCGGCGAGGAGGGTGCTGAGGCGCGTCAAGGTCTGGGAGAGGGTGCGTTCGGGGATAAGTGCCCTGCTGCTGCTGCTGCTGCTGGTTTCTCCAGTGGCGGCGGTGGTGGTGGTGGTGGGAGATGCGTCGTCGTCGTCGTCGTCGTCGAGGATTTCCTCAACCAGCGAGAAGCGTGGCCTCGTGGGCAACGGCGGCGCGTCTTCGAGCGCCAGCAGCGCCGCAGAAGACGCAGTCGCCGTCCCCGGCTTCTTCTCCTCTGCTGCCACCACCACCACCACAGGCTTTGCCGCCTCCCCACCCGGGCCCGGCACCATCCCCGCCACAAGCTTCGCGACCACCTCGCGCTCAACCACCGCCTCCACGGCGCCCTTCCTCCCCAGCAGCTCGGCCAGCACATAGCCCGCGGCGCCGGCCAGGGTGCTGTCCGGCGCATCGAGGAGCTCCAGCAGCTGCGGACACACCTTTTCAAAGTACTGCTGCGCCGTGGCGGCGGCGGGGACGGCACCAATGAGGCGCGAGGCGTTGGACAGTGCGTCGAGCGACGGGTTCGTCAGGAATAGCTCGATGATGTGGCGGACGGCGTGGGGGCGTGTCATGGGGAGATTGGAGAGGGCCCTTGTGAGTGCTGTGCGTAGCGGCGGCGGCGTGGACGGGTGGAGGAGCGAGAGGAGGGGGGGGAGGAGGGCGGGGGTTTGGGTGCTGTATGTTTGTCAGTACAAGTGTAGATAGTTGTATAGTGTTTAGCAGGATCTGTATGCACGAGTGATAGGCTGTGAAGTAAATCGTGGGGGTAATGATCGCGCAGCCGGAAATGCCAAACCCGCATACAAAACGGGGGGACGGGGAACCACAAACCTCTCCACAACATCCCACCACCTCCCTTTCCACACCTCTCTCCCTCCCCCCCCATCCTCCTCCTCCTCTTCCCCCGCACCAGGGCCGCCAAAAGCCAACTCCCCACACCCCGCCAAAACATCCACCAGACACCTCTCCCTCACGGCCCTCGCCGCCGCCCCCCCACCCCCCAGCGCCTCCAGCAGCCCGCCCACAACACCCCCCAGCAGCGCCACATCCCGCCTATCCTCGACCTCGGCGACCTTGCCGCGGCCCCGGGGGGCGGCAGGAATGACAAAGTTGCGTGCGCGCCGCGAGAGCGGGATCCCGACCCCCGGCGAGAGCGAGGGGTAGACGCCCTCCAGCACGAGCAGGTCGAGTAGCGCATTGAGGGTGCGGTTGTCTGTTGCGTTTTCCAGCGCGGTGGTAGTGGTGGTGGCGGCGGGTGCGGGTGCAGAGGTGGGGGTGGCGGATATGGCGTGCAGGAGGTGCAGGGCGTGGGTTAGTACTTTTCGGGCGACGGCTTGGGGCGGGTCCGGGGATGGGGATGAGGGTGGTGGGAGGGTGAGTGCGAGGCGGTCGAGGAGGGGGAGGTTGTGGTGGGTGAGAAGTTGTGCTGGGGGGGGGAGGGGGGGGGGTTTCTTTTAGCTAGCTGGTTGAGAGAGCGTGAGGGGGGTGGGGTGGGGTACTTCGGTCGAGGACGGGGGAGAGGAAATGCTGGGCTTCTGAAAGAGCCGTCATTTTGGCTGCTGTTGCTGCGTGGAGGTAGTAAGGGAGCTGTGATCTGTACGGCAGTCTGTCAGTTCTTTGAGCGTGGATGGCAGAAGAGCGGGTTATGAAATCAAGTGTATCTGTGCAGCAGACACACGAGATTGATATCTGTAGACCTCGATATATAAATGTAGCCGGCGAGTGTCCCCGCCCGGCCATTACCCGGACTCCGGATCATTGTTTCTCCACCCCTGTCCTTCATCCAATTCTCCCCGCTCACAACCCCAGATACACGCATATAAAACCCTGCACCCGCGCCCGCGCCCGCACCCGCACGACCACAACCACAACCACAACCACAACCACAACCACAACCACAACCACAATGTTCCGCCCCGCCCTCCGCCTCCGCCTCCGCCCGCACAACCTCCCGCGCCTCCTCCCCAGCACACGGTAACCTCCCCCCCCCCTCCACTAGTACACACCCACCCACCCACCAACCACACACTAATTGCCCCCCTCCCCCACAGCATCCTCCCCCCCCCACGCCTCCTCCACACCACCGCCCCAGCCGCCAAAAAGGCATCAAAGCCCGCAAAGGGCGACCACCACCACGTCCCCACCAACGAGGTGCCCCCGCCCACCGGCGCATTCGACTTTGACACCCACTTCACCGACCTCGAGAGCGACCTCGCCCGCGTGCTCGAGAAGCTCAAGGACGACCTATCCAAGCTGCGCACCAGCCGCGTGGACCCGGCGCTGTACGAGGGCATCCAGGTGCCCGTGGACCGCGAGGGGACCAAGGTCTCGCTGCGCGACATTGCCCACGTGGTTGCAAAGGGGAGGAGCGTTGTTGTGGGCGTCTACGAGGAGGATGTGAGTCCTACCCCCCCCATCCCCCGGGGGAAGAGAGAGAGAGATATGATGGGGAGGGAAGGGGGGCTGATGTATGGGTGTGGGACGGTAGAATGTGAAAAGGGTGGTAAAGGCACTGCAGCAAGCGGACCTGAACGTGACGCCGATCGTGGACGCAAAGACGCCGACGCAGCTGACGATGCCGCTGCCGCCGCCGACAAAGGAGTCGCGCGTTGCGACGGTGGATGCGGCGGCAAAGGCGGGTGAGCGCGCGAACAACGCGCTGCGGAATGCGAGGCAGGGCTCGCACAAGAAGATCAAGGGCCTGAAGGGCATGCGTGCGGATGATGTGAGGAAGGCGGATAAGCAGTTGGAGAAGATTATGGATAAGGTTGGCGCGGAGGCAAAGAAGATTATAGATGCTGCAAAGAAGTCGATCATGGAGGCGTAGTTGTGCCTTGCTAGTGAACAAGTAAAGAAGAAGAAGAAAAAAGACATGGGATGGCTGGTTTGTGTCTGTTGGTGGTTTTCGGGTTGATGGATATGGTTAACGGTGTGTGTGTGTTTTAGTGGTTAGAAAATCATTGCCGACGATCCATACATGTGCACATTCGGTGATGTCTCAACAATGAGAGAATGAATGTTCACACGATGGCATGCAAAGATCAACTTGAGTGTGTAGATTCTCCTGATAATGAAATAATAAGAAGAATGTCTGTCATCAATGTTTTCTGGGTTTTTTTTACTACATATATATTTTCGCTACCTCACAGTGACTCTCTGTCTTGGGAGTGGATATCTTATTTCCAAACACAGGCCAATGCATCCTCAGGCATAGAAGAGATGTTCTGTGCCCGAATTCTGACCTTTAGGTAGTATTTTATGTAGTGCCAAAATATAGAGATTTGGGTGGGTGTATTCAGGCGATGTCAGGCCAAAATGTGCATCACTTTCCAACACTCTGGGTACATACATGTAGTGTTGTGTAAGCTGTAGGTACTATCATTGACCTTGAGAGGATTCCAGTGCCGCAGATCTGATCAATAAATTGGCCTCATGATCTTTTCTGATTCACATAGATATTAGATACACATGGGTAGCACTCAACCATCATGATATGTACGTACATGCAGTTACTCCCACTCATATGATATAATAACCCCTGCACTCCAGGGTGTTTGAATAACCTATATATATACATACCTGCCGACCCATACCGAGTGATAGTACATGACGCCAGTCACAAGCGCGCACACCCCACCTTATATTACCACATCTCACATAGTGGATTTAACAACTAGTCCATTCTGCCAGCCTTCTAAAGCACACACCGATTAACGGACGGTCCGCAGAGTGTGACAGCCCAACATACAGGTTCGGGCGCCTGTAAGCTGCTATGTATGTACATATGTGTATCGCGTTGATGTAGTGTACGTGTGCTAGGGGGGAACCTTCAAATACGAAGGCCTAGGCTTGTCAGTTTCACAACTATATGGCATTCTATACACTGTTTTGCGGCCCCTCCTTGCCGCTTCAGGGACTCGTTTCTAGGTCTTTCTTGTCTGTACCGATGAGTGGTGGTGGCTACACAACCTTATTATCTTTTTGGCATATCTGCCAGGATGCTCCCAGGTGTTTCTAGTATGTACTTCAATCATTGACGAGTTATATGTGATGCTATGATTCGTGGGGGTGGGGTGGCTTACATAGCATGGTAGAAGTAATAGCAAAAGGCTAGCTAGCTGGTGATTGAGGTATAAATGACACGGTGTCCTGTATACGCACATGTACGTACATACATGTAGCCACAATATAGAATCCCCACTAGATGTCTATCCAAGGTCTCGGCCGGCCCTCCGCGATCTTCATGTACCCAGGGGGTGCCGGAAAGTGATGCAGCGACCCAATTTACCACTCACGACGATTTTAATAAAGACATTAATGAAGCAGCAAGATATGATATATAAAGTAGAGAGAGTATAAAGATTTCATCGATCGCATTCAAGGAAAAGGGATTAATGTGGTTGCGAAGTTACTAATTATAGGGCCTCGCCCAATCCCAAGCTGTTGCATCACTTTTTCGGGACCCCTCTATGCATCTATACATGTGGTTACAGGCTACATTGCACCCCTCACCTTGATATAAGCTACATGTAGTTATCCTCTATCCGTACATGATGCATGGGCTGTGATCTAGTCAGGCCAGCCTAGTAGACACGGCAGGGGGGCGATAGCAAAATGAAGACAGCATATAAGAGGACCCACCAGAACCGCGTTCAAGAACTTCGATCATGCCAAAGATCGACAGACCTTGCTCCGCTATTTGGGTACTGATTTGAGATGGGCAAGTAGTTGGTCAGCTATAAGGTAGTGTGAAGAGACTATATGAATGAGCCTTTATTTTTATCCCTCCATCCCAGAGATGCCGCGCAAAGAGTAGAGAGAAGTTCCATAGTAGTAGTAATAGTAAAAGAAAATGAAACGATAAAACAACTGTACACCAGAGAGAAAAAATACAACCAGCAAGAAAGTAGTAGTAGTTAAGAGCCCCTTGTTTTCAGAAATCATCATCATACCTTACAGGTTAGGTTACATACAAAAGATGAATGAGGTAAAATTAGGCGTGTGGAGGAGTAGGAAGGCTCATTCCAAGTCTAGGCATAATGTTGACCAAAAGATCCCTCTTCTTCCTGTCCGAGAAGGTTCCGTTCACCATGACCATCCTGTGGATATCCCCCGCGATACCGTGAGGGCCCACGTTAGGAGGCGTGTACTTGCCCTCGATAAGTCTGCCGAGAGCTGATTCACGGCTGGCGTCGTAGTTCTGCCAGTTCTCGTAAGTCCATTGGGAGGTTGGCTTTGAGCTGTGAGTGGTATCAGCCCAAAGGGTGGCGCCGATGCCTTGGTTGGAAATTACTGAAGGCGGAATGTGAGGCGCGAGATATTCAGCAGTAGGAACAGTAGGGATGTAAGGCAGCTCAACCTGCTCTGGGACCGGCGCAGGGGGGAAAGGATCCCTGCGGGAAGTGCGAGATGAGGCATTGCGGTCATCGTCTCTGCCACCACGGCCGCCACGCCCGCGTCCACCACCACGGCCACCTGGACCGCCACGTCCGCGTCCGCGTCCACCGAATCCACCACCGAATCCACCACCGAATCCACCACCGAATCCACCCCGACCTTCGCCGTCAAAACCGCCGCGGCCACCGCCGAAGCCTCCACGACCACCACGGCCCCCGAATCCACCGCCGCGACCTTCTCCGTCAAAGCCACCACGACCGCGGAAGCCACCGCCAAAGCCACTGCCGCCACGGTCTCCACCGCCATAACCACCGCGGCCACCACGGTCACTAAATCCTCCGCGGCCACCGCCGTATCCGCCGCGGTCACCGTAGCTGGGACGTTCACTGCGATCGCCGTAACTGGGGCGTTCGCCATAACTGGGACGCTCACTGCGGTCACCATAACTGGGACGCTCACTGCGGTCACCATAACTGGGACGCTCGCCGCGGTCACCATAACTGGGACGCTCGCCGCGGTCACCGTAGCTAGGACGGTCGCCATAGCTTGGGCGGTCACCACGGTCGCCACCATAGCCACCACGGCGGTCTCCGCCGTATCCACCGCGGTCACCGTTGTATCCGCCACGGCGCTCAAAGCCACCACGACCACCGCGGTCACCGCCATATCCTCCACGACCACCACGGTCACCGCCATATCCTCCACGGCCACGGAAGCCTCCGCGGCCTCCGAACCCGCCACGACTGCCTTCCTCCTCGTTGTTGAAGCGACTGCCACGTTCTTCGACCTCCTCCTCTTCGATGGCCTCAATGTCTTGCTCCTTGGCCTGGGCGCCGGGGCCTTCGTTGTTGCTGTTAGGTGGGAGAATATCGTCTATGTCGACAGAGCGTGGATTTACGCGGTCTGCGAGAGCTGTAATGGGGAAATTGGGTTAGTTATGTGTATACATCAAGTTCCCACAATTAGACAGAGGGGAATCGATAAGACAGGATAAGATATACCTTCATCGTTCCAGTAAGGAGAGGGTTTGCCGTCCTCAGCGAGTCTGGCCGGCGTAATGGAGAATTGGCGGCGGGCAGAACTAACTAGAGACTTTCCGTGGCCGAGAAAAAGATTTCTGGAAAACATTTTGAACAGTTTTATTTATTTTCCTTTTATGGGAATCTGAGAGTGAGGAGATAAGAAGGATTGAGATTCCAATTGAACGGTTTTGTAGGGTGGGTTGGGTGTTGATGTGGGGGGCGATTGACGGCCTAACAGAGTTTTTTTCTCCCTTGTTGCGCTTTATTTTTTCACCCCACTACTGCCAAGCCCATCCTTATCCACACGTGATGCGAAAAACCTCATCTTATATCCTGCATCATAAAAACAAATTTGAGGGATTGAAAATAATAGCTAATAGCGCTCTCACGAATCAATCGAAACAATCATGAACTTCGCCCGCCACCTCCTTCGCCGTGCTGCTATTGCCCCCCCTCCCTCTCGAGGGATCTCAATTGTTCTTCCATCCCTCTCCGCTGCTCTAGTTGGAGCTCTCGCGACCCCAATCCCAAGAATCATTATACCACGACTCCAGCAATCTGTACGCCATGAATCCTCGACTGCAATTGGGGCAATTGGAGGTGCAGGAGAAACTACAGCGGGCGAACAAGTGGAGGAGATTAAGCCCAGCTATCAGCTTACGGTCACCTGCAGACCATGTGCACACAGGTCTACACACTCAATCAGTAAACAGGGGTACCACCACGGCTCAGTAATGATTACATGCCCCGGGTGCCGAAATCGCCATGTTATCTCCGATCACCTGAAGGTACATCGATATTCACATCTTTCCTCTTCATCTGCTAATGCCCGATACCGGTATAGATATTCGGCGAAACCGCCCGCTCGTTTGAAGATATCCTCTCTCAGTCTGGTTCGGGTGAGACTGTTAAGAAAGTAACCCTTTCCCAGGAAGAACTGATGACTGCTGCGGAAAAAATACTGAAGGAGAAGGGCATCTGGAGCAAGGATGGAGGCAATGTAGAGGTGTTGCCGGATGAGCCAAAGGCGACGGAAGAAGACTGGCGGAAGGGAATAGTAGAGGAAGAGAAGAAGGAATAGATGTAGATGAAAGGAACGTGGGATGGCGTTATATGTTTTTTGTATTTTGGTAGATAAAAATGTTCCTGTAGATAGCCGGAAGGCGGCATCTGTATCCTTATTGGCATTGGGTAGAGATGGAATCTAAAACTCCATTCGAATTTTCACATCCTCCAATTGGCTCCAATTGGTCAATTCTGTGCTTAAGGAAAATCCTGGGGTTGGCTGTGATTATTACCCAGTTGACCAGACGGGCAGGAGTTTGGGTGATCGAGTTGGAATACTCAAAGATTTGTTGACCATCCGCCATTATATATGTATGGACCGCATGTCACAGTGTCCCATATAGGACAAAAAGTCAATCGTGGTCATTTGAAAGCTATGATACGTTGTGACTACATCGAGTGATAACACGTGATTTCACAATACATCAATAATCCACTACTCTCTCTTCTATCTATAAATTTATCCTCAAAGTGGCTGAACTGCTAGAAAAGCATCCTCAAGAAGCCTTGTGGTCAGTTTGCGTCAACCTACATTTACGATTTGCCGTTCCCAGGAGCCCCCCAGTCTGATCGGGCATCAGCCAGATAGCAACCGAGAGCAGCAGAACAAGAAGACGTCCCTAGGCAAAACGCTCGATCTGTGCTGCTCCCACATTCATCAACCTTCAAGTAAAAAAGCACTTCCTGGAACCCTTCGTTCTCATGGGATCTCTCTGTGCTACCCCACTGCAACCCAGGTCCCCAAGCTTCCATCCGCTCTCAAATATTAATTATAGAGCTTGTGGCACGCTAGTGAACCTTCACAGAAAACACCGGCAGAACACCAACCCCTTTGCTCTCTTCCCCTACAGTATTTTGATGGTTTCTTCATACCTCTAGATATCCTATCACCCCAAGTTTCTTTCCTACCTCCCCCTCGCCTTTCTGTGGTTGGACATTCTAGAAGCTTCAGCATTCCGAGGGTTTTGAGGGGACCGAAAAGAATAAGGAATGCGTGCTTACTCTAACCCTACTCCCAGATATGACACTGAATACCAAATCATTATCTCTCCTTTCACACAAAGCTTACTACCGGTCGGGAGTTGGAACATCAGTGTCGTGTACCACAAGTATCAGCACTGCCATTGGCTTAGGGGCGCCAGTTGAAGAACCAATGCTCGCTGGTTCCCACAATCTACTAGAATAGATATTAACTACAGGTTTAGATCAAAAATTCTAAAGTCCAAGCGCCAGCGGAGTCCGTATTATAGGGTTAGAGAGGCCATAAACTCATGAGCCAAAATGGTGGATTCGTACACTCAGTGCCGACAGACGAAAATCGCTACCAACCACTCTGTTCGGTTCTAGACCGCCCAGGTATACACGCGAGTAAGCCAAATTAAATTAGGACAAAAGGAACCAACAGTGTTATACAGGGCCTGTTAGAATTGCCAAATGACTACTACTTCAAGAAAGAAAAAACAGCCCGAATGTAGCGGACAATGAGAAATGGATCTTAAGATTCCATACGTCAAACTTATATCACAATACAGGAACCAAGAACTGAAATCGCGATAGATTGTATTTCTGAATCTTTGTTTACTGTACTAGGAATACAGTGTCGTTCTTGCGCCTTATGACTATAAATAGGTCTATGTAGCACACCCTGGAGGCAAGTGGAATCACTCACCACCACACCCAGAGGAAATGATCGTTTCAACTAAAAGCCAGCATACTCCGTTGTTTGGAACACCTCGCATCGGAGTGTGTCTCGTCCAGCGACTAGATCAAAACTTTTTCTTCTTTTCTTGGGGGATGAAGGCCGAGTGATTACACATGATCCAACTAAAACCATTAACCCAAGAGTTGTAATTACCATCCCTGAGACCTCAGAGGTAGAGAGTCCTGGAGGATATAATCAACATGATGTGTGAGAAAGGCATATACTAACCGCGGGACTCCCTCAAGCAGCCGTAATTGAAATACGGGGACACTTATGAGGGATCGTTTCTACGTAGCAAAAAACTTTGGAACTTCTGAATAAGAGTCACAAAATGGTCCCCTTAGGAGGATTTTGGTTTGGTTTCTCATCTCTTGTAGAGAAACTGCATCTACATTGTCTCCATATCTAGGGACCGCCCTTTAAAGAAAAGAAAGGCCCCGAATCCTTAAAGATAGAGCATCAGAGATCTAGCGCAAAGTAGCCTGGCGAATATCTACTCAGGCGGTGTTAATAGCCTTCGTAGGGTCTGGGGATATGCCGGCCCAAGAAGTTTACCCATTATAGGAACCACCCCTTTCCATATCGCTAGAAGAAAGAGCTTGATGCACTAATATCCATGAAGCTTCTACCTTGTCTAAAGCTATTTTTCTTCTTTTCTTTAGCTTACTCGAATGAGCGAGAAACAACTTTACCACTGCCAGCCAATACTCGGTCTGCGTCTTGAACTTGAAGAGAGAAAACAAAACCGCAAATACCAACAACTATCTTCATTGACCCTGGCAGCCGCTACTAGGCTCCAGCATTACTAGATATTGCGACTTGCCAAAAACAATGGGACGCATGTAACAGGGCTTCAATGTAATGCTTTCTCGATCACAACTGACCACAAAGAGGCCATAAATACGGCAAATGATAATAAGGAATATAAGAGGCTCAAATACACCTTCATCCTGTATCGTCGTTCGTTGGTGGCGGGGCTTGGTGACCTGTCGTTGCGGTGCTCATTCCCGTTGCGTCCCATTATGACAACCCGCAATATATGTATTCGCCAACTTTGGGGTATTCGCCCTCTTAACAGGCTAGTTGGACTCCATCAACTGGCAGCCTCGTACGCAGAAATATGATATCTTTATTCCTTAAGGATATACACATATATGCATGCATACACGCTCTTATCATACTCCAGGGCTCTTCTGGTATATTATCAGTTACTGGTACTCCTTTAACACATGGAGACCATTTCAGCACTCTTACCCATTCACCTACTATGTATCACATTCGCATTTCATTATGATATTTCAATAATTTCAGGAGGGTGCTTTAAGCCACCTAATAGCACTGAGGTACGAGCGTCCCGCGCTACCCAGTCTAGACCAGTACGAGGGCCGGGGTGCAGGTTCGGCCACAGTCAATCAAGGCCTGAAGTGGATTATAAGGGAGAAATACATGTATATACCTCTCGACTGCCCGCCTAGATACAGTTGTTGTTGTTGTTGGTCTGCATGGATCCATACCAATTAAAATGAACTGCTCAATATATCATCTACTGACTCAGACTCTTTTCCACTCCTCACTACCATACCAGCTCTTTCGATCATCATGCTTCAGAGTACTGCAGTTGCAAGACAGTATGGATGGTAACTTAGCAAGTTGCCTAGCCCTTGAAGTCCAGCTCCGGTGCAATGTAGATAGCTATAAAGCCCAATTGCAAAAAAAAAAAAAAAAAAAGCCAAACTACCCAGCAACAAGACCCAGAGCTAGAACCAGCACCGGCACACACATATACACATACACACAAGGTCAAAGAGAACACCAAGAGCTAGAGCTTAAACACTACAATACCAGCACGCCAACCCCCCCACAGCCTCCGATCGACGGCTCGGGGACTAACTAACTATACGCAGAAGCCCACCACCACCACCACTACTACAAGAACACCCCCCCCCCAAAAAAAAAAAAAGAAAACCGCCATAAGAAACACCCCCCCCCTCCCCCCCAATCGATAACTTACCCCTACTCGAGCGAGCGACTCTCTCTCTCCTCCCTCAGCGTCCGGTATGTAGCTACATGGCGAGCTAAACCATAACCTCCCCATCTGCACTGGCACCTGCTACTAGCAGTTACGGATGAACGCACCAGCCTTATGATCCACCCCCACCACCCCACCCCACTACACCATGATCACGAAAGCTACATGTAGTTTCCAGAGATGCATTGAGCTTCGATATATACATGTACTCTACCTACATGTATGTCCGCTCTGATGGTAGAGTACATGGTGCATGGTGCATGGTGCATGAGATGACGTAGATACATGTAAGCAACCGCTACCTACTCTACTCTACTCTACTCTACTCTACAGGTAGGGGGGGGGGGGGGAATGTAGGTAGGTACATGTAGGTACATGTATAATGGAACCCCCCATCTTCAAGCCTAACCGTCTGCTCAAGGGGCTTGTATAGCCATATACATACACATACATACACATACACATACATATCCACAGCACCCAACCCACATCCCCCCAAAGCAGCAGCTCAGCTCTGCGCATGTAGGTACTTACAGCAGCAGCAGCAGCAGCAGCAGTAGTAACCGCAACACAACTAATAGCCTACCAGTAACCACCGCACCACCACCACCACCACCACCACCACCACCACCTGCCACTCTACAAGCACACGCGCAGCACCAATCGCAGCACCCAATTGCACACAAAAAAACGCTTTAAATAAATAAATAAATAAAAAAACAAAAAGACCATCTATCATTATCATTACCCCCCCCCCCACCAAACACTCGGCAGAAAATGAGGGAGGAAAAACTACATGCATCTATAAACATTTCTCGGAAACCAGACAGACAGACAGACAGACAAACAAACAGATCAGACAGACAGACAAGGAGAAAGAGACAGAAACTGAGACTGAGACTGAGACTGAGACTGAGATGTAACTCGTATAAGAGCCGCCCCCTCCTCTCCCCCCAAAAAAAGATAACAAGAAAGAAAAAAAGATAAGAACATAGCCCCCCATCTAAGCCACAGCAGCAAAGTAGTAGTTAAAATGGAGAAAGAAAAAAGCGATAAAACAAAGATAGAAAACAGATATAAAACACAAAAACACACGCCAAAAACGCCATCCATATCCACACAAACAAAAGAAATCACATCCCCAAGCCAACCAATCCACCAATCCACCCCCTAACCCCTCCCAGACGCAGACCCAACACCCCCCACCCTCCTCCACTCCCCCGCAAGCGCCCACCGCACCCCCGCACCCCGCCTCCCCACTCCCCAGCCCTCCACCACTACCCCCACCACCATCAACACCACCACCGCCACCACCAACATCCACTCCCACTCCCACTCCCACCACCCCGCCGCCTTCACCCCCGCACACTTGTGCAGCCGCTGCCCATACAACACTAGGTCCGTGCACGGCGGCGGGATAAGCGTCGCTAGCTCGCGCTTAAACCCCACCCTCCTTCTCCTCCCCTTACTACTGCTGCTGTTGCTGCGGGCTGCGCTCACGAACGGCACTGCGGCGGCCGCGGAGCGCCGCGTGTTGAACTCTGTGTTGAAGCGCGTTTCGGGGTCGAGGGTGTCGGTGTCGGTGTCGCCGTTTTCTGTTGTGTTGGTGGTGGTGGGAGGAGTGGAGGTGGTGGAGGTGGAGGTGGAGGGGACGGGGGCGGGAGGCGGGGTTGGCGTGTGTGAGAATCGCCGGCCTTTGGGGATTGGGAGGGGGGTGGTGGGTGTGCTTGTGCTTGTAGTGGTGCTGGTGCTGGTGCTGGTGCTAGTGCTGGTGGGAGGGCGAGAAGGGGGTGGTGGGAGGAGTATTGGCTGTGGGGACGGGGAGAGCGACCGCGGGGGCGTGGGGACGGGGGTGACGGGATAGGGCATTGTGCGCGGCTGCTTGGGGGGCGATTCGGCGGTGATGTTGTATGCGAGGAGGATTGCCATTTTCCGCGGTAGTGGTGGTAGTAGTAGTAGATTTTTTTGGTTTTTTAATTGGGCGAGTGAGTTGCTGTGATTGGATTTTGCTTGGTGGTTGTGGTTGTAGTAATAGTGGTGGTTGTAGTAGCAGTGGTGAGGGTTGCACTGGCAGTGGTGGAGGGGGTCGAGGCGAGGTGCTGGGAGGAGGAGCAGTGGTGGTGGTGGCAGAGCGGGTGAGAGTGCGTGATGGAGGGAGGAGGAGAGCTGCTGGTGCGGGTTCTGCGGGGGCTTCTATATCTTCTGGTGATGCGGTAAGGCTGATGTTCCATAGCTAGCTCCGTGTGAGCTGTGGGGGGTGGTGGAGGAGACAAGTGCGGTCTGGAAGCGTCTCACTCTCTCACTCTCTCTCTCTCTCTCTCTCTCACTCTCTCACTCTCCTTTTTTAATCCTTCTTTCCTTCTTTTTTCTCAGTGTGCCTGCCTAGCTAGCTACTGTAATTAGTGGAGCGTGTAGCGAGTTGTTGGTAGTGGTGGGCCTGGCTAGTATGGTCTCCACCAAAGGCACATCTGAGGGAGTGGGTGGGGTGTGTGGGGGAGGAGAGTCTCAGGCGAGTGAATGGGCACGGTAAAAAGGCACGGGAGCACAGAGTCTGGGGAAAGCGGAGAGTTGCGAGGGAGGTGGGATTTTATCCGCCATGGGCCATGAGAGAGATACAGGACAGACAGACCAGACAGACGTTGAAGCCTGGAGCTGCGCAGTGCAGTTGCAAGCCTGGTGCTGCTGCTGCTGCTGCTCCTGCTGCTGCTGCTCCTGCTGCTGCTGCTGCTGCTCCTGCTGCTATCTTACCTTACCGGTTCTGCTCTGCTGCAGTTGGTGGCAGGGATGGTGGGCCCTGGAGGATGGGTGAGTGTATGAGTGGATGGGTGAGTGTATGAGTGGATGGGTGAATGTATGAGTGGATGGGTGAATGTATGAGTGGATGGGTGAGTGGATGAGTGGATGGGTGAGTGGATGAGTGGATGAGTGGGTGAGTGGATGAGTGGATGGGTGGATGGGTGAATGAGTGGGCGGGTGTATGAGTGGATGGGGGATGTCAGTGACACAGTAACTCTCTCTGGCGGTCAGCCGGTCGGGGAGGGGACGGGGACGGGCCGGGGACGGGAGTCGGGGAACGGGGGGACGCGGACAGGACTCGATGGACGGGGGCTGACAAAGGCGTTGTTGTTGATGGAGTCACGGTGAAGCAAGCCACACGTGGAGCGGTAGAGAGCCGCCCGCCTGCCTGGGCCTAGCGTCATAGGGTCTGCACAGCCACCGCAGACAAGAGCTTCAACAACAACCCTGTCTCGATATACATCATACATGTTCGTAGATACATGCATCTATCTACACATCTGGTGGACGAGTACTCGCAACCCCCAGAGACTATCTCCTGCCACAACCCACAATCACCACAATCACCACCCACTACCTATCACTCCCTCAATCACCCCCTCCCAATACACGCACAATGCGATCCGGTAAGCCAAAGATCTCGATCCACAGATTGACATGACACTGCAAGCAATTGGGGCTGACGAGCGAATGGGGGGATTCTCTCGTGCTGCAGACGAGGCGATTCTCGACGAGATAATCAAGGATGGCACAGTGGATATGTCAGTAGCCCCCCCCGCGGGCATCTTCCAATATATTGTCGTGTAGCTAACAGTCCGTCCTCAGCTCCGAGTGGCCAGAGCTTCTGAAGCGCCTTCTAACCCGTCTGGAACACGTTCGTCCCTCTCTCTCCACACTCCCAATATAACGCCCACTAACAGCTCTCCCAGATCGCCCATAACTCCTTCCCGACGCCCCCACCAGCGCCTAACCTCGCCGCACTCAGCACCATTCCCCCATCCAACCCCTCCACACAGTCCACCGTACCTGACTCCTCGAATCCCTCCGAGACCCCCGCCGAGGCCCCCACAGAACCCCCCATCAACGACATCACCCCCAGCACCGATGCCTCAGCCGCCGTAGCCGCCATCCCCCCCACTCCCATGGCGCCCCCGCCCCCATCCTTCGCCCTCACCACCACCACCACCACCACAAACACCGACCCCATCCCCGCCGACGACCTTATAACCCTCACACAACTGACCACAATCCTCACCACCAGCTTCGCCACCGCACCCCCCTACACCATCCAGCGCCTCGCCGAGCTCCTCCGCTCCCCCACCGCGCACTACCGCTCCCTAACCAAATACCTGCGCGCGCTCACACGCGTGCTCTCCGTCTCGTCGCCCTCCACCGTGTTCCCGCTCGAGGACGCCGCGACGGCGCCCAACCCCAACGGCGCAGCCTTCATGCTCGGCAGCGACGAGTCGCTGGGCGGCGCGCTGCTCTCGCCCATCCCGTGGCTGACGCCCACAACGCTGTCGGACGAGACGGCGGCCGTGTCGCAGGGCGAGCTGATGCGCACCGAGCAGGAGCTGGGCATTGTCGCGGAAGTGACGGGCGCGGCGGCGGTAGAGGCGGCGGCGCCGCCGCCGCTGGGGCCCGAGGATGTTGGGCCGCAGCCGGAGGGGACGGTGTTTGAGGACCCGCCTGGGGTCGAGGAGATGGGGAGGGTGGAGGAGATGAGGGATGCGAGTATAGAGAGGGAGGAGACCCTGGAGGATAAGATGCAGTTGGATGCGGCGGCGGATGGGAAGGAGGAGGAGGAGGCGAGGAAGGAGAGGGAGAAGGAGAAGGTGGTGGGGGTGGATGTGGAGGAGGAGAAGAAGGGGGGCGAGGGGGAGGGGGATGAGGCGAAGGATGAGAAGATGGCGGAGGCGTAGAGTGGTATACCCGGAGTTTCCTTCTGCTTCTTTTCTTTTTCTTTTTTCCTTCACTTGCCTTTCTCTTGCTTCCTTTCTTTTTTGTTGTTGTTGTTGTAAATATGTAGTCAATCAAAAAAGCAGTTTTGAGCGATCATTGACAGTGGCTCCTTAACTTGTATGGTCTGAGATTCATTGTTAACCCATACCTAGTGCACATCGATATTGCGGTAGTCAGAATCGAATACTGTAGCTACGTACATGTATGAGTATTTAATCTGTGATATCGATCAAATCAAAGGCTTGGCTAGAAAGTGAAAGTGGGTGGGACCAGAGGTTCGATACCTACATGTATTTACTGCACTTCTCCCTCGTAATCTCTCGAACCAGCATCGACAAGAAAGCCCACCCGCGCTCCCCTTACCACCTACCTGTAGGCTGTAGCTGCACTTTGATCGTCCGCCGATGCTTACATGTATCTATACACATACACATAGTTACCATGCAACAAACAGTGCACGTACACCACAGCGAGCAGCTAGAAAAAAAAAAAAAGAAAGAAAAATCTTATGTACAAACATTACTACATGTATGAAGCTAATATAATAAACCAGACACATCCCCCCACCCCCGCGCCCCGCCCCGCCACGCCACGCCCCGCCCACATACATTCACCACAAACGGGGGGTAAATGGAACGCCTATAATCGAAACTTAAACAACCGGCGGATTTAATGATATCTTCCCCCCCTCCCCTCCCCACCTGGCACCCACGCCCCCACGCCCCACGCCCGCCGCCCCGTTCTCCCTCCCTCGGTCCCGGGCAAACCCCCCTGTATGTGCAGACCGATATATATATAAACATAATACATAGGCCCGCCCGGCTGAGTGGGGAGTGGGGAGTGGGGAGTGTGGGAGGGGCGGGGCGAGGCGGGGGCGGGGGCGGGGGCGGCTAGTCCGTCATCATGTGTGATCACTCGTCGCCCCTCCGATCCGAAATCCGCACAATACAGCACAACACAACACACTGGCACCGGCACCGGCCACGCGAATTCGGAAACCAGCTCCACTTATCGCACATACATACATTGATTGTATACAGACCTATATACAGACAGACATATAGGCTAAGCGGGGGGGCGGGGGCGGCCAAGCTTCGACGGCATCTGGCATTGTACGCTATATATCGGTGGAAGTTAAACAGGGAGGGACGTGACCACAACGGTCGATACCCACGCCGAGAACAGGGTGGTTCCCCAATGCGCCACATTTGCGCGATAATTCTACCGATAGCTGTAGAGTACGTTGCGGCGGGGTGGGGTGGAGGTGGGGTGGGGGATGTGCGGCCTCTATATATCCTGCACTTCAGGAACACCGTACCCCCCCCCCCCCCTCTCCTCCCCCTCCACCCCGCCAGTTTGGTCGCTAAGCTAAGCTAAGAGCCCAAGACCCAGACATTACATGTATTATGGATATGCAGGAACCCCAAACACCGCAAGTGTAACTACACAACCGGCAAACGAGCGAGACGGCGCTGACTTCACCCATACCTCCCCTTCCTCTCCCCCCATGGCGGAGAATATATCTAACCCCCCCAGGAGGTGTATGCAGGTATGTACGCACATTATAAGATTATAGGGGGGGGGGGGGCATATCTATCCACCATCGTATCGCAAAAGGGGGGATCGGAAGGGAACAGGAATGAATGTGGTGTGTGTGTGTGTGCGCAGTCCGGCAGCTCGCTTTGATACAAGTTCGCAGCTCCTCTCAAGTAGAGCGAGGTATGGGCACCAATCTTCGTTCGACACAGCACGTAGATAGTCGTATACTACATGTATACGACTGCTACCCCACTTCACCCTGCCGGCAGTGGGAGATAAACAGTGTCGCAGAGCATCACAAGGTTGGTTTGAATCGAGCAGCTTAACAGGTATATGTGAGAGGAGGGAGCTGTCTCATGGCCAAAGCTCGAGCATCTGCATGGACTACATGTAGTATCTTGTAGAGAGGGAGAGGGGGGGGAAGGAGGAGAAACCTAGCTTTCTTTTTCTTCGTGCGCAGAGGACGCATCCGATCTAATTCGCCGATCGACGATTTGTGCTTTACGGGTCTGCCAGGAACTACACAAACGCCGTAGATTAAGAATCCTTCCAACGGTAAGATCTCACTTTAACTATGTACCCCCAGACCGGAGCCGGGAGGGCACACTCAGATGAGATGGAAACCAGGCTACCCAAAACTTCTGCAGCCCCCTAGTTTCTCTACTTTGATGAGCAGTGGAAGGGTGTCAAGGATCTAAGCCACCGAGGTGCATCATAAAGTATCACTCGCGGATCTCCACAGATCATGCGCCAGGTGGGGGGCCTAAGCGGACGGAGAGATATGGAGCAGGTGCATGCATAGAAGGTTCTCTAACTTTCTTGAGCAAAAAGCAAAGACAGAGAGAGAAAATCGCTTTACAAACGGAGGTCACTAGATCGATCGACAACGCACAACGCACAACTGCTGCCATCACTACTTGAGCCATCGCAACCACGAAACTCAAGCTTCCTCCATTTCCTTCTTTCCTTTCCTTTTACACTTTGGTACCCCCACCCCACCCCCCTTCGCACCAGCACCCTACTCCAGGTATCGAGCCGCACCTTAGACTGTGTGTCTAGGCACTCTAGATCGATCTAAGGCTCCTCCCACAATACCCCAAGGCGCATCGAAACGTTACGTGGCCCAAATCCACTACTCAAGGAGCCCAACGAGCATCTACGGCCCCTTGCTTATCAAAGCTCCCCCCAAAGCTCAAGGGAAATCTTACGTCAATCCCAGAGGCCGTTTCGATCTAGGCAGTGTTTTTATATCCCCTTTTTTGTGGCCAGCAGGGGCTTCGTCCCAACTATGTGCCTATGCACTGTTCCCTGGCTAACTGGATTGAAATCGACGGCTCAAGGGGCACTGGCCGATGGAGGACAAAATAGGAATGTGATCACATTCATGGGCGACGTACACAAATATACATACATACCTTGCCATGAAAATAGTGTCCCATCACAAGAAGTCAGTGAGCTGCTGGGAACAATAACCCTGCTCTTTCCAATGAGAATGCAGTATGTCACTTAAACAAGTAGAGAGCTATCTAGTGCTTTAATAGACATACGAGATACCAATAAACTCCAATGATCTTAATACACTCCGTCAATGATACCTATCAAGACGGAGTTCCTATCTAGGTGGAGCACATGGAAGCTTTGAGTTTAGGTTTTGAACATGTAGAGCGCAAAAGCAGCGAGTAGTGATGGTGGTGTCGATTCTACTACTAAAGAAGTGCCAAGCTAGCCTAGCCAAAAGTCTATGGCTACATGATCTCTGACAAGAAATATCTGGTAAACTTTTGAGATTGCATTATTCTAGCTCTACATTTCTTTGGTTAAAAAAAAAAACTAGAAACCCAAATCCCACCGCTCTAACGAGAGAGCGCGATATCATCTATCCTCAAAATCATCTTACAAGTTTCTGCAGCCAATTCAATGGCGCTAGTAGAAACCAACAAAGGCTGCAGAACGTTCTCGTCAATGATGTTTGTAACTGCACCTCTCCTGACACTGACACCCGCACTCTTCTCGCCCTTCTCATGTCTATTTCTTAATTCAGTCACGACACGAATACTGTTAAGACCGGCATTCTCAGCGAGGGTTGTCGGGATCACTTCGAGAGCTTCCGCAAAGGCGGACCAACACACAGATTCAGTGCCTTCGATGGTCTGGGCAGCTTTCATCAACGCACGGGAAACCTCGATTTCGGGTGCACCACCACCGGCAATGAGAGCCCTATAACCAGTTAGTGTTGGGAGGAATTAAAGGCAGTAGGGCTTAGCTTCATACTTCTTCTTGACAAGACACCTGATAACACAAAGAGCATCATGCAGAGAACGCTCGGCCTCATCTAAAATCATAGAGTTGGCACCTCTGCAGAGAACAGAGACGGTTTGGCCAGCTGCCTTTACACCAGTGACCTTGACGATACGTGCTCCAGCAGATTGAACCTCCTCGACAAGATCTGCCGAACCAAGCTTATCTTCTGTGAATGAATCGATATCGGCAACGGGCTTGCATCCAGTGCTCTGTTTATAGGCGCATTAGCATTGCTTTGTGGAAGTCGGAATAATAGCTGACCTTGCAAATGAATTCCACTTCATCGCGTTCAATATCCTTAATTGCAAGGATATTAAGCTTGGCAAGGAAATGCAATGAAAGGTCGTTGACAGCATCTCTAAGAATTGACTTTTGAATGAACAAGACATTGCACTTGGCCTTCTTGATTTTCTTGCACATGTTGAGCAAGTATGTTCGCTCCTCCTTCAAAATCTTATCCATTTGGCGGTAGTCATTGACGACAATTTGGTTCTCCATCTGCAATGTCAAACATATCAGCACCAACATCTGATCCTTTGGAAAGGGTATTACTGACATCAGGCTTCGGCGGTGACAATTGGAACTGAATGAAACCGATCCTGGCCTTCTCCATCCTTGATGGCCCCCCCGAGGCCTTAATAACATTTTGGGTCAAAACCAGTCCGTCCACGAGCTCTGTATCGTCAATGGTCCCTCCGACTTTCTTTACAATACGGATGTTGTTGAGATCAACATTCTCAGCGATGGCAGGATTGATGACCTTTAGCACGGCATCAACAGCCATTGGGCCGAGAAGCGAGGAGTATTGAGAGACGATCTTACTGGACAATGATGTACTGGCGGCTTGAAGGAGGGATTGGCGGTCGGTCAGAGCCACGGGAGTGGACATCTCTGTCAAAATCTCAACCGCCTTCGCCGCCGCTCTCTGGAAGGATTCGGCGATGATTGTAGGATGGATACCTACAATACCTCTGTTAGATGGACAGTAACATACACAGCATCTCAATCTTCCTTATTACCTTTCCCAAGCAGCTTCTGTGCAGCACCCAAAAGACTTCCGGCGATAACTACTACCGAAGTAGTACCATCACCAGCCTCAACATCCTGCGCAGCTGACAGATCTACCAACTAGTCACCCAACCGTAGCCATCAGCAACGATAATCTAAACCGTAATCCCCTCCAGGGTTTGCTTCATACCATCTTCGCGGCCGGGTGCATTACGGCCATATCTTTCAAGATTGTATGGCCATCGTTTGTAATCAGTGTGTGGCCCTTTCCATTCTGAATCATCTTGTCCATTCCTCTAGGTCCTAGTGAAGTCTATCTCTCCCGTGACTGTAAGCATTGGAATATCATCCCAGAATCGGACTATCATACCCTGATGGCATCGGCAACAGCTGTAGTTATAGAATTCCACCAGTCAGTCCAGAGCCTCATCCAGATCTGATACAGGTTCCTTACCTCTGGCAGCAATGATATTTGCTGTCCGTACTGCCATCGGCTTCTCCTTCAAACTTGAGGTCGCCCTGTTAGAGCCTGCTTGTGTCGCCATTCTTGTTTTGGTGGGTTTGGTATTAGGGGGTGGTCTGGTTGTATTTACTTTGATGGTGTTAAATCCGGACAGTTTGGTAATACTGGAGGGGAGCTGCGGGGGTTTATTTTTCGAGGGTCTAGGTACGTTGCCAAGCCATATGCCTTAGAGATTATCGAGATAAGATCAGATCCGAATCTTCACAAAAAATGACTCGGTTCACAATATAGAGTTTAGCTGACCAAAGGTGAAACACATTTCTGCACAGATTATTGGATGCATAGATTTTAGATTGCTCAAGTTTCCGCAGCCAGAACTTTCTGGTGCTAAACAATACAGTCACATGAACCATACCAACAAATGATCAGTTTGAAGAGATGAAATTTTTGTTTTATGACAAGCTAAAAGAACAAAATGAAACCATTCTTTTTCCGGAACACCCTGATATTCATCCATACGCAGTTTACAAGGGTTCAATACCTCGTAAGGACCGTAAGGATACCTTCCCGGTTCCACCACAATTCCATCATGATTCCGTATTGTTACTCGAAAGAACGAAAAAAGCAACTCTGTTTTAACTTGTTAAGCACTTATCAACCTCGTAATCTTGGAGAGTTTGGGGAGGAATATGCATACCTCCTTAGTATTTATTGAATCCAGAGCTCCAACCAAGCCATACTACCAATGTGCCATCTCTTCCCTAGCGGAAGACGATATTGTAGTTGGTGTTATTGAAATAGGCCCGGGGGGCTGGGTGAGCCGCTGGGGCTGGAGGGGCTGGAGGGGCTGGAGGGGCTGGAGGAGCTGGAGGAGCTGGAGGAGCTGGAAGAGCAGCTGGAGCTGGAGCTGGAGCTGGAGCTGGCGGTTGGGGAGTAGCGAACCCGTACTCACTATGCCAGACGATATGGGTAGGAGCCGGCGCTGGGGCAGGAGCCGGCACTGGAGGGGCTGGCGGGGCTGGAGCCGGAGGGGGGGGAGGGGGCACAAGATGCCGGGCATAAGTCCACATCATTGGCGCAGCAGGAGGTGCCGGAGGAGCTTGATGGTATTGAACAGTAACAGAAACACCGTTCAAATTAGGAGGTGCAGCAGGAGCTGGGATAGAAGTCCAAAAACCGGTCTCGGTTTGATAGAACAAGCGTTGGCGGTCACCCATTGCAGAACTGTTGATGTGGATGAGAGGTAGAGAAAGGTGATGGTTATAGGAGACGGGAGGTCAGTGATGGGAAGTGATGTGGTTTTATAGCTGCTTCAGTGTTTCCGCACAAGCGTACAATGCGTACCATGCATACAATGGGCAATAACCCTGTCAGATTTTAAGCGAGTGATGGTACATGACTTCTCTTAGACTTGTTCACGGATATTATGTAGCATTTCCGAACTCGCGCATAAGCTGAGAATCGAATTGGGCTCAAACTCAATTGAAAATGCGACGCCAATTTAGATGCTCCTACGGCAATTTTGCTAGCAAATTGATTATATTTGTCTATACGGATCGCTTGATAAATAGCACCATACACACAAAGGCTTGCCAACTAACTAAAAGCACAAACCAAACAGACACGAGAAGGTTGAAATGACCCGTGCTGCGCCGATAAAGATGATCCCAAAACCAACTTTTTTTTAAATGTTGAATGACACGCCTACCCTATACCCAGATTTTATCTTGTTGAAAAACGCCTTTACCAATCCCCGCCCCATACATTCTACCGAAATTGTCATAATAATATACCCCAAAGCCTTTTTAAATAAGTAATCGAAGTTGAAGACGATTACTCAAGGCTTGATTTATGGAAATGAAAGAAAAAAAGGTTAGATTAACAAAAGAAATTTGTAAAGCTAGCTCAGATCAATAGATCTAGAACTCGAGCTTCTTAGGCTTCTCCCAAGTAAACTCTTGGTTGGTGAAGTGACCTATAACACAATCATTAGAAAAACGGACATAAGCTGGAAGAAGCATACAAACATACCATTCTTCGCAGTCTGGAGGTAGATGGGCCTGGCAAGGTCCAAGTCCTTGACGATGACACCAGGCCTCAGATCAAAATTCTTGCGGATAATGGCAACCAACTCCTCACTTGTCTTGTCGGAAGTGCCGTAAGTGTCGACCTAATAGATTATCAGCACGTGGGATATAGGTAAATCTCATGCAGAGACTACATACGAAGATGGAAAGAGGTTCGGCAACACCAATGGCGTACGATAACTGAACAAGAGCACGGCGGGCAAGGCCAGCAGCGACCAAAGACTTGGCAATCCAACGGGCAACGTAGGCAGCAGAGCGGTCGACCTTGGAGAAGTCCTTTCCGGAGAAAGCACCACCACCATGAGCACCCCAACCGCCGTAGGTGTCGACGATGATCTTACGCCCAGTCAAACCGGCATCACCCTGGGGTCCACCAATGATGAATTGACCAGATGGTTGAATCTTTGTTGAGTTAGCGAAATCAGAGCTCAAGAGCACTGTAAAGGGCATTTCTTACGTGATAGATGGTCTTCTCATCGAGATACTGAGCAGGAATTGACTTCTTAACAATCTTCTCCAAGATCTCCTTCCTCAACTCTTCGGTTGTAATGTCCTCAGAGTGCTGAGCAGAGACAACGACAGTGTCAACGCGCTTAGGGATGACGGCACCGTTGTCATGAACGTACTCAACGGTGACCTGGGTCTTGGTATCAGGTCGGAGCCATGGAAGAGAACCGTCACGACGGGCCGCAGCCATATCGGCGTTCAACTTGTGGGCAAGGACAACGGTCAAGGGGAGGAGCTGAGGAGTCTCGTCGGTAGCATATCCGAACATAATACCCTGGTCACCAGCGCCCAGCTCTTCGAGAGCCTTCTCATAGTGGAGACCCTGAGCAATATCCTTAGATTGCTGCTCAATGGCAACCAAGACGTTACAGGTGTTGTAGTCAAAGCCCTTCCTTGAGTCATCGTATCCAATATCCTTGATGGTATCACGGATGATCTTCTGGTAGTCAAGACGGGCGCTGGTGGTAATTTCACCAAAAACCATAATCATACCGGTCTTTGTGGCAGTCTCACAAGCGACCTTGGAGAGGCGGTCCTCGGCCAAGCAGGCATCGAGAACAGCGTCAGAGACCTGATCGCTGTGAAACTGTAAGTACGGGAACTAACATTGATGAACTTCACAAAAATTGGAAAGCGGGGTAGTTTGGTGCTACGAATTGTGACAACTTACGCGATCTTGTCAGGGTGGCCCTCACCAACTGATTCTGAAGTGAAAAGGAAGGTTCCAGTAGCAACCATCTTGAATTTAGATTATTTTTTTTCCTGTGGAGTTGGGTTGTAGTGTGTAGTTTTGTTGTTGGGGGTTGTGTTGATAGGAGAGAAGAAAAGAGGGAGAGGGAAAAAATTTGGCCTCTTTTTAGCTTGGACAAGAATGGTGCAATCTGAGGACCCTTTCGGGTATGCAAGAAGCCCCTGTCCCTGGCATATGCCATATCACAATTTAATTGTCAAAATTCTCAAGCCAAATCACGATATCGTTAAATTAGAGTACAGGCGTACTTACTCATTTCAAACCGGCCAATTGAAAATCGCGACTTTATCTATGACTAGTGCCGATATGGCGACATCCGGGTCTGCATATGTTTGTGGTCTCTGCGGCGGGGAACGTGCCTGAAAGGTTGAGCCTCATATTGAGCAATCACCTTGCACTAGCGAATCTCTTTTGGCAAACTTCTCCGAAACCTTTCACGTTAAATCTTCTGGCATCAGATACATACATGTACTTATAAGTTATGGGTAGAATCTTAAAAATCCGTATTGCCAAGGCTGCGGCTCAACTAAGGTTACCAGCATATTTCCCGATTTGACCGCTGATATGGATATGAGCCGTCTAGATTTTCGCAGATACCTACCCTACATGTACCCAAGTAAATCCATATATGGATAATCTGGAGGAGACAATAAATAGAATGAGTATCTCATCTTTTATATCGACCGATACTTTTGGACAGATGCGGTGTCTAAATGCGCAACGCATTGATCATTGATTTTTCATGTAGGCCAATGGAAGAGATGGAAGTAGTGTTCTTCGTTAAGATGTAGAGTACTCTAGGTATACGTACATATGTACCTATATGTCGGTACTCTCTATTTCCTATAACCTGAAAACGCGAGTGACGGAGACAGGGATAATTTGTATGGAGAATTGTCTTGGTCCATACAAATTATCCTTGTCATCGGCACCTGCATTTTCAGGTTCTTATGGTTGATAGCGAGTACCTACAAGTACATGTACGTATCAGCTCCAACTAGTCCGAATGCCAAGACAGGTTGACATCAAATATTTGGGTAAAATTGATACCGCATCAGTACGGCCAAAGGCTGCAGTATGTACATGTAGTACTGGGGGGACCACCACCTCGCGGCCGCGAGTTGCACTTTGAATTATGGGTATCAAGTAATTGAGGAAGGCCTTCAATAGTGGGGGGCCTTTGGCCCCATTCCACCTCCTCATTAATTCTCCCTCTAGAATTATGAGGGGCCTTCGGCCCCCGTCCTCCTACTCTCGTGAGTTTACTAAACCACCCCTGACGTCGCTGTCGACCAATCAGACTGCAAGAATATCCATGCTTCTGTCACTGTATGTAGGTAAAACGCTACTAACATACGGTGTTTGTAGGTACATATAACCGTATCTCAGGGCGTTCTATCACTTATTACCTATATGTATCGCTATACATACAGCCACTCCGCAAAAACGTTCGTGACTCTGATTTCGGAGTGAGACATTTCTTTAAATGCAATTAACCGCGGTGGACCATCGAAACCCCCGAATTACATATGTAGAAGGCTTTCCCAGTGACCAATGACGCCCGAAATCAATGAAGGAGGAAATTAATGACCTACTTCCTTTTATATATATATTTTTCGTTTTGAATCTCAACTTTAGTAATGTCAACTTCACGAACACTTTTTACATGTAGGTGTGTTTTCACTGCCGGGCGCTAGTGGTAACCTTTACTGTACTTTGTAGTAAACCTAACCCTCACTCCGTGAATCTCTTTTGCTGTGAAGTCACCTTCTGTGACCCTTCCTATACCTATTGGTAGCTAGATTTCCTGAATATCACCACGCCGTCGTGGGCCTAATATAGAGACTTTGCGCAAATGGAGCCAGCTCCATTTTCTGACAACCTGATTGGTGCTGACCACACCATTAACCAATAAGATAATCAAAATATAGAGCTGGCTCAATCTACGCAAAGTCTCTTATGTCTCCTTTTTTTTTGCTGAAACGAACCAATGGATGGTAGAAACAGTGGTTAGTCTAGGTTAATTACAAGAATGCAATGGGTTCTCATGCGTACGTATACTATACCGATCTAGAAATAGTACAGTACCAAAAAAGGGGATGTAATACGTACTATATCGATATATCAATACGGAATTGTGTAAAACTTCCGAGTTAAATCGGAATCCTAAATATTATATTGTAACAATACCGGAGTTTTGCAGTATTTTGCTGGGTGCGGTACTGGATCCACCCGCTTTTCTGGTACTGTAGCTATAAGGTACGGTCCTATCCAGACATGTAGCTTAATTTTAGAGCAATCATTTTCTAATTTATTCGACGTCATGATGGGATAATAGAACTACATGTGTATATACCAAAAGATTGGTGGTAAGAATATGTTCTAGACGTACATACTTACCTCCCTATTAAATAACCCTGGAAAATGATTACTGGTAACGATATACAACGATATAAGAATATCTCACATATCGACCCATACAAAAATAACCCAACCCGGCCGCGGGATTTAACTCCCAGAGTCAGCAAAACATCCCAGTTGTCGGGGCGAGTGAGCGGGGATGAAGGCATAAAATATCTTGATGAGTCATACAGACAGGACAAAGGCGGGGCAGCTCATCAGGATTCAGTAACCATAAGACGTCAGAATTTGAAGGGACATTTTTCGGAACTTCACTTCCACATAACGCACGCCACCATACAGAGCAGCCCCCCCCCCCCCCCTCTTTCATTCGCTTTATAAAGAGTCCCCGCCCACAATCCATCGTTGAACACGAGACAGAGTAGAAAGGGAAATAAGTTCTTGAGTGACAAGGCTCAACTGCATACCACAACATGCCTATGTAAGCTGCGAGTTCCTCCAGGTAGCTCTTAGTTCGTCCAATAAACTAACCGATAAAAAATTTAGGCTTAAAAATCCAGCAACGAAATACAGGCCATTCCCGCCTGTCAGTCTACCCGACCGCCAATGGCCAAATAAAACGATTACGAAGGCCCCCAGATGGCTCTCTACGGATTTGCGAGACGGTAACCAGTCATTGGTCGATCCTATGGTATCTTGAGACCTTGCATAGGAATTGCGCAAATGCTTAGTTTGCTAACTCAGTTTTTTCCCTTGTGGGGTAGGACGGTGACCAAAAATGGCGCATGTTCAAGATGCTTGCCGAGCTAGGCTATAAGGAAATTGAGGTTTCGTTCCCTTCTGCATCGCAGACCGACTTTGACTTTACCCGCCGCCTTGTCGAGACACCAGGCGCTGTACCCGACGATGTCTGGCTCCAAGTCCTCTCCCCTTGCCGAGAGGATTTTATTCGGCGCACAATTGAGTCCATGAAGGGTGCCAAAAAGGCAATCATTCATCTATATCTCGCAACTTCAGAGTGCTTCCGTCGGATTGTGTTTGGCATGTCTGAAGACCAATCTTTGGAGCTTGCCGTAAAATGCACAAAACTTGTCCGAAGCTTGACCAAAGACAACCCAGATGCGCAAGATACTGAATGGGCCTACGAGTTCTCTCCCGAGACCTTCAGTGACACTCGCGTTGACTTTGCTATTCGTATCTGCGAAGCCGTTAAAGCCGCCTGGGAGCCTACAGAGTCTAACCCAATAATTTTCAACCTCCCTGCGACTGTCGAAATGTCTACCCCCAACGTTTATGCCGACCAGATTGAGTACTTCTGCCGTGGAATCACTGAGCGTGAGAAGATCTGTATTTCTTTGCACCCACACAACGACCGTGGCTGTGCCATTGCCGCTGCAGAACTCGCTCAAATGGCTGGTGCGGACCGAGTCGAAGGCTGCCTCTTTGGCCACGGTGAACGTACCGGTAATGTCGACCTCGTCACTCTGGCGCTGAACCTTTACACCCAGGGTGTCAATCCCAATGTTGATTTCTCAAACATCACCAAAGTCATTGATACTGTTGAAGATTGTACTAAGATACCTGTTCACCCCCGTGCGCCCTATGGGGGCCAGCTCGTTGTATGTGCCTTCTCCGGTTCTCACCAAGACGCCATCAAGAAGGGCTTCAAGGTGCGCGCCGATGCGGGCGTTGGTGACGATGGTCCATGGCAGCTTCCATATCTCCCTCTTGACCCCGCTGATATCGGGCGTACATATGAGGCTGTTATTCGTGTCAACTCACAGTCCGGAAAGGGCGGTGTAGCATGGGTTATTCAGCGTGCTCTCGAATTAGACTTGCCCCGCGGTCTTCAGATTGCGTTCTCAAAGGTCGTACAGAAGCAGGCAGATGAGCTCTCCCGCGAGCTGAAGCCACATGAGATCCAGCACTTATTTGAAACGGAGTATCATCTCAATACACCCTCGAGGATCAGTCTCATTGACTACGAATTCTCAACTGACCGCTCTACTTCGCCGTCTCCAGGACTTGGGAAGCAGAATGTGACCCCTCGCCGTACCTTTGCGGGTATCATCTCTATGGATGGGCGTGAGCACTCAATCAAGGGTGTAGGAAACGGTCCTATCTCCTCCTTAGCTGATGCGTTGAAGTCGGTAGGGGTCGATTTGGATGTTAGAGACTACAAGGAGCACGCTATTGGACAAGGGAGGGATGTGAAGGCAGCATGTTTCATTGAGTCCCTGATCAGAACACAGGAGGGTGGTAAAGAGACAGTATGGGGTGTGGGAATTCATGAAGATGCGGCCCAGGCCAGTTTGATTGCCGTCTTAGGCGCGGCTAGTAAGGTATATTTCAACAATCTCCCTTCTGTTTCCTTCCTTTTTTTTTTTGGCTATAGAGATGAAATTAATCAACGATATATATAGCTCGTATCATCTCGTCCTGGTACTCCACTGCCATTGCAGCGAAAAGAGCACCTTGATGCCCCGAGGTCTGGCCTGGGTTCAGAGATAAGGGTTAACATTAACGGCCTGGAACAAGTTGCTGCGAATGGAGTATATTGATTTCTTTCTAATATTTTGTATTGATTCAAAAATTTCATTATCTCAAAAAAAGGTTGGAGATTTGATTGATTACATACTTCATTGATTACATGCGGAAAGAAAAAAAAGGTTGGAAAGGATAAGTGGTGTGGGTAGGATATCAGGTTGGGTTTGAAAAGTTTTTGTATTAGTTTGACATCACGCAGACGCGTTGTACTTATTTTACTCGTACCTTCGTCTGGTTTTAAGAATTGAAGAAGTAATCTGTTAACACAGTGACCGCCCTTTAGTCAACTGTCTGGTAGGGAGGGATGTTCATGAATAAGTTGTATAAGAACCGGGATCGAAGTACCTACATGTAAGTACAGTACCGTATATATTGTACAGTCAACTTTGGGGCAACGACGAACCTGGGACAACGACTAAAACACTATCTTGACCGACAAAGAACCATGTTCGTCGTTCAACCAGTTTCGTCGTTGCCCCCAAGACGACTGTACATACCTAGAGTACATATCATTTCGTTACTGCCACTGGTAATGATTAGCAGCGCCAAGCCAAGTTAGATAAGATAAGCTTATAAGATCAGCCCGGACTCAGAAAAACTCCACATTCACCGATCTCTATACCTTTAGCCTACCTACCGGTATCTGCTATGCGGGGAGTGTTCCTCACTGTAGCCACCAAGCGCCTATTCGCGACTGTCACAAATACACCCTTTACACACATCATGGCCGCTGCAAACACTACCACTGCCACCGCGAAAAAGGTGATCCTGGCGCCTATGGTTCGTACCGGAGAACTTCCAACTCGGCTTCTTTCACTCAAGTACGGCGCCGATATGGTCTGGGGTCCAGAGATTGTCGACAAAGCGATCATTGGTTGTAAGCGCGTCATTAACAAGCGTACTGGGACCATCGACTTTATCAAGCCCTCCGGCGGTGCGAGGGGAGAAGAGAAGGTGGTTTTTAGGACGCACCCGGAGATCGAGGGTGGCAAGGTCGTATTTCAGATGGGCACGGCGAATGCGGAGCTGGCGGTAGAGGCGGCAAAGGTCCTAGTTTCGAGGGGAGAGGATGGAGAAAGGGAGGGCGGGACGGTAGTGGCGGGAGTGGATGTCAATTCAGGGTGTCCAAAGGTACGTGAATGCCATTGCGAAACGATTATATTTGAACAGAGGAGTGGGTAGGTCAAGGAGGAGTGACCTGCACTCACGATGTATCTATATACACCCACCAGATACACCTACCCTCTCCCCACTCTCGCCTCACTCGCCTGCTGCCGCCGCCCCTGTACCTTCATTTATATATTATTCTCGTACTCATACCCACTATAGCACTTTAGTATCCATGCCGGAATGGGCGCCGGACTACTTAAAAACCCCGACAACCTCGTCGCTATCCTTACCTCGCTCGTCACTCAAATTGGAATCCCCTACTCCCTCCCCATATCCGTCAAGATCCGCCTACTCGAACCCCACTCCGAGACCTTAAAGCTAGTGGAGCGCCTCTGCACGACCGGCATCTACCGGCTTACACTGCATTGCCGTACCATCCCACAGCGCCCCCGTGATCCCGCGGTCCGTGATGTCCTTGCAGACGTCGCAAACATCTGCCATGCGGCAGGCGTGGAATGTATCGCCAATGGCGATGTCCTAAGCCGGTCTCACGCGCTCCAGCTCTGCGATGAGTACGGTGTCGACGGGTGCATGATCGCCCGCGCAGCGGAGGTTAACATGAGTGTATTCCTTCCTCACAAACCATTGCCATGGAAAGAAATAGCAGATGAATTTGTCAAAACTGCGGTGAAGATTGAGAGTCACTTTACAAATACCAAGTTTGTATTGGGCAGGATCATACCCGGTAAAGATCCCATCTACCAAAAGGTGCACCAAGCGAAGACACACGAACAGATTTGCGACATTCTCAGAATCCCATACGAACCTCTTCCCTCTGCAATCGTGGAAGAGATGCCAATGGAGCGAAAGGCAACTACAAAAGCTGTAGAGAAGGCAAAGAGTGTGAGCGCGACTGCGAGGGCCGCAGGAGGTGTTGTAGCGCCGCGGAAAGAGGGAAGGAAGTTGGCAGAGCGAGGAGTTGGGTCGGCTACCAATATCAAGGCAGCTGCCGAGAGAGAGGCAGAGACTACTACTGTTACCATTCCGGAACAGGCCTCAGTGTCTGTATAGCGGACCACCTATCCGATCGATGTTGCAATATAACTTAAGAGTACTTATCTTTCTTTTCCTGGGCTTGAGGCGAAAATATTATATAGATTGGCTTTTTGTTTTCATTTTACTTTATTAGGTTGCATACGCTTGTTGGGTTTATAGTTAGTATCTAGCGAGCATAATTGTACAAATGTTTGGGCGTTCAATCATCTAGTCAATTTGCTGTGTTTGTACGGTATGGGTGGGTAGATGCATCGGCGTCGAGTGATATTTTATGTTCCGGGCGGTAACCAACCCAACGACACCGTGCATGGGGGTAACTTCTAGACTAGGTTACACGGGGAGAGTTGCCTCTCTAGAAAACAATAGCATAAGATACCGGACCCACTGCATGAAGGTGAGAAGGGCAAATGAGTAGCACGACTGCAGTCTGACCGTTTAGGGCTCAATAAGACAGAGCATAAAGTTAATACTATGGCGTATCGGACGTAATGTCTTGCCGCATGCGGTTATATATCGGGCAGGATGTTCAAGTAATCCATGGGAAATGTATCTGAATTGCTGCTGTATATACCCACTATCATGGTGTTCCATATATATTAAGCCCCGAATATCATTACTGAGTTACAACAAACGACCAAATCTAGGCTTCGTAAGACTATGTGACTGCGTGACTGCCACCGCCGTCAAACCCTTTCTACCCTAGAGCCCCTACCACAAACAGGATTATACCACTTCCCCGGATACACGGCATGCGGTCAAGTTTTATGGTAACATGCGGAGCAGAATTCATTGTTTCAAGGGTTTCAAGGGCAGGTTTTTGTAGATTGTTATCTCGATAGGCCACGCGTCGGGATATCCCTTTAGACTTGTGGCAATTCGTGGCTCACCACACAAAATTCACTGCCTAGCTGGAAGCGGCTGTCGGCGGTGCAAAATCGATCCCACTCGCAAAAATACTCAATCGAGTAGTGATTTAAACAATCGTCGTTGGAATTTGGTAAATCAAGAAGGGATACCGGGTGGATCTTCACGTGACCCCTAAACTATTCGAAATCCGGGAAATGCAGAGAAGAAGAGAAAGAAGAATCCATGTGGTCGGGACAGACAAACAAGCCGCTGCCAATTGTCGGGCCCTGCAGTAACTGAATCGCCCACCATTCGTAAAGCCGAAATAACGCATTGCGAAAGTGCAACAATTGTTTTATGATTGGACGGGTAGGTACTCTGAGGTCCTGGGGAGGCGCCGTTAGAGCTATTTTAATAATTTCCCCAAATGGCTGCATAAAGTAAGCTGGACACATTGCAACCCCCCGGACGGACCTATCCTTGGTGCCTGTAATAGGATGTGACGAACTCCCATCACCTCATCACCACATCTAACGTGTACCTATCTCCTACCTACCGCACCCACACAAAAGCGCCCTCGCATCATAACAGAAACACGAATTAAACGAGGAATCCAGAACCGGTCACTACGACCGCGACACCAAAAAACATGTCGGATCTTCGGGCTGACGTCGGCGTTAATGCCAGTGTTGAGGCTCCGTCTACCTCGATGTCCACAAAGGAAACAGCGGAGACCAAGCATACTGAGATGGTTACGAGTTCAGTACCCGTAGCAGTAGGTGGGGATGCTTCTGACGACGAAGAGAGCTTTACTGAGGTCAAGATCTCAGATGTACATGAAGAGGATGAAGAAAAGGAGCAGGAAATCGAAGCACCTCAACCTAAGCTCACACCAATAGCTGACACTCCCGTTGTTTTGGAGCCCACAGAGGAGACAGAAGAAAAAAGACATGAAGACCTAGAGAAGGATAGCCCTGTCGAGCCCACGCCAGTGCCGGCGTCTCTTGTCGAGGAGTCTACAGAAAAGGTTGAAGAAGCAGAATCACCCCCGGATGCACCGGAGAAGAACAGCCCCATTGAAGCCAAACCAGCTGCACTACAGTCGTTGGAAGAAGCATCCAATTCATCTTCGGAGAAGTCGCCGTCTCCCACTATTTACGTTCCGGACATGCGGGACCGAGAGCTACCACCTCTTCCGAACCCACCACTTACCCCGAAAGCTGGAATTCCACTTCCAATCTCTACAGACCGACCAGTTCAGTCTGAAGCGCGGACTGCCCCTCCCACACCTATGCGTGAATCCTCAAAAAATGCACCTACCACGAGCTCTGCGCGGGTCACTTCCGCGTCACTGACTACGAATAATAGTGCAGGGCAGCCGTCATTATCATCGATGGTTTTTGTAGTCCAAGCACTCGAATCTATCGGCGCCTCAAAAGAAGGGAAGCGGAGAAAGCCTTTAGGAGAAAGTGTACAGCGGGCCCTTACAGCTATCAGAGATGCAGCCCCTCAATTACCGCCGGATCCAGCAGTTGTGTTTGAGCCATTACAGATAGCATGTACTGTCCAAAATACAGCTGTTGTTACCACTGCGCTGGATTGTATTGGGAAACTTATTAGCTACTCATACTTTTCAATACTACCGCCGGCACCCCCGGGGGAACCTGAAAGAGCAGAGGAGAAGATACCAGCGCCCGAAACGCCGCTCATTGAAAAAGCAATTGAAACTATCTGTGATTGTTTTCAGGGCGACACAACCCCAGATATGGTGCAGCTCCAGATTATCAAAGCCCTTCTAGCAGCAGTCCTGAACGACAAAGTAATTGTGCACGGCGCAGGCCTACTGAAGGCTGTCAGACAAACCTACAATATCTTCCTTCTTTCACGGAATAGTCCGAACCAAATGACAGCACAAGGAACATTAACACAGATGGTTCATACAGTGTTTGAGCGTGTCAAGATCCGGATTGCAATGAAGGAAGCAAATCTAGCTGCGTCCGCTAATAGCGGCAACGAGTCCCTAGCTGCGCTCAATAGACCTTCAAGTGTAGATGGGGATAGTGTTGTCGGGGGCTCGGAGGTGCCAGCTTCGGCTGGAGAAAAAGTCCCAGAGAAAATCACGCTGCAAAGTTTTGAGAATCGAAAATCATTTGACGATGAACGAATTGCGGACAATGCGCCGACTACCGTCACCCGTTCATCGTCGCACAGAAACGCTCAGCCTTCAGGTTCTACGAGCGCAGAAGAAGACGAGGACGAGATCTTCACTAAAGATGCGTTTTTAGTTTTCAGGGCCATGTGTAAGCTCTCCATCAAAACCCTACCAGCAGAGCAAGTTGCAGACTTGAAAAGCCATGGGATGAGAAGCAAACTGCTCAGTCTGCATTTGCTACATACAATACTTAAAAGCCATATGATCGTATTTATAAGTCCGTTGAGCACAATACGCTCAAGTAGCAGTGCAGAAGCGACAGGATTTGTGCATGCCATTAAGCAATATCTCTGCCTGTCGCTCTCAAGGAATGCAGCAAGTGCGGTCGGATTAGTATTTGAAGTTTGCTGTGAGATATTTTGGCTATTAGTAGGAAGCATGAGGGTTATGTTGAAGGTAAGTTGAGAGCAAGATGGAATACTTTCTTGTTTTTTTAAAAAATAGGGCTAATTATCGATACAAATAACAGAAAGAAATCGAGGTTTTTTTGAAAGAAATATACCTCAATATCCTTGACAACCGTCATAGTAGTGTTCAGCAAAAGCAATACCTTCTCAGTGTCCTAGAAAGAATCTGCTCAGATCCAAGGGCGCTTGTAGAAATCTATCTCAACTATGATTGTGACCGAACAGCACTTGATAACATGTTCCAACGCCTTATTGAACACCTTTCACGCATCACCACAACACAAGTCTCTATTACAGAACTTCAACAACAACAATACGGAGAAGAGCGGAAGAAAAACGAAAATAATAAGCATCACGGGTTCTCACTCCCACCAAGCTTATCCACAGCAAACATCGCAGCTACACCTGCGAGTACTTTGGATCCAACATTCCCTGTTGAGTATACATTGAAAAGACAAAGTTTGGAATGTTTGATAGCCGTGTTGCAGAGCCTAGTTACTTGGTCACAGAAAGGGTTTGTAGATGTGTTACAAGAGAATGCAGGAAGGGAGAGTCAGGACGGGAGGGACAGCTTGGATAACACCTATATTTCACCACGGCTGTCTACTGTCGGCACTCCAATCATAGGAACACCATACCCAGAACTTGAGAGATCTATTTCGTTAGTGGATGTGAACGAGATGGTGGATGACCCTAGTCAACTTGAGAAGGCTAAGCAAAGGAAGACTGCACTCGTCGAAGCGATCAAAAAGTTCAACTTCAAGCCCAAACGAGGAATCAAAGCATTGGTGGAGGGTGGATTTATAGAGTCCGAAACACCAGCAAACATTGCCGAGTTCTTACTTAAAAATAATAACAGCTTGGACAAAAAGGTGATAGGTGAATATCTCGGGGAGGGGGAACCTGAAAATATTGCAGCAATGCACGCATTCGTCGATCAAATGGACTTCGTTCGTATGCGTTTCGTCGATGCCCTTCGCCGGTTCCTCCAGTCCTTCCGTCTACCCGGAGAAGCCCAAAAAATCGACCGTTTCATGTTGAAATTTGCGGAACGTTACATCAGCGGGAACCCAAATGCTTTTGCGAATGCAGATACTGCGTATGTGTTGGCGTATTCGGTTATTCTATTGAATACGGATCAGCATAGTGCTAAACTAAAGGGGCGAGCACGAATGACACCAGATGAATTCGTGAAGAACAACCGTGGTATTAATGATAATGCCGATTTACCTCCGGAGTACTTACTCGCAATTTATGAGGAGATCAGAAACAATGAGATTGTGCTCGAAGGCGAGAAGGAAAGGGAGGCCGCAAGAGGTGCAGCAATCATCGAGAGTGGTGGCGGGATTGTTGAGGGTATTGGAAGAGTTCTAGCAAACGCCGGAAGGGATCTAGAAAGAGAGGCCTACGTTCATGCGAGTGAGGAAATGGCGAACAAGACAGAACAATTGTTCAAGACACTACTCAAGGCGCAGAGAAGGAACGGAAGTAGGCCACAATTGTCAAAATATATCGCGGCGTCTTCCTCAAAGCACGTGGGACCAATGTTTGAAGTGACCTGGATGTCAATATTGTCAGGGCTTTCAGGAGCGGCACAAGATAGCAACGAGACTGAGATGATAAAATTGTGCATGGAGGGATTCAAGCTCGCTATTCGAGTAGCTTGCTTTTTCGACCTTGAGACACCAAGGATTGCATTTGTCACTGCTCTCGCGAAGTTTACACATCTCAATAATCTCAGCGAGATGAAGAGCAAGAATGTGGAGGCTCTCAAGGCCCTACTTGACGTCGCACAGACAGAAGGGAACCTCCTCAAGACCTCATGGAGAGATGTGTTGACTTGTATCTCCCAGCTCGAACGCTTCCAACTCATCTCATCTGGCGTTGACGAGGGCTCGGTTCCAGATGTCACGAAGGGCCGTATCATCCACCCCGATGCCGGTAGCGACGCAAGATCCCGTTCCAGCATGCAATCTCAGCGCCCTATGCGTTCACGGCCTAGAACACAGACTAATACACACTATGTTGCCGAGGTCGCAGAGGAGAGCAGGAGTCGTGAAGTTATTATAGCCGTCGACAAGATTTTTGCCAACACCAGTAAATTGACGGGAGAAGCTATCGTAGATTTTGTAAGGGCATTGAGTGAGGTGTCTTGGCAAGAGATCCAAAGTTCTGGCCAGAGCGAGCATCCTAGAATGTTCAGTTTACAAAAGCTAGTAGAAATCAGTTACTACAACATGGGGAGAATCAGGGTGGAGTGGAGTAACTTGTGGAATATCCTGGGAGAGCACTTCAATCAGGTTTGTCCCCCTAAAGCATTACCCGAGAGGAATTGTGCTCTTGATATTGGAGTTAATAAAGGGCATAGGTCGGATGTCATACAAATACTTCTGTGGTGTTTTTTGCGTTGGATTCGTTACGTCAACTATCTATGCGATTTTTGGAGATAGAGGAACTCCCACACTTCAAGTTCCAGAAGGACTTTTTGAAACCGTTTCAACATGTTATGGCGAACAACGCAGTTGTACCGGTGAAAGATATGGTGTTGAGGTGTCTCAGTCAGATGTTGCAGGCAAGAGGCGACAAAATCAAGAGTGGTTGGAGAACTATGTTTGGAACTTTTACATACGCGGCGAAGGAGAACTATGGTACGTTGTTTTCGCTCAACGATTTTCTAAATGATATTGGGCATGCTAAAAGTGATTGTGGTTTCACAGACCAAATTGTGAATCTGGCCTTCGATAGCGTCAGGAAGATTTATAGCACCAGATTTGGTGTTGTTGTCTCCCAGGGCGGATTTACAGACATGATCGTTTGTCTTACCGAATTCGCAAAAAATCAACGGTTCCAGAAAATCTCACTACAAGCAATTGAAACCTTGAAGGGTACAGTTCCTGATATGCTTTCATGTTCGGAATGCCCACTTTCACAGACGAAGAAGCCTACTGCGCTTGGCGACGAACTTAACCCAGCAATGATAAGAACAGTGAAGGAAGATCCAATGATCAAGTTCTGGTTTCCGGTCTTGTTCTCATTCCATGACATACTCATGACGGGTGAAGATCTGGAGGCGAGGACAAGAGCCCTAGGTTATCTTTTTGATATACTTGTGAAGTACGGTGGTGACTTCCCGACTGATTTCTGGGATACAATATGCCATGAGCTCTTATTCCCCATCTTCATGGTGCTGAAGAGTCGGAGCGAGATGGCACATTTTAGTACCCAGGAGGCAGTAGGTATGTGGTTGAGCACAACTATGATTCAGGCGTTACGAAACTTGATCGCACTGTTCACCCACTATTTCGACTTGCTGGAGAGGATGCTTGACGGGTTTTTGGACCTTTTGGTTACTTGCATTTGCCAAGAGAACGATACAATCGCAAGGATAGGTAGCAGCTGTCTACAACAACTGATCCTACAAAGTGTGAAGAAGTTAAGACCAGAACACTGGGCAAAAATTGTATCGGCGTTCGTTCAACTCTTTGAAATAACCACTGCAGATCAGCTCTTCTCGGCGGCAACGCAAGGAAGCGGTGCCAGGTCAGTGAGCGGCACTAGCACACACCAGAGCCCACCTAATGAACCAAAGGGAGCCTTCAATGATGCAGTCATGGAAGAGGATGCGGACGGGGAGAATGCGCTGAAGATTAACGGACTGTCGACACCTATGCTGGACGACGATAGTTCCGATACTTCACCCGAAGGTCGAAGCGCCCAGAACGTCGATCTCGAAGACTACCGCCCTCAGCAGTTGACTCAGCAGCCTGTAGTCACAGCCGCAAGGAGGAGGTTTTTCAACAAAATCATCACGAAATGTGTTTTGCAACTCCTTATGATTGAGACTGTCTCAGAACTATTCTCGAACGATGCTGTCTATAGTGAGATCCCAAGTACAGAATTATTGAGGCTTATGGGAGTATTGAAGAAGAGCTTCACGTTCGCGAGAAGGTTTAATAGCGATAAGGAGTTGCGCATGAAACTGTGGCGGGAAGGGTTTATGAAGCAGCCACCGAATCTGTTGAAGCAGGAGAGCGGGAGTGCCTCGACTTATGTTAGTATCTTGTTAAGGATGTATCATGATGATCAACGAGAACGGAGAGAGAGTCGGAGTGCCATTGAGTCGGCGTTGATTCCGTATGTTTAGCCCTTCCCAAGCCCCTCACAACCAACACTACATAGAAATATACTAACCATAATTTGACGCAGGCTTTGTGTGGACATCCTTCGCAGTTATACAATTCTCGATGAGGAGACGCAGCAGCGAAATGTTATCGCTTGGAGACCAGTGGTAGTAGATGTAATGGAGGGGTACACAAATTTTCCAGAGAGAGACTTCGACAGGCACATTGACACGTTCTACCCACTCGCCGTGGAAATGTTGAACAGAGAACCTGGGCTAGATGTGAGGATTGCACTGCAGAATCTCTTGAGAAGAGTAGGCGAAGTAAAGAGGATGGGTATTATGGGGCGTGGTAGAGTAAGAGATAGGAGGATGAGTGATATGAGTGGGATGAACGTACGGAGGACGCCTTAAAAGGATACTTTACTTTCTTTTATCTTTCTTTTTATATCTTTCATTCATAGAGTTATTTCCTCTTTAAACGACTTATTGGACTTGGAGCAGTGTGGTGTTTCTGGGGCAAGTCTTGTTATGTTGTTTTCGGCTTGCATATTCCTTTTCACCTTGTACTCATTTAGGTAGGGGTTTCCTTGTTTGTTTTGTTTTGTTTTGTTTAATCAGAAAATGTAATCTGTAGCTAGTACCTGCTTAATCTTTGCTTCAATAGAGTGTTTTAGTCCTCCATCTTTCGGGCATTCTTCGTCCTCGCAGCGCCGAGATCTACGCCGAGTCCTGGAAAAGTGCAAGATAGACCAATAACAAGCTTTAATCACCACATATCATTTCTGTTTTTGCACTCTTACAGGCCTCTCGGTGCTGCATGTCTGAATTATGGATGAAAAATGGGAAGGCCTAAAACACTCTAATCTAGACAGACCTGCATCATCTAGTCAAGATGCTGCGGCAAAGTGGCGGATGAGAACATGTATGGCTCAAATCACTCGTCCGGCAACGAAAACACACCAAAATTCGTCAAAACATGGCATTTGCCCACAACGCAATGACACCAATAAATTCCTAGACGAATATACATAGTTATAAGTACCTCAATTTATAAATTTCGCACCCAGGCAATAGTTATAAAGATACATGGATTGGTCAGCATGGGGTGGGATTGGTAAAGCCTTGTGCCATCATTTACAACTGGTGTGGTGGAGGATGAAGTTAAAAAGGGTCGCTTTTTGATGGTTGTCTCATCGTCGGACGATGACTTTTGAACAAGTGTATATTGAAAGATTTATTAATCTTTAACAGCCTTTGACTTAGCTCATCCACGTATTTTAGAAGAGCTATATGATTACTCGTAAATTTAAAAGGTAACAGGCGTGTTTTTGCACTATTTTCCTCGACACATTACTGCCTAACCCCCATTCTCTCCTCCCTGGTCTTCTGCCTCACTCTCTGGTCCACTGCAACCGGAACCTTCTGTAGACTCTCCTGGAAGCTGTTGCTAGCCTCGCTCTTGGTATCCTGGGCCTTTTTGAATTCGTCGTAGAGGATGAGATCATCAGTTGTAAGCTTGATCGGGGTTGGTTTGCGGCGGAGCATTTTGTTTTTTTGTTTCGGAGGTGTTTATGTGGTTGTTGTGCAACTACCACTGGAATGAGCTTGGATACTTTGAGTTACAAACGGACTCCACACCACACTTACCAGAACAGACGCTCACCGATATATGCAATTTGCAAAACTCTTACTAGCACCCAGAAGATAAGATGCCCAACGATGAAAGGTGAGTGGCTCGCAACGATAGTGGTAGGCAATGTCAGCAGTGGGGAAGGGGGGCCGGAAGAGGGTGTGGTTGCCGCAGTGTTTACTGACGTTGCAATAGTTCCTTGACGACCACCCAACGCGAGATCCTGACAGAACTTCAGAAGATTTTGATGACAGTAAACCAATTGTAAAAATCCATTAGTTCTGTTCTTCCTTTTTGCGCTTTATTTTGTCCCCTTCGACTTACCATGACCTTAAAGGAATGATTCGTTACTTAAGACAATAGCGCTAGCGAAGGAAGGTGGGGAGATGCAGCGCCTACAGAAGGAGGTCATCACTACTGGCGGAAAGGTCCTTGGAGATGCGCTGGGCAAAGATGGAGTGGACGTGGCCGATAATATGGAAGAGGATTGATCGTGCACAATAAAGCTCTTTCTATGTATAATGTTTTCCTTGTGTAGTAATCCCATGTTAAGCTCGTCCATTTAATGAGAACACTACGGATTTCACTACGTATTTCACTCCGTTATCAGTGGTATATACGTACATAGGTACGCATTTTTAATGAGTGATATAACATGAAGGTAACGCAGGCAGATGTGTAGTATCGGAAATAGTCTTTTATCGGAACATAGGACTATGATCATGACCTTAAAAAGCCATTGCTCTCATTGAAGTCAATAATTAAGCCGTCAGAACCGATTTCAATCCTGTTACTCATACCTAATGTGGAAGTCGTGATATGAGCATCGCAGAGAAGTGATCATGATGCGTAGCTTCACGCTAGTGCTTCTCACTTCTCTGCGATGCTCATATCACGACTTCCACATTAGGTATGAGTAACAGGATTGAAATCGGTTCTGACGGCTTAAGGAATAAGCTCACAAATAAATAATATAATCCTTTGTATTGGTCTGGCGGCCAGCGACTAAAGAATGTAAACTCACTGGCAGCCGATTGGTCGAGAGTCGTGACCCCTAACCCTCAGCCACCTCACAAAACCGTGGAGACAGGTGTAGGACGGTGGGGGATGGAGTGGAGTTGGGAGCGGGCTGTCTGTATATACTGAGAGCATCAGATTTCGCTGTAGGCTCGAGCGAACTAATATTGCAAGCACTGAAGAGAACAGGAAAGTTCGGCAACTACTATGCTAGAGATACATCATTACTAACTGGATCACTACCCCATTTGTGGGAGCTGTCTATGATCAAATTGGCGGGCTACTGAAGACGTTAAACTACTACACGGAGGGTGGTAGCTGGCCATGGTATGACTAAGATAAATATTAAATAATCAACTACTGCCAGCTACGTGACCCCTAGTATTGTACTTGTGTACTTAATGCACCATATAATATTCGCTATATATTGGCCAACATGATTTGAAGGTTTATAGAGGCCCTAAAATAAATAACGGCGAAGCTTGCTTGTCGGTCAAGATTTATCTTCGGGTCAACCTTTAGGCCGTAGGCGAGAGCATACATGGAGATATCTCAGCCTTATAATAAAGAGTCGCTTCGACCTCCAAAGACCCGGCGCAGCCTTTGATTTATCCCGAAAATCGCTTAATGCTACAGGGGTGCGCGTATAGCAAACTTTACGGATCCAAAAATTATGTCATCTCAAAAGTAGAGAGCTACTAACCTATGTATGTAGTCTAAATATAAAAGTTAACTTTTTGCGGTGCAAAATTTCGCCGAATAGACGAAGTTGTTGCTGAAAACGCCAATAGCACCGCAAGCTTTGTCGCGTCACTCATCTTCGTAGATGTAAACCACTATAGGTCTTAAAGAACTTAAAACTGGGAATAGTGGTCAGTATTACTACATGTAGTTTCTTTTGGGCGGGACATTATCCCACCGAGTAGACGAAGGGCGGCTGAGGACTTCTTAATGGTAATTTGTATATAAGAATGAATGTAAAGTTTCTTACTGTAGATTCAGTCTCGATAATTCAAGCCGTGCATCTACAACAATTTTCCTCTTTTTCTACTTTCTCATAACTAAACTTACTTTGAAATGTCTTATGCGGGTGAAAACACTTTTCTTCGCGGCTACAGAGCAACTTACAAAACCCTCGGATTTTACAGAGGTTATAATTTCCCTCTATGTATGTTCTAGTCTATAACCTCGTATATATCGTATTGAACCAAGCCTAATGCAATCAGGGTTCGTTTTCGGTGGTGCTTTACTCGGCTTCTCTCTTTCCAGACTTGGATATCTAGATATAGCAGGGACCTTTTCGAAGGAATCCAGTCCAGGGGAATGGTTTTGGTATCGGCAGGGAATTAGTAGAAGTCAGTTATTTGGCCTTCTACATTGAAATCATTGCAAAGCTGACAGCTGAATTAGTTGGTATCACAATACACTTATCAGCAATTCTTCCCTGCGGCATCCTATCAGTATTCCAATTCGTCCCCATTATACGTCATGTTAGCCCCCCCTTCCTTTCATAATTAGACATGGATCGTAACTTATATAAACAGAAAGCCTTGATAGTACATCGTATCGATGGGTACATCATCCTCATCCTTTTATGGATCGCTACAGCTGGTGCACTTATGATAGCCCGTCATGCATTCGGCGGAGATCCTATAACTCAGGCTGGGACATATTGTTTGTCCTTTATAACACTTGTGGCTTCTTCTATGGCATACTATAACATCAAAAGGCTACAAATTGACCAGCATAGAAACTGGATGCTCAGAGCGATGGTTTATGTTAGTAATCTAGAGACGAGTGTAATTAACTAGTTAGACTGAGCTAACTACATTTGCAATAGATGTCGAGTATTATAACACTCCGCCTTGTGATGGTAATTGGCGCGAAAATCATCACCGCTATCAATTCATACTACAGGGTGAGTCGTGCACACAGAGTCAATCCACAAAAATTAGCGAAGATCTAATCTTGTTCCCTATCTTAGCTTATGCGCTGCGACGAAGTCGCATTTATCATGGACGACGCCGCTCGGTTCGCAGAATCCTACCCTACATGCTTGACTGATGTCAATTATGGCTATGTTGCTGTTCAAGCGTCGTACAAGCCCGGATCCTCACCCGAGAAGATCGGTGCTGCGTTCCAGTTAAGCTTTGGGATGGGAATGTGGATCGCTATCATAGTTCATGTTATTGGGGTAGAGATATATGTAGGTCCTTCTGGTTTAATTATTTTTATTGAGCTAACATTGCTAAAGATTCGATTGACACCTGCTGAATCTGAGAGGTTGAGAGGAGTGGCGTACGAGAAGCAGCTGAAAGCAGGACTGTCTCCTGCGGGGAGTGCGGGGCTTACGACAGATGTTTGGGGAGACGCAGTTTGGGCGCCGAAGAAGAGTGCGGACGCGGAATCTGTACTACTTCAGATATCGAGTCATGATCAGTAAAGAGGTGGTTGGCAGAAGTTATAGGTTTTGGCGGTTTTAAAGTGTGATGTGGCATTAGATGTACCGAGATATAGTAGCCGTACATACTTGTATGTACTCTACATGTAGTTTCGTAGAAGTCATATGGTGCAAGAAGGCATAGGGGGTGGGTGTGTCAACTTCAGAGGATTTTTTTTTGTATGGGAATTGGAGAAAATTCCACCGTTAGGCTGGACGCTAGTACCATTATGGGGGTAGATCTCCAAATCTCTATAGATTGATTGGCTGCAAACGCCGAAGTTTACACACCTACCCACCATAGCTTCTCGAGCCATATATCATATATATATTTATGTTACATGTGGCTTCCAATCACATCCACAACCCTACGCTCCACTCTCTCATGGTTGAAAAGTTAGGACGAGCCTAGTCCCAATGTTATAAGCCAAAGATCAATTAACCTCCAGCCTATCAAAACAGAAACATCATTTAAAGCCAGGCTTCAAAAAACCCTTCTGGGCGTTAGCCTCACCCCGTTGGGTGTTATATCATAGCTTCCGGGCTTCAAACAATTCGTGAATTATCGCTCAATCAATCTGCGGCGTTCTAAGTGCTCGGTTTGGGATATTCCATTGGGTCCATTATGGATCGAATCCTCCAGGTGAAGCTTGAAAAGGATGGTACGCCGCCGTAACCGAAAGGCTGTATGCAAGTATGGATTAAACAAAAATAAAAAACAAAAGACTGCGCCGTTCTGAAACTTGCCGAGTGATAGATGATGATTAATCCGGACCAAATCAAACATGACTTGGGAGAATATATATGGGTGTCGTTCTAGGAAAACCGTCCGCACAGCCAAATCCTTATTCCGACGAACCAAACAACCGATAAACTCGAAATTTTCATAAAGCTCAAAGGACCTTGGTGAGAGCCCAGAATTAATTTTTCTGACATTGGTTCCATAAATTGGAGCCTGTAGAGTGCAGTAGTGAGCTGGTGAGGCCTTGTTGCGTTGCCACACAGGTACCTTTTCCTAGAACGACACCCATATGTAGCCGGTAAATTCGTTGGTTTTTGACGTTTCTGACTCTGTTTACGAATTTTTTTTTTCTCTAGTTGCTGTGGTAATTTCTTTGAACGTTTGCCTAGGCTTTGTTGTAAGTAAGTTGCGTATACATACCTGCGGCGAGAAAGCGCCGGCTGAAACATATACGTAGTATTCTCGCTGCAATTTTCGTGCATATACGGCTCCTGAGGTTATACCACCGGATTTAAGTAACAGCTTTTGAAAATTATATCTACGAATGAAATCCTCACATTACTGACGCCCTTTGAATGGAGTTCCACATTCTTCATACAAGGTAGTCAAGTCAAGGCAGGCGTCTGCGCCCGAACCGCTGAAGTATCTAGAACACCCTTTTCTTCAAGCCCAAACATTTCGAACTCTAAAAGTCATCCATCAATCTGATATAATGCTGAGAAGTGATACGTTCAGTTGCCAAAAGAACCGGCAGAGTACTACAAAAAATCCCATAACTCCAAGAATTCAAGGTCCCATAAAGCTAGAAAACAAAAAGAACCGATAACTACCACACCACAAGCAAGGAAAGAAAGTACTAATTACGTCACTAGTTCATAGGAGTAGTGTGCCTCGCCCCTACCAGTTCCAGGTACGGTTCGCAGCATTGAATACAGGGGGTTTCCATTGTAGGAGTTCGGGATCAAGCGTGCGTTTGCCTTTAATCTTCTGTTTTTCTCTCTGTTTCTCCTTCTGTGCTAGGATTGCATCAGTGAGACAAATAACATGTTGTCCTTTCTAAAGAGTTGTCAGCGGGGGAAAAACACAAAAGAGATTGAAAAGGACGGAACGATGGGTAACTAACATAGTACTTGAGCATATTGAGATTCTGCAGTGTATGAATAACATCTTGGGTGGTCATCGCGCTCGAACTAGCCAGTTCATCGATAGTTGTCTCTCCTTTAACAAGCATGAGCTGGTCCACAATAGTGTCCTGCCAGAACGCACGATAACTCAGCAGCCCCAAATCCGAAAGCGGCTTTTCGGGAGACCCAAGTTTTCCTTCCCTTTTTGAGAGTTCGTAAGAGAATGCGATCAGAAGTTTTCCATAACCATGGCGTTGGTATTGTGGTAGGGTAAGAATACAAGCCACATTATATCCCTCTGCAGATTCCTTTTCTTTAGAAAAGTACCCAATTAGATGGCACCCATACTCATCCCGAGTTGTCATGCAGTAGAAGAGGAAAGGGTCGACATCGTAGTAGAGCGTCTTGTGGTCCAAAAAGCATTTAGACAACAAACATAGATTTCGGCACCATGTGCGTTGCCGTCGACCATCAATTTCGAAAAATGAGACATTTGCATCGCGATAAATCTCATTTCCTGGGGGATGAAATAATGTGCACTTTCCCCTGTGACGTTCAAACCGACGGGGCTCTCCAAAGTACGAAAGGCAGAATTCGCAAATATAAACAGTTTCTTCCTCTGTGTATTCTATTGGATATGGCGAAAAATACCAAGGCTCAACTTCATATTTTCCCATCTGCAGCTTTGATAAGTTACGGACACGGGAAATTTCGTGGGCAGATTGTGTCATCGAGCCAGACGTTCGAAGCTTTTCAATTTCATGCTCCTTTGAAAAGGTATCGGGTTGTTGGGCAATCGCGTTCCCTTGTTTTGCAGCAGCAGCTCGAGCCGCCGCAACCTCAGAGGATATCTCTGGCTCCTCATCTTCTGCACCAGGAGTACCAGTATCGCCCACAGTTTCTGATTGTATAACCAGCGAATCATCATTCTCTTGAACAATTGATGCGTTTCTTCCCCTGTTCTTTGGTGCTTTTTGTCCAACAGTAGGTGTGCCAGGACCTAGACTGTCTCTTCTCGGTCGTTTCGGTGCACGTGACGCGGTGTCACGTGGTGTGGTAGCTTTTCCATTCTTTTCAGTCTTTGCAACTTTTTTCTCTGGGCGCGGCCACTCGACCTCACGTTTAAGATCGAGGCGTGCTGCGGGAACCCATTCGTCAAGTCGTTTATTGAATTCATCGTAGTGAATATAGTAGTATGGCTCGCCTTTGCGGGTCTGAATTGACAAGATCTCGGCCCAACGATGTTCCTTAGAACTCTCATGGTAAACATAAAGCTTCACACCTATGCTAATTCAATGTCAGAAAACCCTTTAGACCATCGCGTTGGAATAAAAATGAGGAACACAGGAGAGACATACCGGAGAGTAGCGAGAGTGGCGATCGATTTCTCGCCGGTTTCGACACCCGGGGTGCCGGCGTCAGCACTGGTATCGCGTGCAGGCATCATGTATTACTGTAGCAAAGACAATACGGTATTTGTAGGTGATAATCCTCTTAACAGTTGGGTGGTGTTGCTTGTTGCTGGATGCTCTGCTCGCGGCGACGTGAGCTCGATCTCATCCCCAAACAAAGGTCTTGGCACAGCAACCACAAAGTACTCTGGGTACATACGAGGGTGGACGGCCTTTGGCCTTTCCCACCGAAGGAGGGAGCCTCCTCCTTATAACCCATCGTCTGGCAAGCTGACCACCCTATAACAATCTATTATTTGATAAGATAGATAAGAGGATCTGCTAATAAAAGCCACACTAACACATGTACAGTAAACCTAGTGACGGCGGATCCTGTCTGATGGTTGTGTTTGCCATTGAATTGCCGCTTACATAAGTCCTTTTCAGCGGATTTTGTTTAAGTAAGCGGCAATTTAGTACATAGAGTAGAAAACAAAATAAATAATCTATCGAATCAGAATTCGATTATGGAAATTATGACTAGAGTTTTTTCACTATCCCTTGGACAGCTGAGACATTTGGGGAATCTCTCTCATGTATTAGTGTGACCTATCTGGGAAACGATTTATTGTATGGTGCAAGAAGGAATACTCGTAGAGGGCGACCTTGTCAACCCTACAGAAGGCAGCTGTTACCTATAATAAACCTAACCCTCATTCCCCGGAACAACGCCAAGCAAGCTACCCCCGCACATAAAGCAGCGCAAGCTGAGTAAGTATAAGAAGGGTGGGTTCCCTCCCTTCTGGGGTGAGACTCAACCTCACGACAATCATGCCTCCCAAGTCAGCAACGTTGAAGAATCCCGAGGGACGTGAATTGTTCGTCAACAATCGTCGTGGCCTTAGCCTTAACGTTGCTGGTCTTTCGATACACGTTCGTGCACTTAAAGGCGAGGTCGCCTCACAGAAAGAGGAGGTCATCCCACACAAGATAAAGATCGCCTAACCTAAGGACCGTATGTCTAGTTTGACGTCTTTGCTCGATGCTTACAAGCTCCTGAGGAATTGGTCCATAAGTAAATACCCTCGGGCGAGATAAGTTGGGAAACGCGACCGATGCGGACAGGAGGATCATCGGAGCGGGGGCAATGCATGGGAACAATGCATGGGCACATGGAGGTGATGCTACTGTTGATGCCATGCTATATCAAAGCCAAAGCTCGGACAGGAGGCGCGACGCTTCTACTTATAAACGACTTACGGGATGGACCCTTTGAAAGTGCTATCGATCAGTGATTTATGGCTTTACTTCCTGGGTCAAGGCCAACTTGTTCAGATCACAAACCGACCATTGAAGTTTTGAACGTTCACGCTGGGGTAATCGGGTCGAAGCACAAAATCGGCAGCGATGAATTATATGCGAGGTTCAGAGTTTATCAAATTCTTCCAAGAGTCGGATTATGATAGTCATTTGGACGGGAATGCGATGGATGTGACTCGAGCATATTGGGCGTTCCTCAACTGCATCAAAGATGAGGCTACGAAGGTCGATATTGGGAGAAGAGGGTTGACTATAGAATACAAAATAATGATTGTTGAGCTTGCCAATTTAGGGGACCCCTCAAGGCGAAGCCTGAAGGGGGGCGTAGCCATCAACTGAGACGCAAGCGTTCATAATAGCGGCGCACCGCTATTCTCGCCCCTCACGGGACTCACGTTCGTCCCTCATAAACCATGATATGAGTGGGGATGATCTAGATTTAAATTCTGAGCGATGAAACTAACAGCCACCCGATAAATAAATAAACGCCACAGCAAATCATTAACAATTAATGATATTAACCATAAACCCACAGATCAAGCCCCCGGCTGTGGTACAAAAAAGAAAAACCATTCCGTATGCAACCATCGATTTAAAAAAAAAAAAGCCCAGCAAAACACCAAGCATGCTCTTATACAACTAAAAAAGAATAAAAAACGGGACCAACCACGTTCACCAACCGCCCCTCTGTGGAGGGGCAGAGTAAGGGCGCCTCTTCGACGGGGAACACCGATGTAGTCCACGATCAGCCGTCTACGATCCTCAACCAGGGTATTCGCGGGCAAGGCTGGAAGCCCGAGTGTGACGGCGGATTGCCGGCAATATATGGTCATTCGGTATTGCAGTTGGGTATCGGGGCGGAGCGAGCTCACTAGCAGAGGCATTATATAACCTTATTGGTAGAAGTTGCTGCCTAGTTGAACTGTGAGTCATGCTGTCTGGCCAAACGAGGACAGGCAAAGACTTACTCGTTTTGAACCAGCCCAACCTGGCCTTGTAGCTGTAGAATATCACCTCTAAGTTGTGCTTGTCCTTGTGCAATCTGGTCTCGAAGTTGTGCTACTCCTTGCTCAAAAAGAGCGGCCATCTGCTGGCGGTTGGCGTTGCCCTCTTCTCGGATTGCGTTGATCTGCCGTTGAAAAGCGTCCCGATCTGCTACCGCTGGCATATTCTGAATCATTGTGGTTCTGTTATCACGGCGTTGATGTTTTTCACAGGAGCAGACGAGGTTCTAAAGCCTATTGATGGCGAGGGGTAATGAGCATCCGACTTCACAAGGATATCCGACTTCGCCATGATTTACGTTAGTAGGGGAATATATGCAAGCGATATCGGGTACTTACCCAAGAGCCTCAGGGGGTTGTGGCAGATACCAGAGAGTACACGCGCAAACAGGGAGAAGTCACTCAGTCGGACGTTCAACAATGGGAAACCAGAGTCTACTGCGAGTTCACATTCTGGAGCGGTTGAACCTTCAATTTCTACCAGTTCTTTAATAGCTGGCTGAGCGCTGCGACTTTCCAACAAACTAGTGAGATAGTCTAAAGAAAGGCAGGTATCATTTGGATCTGTTGCCGAGTTTGAACGACATTGGGGGATGAATTTAGGCCTACTACCCCAAATCTCCTCAAGCGGAAGAAAGGACATTTGGAAAGGAGCTTCTGGAATTTCTATCAGCGCAAGGACCTGTTTGGAGCACCTGCAAGATTATTGCCCCTCAAAGTTCTCTTTCTTTCACTAAGATCCTCAGCAGTAAACCCCAACCAGAACCCTCGTTCATCTTGCTTGAATCGCGGTGCGATTTCCTCAAGTTGTCAAACTTGTTCAAAACTTGCTGATGGGTTCTACCAGGTAGCAGCGCGTTGATTGTATTAATCCAGCTCTTCTTCGTTTCTCCCGACCCCTTCACAGTTATTCTGAGGTTTGCTGGTTCCTCCAACCATTGTACCATTATCTCCAGCTCGTCCCTTGTCCAAAACCGATCGATTTGGCTATCCGCTTAATTGGGGGCGACAGAAGAATTCGTGATTTGAAAGAATAATGAAGGAAGCGGGGGGGGGGGGGGTCTCAAAGCGTTTATGAATGCAGGTGGCCTGATGAGCTAATAATGACATCAATAGACCATTCACGCGTTGTGGTTATCCCTTCGTCTGTATTCAGGACTTGTGGCAATTGATGGCTCACCACACAAAATTCACTGCCTAGCTAGAAGCGGCTGTCGGCGGTGCAAAATTGTCTCCACTCGTCACGCAAAAATCCTCAATCGAGTAATGCTTTAAACAATCGTCGTTAGATTTTGGTTGATCAGGACGCCGTTTCCACGCTAATAGGCCATGATTCGCGGGAACAGACGAAGGGATTTCAACCAACGAGTCAGAATCAAAATCTCAACAGCAAGCGTACATCGTCAAGTACAGGACACAAACCGGGTCACAGAATAGCGATTGCAAGGACGAGACAGCCACTACCAGAGCAAGCCAGCGCCCTACAGGACACGGCAGCATCCTGTAGGACATGGCAGCGGCTTTAAGGGCATGGTAGCGGCCTCCAGGACAGCACAATACCCTCTAGGGCAGGAGAGCGGCCTCTAGGGCTGGACAGGACAGGACATGGGAGAGCGAGACAGTGGCCTCCAGGGCAGGACAGGAGAGGACGGGGCAGCGGCCTATAGGACAGGGCAGGACAGGACAAGACAGGACATGTACAGGACAGGACAGGTATAGGACAGGACAGGACACGGTAGCGAGGGCTGAAAAGGACTATAGGGAATAAAATACAGTTAGCTAGTGATACAAATTAAATTAGACAGGGTAATTGGGGATTCAAACTTGTGATGGATAATTGTCTCCCCTAATTAGTAAAGCCCCATATGTGGATTTTAGTTCACCTTCGTAGCTCACCGTTTTTCACATTTCCGGACTTTGAATACCTCACTTACCACCTCGGCAGTAGCCTCTTTATTTCTACTGCTTGTGGGCGACGCAGGAATGCTTCTTGATACCAGTGAGATTATGCCCCTTGCTTTCGCTTATAGGTAAAATTCAAAGCCTCCCTCGAGAACAGGACCGCCGAGGAAAAAGTAAACTTATCGATCACTTTTGGTGTCCATTCTGTCCAATTCTTCTCCATCTTCGATCCCAACTCCTTTTGCCCCGCTTCCAGGTGATCGAGTTTGGTGTTAATTACAGCACGATTTTCGTTCAGTCTCAATAACACTGCAGCCAGTTGGAGAGATAATGCATATGTGACACTAAACAAACTCACCTTGTCGTTGTCCGTTGTCCGTTATCCGCTCTTCGTTACTTGTACTATCGGAATCGAAATAACTGACTGCTCTTCGTGTACTCTCGTCTTGTCGATACACTGTTTTGTATCGTGTTTTCAAGACTTGTGGGCTCACGACACAAAATTCACTGCCTAGCTGGAAACGGCTGTCGGCGGTGCAAGATTGGCCCCACTGGTCACCCAAAAATCCACAATCGAGTAGTGCTTTAAACAATCGCCGTTAGATTTCTAGTTGATCACAGTGCCGTCTCAAAGCTAAGAGATCGCGAAGACCGGGAACAGACGAAGGGATATCGAGTCGTGAGGTTGAAGGACTTTACGTGCAGAGGTAGCCTACTTGGTAATGTCCCGGAACATTTTGGCACGTGCTATTTCGGACCAGATCCCTGCATCCGGAACGCGTTCCTGCAGGTTAAGACAGAATGGTCTCGTCTTGGAGCCAGACGCTCCAGGAAAGATGACACTACTGGTAGGTATCAGGTCGGCGCGCGCGTCTGACTTGAGTATTGTAAGGCAGTGCGTGTTCTGATGTCTGTCTCACAACACTAACGACTGATCCGAAGAAGAGGAGAACGATGATGCATTGATAGGTAATCGGATCATCTATCTTTATACAGAAGCATTGCAGAGGACAAGTTGTCACGCCACCTATCCGTTACCATAAGTCCACAGTTGTAACATACGTAACCTACTGTCACGTATACTGTGCGACAGTATCTCTGGCCCGGCAAAAGGCACTATGGGCGCTGGGGTACTCTTCATTGACTAGGACAAGGGGTTCCCCGTGATTGTCGTCTGTCTGTCTAGAGTATGTACATGTAATTTTTATGTATATATGTATGCTAGCGTGTTTCCGTGCTGCCTACCTGCCCCACCCAGCGCGCTGCCCGCCTGCCCGCCTGCCCTCTTGCCCTACCCCCGCGCCCTGCCTCCCTGCCCGCATGTCCGCATGCCCGCCTATCCGCCCCCGCGCCACATGCTAATTAGGTGCTGATATGGCGTCGATTTGGAGTCTGCAGAGGTATCAGTACAGGCGTCGAAATGCAGTGGTAGGTAAATATGTATCCAGGCGTCAACGCAGGCAGGAGGTAGGTGTCGAGGTGGGTGGGCTGGTAGATAGGAGTTAGGTAGGCAGGTGGGTAGGAGGTAGGCGTCGAGAGGTAGGCAGGCAGCTGGATCCTCGAGGTGTGGAGAGCTCGTCAAACCTGACGTCATGGCGATATCAGCACTAGCGCCAGCACTTTGGCTATCATTGGCCTCTGCGCGGCGTCAAAAGACGAGATATCATATTTGGGATGCATACTCGGCGCCAAAAGACGAATTGGAGCGCCTGGGCGGGTTTTTTGCTGATGCTCTTGCTTCGCAGAGGTCTTAATCTGCTGGGAACGCTTGCGTTCATCATCGCGGCACACCGCTATATCTATGGTGCCGGTCACGATAAACCTACCATTGCGGACATTAGCCCAGGACCAAAAAATGGGTTTTTTGGTCATATAAAACGTTTTTCTCAAAACTTAATGTCTTTTCGAGGGACAAAATCAGCCTTTCTAGACTCAGTTTCCTAACCCTCAGTATTTCACCCTAACCCTATGATATTGACCCGATTTAGGGCACTTTTAATAGGAAATTGAAGACCTCTTACACTAAAACTACCCGAGCTACAGCCACTCATCAAAAGTGTTCGTGATTTACATCAAAGCTGGTCAGTGCGTGATGTGGCTTACATTGAGATGGGCACTTTGATTCCTGACTTGAGCCCGACATGCCGAATCACGAATACTTTTGATGAGTGGCTGCACGATAGGTAATGACGGACAGAGCTATACCGTAGCTACAGTAAAATAACATAATCTAGAAATAAAATAATAATAATAATAATAAAGGTCATTTATCCCGTCCTTTATTAACGGTGGTCATACTTGCGCGTTCATTAAATAGTCGGATGTCGTTGCAACCAAATTGTCGATTTTGAAGGACTGGTCGTTTAGGCAACAAAAGGACTTAGTCATTTACTACTATAGGACAGGCCATTTACCACTAAATGACTGCGCTAAAGGACGGAGTCATTTATTCCTTTGTGCTAGAGCGACCAAGTGTTTTACTGGAGCTGGCCATGGTCAACTGCGAGGGCTGGCAATGGAACTTGACTGGGAAAGCTAGATACATGTACTTCACTACATGTACCCCATTTGTGGGAGTTGACTATGGGCAACGGGGCGGGTGATTACTAAGGGTAAAATTTGACGATTAACTACTAGAGATGGTCAACTACTACACGGAGGTGGGAGCTGGCCATGAGACGGCTAAGGCAAAAATTAAACTATTGGAGCTGGTCGAATACTACACGAAGGTGGAAGGGATTCTCAGGTGGGTGGACATCGCGGTCGCGAGGTGGGCCACTACTACGTGTAGTACTACATGTAACTATGTATGTATCTACATATATGTACATGTAGATACATGTAGGTACATACATGTAATCACCTATCTTCACCTTATGCATGTATGTAAGTATTAAATTTTGATTCCTGACAACTACATGCATGATACATCATGACCAAGACCCGTTGGAAGGCTCAGGGACCCGGAAAACATACCTTGTTGCCGGTATGTTTTTTTTGTTTTGTTTTGTTTAACTCATTAATTACATGCAGACCGTAGTTTATGGTAATAGAGACTTTGCGCAAATGGAGCCAGCTCCATTTTCTGACAACTTGATTGGTGCCGATCACACCATTAACCAATCAGATAATCAAAATATAGAGCTGGCTCTATTTGCGCAAAGTCTCTAATATTACACTGCCCCTGAACTGCCCGTTCTCAACCTGGTGCCGGTATGTTGGCCACCGTGCAGTGTACAGAACCTGGTGTTAAAAGCACCAATTTTTGTTCGAGCTGTGGCGAATCCTTCAGAGGATCTTATTTGTAATCCGAGCGCAATGCTCCAGCTTTTGCGGTAGGGATCGATTGTAGACAATCAAGTCTCATCTTGCATTTCGTACTCTTGCTCCAATTATCTATGTATCACAGATGTTCATGGTAGTTTACCTAGAGGAACATAAGGAAAATTGTCAAGATCTATTTTTCATAACAGCCCATTGTATATGATCGGGTTGCAATCACCCCAACCATACGGATCCATCATATCCATGCTCCGCCATCCCCATTGATATCTGAATATAACCATCTTCCATGACTAGCTCATTCATATCAGAATACCTCTATCAAGTAGCCCGATAACACGGCTATTGCGCCAGTGACTCGCAACCTACATTTTTAATAACAAATATAAAGAAGGGGGGGGGGGGGTAGTACCTGTTTTAAGAGGATAGAGATATAAGTGAGAAAAGAACTGAAAAATAAGAAATGGAATGGGAAAATGAGAAAAAAAGAATTCAACGCCGTTTCCGATTCATGCTATGCCCTTGCGAAACAAAAAAACCCATCCCCCTAGTAAACAACCCGCGCCCAGACAGAAGGTGAAACGAAATAGTAACAATATACAAAAGCCTCTGTAATGATACATCTGCAGGAAAACGAAGAACTAAAAATCCGTAGACTTACCAAAAAAGACTAGACATCAAAGAAGAGAAATATGTCGCGAGAGATTGAAGGTTCAAATTGACAGCAGTAATGGAAAACTTTGGATTTCAAAAAGTATAAGAACCCCCCTATGTTGATGCTAATCAAGAAGACCTCGGCGTTCCATTTGCAAGCGGATTTTTAAGCTTTAAAACAATCTTAGGGGCCTTGTTATGAGATTGTCGGGGCGTGGGATTATTTGAGGAAGATGCCTTGGGTGTGACGGACGGTCTAGGGGTGCTTGATGGCTTCGGGGTGGACTTTGGGGTAGATTTCGGAGCCGACTTAGAGACCGACGGTGTCCTCTCTATATTGGGCCTAGAATCCTTGATCTTTCTCCCTATTGGAGTGCCGTTGACCCTCGGTTTCGGCGTTGTGATGAGTTTGAGTGGTTTTAATTGCACAGGCGGCGGCGGTGGCAATGGCTTTGCTGCGAGGTCATATGACCACTTAAATCTCAATACAGCCTAATAAGATGTGTTAACAAGCTGTATTTATTATTCGTTATGACCACCGTTAAACAAACCTTTCCTATATGCTCACACCTAAGGTGGCGTGGACGTTTCATCACGACAATGAGCGAATCCTTCGTAGAGTATAGAAGTCTGCAAATATCTGTTAAGTCACGCAACTCAAGTAATCCAATGTCTTGAGACCTAAATAGCAAGTAAGTAGTCAGCTCCGACTCAAGCATTCTCGACAGGAGTTCACTAACGTGCATGCTTTCCAGAGGCTCTCCTTCAAAACTTTGTCCTCTCCAATTTCTTTCTTCAAAGAGGCAATTGCGCCAGAAATGGTCTCTCGGGCAAGTTCGTCTTTACGTGAGCTCGAAGAGTCCCCCCCATCTTCAATTATCATCATCTCGCCCAACTCCATATCCGGTTCGTCTTTCACTTTTGATTTGTCGTCACCGGTAGCTATCATTCCTAACCCCTTCACAAGGGCACCATAAACACGCTTGCGGATATAGGCTGAGGGATCCGTCCCGATAACCTTGCATATATACTCGACTAATACAGGGGTACGGAGAGCGCCAAGATCAATCATGCAGTCAAAAGCTTTTGCTCGAAGAGTTTGCAGTGTGCCTTCTCGAGTGTAAGACATGAAAAGCTCCATCTTAGCACCCTTCACACCTAATAAAGTCAAGTCTCTCCGAATCTATAATTGATGTTAACTACCACAGATCCCGTCTTCGGACTCTAGTTTTACCTCTAAAGAAACCTCAGAAACAATGTTCTGATAAGTCGGCTGCCACTGATCCATACGCTGATACCTTAAAATTTCTCTTATAGCAGCTTCCTGCGTAGCCGCAGCCTCGTCGTCCTCAAATTCATAGTGGTGGCCAAATTCACCTCCAGCATTATTTGTCAATGTGAGGGTGTTAGCTAACGCTTTCATAAGATTAGCCACATAATGGCAGTCATCAAACTTTTTTTACAGTTAGTGCATTGTGAAACCTTCGTATAGTGGGGGGTGAGGGGGGGGGGGGGGCTTACGTTATTATTAGAATTGTCATTGTACCTAAGTACGTCCAGCAGCCATTTTTGCGCGCTTGTTGGGCAAGCCCCCGAAAGATTCCTGATCCGTGACATTGATGTTGGTATTGCTTTCTGCACGTAATACGAGGTGAAGTCGGTGAAATCATTACTTCTGGGTATCGCTGATCCTGGAAAACAGAAAAACTCCTGGAATGCCTTCATAAGGTGAAATTGTCCCACCCATGCCAAGTCGGCAGTAGCACACTATATTTTATTAGCTAGGTGGCCCAAAGACTCGCCAGAATTAACACACCTTAGATAATGCGAGCGCAGCCTCCGTGCGTATGCCATGATAATATCGCCGATCCATCAATGTCCTCACTAGAATTGAAGATATCAAAGCGGACTCTTTTATGCTTGCAAGATGCTGCAATGCCTATGCAAATATGTTAATCCCATACACTATTGAACCCTTTTTAGAAATCATACCTCATACTGAGCAATAACGTCCCTGTCTTGTTGTAGCTGGGAAAGAAACATATAGTCCGGCTGCCCAACTTTAAGAGTGCAGATCCACTCAAAATCAGCATCCATACGAATCCACTCAAATGACTCTTGTGCCATCTTATCCTCGTCCTCTTTCGACCAATCTTCTAACCTCCAATCATCTACCTCCTCTTCACTCTGCAGCACATCACCCAAACAATAGAGTAGTACATCATCATTCTGTGCATCAATACTGATATCAACACCAGCACCAGCAGCAGCCCTTTCTTTCTGTCGCCGGGAACGTTTGAGTCTTTTATACTTCGTGTTGTAAGGGATATCAAGCTTTGTATATGTATCCTTGATGTCGACAACATGTTCGTAAGGCGTCCCATCCGCCTCGTGGATTCGAATGGTCATTGGGCCAGTGAACAAGGGCAATGGAGGCCCCACTGTTATATGTCGGACATGCTCTTGAGCATCATTAAAGAAGCTTTCTGCCGTTACTTTGTGGTGTGTCGGGGTTTCTGTCGCTTGAACTTGTCGAATTCCCATTTCCACGATCATACGCTTCTTATTGAACCTTTGCGAAACCTCAAACCGTGGATACCCTGATCCATAAACCCATTGCCGAAAAAAGGGGTCTAATTTAGTGTGGCTGCTCTTCTCACACACCCGGATAAAGTGTTTGGTACTCATTAGTCCATTCTTCAGCTCGCCTGCCACTGCCCCTAGGAACGTCTTTCGAACCACACGGTGCAAAACCATGGAAGAACTGACTTTCCACAATCTCTTCTCGAGGATCGTCAAAACTACAGGAGCCTTAAGCTTGATGAAATCCAAACATCCCTGATCAATTGGAACCGCAAATCCCGCAGCGTAAAGCGATGGACGCCCAATATCCAGCTCACATATTTTTTCCGCATCCCTTTTGAGTCTGAAACGGTATTCATTGTTGCCCATCAATGTCTTTAGAAAGCATCCAGTCATCCAGTACGCAATCCCAATAATAACCCAAGTGTCCTGCCAATCCTTCGGTACCACTTGCACTCCAGACCATTGTGCTGCCAAGGCATATGTGAGTTTCCGAGTAACCGGCCAAATTGGATCGATTACATGCTCCGGGAAAAGTAAGCGGTTACTACATATAACCAATGAAGCTGATTCTGTGGTATCCATTGCTAAATCATCAACGAAACAAACTTTGAACGCCTGGAAGACATATTGCCCGAATTCTTTGAAGATATAATCTAAAGCCTGCTAAACGTTAGCAAAAAAATCAAGGGGAAAAGAGTGAGGCACATTCCCAGGAAATACCTTTGGGATGAACATGCAGGTGTTCCTAAGATCTAGTTCCCTCCCTGGAAGACAATATCCTAGCACATCAACACTCATAGTTCCCATAGCCTCTTCGGTCTCTACATCTCGGTACTCTGAAAGATTAACACGTTCAAAGGGACCGGCTGCAATCGAGATATGTTGTGGGGCTACAGCTTGAAGTTGCTCAAACTTTAAAGTTTTTTTCCAAGACTCGGTAGGATGGGTTTCCTTCGCACCGTCAGCAGAATGATCACGTAGATTCCTTGAATTCCAACAAACCTCGTCTTTATAGTTGCCGCTACAAACAACTGTCATATCAAGATCTCCATCTTCATCTGCTACGTCTTCCGCACCCATTTCGTCTGGAGACTCGTGAATTCCATTAACACCGCTGATTCCATTAGCGGCAGGGCTATTTCCGTTTGCCTGTGGCAATAGCGATTGAGATGATGTCTTTTCAATGTCTCCGATGGTTTTCGGTACCGTTACCTCAATCTCCCATGTCCACCTCTCGTGAATTCCATCAAGAGTTGGGAAAAGACAACATGCAGATCCTGGTAGAGGGTTATGGGTAGTATAGGCATGGGGGTATCGTAGATCACCGGCATCACAGCCCACAAAGGTGAATCCATCACGAACATGTTCAATTACATATTCGATCCTTACTTTTAGCGGGCTAAATATGAAAGATATATCTGATCTGGGCAGGGCAGGGGTCATAGCTCCATTTGCGGCAATGTCTGGAGACTCCCGTTTAATACCAGGATTACTTCGCCCAACAGGGGGGTTTTGAGCGCTAATGCTAAGAGGATCCTGCACTCAAACTTGTAAACAAACCAATACCTCCAATTATACGAGGCCTTTAACAAGGTAGAAAGAACTCACAACGGATTCTATTTTAACCTTCGGGGGTAAATGAATAACCAGTTCATGCTCCGGGGGATCACTGAGCGCCGGATCGAGCTTTTTCATAAGTTGATGATGCTGGTGCACTGTGGCGGTATCGTGGATTTTGAAGCTACTATACGGTTCCTTGTAGGTTAAGGATGGGGACTTCCCGTTGACAAGGCATTTTGTAATTTCTATGATTTTACAAGAACATTAGCTGACCGCTGGGAGAATTACTTTGCTGTCCAAGATAATACGTACTGCATTGTCTACAGTTCAGTCGGAGTTGCTTTAAAGTAGCCTCTGTCGGATTGATGGTAATCTCCGTCCAGCCCTGTTTACGCGTGTATATCAGCACAGAAATCCCTGCGGGGACCTAGTTACAGAGATTTCATACCTTGAGGCTTTTGTTCGCGAAATTTATATCTAATCCAACCTTTTGATGACCTGTGCAAAACTGTCAGCCACAACGCTAGAAAACAGAACGTGAATCGGGAAACTTATATATTAAACCCGCGATTATAAACTACTTGTGGCGGGGGTGGCGCCTGTGCTTGTGGTTGGGATTGGCTATGTTGCGATGACTGCGAATAGTGCTGTGATGACTGCGCGAATATAGGCACCTCCGTAGCTGCCGGCATCTTGTCAAATTATTCAAATAAAAGTAAAAATGAAGCCTGTTGAAAATACTAAATAGAGGTGGCGTAGTGGGGAGTATTTCAGCGAAGTTGTGCGATCGAGACACGCAAAAAACGTAGAAAATTTCGGCGTCCTTTTTGTGTCGTCCCTTCTATGCCAGCAAGAGCACAGTCTTCATCCTATTTTGACTCCCCTCCCCAAAAGATTCTATCGCGGAACAAGCTAGGTTCTCTCCCTTTTTTTCAAAAAAGCCCTCTCTTCTTTGACCCTAAAAGCCCCTCCTATGTATTCCGCAACCTATACTTCTGAGCCCCTCCGACCAGCGATCTCGAGCCTCTCAAACTTGCCAAAGATACCAAAAGCTCCTCTAGCAATCGTTGCGCACGTATGTTTGAGCTGTCGCGGTTGTTGCTCTGCTTTTTCGTTTCTAATATTGTTGAAATTCCAAAGCAATCACGGTTCGAAACGCTCGTCGAGTCCCCGGTGATGGCACGAGCGACGCGGCGGAATAAAGGGGTTTGAGGAGGAATACAGAGGCGTACTACCGAAGGCGAAGACGTGTCCTGTCGGGGGTATCTCAGTGAATGATAGATTGGGCTTGTCGTGCCTGAGAACTAATGGTGGGTTGTTGTCGGAGTCAGCGATGATTGAGCGTCATTATCTATGGGGCTGCACAGGCGTCGAGACAGAAAGGCGTGAAGTCGGCTAGTGTAGCTGCTCTAGCCGCATGTGGCTTCAGGTCTTGGCATAACCAATTAAACAGTATCGCCCTGGGGGAGAGTTAAACCTATGCACAATAATACTTGTATATCTGTACCTGCCGCTGCCAAATAATTCCCGGCTGGAAGCGAGAACAAGCTGCAGAAGCAAATAGAGATCCACGCATGAGATGCAGACTCTGCATTTAAACACCATATATAGATTACAGTAAGTCTACTAACACTTCATTCCCGACAATAGTATCCCGAGATACATAATATACAGTATTGTGAAAGCAAAGCGGAAGCTGATGGTAAAAATACACTGCATGGCACGCCATGCCACCAGAAAAACTAAACTCGCAAGTGCCAGAGATAGAGCCAGAGAGAAGAGAGAGAATAAGAAAAAGCCCATACCCACGACGATCCCAATGAACAAAATAGAATAAAAACAAGAGATGATACGAACAATGAATTACCCAGAAGCTTACCAGGAGGGGAAGGGGGAGCGCTGATGAGAAAAAATATAAAGTAGGGACGGAGACAAAAGACCAGAGAAAAGGATACCATAATACACCACCTCCCGGAAAACCGTAATATGAGAAGAAACAAAGGAAAAAATTAACACTATGTGATATTATGTGCTTTCCCCAACATTCTGTAAATATCAACCCTCAACACGGCCCTTTATTTAGAAATCCTCCTGCGGGCCCTGAGATGCCTCGCTGTTTTTTGATGGAATTCTTCGGGAAGTTCAAAATCTTTGATTTCGAGCTCCGGGAGGGATACCCCGAAAGGCTTCAGATTTCGTGAACTTTTTCTAGAAGTGTTGAGCACAGCTTGGCGCATGTGTGGGTTATTATAGAACGAGATGAATGGCTTGAGTATTAGTTGTTTCTTCTTTGGACTCTCAGCGGTGATGAGTCGATGAGAAGACTTGGATGATTTCGATGTGTGACGATGTTGCTTTGAACGATGAAGATGATCATCGTCGTCGGAATCGTCTGTAATAGCATATATATCCTTTTCTGCCTTTCCATCCTCCTTATCTTCTTCACCCTCATCTTCATTCTCAAAGAAAGTCCGCCCGTTAGGGTCTCCAGATTCATCTAGATCTCGTTCTTGACTGTTTGTTAAGCTTCTACTTGTTCTTCCGGCGGTAGCAAGCTTTTTTCTTCTCTCTTCCTCCTTCCAAGCTTTGAATTTTCTCAATAATGACTCATGCCATCTAACCACTCCAGCTTTTCTCTTCTCCATTTCGACTAATCCGAGTTTCTGGGCAATTGTGCTAAGGTTAAACGTCTTTATCCAGTCAGGTCCTCGTAGTCTTTCCAACCTATCTTCGTATCTTTGCTTATCATGGGCTGCCCTATCACGCTCAACATTGCGTAGGCGCTTTTCCTCCCTTCCCATGGATGTGTGTGGTCTGATATAGATGTCTTCTGATAACGGATCTACAGCAAACCTAGTAAGCCGAGAACTACTGGCCCGGGCTTCTTCTTCGAGGTTGATAGTCTCGATAACTACTTGGCGCGTTGGGGGGATAGATTGTTGTAGCCCAGCCAAAGAGTCTACTATTCCGATATTGACAGGTCCTGGGGATCGAGTTGCCTCAATGCCGTTTACGTTTATATCAGTATTTCCGTTGGTAGTGATGCCATTAGTGATAGCGCTTTGTGCATTTCTGGGAGTAGTATCATTCTCCACAATTCTCATAGGATGATCAATATCAACAACAAAATCTACGTTTTAAATTAGCCACTCAGTTAAGCACGAATAATGAGAGAGAGTTAATTTACCATCCTCATCCTCTCGGTCTTCGAACCACTCTGCCAATTCGCTCTTTTGCTGGGTGTCTTGACTACGAGTTACTCTTTTGTCGCCTTCCTTTTTATCATTTTCATTTGGGTTATTTGTTGTTGTGGTTGCCGTTGTTGTGCGGATATGGATAGGCTGTTGCTTTGAAGCTGTAAACCTCCGGGCTTTCTTGGGTGGAGGCTGCAGATCCCCTTTTCCACCACCGATGCTCTTGGGAACGGAACGCTTTCGCTTCCCGATCAATTGCGACGTTTGAGGAACGAAAGCGACTGCATCCGCTGAGGGTGAGGGTGGTGTCGGTAGAGAAGCTGTGTCGGGTTCTTGGGAATTTTTGTACTTATTTTGAACCTTTCTCTTGCGTTTGTCGCTTCGCGCTTCTACGCCTTCGTTATCGGAAGATAGTCGCGCCATGGGCCCAACCTGAGGAGAGTCGGGAGACTCGGTCAAGGATGTAAATGATGTAGCTGGAGGTGTGGAGTTCTCGGACGAAGAGAATTCAGATGAGGCAGAGGTAGAAGTAGCAGCAGGCGGATTGACTTGTTTGCTGAAGCGCAGAATTATATGGACCTTTCGTTTCATGATGTAAAGACGTTTTCATTCTTCACTTCTATGACTAGTGGGGGAGAGGAAGGGGCGGGGAGGGGCGTGACAGCGGGAAGTAATGGGGGGGGGGCTTCTTTTTCAAGGTCTCTTTTGTTCAGAATTGATGGGACCGACGTCGGCTGCCTGGCTGACTGGTTGCGCAGAGTACATACACCGTAGCAGTGCCTTCGCGAACAAAAACTACTGACCGAGCTGGGATTTTGGGTTCAAGAGTTCAAAGGTTTCGCGCAGAGGGGTCTTCTCCTTTCCTCACACCATGCATAGGAAGCAACCAAGCAGCGCAAGACACCCTACCAAACTTAATAACATGGTCGAAGTGTAGGTGCATCAGCATCTGAACTCACTCGCAGATCGATATTGCGCTGCAAGACAGAGTTCGCTAGATTGCATTCCTGGGCTTCATCTCTTGAATATGATAATTCTAAGCAGCTTTTGACGCTTCAGTTTATTACAGTAGCCACTGTGTATTAACCCAACCCAATCTCTACAACCAGCCTGATTCTAAAGGAAAAGTCATAAAAGTCTACCGTAGATGCCTAAGTACCTACATACATGTATGTGTTTGCTAATCACGAAACTGAAAAAGAGAATTATTTGTGAAAACTTCTCAAAGAGGGAAAGAAAACACATAAAAGTATCGAAAATATAACCATATAATTAATCAAGGCGCATCAAAAACTGCTTTACCAGAGGCGAACCAGCAAACTCTGGGTTCAAAAGAATACATCTACCCAATAACAAATAGGGTCAATCAATGTCTTATTCACTCTACGTAAAATCGATTGAACCAGTGCCCCAATGGTAAAACTTACGAGAGGAAGTATGACAAGCCCTGACGACGGGCCTCAAGAAATTTTGGACGGAACTTGGCTGGTAGGCCAGGAGTTAGTATGTTCTAACCACGGATCCGGAGAGACCCAAATTCTCCGGACGTCAAGGACAGATGAAACACGTACAAACAACACTTTTTGGCGGCAAAGCTGGTATAGACACCCCTGATCTTGGGAATGTCTCGATAAGCATATCCCGCAGCTCGACAAACTCGGAATAACTATTTTTCCAGTCAGAAACCCCCAGGATAATACTGCCAAATGGCCGTAGCGGGGTGGAATCAATCGTGCACCGTTTTCGAACAGTAAACTGAGCTCCCTATGTATGACGACAGCAACGCATGAGCCTCAATAACTCATAATGAATCTCCAAGCAGACGCTAACTAACCTCGAACGTCTCAATCGAGCAATTCCAGGCCACATAGGCTCCCGCCCTCGTCCTACTACCAGAAATAATCAAATAATCCACCACCTTTGCGCTTCTTGCCCATATTCCAGGGCTATTCTCGCTTGGAATGATTGTGTGGTCGATCAGCTTAATGGTGAGAGGGTAAAATCCCCGCTCTTCATAGTCGTCATCCATATTGTTTAGGTTTGTTGAGTTAAGGATACCTATCATGTAGCCTCAAGATGTCCGTTTTCACGATGGTTGTTGCTGCCGTAACATGCTAAAGGAGCTGATGTGGCAGGACATTGGATGTGGCCACACCATATGTGGCGGTGGACGTACGTAAGTGACTGTACCTACAATACATCTAGACTGATGTAGTTGCTAAATACATGTATGCACACACATACTCTGTATACACATGTGGAGATGCGGTAGGCAGGAGAACATGCAAATGCATGTACATGTTGTAGTCGTTTCTTTCTATAACCTAACTGCCCTCTATAAACCGAAGAACAGATCTGCTACATCTCAATTGGACTACAACTGTATGTTAAATGGAATATGCGCGTTTCTTATCCCTTCGTCTGGTAGAACATGCTGACCATTTTTGGTGGGGGCCGAAGGGGTGGCTAGCGTTATCTGAATCAACATTTGCTGTGGCGCCTTTGGCCCCCACGAAGGGATAATCGATAACTACAGGAATTAACTGAACTTAATCCATAATATTATTACTCATCGGAAAGGATTGAACGGATCCTAACTTTCCGGGGAAGCTCAACGCATGGATAAAAATACACTGAGCCAATCGGGTCTCAATAGTCGAAAAATATAGAGCACTTCGACCGTTGAGATAAAAAGAACTAACTGTAAGGGGCCTGTCTAGGCCGTGGACTCAGGGATGCTGTCCATAGCGGGAAGAGAGGCAGGGGTCCCTTGGCACCATCTCAGGCAATGTTACTATCTGCAGGCCTCTTGCAGGCCTCTTTGGTCGTGTGTGTCAGTTTCTTATGTCTGGGTAACGACATTCGCTCCTTCCTCTTCTCTTACCAGCCGCTTAATTGTCTGTTGGTTTGCGGGTTGTTTCCTTTCTCTTATAATCGCCTCCTTCTCTCCTTCACACATTCTCTCTCTCTCTCTCCTCCTCTCCTTCCTCTCCTTCCTCTCCTTCAACTATCCATCCTCACTCGCTCGTCCCTCCTTGCACATTCGCTTGTTGCTAGTCTACCCCTAATATCTCCTAGTCCTGTATGTTTCAACCCCCTCCATAATATTGCGCCTAAGGTAAACAAACCAGGGACCCTTACTGACCCTATTGCTTGTCCTAAAGCTTAATTACTGTTCAATATGCAATCCTTCCTCGTTTCCACCCTTCTGGCGTCCAGCGCTGTCTTCTCTACGGCATATGCCCAAGTGTACAACTATCCTAACGTTACCGATATGTAAGTTTGTCGAGTACCTTAGTTTATTCGAGAACCACAATACTGATAATCTATAACAAAAACAGTGATATCAATGTTAGGAACCAGTGGTGTACTTCACAAACCTCTTCGTGTAAGCTTTTGTGCCAGAATCAAGAACTGAAGGTCGCTGCCAACGAATGTTTTCCCGACAATCTCTATTACCAGTGCACTTGCTCTAACGGCCTGGCCCCCAATGCAACCGAGTAAGAGCCCTTTCTTTACGGTTTTTTTCTCTTTTTCACATAAATTCTGATGATTTCCAATAGATACTCTCAAACCATTCCGTTCTTCATCTGCCGCCTTGAAGTTCAAGACTGCCAGACTGCGTGTAGCGGCGATGCCACATGCGTCAGTCTTTGCGCCTCGGGCAAGCAGTGCGGTGCGACCGACCCCACACGTGTAAACGCTACCACAACTACTTCTTCAGCTAGCAGGTCTTCTGCTACCGGGTCGTCGGCCACCCAGACAGACTCCAACGGCTTTGCCATCACAGGAACTTCTGAAGCATCCAGCGGCGATGCATCCAACGGAGCTTCTACATTGTTAGAGGCTGGCAGCGTTTACGGAATGGGTGTCCTCGTTGCAGGATTGGCTGCTGGATTCGCACTTGTCGGAATCTAAGTTGTTCATAGCGAAGTGTAAAGGAGCACTAGCAGAAATTAATGATTGGGGGTTGCATCATGCTTATGGGGGAATACGAAAAAGGGCTGTATTGCAAGGATGTGTTCAAAAGCAGCGAATCACATTTCACATCATGATCACCTGTGGGGGTGGGGCTTTATTTATTTTCTTAATGGATGTGTTTTGATGTGATTCGGCATTGAATACGAGTTGGTTTCTAACGCATAGTTTCTTTTCTTTTCTCCTTTTTATTTTTCGCTGACAGATTACCTACCTGTATTTATACTTTCATGGACAACTACTGTACCAAGTTAATCGTCTACTTACTTTAAGAATAACACCGTCTACCTTAATTGAGTATTGACTTGGATTTATCGACTATCTACTCACGCATTAATTAAATCCTGAGAATTTTTGGTAGCAACAACCTGACAAAATTTCTCAAACTTAACGCACGAGTACATATGTAGACTACTATTTAAAGGGAAGCTTAGGGGGTTAAAAACTTAGATTATTGATGTTCCACCTGCTTGATGTTTGATAATGTTTTTGATAATGTTTGATAATATTTCTTTTACAGCATTATTAGTATCCTAGGAGCAACGATGGGGAAGCGATATTTAGATTTTGTTTCAGAATCTCATTGCTAGCCCTGGATTAGACCCATACCGACCAGGACATCCCCTAGAGCGGTAGGTGTAGAAGTGGAAAACTATACCCTTGTAAGTCGTGATTGCAAAGTCACCTAAATATCAATAATCGAGAAGCTCAGCAGGTAGTATGTATCTTTGCAGGGGTGGAGACTCTAGCCTAAATAATACAGAAAACACAGTGTTAAAAAAGATTTTCTGCCAAAGCGCAGCATTGTTGCATGGTTTATTGAACTTCCCTCCGTCGAACCAATCATGGGGTTTGTTTACATGTATAGCTCGAGAAGCTATGGTGTAAACTTCGGCGTTTGCAGCCAAGCAATCTATAGAAACTTTATCCACCCCCATAATGGTACTAGCCCCCAGCCTAACGGTGGAATTTTCTCCAATTCCCATACAAAAAATGTTCCTCTGAAGTTGACACCCCCTATGCCTTCTCGCACCATACTCGCGGTGCCAAGAAGTCCTCGGGTCACGTGACGTGCAGCTTGGCAACGGGCGGGCATATGTATTGCAATCGAGCTAGCTCGCTCAACAAGCAAGTATGTATTCTTGTTAGTTTAGACATAGCGAGATCAAACAAAGTGCCAGGCCAATATATTTCTTTAACTCTTTGAGCTGCTGTTGTTTCTCTTAGTCAAGGGTCCAAAATGGGGTGGAATGATATCTCAAGAGATATGAATGTGCACCCGAACACTGCACATTCAATAGTGAAGAGGGCAAAGTAGGAACAAAAGGATCGGGCTGTTGCGAAGAGACTCGATTCCAACAAGCTTTCTCATCTTTTGAAAGTTTTGGACAACGGGAAAAACCAGATAAGATTGGATTCTCTAATATTATCACTTGGTATTGTCTTGGCAAATATTTATTATTTATTATTACTAACTGTTGCGCCTCCTCGCTTACAGGAGCGCGGACTAAACTAAACTAGGCTAACTAGCACGAGTCTACCTGGTACTCACCTTCAATCATTTTGAACAATGCCTCCGTTGCTCAACGCTGCGTACATGCAGTCCACCAGAACGGAATAGTCCTTCATCCACAACTCTTTGTATCTATCCATTCCTTCAAACAGTACGTGCATCTTGCGTGTCATCTGAAAAGATGCACCGTCGTAGGTCAGCATTCGCCAAGTTTCCCCGGTTGTAACGAAGCCATACACCTCGCCTGCTTTATTGTTGTCTCTTGAATCTTTCATCGAGAGCAAACACTGTTTCATCGCCTCTCCAACAGAAGATCTCTTTGCCTCTATGACAAGGACAAACCTTTCTTTTCCCACCGAAATGCGATCAATCACAACAAATTCTTCCTCGCCACCTGTCTCTGAGTCCACAGAAATGATCTCTTTCTCCCTCCGTAACCGTATGTTGCGTCCCGTCTTGCGCATGAAATCCGAAAGAATAGGATGGACGATGATGTGGACCAAGTCGTTGATGTTGGCTTCTTTGAAGTCCGGATCTGCCTCTGTAGGATAGCCCTCGATCTCAAGATGCTCCACTATATTGTCATAAACCCTCTTCTTGATTTCATCCCTCCCACTTTCAACAGTTGCCAGTGACTTGCGCTGCACCAACATGCTCTCAACTGGAACAGCATCACGGTTAAGTGAATCTAGCCAGATGCCTAGTCTCTTCTCTGCTTCTCGAATGGTCATCTTGGAATAGGAGGTAGTCCACTTCGGCTTTCGCTTCTTTTGGTTGGTGTTGTCGTCACCCATCGTATTCCCCGTCGGAGGATGTGGCTGTTGCTGTACCGTATAGGTCGTGAATTAGCATATAATCCCAGCCATAGGTTAGTGAGAGGGGTAGACTCACGATATCGTCTAGGTGTTGTTAATCCGTCCTTGGGAGGATGTAGAGGTGATGGTGGTTGCCCCATCTCAACGGCGGGAACGCCCTTGTTATACATGTACCCTTCCGGTGGTGAGGGTTAGGTGTCGCAATGTGCCAGACACCTACTCGCGTTTCCGGACTGGACTAAAAAAATTGCGAGTTCTGGTAGGCACACCAATGTGCCAAGGGTTAGGTCTCTGTTCCAGGACCACCTTATACTATGACGTGTATTCTACAGTCTTAACAAATGTCCCATGTGCCATGTGCCAGCTTTTGTCTAGGATACACCTTTTAGCGTTTGCAAAGTCTGAATTAGAAACTACAGTCGCTAACCTAGTGACGGCGGGTCCTGTCTGATAGTTGGCGTCTCTGCTATTGGCCTCAAATATCCCTGACCGCCATCAGACAGGATCCGCCTTCACCCCGTGAGTGACTATACGGCTACACCTCGCTATAAGAAACGCCAAGGTGCAGGCAATTTTCGTTTCTTATGTAGCAAAATTTCCGCCAATATCTCTTATAGCAAGTAACATTTTGGTGTAGAGCTGTTAGCGTGTACCCTATGCGCTGTTTCTTACAGCAAGGTTTTCTTATAGCGAGGTTTCTTATAACGAGGTGTAGCTGTACATGTATTCGCTATATTTCTCGATCCCCTAATCCTTATCTAAACCTTGCCTGATCACTGCCGTTGCTCTAGAAACATAATACAGAACGAGAATTCCTTCTCTCTTCGCGGTATGCGCATCATATCATATCACTCGGTCAATTGTTCCGACGGCTTCGTAGACACGTCAAAGTACAAGTGCATCAAACAAGGGCACTTGACCTCATGGCCTAAAAACAAAGCACCTGCCGCGAATTTCGGAAATCGTACTTTATCCGGCAAAAAAAAAATACCAGGTACTTAATTCATCCACAGACTTTATTTTTGGCGAGTATATGTACTCGGGATAGGTAAGAAGAACCTGAAAATGACTTTTGATGGTAACGACCTCTGATTCGCGCCTGGCGAAAAGCTGCACCAAATTGAGCCCTGCTTGCAGCTCGCATCTTCAGGTTCTTCTTGCCTGCCCCGAGTACTCGTATTTTCGTGACGTTTGTAAAAGGAACCACTATTGCATACCATACTAAATTGTGGTCCTTTCACAAACGCCGCGAGTAGAGTACCAGATCAGTGAGGACCCTGTCTAAGACTACCGCAAATACTCGATAAATTGGCTAGCGTTATTGCCCTTTATCACACCAAAAAAACAGCACTTTGGGTAGTGCAAACGGCGCTAGCCAATTTATCGAGTGGACGCGACTGATATTGCATGCCATACAAAAATACGCCAAGCCCACGAATTTGGGTGTGTGCAATAATGGAGAATATAAGTACAGTCGCACCTCGCTATCTCGTAATTCGATATCTCGGATCTCTTGCTGTCTCGTACAGGTTTGCGGGACAGGTACTGCCTTCCTCCACATAAACCTATTTGCTGTCTCGTATATTTTGGTATATTTGCTATCTCGTATGGGTTGGGCTCCCAGAATACGCTAACGACATAACGAGGTGCGACTGTACTTACTATCTCCTGGACGCACCAGACAATGGCGAAATCTCTCTCATGCATGAGGCCCAATCATATCCATCGCAATCATGTGACTTTCAACTTCATCCCTTCCCTCGTTTTCAAGGAATTCTAGTTTAACTAAGGTAGGCGATAGTATTACTACAGTAGGGTTAACGGTTTCGATATCACCACTTTGGGTACTTTTATTACTCCTCCAAGGCTAGCTGTGGGGTATGTGACCTGTATCAACCTCTTTTGGTAGTTGTTCTTTCCTGCTTTAGACGATTAACAGCGCCAAAGACCCGTGAAAATTCTGGACAAACGAAGGGATAACAACCGTGACGATGTGGGGCGGTTTTCCATAAGAGTTCAGACACGTACACAATCAATAAAATGTCAGCCAAAAGAGCCCGGAAGCCATTGAACTAAATTGAAATCATTTGCATACACTGGTGTTCATTTTAAAGGACTCCTGTATATGAGCTGCTTGTAGGCTTAATATCACGTGACTAGCCAAGCCAATGCCCAGCCAGACTCATGCACGAGAGAGATTTCGCCAGTGTCTACTCGCAATGTCCTGACGTTTTTGGACGCGACTGATATTGCATACCATACAAGAGTTCGCCAAGCTTCGGATTTTTGGTGTATGCAATAGTGGCCCAGTTCAAAAACGTCAGGACATTGCGAGTAGTGCGTCCGGGAGATAGTACCTACATGTAGGTACATGTACCTACTCTAGGTACGTAGGCAGTGCCTAGAGTCATGCGCGTCTATCAACCCGTGCATTATGTGGCGGCAGATCTACTCTGCAACCGCCTAGCGTGACTATCCAACGTCTCTATGTTCAACATCACAGCTCTGCCATCTCTAAACTCACCTTCAAATTGATCCCAACTCACTTAATCAATCAACATCGAAAAAGGTTTTCGGTTGACATGGATGGACTAGACGCAAGTGCCCACTACACACAGGGCCCTGATGGTAAAGCTGTTTCCTGTAGAGTACAGTTGGTGGAGAACGCTAACAAACACCTTCAGACGACAAGCCCTCTCTTCTTGTTCTTATCCTCGACACAAACCCCTACGCTTGGTCACAGTTGCACCCAGTTCTCCCTCTCCCCCGTGCCCTCGCATCGATTCTCCTCTTCCTCAATGCACATCTAGCCTTCTCGCACGCAAATCGCGTCGCCGTGATCGCCTCACATACAAGGGAAGCTGTGTTCCTATACCCCAGCACCACACCTACACCCCCAACTGACAATGATCCCATGCGCGATGCCAACAAATATCGCCAGTTTCGCATCGTCGAAGACGAAGTACAGGCCTCATTCCGCAAACTCATGGCGGAAACCACTACCGAGAACTTGGCTGGCACGAACGAGACTATGATGGCAGGGGCGCTGTCATTGGCGTTGGCATATATTAATCGACTGTGTATGTCATCGGAAGATGGTCAGGGAGGGCATACAGGAGGAAACAGGACGGCAAACGGGACCAGAGATGCGGATATGACCACCATGAATGCGAGGATTCTGATTCTAAGTGTGTCTGGTGATTTGTCTACGCAATATGTATCAATGATGAATTCGATGTTTGCAGCTCAGAGGAAGGTATAAATCTCTACATACCCTTCCTTGTTTCTAGAAAAGTTGAGTTCTATAATGGACGCCTCGCTTGGTAAGTCACTGACTATATAAATGTTAGAAAATTCCTATCGATATATGTAAAATCGCTGGTGAAACCGTCTTCCTCCAACAAGCATCGGACGCCACAAGGGGAATTTACATGCAGCTTCAACATCCTGAAAGCCTCTTGCAATACTTAATGGTATCACCTCTCATATCTTTTAGAGTTTTTGTTTTTTCTTTCTTTTTCTCTCTCTTTCTTTTTCCTTCCTTCCTTCCTTCTCTCTCTCTCTCTCTCTCTCTCTCTCTCTTTGAAACTAATATTACTCCTAATCATCGTAGATGTGTTTCATCCCTGATAATTCTACACGTAAACATTTGGTCCCACCCACGCAAATCAATGTCGACTTCCGTGCAGCCTGCTTTTGTCATAAGCGTATTGTGGATATCGGGTTTGTGTGCAGTATTTGCTTATCAAGTCAGTGCCCTATTTCTTTCTCGAAGGTGATACAGAAAGACACGAATGGAGGTCTTTGGAGCTAGTTTCATGCCTTGAACATACCAAAGAAACGTCACAACAATGTGCAACAGAAGATTATGACGAAAACGTTTTGGAGTCTTCAGAGATTTCAATCGAAGACGCTAATTTTGATGTCACATTTATTGTTGACTGGTGGCTCGACGGTGTACAAGCCGAACCATGATAACCGACTACAAGAGGTGGACAGCCTTAAAGTGACCTCTACGACGTGTCTATAAACACAAAACCGATAATATATAGTAATAAGCACAATGCATATTTTTGCGTCGAACACGATTTTTTTTCAATCTGTGTTTGGCTGTGTGATTTGATGCACAAATAATTTTAGCAGAGACAGAAACGGGTTACTGACTCTTCTTTTTGCTATGGCTTTTGATGGCTTTTTATAGTATTCTGCTCTCCACCCGAAGGCGCTGTATGCACTACTTGCAGTACAAAACTCGATGTTTCCGATCTCGGTAACCTTGGCGGACGGCCCGCCGTCGTATTGGCCAAGAAGAAAAAGGCAAAAAGACCTAAGCAACCAAAAACAACCTCCTCCTTTTCCAACGATGTTTCTGCGCCTGCAAGTACGCCCGGGACCCCTGCCACATAGCATCCAATGAATTTCCCTGCACTAGAAGTAGTGACGATGAATAATGGGAGGTGGATGCAATGCATCTGGAAGGATTCTGATGAATTGAGACGAAAACGCAAAGGGTTCTCATGGGAAAGTTACTTATGATATTATTCTGGCTACGGTTCTTCTGATACCAATTTGTAATTTAGAACCATTCTTCTTGTTGCTATATCCGGGGGGGGGGGGGGGGGGGCATACCATTCACACTGCTCATTCTAATAATAGGGCTATTGGTGTTACTTTGTCCTTGAATGGCATTACTCAATCTTAAGGGAGTCTAACGACCTTTCCACCAAGGCAGGTCTTGGGATTTCGTGCGTTACGTGACATGACTGTTTCTGGCTCAATCATGGATGCCGTCATATGTGCCATAGCCTAGGTGATAGTTAGAAACCCCAATAAGATGTGGGCAAGGGCTTTATAGTAGGGATTTTGTCCATTATTGAGGTGGGGGGAGGCATAGATGCCATTACCATGCTATCAGTGGTGTGTCCGTATGTGAAATATATCCGTTTTTCCGCTGCATTTTTATCGATTTTGATAGCCATGATGCCAACAGCAGAGGACATGGTCGACTCTTGAACAACTTTCGATCCTATCAAAAACATATCAGATTACCAATACTTGAGTAGTAGTCGAACTATGGGATTTGGCAAACCCATGAAGTCCTTTTCAATGCTCGTCTTTAAGCCTTGCGATTCATCATCACTATGAAACATGCGATCAACGGCTTTGGATGCAATCAATGTATGTGCCATTTGTTCTCCAGTTCCTAAATAAAAAGATGGAAAAAACGATAAGAAAATCCTCAGTTAAACATTAATAAAGGCCAGAGGAGAGGTACCAGAGCATGTTGTTGCAACAACAATTCCATCCTCTACCCTTATCCAAGTTCCAATACCAATCAATGCCGCGGGGCCAATCCTGCCACGATGCTTCATCCCGATGCCACCGGAACTACTTCCTGCTGCAACTCTGCCCCAACGGTCAACACAGATAGCACCTACTGTATCGGTAACCACATCTTCTGTAGCATCACGCTGGCCTGTCTTTTCAATTTCAGCATCCAATTCTGATTTAGCTGATAGCGCTGCTGCCGTTAGGGTGACCCCGGTAACTTTAGAGCGTGGTGTCTTTTTATGCTCTTTATGACGAATGCCATAGGCATCAAGCTCACGTTTCCACTTGACCCAGCGAGCGTGAGCATTTCGGCTGATAAGTGCTTCATTGTCAACCAGCGGGAATCGATGTTCCTTTGCATAAGACTGTGCACCTGGCCCGACCAACATAACAGGCGGTACACGCTTTAAGGACATTGGCCGACGAGTATTGTCGAGAACAAGTCGGGCGAGGGCCGAAGGGTTTTTAAAACCTGGAACAGACAAAATGTAATCATTACATGGGCTGGATCTTAATATGCATGTAAATGGAACGGAAGCATGAAAACTTACGGTCGACGGCTCCTACAGCACCAGACCTCCCGGTATCCTCCATGATTGAGGCATCACATTCTACCGTCCCATCCAGGGATAAATTACTCCCATAGCCGGAGTTGGTGATCTCATTATCCTCTAGGCTCTTTAAAGCCATCTCAACACCGTCAACAGCAGATCCGCCATTGCGCAGGAATACCATGGCAGCTCTGCAAGCACTAAATGTACATAATGAGATTAGAAATTAGGGAATAAGAAGAATAGAAAGTGTACTAACGCGGAGCAGGCTTCAAGATGACTGGGTTCGTTTTGGACTGAATGAAAACCTGCACCGGCATGCACAAAGATGGCGGACCAGTCATCCTCAGTCCTTTGCTGGCTAGGTCTTGTCTCCAATCCACCGTCCATTTCGGCTATCTAACCTGCACGAGGAAGCAGGGATGCAGAAGATGTGGGGCCAAAGAATAAGAGAAGCAGCAATGGATAGCAAGGACTGGGAACGGTTATAGGTATGAGATGCAAGCAAGGTGAAAGCAAGAGGTGGAGGAGAAAGATAAGACGGATAAAAGTGAAAGGATAGGATGGAGATGAGAGGTGGGGGGAGGTCGGGAAATAAGAGGACAGACAAGAGGACAGAAGACAAAAAAGATGGCGGAGGTCAGAAATAAGCAATTTCCCCCATAGATGCAGGTCGAGGGGCGGTCATCGTGATCACCACTTCACGGAGCACCTGCAGCGGCCCGTCGTGAGTCGTTGAGGCTTAAACTAACATAGCTAAGGCTAAGCTATTAAGCGAACGCACTACGCAAAATATATCCCGGCCAAGCCTATCAAAACTTCCCCGCTTGTGTATAGACACCAGGTTGATTTAAAGTATCGTGCAGGTGTGAATACCGGCCTCCTCCCTCTAAAAACAAAGGCCATTGCGTCGTGATGTCATACTCCGAGAACCACGCGGCCAAGGCGCCGGACACAAGCGTCAGGTACAGAGGTCAGGGTCTGCAACTAGATGTATGTGGATGTGGCTAAGACTTAATTCTAGTTCCATTGGAGGAATGCTCGGTGACCGGCGAGCAAAGCCGGGCGAGTCATTTAGAGTACAATCTAGTGCATGAACCAATACCTACAGCTCTAATCCCAGCTAGACACAATGCATGCGTGGGAACATTAAACCTGATATTATAGGTACATGAAGAAAAAAAATTGATAGTAGACTGCTCGAATACTATATCTCGAAAGAATTTCATTTGTCAAGAGGCCCCAGTAGTGGCGGCAACACGAGCTGCAGCTTTCTTAGCCCTTTTAGAGAGTTGCTGCCCTCCTTGCTTTTCATTTTCTTTCTGTAGTTGTTTATGTTGACCTTTGGCCGGTTTACCCTTCCCTTTGCCATCGTTACTTTCATCCTCTGCCTTCCTCTTATTCTTCTGTTGAACGGTTTCAGGGGGTGCCCCATTGTCGACAATATCTATGACTCCCCTGAACGACCGCCTCTTCAGCTCCGCCTGTATCTATTTACTATGTTAATGGGCTGAAAATTCAGATACGTATGAGGAATAGGGAAATTACAACGACAGTTCTACTAAGGCCCCCAACTGCCTCCTTTCCCCTCTCCTGACTCAGCCCCCATAAAGTTGCCAAGTTCATAACGTCAAAAGGCGCTCTAACTCCCACAGCTTTTCTAGCTTCACTACTTATGATTATGCCCCTTCCCCTTGTCGCTCTTATAAGAGATGCGGCATTTTGCATCAAGTTTCGTCGAGCAGCAACATCATGGATACTTGCGGAGTAGCATATCTCCAGGAAAACTCCACGTTGAATCGCTGTGCCAACAATCTTGTGCTTAAGATTATACGAAAGCCTTTGGGAAAGATCTATGGAGATGAGATCACACTCCAGCGAAGAACATGCCTGTAAAAGCAGCTTGTCATTCGTCGGACGTAGCGCAACGAGGTCATAATGGTTGACTAATGATGTGAGATGGTGACATTGTGCTGGGTCATCGAGAACAACAGTTACGCGACGGAGAATTTTCAGCCCTGGGTGTTGAGGGAAAGGGTCAGGTGAAATGGGATTTACCTGAGATGCGCTGGTTAGCAGACTGGTTTTTACGCCAGTAGGAGAGTGTAGTTTTACGTGACTTTGAGAAAATTTACCGGAGATAGTGTGATTGAGGGCGACGACATTGTATCCTACTTTAGATGTCTGTCAGCAGTAGCCCTTTGGAGTCTTGGATTGGGGGCTTGCACTCGTCCAGAAAAGCTATCGTCCTCGGCAGATCTGGTGATGTAGGTGTCCAGGGAATATTGAGGTCGTGAAACATAACGGCGTATTAGGTTAAATCCCTGACTTGACGTCTGAAGTTTGGAACAGTTTTACGATTGACTGACGGTATTGTATGTAAGTATGCGTAGAGTTCAGGTAGCCACAAGGGCTTGACGGTTGCCAAGAAAGCTTATCATGCCCCACTAGTTTCCATTTCGTTTCCTAGGGCACTCAAATACTCCGCTTGACAGTGCTATTGATCATTCCCGCAATATTTCGTCTGTTCAATCAATCGGGTCGTTGTTCAATACAATTCGGAAACGAACTAGACTAATCCCCAAATAAGTGCCTCAATCCTCATGCGATACTTCGGAAATACCCATACAAAGACTATCCAATTCTCAGTTTTGGCGTACATTTTGGCGAGACCTTTCATTCTGTTCTTCTTCGGACTGACCTATCGCTTAGATATCCACTGGCCTGTTTACAGGGGAGCCTTGAATTAGAATCAATAATAAATCCTTTTGATTCAGAAGAAAATATGCATACCGAACTTCCAAGTGCAAGGAACTCACTTCAAAATCAGCCCTAGGTACAGTAATGTAACCAGGAGAATGCAAATCACGAAGCAACATGCAAGAGTACCGAAACGGAAAGCAGCCCCAATAACAGATTTCGACCCACCTATGCTGGCGGTTGCAAGCCCCAATAACAATCATGGCGAACCAAAAGCTGTGTTTTTTTTCTGCCCGAACAACTGCCAGCTCTAGATCTTTCAAGGGGAGTTGTTATGGACCTTAAAGATGCATATGAAGGCCATTCTTTAGGCGTGCAAAAATAAAAATAAAATAAATTTACAAAGAAGGAAATAAATATAAATGAAACAGACGTCATGAAATGAAACCGGTTTGACAAAATATGTTGAATCAATCATTACCACATTGTAGTAGACGGGTTTTCTTAGATCAACTCGGCAAAGGCGCGGGAGCCAATGAGTCAAAATCTCTTTTGCGGTATATTCTTCTACCCTACCTAGGAGGCATGTGAATTCAAGACAGGGCCGAAAGGGAACGGCAAAGAAATACGATGAAATGTCAATTCAATTCATTATGGCTTCGAATTTCGTGTTTTCTGTGTCGTGGCTGGATCAGCAAACGTAGAATGGTAATCTCAGGCGGTCAAGAGCGATAGCCAAAAATCCGTCCCAAGTAACACGCTGGACAGGCTGTAGTATATCTAGGTGAGGCTCCCCGAACTTGAAAATCGGACCAAAAATCTCGTTGTTCTTGCGTCAATTGCAAGGGTACTGTGTGATGCCGCGCCTTCCCCGCGGGTCCGGCCCAAGCTGCGGGCAAGTCTTGACCACAGGGTCGCGCACGGACATGGGTAAGAATCTAGGTACATGTAAGTACTTACTCTATTGGCGTGACTGAAGAAGTTCGAAAGTGTTTATCGCTGTCTGCTCGCAGGAATAATAGTGAAACTGTGAAGTGTAGTAAGACAACGGGATTGTTAGGAGTCTCCCGAGTAGCAACCGCCGCAGCCCATTGATATTCTGTCATTTTACAATGTGACGCAAATCGCCTTCTATCTCACACCTATCGACTCACTCGACTCACTGATTTCGGAGAAAAAGAGTGACGAAATTAAAGGCGGTGGTGAAGAAATAAGAGCGATAGCAGAAAATTAGAGGCGTGTCGAGTACCGCAGTATTGTTTGGAAACGAACTGCACAAAGAAAGGAGCATAGGAAAGCGAGCAGAAAGCATCTAATCCGGCTCGTTGTTGTTCCAGCCAACTGCCACCCCACCTATCTGCCCACCGTCTGACGCCTCCCACTCCCATCTCCCACGCCTGCCGGTCTCATCATCTGTGACTCTCAGGGTGTCTGTTCGTTGGGTTTCCACATCGCGTTCCTAGCCCCATAACCAACCACGGGTTGTCTACTCCCCTCCTTCATTCACCCCCACCCCACTCGCACCCCCCTCTCACCACTCCCCTCTGAGGCCAAGTCAACAGCAGCAGTAGCAACATTCTAGTAATTAAGAGCCTAGGGTCTAAGAGCACTTCACCCACTACCGACCGCAGCAGGCTCCAGAAAGAAACAGCCATCACGGCAGCAGCCTTAGCCTTGTCAGCACAAGCCCAACCGCTTGCATACGTACTATACATACTACATACGTCTCTATCTACCGTCTACACATTCTCTTACTTAACACTCTCCCTCTCTTGCTCAACTATTCTCCCATCAACATCAACATCAACATCAACATCATCATCATCATCATCATCACAACAAACTCTACTATCGTTTGCTTGAAGCGCCTCGCCTTCTTCTTCATCATCAACTTACCATTCTATCCCATCATTCGTGACAGCCAGGGCGCACAGCCTATCGAGAAAAGAACAATGGCTCGTGTGTACGCAGATGTACTTTCCCTTGTTTGCTCACACCCCCCCCCCCCCCAACCCACCATGGAATCTTCAATTCTCTTGATTTTTGTGTTCATTCCTTATTAGGGGCTGTAGGGGAAATCTCCTCTTCCCCACCTGAAAATATACTAACATGAGAATTTTTTTGGCGTGACCAGGTCAACCAGCACATGCCCAGATCATATTGGGATTACGACTCAGTAAACATTCAGTGGGGTGTTCTCGAGAATTATGAGGTTGTCCGCAAAATAGGTTTGTTTTTACCGGAGAAAATATACCCTTTTTGTTTCCCGTGTTGGGATTTATGGAATTTGCAATTGGGGGGGATTTTCTGACCGAGCATGGATAGGACGTGGTAAATACTCTGAGGTTTTTGAGGGAATCAACATTACAAACTATCAGAAGTGCGTTATCAAAGTCTTGAAACCAGTTAAGAAGAAGAAGATTAAGCGAGAGATCAAAATTCTTCAAAATCTCTCTGGTGGGCCAAATATCGTTGCATTGCTTGATGTTGTCCGGGATCCTCAGGTGTGTTATCAACCGGGTGTGCTTCTCGGGAGACCGTTAGAAATTTCTAACTTAAAGAATAGAGTAAAACGCCGTCTTTAATCTTCGAGTATATCAATAATACCGACTTCCGCAGCCTGTACCCCAAATTTCAGGACTACGATGTGCGCTACTACATTTTCGAGTTGCTAAAGGTTGGTGCTCGCTTGGAACAGTGTATCTTATAAAGGCCTTCAGTTTTCTGACTGTTGATTGGTAGGCGTTGGATTTCTGTCATAGCAAGGGTATCATGCATAGAGATGTCAAGCCACACAACGTCATGATCGATCACGAGAAGCGAAAGGTGAGCTTCATCGATCTTCTATCCTAGTCATGGGACTTGGATCGGACTAACTTTGTAAAGCTGCGATTGATCGATTGGGGTCTAGCTGAATTCTACCACGCTGGAACTGAATACAACGTCCGTGTTGCGTCACGCTACTTTAAAGGACCAGAGCTACTCGTTGACTATCAAGAATACGATTACTCACTTGATCTTTGGTCACTTGGTGCTATGTTTGCATCAATGATATTCCGAAAAGAGCCATTTTTCCACGGAAACTCCAACTCGGACCAACTCGTCAAGATCGCCAAGGTTTTGGGAACCGAAGAACTGTTCGATTACCTTGACAAGTATGATATCGAGCTCGATGCACAGTACGATGACATCCTTGGACGATTTCCCAGAAAAAACTGGCACCAGTTTGTCAATGCAGAGAATCAACGATTCGTCAGTAACGATGCATTGGACTTTTTGGACAAGCTCTTGAGATATGATCATCAGGTATGTGCTATAATTCCGTTTTGGGTTGTGGTGACGGTGAGCTGATTTCTTGATATTACAGGAGCGATTGACGGCCAAAGAAGCCATGGCCCATCCATACTTCGAGCCTGTCCGAAGGGCCGCTCAACAACAGAACCATGCCTCAGCTTCACATTCGTAATTGTTGAGAATATCATCGAGGCTGTATCGAATTCATGATTTACGCTAATGCAAGCAATTCCTCTAAAGCTTGCATATTTCAACCAACTCCTCCCATCTCCACAAGCCTCGACTCAAATATCATACACGATGCTTAATGTATCATCGCCCTTAAATATCATGTTTTTTTACGTCTCTAACGGTGATACTTATGGGCAATTTATTCTTCTTTTGCCTTATCCCCATGACCCCTTTCCCTCTTCCCTTCCCATCCACCCGATTTTATCCGTACGTGTCATGCCTCCCACTCTCGCATCTGTTTGATTACCTTTTCATCATGGTTCTTTCTCATGGGGTTGTTGCTTTATCTCTTTCTCCTTGCTCTCCCACTGGCGGTCATTGATCTGGTTCCCGTTACCTGCTACTTTTCGGGAATTTCACACAGTTTTATATAACCTAGTTAATGAATGGAAAACCCGAGGCGGCAGAGCGTAGCTATACCAAGATTTTGAATTTGTGTGCCTGTAATGTAGAGTGAAAGTATTGCATATAAATAACATTGGACAAGAAGGTTATTAATACAAGCCTTTGTGTTTGGAGCCGATATCTGTGGCTTGTCTTGTGGCTGTATTTTTCCATGAGTTTCATAGGTATGTGCATGTATTTGCCTACTATACTTACATGTATGCACTGGCTCATAACCTAGAGTAAGACAGACGTCGTTTTAAAGTGAACGGCATATGGTCTATATATAACCAGAAGGCTCATAGAGTAGGTACCCTGGTGCCTTAACTACTTCTTTGGGTTGGTATGCCGTCGAGTTCTTTTTTTCTCTTTCTTCCTTTTTTTCCTTTTCATCCCATGAATGGGATTCCCATCTTGGCGTTTATTGGTTTGTCTTTCTTTTCGGCTGCAGGTTCGGGTCTTGGATTAATGTTTGCTTGCTTTTTCTGCCTGCATGGAAAATGAAAAATTGCTGCAGAGCTGAAAAGCTTTTTTCTTCATTGCTTTCGGCCCAGGACCGTCTTCCCTCCCCGGTCGAGTACTGTATGTAAGTGTGGTGGGAACATAGGCTGTACGTAAAATGAATTACTTTTTTTTTACTGCATTTTTCGCTACCATGGGCTCCACCTTTTCTCTTTCTTTTTTCCCTTTCCAGCTCGCAGCTTGGGTCGTGGGGGAGTTGCTTTTTTGACAGGTCAAGTTCTCGTGTCGAGTAATCGGGGGAGCCCTCGGGTGGCCGCGTGCTCGAGGAGGGGAGGGGGGGTTCAGAGAGGGTTGATAGAAAACGGGCCTGGGCTGATCCCGACAGTTTGGCTGTGGTTTCTGGCGGTTAGCTGGAGACTGTAGTCTTTTCCTTTCCTTTCTTTTTTCCCTTAAGCCGTTGCGGTAAAAGGTGTGTGTTGTTTCGTTTTGTTTGTTGTCCCCATTGTATTGGATATGCGCAAAGGCCGCCACCGCGGGGAAAGGCGGTCATATGCGTGCTTCTGCGTTGTGGGGAAACGTGAAGTAGGTATCACGAGTGCCCCTACGACCTACCCAAGAGGACAACTATCTAAAGCAGCAGAATTCTAACAAAAGAAAGACTTGCTACAAAGGCCAATCGTTTTGGAAACGGAGATATTCCCCTCCTAGTTTCAAACCGCGATTATGTAGCCTGAGGGGTTCGGGCACGAAAGTAGTTTCGGTCTGGGCTTACATCCTTGAAGCGGGGGAGATCTGTGGTAAGTTCTAGAAAGCTTTGCTTGGTTCTTTTCATGCGGTTCTGGGGTTAAATGTAGTTACCCCGTGGCTGCGTGAATGGCGTGCGTGGCTTTTACCAGAAGAACAGTCAACCTGGTTCTGAGGGGACTTGTTTACAGTACTCTACCCAGTCTGGTTCTGGATGGGGACTGAGCGGAGAATGGGGAAGCTGATTGGTGATCGTCATTAGGTTGAGTGAGAATTGATGATGGGCTGAAATATAAGGGTGGAAATGATTTGAAGTGCATTTTCCTGCACACATTAAGGACACGGACAAGCGCTTATTAGCGTCATAATGAACGAACATAAACGCGCAAGAGCGTTTACAAAAAGTTGTACTGCCACGGGGCAAATTCAACACGGTACAAGCACCCAATCGATCTAGACGGAAACGTGGAAGCAATACACACGTACCTACGACGTGTGTTGTATTTTCATATTTTCTAGGTATTCGCTAATACTCACCGTCGCAGCACACATGGGCGAGTGACACTATGTGATCCTTATCTACATGCCTCCTGTCCAGGACCGGGGTTATCAACACCCGGCGAATGATATAAAAGGCTCACATACAGAGACTCCGGTTACCGGAAAGCGTGGATAATCACTCATCTCCTCCTCCTTCTCTTTTAGCGTTAGCACAGCGGTACCTCCAAACCCTGAGATTTTTATCGAGATCGGATTAAAAATGGTTACGGTATAGGGTCCGTGGGGCTTCAGGGAAGATATACTAGCCTTCCATGACACGTCGAAGAACATGGATTGAGTCACAGATGCTGTTGGGTATTTAGAGTATGGAGTGTGCGTGGGGTTATCTATCGCAACAGGTCCAGATTCGAGGGTTCTGGGACCTGGTAACGACACGAAACCGCAGCAGAAGAAAGACGTGCATCACAGCACATCACAGCACATCATAGCACATCACATCACATCACAGCACTCTAGAGTAGCTAGAGTACCTACTCGTAGCTTCATAGCGTTTCCGAACACGACCAATATTGCATGACATACAAAAAGGTGGATTTGGCGCTTTTTTGTATGGTATGCAATATTGGTCGTGTTCGGAAACGCTATCAAGCTACGAGTGGAGTAGTGTAACACCGCAGTCTAGATAAACCAGCATTTTACTGCAGGTTTCGACTATGAATTACATGTATTAAATACAGGAGGTATGGACAAATATGACGCACATCTCGTTCTTTCACTTCTCAATGAGCGAGGATCACCTAAATTGCGGGGAAACCCTCAGTTTAGCGGCGGCAGGTAATGTCGAGATAGGGAGTGTTTCTAAGTTAAGAAACTCCGGGTAACTGCATACACTGCACCTCAATGAAGCTCCAACCGGCTCGTTGTCGTCTAACAAAGCCGTGAAAAGACGTGAGTTCTACCTGTGTTTTGAATTGAATGTCCGGTCGCCGCGACAACCTATTTCCTATCCAACTACAGTCTGTCCTTCCGATTGTTGTTGATTGAATCGCAACTCTCGGCCAGCCTCGGTCAGCCTCACCTCACGACCCAATCGTTTGCGTAAGGTTCAAGCATATCATCTAATCAGAATCTCTTCCTCTTCAGCCGTTCGCATTTAGACTGGTTCATCCTGGAGATAAAGAAAACAGAGAGGAGAAACAGAGCTGGAAAGAAGGCGAATTCGTGCAGAGCAGATAGAAGGATACACTAGCAACAGCAAACAGATCTAGAGACGGCCCGCGCCGTAACCGTAACATAGCTAACCAAATTCTTACGCACCTTGACCTACCTAACGCATCAACGACGGAAGCACTCTCAACTACATACACACTGCATACAAACTGCAACTACCTCACAGAGACGTCCGCAGAGACAACCCTAGAGATAGATATCTCTCCCCCACGTAAAAACAGATAATCATACACTATGCGTACCGACCCCCGTATCCGTCAATCGTTCAACCGCATTTCCACTTCCATAGAATCTGCCTCTGACAACGCCCTCACCTCATGCTTCACGTTCACAAAGTCCTATTTGGACCCATGCCTCATATCGCTTTCTACATGCTGCATTATCAATCATGATCGCAATCACCGTCGGGACCGCCGTGAATACCCATTCGGCTTTTATGACTATGACGACGATGAACACGGAAGTTCATCCACCGTTGGCTTCCTTGGATGGGGCAATGACGAACTAGATAGGCTCCTTGCTGGCGGAGGGTCCGGAGGGGGTTATGGAGGTAATTCGAATAGAATGACTTATGGTGCTTCTTCATCAAGTACCGCTATAGTCGGGAGTGGATCCGCCGGCAAGCGGAAATCAGTCCCGGGGCATGATCAAGATCCGACTGTTATACCACAAACATCTATGTTTGGGTTTCTGACAAGGTGGGCACCTTTTAGGGGAAAAGGTCTACGCTACAAGCCCTCAGCAGCGAACCTCCAAGAACATCCATATCGTGGAAACGGACTGTCTGTCGTTCAAGAAGAAGCGGAAGATGGTCGTGATAGCGGTGCTACAGGGACGGGACGGAAACGCAGCGCTACAGGTAGCTCAGGCGACTCCGTAGGCGGGAGTATGCGGAGCAGGGGTGACCTATGGCCAAGTGAGGACGACGACGATGCAATTCCAATCGGTGACGATGTCTTCTTAAGAGGGTCTGACGGCGAAGAAGACGAGTTTCTCGTGTTAGCACGAAGAGAGCACAGGAATAAAAATGCCGAAGAAGAAGAAGAACTGGGATCGGTGGAGACCATTGTACCTGGACGTCCGGGACCAATTGATGACGAAGTGTTAAGAAGGGAGGAGGAGGAAGTCAGGATATTTGAAGAAGAAGAGCTAGAAAAAAAACGGGAAGCGGCTAAGAGATTGGCTGTGCAGCGGGGACTCAGCACTGAAAACTACGCTGTTAGTTCTATGTCTCATGTCCTGAACTAAATAGTTACTAATGTGGCTAAGGATTTATTGCCCCGCCCACAACAGGAAATCAGTCCATCGGCTGTACCACTCCCCGAGACTTTACCATCTACTAGAGCTCCCTCGCTGGCCGAACAACTGGATTGCTTCGAACCACCAATACCACCAGCAGTGATGTCACCTAAACAAACATATTTTGGACCGTCACAGCCGCTACCGCATGCGATAACATCGACATCTATCACTCGGACCAATTCTCCGGTCATCAGAGATTCAATTTCTACATCGGCTGGGCCTCAAACGTCGATACAGATTAGGAAAGAGAAAGAAATTTTGGAGATACCGACAATGATTATATTAATGCCTAATAGTGAGAGAGAGCTTTTCAAAGAAATTAACGAGGCTGCAAACTCTGGGGTTGTGATAGGGGATGTTTGAATGGCTCGGACGCAATGATATGAACATCAAATATCTCAATGCATTTCAAGAGTAGGTTTTCTTGTACTATATGTTTTTGCACGCGGGTTGCTATGGGGCAGGTGTTTATTTATGGATATCTATGGGTGGGTATATGGAGTAAATGTTTAACGCTTAAAATTTTATGTTATGGTGTATTAGGAGTTGAAATTATAAATGGAGATGAGTTATGTCAGTATTTCAGACTAGGTATTCAATTCGATGAGTTAAACCGGGGTGCGTATCCCTGACGAGTGTGTGTAGTTGCTTAATCAGATTGCCGTAGACGAAAGTCTGCATGCAACTAATGAATTAAACCAAAAAAAATCGCTTAATCATAATATATCACTCGTTGATAACTCAACTGTACCTATACGATTGTGCAGTACCAAAGAGAGGCGGCATTACGGCAAGGTAAAACACAGTGAGGGACTTTATTGGTACGATAATGACTTCAACTCTTGTGGTGCCAGTATGTCTGATTCTTTATCCCGGAATTCGGGTGGTACTTTCTTTACCAAACCCTGCTTAACTGAGCACAGTATATATATACAGTCGGGTTACAGAAGTTCTGGCAACTTTTGGTCACAAAATTTGTATGGGAACACCACACAAAACCAGAAACACCCAAACCATGACTTTAAAAATTGGAGTGCACACACCTGAAGAAGGGACACAAAATTCTCGAATTCCCTGAGCTCCATCTTGAGATAATTTGTGATTGTTTTTTTTGTTTAATTCATTTATTACATGCAGACCGGCGCAGTCTATGGTAATATCGCACTAGCCCCTGAACTGCCCGTTCCCCCTCGCACAAGTACCAGTATATATATAGACACGCCCGTACCGCAGATATCAATTTACTCTTCCACCTTCCTCGTTCCTTAGACCACCCCACCCCTGTATAATTTGCGACTGTCCTTGGGGGTTGGGATTTTTTTTGATGAGGTTGGGTGGTTGTTTCGGGTAGCTAAACATGACTTTGAAAAGGGTATATTACCAAAACTTCTGTCCTAGTACTATATACAGCCACTCATCAGAAGTGTTCGTGATTCGGATTTAATGTGACATGTCCGGCTTAAGTTAGGAATTAAAGTACCTATTAAAATGTTCAAAACCTGTCAATGGTGGTCAAAGTCAATATTAGACATTCATTGTATTTTTACTCTCTGTCACTCACTGGATACAATTATATAGATACATTTTAGTTCCTCAATTTGACTGTAAAATCTGGTAAGCTATATCATGTACTGACTAACTTTGTTGTGAATCACAAACACTTTTGATGAGTGGCTGTATATATATAATAGAGTATTATATGAGGTATTTGGAGTAGTATGCTCCAAATGATTTTTATAAGCTTCGAGTTTATACCTAAGATGGGTGAGAGGGGAGACGGGTATAGGTGAGAAGAGGAGAAGGTGAGAGGGGGTGAAGGGTAGATGAGATTAAGGTAGACATAGATACATGTAGCTATAGGGAAGATATGGTTACTTAGTTGGCTTACAATCTGTTACTGTAGTTGAGCAATCGCGAGAGCATGAGCTTCTAGAAATTTAAACGCCATCATGGGAGATGAGGTGCACTAGATATCTGAGAAGCAAAGTTACAAGTAGTATAACAATTTTGGCTGGCGGAAGTAGGCTGAGAATTGACACGGACACTACAATATGGATGCATATACCTACAGCAGGAATAGGTGTTTAAATCAATTTAAAGCCCGGGATTGTGCAACATATGCCTCTTTGGCCTACGGCCTTTACATTTGGGGTATTAATTCAAGCGTCAGCGAATCTCGCAAGCTAGACGTATTTATATGCATATGTACACCCAGCCCAAAGAGTCGAATGCTCATTGATATGATTTAGGTGTGTATTATAGAGAAGTGTATGGAATTAACGTATTTCGATCTCGTTATAGGCCGCCCAGCTCAGACAGTAGGTAGATACACGGTATATTTAACCGATCCCCACATTTTTGTGTTACAAAGTGATGATGGGCGGGGTGGCAGAATATTAGTCCGGGGACTAAGTCGCCGCGCGAGTAGCTTTGTTGCCCGTTGGACTTCGCAAAGCTTAAGTCCGCAACTACTGCAACTCTACACTACGTGTAACTACATGTAGGTACACGTACTATGTACTATGCCTGTAAAAATAAGTCTATAGGTCGCCGGGGGTAAAATGGCGTAGTGAAATTGCTTATACTGAACAGCGGAGCAGATACTGAGGCGAAGATTTCGGCTGGGTGGTCACCGCTTCATGAGGCGGCACGCGAAGGGCACAAAGAGGTCGCAGAATTGCTCTTGAGGGATGGAGCAAATCTCCCAGCAAAGACATTAGACGGATGGACATCACTCCTTGTAGCGGGCGATAAGGGCCGAGAAGACATGGTTGAGTTACCATTAAGCCATGGAACAGATCCTATGGCTATATGGCGAAGACTAGTGCGCGGATTGGAGAATATACCACTGTACATCTTGTACATAGTCAAAGAAAAACGAAAGAATATAATTTCGTTACTTACCTCCCATGGGGCTCAATGAAAAACAAAGGATAAAAAAGGGCGGACGGTGCTTGATATAGCCATTGAGTATGGTAGAAAGGATATAGTGGAGTTATTGAGGCAGAATTTGGGTTCGAATCTGGATGACCAGTGGCCAAGAGTCAGGTTGGATTTTGCCTGTTTAGATTTTCATTATCTTAATCTTCTCGTTCTTTCCTCTTTTTATACGCATTGAATTCATTTTTCTTATTCTTCTCCTTCTTTTTCGATGTTGGTACTCTTTATTTCATGACGTTTCTGGACTGGACTGGGTCTGCATATGGGCGTAAATCATGCATAACAACCATATTTTGGTGGTATGCAGACCCAGTCCAGTCCGGAAACGTCATGAAATAGAGAGTATATATCGTTCATGAGGTACATACTTGACTTGTTTTGTGGGCTTGCAAGTAGGCGTTTTTATTTCCCATTTATTTTCTTTCTAGATGTTGGTGATGCATAGTATTTACGTTTAGGTCCGGGGAGTGTGGGTATATATCTCTTGACGGTGGGAGTGGAAGATTGCATAATAGGTTTGAGCTATTTTATGTTTTGTGGTTTTAATCATTTCTAGTCCTTGAAGCTGTCTTGTGCCCAGCCTTCTTCTGGTTGGCCCATAAATACATGTACAAGGCTCAGGGATAAAGTGAGTGAACGGATCCTCACCTGTCAACACCCGGTTTAGTTCACTCACTTAATCCAAGAGCCTGGTACCTACATACGAACCTTGGCGTAAAGAGTATCTTGGATGAGCAGGAGACAGTGGAATTATGACTAGCCCCAGGGTCAAAATGAGATACAGAGGTAAAATGGCTAATTATACAAGTCCACGCGGCAAAGTCAACCTCCACATATATGTAAATATATTTACTAATGCAAACTTGACTTGGTATTTCATAGCATTACATGTAGAGGCTGATCGTAGCTTTAATTGTTGTTGTGTAAGGCGGGGAAACCCACTAGAGCCTCAAACTGAACCTAAGCTTCTACATAATAACCTTCAAATACAATGCCAGCAACCTCTGAACACGAGGCCCGGGCCTCATCGCTTGCTATAAAATCTCTCGAATATCTCAAAGCTGGCAGTCACGATGCAAGCATTCCTACCCATACAATGCGCAAAAAAAATCATCTAACTGTTAGCATTCAGGACGCAATCCGTTCCTTGCGTGAAGCCCTCTCCTTAGCGCCTCGTAACGAAACAGTGCTACACGCATTCCACGATTTTCAGAAAGACCAGAATGTTCCTCCAGTTTCGCGACTTTGCCAGAAGCTCGTTGTTGAATCATCGCCTGATGCGGGCAAAGAAGTGTTAAGGGCATTGAAAGATCCAAATCTTAGTTTACAGCCTTCGACAGCTACTGAATGTCTTCAATTGCTTCTCGCACATGCTGATACTATGCCCTCCCCTGAAGGAGGTGAAGTAGTGGGTGGCATTCTGAAAGCTAGCAGGGGCGGGAGAGAATATTTGACCGACCTACTAGAGAGAGATGCTGTTCAAGTGTTGAATGAATTTACAGGGCTTGGGGGAGCTGCCATAGATGGGCTCGTAGTGGTGCTGCTAGATCCTATGGCTTGGAAGGTGGTAGAAAGAAAGAACAAGTGCTTGAGAGAGTGCTTTAAAGCCTTTCTCGAGAACTTGAAGCTTCGAGAGAAGGATAAAAAACTAGCAACCGTAAGATCAGTTGCAAGGTTACTCACAGCACATGCAGACGAGCTGCATTCTTTCGTAGGGCAAGAAGCATTAGAGGGATTGCTGGAGATGTTGGATACAAATTTAGCAGAGGATTTGCGATCTCACGCTACACTAGCAACAGCAAAGTTTGTGGAGGCCGATGAAACAGTTGCGGCGAGTATGCTGGGGAGGTTTATGCTTTCTCGGTTGACTGAAGACTCGGACGACGACCTCCGAATTGCGTTTTCGGCTGCGGCAGCGATATTTCCGCTTGTGCCGACTGTAGCAGCACAGTTGTTCATGACCGATGGATTTGTCGAAGGGATTGTTCCGAGCCTGCAAGGTCGCCCAGGAGATGTTGAAAAAGCGGCGCTGGAAATGATGAACGCGGCGTGTGTGGATAAGAACTGCAGGGCTGCTGTTGCGGGGCAATGCGAGGGCTATCTGGAGGCGGTTTCAAAAAGTGTAGAGGGCACAGGGAAAGCCATCGCTTCTACAATTCTTGCAAAAGTACGATTCGGCGTCGGAGAGCCAGGAACTCTGCCAAAAGGGATTGATGAATTGGCGACGGTGTTCAAAAATATGATACTGCAAGAGGACGCCGACTCACGATATTCATCGGTAGAAGGCCTGGCATATGTCACACTCAAAGCATCGGTCAAACAATCTCTCTGCAAGGACACATTATTCGTTAAGAATCTTCTAGAAACGATAAAAGACACTTCCAGCAAACCAACAGTAATGTTCGGCGGTTTAACTGTCATAAATAACCTTACATCATACCTCCCTTCGTTGTCAGAAGAGCAGAAAAAGGTCGCCCAGCTCAAGGATTATGCGAACGCTACCCCTAAAGCTAAGACAGAGCCTGATATAGGCGACAAGGATCCTGCTGTAACAGAGCGCTGTAAAATACTTCTTGAAGCCGGTATTATTCCCGTTCTTATTGCATGCTCCCGAAAAATCTCACAGAATGCTATTGCAATCGTTACCAACATTTTTTTATCACTCAGTCAACACCAAAAACATCGTGGTCTTATTGCACAGCAAGGCGGCGTCAAGCTTCTCCTCCAATTCTATTCAGCGGTAACAGGAGATACGTCTCACGATAGGCAGATAAAACAGGCATGCTCGCACGCACTTGCACGGGTTCTAGTTTCCACAAATCCGTCACATGTATTCTCGTCGCAACTCCCAGTGGCATCAGCTGTGCGCCCGCTCCTGGCACTGCTAGATGACTCAGATAATCAAACCACCCTTCTCCCGGTCTTTGAGGCACTTCTTGCACTTACAAACCTCGCTTCAACTGATAATTCCACTCGCGATATTATCATCCGTATTGGCTGGCAGAAAATCGAAGAGACCATGCTCTCATCAAATGCAATGGTTCAGCGTGCCACTGTTGAATTGGTTTGTAACCTCATGGCATCCCCAGACGGAGTTGAAAAGTTTGCAGACGGATCCAAGAGTGCTGGTAATAGGCTTCATATCCTCCTTGCCCTGGCAGACTCGGAGGACCTAGCAACTAGACGAGCAGCAGGAGGTGCACTGGCAATGTTGACGGAGTGGGATAAAGCGTGTGAAGCAATCATGAATAGGGAGAGGGGCGTGGAGATACTTTTGACAATGGTATCGGAGGACAATGAAGAAGTGAGGCATAGAGGTGTGGTTTGTATAAGGAATTTGGTATGCGGGGGCGGGGAATATATCGGAAAGCTCAAAGCCGCCGGAGGAGTGAATATCATTAGAGAGGCGTTGAGAGGAACAAGAAATCCGGAAGTTCTCTCAGTTGGAGTAGAGGCCTTGAAGGTTTTGATGCAGGAGTAGATGAGTGCATTTGTTAGTGTGAGGGGGGCAGTGATTCCTGCGGATGCCTTATAATGCTGGCTATGTGGCTTCTTAGACTACGTAGCATACATTACATATATATAGTTCATTGTCACTTCAGTTCCTTTTCATTTCAGTCCAGTCCACTTCATACGTGCAATCAAAGGAAAACACCAACCTCCTTTCCACCAGTACTTAATGTATTTACTTAAGTTCATGGGAGATGCAAGGTGTGAATCATGACATATCACTCATTCATTTGATGGTTTTTTTTGTAATTTAAATTGAATTTTTTTTTTTGAACTCAGGTGTTCATGGAAGGAGAAGTTTCGAGCGTACACTTTTAGCATTTAGAAATACTGGACCCGGTATTCAGAAACCGGTTCTATGCTGGTTTAATCAAATTTCTTCACAGTATTCTTAATTAAATCGTAATCTTAGATTGTAAACTCCCACAATCATGTACCTTCAATTAGCCAGAGCATTTGACCCATCATCTTCAATCATCTATATCAATAGATAGGAGTACTTAATTTGTAGGCCTTGCATTGCGATTATCAATTTTAGAATTCGGGGATTGTAATTATGGTCTGTCAACTGCTTGATTAATTGCTCAAACTTGTTTATTTCATTTAATCGGGGAGATGAAAGAACAAACCTACCGAGAATGGAAAAGAGGCGAAAGATTTTATATCATGCTGTTAAGTATTGCTATATTCTTATCTCACACCAAGCTGTGAACTAACAGTGGAAAATTAGACAGTGTGACTAGTGGGTTTTTTCTGTTAACGTTTTCATTTTAATTTATCGACGCTGGGCCTGGCGGATTTGTCAAGCCTGCGCCTAGCTAGATATATGCATGCATAACGGATTTCCCTTAAAAGCCGGAACTTATTAACGCCAAGTAGATAATTCTGTACCACCTTCCAGTATTCTAGTTTAATTCCTATGGATCCAGTCTGTAGTCCTGTCCAAGGAATCTAGTCGCCACATAACTGGCCTAGATGGAACTAATGATAAGGAGCATCGACTTCATCTGGCCGTTGCCGTGTCTAACGCATTCAATTACAATCGATAGACATCTTCCAAATCCTATACATCTAGATATATGTAAATATGTGGTTTTAATATCGCTGGAATTGTCGGAGGGTATATACGTTGATACCCTTACTGAGATAGCTGGGAGTTAAGTGCAATAAAAGTGTAAATGAACGAGCTATCTCTCCCGTCTCCATCTATTCATCTCCTATTGGCTAGTATGAATGCATGAGGAATTCCCTGGAGTCTAAGCTCTGTCTGGTTTCCTCCTGGTTCTTTCCAAGATAAAAGGCTTTCTCTTACAAAGAACATGTTGTGATCATAATAGGAAAAGAGAGAGGGAGAATTGAACGACACCAGTTATGCTTTACTTTTTCGCGCACTTTTCTTGTAAGGTACGTACAGCTTAGGAGCGCTTGCCATATACAGTGGAGTATCTCGATAATAGCATTCTAGATAATAGCATATCCTCGGTTGTAGCATATAGTTGGGCAATCTGTCGGTACAGGCAAAGTAGTTCTCGATACAAGCATATATATTCTCGGTAGTGGCACACAGAGTTCCGTTCCCAACCATATGCTACAATCGAGACTCCACTGTATATTGAAAGTCACATATAATTGATAGTTAATTTGGTTATTAATCTTAGGGGAGAGTCCCGTCTCCGGCCGTGACATACCAGATAGAGATAGATGTTTATTCGTCGACCAACCCAAACCCCACTGTAGCACCCACCAAAACTGGCAGAGTATTTGCCCCAAAACCATATATATAGCTAGATATGTTTGACCGAACCTGTATCCGGAGGCGATACCTGGTATTGTTTTGGAGGTGAAGTACCACGCAACCGAAAATATCTTGGTATTAGAATTATTCTGCACCTGAACTGGCCCTAAGCTATAGCTACTTCCTGATCTGCTGGATCTGGCGCTGCCAGCTTGGTATGTTACTCTTACCTTGGTCACAACATATCACTCGAATAAATCAACGGGTGATGACCTAATCAGTCTTGGCGAGCTGCTCACGTTCATTCGTTGGTGAGACTGGCGCGTTAAATCACCATAGCACTAAAGAGCTCCAGAAGCCACCCCGCAAACTAATTTGCTCCAGTATCTTTCTTCCCCCTTATCTTCATTCCACTGGGTCTATATTTACCCTTTCTCCGTTCACCAGCGGGGAGCTTATAAGACCCTTGCTCGTCTTTAGCCCTAGGGGACAGTTAATTCCTTTCCCCACTCTTTCACTTCCTAACAAGTAGATACGTTTCCTCATAGTTCGCCCCCACCACTGCACACAATGGAGGACGATATCATCACAACCTTTCCCCAACTCCCGCGCGCACTCTCAGTTGCGATCGATCCGATTGCGCTGGTCACGACAGAATGTATTATTATCACCTCAGCGATGCGGAAGAATGCCAGATGGGCACAGAGCAGCGTCAGTGCTATTCTCGGGGGAAGTGGAAATTCAGGGTTGATTGGAGCTGGAGGGACTCCTAGTAGTGGGATGTCAACACCAGTTCCGGGGAGCCCTGCTGCAAGCTTGCAAAGAGGGAGGGTAGGCGCAAAGGGTGTTCTGGATGAGTTAAATGGCGACGTGGGGTTAGCAGGGAGGTGGGGATTGAGGGGAAAAAAGGGAAAGAGCATACAGGTTTGAAAAATAATCAAGACAGCGGTCAGAATTTAGCTGATTAAGAGATAGGATAACCCGCTTATGGCGGCATTTTCAAAACTCAGAGTAGATCTACAGGATTGCAAAGGTACATTTGCATTTCAATTCTGATTTCTCGTAGGTTACAACCGTGTTTTGAGCTAAATTCCTCGTAGATATTGGAACATTTGATACGCCTTCCCTCCTTCATCCCTTTCTCCAAGTGATCCGTTCCTCCTCAACCTCCGGCCCAATAACCTCCCTAGCCCTCATTAGTATTTCAAAGTTCTTCTCATATGGACTCATCTCCAGTACCTCACCAAGGCTTTCCACAGCTATGCAGCTCCTCTCATCAGGAATCACCCATTGCCGTTTTGAGGCCTCCGATTCGGCACAAGATGAAGTAGTCCTGCTACGTATCCTTAAACTTATGGAGATGATGATTTCAGGTCCTGGTGGCGCTCTGCTGGGAGATGAGAGCGTGTGTGAAATGATGGAGACAGGATTGAGTATGTGCTGTCAAATGAGACTCTCCGAAGTCCTCAGAAGGAGTGCAGAAATGAGTATGGTATTCATGTGCCAGGTTGTTTTTGAACGACTGAAGCATTTGGAAATCGAGGCGGAGGATGAGGGCACAAACCTTGAGGATGGGTATTCGGGGGATCAGATGGAAGCCGTGAAAATGGAACCGTCAGTTAATGGAGGAAATACAGCTATCCAGCCTCTACAGCCTTCTGATGGGCGAGCATCTACCGATTTAGTCATAGACACGAGTAGAGACCAACCAACGCCGACTCTGACTGTTGCACCTGTGAATATGGATAAAGCGCCCGACTCAGAATCAAGTACGGAGATTGCAGAGATTAAGCCATATTCACTCCCTTCAATTAGGGAATTATTAAGGGTTCTGGTAGAGTTGCTAGACCCTCATAATAAAACCCATACAGACACAATGCGAGTCATGGCCATGCGGATTATTGATGTTGCGTTCGAAGTTGCGGGACCTAGCATTGCGAAACACCCAAGTCTGGCAACACTTGCTAAAGACGATCTATGCCGCTACCTTTTCCAATTGGTCCGTAGTGATACGATGAGTATTCTCCAAGAATCACTCCGCGTCACAGGTACCGTCCTAGCAACCACACGCGGAGTACTTAAGCTACAGCAAGAGCTATTCTTGAGCTACGTGGTCGCATGTTTACATCCCCGAGTTGAGATTCCACGAGAACCAGGAATAGATCCAATTCTGTACGAGGGTGTCCCACAGGCGCCGAAATTAGTCAAACCGGCACCGAGCCAAGGCGGTTCTGGAAGGAACACACCAGTCCAGGTGAAAGAAAGGCAGAAACTAGGCTTAGAGGGTGGAACAAGAAGGCCAGATGCACGTGAGGCAATGGTGGAAAGTGTTGGTGCGCTCGCAAGAATACCAACTTATATGGTGGAGTTATACGTGAACTATGACTGTGAGGTTGATCGGAGTGATTTATGTGAAGATGTGGTGGGGTTCTTGAGTAGGGTAAGTGATTGATTCCTTTAATGTCTGTAATGTTTTAGCCTTGATTGATGTGAATTATTTGGGCAGAATGCTTTTCCCGATTCAGCAACATGGAGTACTACGAATGTCCCCCCATTATGTCTGGATGCTTTATTGGGATATATCTCATTTATTTCTGATCGACTCAATGACCACCCTCACACAGAAGGCTTCCCCTCACCCGATGTCCTTAGGGTGCAGCGCTCCCTTAAGCAGACTGTAATCCAGGGCGCTGCCCGTTTCAACGAAGACCCCAAGAAAGGAATTGCATTCCTCGTTTCACAAGGGATCATTGACTCTGCAGACAACCCTGCGTCCATTGCAAAGTTTCTACAAGGAACTACTCGTCTTAATAAGAAAGTCCTTGGAGAGTATATATCGAAGAAGCAGAATGAAGGGATACTTAAAGAGTTTATGGAGATGTTTGACTTTAAAGGGAAGAGAGTCGACGAGGCATTGAGAGATATGCTGAATTCATTTAGATTACCTGGGGAGAGTGCGCTGATTGAGAGGATCGTAGAGAGATTTAGTGAGTTATATTGTGGACCAGGGAAGCCTGAGGAGGTGGCGGATAAGGATTCGGTTTTCGTCCTCACTTATGCCATTATCATGTTGAATACGGATCAACATAACCCAAATGTTAAGGTAGGTAATATTTATATTTGGGTGTGGACTTTTATTGACAGAACATAGCAACAAGCTCGTATGAAATATGAAGATTTCGCTCGAAACCTTAGGAACGTGAACGGCGGAGGGAACTTTGCGCCGGAATACCTTCAAGCTATATACGACACGATTCGTACAAATGAGATCATTTTACCCGAGGAACACGATAATAAACACGCATTTGATTCAGCGTGGAAGGAGTTGCTTATTAAGGCATCATCCAACGGAAACCTCACTATCTGCGACACCAATATCTACGATGCTGACATGTTCGCAGCGACTTGGAAGCCAATTGTAGCAACATTGAGCTATGTTTTTATGTCTGCCACTGACGACGCCGTATTCCATAGGGTCATTACCGGGTTCGACCAATGCGCGATGATTGCGGCAAAGCATGGACTTAAGGATGTGCTGGATCACGTCATAAGATGTTTAAGCACAATATCCACATTGGCCACCGAAAAGCCACCCAGCACAAGTCTTAACACAAAGATACAAGTTAAGGGGAACAGCGTAATGGTATCTGAGCTTGCGGTAAAATTTGGAAGAGATTTCAAAGCGCAATTGGCCATGGTGGTCTTATTTCGAGTAATTACAGGGAATGAGGGGATCGTAGATAAGGGGTGGGATCAAATTGTTAGGATATGGTTGAATCTTTTTGTCAACTCGCTCATCCCTCCATTCTTTGCACAGAGCGACAGTGGGCTGGATATTCCGCCAATTCAATTGCAGACACCGAGTGTAGTGATTGAAAGGAACCAGGCAACGAGAGATGTGGGGTTATTTTCTGCCCTGAGTAGTTATTTGTCGAGTTATGCGAGTGATGATCCGCCGGAGCCGAGTGATGAAGAGCTGGACAGTACGCTGTGTACTGTAGATTGTATAAATGTTTGCCATCTGGGGGATATGTTTGCAAATATCATGTGAGTATTCCTCTTCTTACACTGCAAATATTTCTCAAGGTTGGAAATATGGTGGAATTGGCTGAGACATATTATGGTTAGGCACCTTGATGCCGCCGCGCTGGATCCCCTGGTTACTTCGCTACTGGCGCAACTACCAAATATTGATGACGACGACGATGACGAAAATGTTGTTGTTCTGAAACCAGATTATAACTCGCCCACAAACGGAACCCACACAGTCAATAAGGGACCTAAGTATGATCCTGCGGTGGTGTATGTACTCGAATTCGCAACGAGCTTGGTACTGAGAGATGAATCGACTGTCGCCACACATGGAAAGGTACTTGCAGATACACTTATGGGGATTATCCGAAATTCGACTCGCGTGCATAGCATTATCGTCTCGAGAGCAGTCTATTACCTATTCTCACTGCTACAAGCAAGCCATGAGCACTCTTTCTTGAATGTTCCTGTTGTCTTACATTCCATCGCAGCACTTGACAAGACGCTGCTGGATAAGGCAGCTTTATTAGTAATTAAGGGACTTTCGAAATGCGCAAAGAGCGGATCATCGTCGTTGAAAAGCGCGATGATTAATTCTCCCGATTTTTGGGTGTTATTTAGAGCACTTCTTCCGAACGTGGATGCATGTGCTGAGGTGTTTGGTGTGATGGAGTTTATCACTACCGAGAGTCCCGGAAATGTTACGAGTGATAACTATGTTCCCGTTGTGTCACTATTGAACGATTTCGCGAGCGCGGGGAGTGTTGGGAGTGTCTTTGAGCAGAAGCAAGATAAATTGACTAGACGAGGGAAGGCGAAAAAGCTGGTGGACCGTCCGTATGTTCTCTTTACCAGAGGTCAGGAAAGTTAGAGTCAGCTAACAGGAATATTAGGGATTCGGAGGTTGTTTTGAGGGGTGTGAAAGCGGTTCATATGATTTTTCAACTCACTTCCAGAGTGCCAACTCTAATTTCGCAATCTCACTTGGAAAAAAAAGAAGGTATTCATCCACCCATGTAGCCTCTTTCTTTCTTGTAAATGTGAGGACTAATAGATATAGCTTGGACAACTTATTGGACGCCAATCCTTGAATCTCTTAGCGCGCAGTGTATCAATCCGTGTCGTGAAATTCGAGGTCAAGCGTTTACTTCTTTGCAGCAATCGCTTCTCTCGCCGGCGCTCACATCTGATGATCATCACGAGTGGACGGCGATTTTTGGGGATGTTTTATTTCCTCTTATCAACCGCTTACTCAAGCCGGAAGTGTACCAGTCAGATCCTAGAGGCATGAGTGACACTAGAGTTCTGGCTGCGACTATGCTTTGCAAAGTTTTTTTGCACTATCTGGTGATGCTAGCAGAGTGGGATGGAATGCTGGATCTATGGTTGAAAATTTTGGATATCATGGATAGGCTCATGAACAGTGGACAAGGTGACCATCTTGTAAGTTTCCCCTAATCATGTCTTTCCGGGTTGAAATTGATCGGAAACTCGATATTAGGAGGAAGCGGTACCGGAGAGTCTGAAAAATGTTCTCCTAGTTATGGCAAGTGGGAAATATCTTGTTCCACCAGAGGAGGATGCTACCGGCGAGGAGTTATGGAACCAAACGTGGAAACGACTGGAGCGGTTCCTGCCAGGTTTCCTTGCAGAATTGTTCCCTCCATCACCACCGCCGCAAGCGCCGCCAGCGTTGAAAGGGGAGCCCGCAGAAATGTTGGAAGCAGACAGTGCAGTCGAGGCTTCTTCAGAAGTTCCACCTGCCTCGTAGAAAGTCAATGTGAGGGTACATACATCGTGTGATGGCGGAATTAGATATTAAAAACGAGTTTGGCTTAATAAATATAGTGTTGGGGTTGTTTTTGTTGGTTTACTTCACTGGTCAGGAAAGGTCTTTAATGTGGGTTAGAATCCTCAAACGGTCGTACTCTTTTCAAGTTTTCAAAACTATTTATGAGGCCCGAAGCGGCCTTGTGCTAAAGCTAGAGTGGATGAATTAAGCTTTGCGCAAAACCAACGCAGCTGCAAAGGTCATGCCGCTACCCGCAGTTTCGCATCCCTTGAAGTATGGTCAAGTTTCAATTCAGACTTTGATTTGAACCCCACATCGATGATGGTTTAGTCTGTTGCATCCAATCTGGGGTCTGATGGATGATCCTCCGAATATGCATCTGATTGATCCCAATGGTCTTCCCTAATCACCGCCAATCTCTCTAGAACAATTCATTCCGTTACAGCACCGATAACCGTGAACGGCATATTGAGCATCCACTCTTAAGCTTCCGAAAGAGAAGCCGAATCCATCTACCTATCCTTTAGATTCCCAATGTAAATAGGCCATTATCTTACATAGTTTAATCAATGGCCTCAAAGGGTCTAAAGGGCCTAAATGGAGATCTTCATGGTTTAGCCGTACGATCAAAGGCCGCGGTCAAAGGCCACGATACGTACACGATATACAAGCCACTGCATACCTGCCGGTACTAGTGGGCAGACAGTTTATTACTATAGATTGATGGGCTATTTTGGGCCTTCAAGTTTAGGAGTAGGAAGTCACATGCACTGCAACTGAAACCTTGGGGCCTCGTGGCAATCAGCTGTAAAGATCCTTACCCGGGTTATCTTGTCAAACGGAGCCCCATAAAGCGGAGATCCCAAGATGGGCTCGCCGCCGCCGTGGTTTAATAGGTATCGATGGTGTAAAATCGCATCTTCATCCAAACTCGCCCCACTAATCCAGATGTTGGGGGAGGACAATAGGGAGATTATCATGTCTCGGTATGGTCGGTATGGTACTCCATGTGCGATGCCCGCGGGGGGGGGGGGTACGCTTCTCTGGAACACTTCTCGAACCATGGATTGGATTTGGTTTCGTACTCAGCTTGTAGGCGTACTTTCTGGAGAATTTCCACAGAAGAACAGTTCCTATTACCTAACTATTTGTAGTTGGGTCGGTGAAGTAAGATTAGAAACATCCCGTCACGAGGACGGTGGAACGAATGTGATAGGCGTCTTCCACGTACCAGAGTCTTACTTAGTCTAAGGAGGAGGTCAACTTTCGGAATTGAGGAGCTTCCTGAAATCTCCTTTCGATCAGCGGCTACAGGCGTGATCATGTTCAAAGTGAAATGAGCGGACGTCGCCTTTCTAAGGAGCCCATCCATTTTTGAAACCTACCTATGTGCTGCTGTATGTACATACAGGGTTGACCTATTCGAATTGAATTCGTCTGCCTGTAAAACAAGGGTCTCCAAACCCTTGCCCTGCTTACCCCCCTTGCAATACCAAAGTAGGCCACGCAGACACCTTGAGTGAAGCACAGAGCTCGCTTTTCCCTTTTAGACGTGATTGGTATTTCAATCCCGCTCTCTCCTCTTCCCTCTCCCCCTTTTCTCTTTGACCTTCTTTCGTTGAAAACCTCAAAGCTATCCTCTCTTTGCCATCAATTCTATCAGAGCTTCCCCACTGTTTCAATCTTCGCCATTTGTCTCTGTATTCCACTCGCTTCCTAAATAAACCAATTGTCATCACCTATCTATCTATCACGTTGACTAGACACCAGATAAATCGTTCATCATGAAGGGTACACTTCCATCTCCACGTTTGGACAATGCAGGCAGCTCACTCGTACCTACTAAAGCTCTTATTCTCGTCGGTGGTTTCGGAACTCGCCTTCGACCTCTTGTATGCCACTCCCCCTGAATTTTCACCCCACATTCAGCATTACCTCCGGGCGACCATCCGTATCTACATCTTTGGGCGTTGAATTACAGCGAGTCTGAGCGGTTTTACTTCAAAAGTTGGAAATTGATGAGCAGTATGCTGACCGTGCCCTTATAATGCCATTTTCAGACTCTCACTCTCCCAAAGCCTCTTGTTGAGTTCGGCAACAGGCCTATGATTCTTCACCAGGTCGAAGCTTTGGCCGCTGCTGGTGTAACCGATATTGTTCTGGCTGTCAACTACAGGCCAGATGTCATGATTAGTGTGCTGCAAAAGGTAGCCTCAATTCGCGAAACGCATTCCCTGTAATGTCTCAGAAGCTAACAACAACTTTCCCCTGACAGTACGAGGAGCAATACAATGTTAAAATTACCTTCTCCATCGAGACAGAGCCTCTGGGCACTGCCGGTCCGTTGAAGCTTGCTGAGAAGATTCTCGGAAAGGATGACAGCCCCTTCTTTGTTCTCAACTCGGATGTCATCTGCGATTACCCTTTCCAAAACCTTGCCGACTTCCACAAGTCACATGGTCAAGAGGGGACAATTGTTGTGACTAAGGTCGAAGAGCCTTCTAAGTATGGTGTGGTGGTCCACCAGCCTAACCACCCATCACGTATCGACCGCTTCGTAGAGAAGCCTGTCGAATTTGTCGGTAACCGCATCAATGCCGGTATCTACATCCTCAACCCCTCTGTTCTCTCTCGCATCGAGCTCCGTCCCACTTCTATCGAACAGGAGACTTTCCCTGCAATCTGTGCAGATGGAGAACTGCATTCTTTCGACCTCGAGGGTTTTTGGATGGACGTTGGACAGCCGAAAGATTTCCTCACTGGAACATGTCTCTACCTGTCATCTCTGGCTAAGAAGAATTCTAAGCTACTTACACCAGCCTCTGAGTCGTACGTGCACGGTGGAAATGTTCTAATCGATCCCAGCGCCAAAATTGGGAAGAACTGCCGCATCGGACCAAACGTGACCATCGGCCCCAACGTTGTTATTGGCGATGGCGTAAGATTGCAGAGATCAGTCCTTCTGCAAGGAAGCAGAATTAAGGACCATGCGTGGGTCAAGAGCACCATTGTGGGATGGAATAGCACTGTGGGGAAGTGGGCTCGTCTGGAGAATGTAACTGTTCTAGGGGATGATGTTACTATTGCTGATGAGGTTTATGTCAACGGCGGAAGTGTTCTGCCGCATAAGACTATCAAGGCGAATGTTGACGGTAAGCCGATCTTGTGGATTAAACGGGTTTCTTGTTATTTTCTTGTTGTTCGAGTGGGTTCGCTAACGAGAAAAATTATAGTTCCTTCCATCATTATGTAAATTTTGGAAACATTGTCGAATTTTTATCATCATATTCGCTTAAATTTTTTTCGGCGGGCCCTCGATTTGTCGTGAGGGATACCTCTACTCTTGGTTTCCTCGCGATTGATTCTGGATTATATTTTCTTGTAATCATCTATCTAGTTTCATCTCTGTGGAAAAAGTTATTGCTGTGATGTTGGGATTTTTGTCTCTTTATTTCTTGTCCATTCTTCATTTTTTTTATTTCATTTCTAGTTTTTTTTTGGAGCTTGGGAAAGGTGGGGCAAGGCATGGGAGGGAAGGAAAGGAAGGCAAAGGGTGCGATTGTGGCTACGTATCCAAAATTTCTTGCCTTGCGTTGATGATGAAATAAGTATTTATTGAGTTGTGGTGGTTAAGAGGGACTTTGTTCTTTGTGACGACTGCGGTGCTTGAATACTTCAGAAATGGGCAACAATTTCATAAAGTGGTGATATAAATCATTGGATGCTTTGTAACACAATTAGATTCTCTTGGGTCTTGGCTTGGTGAAAAGCTTAACGTAAGGAGTAAAGTCTACATGTAGTTATGGGCAGGGAAGAAGACAAAAAGACCCGAGGCAATCGAAGAATAATCAGAGCCCGGGAATCATGAACAACTAGACTAGCACAAAAAGCATGCAGTAATGAGATACTTTAGAAATCCTTGCATTGAAGCTTTCAATGGAACTCGCCTACAACGTCCTTTTTCCCCATGCGACTCTAAAAGTCTCCAGTACATGTTCTGGTTCCTCCAGCAGCTCGCTACTCCCTAAACGTTCCTTCAAGAAAGCCCCCAAATCCTGCCAGAACTTCTCCTCACCCAGCGCGCTCTTCTTTACAGCACCCTTATCCTCACCAGGATCCACCAAGCTCTTGTCCTCAGCCGGCGTACTCGGCACCGGCGAAGCCCCGCCCATGACCATGACCGTGAAGCTCACGTCCGCGCTATCCACGACCCCAAGCTCCTCTAGCGTCTTGAGATCCGTTAGGACCTTGCCCTTGAGGAGGAGCTTGAGCTTGTCAATCGGGAGGCCAGTCGCTTTCGAGAGATTGTGTTTGAGTGTTAGGATCGTGGAGTTGAGGGGCGTGCTGGGGATTTCATGGTTGATTTGGGCGCCGCGGAGTGACTTAATGCTGATGTTTGCTGGTAGTCAGGTTAGCTTTAGCTTTGTCAAAATAAAGTACTGGGGAGTGGGTAGGGTACCGGAGGGGATTGAGGCGGTGGCGCTGGGTTTGGTGCGCTTGGTTTTGGGCTTCTTAGTGGGCGGGAGGGTGTACTGTGGTGTACGTGTGAATGAGGGTCAGCGCTGGTATAGCTAGCTACAGAGCTTAGTTAGGCTGCAGGGTGGTACGAACGGGAGTGCGTGAGGGGAGCTTTCGCGCATCTTCGCAGAAGTCGGATGGGATGTGGATGTTGCGGGTTGCGAGGGTCGCGAGGAACTGCTTTGTGAAGCTGAGCTCGGTCATGATGATTGGCGTTGTGGAATTACTATTATGGAGGTGAGTGATATGTGGTGGCCGGCGGTGGGTAGGTAGGGTAGGCGGGTACACGTCAATCATTTGGTGGGGTTCGGGAAGAGGTTACCCGGGGCGGGAGATTCACGGGGTATCACTCGGTACTTTCCATTGGTGGGTATTTAATAATAATATTAATGTGTGTATGGGTTACAATTATATTATATGTAAGCCGTTAAGAGATTCGTAAATTCCTCTATTCGGGGGCTAGGGTACAATTCTCAATTTCTCTCCTAGTATTATGTAGGGCGCAGTCTACAGTTATACCTACAAACACCGCGCGCATGCTGGTGGCGTTCTACTCAAATCAGGTATCGCCTTGTCTCAGTCCATTCCATCACTTATTACCTATTGCTGTAGGTGGAGGTGATTGGGAGTCCGTGTCGGTCAAGGTCATCGCCCGTAATCTGTACCATTCCAGAACACTTACAGCCTGCGTCGGGTTGAACCAGGCGTTTATTGATAGATCATTGGATACCTCTAGTAGGATAAATGAACTAAACAGAGACTCAGAACATAATCTGCACACTCGCTATCCGAACACATGAACCCAGTGTACACATTTCCAATCTTAGGAATTAAAGACTTGTAGGAGTAAGACTCTTATTTTAGTTCTCTAAGTAAGTAATCACCTAGCTACCAAGTACAAATCCCTCTTTAAAACCGCAACGACTGCTAAACTATGACACCATATCATCCAACGAAAGAATGCTACAAAGCCCCGATACCGAAGCAAGATCTTTTTTGTAAAAACGGAATCTACCAAACAAGCTCCGTAGTACCTCTGGAAAACGGATACTCCTGCCCATCCGCCGCCATAAAGATGCCATTCCTGAGCAGGAACTTCCAGATTGTTCCACCGCGCTTGACCTTGCTCTTCTTGACGGCCTCGTAGAGGCAGACGATGGTGTTTTCCCCGTCATCATCGTCATCGTCGTCGTCGCTCTCGTCATCGGCCTCGCCGTAGGGGCCGATGGCCTCCTCCTCGTCGTTCTCGTCGAGTTCGGTCTCGTCGTTGTCGTCGTTGCCATCGAGCTGGGGCGGGAAGACCTCACCGGCGAGCTGGGGCGGAAAAGCTTCATCGACGAGTACCTGTAGTTCAGGACTGACCTCCCACTCGGGAGCGGTCTGGTTCCTATCGGGTGATTCAGGCATGGCCACAGGTGCTTCTGTGGCAGGTTTCCAGATGTATGAGTCGGCGGGCGAGGCGCTACTGCTGGTACCGCCATATGGCTGGAAGGGAAGGGTGTTATCCCAGTAGAGCTGCCCTTCTGTGCCTAAACTGATGCCGCCGGTCTGCTGTGGTGCGCTATCGGCGCGCCGCTGCACGGGAGACATGGGCGTTTGAATAGTGTTGAGGAATGCCCATTGATCATCAGAGACGCCGGCGGGCGCTGAGGATGCTCCTTGCGGCTGCAATTTCTCGCCCTGGGCGGGCCTGATATTCTTGCTACCAATCGACGTGGTCCCTTGTGGCGGCAACTGAGGAGGGATCGGCTTCCGCTGCATCTGCGAACTGGCCGCACGCTGCCGGTATGTTTCCGCGAACCCGGTGGACTCCATCCCTGTAGTCGGCGCAGGAATCGGGGCCGCCATCGCTGGAGGAATCACACGGCGCCCATATGCCTGCCTGGCATCGGTCGTCGTGGCAATCCTAGCCTCGTATTCCCTCTTTGCAGCAGTTCTCGCCTCATTATTCCTTACAGATATTGCGGCCGCCGTCTGATTCTGGCACTCGGCCCTCTTGATGGCGGCCGAATCCCGCGAGCAGATGCTTGGGGCCGCAGAAACCGCCGCCGTCGCTCTCGCAATGTCAAGGGCGTTGGCGTTCAGCGCCGGCGCCATCCGTGACGCAAGATAACGGTCTGCGCGAAGGCGGGCTTCATAGTTCCGCGTCGCCGTCAGGCGACCGCTGCGCTCAATTTCTTCCTTTTCGTCCGCATCCCTCAGGAGGCGCTGGCTCTCCTGGCGGCGGATCTTTGCCATCATACGTTCCATCTCGTTCGGATCGCTGGAGCCGACGAGCTCGCGCGAGCGTTGCATCATATGCTCCATGTGCGCGACCTCGGACTTTGTGTGTGTGCTGATAATATGCGAGGTGAAGGATGATGGGGTCTCTGGCCTGCTGGCTGTTGTTTGAAGAAGTAGCGCCGGATGAGGGGGCATTTCAATTGACACGGGTGGCGTTGGACTTGGTGGCCGCAAGATACGTCGCCTGTCCGTCATTCTCTGCCTGGGCTCGGGTTCCAAGGAGGCGGGGGTAGGAGTGGGCTGGGGCTCCCAGGGGAAGAGCTCGCCGATATTCGCTTCTGTGAGTTTCTGCTTCCAAAGCTGTGTAGAGGGAGTCGGAATTAGTTATTAAATATTTGATTTATTTGATTTAGGTAGTCAATGATCGTCTGGCTGGTTTTGCGCAACCCTAACCCTAACCCTATAGTTGTTGGTGGAAGGGACGCTTTGAACTTACTGATTCAAGCTCGGCGATAAGAGAGACAGAGATACCAGCATCTTCGAAGGTGGTGCGGGCTGCGTCGATAACATCCGCCATAACGAGAGGGTAGAGCTCTGCCTATGTTTGAAATTGTGTTAGCATAGCGATGCGGGGGGCCGGTGGGAGGGAACTTACAGCATTTGTGGTCCTCTGATTTGCCGTCATCAGAGATTGGTGCTGGGGAGAAATAGTGAAATAGAGGAGGAGGTTTAGATAGAAGTAAAAGCGATGGATTGTGCGTTGGGATGGAGATTGTGTGTGGTGGCCGTAGTGGGAGTGTTGCAGTTTTGTCTGGGGGCGCTTTCGCTGCAAGTGTGGGAGAGTGAGATATGCTCTGAGTGCGCGTAAGTGTGAGCATAGTTGCAGAGAATGGAATGGAACCGACGGGAGTCGGAGGCATAGTATGTGCACATCTGGACGTTGGGCGAGAGAGAGCAGTAAATACATGTACATGGACCTTGCTTGACCTTTGGTTGACTACATGTACATGTACAATGTATATAAACTAGATGTCACGTACATATATGTAAATGTAGCTACATCTTCTTCTTGTCGCAGTTTCTTAGGTAACACATACATGTACATGTATGTCGAGAGGCAATGTCCTAGGAATTCAAACTACAGCCATGGGTCGGCCATCCAGTACGTACTGTCCATCAGGCCGACCTTGAAAACGGGGCCACCGGCCAGGTGGTATGATACATCAACTTTCGTTAAATCACGGTATTAATGAAGGTGACGAGATAGAAGGAGGAGGAGTTAGGCACTCGGTTTCTGAAAGACGTTTCTTTAGGTTTGATTAGGACAAAACATGCCCTTGAGCCAATACATTCCGCGTACAAGTGTTGAAAATTATCAAGGCTACGACACAAACGCGGCTCGCAACCAGACGATCAGCTACAACTGAGAACTGCCTGGTGAGTGATTGAGATAGAGCTTAGCCCTATACTCCATGTTTGGCAGCGACGCAAAACTCTGGTGCTCTGCTACTTACATTCACACCATACTTGTCCAGGCCATGGATGCTCTACCCCATTACTTTCGACACTCAATTCCTACTGAAAATCTTTATAGCCCGGGGCCTATTCCGCACTAAAGACCAGCGGCTATGTAGCTAAGGGCTGGGAGAAAGCCTTCGTGCCACTATTGACCGTGCACGCTTGAAGACAATAGACGAATTCTGGGTAGTGAATTGAACATAATTTAGTTTCCTACCCATTACTTTAAATAGCGGCATCGAAGGTGATGAGGGGAAGGAGGAATTAAACACTTCGTTTCTGAAAAAGGCTCTTTAGTTTGGATCGAGCTCAATTATATATTCCTTTCTATTGATGGTATAACATTGCTTTAGAAAGGAACTACATGTAGTTTCCTGTAAACGTTTCAGCATAGAAAATCATGACTCGATCGACTGGGCGGGCGATTGATCGTGTATAAACATGCACTATATGTTAGGAATTGAGGTTTGCTCGCAATTTCTCCATATTGGGCATTGCGTTGCTTCAAGATTGATGTGGCAAGCACCATGCATGCGCTACACGCGCACGCCTTAAGCGCGCTTCGAATTATCATTACCCAGTAAGCGGGACAAAGGGCATTGTGAAGTCTAGGAATGGATGGAGTTTTGAGAATGGCGACTCGGTCTACTTCCCGAACAGGAGCCCTCGTACGACATGATGCAGAGTACATAGATTGGAGTACATACACGTACATGTACTTGCTACGGTCGGTTGCGTATTGGTGCATGACAGAGGTCACTTTTCATATCTGCTGATTTATTATTTGCGCGCAACAACCTGATTAATCTTTCCACTTGTGATATCGGCGGCTCCGCCCTGCCTGGGAGCTACATGTATTTACATACATATACATACCGGCATGTATTTAAATAAGAGAATCCTCGTCGCGATCCCAGGCGCAAATGGACGTGTGGAATGCGGAGTACTTGCAGTTGGCTGTCGCCATAATGCATATTACCTTGTACCCTTTGCTGTATGACATATGTAGTAGCACATGTATTTGGGGGAGCTGTGTGTCGAGTAACATGTATCTAGGTATCGTATCGCAGAGGAAAAACAGTAGGAGCACAGTATCGGGGAAGAAGGTTATCGGGCGTGCCGCAACACGCGAGCTCCACGCTCCTCCGGACCCCCGCCAAAAGTTATCTAGTTCCACAACTTTCCCCCACACTTCCCGCATCTGTTAGCGATCGCTACACATCATCCTACCAACGCAGCCTTCCAACTCCCCCCCCCGGACGGACTAGACTGGAAGTCGACGATCTATCCCACTTCACCTCCCACTTCCACCTCCTTCTTCAACATAAACCTCCACCCACCCCCCATCTTCTGGATCTCCCACACCCCACTTCCCGCTACATTCCACCCATCAATGCACCTGCTGCTGGGCTCTGGAAAACCCCGTAAAGAACCATGTCTGAAGGTGTTCCCGGTTCTCTCCCACGGCCTCCAAGTCCAGTCAACCCATCGTCCTTCCTGCGCCCGCAGCAGAAGCAGAATCGCCCGCAGCAGCCCATAGACATCGTTGATAAGGAGCAGGCTGAGGGATTGGTATGACTCCTCCCCTTCTTTCCCGTTGCGAGGCGCTCAGGTGGCAGCTACTGACCTCCGTTGCAGCGTGCTATCCGCGACTTTCTGAAGGTCAGAACTACTTATGACGTATTACCGGTCAGTTTTAGGCTTGTGGTGTTGGACACAAGTTTGTTAGTTAAAAAGAGTCTGAATATTCTTGTACACAACGGTTAGTAGGAAATGGGGCTCTTTCTCTTCCTCCGGAATGCTCGAGAGGGGCGTAGAAAGCTAAAGCGGCTGGTGTAGGAATCGTGTCGGCTCCATTATGGAATTCAAAGACGTCGACGTTTGCGGGATTACTTACAAGCTCGGACTATATCAATGTCATCCAGTACTATTGGCAGTACCCAGAGAAATTTGAGGAGATTGAGGGATTCAAGTTGGATAGTTTAAGAGGTATGGGTTTACTTTCCCTTACTTTCCCTTTTTCTTTTTTTTATCATGTGAAGCTGGGCTGGATTGAAATTTTGCTAACATGTGTGCGGGTAGATATCGAGAGGGCCATCGGGGTTACTCCAATTGAAACTGTTTCCGTGCACCCACTTGTGCCTCTATATGATGCCTGTAGGCGCATGCTAAAGTCTCGTGCCCGCCGTATTCCGTTAATTGATCTTGATGACGAGACGCAGCAGGAGATGGTTGTGTCTGTGTTGACCCAATTCCGTATTCTTAAGTTTGTAGCGGTAAATGTGCGTGAGACGCAGATGCTGCGTAAGCCGATAAGTGAGCTTGGAATCGGAACTTACGATAATGTGAGCACGGCGAACATGGAGACGCCGGTCATCAATGTCATCCATCAGCTGGTCGAGAAGGACATTAGTAGTGTGCCAATTGTGGATAATAGAGGTATGTCTCCTCCCTCCCCTCAATAGCTCAAGGATGGTTATTCATGTGGGTGTATAGGAGTGCTTTTAAATATCTACGAATCTGTCGATGTCTTAACTCTCATCAAAGGAGGTAGCTATGAAGAGCTCAACCTCAGTGTAGGAGAAGCTCTTTTGAAGCGCCCCGACGTAAGCATTTGATTCCTCTTCGCTCCAGTTCTATGTCTAACAACTACCAGGACTTCCCCGGAATTCATACATGCTCTCCTCAAGACCGCCTAGATGCCATCTTTGATACAATCCGCCGTTCTCGTGTGCACAGACTTATGATTGTTGACAGCCATAACGTCTTTAAAGGAGTTTTAACACTAAGCGATATCCTACAATACCTACTCCTTGACGGTGAAGTCTAGAAGCTATATTAGGGTACTTGAAACTTTGTTCTATGCCTACCTCAAACATACTGAATACGTTGTTGTATACTTATCTAGCATTTCATCTATTACCCTCATCAGCCATATTGCTGCCATCGCCACTCTGCATCCCGTCTTGTCTCGGCCCTTGGTTCTAGTTCATTTATATAGTTTGATGTGAGAGCCTTTAACGTCTTAACCCCTCACATCCCCTCCCTCCTTTTGTATGTCAACTCATCTTCCCCTCCTCCCTTGGAGGCGAGGCCGATTTTCCTTTCCCTCTTTATTACTTTCTCTTTGCCGTCTCTTAGTTTTAGTCCTTCCATTGGCGGTTTATGACTTGCTTCCTTGTTTTGGTTTTGTAGCTTGCGTTCGAACTGATCGGCGTTTCTGGAGGTTTTGGGTGTGTTGGCTGGCTTAGCGGGATTGCTATGATGACGGTCGAGAGGGGAGGGGAGAGGAGAGGATAAGAGGGGATTGGTTGAAGAGTAATGATACTATATTAGCTAGCTGGATTTTACTTTTGTGGTGGTATCGTGTGATCTAAATATTGGTATGCACCGGGATCCAGGGGCGGCGAAGCGGAAATCTGTCCACAGTGAAGTAAAACATATGCCGGTGTGTGCCAAACACTATCACATCCACACTCTCCTCATGCGAATACGTAGAAGCACATGGCGCGCCATCAAACGGCCTACTTTCTTCAGACATATGTATCCCCAACCAAGGAGCTGCCCTAAAGTTTTCGTACTCTGTAGTATTAGTAAACTGAACCTACGTTTTACCTTGTCCATATGGCGGTAGTTTTAGAGGCACGCACACCCCGGAGCGGGCGAATCAAGCTCTATAGAAGTGGGGATGGCTCATTTAGTCTCCGGATAGGTTCTTTGGTGTTATTTATAGGCATAAGAGGGTAGGGGGGGGAGTAGCTCCTTTATCCATAGGGGATCTACACTTGACTGCAGTAATCGGTATAACACTGATAGGCAATTATTGTCTTCCCTGTATGACGAGGAGCGGGCTTTCATACCTTTTTATACTCTAAATACCTCACCCATAGGGACTTGACTGTGGCTTGACCTAAGGGCGTAACTATGCTGTGCTCGCATTTGTGGATATCATTGATGTCGGGGTAGTTGGTGGGCAGGGGTTGTGTGGTGTGGTGTTCAAGGGTCATAGGTTGTCACTCGGTGCTGTCGGTCATTGTGCCGGGGCCGGGCTTGGCGGGCGAGTCTCCCTATCGAGAGCGGATATAGTTCTTGATATACATATAGTAAAAACATGTAGCCCCACCACTATTTGCGAAGAGGCAAATATCTGGCCGGCTTGGTGCGGTAGGGGCTGGTTTTTAGGGATTCGGCAGCAAAAACTGCAGCAAGTTAGGCTGGGATGGTTGGGACCGCCCATACGTTAACCGCCCGCTCCAGGATTCGAACCTTACAATGCACTTTCCATGCTGTTAAACCGACCGCTCACTTACTGTTTCGTGTCTTGAATCAATATTAAACCTTACCCAGCGCAAGGGGCTCGCCGCGGTTGTCGGACTGGTACGGTGATACAAATATCGATAATCAACTTCTGAATCTCGATGCTCTACGCAGCTTTGCAGTGACCTATTATATGGTCGCTGGAGGCCCGACAGAAAATTGCTACGAGCCGATTTGAATGATGCGGATATTCTATAGTCACGCGGCTGGACAACTGGTGAGTATAGGATCTCATGGTTGGTTTGAAGAGAGAGAAAAAAGCCTCCGGTCGGCATGACTTGGTAGCAACGAAAACGACCATCTACAAGACAGAGATAAGTTTTCACACCACCACAAAGCCCTAGTGTTCCAGCTCTCACTCCGAAATAAAGACTTCCCTCTTTGCACCACCCAATTCCGTCCCCGCCACCAAAACCCAAACAAAGAACAATCCCAATATATACTCTAGACCTCCCCGCACCTCTCCCCACAGATATCCAAACGTACCCAAAGACCCACCGGCACAATGACACCCAACCCAAACAGAACGCACCTCAACTCCGTAATCACCTCGCGCTCGCACCGCCGCCGCCGGGTCTCCTTCCTAGTCCCCATATCGCTTCTGCCTGCCTCAAACTCGGCCGACAAGACCCACCAGACCGTCATCCCGCCGCTCATAGCCGCAAGCCTGATCAAGATCAAAGCCGCGGAGGCTCGCGGGCCCACAGTGCCCGATGAGACAAACACGTACCCATATCCGGTGATTGTGGTGTGGCGGGGGAAGTATTTTCCGGTGTTCCCAGGGTCGGTGGATCATGGGGGGAGGCTTATGAATGGGAGGTTGGCGGCGGCGAAGGTGAGCCTCTGCTGTTGGGTGGGGGCTGGGTGGGGTTTATTGTGATGTACTGATGGGGGGGGTGAGTAGATGAATGAGCCGCTGCTCTCGACGGCGTTGTGGGCGAAGAGGCCGGCGTGGGAGATGTATGAGGCCATAAAAAGCATTCTAAGTGCCGGGTGGGGGTATGATAACTCGAAGGACGAGTATGTGCTGAATATTTGGGGGTATCATGAGGTTCGTGGTTTTCCTCCTCATATTCAAATTATTTTAATTACGAGGGTTAATATGGCGTTTGTACTCTCTAGGAAACCACACTCCTCACGACACTCGATGATATCTGCAACCAGTATTTCCGGACACAAGTGGATGGGAGCAAGCGACGTGGCCCGCTGGTGCTGGGATTTAGGCCATATGCGTGGGCGAAAAGAGACTGAGCTTAGCTGAGTTTAGTTGTGTGGCTGGTAGACCTCTTTGTTCGTGCATTCGTGAGACAAAGAAAACGGGTCCCGCATGTCTATGTATTTGTAATGTAAGCGGAGGAGCATGCAACATGACAATATCTAGCAGTGGTGAGGGTTAGGGTTGAGTGTATCAATGATTGGGATTGGTTTTAGTGCATTTCAATCATTTCCGCATCAAACCTGGCGGATCTCTTTAGTACACATTACTCGGGGGGAATAAAAAGGGTCTTGAACATCCATGTTCCGAGAATAGGGGGAGGTAACGAAATGATCATTATTATTGTGGTAATGAAAAAATCATAGAGTCTCCAGATTACCTGACGGGGTGGTATATGGAATCGCCGGATCCGGAAACCAGGGAAGTTAATACCGTTGGGGACGTGAAGCAATAAGAGTTACCTTAGTCATCCCTCAGAGGCCAGTGTGCTCGCTCTTTATTAGAAGCTCCACATAAAACGACATTAAACCTTCTATTTAGGGGGTGAAGGGAAACGGAAGGTAAGATGGGGTTGTTATAGCGCAATTTGTCCGGGCTTCCGGGCACTAGCCGACTCCGGGGTCGAGTGACCTCCCATGACCGATTACTAACAGCACTCGAGCCCCATGCCCTAACGCTAGAACTTCAACTGGAGAGCGCAAGTCACGTGCAGGATGAGCCTAAACGACATACGTTGACCATCAAAGGAACGTCCTGGAAGGCGTCAGTCCTGCGGAGTCTGTTTCTTTCCTCATCACCATCTTCACCCCTTCGCGTCGGCGAGAACATCCATACACATTTTTTCCGCGATCACCGCGCTCATTCTTTTCCTAATCAATTAGAATCACCGCGTCGCGCGATAAAACGTTGGGCCCAGCCTCGTGACCTTCATCGCCTGCTAACTACGCACACGACACAGACAAAGCCAACAACGGTCTCTCTTCGCCCACACTCACTCGCTTACTTACACACCAACTTCCAAAAACAAAAAAACAAAAAAAATGGACGCGAAGGATGTCAAGGCGCACGTCAGCAATCTGGAGAAGGGAGTCAAGGAGAAGCTGCCCGCTCAGTACTTGCTGGATATCCTAGGCGCGCTGAAAAAGGAGGTTGTGGCCACCGAGCAGCTGTTGAGAGTATGCCACCCCTTTATGACGGCAAATTGCTATAGAACAGATGGGGGAATTTGCACTACAATTCCATTGAGAATGGCGATAAATCTGGAAACCAATTTATGCCGTCTCTTTTTTCTCCGCCCCGTACTAACTCGAACTCGTTCCATCGCAGGATACTAAAGTCGGAATGGCTGTTAATAAGCTGCGTATGAATCCCGACAAGACCGTCTCGGAACTTGCGAAGGAGATTGTTGCAAAGTGGAAAAAAGACGTGCACAGCAAAACAAAGCCCGGCTCAACCTCAGACGTCAAGAAGGAGCGCAACTCAACAGCCTCTCCAACTACAGGGTCTAACCCAATGTCTCCCCCTAAGCCGTCGGGCAAGAAGCCGGATAGTAACAGCAAGGTGGACCCAAGCAAGAGAAACAAGACCACGGATAAAATCACTTGGGCGATCACCTCCGACCAGGTCAGGAATAATTGTATCGGCGCAATGTATGATGCTCTTGTCCATGAGTCGGATGCGAGTAGCGACCATATCTTCAATCTTGCGAAAGCTGTTGAGACATCGGTATTTTCGAATAATAAGTCCAAGACCGACCAACCGTACCGCCGCCGCATGCAGGTCCTGTTCCTCAACTTGAAGGACACCAAGAATAACCTTCGTATCCGTGTTGTGTCGGGTGAAATCACACCTGAGCGTTTGGCGACTATGGAGACCTCGGAAATGGCCAGTGCTGAGCGAAGAAAACAGGATCAGCAAATTATCGCTCAGAATGAAAAGGACTCCATGATGCCAAAGAGCGAGAAGAGTATCAGTGATCAACTTACCTGCGGAAAGTGTGGAAAGAAGAGAGTATCGTACACACAAGCTCAGACCAGATCCGCCGATGAGCCGATGACTACTGTAAGTTTCATCCCACCTCCGAGTGTAGGTGTGTTATGCTAACAGCCATTCTTAGTTCTGTACATGTGAGCTCTGCGGTCATCGGTGGAAATTCTCATAGATTTTCCCTCAAACGTACAGCTAAAAAAAAAGTAAAACGAAAAATAAACTATCTTCAGATCAGTATCACACTTGGGGGTGCACTTCTCCATCTATTCTTTTTAGATGGAGAGGTGCACCCCCGTTTTATGTATATTAAGTTAGGGGACGGCAACCTTTCTTCTTTTGCCATCTTGCCCTTTATTAGGCTTTGGAGGTAGTACTAGTTGAGCGTTTTTTTCTTCCTCTTCCAATCTCCTTCGTAACCTAGGTTAAGTGCTCTGAGTCCTGGTCTAGGAAGACAGGGGTTAGGAGGTTTGTGTTTTTTTTTAGTTTGGACATTTTGTTTCTTTCTACATTCTTCTCAGTTCTTAATTTTTTGTCCCTGAAGTATTTACAGTAGTTGCGGGACATTTTTTCTCCTTTTCTTTTTCTTTCATTTCCTTCTTTTTGTGTGACGGTGAAAAGATGGACGTATGGATGGATGGCCGATGATGAGTATGGATTTTACGCGCGCATATGTTGAATGATGTCGGTTCCTGGTGAGCTGGGCCGAGGGCCGAATGTGTCGATGCTGAAAAATTGAGTGTGTGGTTCTTTTAGTCTTTTTCGTGCAGTTTATATTGGCTTGACTGATGATTCGGAGTGGACTTGAAAAGTTGCGTAGTGAGGGTTTGATGCTCAGGTTCGGCACAAGGGGGAATGGTAGGTTGTGGTGATCGTAATAATAACAGTGCTTGGGTGACAAAACCAGAGATAGAATTTGCGAGTTGCTGCGATGACCCAGTATGAGATCACTAGCACAGAGTGATAATACATGATTGCCGTTTCGTGACACCGTGTAGTGAGCGGCAACAGCTTCATGAGACATCACTCCGACGCCCCGTCGCACGCGCAGAGTGACCGGTGGTAAAACCAACTAGCTCTTGATCCTTCACTCGCGTTCCTCGGGATGACTGACTTGGCAGAGGGGTAAATCATACTTTTCTTTGTTTGCCGGGAGAGTTTAGGTATCGGACTTTGTGCAGATTCTGGGTGCACTGCGTGCACTACGGGTATTATCCTGTTCCCCCTAACTTCAATTTATAGGCAATGATTTCACTTCCAGAACCGGTTTTGCAACTTGTAAAAACGGGATAATAACGTATTGCTGCAATAATAATAAGTTCATTGAACACCACTCCCCAAATAAAAAGCTTCCAGTTTGGTATTTACAAAAAAAAAAAAAGAGACTATTGCCCACTCATTAAACCGAACTCATCACAGAGGCGTTCTTATACCAGTTGAGCATTGGGTTATCGCCACTCTGCGTCTCTGTTTCTTCTAGGAACGCCCAACTCTTCAGAAACTCCTCGTGTTTCATGACTCTGGTGAGGCGGCCAGTCAGGGCTTTGTACATGTCGTCCATCACATCAAAATCTGTGGGGAAGAGAATATCAAAGAGGCCTTGCTGCACCTGTTAACTGTTAGTTTCATGCCGTTCCCTCTAGACTTATGATAGGCACATACAAAAGGCGTCGAAACAGGAATACTAGTCCGTTTATATCTCGTTTGCACTACGGGAGCGTTTACGCCCTCCACTGCATCTGGTAGAGCGTGAAAGTCGCTCATGAGTAGCTTATGTGCGGGGAAATTCTCCCTCAGCACATCGAAGAAGCCCATCATCTTCGTTGGGATAAATTCCGGCTTGCTTAAGTTCGGTGTGAACGGCAATGCCTCTCTAAGCTTTCTTATGATCTTTGGTGTCCGCAGAGGATGCTGGAATCCTGGTCTTGCAACGCGGGATCGGATCTTTAGGAACCGCTCTGCTACCGGGTCTAGATGGGGCGTGTAGAATTCATGGAAGTCCCCTTGCTTGTCAATCATTACGACACCCTGCAGGGCCCGCTCTGTCTCGGGGTCGTAACGAATCATGTCGTGCGAGAAGTTGTCAAACACCTCGAGTGCGAGGAAGAAGCACGGATCAGGGACGTAAGTATCCCAGTCGAAGATGCTCTTATTCACAATCTCGATTTTTTCCGCGTGAGGGCCTTGAGATGCTTGTGCGCGCTGCAGCTCCGCAAGAGACGGCGAAATCTCAATGATCCGGTATTTTGTACGTGCATAAACGTCGGGATCTGTATTGCGGATGTGGTCTAGGATGTTACTCATCATGGTACCATTCCCGGCGCCCATCTCGTAGATGATGAGATCGTTATAGGGGAAGAGCGACAGCTTGTAGTTCTCGACAAGGTACCGCGAGATGGCTTCGCCGTAATATGGCTTGAAGAGCTCCGTGGGTGTGTGCCAGAGCTGGCGGATATCAGAGGGGTACGTGGCATCGAGCGCGTCCTCGAAGGCCGTGTAAGCCTTCCCGAGATTGCGCTGAAAGTCGGATTCGTCAATGAGAGCGGGGAAGTTAAAGGCGTGCGGGGTGGAGAAGATGACGGCGTATTTGGAGAAGTAGCCGTAGTTGGGATTGTATAAGCTGTCTGCAACGATCATATGTATACGGTGATTAGGAAATAGATCATAGATCTTCTTCTTTCTGCGACGGGGGCACACCGTCGATAAAGTCCCGCACAAGCATCTTCACCCTCTTGGGTCTTTCCGTACGGGTGGCCAACTGCTGTGCGGTCACCATAGGGTATCGCTCATATTCCTCTGAGCGGTCCCGCTGGAGGAATGTACTCCGCGGCTGCCATGTATTCTTGTCGCTGTCCGGCGCAACAGGGAGTTTAAACCCCATAAGATTTCGCCGCTGAGCATAGCCATTGAGACCAGCACGAAGCCGCAAGTGAGCTCTACGGTGAAACAGAGATCTGAAAAGGGACGACACAAACGGGGAATCCATTGATGTTCGGCGGGTGAGAAAGGGGGAGCACAAAAATCGTTGCAACAGGTAGTGGGGTTGATCGCTGCGGCCGCATGCCCCCACCATCACCGACGTCACGAGCTCCCCCACGCCTCGAGCCTGCTATTAAGAGTTCCATTAAGAGTTCCTCTTCTTTTCCATTTCACAACTACATAATCCTCAAAAAATATAGGCAATGGACAGATACGACCAAACAAAGCTCCTCCTTAGCGGAATAGTCATCGGCGCTGGCGCCGTTCTCGCAGTTCAGACAATCTCTTCACACCGACGACAAGATTCAACAAAAAAATCACAAATATTAAAAGAAGATATCAGAAATGGACTCGAAGAATGTATTGGGAATACCCCTTTGATCCGAATAAAACATCTATCCGAAGCCACGGGCTGTGAGATTCTAGGTAAAGCGGAGGTACTATTTACCGTTCACTTCGTTTGCGCCTCAATATTTACTAATGACGCAAGCAGTTCCTGGAGCCCGGTGGTTCAGTGAAAGACCGAGTGGCGCTTAAGCTTATAAAAACTGTAATAATATTTCTTCTCTAGCTTTCTTCGTTTCCTTTCCGCCCCAATCTTCCCGGAATGATAAAGAAATACTGATAAATTATTTAGGCCGAAGAGGCTAATCTTCTCACTCCTTATAGTGGTGACAAAGTGTATGAAGGTACCGTGGGATCCACCGGCGTCTCTTTGGCCTTCATCTGCCGAGCCCGTGGATACCTTGCCCATATCTGTATGCCAAATGACCAATCCATAGAGAAGTCTTCTCTTCTACTGAAGCTCGGTGCCATGGTTACTCTTGTGCCTCCAGCTCCCATAGTCGATAAAGGTCAATTTGTAAACCGTGCGCGCGCTCTCGCTGCTGCCCAGACAGCATCGGAGACAGAGCCTGGGCGTGGGTTCTTCGCAGATCAGTTTGAGAACCCCGCGAACTGGAAGGCACATTACGAGGGCACAGGTCCAGAGATATACCAGCAATGCGGCGGCCGTGTCGACGCCTTTGTGGCAGGTGCTGGAACTGGCGGAACTTTGAGCGGCGTGGGGAAGTACCTAAAGGAGCGTCTTGAGGGTGTCCGTGTGGTGCTGGCTGATCCACAGGGAAGCGGCCTCTATAACCGTGTCAAGTACGGCGTCATGTTTGACATCAAAGAGCGGGAAGGTACTCGGCGTCGACCTCAGGTCGACACCATAGTAGAAGGCATTGGTATTAATCGTGTCACTGCCAATTTCGAAGCAGGCCGTCCCTATGTCGACGATGCTATCCGCGTCACTGACGATGAAGCGTTAGCAATGGCACGATTACTTGTAGAGAAGGAAGGTCTCTTTGTAGGCAGCAGCAGCGCAGTGAACTGTGTTGCTGCTGTGCGGACGGCGATGAAACTAGGCCCAGGGCATAGGGTGGTCACTATTCTATGTGACTCGGGGACCAGGCATCTAAGTAAGTTTTGGAAAAAGGCAGGGGAAGTGGCGGGCGACGAAGAAATGACCTTGGATGGAGTATTAGGATGCGGAGAGGTAGGGAAAGGGGTTAGCTTAGAAGGTGAAAAGAGTGGATATGGGGTATAAGTGAATGGTGGTGTATGTATCGATGAAATCATATTATTGCCCGGGTAATGTGTGTTAATTTTTAGGGGTCTTTTTGAAAGCCTGGGCACCAGACAGAAATTAGAGTAGTCCGCTAGCTAGTGGCACCCCTCGATACTAATGAGTTCGAGAATTACCCGCTATCTTGGGAGCGCACAAATATGGTGAACGCTCGTCGTTGAGGGACAAAAGAACTACAGCTATACCTCGCTATAACAAACTCTAAGGTGTAGGCAATGTAATTTTCGTTTCCTATAGCCAATATTTCCTATAACAAGTAAGATTTTAGTGTAGATCTGTTAGCGTGTGCCCTATGCGCTGTTTCTTACAGTAAGGTTTTCATATAGCGAGGTTTCCTATAGCGTACAAACAAAATGGTAAGTGCATGGGGTCATGAAAGCTTAAAGGCAAAGTTGAGTTTCATATAAGAAAGTATACACGCTAAACCTGGCTGTCATTTTCGGCCAAATAGCACTACCGTATTAATCAAGACGTCGAAGTTGCCTTTTCAGGGAGAAACAACCAAATATGGAAACCCCAACGCCTTGTGTGACCGATCGTTCCTCCGAACTAATACAGTAGCTTACGGGAGATTGGTAGCTGTAAAAGGCACCGCCGAAGTAGCACAATCTGCAGAAATGTGAGAATAATATGCAGGTAAAATTTTATGCTCAGCTTGAATTGTAATCGGTTTTTTGTAGAAGTTTATATTCGCAGCAAGTAGTGCTACGGAAGGAAGTCTTATTCAAACCCAGTATTGGAAAAAGACGTCTGATGAGGTGAGTATTGGGATTGGAGAAAGGTGTCTTTATCCATCTCGCACCACTATTTGCAATCCCACGTACCTGTGTACATGTATTACTTCGGTTGTCTAGCCGATATTACGGTTTTTATGTATATCATCGTATAGGGCGTCTTAGATTTATTTCCTTAATTTATGATATAAGTGAAAATTTACCAAGTCTTTCTTGGTTTGAGCTGGGTGCTTGTGTGACGCCTGGTTGATTTCCGGATAGGGCTCCATGTGCACTCGGATAACCACTTAATCGACCCCATATCTCCCTCGAGATAAGAAGACATAGCAACCCCCCCGCATAGAAAAACGCTACATCACCGTAACCATACAAGAAATCAGAACAGTTGATAAGATTACCCGCTCTTAGACAACCTTTAGACTTTCTAATACTGTCAACCGCCCTAACCTTCCTAACCTTCCTGATCGGTTCGCCACCTTGACCATCCTCGCTGTCTTTATCATCCGAAATCTCGAGCTTTCTCACCCTATTGTCCTCGACTTCCTCTAGCACTTTTGGCCCGGCCCTCGATAACTCAATCCAGAAAGATGGTTGATAACCAGAGTTGTCTTGAAAATTTGCTCTACCATCCTTGTGAGCCCGTTGGATGTGGTGTTTAATATTATTAAGACGCCTTCTAGGTTTCTGGCAGAAGTTGCATTCGAACCACAGCACACCTCTTTGGGGAGTCTCCACAACCCATACCCATCAACGAACGTCGTCGAAGCTCGTTCACAGCCCACTCTTAGTGCCTCTCTTTGATATGGAGGAGCAGTGCATAATCTGATTTACTGATGTAGCGATAGCAGTTGTGACACTTATATATTTTGTCGACATGTCTGTAGGGGATTTCCTCGGCTTTCATGGTGCCGAGAATGGCTGCAGACACTCGATATTTGTCTTCACTGGGATGAGCTGCCTCGTTGAAGAAAACCTCGAAAGCACACCCAGAACTGGCATGAAAAATATCATATCAAAATATAAAGAAAAACTGCGGGACAGAAGAATTGGATTATGATCTCTGATGGCTTCCATGTGAGGAGTCTTCCGCCTACAAAGAGCACAGATGCATGACTTTGGGTGAGAATTATCTTTTTCTCTTGATTCGGCAAGCACTTTGTAGTAGTGGCAGCCGTTCCTTGACTTTTATGCCTTTTACGACATAGCCCTTGAACAAGGATTTGTCAGTGTGCCAGTAAAGACAAGAAGATGCTGGCGGGATAGCCGATTTCCTGTCCCAGCTTAATTCCAACCAATGTGCCTGCTAGGTCCGCTTCTGGGTGATCAACTTGGATGTGTGCCCGTATACCGACACGTCGGCCGAAGTATTTATCGCATAAGCTATACTTGAACTCGCCGCGGTGGCTTGCCTTTTTGTGTTTGTTGAAAGCCATCTTAGTAAGAAACCGCTTGTCACACTTATTACACTGTTGACTTTGAGTGGTATCAAGATGGACTTTTCCGTAGTTTTTTAACGCTCTATTTGCGGTGTATCCTTTGCCACAGTTCTCGATTTGGCAAAGGAAAGGTTTCTCGCCCGGGGCTGCTCGTGGTCGTTTTTGGTTTGACTGGTCCTGGGAGTCGGAAAAGAATGGACGGCTGCAGGCCCTGTGAGCGGTCCCGACCTCTAATGCTCTTGAGGGGATAGTGTCCCAGAGACAGCCGGTATTGTTGCTTCGTTCGGCTCTATAAGCACGGGAGCGTTAGTTTGAAGACTCTCTGGATAAATGGAGCCGAGATTACGATGAAGGTCTTCACGGGTCTTATCTGTTGATTTCCCAAAGCTAATAGAGTTTCTGCTGTCTCTTTATACATGATGAGGACCAGTTCATCACCACTGTTGAAGGAAGTCCGGGCGTGATGGAGAAGAAAAAAGGGTTTGGGCGAGTGATAGTTGGTGTAAAATCTGTACATACCGGGAACTAGGGATGAAAAATACGCCTACGTGACCCATTCTATCGAGTGATAAATGGTGAAGATACCGCCGCTGCCCCCATGCTATGTACCTACATGTATCCAGATTGTTTTTAGACTGCAGAAATCATTGGTACCGTACCGGTAATACTGAAAACTGCAGGGATGGCCCTTAAAGCCGTTGCGCCGCGCGCTCTGTTAGGTAGGAAAGGAATAACCCTTACTCCTACTCTCCCCCCGCTCCTATCTCCTCCGGCAAAGTACCACTGCCGGCCTACTACCTCTGTATGTAGTGTAGTATGCGGCTGCAAGCTGCCCTTTCCGTCTCAAGGATACTTACTTGGGGGAATACGATTAGATCTGACCTTCAAAGGTAGATTCTGGGACTTCGGGATTGCCGTGCCCGTGGCGGCGATGTGCGCCTCCCAGCACTAATGCATTAATATTCTCAATAAAACTAACGCCAGTGAGAGAATGAACAGTAACCGTGTTCAGTATATCAGCAATATCAGGTTCGGTAACACATTACGATTCAGCCTAACGGTCTAGGGGATAACTACATGTAACCTACCACTGTTGAAGTACGTCGATGTTAACTTCTATTGATGATATTTCTAAGAGGGAGAGGGAATTGAAGTTCCAGCTCTTAAATTCCATCTATAATGACATTCTAGCCTTTTACCAAGACTAGATTCTGTCCACGCCTATTACAAGCCACCTTACTCCATACATTGTCTCGACTTCTCAGTCTCATCCTAGTCACATAACTTACTCCATCTAATAAGTATAATTATAACCTGCATATGCAATGTACTTTTATAGTCTTCTGATTGGCTCATTGAGAGAGGTTTTTGCTTCACTTAAAACATGTTGTGTTGGATATTACCATAGAGTATTGTGCTGAGTGGTGTTAGATTGTTAATAGGGTTTCTACTGGTTCTGGGAAGCGATTAATAGTTGGTTTTAGAGGCTTGATGGCTATTAAAGAGATATACTTGCAGCTTGAACTGGAGAAATTTCTGATCTATTTATTGGTACATGGAGGATATCAGAAAAGGGACATATAGATCGACTAGCGCAGATATAGTGATGAACTTTACCTGCCAGGGGGGGTCGGGGGCCGCACAACGGCCTGAGAACACCGACTGACAGGTAAATAGAGAAACAAGCCGGAAGGCGGCTTGCCTGTATATTAGACTGATTGATATACGTGTAGTACCAGCCGAAGGCCGGAAACCACTTGTACATACATGTATGTATCCCCCTACTCTCACTACACGACTAACATAACTATTAGTTTATTACGCCGGCTAGTATCTTCTATAGAAGGCAATTTCCTAATAGCCGCCGAATAGTCTGTCGCCCCTGGCACCTCCAGATATCACACTTTCTCGCCTGTGGAGGCCGTCATTCAAGCCGATGCCTTGGACGGCTCAGTAAATCCTTTTCATTCTGTAGTTTAGCTGGAGGGGTATAACGCTGTGACCACAAGAGCTCTAGCGGGAAGGATATCCTCGTCGTCATTTATTTTTTATCAAGCGGCCAATGAAAGACTGGCTGAAGTATTTGTCTTATCTCTTCGCCCACCCCACTATCCGCCCTGGCCTTCTCTATCCCCCACACCTAACACCTTTTACACTCCCTCGGTCTTCTTAGGATCCTCCATTCCCCCCCATGCATAGTCATTCTCCTCGCGATCGATTAACCCCCTTTCTCAGCCCCATCCACATATTAATTAATGAGAATTGTCCTCGGTATGCCAGTTACCAGCGCCAATTTGAGCATCGAGACACGAGCTTTTACTCGCCAAAATTGTTGATTACCATTTAAAATCTAATATCTACTAGTTACTAACTCTGCTTATTTAGTTCTTTAAACTATATTAGATAAGAGGGCTAAGGAGAAGCAGCAAGCCGAATTGTCTCTCAGTGCGACCCACAAAGTCGAGGCGCATCGTAACTCGCTTCAAAGTTTTTCAAGGAGTTAGATTACTCACATTCTCTCAGGAACCGAGTTCTCGAGCCAGGTGGTGGGGAAAATATAGATAGAGGTACCTCCGTTTCAATTTATTAAATTTGCTCGAATAAGACAAGGATAAATATTTTATAATTGCTATTAGTTAAAACCAAGGCTTTGCGGGGGTATCGGGAAATTCATAGCTCACATGTCCCTAACTCGAGAGAATCCGAGGCAGACCCCTCGAGGCGGGGCCAGTCGATACCCTGGCCCTGTTTTTCTTTCCCGAATTAGTCAACCACACTATTATCAGTATCAATGATCGGGAAGGACTGTGACTGATAGAGTTAAAGCTCAATCAATATCTCTAGTGTTAGATCAAAATATCTCTCGACTGGACATCCATAACTTTCTAATATGGTTGGTAATAGACCTTTAATGAAGTCACGGACACCGATAACATAACGTCTTCAATAGCTGCATGACGGATCCTCTATATATTTAGGGACTCTACCTCACCCTCACTGAAAAGATCGGACCCCTCGAATTCAAGTGCTAGTACTGCGAAATGGGAATAAAGTCATAAAGATATCATGTGGGGTATATATATCATAGTTTTTGAGCTATGTACTTTGAAGCACCTATTCAGTTGGGGCCATACTGTTGATTCTGCATGTGCATGGGCAACTTCTTGAACACGGTACTGTTATAGGTCAGACGAACCCCGGGGATTTGATTGGTTGCAGCTTGTTATTACAAAAGCCAAAAGCGTCGGCAACTACATGTAACCCTCAAAGGTAACTGGCTAGAACTCTTTTCTCTAACATCCTGTGGAAACAATCATTACCCCTAATATCCAAACCTATGTATCGGAGTATTTCTGTAGTTCCTCTAATTTAAGTTTCAAAGCACAGTGATATCAACATGACATGAATTATCGCTCCTCGGCCCTTTGTTGAAATGATAACATGTACACTGTGAAGGCGCAGGATGAAGCCCGAGAAAATCTCTTCTGCCTTGGCGCCTGTCACACCCGACTAAATATTATTTTACTCCTTGCTGTTTCATGGCAGGATGGCCGAGTTGGTTATGGCGCCAGGTTAAGGTCTTATTCTTAACATCAATTCCTGGTTCGGAAACGAGCGTGGGTTCAAGTCCCACTTCTGTCATAATTTTTTTTTTTTTTGCATTCTAGAACAGAGCAAACATATCTTTTTAGAATAGATCTTTCGGACTCCCAAATTTGAATCCTGTTAACCAAATCAAAATCAAAAGAGGCTTTACTCTTCCGTACGGCGAATATTGTTCTCTTACAGCGACATGGAAGTGGAGAATAAAGATATTTTACCCCTCTGAGATTGTTTAGATTCATTAAGTTAGTATCTTCCACTTCCCTCGCGCGTGTTGAAGATGCGTCTGTATTTGCGTTTAACAGTAGGAAAACTGACTATGTATGTATATTATGTCATGACATGTGCACCTCCTATCTTGCTACAACACTCGCACAGCTGGGCGTTGCCCACTTCAAGACACATTTCTAGTATTGTGCATGCGTAAACCCCTCTGGAAGCCTAATTACCCAACCACCCCTTTCTTCTGACTCTAAGATTTCCCACGAAGCCGGCCCGAGAGTTTCTTCAGCGTGATGTATATATATAAATATCTGCAAACGGTCCAGTATAATATATATATATGGTTATTGTGCCCCACTTTCTGCTTGTGTATGTTTGCTTGGAAACTCTTACAAAACCTAATTATGGCATATTGAACGGTCGATAAGACATGTATTCGGATTGGTTTAGGTTTGATGGGAAGTGGATGAATTCGAAGGGGAGGCTTAGGCACTTGGAATCATAAGAATCTACATATATCTAGCTCAGATAATACTAGTACTTGTATACAACTCGAAGTTACAGGAATATGTCTCTGATGCTGGTGATGGCTGAATGGCTGAATAAATCGGTACTACTGGAGGAATGAATGATCGACTGATGATTCGAAAAAGGGGTATTTTGGTGCCTTTCGGCGAGAGCCTGTTTCCTGAACCCATTGCATAGTTTAAGCCATCACCTCTAGCTCTAATACCTGGTGAAGGCGCACGGTTAGTACATATGTTTCTCTAAATAATTCACCAGGTTCAGTTTATACCTCACATTATACTATACTAACAAACTGGTTTCTGTCAGCGGAACAGGGTGTGGCGTCGATCAAAGGAAAACATATAGTGGCTCTCTCTAGAGAAATGCCTTTGAGGGGATGAAGGGATAGCGGAGCTCTGAGCTAGCTAGTGGCATAAGGCGAGGCAATATATTGCGCGTCTAATATAATACTTGTAGCTAAAGTGTTGCGAGTAGCCTGTATCCATTTCAGAGCGCCTGCAATGCGCAACCCCGTGGATGCCCGGCCAAGAACCCCCAACCCTCATAGCTACTGGGCCATTTTGATGAGATCTAAGCAGAGTACTTTAAACTAGAGTTTCTTTAAGCAAAGGTCTCACCGAAACTGTCCTAACACGGAGACCTCGTGCTCTGGTCATGGACATGAGGAAGCCTTTAAAACTCAAATCATCCCGCCTCGACCAGTGAGGATAGTACTTGAGTATTAGAAAACCCATATTCCATGTAGTAGACACTTTCCCAACCCAGTTACTTCCCTCATTGCTAGTAGACCTATTTTTTTTTTTTATATCATTTCAATTTCTGTTTCTAGGTACACAATGATCGCATGCAGTTGATAACTATGGCGTAAAGATGCTAGTAGACCTATTACCGATCCCCCATATATACTTTCGAGTTATTCAATTAACTCAAGAAAAAAGGGGCTTTCTGCTGCCGCGTTAGAAAAAAAAAAGAGAAAAAAAATGACACTGGTTAAGTTTACAACTTCCCCGGACAGGCTTGAACTGTCAACCTCTCGATGCCACATATGAATATAACAGTCGAACGCGCTAGCCAATTGCGCCACGGAGAACTGGGATTATGCCTAGGCTTTACTTCTTTGAGGAACAGGACACCTCGAGACTGTCTTCCGAGCACATTGCCCTCTCTAAGATGTAGCTTGGAGGGCTTATAGAATCATCATCACGAAGGTGATTCTAACTATATATATGGATCGTTTTTTTTCCTTCTTTCTTTTTTCTACCTATCAGACACTCCCTATATAATTACAAGCGGAGTGCGGCCTCCGGCCGCCCAAATGCAGTGAGGAAATGAAGGTGCGGGCGGTACTGCGATAGTACTTGATTTCTTAGATTACATTTGTTGTCATTCTGGATTATTGGGTCATCCAAACGTACAGGCACGCACCAAACCTCATTTCCATCTCTCCTGGTGGGTAATCTGTAATTTTGTTAGCTCTAGTATGCACTCCAAGTCATTCAATGAGTAGCTTTATTCTGTATGTGTAGTTCATGATAAAATGCTATCAGGGAAATTCGACCTTGATATATAAAAATACAGCTGTAGTTCCGTCAGTGTTTGTTCTTTTATATTACATTTATTACAATAGCTACACGCCTTTCAATGCCGGTTCCTTCCATCTCGGGATAGCTCTTTGCCTATAGCTACTTGTATAATGATATGCCATCAATATTAGAAATAGTAAGCAACCAATAGAAAACGTTCCTGGTGGCGATGAGGAACACTGTATAGTTTAGATGCCCACTACAATTATATTACTATACTACTTATCCCTTAGGCGGCCAGCCCAGATCAAAATCAAAATCGTGGCCGAACCAGATACGTATGGCTGGGTGATGATCTATGTATTTACTTACTTACTTAGGTACACGTACTTATACTCATTCCAGTTGAAACGCAATTACTACACATTCTCTCCCCCCGTCCCTGTCTCTACATGTACAGCTGTAGACCAGGCCGGCCGTGCGTGAGAAGAATTACATACTTGACTCGAGGATCAGAGAGCAACTGCGTTTATCTGATATCTACTTACAAGGACCCATCTACAACCACTCTAGCTAGATCTGCAAAAGCGCTCGTGGTTCTGATTTCGGAGTGAGACATTTCTTCAAACATGTGTGTATGTAACCGTGGCGGACCATCAAACCCCCCCCCCCCCCCGAATCGGAAGACTTTCCAAGTGGCTAATGACGCCCGAAATCAATGGAAGGAGATTAATGACCTACTTTATATATATATAGTCACGTGCACGAGCTATATTATATGTACCTACACCCCTCGGTGTTTTGAGTCTCAACTTCAGTAACATAATCCCAACTCCACGGGTGGGTGGGTGCGCCAGTGCCTACACCAGCACTACACACCGACATTTAAAACTAACCCACAAACACCCCCGCAGAGCGGCTGTAATCACTTGATTACTACATGTAGCATCATGTAGTATACTATGCTTACCATACACCAGAGGTCTGCAAACCAATACTCGGAATTGAACAAAAAAAAAAAAAAAGAACCCCCCCCCCCCCGTACCCGCCCGAGTGATACCCCATGTCGCACGCACCCACGCCCGGTATCAAATCCCGTAGCGGCAGTGAAGGAAGTACCCGCCCGCCGGCGCCGGAGGTAGCATATAACTTGAACCATCGGCCGCCAGGCGTAGCACTCCAATTGCCATGCCATTAGTTGAAGTTCAAATGTTGTCCTCTGTACTTATCTACATATATACATGATGTTCCACCGCTCTACACGTAAAATGTCCAACTTACCCATAAACATAAACATGTAGACTGACTGACTGACTACATGTACACATGTATAGCTACATACATGTACACACTCAACCCCTTCTATACAGCGTCTACATGTATCTGCCTGTGGTGTACGTACTTTTCTATACTACATATGTAACTACGTAGCGGTAATTGTAATTATAATTATAATCTACATACATACATACCCACTCGCCCGCCCGCCCCCCGCCCCCCCCAGCTATGTAGATCTCAGTTCCCAGCCCTCACTCCCAGCCCGGCCCAGCTATGGACATGGATCAAAAGATGCAACACGCGCTACATACATACATGTGCATGTATGTATGTATGTATGTAGATCTACTATATTACCATACCATACCATACCACACCACACCATACCACACCATTCCATACCAATATACCATCTGCACCCAGTCATACATGTAATTATATTACCAAACTCCTTTCCTACATGTATGTACCTACAGAGATATGTGCATGTATATGTATCTATATAGAAAAGAGAAAAGAAAATAGATATAGATATAGATGTAGATATAGATGTAGATATATATAGATATAGATATAGATATAATTCCTCCACAACCCCAACCACAACCACAACCACAACCCCAAACGTAAACCGAAAAATGCTAAAAACAAAATATAAAAAAGTGTCCCCATACGTCCGTCTCACCCGCCCTCCCCCCCACCACCCCCGCCCTCGCGCCCTCCGTTCTGCTCTGTTTCGTTCTGTTTTGTTTTTGTTTGGCGCTTCTTCTTCTTCTTCTTCTTCTTCTTCTTCTGCTTCTACGTCTACTACTACGCTTTCTACGTCTACTACTACGTTTTCTAGCTGCGCTGGCCGCCCCCCCCCCCCGCCCCACTACCCACCTAGGCCCAACGTGATGATGATGATGATGATGATGATGAGATGATGATGATGAGATAACACAGCATGCAAGAAAGAAAGGAAGAAAAAAACCAAAAGTGCAGATAACGAAACAAGTCCCTACGCCAAACAGACAGACAAACAAAAGGCCATAAATCATAGGAAGAAGGAGAAGAAAAAAAGTAAAATAAGATAATAAAAAGCAATACTCATTAAAAAATACCCAACCCCCGGCATATAAAAATACCCCCAACCCCTCCCCACATATAAAAACCACCCCCTCCTCCCACCACACCACACCCCCCCACTACTACTCCTCCTCCCCCCCCCTCCTCCGCATCCCCTTCAACCCCACCTGCACAACCTCCAACGCATCCCCCAACCCCCCCAACACCCGATCCAGCTCCTCCCACATCCTCGCATCCCCCCCATCCAGCAGCAACACCCCCACATCCAACGGCTCAATAACCGGAAACACCCCACCGCCCATCCCCCCACCCCACCCCCACCCCCGGCAGCACCCCACGGCCTCCCAGGACTCGGCGGCAACATCCCCGCCGCCGCCGGCAAATCCAGATTCAAATTGCCGGGCCTCCCGCCCGCCAGCCGCCCCGCGTGATGTCGGCGCTGCGCGACTTTCCGTGCGGCACCGCGCTCGCCAGCCGCAGCCCTCCGCCCCCCGCCGGCAGCGGCGGCGTCGGCGCGATGGTGGGCAGCAGGGGGCAGCGCCCCGCCGTCGCGGAGGACGGCAATGTTGGGCGCGGACTTTGACGGGAGGTGGTGCGACTTGAGGCCGAGCTGCGGGTGCGCGGGCGGCGGCGGGGGCGCGTAGTGGTGGCTGCTGCTGCGCGGGGGGGAGGAGGGCGCTGACGCGGCGGTGGCGGGGCGGCGCGGCGCGGGTGTTGGTGTGGGTGTGGGTGTGGAGAAGGGAGAGGGGGAGGGGGAGACGGCGCGGTCGTCGATTGGCGTGGGGGGTGTCGGCGAGTTGTTGTTGGGCCGGTGGTGCATGGAGGCGCCGGCAGAGTCGGCGCGGTTGCGGCGGATGCGCACGATGGGTGGTGGTGGCGTGGGCGTCGTCGAGGTTGGTGCGATGGGCTGCTGCTTTGTCGCGCTGGTGTTGGGACTTGTGGCGCGCTTCTCGGGGACGCGCAGGCCGTTGTCGTCAAAGGTGGGGATCGAGATCATTGACACCTTGTTCTCGGGCGTTGTGCTGCGGCTGCTGGCGTCGCTGCTGCGGAACGACGAGTCGTAGCCCAGGTTGGCGGACGTCGGCTTTTGTACCGCGGCGGCGGCAGCGGCAGCCGCCTCTTCTTGGGGGCTCTGAAACAGCCGGACGAGGCCCTCGGCGGCGCGCTGGCGGGCGGCCTCCGACGGCCCGCGGTAGGGCGCGGGAACGGGCGCGGCTTTGAGCGTGCTGACGTTGCTGCTGCTGCCCCCGGCGCCGCTCATCTCCTGCTTGATGTACTCGGACACGCCGCTCAGCCGGCTCTTGACCGTGTCAAAGTCCCAGCCGGGCTCCGAGGCCAGCGTGGCGTTGAGCTGGTCCATGTCGCTCTGGAGCGCGGCCTGCCACATGCTGTCTCTGACGCCGCCGCGCGAGGCCCACGCCTCGTAGCGCACGATGAGCTCGCGCATCAGCGAGGAGGGCAGGCCCTTGGAGGCCTTGACGAACCTGGAGCGCAGCAGCTCGTCGACGGTGGCGCGCTCTTCGGGCACCTCGTTGAGGCAGAGGGCGACAAACTCGCGCAGCGGATTGGACCAGGTGCCGCCCTCGAGGCGGGGCGGGGGCAGGCGTGGGATCATGTCGACGACGCGGTTGGGGGGAATGTTGAAGAGGGGGGGATTCTGTTTGGCCATTTCAATGATTGTGATGCCGAATGACCAGATGTCGATCTGTAGCTCATGTAGTTAGCATACCTGTCAGAGCTGTAGAGAGAGAAAGTGTGTGTGTGTGTGTGTGTGAGAGCAGACCCGTGAATCGTAGGAGCCGCCAGTGAGGGCCTCCGGCGCCATCCATTGCGGTGTGCCGACAAAGGTGTTGCGCTTGCCGTTCTTGCCTGCGAGCTGCGCAGAGACGCCAAAGTCACAGAGCTGCACACGCCCGTCCTGCCCGACAAGTATATTCGCCGCTGCCACCGCCGGTCAGCCAAGCCCACCCCCCCCAAGACACCAATGCCCGTACCTTTGATGTCGCGGTGTATGATCCCCTGCTTGTGCAGATACCCCAGCGCCGTCAACGTCTCGCGCACAATGATTGTGATGTACTTTTCGTCGATGGGCCCCGCTTTCATCTAACGCACCCGCCAGCGCCCCCTCTCTCTCGTCAGCCCTCCTCCTCCTCCTCCTCCTCAATCTCAATGCGGCCCAACCCCCACACCCACACCCACCCAGAGGGGGCAACTCACCAAAGTGCGGACACTCCCCCCGCTGCAAAAGTCAATGATGACCCACAGGCGGTGGCCCAGCAGGTAGCTCCCGTGGAAGGCCGTGATGTTTGGCGCATCGCCGGCCTTGAGCTGCGACAGCAGCGCAATCTCCTTCTGGATGTCCTTGATCTCGTCGTCGTGCTGGTCCAGGTCGAGCGATTTTACGGCCACGATCTGCTTGGTCTCGTTGTGGATCCTGGTGGCGCGTTAGTCGTGGGGTGGTGGAGGAACAGACAGACCTTTGTAGACACTCCCGAAACTGCCCTTGCCGACGAGCTCGAGCACGGTGTAGGGCACGTCGGGGGGCACGCCGGTCATCTCTTTGCGGACGGCCTTTTCGGAGTCTGCGGTGGGGTGTCAGTTTGCTGTCCACGGGGGGTGGGGGTGATGGATTGGAAGGGGGGGGTGGGGGGGAGGTACTTTCGCGCACTCGCAGCGCGCGGTCGGTGGCGGAGGCTGCGGACATGGCCATGGTGGTTGTGGGGGGTGTTGGGATTCAGGGTCGGGGGTGGTGCTGTAATCGATTTTGCCCGCACACGACTCTCTCTCTCTCTCTCTCTCGCACCCGCGCACCCACTGCTTTTTCCGGGTACAGTGCACTGGATGACTGGCGGATGGCTTTGTCTCGGCGGGGGGGAAGTGTGGCGTGCGGTGTGTGTTTGGGGGGGGAGCTGTGAGACGGTGTGTGTGTGTGTGTGTGTGTGTTAGGGATGAGGAGAAGGGGAGAGAGAGCTGGGTTGGTAGCAGGGTAAGGGATGGGAAGGGAGTGTTTGCTGCACGGGCGCGGGTTCGACGTTGCACCGCTGCACTGCACCGGCTCTGCTTCTACGCGGATCTCTGTCTCTGTCTACATCTACAGACACATGTAGTGCTCTCTAGGGCTACTCTAGGGCTACTCTAGGGGATGTGTGGATGTGGGGTGTGGATGTGGGGTGTGGATGTGAATGTGAATGTGAGTGTGAATGTGTGAATGTGGATGTGTGAATGTGAAGTGAATGTGTGTGAATGTGAATGTGAATGTGAATGTGTGAATGTCTGAATGTGTAAAGGTAAAGATAAAGATAAAGAGGCTCTCTCGGCTGCCGGGCTGTCCAGCAGAGTGAGACATTCCATGAGATATGACACCACATGTGCAAACAAGCCTGATGCCTGCTGGCCCCCAACGCCGTCTCCAAAACCCTGTGCGAGATCCGATCTTGAACAGGTGGGAGGTTCATCTTGGTGTTCATCTTGGTGTTCATCTCGACACAGACAGACAGACAGACACAGAGACAGACAGACACAGCCAGAGTGAAGAGCCACAGACAGCCACAGACAGCCACCCACACCGCACAGCCACACCGACCACACAGCCACAGTCACGAGTGCTCTCCCGTGACGCGCCCTCACGTGACCACACCCATCTCTCCAACTCTCGCAACCACCAAACCACTCACTCCAACTCCACCACAACCAACTCAACTCCACCTCCACCTCCACCTCCACAACTATTACAACAACAACAGTATATACACACGCCCATGCCCCCCTCCCACCGCCCCCCCGACACCCCCCCCTCCTGCAAACACCCGCCGACCTCCACCACGCCCGCACCCTCTCCCAAGCCCGCCTCAAGCAGTCCTGGGAACGCATCTTCACCCGCTTCAGCCACGACTTCTCCGGCATCGCCGACGAGATTGACGGCGCCACCGGCGCCCTCCTCGTCGACAACGGCCACCTGCGCAGCCTTGCCGACGCCGACATCGGCCTTGACGACGACGACGACGACGACGACGACCCAGCCTTCAGCACCGACGACGACGACGACGACGACGACACCATGCCGCAGCGGTGCACCCGCTGCGCCGAGCGCGACGAACTAGACGACTCGCCGTGCCGCCACCACACCCGCACCCGCACCCGCACCCGCACCCCCACCCCCACCCCCACCCCCACCCCGGAGAAGACAGACAGGGGGCCAACAGCCGCCCAGATCCTGGCCTGGACGCCCGCACAGCTGCACACGCACCTGGCGGCGCTGAGCGCGCGCATCGACACGTGCGACCTGAGCTTTCAGCTGCAGAAGCACGGCATTGGCGGGCGGGCGGTGGGCGCGCTGGCGCGCCCGGAGCTGGGGACGCGGCTGCGGCTGCGGGAGCCGGCCGTGGTGGCGATCGTGTGGGCGGAGGTGAGGCGGCTGCAGGCGATCCTTGCGGGGGAGGAGAAGGTGGTGGGGGCGCGGGAGAAGGAGGAGGAGGCGGGGGAGGGGGAGGGGGAGGGGGAGGATGTGTGGGCGCCGCCGCCGCGGGCGCTGGATCCGTTTTATAGTGCGGCGTGGCGCGACGAGCATCCGGATGGGACACCGGCGGCGTTTCGGGGGGGGAAGCGCCGGCGGGAGGAGGCAGCTGCTGCGGGGGTGGGTGGGAGTGGGGGTGGCAAGAAGAGGGTCAAGGTTGTGAGGGTTGGGGCGCCGAAGGATGCGGCGGTGGGGCCAATGAGGAGTATGATGGTTGGGGTTGCCATACCCGCCAGGACACGCGAGACGACGCCCGCCGCGAGTAGGAAGGCGAGGAAGCACGCTGTGCAGACCCCCGGCCCCGCATCATCTACTACTACATCCACAAGCGCGGGCACAAGCAGCACCACCCCCGCCGCCCTCAAGTCGATCCTCAAGAAGCCCCGCACCCCCGCAACTACAATCGCAGCGCCCCCGAAAGCTACAACTACACCCAAAGCACCCCCAACCGCAACAACCAGGACAGCCTCAAAGTCCACCAGAACGCCAAAATCGGCACCCAGGGCACAGACAGGCGCCACACCAACCCCCCGGACGCCGCGCCCAAAAACACCGCCCCCAACGTCCGCCGCCGCCGCAGAAAAAACAGCCTCCCAAACCCCACTACCCAAGACCACCACCACCACCGCACCAAAACCAGCATCCAAAACCCCCAAAACTCCCGCAACAACCACAAAAACACCAAAACAAAAACAAAGACAAAGACAAAGGCTAAAAGACACACCCGCCAAAAAGACCCCAAAGACAGCGGGCAACGACACGCCCGGCTGGACGGCATCCGTCGACCGCGCGCGCCTCAAGGGCTATAGCTTCTTGGGCTTTGCGGACGGGGGTGGGGACGGGGACGGGGGGGGATGGGGGTGAGGATGAGCTTGCGTCGCCAGGGGCTGGGCAGCGGGGTGGTGGGAGGGCGTGGGGAGGGGAGGGGTGGTGGTGTGGTGAAGGGAAGGAGAAGGAGAAGGAGAAGGAGATGGCTGTGGATGGGGTGGGTGGGGATGGTGGGGATGGTGTAGCGGAGGTGTCGGTGCTGGAGAATGCGCTGGGGGCGGGTGGGGAGGGTGGGAAGGGTGGGAAGGGTGGGAAGGGTGGGGAGGGTGGGGAGGGTGGGTCGCTGCATGCGTGTAGTGGGAGGGGCTTCTGCTTTGTGTGTATGGATCTGGAGGGGGAGGAGGATGATCTGATCTGAGCTGAGCTGATCTGAGCTGAGCTGAGCTAATCTGAGCTAATCTGAGCAGCTACATCTGGCCCGGTCTGGTCTGGTCTGGTCTGGCCTGGTTTGGTTTCTAGATCCCCTGGGTAGCTAGCTAGCTAGCCAGCCTCTATTTTTTCTTCTTTCTCTCTCTCTCTCTCTTTTCTTGTTCTTCTTTTAATGGCATGGCATTGTTCTTCGGCCCGCGCGGTTGTGGGTGTGCATATTATTATGGCGTTTTTTTCTTCTTCTTGCCGTTTTTGAGTATCGTGAGATGATGGTGGGCGTGGGCGTTGTGGTCATATACACATACATATACATATACATACATATACATACATAGGCATGGGCATAGGCATAGGCATAGGGTACTGGTTTAGAGCTGCTGTTGCTGCTGCTGTGTAGTGTAATTTACGGAGGGGGGGGCAGGGTAGACCCGTAGATTAGGCCCGCAGGGTTTAGAGCGCGGTAGGATGTAATTGGAATTGTTGGAATAGCCAGCTAGCTAGCTACTCTCTATAGCGCCTGCCATGGCGACCCCAATGCCTCGACTGGGTCTGCGGCGCCGGCGGGAAAAAAGGGCCTATCCTGGTGGCACAATGATTGGCACCAGCTAGAGTAAATACACGTGCCTGTGGTGGTGGGGGATGTGAGGGCAAGGGCAGGGGCAGGGAAGTGGTGTCGGGTATCTAGATCACAGTACTCTATCTCACATGCCATCACTACATGTATCCTATCTATCTAGATCTACATATCGATCTGCTACTACTTACTACATACATGCAGTCTACGTATACTGTGTCACCCACGGAGACAAGGCGGATCCTGCCTGATGGCGGGCATGGAATGGACTTGAGGCCAGTAGCAGAGTCAAGTTTTGGTAAATCACTACGGACACGACCATCAGACAGGGTCCACCGCCACTAGGTGAGCGACTGTACCCCCCCTCTGGATCTACTATGGTAGGGATGTGTGTGAGTGTGAGTGGTGTTGTCATCATTCAAGCCTCTGGATCAAAAAAACCGCACAGTCTCACACCCCGTTGCTGATCTATATGTGGAGAGTATATATATGTACCTGCTACTGGCTAGTAACCACTGCACTGGAGCACCTACGTAGAGTATATATAATACTTGCTTGCAAGCATGTGAGCCCGAAAATGCGAGTTCGGGAGTCTAGGATTATGTATATTGAGTGGCGCCGATCTGGCATACAAACAAAACAGGCATTTGCATTTCAGGGTTCATATGCTTGTAGGCAAGTACTAGGTACTCTGCTATTGTAGCACCTAAAGGGGAGGTGGTGGTGGTGTCAAGCACGGATTCTGAATCAAAATCACAGAAACTCACACCGGCCCCCATTCGAGTCCATTGCTAATGGCTTATACATGCTATCGATATCCACTATCTAAGGTACAACACCGATCCATGGTAACACCTAAGCCAAAGGGAGGGAGGGGGGCATGCAAATACCTGGGGTACAAGGATGTATGTACACGAACAGGGTGGTGTCAAGCATCTGAATCACAGAATCTCACACATACACCACACACACACACACACATGCACACAACTCTGATGCCTGCACTACACAACTAAAACCCTTTATATCTGCTACATACCTTGTAGCACCCACCATCCATGGTACATAGGTGTGGGCAGCACATCAGGACCGGCCAGGGACGAAAGGGTGGGCGCGATGGTGGTGTCAAGCATCTGGATCACAACATCTCACACCCCCATCGATCCACCCATCACACATCATCACTCCTCCACTACCAAACCCACTCAGCATAAGCTACAGATCGATCACTGCACCCTCCCACCCACCACCCCACCCAACCCAACCCCACCCCACCCCCCTCACCGCTGTAACCCGACACCGGCGCCGTAACACAACAGCCAGTACTCGTAACCTCCTGACATTTTTGAACGCGACTGATACTGCATACCATACAAAAATACGCCAAGATCCTGATTCTAGGTAAACCACGAGCAGCAGTGGATTTTCCTGCATCGCGGACGCCACCAAAAAGCAAGCAACGAGCGTGTCCGCCCACGATTCGGGCAGGGTTAGGGCTGCCCAAAAGCAAGGGCCTCGATGTATGTCCTCCACCAGAAACCGTACGCATCCCTGACGGGCGCCCCCCGAACATGGAAGCCCCATACGGTCGAGAGTCTCAGTGGCTTTTTTATTTTTATTTTATTTTTTCGGGGAAAAATGCAGCCAGAGTAGAAGGAGTAGTAGGGAGTTGGAGGAGAAGAAGTACTTAACCCGCGCTGCTGGCCTTTTTTTTTTCTTTTCTTTTCTTCTTGATGTTGGTGGTACTCAAGATGAAGATGCATTCTACTGCTGTTGCCACGACGAGAGACTCGACTGATGCTGCTGCTGCTGACGGCGCTGGTGTTACGGGCCCGGACACGATGTTCTCGACGCCTAGGGAGATGGGGAATGGGTATTACAAGTCTGGGGAGCTGTTGGAAGGTAAACTACCATACTTACATCATAGCTACAAAGCTTACCATAACCATCATACCATACCACATACCCCCCCCCGCTTTTTCATTATAATTTATTTTAATTTTCCTTTTATTTCCACAAAGCTCAAACCTACCCCGCGCATCGATTGATCATGAATGAAAAAAAAAAAAAGTTCTGAATGTTGACCGAGGGGAATTGGAAATTGCCCAAAAAACAACAGCAATTGAACAGTACACGCTCGCCTGCACCGCCAACCCGACCTCGGCGCTGCTACGCTTCAACCTCTCGGCCGCGCAGTTCGAGACGGGACAGTATGCGGCGTCGCTCCAGTCTACCCGGGCCGGCATCGAGCTGTGCGGCGCTATCGACGACGGGGACGGGGCGGAGCTCCTCGCAAAGCTATGGTTGCGCAGGGCTAGGTGCGAGCTCCATCTGCGCAACTACAGGGCTGCCGGGGACGCTGCAAAACAGGTTTCCAGGATTGGGAGTGCGCCGGAGAGCACGCGGAGGGATGCGGAGGAACTGGTGAATGCGGTTGAGATGGCGTTATACTACCATTCGTTGCTTTCGGAGGAGGAGGCGCTGAGAATCGTGTTCGAGGTTCCGAAATATAGGCCCAAGCTGTGAGTAAGATGTCTTTTGATTGGGCTCTCAATGAATGGATGGGCCGTGAGCTGACGAAAGAGAGGAGCATAGGTCTACGAATGTCTCAGAATATTATAACCTCGGTCATGACGTTGCACAGTCCCAATTCGACCCCTCAACTGATTCGGCGGGAGCTACGCACTCGTTCTTCTTCAGTCGCGTGGGCGACTCACGACATCTGTTTGCAACAATTGTAGGAATCTCCCGCCACGAGCTGTCCAATGAGAGCGCTTTCCAACAGACCCGCCCCTCAAGCTCCCAGGTCAAATATCACTTTACACTAAACGACGCAAAAGCCCACGCTGCTGCACGAGATGTCTTGATGCTACTGCTACTGCACCAGCTCTCCATATTTGGGCAGGATCAGCAGCAGGCAAAGACCGACACTCTTGCATTGCTATACTATATTTACCTTGGCGTGCTTATGCCCGCAAGAGTACATGGACACCTTCAGGAGTTTATTCAAACGACCAAGGCTGCGCTCACTACGCGAGCCAGCCTTCCGTCGTGGTTATGGATCTCGCAGCGGGACTGCCTCAAAATAATAGAGATTCTCGACAGCTGGGTGGAGCCCATGTTTCCGGTTACACATGCACAGGCCCAGATTTCGGAGGCGGAAAGGGTCATGCCGCAGGGAGAAAAGCCCAAGGGGTGTGAGCGGGAATGGACCGCCTACCGGAGGACCGGTGCACTATTCCCGCCAATAGCAATACGGTGTCACGAGAGTGAGCTTGACGCATTCTTGGCTGGGGGCCCGGGGGTGGGAGGTCCGGGGATGGCCGCTTGGGAGGCCGGATTGAGGGCGTATGTGGGCCGTGAGTGGAAGGTGAACATGACCTTGGTTGACCGGGAGTGGTGCACAGAGTAAGTGAGCTATTTCGTCCAGTCATGTGGACCGAGTGATACTTATGATTGTGAACAGGGCCGGAGTGTGGGATGTTTCGTTCGACCCTTTCAGTTTCGTGGAAATGTTCTATAATAAGGTCGATATGTCACTTCCACAAGAGCCGACACAGCTTTATGACTATATTGGACCTTTATTTATAACGATAGCCAGCTCGCTTAACCATTTTGGGGGTATATTTAAGATCGAGTTGAACATCGGTGACTGCTGCGGCGCTTTAGAAGAGATCAGGTATGGGAGTAAAGCTTCCAGGAGGGATGTCGAAAGACCAATGGGCTTTCCTCGTATATATGACACCATCCATCTCAGTAATCTTCCGTAAGTCACTTTTACGCTGGAAAGGATCGTTCTTTTGAGCTGATTTTGTAGTGACTATACCGGTGGTCATCTATCCCCAGTTCTATACGCCCTCCCAGTGCTTAAAGATGCCCCACATGCACACATAACTTCCGTGTGCCAAGTGAATCCACAGTTATGGCAGTCCATCGAAGACTATGTTGCAGAATACGTTTGTCTTCCCACTTTAGATAGACTTCAAGCCGCAACATGCCTGAGGCTATGTCCGGGACAAGATGAAAGACTGCACGAGTTCATGCCCATGAGTGAATATACCTGCTGGCGGCACAGCACCTCCAAGGCACTGTCATACAAGGAACTTCTTCCCCGGACTGCATTCACCAGGTGGCTCCTCACGTTGTTTTTCAAGTTCGCGGTCCCTCCCAATAGCGAATCCCGATCAATGGCAAAGATTTACTCTCCTCTCAATCTAAGTGCTTGGGTACGGCTATTAGGGCGAGTAGTTGAGATTGGGTATCCTCCGCACTGGGTTTCAAGTCTGGTCGAAGACATCCTCGCAAACCGCGTCATGACAACAATTCAACCACCCGAAATAACGCCAATCCGGATCCCAGAGCTAGAAAAGGAGCACCCATATCAGAAGATTTCAACATCCCCTTTCATCCCAGAGCTTGAAGTGCTGCTTTGTACGTGGGCACGTATTAGCCCCTTCACAATAGTTTCCCCGGCACACATACCTCCGCCAGAGAAGATATACGAGTATAGCTTCACGATTCTCGCTCCCCAGTTCCGCGATGAATTTGTAAACTGTCTCATGCTAAAGTTCTACCCCGAGCGTATCCTCGAGGAGCTCTACAAGACAGGTCATGGTAAGCGCAAGACGTGTATGCGTGAGATGCTGTCCTCAACAGGGAGGCGGTCACCTAACAAGTGTGCTATGCGAGAAGCAGCGATTGTAATAGGGACATGGTGGTGGGATAAGAAGACAAGGCGGGTGACGTTCCGATTGAAGGAGGGATGGATTGAAGGATGGCAGGCAGAGGACAGATGGGTAGCTGCGTTGTGGAGATTGGACGACTGGACGATGTGTAGTGCACCGACCAGCCTTGGAGGGGGTAATTTGCAGAAGTCCGCTCTGCCTTGGGGGGAGCGGACGAAGGCGGGCCATGGAGAGGCGATGGAAATGGATTAGAAGGGGGAGGCACGAGTGATCTTTTGTGTATTTATATGATATCATGGCCACGGAATATATTTATTTTCTGCCTGTGGTATTTCGAGTCTAGATTTGGTCTTTTTCTTCCTAACTCATTTGCGAAGAAAGTTCTATTTATTGTGTAATTGAAGTTTTTTTTTTTCAGTCTCTCACCTTCGGTATTGACAGGTTTTATTATGTCTCAACACCCAGGCTAGCTTTTAGCATACGTGTATTATTCATTAGAGATGTACGTTTTCCATGCTCAGATTTTATATTCGGGCAGCATATATATTAGAATGGGACCATAAAATAAGCTTTCATGTACCCTAAATACTTAATAGGGCTATTAATCTCGGCACATTGATAAATACCTCCCTTCCTCCTTCATTCCTCCATCACATCCCATCCCCTCATATGTACCATCTTCAGAAAATTTCAAAAAAGATATTTGAAATTCAAATTTGAATGTCTCGACCTGTTCTGCACCCACCCTAGAGGTGATCGTTGGATCACCTCCAAGAATCCCCTTCCTTCCAAACTTGAATGGGTACCTGAGCATCTTCTGCCTCTGCCCAGTGGAGAATTCATTCCAAACGATTGTTTGGTCCAAATCTCCTCATAATTTGAGTGAGAAAGAGTATGTCCTTCTTCTATTCTCTCAATGCTACTGTGTCATCAGTTTACTAAACTTTCCTTTTTTTACTGCTCAGCCTTGTCCCGAATCCTGGGTGGGGTCTTTGCGCTTCGGACCCTGGATTGACCCGGGGGAAAGAAAAGGCCGGAAAAAGAATTGCCTGCCTGGGTTTATAAAAGGCCAGAAGGTATGTCTCGAGCACCGAATGAAATAAACCGAGCTTTACTAATAAAGATAAAATTAAATAGTGGTACGTGGGTCTTTGGACCTGCGTCACCTTATTGGTATCGTCCCCCACCGACGCCACCAAGCAATTCTCTGGTGGTGCGAGCCGCTGAACCTTGAAGACCATATTTAGGGATCTCTTTCCTGTCACTATACAGGTTCATGCGGAGCCGATACTCCTTCAGCGCCGATCAATATAGAAGTGGGTAGCATCCTACCCGTATTATTATGGGGTGGGGTAGGGGGGGATAAATGCTTGCCTTAACCTTGATAATCTTGGTGTATGTACCTCGTTTCCAATAACCACACCCAAAAATGATGTTTAATGACTTATCAAATTATGATAGCAATGGTGTTGCCTACCTCCATGCAATCAGGGATGGGGCCAAGATTTACAACTTCGGGCCATCTCTGCTTCGTGCGAGACCAGGGCCTAGAGCTCACTAGGTTTGGCTCTTGGTCCACTCATCCACTCCTCCTCAAGCTTTAGGCGGGGCAGGGCCCTATATATCAGGTATGTGCTGATATTACTCTTTACCACGATACTATAACTGGGATTGATATTAACTCTTCATATAGGGCCGGGGGCTTTTTCTTTCTTTAGATGAGCCAGGAGAAGCCGGTCGATCCACATCATTAATTCCCCGGTGTTGAGAGTACCGTTGCAGCTTGGGCATTGGTATCTAACGCATTTCTACAGTATTGGTGTCTTTCTGGTTGCTTGTATTTTTATATAATTTATTAAAGACGTAATAACAAGAAAATCAAAACCTAGAGTGTTAAGTGATAGCCACCGAACAATAAAATGTGTTTACATGTAGTGTTTTGATGTCTCCTGAGTTGTTGGTTAGATTCGATTTGTCGCTAGATGCTTTTTAGGATAACATATATATGCATATCCGGGGTACTGCATGCCTCAGGAACCACCGTCGACGAAAGAATGGAGATTGTCATTCAGCTCCACCACAATATAAGACGGTCCTTCCTCCCAGTACCTCTCTCTCTTTCTTCAGGGCAGGCAGCTCCTCTGGGGTTGTATTACCAGTAGAATGAGCTGCCTGTTACCTCTCCATCCCTCCTCCTCCTCTTCACCCTGTTCAGAGAGAGGACCCTAATAGTGCAGCAGCTTAGCCACGTACCCCATCCAGTTTAGGCAGTATTCTAGATCTGGGAACGCGGCAGGCCGGGAACTGAACCACTAGCTGTTCTCCTCTCTTCTAGTATATAGGCCGTACGGCCGTGGGTAACTCAACGCCTCTCTTGGCCACTGTGTCACTATGTGAAGGTGCGAAGGAGCTAAGAGGGGCCTAAATACGCTAGGTCAGCATGTGCCCGCTTGCGCTCCCCCTTGCGGAGAGAGTGAGTTAAAAGGACTCTCCTAGATCCTTTTTGCCTTAGGTACATACAGGCAGTTTTGTATGTATTTACATACCCCCCATCTTCAGTCTATGTATATTTCCAGTCCGATAAGCAGTGTCATCATGTAGATTAATTATAAACTATTTAAAGACCTTGTGAATGCTGTAATATTCTGGTCCCGGCTTGAGACGGGTGTTAACGCGACATGGGATATCACTCGGTCATTGGTCGTCACTAGATCATTTGTTTCCGGTTCCACACGGTAGTGATGACGAGCTACTATGAAAAATAAGACTTTGAAGTAACTTGGTGTATACAGTACCAAAAATCGGGCTATTTTGGAGGATTTAGCACTGCGGTATGTGATATAATACCTTAGTTGTGCCGAAGTCAAAATAGTACCCATAAAAATGGGGGCATTGTTTACATCACAGCAGTATCATGTGCTATGCAGTAGTATCATGCTCTTGGTCGGGATAATTCGCATTCAAAATGAATGCGAATTGATCTGAATACGTGAGCTAAACTATAACACTACTGGATACAAAAAGAATGCCATAAGAATACCGCGCTAGTGCTGCAATCATACTAGTACTAACTCAGGGAAATCTAATTGTGTATCATTACCTGCATTTATTTTTATCTACATGTAGTATTACTACAGTTTACTTTATATGTACAGCCATTCATCAAAAGTGTTCGTGATTTACATCAAAGTTGGTCAGTGCGTGATGCGGCTTACCAGATTTTACGGTCAAATTGAGGAACTAATATCTAATAAGTATATAATTATAACCTGCATATGCATGTGCGTTTATAGTCCTCTGATTGGCTCATTGAGAGACTTTGTTTCACTTGAAACATGTTGTGTTGGATATAACATAGGGTATTGTGCTGAGTGGTGTTAGATTGCAGCTTGAACTGGAGGTATTTCTGACTGATATATGGGGGATAAAGGCATATATAGATCAACCAGAGCGGATATAGTGATGAACTTTGCCTGTCAGGAGGGGTCGAGGGCCGCGCAGCGGCCTGAGAGCCCCGACTGACAGGCAAATAGAGAAATAAGCCGCGAAGCGGCTTGCCTGTATATTGGACTGATTGATATACGTGTAGTACCGGCCGAAGGCCGGAAACTACTTGTATATCTATATAATTGTATCCAGTGAGTGCAGAGAATAGAAATACTATGAGTGTCTAATATTGGCTTTGGCCACCATGGGCACTTTGATTCCTGACTTGAGCCGGACATGTCACATTAAATCCGAATCACGAACACTTTTGATGAGTGGCTGCAAATCTCATCTAAAGACTTGGAAACTAGCATGTTTGCGATATACTATTTAAAACTAACTGTGAATACTTCATTCCCGAAGATTTATGGTGCAGGGTGGTAGATCTCAATCATCGTAGGGTGGCTAATACCGTCATTTGTTGATTAATATCTCCTACTAGCAGCTCGCCTCTCACTGTACTACGTACATGTGTAAGACATGGTTATGGCGGGTCACACAGGTCACGTATTATTACTATAAATTCTAGGTTTGTGACTGTATTGTTACAGTAAAAATTCGGCAGTCTTTTAAATGCCGGAGTCTACAAAAGCGGTATTCCGCCATAACTGTTGTATTCTGGTGAAGGTTACTTCCTGTAACCAATCGTGACAGTAATTTTTCTAGAATTTATTTGACCACTGTAATCCCTAAAGATCAGTAGTACTACAGTATTCTTTCAGCCCCGAAAACAGCCTCTTTTTTGGTACTGTATGCATGTATATCAAGTACTACTGGTAATAGAAATTCTTATAATATTGGGCTTCGTACTCTATAACTGTCAATATCTAAGAGTGGTCTTGCCGAAGCCTTGATAGTCCTGCCGGTCGGGTTAGGTGAGGGTTAGGGTTGTTTGTTTATACTTTGTGTAATTAATTTGATTGACTGATTAGCTGATTAATTCAGATTTTATGTAAAAACCATATGGTTGAAATTTATTTTTTGAAAAGAAAGCTCGGAGACCTTTTATAATATTGTCTCTCTCGAGACGAAGTCGCACCAGGTTTTATCTCGCCCACCACTATTACTAGCACTGATGAGTAGCAGTGTAAGTTGAGTGATATGGTGTGGGCTCGTGGAGAGGGAATAGGAGATAGGAGGGTTTTTTTTTATAGTTGTGATTAGCTGTGGAATACTTAGGCAGGGTAGGTAGGAGGTCTACTTACTCTGGCCACATGTACTTTTCTTAGTGATAGGCGGTGGGGACATGGTGTATCACTCGGCACCTAATGGCGTGAACCCCAGAACGGAACCTGGGGATGTACCTCATTCGTGGAAATCAGTTTGGAGACGATTCATATGATGTAAACTATTCAGGGTCTTCCTGAGAGCTATAATACCTGCTAGCGAGCGGGAAATCATGATCTGGAGGCCAAAACGATTCGCACTGACCGCATAGAAAATAGTTTCCCCAAACCGATAGTTCCCTACAGTACATATGCGATCCAGAAATCGCCTTGCATTCTTTTCCTCCCCTCGCTCGGCTGTCAGGCTGGCAGACAGGTGGGCAGCACCGCTCATCCCTATGGTTACAAAATAAGATAAAAAGATGAGAAAGAAATAAATAAGTAGCTGAGAGCGCAATGCAGAAATTGGAAAGAAAAAAGAGAAAAGAAAATAAGAAATAAGAAATAAGATAAGAAATATCGAGTGAGAGAGAAAAGGGGGGGGGGGGGGGTTATAGAAGGTAGATGCATGGTGATGAAATGAGGAAATGTTAATGATTGAAAATGCGTCGGGGAATAAGATAACTGTAGACGACCAATTAAATCACTTCACACACAAACCCACACAAATTCGTAGCTGGTTTCATGAGATATCAGTAGTCTTCCTCGTCTGTGTCAATGAATCCATTGAGCTTCCTGCTTCTTTTAATTTCCGCAATCTGTAGTCATGTTAGACCTAGCTTCGTGAAACACGATATATGCGTTTAAACTGACCTCTAAATCTGCCTGTCTTGAAAGCAACACCTCTTCGTTGGTAGGAACGCTCGGGTTTTTCTCTTTCCATTCCTTCTTAAACTTTGCGGCCGCCTTGTCGTACTCACTCAGCTTCTTTTTAAACTCTGTAACGCTCGCAGCGTTGCTCTTTTTATTGCTCTCTGTCTCGTTCAAGTAAGGCCTCTTCTCATCCTCTGGAGCATCTCGCCACATCTGACCCAATGCCGCACGGACTTCATTCCTTGTTGCTTTAGCTTCGGCATTGTTTGTACTCTTCCGTCGCGCTTCATCACACTTCGCTTTGCAGATAAACCAATGATCTTTCTGATATAGCAAGAAAGGGTTTGCTCCTGACCGACCGGGCTTAGTGGGCCGCTCGCCAAGTGCTTCATGGAGTGCCTGTTTTAGCTTCTCTTCGTATTTCTCTAACCGCGCTGATTTCAGTTCTCGCGCTTTTTCAATGACCGAGTCCTCGGCCTTTCTCTTGGAACCGGCCAATGAGCCATATGAACCCTGGAACTTTGGCTTCGGCGGGATGAGTGGTGATGGTACGTGTATGGGCCCTAGAATAGACTCTGCAATTTCACTCGCAGCCTGAAGGCCGCTAATATAAGCACCATGTACTGTCGCAGGATACGACTTGCAGGACGCTTCTCCGGCAAAATAGAGAGCGTTTCCGACAGGTTTCGCCATGAGATCATAGTCATCCGCAGTGGCTTCAGGTCCCACATACGAGTAGGAGCCTCGTGAGTATGGGTCTTTCTTCCATCGTGTAACAATAGTTTCTGTGGGCTGTGGAACGTTCTTGCTGGGATACATTTTTGAGAGGTAGAAGGTAGCTTCTTTGACAAGTTCCTCGTCTGATTCGAGTTCTGTTTGCATTGCAGCTTCGCCGGCCATGAGGGCCACTGGATATATCTATTAGCAGAGTGCGAAATATGCTTTTGATTGGGAAGTACCTAAGGTGGGCTTCCCGCTGGCTTTTGTGCAGTTCCAGAACATATAGAATCGACCTCTATTCGCCTCGTAGCTTTCCTGAATCTCGGGAGGACCCATTGGGTCCCTTAGCAAGCCAACCATATCATTATCTACGTCCCAGAAAGGCTCATCATATACCAAAATCACCTGCGTCCTCGATTAGTATTCTTTCTGGACGCTTGATGTCGCCCGTTAAGGTTCCAATGTACAGACCTTATTCAGCAATCCATACCCCAATCTCTCGATCGCACCACCCTTCCAGTCTGGGAGCGCCGGTTCAAACTTCACTTGTTCTGCTTTCAAAACTCCCAATGGCAACGTGACAACAACCTTATCCGCATGGAAGACTTGTTCATTTTCACATTCAATCGTGGCACCTCCATGAACATTCCCATCTGCAGTATATGTGATCTTTCTGACTACATGTCGTGTTCGGATATCCAATTTACTAGGGCTGAGCCACAGGCCTCTTGGAAGCTGAGTGTAACCACCCAACAACATGGCATGTGCTCCGCTAAAATCATTCCCATCATCTTGATCCCAATGGCCAAGGGATAGTGAATCAACATTGGAGGCATTCGCATATTCTAAGTTTGCATAGTGCCAATTCATGAGTCTAAGGTCCTGGGGGGTGATATCGATAATATTTTGATATTGCCGTAGTACAGAATCCATTGTCTTCCCGAGTGTTGGATGCCGTGAATCAGTACCATGGGGCTCAAGAGTGATTGTCTCCTCGCCAGTGATTCCCGGTTTCAGCTGCCAACCAATTTTTCTAGCCTGTTCGGCTGCGGGGACTTTGGCACTTGAGCCGGTGGCTGTGGAAGGCTTTCCTGTAAGTTTGTCGACATTGGCAGAGAAGTTCTCGTCTGTAGCGCTATAGATGGATGGCAAATCTACTTCATTATTCTCTACCTTAGAGATCATTTCACCACCTTCGCCGGTTGGATCCTTTCCGGTATCGATGAGCTCCCGGTCACCCTCGACTGTTTTCTGTGCGACAATTTTATTTTTAAAAGTTGACACCCGATCCAGAATATCATTGTAGAGATGTTCCACCAAAGTATCTCGATCCTTATCGACGGGAACACCATTGGAATCATGCAGAGATGAGTTATCTTGCAGACTATGGTAATGTAGTGCCAATTGCCCTCGAATCAACACACCGAGTGGATTTCCATTATCGAAACCTGTGATAACCTGTGCTCCCAAATCTGCAGTAGCCCGCTTCCCCTCCGGGAGATTCGCGCCATATTGATTCTTTAAAGGATGGGAATAGACTCTTCCTCCCAGCCTTCCTCTGGCCTCCAAGACAATAATGTTCGGGGGTGCTTCCCCGGTAGGCAACCTATCCCCGAATTGTGAAAATAACCCTTCTAGCTGTCTTGCACACCCCAATCCAGACATTCCCGCGCCGATAACAACAATAGTCTTTCTTCGAGCCTTTGCCGTATTCAAAGATAGTGGGATTGTATTTGGAACCTCGATACATCCAAAATTAACATACCCGTGCCGTACTAACCACTCGTATGCCACCTCTGCTACATCAAAAAAACGGTAATCCTTTGCGCAACCGGCAGCCTCTTCCCTAGTAACGCTTACAAGAGGATTCCGCTGCCATAACCGCAGGATCCCATTTCGGATGTGGATATAGGTTGTTACTTGAATATGGTTGATATGGTCTTTAAGTATGAGATACTCGTTGGGGTGTAGAGCATATGGGGGTAGACGACTAGCAATAGCAGCCTGAATACATTGCCGGGCATATTCTTCCGCTGTCAGATCCTGTGGTATGGCAGTTTTAGGTCGGAAATCGGCTCGTCCTTTCGTTAGAGTCCGATCCGGGACAGTTCGTACTGTTGGCGTCGAAAGTACCTTTGATGATATCGCTGAGTCAAGATCCATAGGAGTCGAGGTATCGAGAGATTGAGGGGATGACAGATTCGAGGATTCCGCGGAGATGCCATGTGGTCCCGGGAGAGCGACTCTATGTGCCCCAGTGATAATTTGAGGGCGCTGATTTTGTTGTTGCTGTTGTGCCTGTTGCTGTTGCTGTTGCTGTTGCTGTTGCTGCTGCTGTTGCTGCTGCTGCTGCTGCTGAGCTTGTTCTTCAGCTTGTTGTTGATGCGCTTGATGCTGTTGAATCTGCTGGTGTTGAGCGTATTGCGCATGGACAGCATGTTGTACATGCTGAATCATTCCTGGGCTCTGAACCATATTTCCCTGAGCTAATGCCCCGGCTGCAACCTGCTGTTGCCCCCTTTGCTGCATTGCGAGTAGTTGGACCTGCTGTGCTTGCTGTTGTTGTTGCGCCTGCTGCTGCTGCTGATTCTGGTACTGGATATGATGGCCAAACAGCTGCTGAAAACCAACAACGTTTCCTCCAGCGGTGTCCATCAAAGCTTGTTGCCATTGCTCTGGTGTAGGCGTAGGATATCCTGTCGCTCCTTGCACATAACCTTGTTGAGGGTAATATTGCTGAGGTTGTTGCTGCTGCTGTTGCTGGTCAGTCATGTAGAACATGGGATCTACTAGACTGTGCGCTGCTGCTGCTTGCTGTTGCGATGTCGTTCCATGTGGACTGTAGGGAGCTTGTTGTTGGGCATGGGCAGCAGTCGCGAGAGATTCCATATTTCCCATAGCCTCGAAGTAATTCGCACTGGTTGCGGCGCCATTGGGATCCATCGAGCCGGCGCCGTGCGAATTGTCCTGGCCGGGATCAGCCATTCCCCCCTCACTCTTTTTTTTAAATGAAACCCTCAGTTATTAGCCAGGGTTTTATTTTTGGCCCTATCCTCCTTACGCTTCTGCTGTTATGTCACTCCGGAGTAGAAAGTTATTTTTTTTGGTTATATCAGATTTGGAGCGTTGACTTTCTGAGTTTCTTCCAGCCCCAGCCTGTCTCTCAGTCTTTGCTTTCGGTTCCGCTACTAACCAGGAGGCAACCAGACGCGACGCGAGTGGTTTTGTGCGATATGTATAAGGAGGCGTGAACCCGCTGCGACAATGGAGAGCGAAGCGCGAGCTATCGGGTGGAACTTTTAGAAGGAGATAGAGACGAGGTTGATAATAACAGACGGAAAGCCCAGGAGAGAACCGTATGTTCAGGTTGGGGTCGTAAGGCGCTCGCTGACTGAAGCGGCGTTCCAAGCAAAGACGACGACCGACGGCACCGTGGCTTACACACCCAATCAAAATGGAAGGAAGATCCACCGCCACACAAACGCCTGTAGGTTAAGGATGTGGGCGCCCAGAGAACAAGCCGGCAATTGAAGTTTCTTTAGGTACTTCCTCCGTATGCGTTTCTTTCACCGCGGCAGAAGAGCGATTCACAAACGTTATTTCCTCTTTCTTCTTTCCTTTGACGTTGACCAGAGATTTTCCTTCATGCGGTACGACGGGAGCAGGGATGATGTAAGTTCCTCTTGGCGATATACATATCACGTGACATCATGCCCAGAGTTTTCGTCACAACAGATCACTCGCTAAGGGGTTGGGTGTCGCACGATGGTGAGGAGCAAGATTTCGTCTCCGAGGGGTTGACGCTTAACGGGAAAAGAGCTATACAGGTGTTGTGGCCAGTTAGCATGACATAGTGTTTTTTTTGATGATATTTTGTTGCTCTAAGAAAACCCAAGTCATCTCTGTGGTCGTAACCGGCGCGCGAGAAGAACCCAAGGCTCACTAAGCTGATATGTTTTGCCAGTATTCCTAAATTAAGCAGTAGGGTGATACGAGAAAACTTACTAATTGAAGGAAAACATAAAACAAAAGGAAAACCCATAGGGCTAGCATGTAGCTACCAGCCGTGGGCTCATACAAGGGCATTTTCTCCGCTTGTGTATCTCTTAGAAGAGTATTTTGGTTAGCAATCCTTAGCCTCCCTCCAGTAAATTCGAATGATGAAAAGGTTTTTTGTGAGTGCGCACTATTTTTGGTGCCTGCAAACGAGCTAGGTTAAGTCAAAATGGCAATGTGTTTTCTACAGTTGAAGTTCAAACTGCATCTAGCTATGTAATTTGAATCCGCTACAGCATAGCGTAATCTGTGACATCAAATAAACATGCGTATGTCCTAGATCCTATGTAGTCATGCGAGTATGAGCTAAACAAAAAAAAAGATCCTATGTAGTAATTGACGTATTGGTCGTAACCAACCACCTTCAAACTAACTTTATTTATAATTATCTACATTATCTACAAGGGTTTAGCCCTATCAGTCACAAAGAGGTGGTTCGTCAAAGGCCAATGATATGAGACGCCGCAACACAGTGTCATCAGCTGTACTGTACGTATTTATCATTACGGATATAATAGCGGTATGTTTTTTTGTCAAATCTGTGGAAGCTCTTTGTTGTATTCAGGTAACTTCACTCATACAAATTGCAAACCTATATATCCCTCTCAACTCCAGTTAGAACGATATCACCCTGTTCTAGCCATGTATGTGTGCCTTCTTTACGAAATTAGAATAGTGTTTCTCCATGGCGCTACATATACATGTAGCTTAGAGAGACTGGTTTTTGTCTGTAAGTCTCTCATGCTTAAAGGCTGAGTGTCGTACGGCATATGCAACTGTCACTTAAGCATATTACAACTGGACTTGAGTTATGGCAAAGAGTAAGTAGCCCAACAATCCTTCCTTGATACTATCATATAAAGCTAGAAGCCCTCGCACCCATTAGGACATTATGATCTCCTCTCTCGCCAAATACCTTGGCCTCATCATAGCCAATGGAATAAACGACGCGTGCTTTACGATACCTACCACCTATATCGATGTGCCTTATAGGAAAAGCTTAGTCAAATCTGTTGCATTCACATACGCAGGGTGGATATATTTCTTCCGAGAACTCCCCAAAACAATTCATCACCAGCCCACTGCTAAATATAATCACCGTGCGGACTCTCACTAATTTGAAGATCGAAGGAGTTAAACAAACGCTATGCATAGCCAATGACGATTTATCTCGTCTTATAGGGTGACTGTACTAGCTGTTTTGAACAGATCATAAGTACGAAAGATGTCCGAATTATATAAACCCGTCCATCTCGCTTTCTTTCAAATATATTCTCAGACAATACAGATCCCTCTCTATACCTTCATTCCAACTCGCCATTTTATTTCAATCCCAACCAAGATGAATCTCAACAGTGTGCTGTTATTTTTAGGGTTCCTTACAGCCCTCACAATACAAGCGCCTTTACAGTGTATTGAAAAGAGTAAGTATTCCCATCTTTACAATAACCTAATAGTATACTGATATCTTCCAGGGGGCGAAAATTATCTCTCTCCCATTTTCAGAAGGCCTTCCATGCTCAGTGGTTTGACTAACCACGTGGACGAAACACCACTAGACCTAGACCTCTCAGAGGATTATGGTCTTGACGGTGGGTCAGACAGGGACAGAGACAGAGACAGAGCCACAGTCTTTCCAAAGGCAATCCCTTCGGCTCCATGGCCCTTCGGCAGGGGCCTTCAGCCGGTATGGGAGGGCCCGAGAAACTTTTTAGATCCAAATCCAGAGTGGAGTCTTTATGAAGAGAAGCTGGATACACCGCCAGGTTCCCCGTTCCCAAAGCCTATCAGTGGGGAAGGCGCATGGGCTCCGTTGGGATCCGTTGGCGACTTGGTGGACAGTATGCCAATTGCAGAGGACGATGGAATAGCTGAATACGAATTAACATGTCCAAATTGTGGACGTAAACCATCGGGTAAGTCTTTGATTTTTCTCTTTTTTATATAAGTGCACGTGCTGAGTGCTGATTACTGCTGGGATAGCTTGGGAAAAGTTGGTTAAATGGTTTAAGGGTGCCTGGAAGAAGGTAACTGGGATCTTCAAGAAGAAGGATAAAACGGCAATTGTAACATGAGAGGGGAGAGGATATGATTAAAATAAATGTAGAAATAATAATACCTCGAAGCAAAAATGTAGAAGTAATGATTAAAGTGTAGAAGAAAACGTAACTACATATAGTTGTATGTGTGGGATGATTTGATTTCGAGTAGAAAGACGGGGAATCAGGATAGACAAATGAATATTTCAATATCTACAAGAACACATGAAACCTTATTTGCAATCAGTACTTCTCTCTACAGAGAATTGAGGATGTAAATCATAAAATGTGATAAATCCCAGTACAATATCGATTTACGCCCTATTCAAAAGACAAAATGGTTGTGTATATTCTGTGTACGCCCCGTAAGGAAGACATGCATAATTTGTTGAAATTCCGGGCGAATTCACAAATAAGAGCATATATATGACCTGTTATTGGTAGAGGAGGAGAAGCAGAAGAAGGGGAAGAAGAAGAAGGAGGAGGAGAAAGAGAAGAAGAAGCTAAGAAACTTAGAAGCTAAGAAACTTAGAAGCTAAGAAACTTAGAAGCTAAGAAACTTAGAAGCTTAGAAAGGGGTGGACTTTTTTCCAGCCCCAATCCGACCTTGATCTAACCCTTGCGTTACATACCTCCTTTGCAATTTGGATCATGGTAATATTGTAGGCGCAGTATATGGTTGGTCTAGAGTTTATTCGATCTACTCAACTTGGCTGATCGGGTTTTCAACGGCAACCCCTGGGCGCCGGGCGCCATACCCTACTGTGAAACACAAAGACGTCACTGTAGCTCCCTAGCGTCGACCCACGAACCAGGTACAACAGGCGGGAGCGGGAACAGGCACTAGTGGAGGGTGCCGTTGCTATTTAGGTTGGGTACATGTAGGTACATCATGTAAGGATCTGTTGATATTCACAGGCAGTACATGTACAGAAGATAGTGTCTGGGAATTACTAGTATTTACAGGAGCGCAAATATATGGAGATGGATAGAGTACGAGGAGTGAGAAAACTGAGCTCGCCATAGACAGATAAGTAATACAGGAAGAACGAAGAAAAGAATACTAGACAGCTAGCTATAGACTAGAACACGCACAGAAAAAAAAAAGAGAGAAAAAAAAGCCAGCACGAAGAGAGAAAAATGCTATCGAATCTCTGCATGCCAAATGAAGATCTTTTGGGATAATTGAAAAGTATAGTTGAAGAAAAGAAAGAAAGAAAGAAAATCGTGAGTATGTGCCCATTTTCTTTTAATCTCTTATCCCTATCTACTAAAAACTTGCTTCTCAGAATCATTCATTTCGTTGCCCGTTTCCGTTTGCTTCGTTTATCCGTTATCCTTGAGCGCCTATAGTGATGATAAGGAAAAGAAAAAAAAGATTCATCCCTCCGTTGCGTTTCGTGAAGCGGGGCTACTGAACGTTCGCCTGGAAGTTCTTGGGGCGCCTGTAAAAACAAAAGTCAGCAACTTGAACTAGAAATCGCCAAAAGAAAAATAAAATGGGCGAGCGCAAATAAATCACGACCGAGGAGTGGGCACGAACTTGAAGAGGAGGATGTGAGGCTCAGGCGCATGAATCTCATAGTGCTGCCATCCCAAGCTCTGAGTGATACCGAGACCCCTCCATTCCTCTTCGTGGAGGATCTTAAGGGTCCCAGTCTCAACGTCGAAATAGTCCTTGGGGATCGCTTTAAGCATCTGCTTGGGAAGCATCACATGCCTGCTCAAAGGTTAGCTTCGCAGTTTGGATCGGAGGAGCTTCTAATAACAGCGCATGCACGCACCTGTACTCGTAGGTCTTGTCGGAGTAGCTATCAAGGTGTCAGTTTAGGTTAAGTTTGAAGGGGGAGGGGGGGGGGGGTGGGTAAGGATTACCGGTCGGAGTAATGGATCAGGTCGATAAACTCGTCAAGGCGCTCTCTCTCGGATTCAGAGAGCATGCGTGGGCGACGATTGCGGGAACTAGAGCCTTTCTCCATGGTATACTTGTAGTGGGTGTGATTGAGGTGGAAAGGTTACGGCGACGAAGCTAGGTGGTGGTGCCTGGGAGTTATCAGCGCACAGTTCGAGATTGTTGAGCTTTGCGCAGAAAAAGGGTGCGAAGGCGGCGGGGCGGGTGGGTTAATAAAGTAGTGGGGGGGTGTGGAGTGATTTGAATGGGGGAGGAGAGGGTTAGGGGAAGGTGCGTGCGGCGTGTGTGCGGGGGCGGGTAGGGGGGCGGCCAAGGAGGAATGGTTTCCGAAAGGGACAGATCAAACGCGTGATTTGCCTACCTATTTGTGTTCTCTTTGGTTTTGGTGTTAGTCGGCGGCAGGGAGAATCTCAAAGGGGGCTGACTGGGGAGCGCGGCTCTGTTCTGTTGTTGCGACGATGGCAACCAACGTTTTTTTTTTGTTTTGATGGAAGGGGATGGTGTGGGAACGGGCGGCGACAACGACAGCTGACAGGCTCTGCGAACCGAATCTCACAGATGTTGTGTGGGGAGAAGGGGATCATGGACGACAGGGAGCAAAGACGATAGTTAAGTAGCGGAGTCCCTGAGCGTCAAGTCAGCGCTGCCTCTCTTGTTTACTTTCAAAATGGGCTAAAGTTGCGCCTACATCACCAAGATATACGTAGCCCTAGAGTACAATAAAGATCTGGATGATAATGCAGCACCACTGTCATTATTACCTGAAACGCCGTGATCGTCGTCGTCTAGCTGCTCCCCTAGATGGAAGAGAATATCCCTTCACCTCTCACCTTCGTTCTCATGCGATGTGTGGCTTGTAAATACATGTATGTATGTATATAGGATGGTTTTGGGCAATTCACAACATCACATGACCTTCTCCAACCACATTCTATACAATCCCTTTGTAATCTCCCATCAATCCCCATTTCGAAATGAGAGCTCGTCTAGATTGTGTGGCTTTCCTCCCGTTCGTTGACGTTCAGCGACCGACTTCAACGCAAAGGAAAAAAAAAAGAATCCCTCCCCGCCCGCTTTACCTGTGAAATCGCTTGCCGCCGTTTTCCCACCCCATCCACGCTTGTTGCTATTGAAAAAAAGGTCCTTCCAACTGCCACTAAAAAAAACGAGCAATTATCAAAAAAAAATTGGACTTTTTTTTAAAACTAAAAAAAAAAAAAAAGTATTGGGCGCGCATCGCTTTTGGTCAACCCAACCCAACTCTCACACTAAGCCAGTCAGTTCAGTCGCGAAGTCGCGTTTCCCCCAACAGCAGCGCCCGCCCCGACTTCAACAAAGCACTCCCTCAACTCTATTTTTCTCCCCTCCGCCCAGCGCGCGAAAAGAAAAAAAAAGATAGAAGAGATGGATAAGCGCAAAGCTGCTCATATACAAGCAACCGCCTCCTCGCCCACACCCGACGTTGATGATCGAGCGAGGAAACGAAGAAAGCAATCTGTAAGTTTCTGTGTTCTTGTTTGGTGGGGAGGCCGGGGAAGTAAAAGGATAGGAGAGGAAACGCGATCTTGGGATAGCTATCAATCAACCTTTCTCGCGTGGTTTCTGGCTATCCCTGATCATGAGGCTCAGCTATTATCTATCTGACTACCTTCCTACCTACCTACCCCCCTTACCCCATTCTGCCCCACTGCGATATGCGATATAGGTAGCTAACGGGACATAAGACTGTGCAGCAGAATGGGTCTGATTGTACGGGAAAGTCTGCACAAGCTTTGGGCCAAAGTTTGCTGGATGCGATTATGAACCATCAGGAGAGGTAGGTTGTGATATATATCCCTATTATTACACTGCTATACTAGTAGTAGTTGCAGCAACTGTAGGATTAGTAGTACCGGTAGCAGTTGTAGTTGCTCTTATACGCTCAACTCAACCCGAACTCATCTCATCCGATCTTGTTCTCCCAATACTACATCTACATAAAATAGCTTTCGTTGAATGAAATGCTAACCTGGATAATGTTTCTCCCAGGAACCGACATATCCGTCAACATTTTGAGAAGCTCCCCAACCAAGTAAATGAGCTCTTTCTCCTCCCGATTTTGTTCCCCACCACTAACACCCACCGCAGGCCGATTATCCTGACTATTACCAAAAAATCAAAAACCCAATCTCTCTCCATGAGATTCAGGTCCGTCCATAAATCCACATCCCCCCAATTTGTCTGCCCCACTCACGTTCGCTAGACCAAGCTCAACAACAATCATTACGCTACACTGCAAGATGTCGAGGCCGACCTTCTGCTCATGTGTCAAAATGCCGCCACATACAACAAGCCCAAGAGCCAGGTCCACAGTGATTCTACCCGAGTCAAAAATGTCATTGATGCATATATGGTGGAAGTCTCAAAGTCAAAGGATGCAAAGAAAGAGGCCGAAAATGCACCAGCTGGTAGAGCGATTAGAGGTAGGGGGACCCAGACGCTGCAGCAGGCGATGATGGGTGTTGTTGAGGATTTGATGGCTCTAGTAGACGAAGCGTGAGTTTGACTTCTTTGGCGGTTTGCACTGGAGAGGGAAATGCCCAATTGCTCCCGACAGCGGCTAACTGTCAAGTTTAGAGGCGAGCCCGTGGCCCATTATTTCCTCAACCTCCCCAGCAAAAAGCTTTATGGCGAATATTTTCGTATCATCAAACAGCCGATCTCACTCAATATGATCAAGAAGAGGGTTACACAGGGCGAATTCACTAGATGGGCCGATTTTGAAAATGCAGTCGCATTGATCAAGAAGAACGCCGAGGAGTTCAACGACGAGGGAAGCGATATTGTTAAGGATGCGCGCAAGTTGAATGTAAGTTGGGACCTTTAGTCGTGGTCTGGAATGGGAGATGGTTGGGCTGATGGTATTGTGAACATAGACATACTTCGTAAAGCGCCTAGCAGAAGGAAAAGCAAAGGTTGGAGATGCTCCAAGCGCAACAAACGGCGCTCCTAGCGGTATAAAACTGCGAATAAATGTTGGCGGTCACCGCGCCCAATCACCACAGAAGCCACAAGAGACATCGGGGCCAAAAATTAGACTCAATGTCGGAAAGACAGCCGCTGCACAGCAAACACCCAAAGCCAGGGCTCCGTCAAGCTCTCCGGCGGCGCCATCTGTGTCGCCTATCACCAATGGCAACTCTACGTCAAGCAGTCCGTCAAAACAAACGAGCAATGGAAATGCATCGCCTAAGAAAGCACCCAGCCCTCCCACGCCCACCCCTGTTGTACTCCCACCCCCCGTAATCCCAGTGGTAGCTCCGACCCCGACAGCTCCCATTGCGGCGACCTCATTACCAGTCGCGGGGTTGGCCCCCATACCAGTTAGAATAACTAGGTCCCGGACTCCCGAGAAACCGGAGTTGGGTCGATCAGGTTCTCCACACAATGAAACTATCACACTTCGTGCGAATTCCATGACACGGACACCAAGGTCTCAACAGATGAGTCCTCCAGCTCCAGGATCAATGCCCCCGCCTCCGCAGAGATTGAGTATCACACCAGCACCACAGAGCCCAACACCGTTGAATGTTCCGGTTCCGGCACCACCAACTCATCGGGTGGGGGGCTATGATGAGCCAAAGTATCGTGCTGAGGGGAAAGGTAAGGAATCAATTATCACATGCTTTTGCCCTTTAAACTAATTGCCCGGGATATAGACGCTTCGAGTGCGCTAATTACAAACCTTCGTGTTACATCGGTATCAGCGACTTCTGGGGAGGTCAAGTATACGAGAGACTTCTCCCCCGATGATCATAAATTGACTTCCCAATTCTTTATACATCTTCCGGCGGATTGTCAAGCTATTGTAATCACGCCCACGCTCTCTACTGGCCTTTCGGGCCGACAGCATAAATTTAATGTGGAGCACAAAGTGAGCAACAACGCTGCCAAGCAGATCCCTGTGTGGAACACGCAGCTCAAAAAGAAGGAGGAGCTTACCTATGAAGTGAGACTCAACCCAGGCGCAGTCAATACCATTGATTGTGCGGCCATCGCCGCAGCAAGAAGCGGGATTGTTAATGGTAGTGGGGGGGGTGGGAGCCCAGCGGGCATGTGGGAGTTAGAGAGATTTCGGTTGTTTGTCAGCTTGCTGCCTAATTAGCTTTTTTCTCTTTTTGTCTTTATTCTCTTTCCAGACTCCGTTGGTTAAATTTCCTGTTCTCTGAATTGTCTGAGTACTAATTATTTATTAACGCCCTTCCATTTTCTCTAACCTGTTGGTCATGAGCTACCTCTTTCATTTCTTTGATGAATTGTAAGTTTATTAGGAGGGTATCTTTTTTTATTCTATCTTCACTACGTTAGTTTCCATCGGCGATGCTGTTTTGTGTTATGTATCATTTCTCCCTCTCGCTGCTGATACGCTAGAGATAGGATGGAGATATGTTTAGGACGGACATGGTAAATTTAGGTTACTTATTATGTAGTTATTTCTACTCTATATGCCCTCTGGCCTGGGTGCATGAGTGTTTGATTTGTAGTTTACTATTTATTGCAGGTACATATGATTCTGGTACTTCTTGCTGCGGTGGCCGTGGTGGGCCAATGACGCCGTGATTACTGTTACCCCGGTCCCATTCATATCTTCATCGATTTAGATTCGTCTTCGAGTGAGCTGCAGGATTGAGGCCGCCCAGGTATAACGTCATGTCCGTATCACGAGCTCGGAGCCCGAGTCCCCGAAGAGCAATTACCGAGATATTTACTTTTCCCCTTGAGATACTTTTAACACATGTCGGGGATGGCTGACTACATGGAGTAGGTACAGGGCAATCCAGTAGAGTTTGCATGTGAAAAGCAATTATTGGTAGAAATAGAGCAAAGCACCGGTACTGCTGCGGCCCGCACGCACCCCCGCATCGTTACATACAACGCATCGAGTAGCTCATATAAAGACCTCCCAAGCTCCTGGAACTTCATCTGTACCCATCTACCTACCTACTGAACTATATCCCATCCAATTGAACAAGCAACAGCACACAAATGGCGGCACCGGCAACAACCACGATGAAAGACTTGACGGGGAAGTTCTGGATGGTATGTTCAACTAGGGATGGAAGTTTAGGTGGAATTGTATTCGTGTAAATTACTGACTAACGTGGGGTTATAGAACAAGACCCTTTCTGACGATACCGACGATGTTCTCACATTGGTAATTCCCTCCTTCGTCTAAGTTGTTTGTGAGTGACTTGGTCGATTGTCATTCTGACGATATGGCGTCCCGCCGCACAGCAATGCATCAGCTGGTTCACCCGTAAAGCCATCGCTCTCGCAAATCTGTGTCTTGATATTAAACACTACCGAGATGACGATGGTGTCGAGCACATCGACATTGTTCAGACTCTTACTGGTGGCATTCAGGGCACTACTGAGCTCAGGACCCTAGATTGGACGTATGATCTCCCTTTCTGATGGTCTTATAGCGGGACTGACTACGGGCGGAATAGGGAGCGAGAGCACGAGGACCACATCTTCGGGAAACTCAGAGGGAAGAGCAGGCGCATAAAGCCATCAGAGTTGGATGATGACTTCCTGAAGAAAAACTTCTTGCCAGAAGTTGAGACGGATTGTTCTGTGGAAAGTTATGTCGTTAATGATGCGAATAAGTGGACTGCGCAGCAGGTATGATCGCTTATCTTGATTTGAATTTGGACGTCACTGATCTCGTATGGGAACTATAGATTTGGGGGTTTGAGGCTATCAACGATATTAGATACTACGTCCGCCATCTCAAGTTCACAAAAGACGATACCAACCAGGTACTTTACAAGAGACTGGTGTATGATTGGGCTGATGCTCAATAGACTTCAACTCTGGGTGGTGTGAGTAGGTTCTGTTATGAATTCAGTAGAGATATCATACTGTCCGGTTTATTGCCGGGTCAGAAAGACGTAGTCTGTGTATCATCAAGCCTTATCGCCAAATACAAGCATGCTAGTATAATATTATCTCGATTACGCTTAGTGAATACAGTGCAGTAAAAACAGTATTGAAAAATTTCGTAGCTAGTCATCAATAAATAAACACGAACACAGTAGTACAGCTATTATGAGTGGCAACAGCAGCAAGAAACAAAAACAACCTAGAAATTCACATCATAAGAAATTGGCGAACTAAAAGATCCTTGCGTGAGTTTGACCATGATATCAAGCGGAAGGAAATATAGTTTCCGCTGTCTTAGTAGTTGATGACACCGTCAAGGATCCAGATTTCTCCGTTGGGGACGGTTTTAATATCACGGTGCGCGGCAAGCTTGATTCCGTCGGGATAAATCTATGTCGCAAAGGTATCAGAATAAATATAGACAAGTAAGGATATCGGGACGTACAATCCTGTCCTTCCCATCCATGTCCCACCAGATTTCCTTCCCCTGTAAGGTCTTTATCTTCTCCCCCTTTGGCCATGGCGAAACGCCGATTAAGTGCGCCTCGACAAAATTCCTCTCATTTCTACTAGCACGATCCTCCCCCACAAGTCCCTTATATATGTCGCTGAGAATATTCCCACCCGCCTCTTCATCATTTGGATCCTCCCATGGTTTCCTTGGTAGTTTCGAAACGGCAACATTAGACGGCGCCAATACAGTTGTGTTTTCATCAGTGTTAGAAAGTCGAGTTGAGATGGACTCAAATTTTCTGGTCAACTCTGCAAAAATGTCTATGCTCCTATCTTGGGAGAGCTTATCAGAGAGAAGCAGAGAGCCCGTGGGTTTGTCGCTACTATATAGTATTTCATGGGACTGGAGAGGAGTCTGATCGGTATTAGGTGAAGGCATTTTGTTCTGTGAGGCGCCTTTGTTGGAGTCAAGCGGATAGAGAAGCTGTGCAGAAGCGAGCGAGTAGATAACTGGAAGTAGAGCCAGGGAGAGCTTCATGTTGGGCAAAAAGTTAGCGATGAGTTGGTAGAATTTGTTTGAGGGATTTAACCAGCTGATGATTGCCAACTTGGTTGTCGGATAGCTGCACCATGTTAAGTGACGTATTTAACATGTTCATCAAGCCCTAAGCCCTGAAGCAACAATGCCTGCTTCCATCCTTCCAGGATGGGTACGAGCTAGGCTACTAGAGTACATACATGTAGTATGTATAATAATATACCTACCTCCCAATTCAGTTCTCTTCATATTCATATCTGGAGTAGGGTCCAATCGAGTCATTTTTGTTAGTCTAGATGGTTTCCGAATATTAATGATCTTAACATGCCACTCGTGCTACTAAGTTAAGTTGCCGTTGATATATAGCAGATGCAAGCTGGATATTCCTAAAGAAGGAGAATATTAACCAAACACGTTTTCATTGGCTCAAACTTCCATTGCTCATCAACACACGAGAACAACATATGACTGTACCTACTCTAGTGTAACCAAATATTAGAACGATAAGAGTTTGAATCTGTCGAATAGGGCCCCGGAAATCAAGATATAATTATAACTACACGGTACATGTGCCAAACGTATCCAACAGCACAATACGCCCCCGCAGTACATACATACAAGACTGCGGGGCTGCGAGGCTGTGTAACAACAGATATAAATTATAACTTCATCAACTCTCAATCCCAAGTGCTCACCAAAGTCTTTTACGAACAATACTACCATGGCCGAAGCAATAGGTCTCGCAGCAAGCTTGGTTGCCCTTATACAACTCGCAGGTCAGGTGACAGCAATAGGATACACGTATATTAGCGGTGTGAAGCGGGCCGCAGACGATCTTCATGACCTTTCTAGGGAGCTAAGCATACTAAACCTGGTTCTCTTTGCCCTTCAAAAATATGTAGATGCAAACCCCCAGCCCCCTGCGCTACAAATACTAAATAACAGCGATGGCCCCCTCCAAAAATGCGAATCCGAATTAAATGTTCTTCTTACAAAGATGGAGCCCAAGAATGGGTTTAAAGGGCTTCTTAACAGCATAAAATGGCCATTGAAAGAGGCAGAAACGATGCAACATATTGCAAGAATCGAGAGGCAAAAATGTCTACTCATGCTCGCTTTAGAGACTGACAACATGTGACTCAAAACCCAAACATTATACCCTTTGTCGATATCAATTCTAACTTGAGATCTAGGTCATTGACACAAGAAATACATCAACATGTCCAAAAGACTGATCTCGCCGTTCAGAGGATTCGAAAGATATCAGAAACCTTGAATTCTTGGGCTGATAAACATGACACAATTCAAGCTGGTTAAGACATCTACTCACACGTACACAGCGAGGCGAATCTCTGGCTAATCATTCGAAAATAATAGACGAAGATCGAAGGGATGTCTTGGCATGGCTCTACTCAGAAGATTTTGATAGGACACACCTCGAGACTTGCAACGAAAGGCAAAAGGGGACTGGTATATGGCTTTTGGAAGAACCAAGTTTCCGAGAATGGGCCAAAAAGCGACCAGATTTCAGCTTACTTTGTGGATATGGTATTCGTACGTCTAGAACCCCCATACACCCCATGCCTTCCACGAAAGATGATAGAGCTTTCTTCAATAGACGCAATGCTACAAGCACTGCCATATCTACGATATTTTTTTTATCATAGTAAATATGTAGTGGCGTTGGGTTAGAGGGGTTCTCGAGACCACTAAGTGCAGGTACCTACTTTTAATCAAGTTGATAGATTGGTAACCAAGTTTGGTTATTTAATGGACTAGACTTGGGTATTGGTGTATAATCTGGAAGAATTATATTTTCACCACTTAGTGGTCTCTAGATACCTCAGAGAAAGAGACTAAGGCGGCACCACAAGGCAAGACCTTGGAGTTAAAAGCCGCTATGTCTCGTGGGCTGTATTGCAATGCTTCCATTGAACAATATACCCATCTATACATTACCTTACACAATTCATATACTGACAGTCGCCATATTTCAATAGCTGGAGCCGGGAAAACATTTCTAAGGTAGATCAATCCCAGTACACCTTTCCCCAATATTCGCAACTAACAAATGCAAAAGCTCTGTGGTAATTGACCACTTAGAGATCCGAGCCTCAACCGAAAGGTTTGGGGTAACATATTTCTACTTCAACTTCAAAGAGCAGTGCCAAGGGGTCACTCAGTTTCTCGCTAGCCTTGTAAAACAATTGGCCTGTAAATTGCCAAAAATTCCCTCGGAGGTCGACAAGCTTTACAAAGAACTGGTCAAAGAGGCCAAAAGGCCGACCTTGGATCAGTTAAACGTCCTTCTTCGTGCAGTTTCAAAGGAATTTTCCCAAGTCTTTATAATCATTGATGCATTGGACGAATGTGCTCAAGAGCAAAGAAACATTCTTCTCCCATTGCTTCATCGTCTTGGACAGGATGGGTTCAATATGTTCCTGACTAGCCGCCCGCATCCTGAAGACATCCAAGAGTCTTTTCGTAACGTCAAAAAAATCATAATTTCTGCGAGAGACCAAGACATCAGGCTCTTTATTAATCAGAAGATCGAAGGAAATACACGAGCAAGGCGCCTTGTCCGACAGGCGGGGTTACAAGATAGTATTGTCGATGATATAGTTAGCTTTGCAAATGGGATGTAAGTAGATAATATTCTAGATATCTACGATGGTCTTTAATTCTATAGCATAGGTTCTTGCTTGTTCGTTTTCACGTTGAATTTATCTGCCAGCAGGTCTCCGCGAAACATGTGTTAAAGGCACTCGCATCTCTCAAAATGGCCCCAAGGAAGAACCCACTTGACCCTACCTACGAACGGATAGTGAATTTCATTCGTGAACAGCCACATGGAAATATGGAATTAGCATTGTCGATTCTTTCTTGGATTGTCAAAGCTCGGCGGATATTGCGGCTTAATGAATTGCAAACGGCAGTATCTGTGGAAGCAGAAACATATGAACTTGACGAGCTTAACCTACCAGATAAGGACGTCATAATTGATATCTGTGGGGGACTAGTAACAGTAGATGAAAGCGATAACGTTCGTTTTGTCCACTATACAGTCCAGGAATATCTTGTGAATAATCACATTATTCCCGAAGACTCAGATCTAACAACCGCGCTGACCTGTATCACCTACTTGTCCTTTGATGTCTTTTCCGACAATTACAACGAAGAACCCGTTTCTCCATATAGGCTTCGACTAATATATCCTTTCCTTGGATATGCGTCCAGATACTTGTATTCCCACCTACGCTCTTGTGATGAGAATTCGACGGCAGATGCACTCGTTTATCATCTTGAAAAGCAGGGCCGCAGTTTATCCAACTTGTATTATGCTCTTCACGAAGAAGTATTCCCATTGCACATGGCAGCTAAACTCGGACACTGCCGTGCATTCCAAATATTGTTGGATAAAGGCCACAATATTTCAATTTGTGACGGTAACGGCAACACGGTATTACACTATGTCGCAATGGCAGAAAGTAAGGAAATAGCCAAATTTTTATTAAACAAAAAGGCTATTCCTATCACGGTCCTGAATGATAATGGGCGTTCGCCATTAATGATTGCAGCACTTAGGGGAAATGACGAAATTGCACGTATCTTAATTGATCATGGAGCAAACATCTTTGACCAAGATTTTTACGGAACAACAGTAGCCAGTCTAGCTGCTAGCAACGGGCACTGCACGTTAATGCAACTACTTATTGAAAATGGCGTCGACCCGACTGAGGGATCTGATTCCTGCTGGTCCCCATTCGAATCGGCAATTTTGACTGGCCATGAAAAAGTTGTTGAATTACTGATTCAGCGTATCAACTTCGCCGATCTCCCAGTTCGCCCCGATTCCCACTTGACTGATGCCATAGAATTCGGCTACCGCGGTATTGCAAGGATGTTAATCGAAAAAGGTTATGACTTGTCGTCCAAAAACAGGGAGGGCAGCACAGCACTTCACTGGGCTGCATTCAGTGGTTGGGAAGACATTGTGAGGTTGATGTTGGAGAGAGGTGTCGATATATCTGTAAGGAGTACTAGTACACGTCTTCTATTCAGTAATATTACAAAAAGAGACAATCATATCATGTTCGGGAAAACAGCACTAGAAATAGCAATTTCCGAGGGGCATGAGTCAATAGAGGCAATATTGGCAGCAAAAATGAAGGATTTGACGGGGGATGAGGATGAATTCATACGGCAAGACAAAGCCGCTGCACTTCCTATCCTCGATTCTCAATACATGTAAGTAACCCCTGTATATACGCTTATTTGACCAAACCAGCATGTGCTAACGTGGAGTGAGATGTTGATTCAGAGATGAACTCATACTGTCGATGAAATATATGCTCGGGGCTATATAGAATGTTTAGATGGTAAAGTTAGATAAATGGGGAGGCATTTGGGCAAATAAAATCGCGATCGATTCTGGAAGGTCGTGTGACACTGTACATATTTAGATCTAGGTACATACTAAGCTCAAGAATGTACATGTATGTAAAAGTCGATAAGCCGAACGTACTTGATGGCTGTTGTAAGACGAAAAGATACAAACTTATGACAGATTTACCGGAATGTATCTTATCTAGGCTCATCATATTGTCCTATGTCCCTAAATGACTTAGTCGATATTGCAATTCACATCCCCTTGACTCTCTTGAATCATACATTTCTAGGCTCTCACTTTCACTATTCGATCGCGGAGAGGTATCTAGACTCGGGAAAGAGACTGTTCACAGCTCGGCATCAACCGCCTGAGCCAAAAGTCCGAACAAGTACTATAAGTAGTGATAGACAAGGGGGACTCCTCTCAGATGAGACCGAACAGTACTAGCGGGTATAAGTACTATTAACCCTCATGTAAGCCAGATTTTTGTAAGCGACGTTGGGCGACAGCGCTCACCAATGCTCCAAAGACATGTAGTAGATATGCTAATGTGTGATCGATAGTAGAAGGTCAACAACTGAGTCATTCAAGGCAATGGCCGCGGCGATAGAGGAGGAGTAGGTATATTATGTACAGCCACGTCCGTAAAGTTTTGGCGCCCTATATGTAAAAACGTCCGCGATTGCAAAAAACAAAACACCTTGGTCCCCTTCCTCGAAAGATGGTCATACACAGTGTTGCGATATACAGCAGTATAGAAATATTTATCTATAAATTTTCATGAGCTTCGAGACTGGGGGTGCCAAAACCTTGCGGACGGCTGTACGTAGTTCAGTTGATCTCGATCATGCAATTAATGAGTTAAACAAAAAAAAAAAAAAAAAAGTTGATCTCGATCTTGTCCATGACCGAGTGATCACCTATGCGCCAAGACAAGCCCAGAAACAAAGGTACAGAATGCCCGTTAGCAATGCATGGTAAGGGAGACAATTGGCTATGTAAATGTACATAATGATATGTAGTTCCAAGAAGCAGCACCTAAGTTCGATATGTTGCCACAATTTTTATGTATATAGGTGACTACAGCCACGTGTGTTATCACAAACCACATACATACATGTATTATTATTACCACACGAATAGTATGAAAAAGGAGATATTCGACTCACAAACCTCCAGCTCCTGAGTTCTAGTGTGGCCCACGGGGACGAGTGTCCTTGTACATGTGTCCAAGGAAGAAAAAGATGAGTTAAAGGGCAGCGATATGTTCCTTTTGCTTTTGTTTTGTTCTTTTTTCCCCTAGCAATTGTATTTGTGATAACATCCGGGCTGCATACAACTAATGAATCAATCATGTCAATCAATCATGTCAATCAATCAAATAGCCAGGCCTGATGACTGTGCACTATCGAAATCGACGATATGGCTTCCCGAGAGCCCATACTTGACCAGAAATAGCTACAGTAGAGTACATCACCAATCAGCACCGGCCAACCCGACCCATATCCAACAACTATCTTCCGGGAATACACACAGGAGCTGCGACTTTTTTTTCTAATCAAGATATGTTCGCGCCAGCGACAGCCAGCCATCATACATGATCAAAAACAGCAACTGCAAGCCCAGCGGCAAATCTCGTTCTTCACAACCAACCAACGCAGTTTGGGCACGAGACTCGGGCGCTGCAGAGAAGCTGTACTGTACATCTCACCTTACCTGGCTAGAGATCTTACACCGGCCTCTAGCATTACCTCATAAGCTCCGTTATACCGCAATCGCCGAAGACTGACTGTACAGCGGTGGGTAATAAGTCATCGGACGACCTAGCCACAATTTTGCCTACAAACGCGTATTTTTGTGGCGTTCCATCCGATGACTTATTACCCACCGCTATACTAGCCCATGTCACACACTACCCAGCTACCAGGGCAGAATCTACTATCGGGGAGACAACCAAACCAACGATAATAGGACTTGGCTCCGGGCTTGAGTGTACGGGAAGGTATATCCTAGGTCATCCAAAAGCACTGAGATTATGGAATGTCTATAGCCGGCTTTTTATGAACACTCGATATCGGAATACTGATACTATTACACGTCTCTAGGATTACAGCTAGCATCACCGCCACATTTAGGTACCATCTCGATAATCATGTTGGCTTTGGGCCGGACGAATACCGAATTTCTAATATGGCACACCGAATACAGCTAAAGCAGAGTTATTATGAGGGGCCGAGATTCATGTGGAAATAGCCGTTTATGATTCCGGAGCTAGTTTAGACACCAACCAGTTTAAATCAAGCGTGGTGGAATTAGGATAAATTCAAGTGTTTATGCCTAACTCTATATACAGAGCGGTGATAGGCCTAAGATCAGCACCGAGAAGTGATTCAGCACCGAGAAGTGATTCAGTACCGAGAAGTGATTGGTTTGGTTTCATGTACCCCTCATTAGTGCTGTGCTATCGTACGATCGAGGCCTACACATAATCGGTCCAGCCCCGGAGCTTTACTCTGAGACCTGGAGCAACTAGAATCCCCACCCTCGGCCGGGGGAAGCTTACTAACCCCCAGCGTATCTCAGCTTTCAGGCGAGTGACAGATCATGATCCAAGACTACATAAATAGGGCTAGGGTTAGTTTATTGGGCGGTAATAACGACACCACCGTATATAAAGTCCGCTAGATATAGAGGGGATCCGATCTAAAACGATTTGGAGGGCACCGGCTCTGGCGATATCCTAGAACCAGGCGAATTCCCCGTCATGCCGGCGTAGCTCACAGCCCTTGATGGTTGGGGTTCTTGGTTTCTTGGCAGCCGTAGATAAATCCTAACACATACATACCTCACCCCACCGGCTGCGGAAGCAATTGCGATTGCGATTGCGATCATTCACAGAGCATCACAGGAATTCACAGCAGTACAGACACGCAGACAGACAAGTAAGGTCCATACACACCTCTCTCCATACTTTCAACCCCACCTAACAACCCACAGATGTCCGCCACCCTCCGCCTCCTCCGCCGACCCCTCCTGCGGGTCCCCTCCCTCCCCACCACCACCCTCCCCCTCCGCCGCCACGCATCCACACCCCCCAAAGTTCTCGCAAAACCAAGCAAATACACACCGCCCTCGCACCCCTCCGTCACGCGCCCCCGCGACCCCCTAAACTACCCGGGACCCCCACAACCGCCCCGCGACCCCACCCGCCGCTACCCAAACACCATGCCTCCGCCCAACACGCTCGCGCACACGCTGCTCACCTCGCGAGTCCTGCACTTCTACATCTCCATGGGCATCCTTATCACGCTCGCGGCCACCGTGTCCATCCGCAACTTCCTGGCGACGTCGCCGTTCGCGGCCAATGTGCGCTGGGAGTGGATGCACCCCTATGAGAGCATGCGGATGTTTCTGGTGGCCGTGCGCGAACATACGGAGGACCAGAGCCGGCGGGTGGCGGAAATGCGCAGGAGAAAGGTGGAGGATGTCGAGTTGAGGGGCGAGTTTAGGAAGGCGCATGGGCTGGAGAAGACGGGCAATGAGGGAGGGTTTGGCGGGTGGGGGGTGAAGAAGAGTGGTAGGGAGCCGGTGGCACCGGCGGCGCAGGAGAGTAAGGGGGATTGGGTGGAAGAGCAGATTATGAGGGCGGAGGAGGAGGCGGCGATGTTGGTGGAAGCGGCAGAGAGGGAGAAGGCGGTAGCGACGGAGAAGGGGGAGATGGAGCCGGAGACGGTGATAGCGGCGGTGGAGACGCCGGCGAAGAAGAAAGGGTGGTGGTAGGTTTGTTGCTATGGGGCTGGTAGGGACCGTTTCTGTAAATAGTAAATAGCAGTTGTTGATATGGGAGTTTTTTGTTTCACCGCTTCTTCTTCTCTTTTCTTCTTCCTCCTTTCCCCCTCCTTTCTTTTCTCTTCTCTACTCCTGCACATCCCACAGCACCACACCGCTCCCTCCCTTTTCATCTCCTTCATACAAAGACGAGACTATATCAACCCACCCTCCCCCCCCCCCCCCCTAATAAGATATCCTGCTAAGTGTATCATTGACGCTGCACCACGTTACTCCTACCCTCCCGCGCAAGTCTCGCCACAGCTCTGTACATAACCACAACTATACCATACATATAGCCCACAGCAGCAATGACGTTGTAGCGCCCATGCAGTTGGCTGGTTGGCTGGTTAGCTGGCTGGTGGACGGCAACCCGCCCGAATGACAGTTCATGACCCCGCATGCATCGAGTGACATGACATTCTACTTGCTTAATTGCTTGCCTGCCTGTCTTTCTTGCTTCCCTGCTTGCGGGCCGGCACATTCTCGAGATCTCGCCGGTGCGGCCGCAAAAAGAAACGAAAATATGTACAATACATGTATCCTATGGTGGCAGCAGTGCTGTCCGCTCTATAGCACCGTCGTGCCACTACATAAGCCCATTGAACCACCGGCTTAGCTGACCAGCCAACCGTTCACCCGCTGCTCCAGCAGTCTGGAGCCTGTCTGCTCACTCACACATGCAACCCCTGGTACATTAAACGGCGATCTAGCAAGAGGAGGGCCAACCGCGGATAGTTGCCTGAGAGCCACCTCAGACGGGAGGAACATATAATATGGACGTTTAATTAACGGCCTGATATATTCATAAGCTAGTTGGCTGAAACAAACTTTCTCTTTCCCCCTCATTCCCCGCACATTCACTGAATCCAACTGTGGCTGTAGTCTAGCCTTCGAAACCCCCAACCTTAGCTCCTAACTTATCCCCACATTCATACAATCCACAACCCGCAACCCGCACAAAATATCAACCATCGAGCACAGTTGCATAAAACAGACACAATGAAAACTTTCATCATCGCCTATTTCTTTCTCTTGATAGCTAAAGCTATCTCGCAGGATGCCACTGCTCCTGAGCCCAAGGTGAACTGTCCGCAGAACTCACTCTATGGGGAAGAAAGCACCAAGTTCATAGTGACTACCGTATCCGCCAACCTCTACCCTCACTTTGGAGACTTTTACTCTGAAAGCTGTGAGCCACCCCCTCTGACACTCCTGCCATTCCCTGGGTCTCACTAACATCCCACCACAGGGCCTGATATTCTGTTTGCGCCTGACAACTTCACATTCACACCTCCAACTCGCACCATTATCTTTAACGGCGGCAACAATACTCTCTCGGAATATCTCCTCCTAAACAGCAGCACCGCAGACTCGTTCATGCTCCGCTGGGAGCTATCTTCAGACCCGTTTAGGCCAACTGGTAGATTCGATGTCGTCTACTACCAGCAGTCGATCAATGTCTATCCTGTCTGTGATGGTGGTCTCCTCTCTTCTGTGGTCTGGAAAACCAGAGCATGCATCTATGGAGATCCGGTAATTGGGGTGACGTGGTTCAAAGAACGCCATAATCAGGCGATTGCAAATATCTTCTCGGGCATTGAGGGCGGGTGGATGGGAGGGCCGGAGACGACTGTCGGAAACTGCTATGGGCTGAATAGCACGTCCGAAGCAAACAAAACCGAGACCGAGGATGAGAGTGAGACGGGAGCCCTAGGTCCGAACGGGGTGGGTTTCTACACCCCTGTTCCGGAATTGAACAGTGCTGGGGTCAAGAGCTACATGTTTCGTGGGGGCGACATTGCTGCGGTGCTTGTGCTGGTAGCGGGAACGGTTATCTGGTTAGGCTAGATGCGTTAGTGGTGAGTGTAATTTGTTAGAAAAAAGTTGTATCTCTTTTGTGTTGTAATAAAAATCATGTATTTGTTGCCTTTTTCCCCTCACCAACGTGGTTCCGAAAATTACACACGTGCTTACTATGATCTCATGCGACGTGTAATCACAAGGGCCGATGCTCGGGTACCTGCAGAAACTTGTCTATTGATAGGTGTATGCGCTCTTGGGTGAGGTATCCGGAACCTCAAGTCCCTTAGGATTTCGATATGGCTCGGGTGTAGATAATACATATGAATGCATACGGTAGTTTGAAGCGGGTGGTGAAATTGCTTGTAGCAATGGGATGCATTACAGGAGAAAGATTCTTGAAACATGAGAGAGAAGAACCTCTATGCGGTGATTCTTTCCAGATTATGAACATATATGGTGATAAGCTTGTATCTGCAGTCGAATTCAACGGCGTATCTTGAAGTCGCTGTTTCAGGAGAGGTGTACGAAATTAGTAAGGAGAAACCGGGCCTAATTAATAACGCATGTCGTTCAAAAAAGCTGCTACATATATGAAATATGTTGTAGCCAGTACCAGGGTGTTAGGGAATTAAGAAAAACAAGAAAAAATAGCTACATCGTCACCAGCGCTGCAATACAATGTGGCACGCATACGTAGTGTCACCACCTTACAACCTGTTCTTTCAAGTACTGCATGTATCTTTCTTATGTACATGTAGTATTTTACACAAAATACAAGCCAAGGGGAGTATCTCTGCGTGAATTGGACTATGTTGGAAGATGGACGATCGGTGGTACGGGCCGAGTGATGGATGGTGAGTATCAATATGATTAGTCTTCCGGGACATTACTTAGATTCAAAAACTATATCTGGTAGTACTCGCGTCGGAATTCAATTAGTGGAGCTGACAATGTCCATATATTCAATAGCCGGGTCCATAGGTTACATGTAGCTGACATATCCGAACTACATATAAATGTATATTTTCTTTTCTCCGTAGCATAAATGTATGTATAATCCCCAAAGGCTTTGGCGGGGTTCTGTACATACATGTATTGTAAGCAAAAAAAAAGGATTTCTTTTTTTTGTACGAGGGCCCAATTTGTAACTCATTTCAAGATTTCTGCAGTGAGAATCTCTTATCTTCCTCCTGTCGGATCCTAGAACTAATATATTCACACACAAGCCCTCATAAACTACATGTAGTATCTGATGTCGTCTATTCCGCCAAGCTCTGCGACATCTAAATTCTCTGTCTATCATGTGAAATTATAACATCGTCCCTCTCTCTTTTAATTGAATGTATACGTACATGTACTATAACTACATGTACATGTACTATAACTACATGTACATGTACATGTACATGCATGTATGAACATGGGTGGGCCTTGAGTATAACTGGTGGCCGGATGATCATTTGCATAACGAAGATAAAGAAGCTATTCAAGTGTGACCGGCCTTCTATATCTAGCTTCCTCCGCCTTTTTCATTCCCACCCACATCACCCATAATCCGTGCACTATTAACCATCATCTTTAATCTAGGCATCAACCGTCATCTACTCCCCATCCTCCAATACATGCTACCTGATCCCTTCATGCACAGAATACACCCCTGTAATTAGTTCCGCTTACCTAGCAGCAGTCATTATGGAACATGCTAAATGGAGACTCTGGCATCGCTGCGTATCCCCTGGATGTTCGAGAAGTTTGGCGGAGTCTCTCTCATGCATAAATATCATGTGATTTCGAGTTTAGGTGGAAAACATCAGGGTAAGCAGTGTGCCGCATTCACAAGTCTTTGAAGTACGCTAGTATACCATAAACCTCTCATGATGCTGCTGTATATAGCGCCAATCACTTCCTTGGTAGACCACGCTAGTGGGTGAGAACACCCAGGGGATAAGCATCGGCCGTTTGAGCTGCATTTTAAATCTGGAACAGTTTCTCGATGACATCTCCGAACAATACGAGGAACATGGGCCACTACGGCTTCGTCAGATAGAGCATCATTACTACCACAAGTTTCTTAGGGCTTACGATATTTTGTCATCAGTACCACGTCGGGTCCAGTTTACCCCAGCGTACATACTAGCTTGAGAAAGTTGCTTGCTAAAAGATTTATGCATATTAGGCGTTAATGAGCGACTATCAAACGCTCAGAGCACGCAGTAAATGCTCTGATATTCAGAAACCCCGAAGCCGTTTGCAAAGCTCGTTGCTCCCTTTAACGGAGGGTCTGACAAGCTAATCCCAGCGTAGTTACGGTCTCCTGGCCCAATTAGGCCGTGGATGGTATGAGACATTACTTTTCCTGGAGGGGTTCAGTTCTCCCGAGGCACCAGCCGAATATCACACAAACCCAACATCGACACCGGAACTCATGCGGCTTGCTCAGGGGCACGTAGATCCAGCTGTCTCGAGGTAGGTCAACTCTTTCTTTCCTAAAGGTTGACATAGTAAGATCGCCTGGGAATGTTTCTCTGACTGGAGACACATACACAGTAACTGGACAACGGCTTTTACGCTTATGTCTCGGTGATTTCCTTGATAGGTCTCAAAATCCATAGAGAGGATTGTTACAAACAACTCCTTAGATAGTATGGTCGAGTGATCCACTATGACTACCAATAACCCCAGAGAGTAATACACCCAGCAACCTGGTTGGTCTTTAGTACTTTCCCAACCCATGGATAGGAACTTCCCGTTTCTTGTTGGAGCTATGATCGAACTAATCAACCGTGCCCTTTATGCGGGGCTGTCCTGATTCTCACTCCTTTCCACAGTCGGCGGGGAACATTTACATGTGGGCATGTGTTCCATACGAATCAGATGAACCTCAAATTTTCAACCTTCGTATGCGTTTGATTTAGCCATTACTCTCCATACTTACTTACGCGACCCGCGGAGATTAACATCAGGCTTTAGAATTCTCAAAACGTGGTTGGAGCTCGTGCAGACCACCTAGCACGTGATGTATTACTATTAATCTCTCGGACGAATAGCACATGTATATGCAAGGAGAATTATAGGCGAGGGTCATCAACCATCACTCATACCCGTTACAGCCCTGTATAATCCTCTCTCACCGACAATCCATGCAAATACACTAAAGGGATCTACAATCGTGCCTGACTGAGGAGTTGATTGAATGGCTCTAACTTGACTAATTGGCGCAACTAAAACTTCAATCCCGCTGTCTGCCTTGTGAGTATGTTATTATCGGTGATACCATACCTTAATTCGATACCTGCATATTTTAATTTCCCCTGAGGATTGATATTGTATGAACGCAGGCATTGTTTTCCCTCGTAGGATCGTTGAAATTCTCCTAGGAGCCCATCGAAAGATCCAGGTGCAGTGAGACAGATAAAACACACGCATGCACGCCTCACCATTGCTTCTTCCTTCTTCCACAGTTTACCTAGATCACAGCTATTACGAGCTCTTCTTAACCATCATACTAACTACACTCGCCAACTTATTACGTTAGCAGTCCCTGCAACGAGGAAGAATTCAGGGGCCAGAGGAGTTTTTCCTCAGCACAACAGCCATAATCATCGAATATTAACAGTGTTCCCACGTAATCAGTGGGCCCCTGTGTTATTATCAAAACCCTCTAATGTGGATCGAGCGCACACGCCAGAAAGGGCAAAAGTAAAAAGAAAAAAAAGAGAGAGAGAGAAAAGCTTAGCTAGCATACAGGTTTTGGAACTATCTAGATTTCCAACTGGCACCACTGTCATTATTATTTCCCCGGGAGAACGGAGTTTATTCATCAACCTCGTAAAAGTAAGTAAGCCGCCACAATTGATAGTGGGCAGGTCAGGGGGGTTGTACTTTCCTATTCTTCTGGAAAACACGAAACCGATCCATGGAAGTAAAAAAAAATAATATTTATCCCACGAGGATGGGTGGCGAAACGCACGTCAGTTACTTTTCTTTATTTCTTTTTCTTTCTTTCTACACACCGGCCTCTCCGGTGTCGTTACGCAACCGAGGGGGTGGTCATGTATGACGTTTTGGGTATGGGAGTCCCTGGCTTGCAAGTGGTTCGAGAAAAAACTTCCCCATATGCAAGAAAGAAGCCACAGGGGCAATGATTCGCACGACCGGGCAAAGGTTTGACTTATAAATCCATCTGGTAATGGTAAGTGTGATGATAAACAAAGTTGACAACTTGTTTCAAAGGAACAAATCACATCAGGAATAAAGACTTTCTTTATCACAGTCCACATCTAAAGCCACCCGTACGATTTGGGGCTGGCCCTTGGTCCGCCGGAGTTTTATCGGATTGCCAAGTAGAAACCGAGAAATAGCTACTCTACTTGCATGGGGGGGAACGGCGGTACCAGCCATTGATTAAGTGTTGTGCACATGCCCACGATATGTATGGACGTTTTTCTCTCTTTTATCACGCTTGTATTATGCATGTAGGATAAGGCTAGATACAAGATAGCTATATGCACGCTCCGATGCGAAGATCCCAGACTGAAAAAATCAATAAAAATTAATGATAAGGAAATTGATCTGCTATAGTAATCTCCCATACTTTTATTATCCCTGGAACGCCAGGGAAATTGGTTAATACTGGGAATTTTTCTGTATCCACGAAACAATGCTGAATATTGAGAATGGGGTTGTGAAGGTAGATATCCTCCTCAGCTTCCACGCCTAAAAATAATCGTAAAAACCATGAACTTTTGATCATTACCACACACCTAGTCCCAATTACGGTGTTCGGTCCGCTTAAGCCGACCCATCTTCTTTTTTCAAATCAATTGGCGGCCACCAATTGAGTCTCTTATAGCTCTCAATGATCTGTACTAGGCCCTCCTCCGTGACTTTTGGAACATCGTACTTAAACCCTGTAACGGCCTCAAATCTGCTGCCATCGAGACTGAAGTCATCGTCCTTCACCAGCTCGTTCTCCAAGTACGGGTTAATCGGTCCGGGCCTCGTAATCCCCGCCTCATTCAGCAGGTCACCCCACGGCTGCAGCACCTCATCGTTCTCCTCATCCACCGCGGAGCCAAGGTTCATGCGCGCAAACGAGGACACAATCGTTCCATGGAAGCCCGTCTTGATGCTGAAGATTTTTGAGATGTACTTCTGGAGATCACCCTGTGCTATTTGTCCGTTAGATTTCAGCTGTCAGTCATTTTCTCACACTGCCCAGAACTGCGGGGGGTGAAGCTACAAGTATCCCCATGATCCACGATATTGAATACCGGCACGCTCCCCCATGACTCATCCCAGTTCTTCTTGCCGTTGCAGTACCAATCGGCTGCGGTCCAGACGGACCGCGCAGCATCAGTGACGTGCACGGTGTGACTGCGCAGGTCCTTGGTCCACAGCCATTTCATCTCTTCACCCAGATACGAGTACACGCGAGCCATGCACAGCATCGTCGCAATAACCTTGCTTCCGTACTCGCCGTAGACATTTGCTAGTCTCAGGATGACTAGATTCAACCTATAATATCCCACCACACCGATGATCAGCACTCCCGCCCGTCATCTCTATCCCCTACTACCACCCCATAGATACGTACCCCTCGATCTTCGCTAGCTCTTCCTCGGCCTCGAGCTTATATGTTGCCAGCCTGAGCCAGGGCTTGAGCTTGTCCGTCTCCTTGCTTGGCTCCCGGTCGCTCTTGTAGACGGCGCCGGTGCTGAGCTCAACCCAGCACTTTGTGCCCTTGCGCGCGGCGACGCGCGCAGCTGTCGTCGACAGCTTTAGATTTCGCTGCTTGTAGATCTCGTCATCCTGGCTGAGGCGGGTGTCTCCGCCACAGTTGAAAATGTAGTCGTATGTAGTGCCGTCGGCGCGGGTAAGTACCTTCTCACATGTGTCTATTGGTAGGGAGGTGTTAGCTGTAGGGAGGATGATATTGAGGGGGGGGACGGACGCTCGCGTGACATGTCGCCCTGGTAGAACCGCTCCTGTGTGCAGACCTCGGCGAACTCGGGGGCAAGCCAGGCGAGCTGGGGGAGCTGCTTGTCTACTATTCGGATCTCGGAGGAAAGGTCGTGAGTGTGGATGTACTTGGCGAGGTAGCGTCCGACGAAGCCTGGAAGGAAGTATTGCGATTGAGTCAATATGATGATTGTGGCCAGGCAAATGTTCGAAATAATAGTGGTTTTCTTCTCTTTCTCTTTCTTCCTCTTTCCACTGCTACAGGACTAACAAAGGATGTGATGGACTAAACTAACCTAGGCCTCCAATGATAAGCACAGTGGGTTTCGATTCTGAAGCCATCGCGGACTATGTATATGTGTTGGTAGTTTGTAGGTTTTGGTTGCGGGGGAGAGGATGGGGGGTAGGCAGGTAAGTATGTAGTTGGGTAGATGCAAGCTGGATTTATCAGAGGAGCAGTAACCACGATGATGACCAAAGAGCAAGTAGGGCGAGTGAGTAGCAGTAGTAGTAGTGGCAGTATTTTAATTATCACTATAGTTGTTGAGGATGAAGATTACCAGGGGAGTAACAGGTGGGCGGATATCCGAGGGTACTTATTCGAAAGGGAGGAGGGGAGGATGGAGGGACAGGTGGGGCTTTTCTCCTACCACAGTGGTGGTTCTGCGGAGGAGTGGGAGTAGTAAGTAGGAGGGCCAGCGAAGCTACATACCAAGCATTCGATGTCTGGTAGTCTAGTCCACTCTAAGCAAGCACAAAGAGCGGGCCGGGATTTAAATTGTGGGTGGTGGTGGTGGCTCGGGACGGCAACAGGTGTAGGTAGAGTACCACATCGGCCACTCGAGGCGGGATCTCTACTGCCGGTAGCTGTGCAAGCAGAATACCCACTCCAACTCAACACGGTACTATACCTACATGTACCAATACCTACATCACGAGTATCAATCCATCTCTCTAGCTACTCCAACTTTCCAACTCTACTCCTCCTCCTACTCCAACAACAGCACCAGCCTATCACATTACAGCCTGCACTCTTTGGCCGTTTCTTTGCCCCCCCCCCCCCCCACCTCTTTGCATAAGCCAGTAAGTAGGCAAAGTAGAAGAGCGCTCAAACCTGCCCCCCCAAATTCGACCAATAATTGACGCGCGCGCGGTATTGAAGCGCGGCAGCATTTCTCTGAGCTGAACTACCAGCCGAGAAAAAGACTCTAAGTGTGGCACAGATCTGATCAGTCAGCTACTTGTAATTATCAGTGCTTGGGGCAGGTTAGCCGTAGTATTGTATTGTACTAGTAGTGATTTCATTTCTACAGCAATGTCCCAACAAGAGAGTGTACATGCACCTTGGTAGGTATATCACTGTGCTTGTACATAGTAGATATGGGGAAGACTTCTCTCCCTTGCAGCGGTTAAAAGTCGTTTCATCGATGCAGGCCGGCGCAGAGACCTCAATCAGGACGCAAGCGCCATGTACAATCTACATCTTACTCTACTGCCAGTGCCTTCAAGTAAGTATTGGCTATATATCAGTATCAATAAACATCTTCGCATCATTGTAATATATACGGAATCACGGCGGCTGATCAGTGATACTGATTGATGAATCGTACTTGTAGTTTATGCAGCAGGGGAGGGATGATGGGGGTCGATCAGGGGTAAATGATGGTACGTCTCGGTTGGAGAATAAGAACCATGTAGATGGGTGGGAGTGCGTGGGTAGCGTATATGTTGGTACGAGCGAGCGAGGACTTAAGGTTTGTTATGGGTGATCATGACGGTAGTGGGTTATGAGGTATGATAGCTACAGCTGCACGGGCCATCCAAACGAAACATGGCCGTGGGAGAGTACTGCAGGTACGAAGCTGATCAGTACACATAGTGGGTCATCTAATGACGAATTGTGGGCTGATAAATCTGCAGATATTTAGGAACCGGTCAATGGATCAATCAATATAGGCAGATTACTTGCTCATCTAGTTGACATTGGCTGATTGATCGACTTCTGCAACCCGGCTAGATCAACGACACATGCGTACGTGATCTATGAGTATGGATCTTTCCACCGCCATTCTGCAGTTGCGGGTATCTACCAGGTATACATATCCGCCAGGTCTACTCGAGTTTGCATACCCAAAATCGTCATCACACTCAATGTCAAATCATTAGCCCTTGCCCCCGGGTAGAGACAGACACGCTAATGACACAAATAGATCTCCTGCCTGATATGAACAAACAATGAGCCCTCCCCTCAGACATTAAGGCACTACATTTAACACCACCGTGAGTGCATTCACTACTTAGACATCATGCCAAGCTTAGGTAGGACATGGGAGGACTTCGACCTTCCGCCTAGGACCTCTCTGCAGTACCTCAAATCATTATATCATCACCAAACACATCCATGCCACCTACTCGACAAAGTATCAGCAAAATAAAACCATGCCTCACCATTGCTGCGCTATGTGTACCATATTTCGATATGAGGCCTGCCTGCATCACTCACCATCACTCGACGTTTCCTGTGCAGCTTGTTCAAAGATTGACGGGTGTGTAAGCTCTTTGCTGCTAGGTAAGTCGCAATTTTTTGTACTATTTTTTTCTTGGCTGCCCCGAGGTATTTGGGTTTTATCCCTGACATACGTTAGGCCTCCGCAGGGGGGGGAGGGTTTTCAGGGCGGAGGGGTGGGATCCGTCGTGTGTGGGTTGGTCGGGATTTTTGAACCACCTGGCAGGATTCGCAGTGCTCAACCTGGAGCCGAAATTGGGTTCAAACATGATATAGTTTGGAGGATAGGTATATGTGGTTGTTGTAACCAAGGCAAGGATGGACTGGACATAAATATGGCCAAGCCCTGCCAACCAACTAGATAGAACTCTAGGTACAGGCAGACCTTACTTACCATTGGGTGATTGATGCGTATCCCGAGAAATAAAATACAATAGGGCGAGTTATTTAGACTTTGGGCGCGACGAAGCCCATAGCTATGTACTTTTTAGTAGAGTAGGGTGTCGATTGTACCTAAATTTTCGATATGATCTTCCGTCTCCCCCCTTCCACTCCGTGATTACCGACATCTTCCGCTCGATAACGGCTGTTGCGGTGTGGATACGGTACCGGGAAACCGCCGGGGATAGGCCGTTAATCGCTGTTTAGATTAGAGATAGCCGAATTACTTAGACGCCGGGGCTTAACAGGGGATAATAGCAGAGAGAATAATTTTTGTGTCAATGGGACAGAGGAAGGCAGCCGAGTTGAAGTTTTCTATGAAGTGGCTCAGCTCCTCAGAGGGTCTGTTTGACCCCTCGTCCCTGTTTTTTCGGTGACTGAGAGTTCCCAGCTTTATGGATGCGGCTGGGGCTCCCTCTTATGAAGCGGCGATACCAGGAATATATCACACCGAACCTCAAAGCGCCCCGAGTTAGGATTTTGTTAGTTGATACGGGATTATTATCACGGCCCTTCGAAAATCATACGCAATGGCCTAAAGGACTGGGGGAAACCTAGAGGCCGGTGGGGAGTTCATATAGTCATTGGTGTCTATCGTTATAACTAGGATGATGGGAAATGGTGTGCCAGATCGGTTGAATAACAGAGCCTTTAATGAATAAGAGATCAGATACGACACTTCCATTCCCGTACCTCCTGGAATATTAAACTGGCTCTAAAAGGTCTAGTCGGTTAAGAGATGTTCCCCGATAGCCAACACGGTCAATTAAATGTCAGCCTTATAAAAACCTTATAAAAAAGAAGCGCCTCGCCTCTGAAAACGGAACTGGGCAACCCCGCTTGGAGAAACCGACTGTATCTGACAAGAACAGTCAGGGTATTGGTTCAATTAGGCTCTCCATTCGGAATTGGTTTGTTCCCCCATCTTCATAGATCACAAAAAAGGGTAGTATTTGCAATCTGGTTCAAATGCCCGTAATGGCCGCGACCTTCAACGTATAAAGAACAACCCTTGTTTTCTCCAAACTCAACCCAGAATTGCATACATATACGAATAATGAAGTAATCAATCAATCAATCAAGCGAAACTCAGAAACACAGATGATCACTCGACAAATATGTAACACGTGATGCATGGAAAATAACCAGTCGACAGCCACCAAATTGTCATTGGGAGTGTTTTCGAATTTAAACGAACTCATGGAGTCTTGTTTTCATAAAACCAACGAAGTCTTATGGCTTCGGTCATACCCTAATGCCACCAGGATCTAATCTCCCCCACATTATGTATTTACCCGTATCTGAGGCTTCAGAATCCAGATCACTAGCTACCCATCGATGTTCGAATTTATACGCGACTTGGGCATTGTCCTCCGTTGGGGTGGGGTGGGGGGGGGGGGGCAAAATCTATACACAATCCAATCATGTGAGCACTATCAATCATAGGTCGATGTGGCAACTTCAGAGAGAGTCTTCTTACGGGCGACGTATGGTTGAGTTTTGGGTGTTAACATTTTCTCATCATTGACGCGCCACTAGTAGTTAAAATTCTGTTGGCGTAAAAATGTCTAAATTCAACCCCAAATTCAACTATTCACGAATGTAAAGACGATTTCTGCAGGTTTGCACAAAATCGTATTTCCTAACGGTAAAGCTTTCGCAGATGAAGAGAACATTATTCATTCATACCAATCATCATATATAATTTAGTGCTCTCCGGCTGATTTATACATAAAACTCGGGACCCTTTGCTAGAAATTATCAAACTGTACTTTACAATCTAAATCCATTGTATTTACATCTACCTTCCTTTCCCAATATATACCCACCCAAACAAATTCTACCTGATACTAAGGAGATAGAGAGAACCTATTTTACATGACATGAGCACGATACAAAACAACAAGAGTCGAACGAAGGAAAACACCAAGATGGCTTGCAACACAACTCGGTTCTATGTAAACCCCCCTCTTCTCGTACTCCCATAAAGCGAATGAGATAAATGAGAAAGCAAGGAGAAGAAAAAGAAATTACTTTTAAGCTTTTCCGTGAAAAGAGTGAAGGAAGACATTCCAAGCCACGATAGGCACAGAAGGGGTTTAAAAATACAAAGAAGAAAAACACTGCTGGAGGAAGGAACTGTAAGCCGCCCAAAGTATCCCGTCCAACGAATAACTTCCAGTGAAACCTGAATGCTTCACCAACATACAATTCCTCAAGCCAAGTGATTCCCGTTATCCGAGACCAGAATAAAAACTGGAATTATCAAACTTGCTGTATGCCATGTCAACTTTCGAAATTTTTTTAAAAAAAGGTAAGGCCAAGGTTTACAAAGATGGTAACGGAATCCAAGCACACTTCAAGAAAGTTAGAGAAATAAAAAGAGGAATATTGACAAAGTTTACAGGAAAGAAGCGAAGATACAAACTTAGCACAACACAATAAAATCAAAAAGAAAGAAAGAAGAAGGTGTAGTAGAACCATGTAAGATTCATAGGAAAATCTCGAAGCAAGCCAGAAATTGATACCCTTGTCAGAGACTTTCGCACACCTCATTCTCTTACAACCCCATAACCGGATTCATTTTCGTTATCATTTAGTGTATTTTCATCTTCCAAAATTATTGTTGATATTCTATCGGAAGTAATATCTAAGCCAGTTGATAGGTAAAGATATTTTTAGTCAATCAGTCGTCCTTCAAAACTCCCAGTCCTCGTCTGCCGATTCTAGGGCCCACTTAAACTTCTCACGGAGAGTTTTCGCGAAGACCTTCTCGATAGGTACATCGTATTTTTTGCAAAACATGACCGACAATCGGGGATCAATGTAATTCTAATAATGTGTCAGCATACGCCCTAGAGAAATAGGGAATTTTGATAGAGTTCAAACATACAATCTTACTAGTTCCCAATGCAACGGTCTTATTATCCTCCCGGACTTTAGCCTCGGTTTCCTGCTTTAGGATTTTCTCATCCATCTTCTCAATCTGAGATTCGAGTTTTTCGACCGTAGCACCCTTCTTTGCTTCTACGGTACCAGTCTTATTCTCTGCTTTGAATTCGGCCTCCAACTCACTAACAGCTTTAAGTCGTTCCTTTAACTCGCTGGGCTTTTGCTCCTTCTCGCCATTCTCGACGGCCTTCTCGTTCTCCTTCTCAAACTTCTTGCGAATTTTCTCCTTCTCTTGCTCAATAAGAAATTTCTGATGTTCCAGAATCCAACTCTTGTCGTCAATCTCGGGGTCCGGTTTAAAGAAAGCAGCTCTTTTCTTCTTCAACTCGGGGCTGAGAAAGAGAATCTGCCTCTTCAAGCGCAGCTTCTGGTAACGTAGAGCTTTGATCTAGATAACGAATCAGCCAAAATCAGGACAAGGATACTGATAACTCCACTAATTTCAAATATACCTTTTCTTCTGCTCTTAGCATCATGCTCTCATGGCTTGCGCTAACAGTACGTTGATGATTGCAAAGAATAGCGACTGCTTTATTAGCCTCGTTATAAGCGGCATATTTGTCGTGAATTGAGCCCTCATTGGGAATATTTGCCAACTGTTGTTGCATAGTCCAGGAGGCATTGTAAGTACGGAATACTTTAGCTGAGAGTCCTGGCATGTAATTCTGAAGGTGCTTATTCAATTGACTCGTCTACAAAACTGTTAGTATTACATAAAGATGTGAGAAGCGTGCGGGCGACTTACATCTAATCTGTCAAAAATCATATCACCTGTGGTCTTAGGCGCCTTTTTGAAGATCCTCATGTTTTTAAATACCTGAGGAATAACAGGAACTTCCTGGTAAAACCTGATGGAATCCTTACCCAAGAAATCAAAAATTACCAAGTCAGGTGCTTTCAATGTGACATGCTCAAATCGGAGCGAACAACAGCCAACAGTATCAGCTTCATCCTCGCCCTTCTCATTACCAGCTCTGAGAGCAAGTCTATCAATAAGATACATCGCAGTAGCGCGCTGGCGATCGGCCATAAGTTCGGACTTGAGATCACGGCCATAGTCGGCACGGATACGATCAATATGTTTCTGTTTATATTCTCGTTAATATCTATATGATGATGTGGTTAACTCCTTTTCGAATATATGAACCGTACCTTAAGTTCTCTCGCCTTCTCAAATTTCTTGAAGTCGCTCATTCCCTTTAAGCTACTGGTTGCTGCCAACATAACGTATTTAATGTTGCCGTTTATATTCTCTTTCCATGTAGCCAACCAAGTGACAGTATTGTCATGGATGACATCGGCCCACTTGTGACCTGGGGGTGGGGGGGGTACGGGTACTCCCTTGCCAATATTGATTGTAACTTGTTCTGGTTGAACCCTTTGTTTGACCATACCGGTCTTTGGATGTTCTCCACGACCACGAAACAGCCCAGGGGGTTCAATGCGAAAATTGCCGACCTTTTCTTTCCGGCCATCGAGCAAACAGTGCAAGTACTTTTCCTCGGCCTTGTCTTTCTCTGCTTTGATCGCCTTTTTCTCCACCGAACTTAAATTCTTTTTCGCCTCCGATTCGGCAACAAAATAATTATGCATATCAGTAAAGTCGCATTTTACAAATTCCTTGATAAGGACTTTCTGTGAAAGTGTCAGTAAAAATTATCAACACAAAAGAACACAACAAACCTTGCCGGTGGCGTCCTTGGCCCCCCCCGATTCCTTCAAAATTCTCTGGAAATCTTTAAAAAAATTTGCAGTAAATGTAGGATTTGTGGCATGAGTAGAATTTAACATGTGTCCGAAAAATCCAGCAACCTCCTCTGCAGCAAGTGGCAAAGTAACAGGAGCTCCATCATACTTCAATTTGACATTCTTTGGCAATGGATCATACGCTGGTGGGAAAAGAACTCCATTATGCTCCAAAGTAGTCCATTTTTGAGTCCCATCCGTTTCTGCTTGGTTTTCCCACCATTTATACTCCTCGTCCTCGGCAGTCTCAGCACCAGCAGGCGTATCCTCCTTGACAGCCTTTGCCTTTCCTTTAACCACCACCTTTTTGCTATCGACCGCTTTCCCCTTGGCAGTTGCTGCGTTCTTGGAAACAGCTTTGGCTTTCTTCGCCAGAGGAACATCGTCATCCGAAGACTCTTGGTTGATGCCATTCGTCTTCTTTGCAACTGGTTTCCTCTTGACCTTCAACGGAACATCGCTATCACTTTCGTCCTTAACTGACTTTCGCTTTATCCCGTTCGCCTTGGTCTTCTTATCCTCCGCCCTGATCTCCTTTGCGGTTGCCGCAGCTTTGTTTTCGATATTCCTTTTCTCCTTAGCAAGCCTCATCGTGGCCAGAGGGGTGTCTGAATCCGACGACTCTTCTTTGGCAGCAGCAAGCTTCTTCTTGTTGACGACCTTTGGTATGGAATTCGTGCGGGTTTTTGATAATGCTGCCCTTTTAGCTAAGGGCACATCATCATCAGATGACTCAACGATCGTACTTGCTTTGACGCCGTTACTTGTTCTACGGCGTTTTGTCTAATCGAGGAAAGTCAGTAAAATTTAACTAGATTATACAGCAAGTGTAGATGCTCATGACTCCGCCGAAGGGGTCATAAGCGCCGGTGGACAGGGATAAACTCACCAGTGGAGTATCGCTATCACTGCTTTCCTCCTTAATTGCTGGTTTTCTCCCCTTCCTTTTCGCCCTCCCATTGTCTAGCTCCTCTCGAACAGCAACATTCACAATTGGCACACCAGCCCGGTCTCCCGTGGGGTAATCGGCAGCCATCGCATCAAAATCCTTGTCAACTTTTTTATCTACGGATTTTGGGATTCTATCCGGTAGAATGGGCCCTTTCCCGTTGGTCGATGCAGAGGTCGCGGATGATGTGCCTAGGCAAGTAGTGGTCAAGTGTTAACGGGAAACATTGAAATGAAAATGATAGAAATCCATGGGAGTCTGTTGCTCTGGGAACAAATATGTTCCGGGGAGGAGCAGAAAAAGCAAGAAACGGCATTCTAGATGTCCCGTCGCACAAGAATTCGCTGGCAAAATAGAAAATTAACAAAGGGGGTGGGAATTACCGTTAGTGCGACGGCCGTTCAGCATGGCGAGTGGAACGTCATCTTCTGACGAAGACATGTCGAAGGAGATAAGTGAAGACCTAAGTGATCTAGAGGCGCGTATGGAATACGCGAAAGTTGGTGAACAGGATGTGGTAAAGGGCTCTGACGGCAGACAGGAAATGCCCTTTAAAGCCCGTCCAGGGGTGGGGCGTAGATTCGTTACAATGTGTGATAAGCAGGTATTGATGCCTCTCGTGGAAAAAATACGATAGAATTGGAGTGTGTAAAGGTCAAGAAGAGGGTGCAGCTTTTTAGCGGGGGTGTGGCAAGAGGAAGAAAGGGTGGAGAGGGATGGTGGAGGCTGGGGATGACGGGTTGATCTGTTAAGCACCAAAGGCTAGAGAGAACTGAGCGGCGTGGTGAGTGTGTTAGTGCGAGTGTTGTGAAGGACTCGCAGAGAGTGACGGCAGTGTATGTAATGGCAGTAGCAGAGTACCAGTGTCACAGGCAGGCAACGGTGGCTACAGAAAGGCAGATGGAGTGACGCGCGAGAAAGTGCAGAGGCCAACAGCAAGCAAGGAGGGCGGGTGGGATTTTGCAGCCCGACAGAGCAAATGCCGACACGCTGGACGCTGGGACTGTTCTGGATGCTGGAACGCAACAAGTAAAGCACGGTGCAAGGGCGGGTATGTATGTAGGCTGAGGAAGGGTGTGGGCGAACCGAAGGCTGACGAAAGTGGTGAAAGGGAAGTAAGTGTATCGGTAAAAAGCCAGAGAGCGAGGAGGCGAGACGAACAGCGAAAGTTAGAAGGAGAAGGATCGTGCTGGGCTGTCAATCGAGTGCGAGAAAAAGAAGAACACCAGAAGTCGAAAACCACTAAAGCCGGGTGAGTAAGTGTTCAAAAAATATCATTGGCTGAAGCGTGACCTTCCTGGCTGCTGACTCAATTTTTACTCTTGTTGAAGAAAAAAAGGCCTTGGTAACCACTATATACCTAGCCCCGATTCCTTGGTGTGTCGCCTCCAGATCCCCACGCTAGGAAAAGGAAATCCGCCCACGCTCCATCCATCATTCCGAGAGAGTATTCATCGCTCTGCAGTGAACCACCACAACCACCCCCCCTCTCCACTCTCCCCTCTCGACCCCCCACAACCCTGACCCTCACATTCAATTTCTATATATCCATATTTTTCGTTCAAGATGTTTTCTCGAGCAGCCAGACCTGTTCTCTTGAAGGCAGCGGCCACTTCTACTAGGTAAAGGATTTCAATTGATACCCCCCCCCCCCCACTTCCTCGGCTGTTTCAACACTACCATCATCATTACCATCACCATCGCTAACATCTCGCCTCGCATCGTCGTTCCGTTCGTAGGCCAGCCCTGAGTAACAACTATGCCACCCTTCGTGAAATCGAGGGCCGTCTCAAGTCCATTAAAAACATCGAGAAGATCACAAAGACCATGAAGATTGTCGCCTCAACAAAACTTGCCCGTGCTCAGCGTGCCATGGGTGACTCTCGTATCTACGGTGAGACCTCCAACAAGGTCTTCAGCAATGCCGAGACAAAGACCTTGGAGGGTGGAAAGAACCTCGTCATCGTTTGCTCTTCCGACAAGGGCCTATGTGGTGGTGTCCATTCCGGTCTCACCAAGGCTGTCCGCAGAAAGCTCATCGAAAACCCCAATATCGACCTCGTCGTTCTCGGAGAAAAATCTAAGGCGCAATTGGGTAGGTCTTCGGCCAAGAACATTGTCATGAGTTTTGCGAACGTCGGGAAGGACATCCCGAGTTTCGTCGAGGCTCAGACAATTGCCGACCAGATTTTCCAGCTTGGAAAGACTTATGACAACATCGAGGTTCTTTACAACTCGTTCAAGTCTGCCATCTCTTACGAGCCCAGCACCATCGAAGCTTACTCTGAGGAAGCCATCATGGCCTCTGGTGAGTTTTTGATCTCTTATTCCCCGGACTGTCATTTCCTATTCAATGATGAAGAATTTTCGGATGTAAAAATATTATATTGTTATCCGAGAGCGCAAAACCATGTGGATATTTTCCGTTGCCTTCCTTCTGAGATTTACCCTTCCGGCTTTACCCGGTCCGGATTTTTATGCATTTTCAATGTTCATCGTTGATTCGCCTGCTTACGTCATCCATAGCCAACATTACCTCTTTCGAGATTGAGGACGAGCAGCTTAGCAACCTCCGCGAGTTTGCCTTGGCCAATACACTTTACTGGGTAAGCCCTATCCTCTCGCGCCTATCATTCACCCTGAATTTTCCATCAACATAACCTCTAACGGAACATAAAAACAACATAGGCCCTTGCGGAAGGCCACGCTTGCGAGATCTCCGCTCGTCGTAATGCCATGGACAACGCATCTAAGAACGCTGGTGATATGATCAACAGATTCCAGATTCTCTTCAACCGTACCCGACAGGCTGTCATTACGGGAGAGTTGGTCGAGATTATTACTGGTGCTGCCGCTTCCGCAGAATAAGCTCATTAGCGGTCTTATCTTTCTTATTAACACCCTTTGTGCATATATATGTGGAATTACAAGAAGAAAAATGTGACGTGGTTGAATGCGTGTGGTACCTGCATGTAGTAAATTTACAGAGCATACCTATTATGCATGGCTTGGTCCATGAGACACGGAATTTAAAAAATAGAAATGTCTTTTTGTTGGAAATTATTGACGCGAAGGATGTGGAGGGCGTGGAGGTGAATTGAAACTTCGATCAAAGAACTGTTCATATGCAACCCACATCGCATAAAGCAGGGTCGGTCGAGAAGAATGTCAATGGATCAGTTTTTAAGTTTTCTAGATCAAACCACAGCCAACCTTGTTAATGCTGCTTGTTTGTCGAAGTTTATTTCAAAACAGGAACAACGAAACCTTTCACTTTTTTTTTTTGAAACCTCGAGTAAATAACGTGACCCCCCATTGTCTTTGTGCCGTGGCACGTGTTAGAGTACCCATCTCAATCGCGTACCAGCAACTCACGTGTTGTCGCGTTAAGTGCACACTACTGGCCGATCGATCGGATATACATGAATGTAGGTACATGTAGCGTTTAAACGGCAACCGTGCCAGATGGCCGCAGGCTCATATATTCAAAATCTCAGCATGGATCTAGAGACATGCGGGTGATTGCATTTCTATACAATACTAACTGAAAGTACATGTACCAAAATACATGATGAAGTAAGGGGGTGTTATTTTTTTGTTTTGATATCATGTATGTATTCTACCGGGCTACGTACATGTACTCTAATGACATGTACTCACCCCTTCATCGTCTTTAAGCAACTACGACAACACGCCCCCCTTTGTCACTCCCCTCCTTTCTATCCCTTCGTTCTATCCCTTCGTTCGTTTTGACGAGAAACGACTTTTACCACTAGTACAGCGGTAGGTAATAAGTGATGGAACGGGCTGCTGAGACAAAGTGATACCTGTTTTGAGTAAAACGCTCCAACATACGGTATTTGTAGGTATAACTGTATCTCGGGCGTTCTATCACTTATTACCCATCGGTGTACACCGAACCCATACTCCGTGAACCTCTTTAGGCTCGAAGTACAGTCTGTGACCTCTTTTTTAAATGATCTTTCCACTCCTAGAGCATATTCACTCCCTGTAGTAGGTATATTTGAATATCAACACGGCTTTTTCTTGCGTAGCCGGGCACGAGCGAAGGGATCAATTTCAGTACCAGTCCCCCCGAATCCCACCTCAACCATCCCACTCTTGAGCCTTACTCTAGATTAAGATGAAACCGCCTCACTCAATGAACAGTTAGCAACAACAAAGAGGTATTTGATGCATTGACGTCCCCGAGACAAAGTTAGTATCCCGGCGCCCAATCACCGCCCCTGCGAGAGAAGAAGGAGCCGAGAGCCTGTCCGCCGAGACCACGTGGCGAGTGATTGTCTATGAAGAGGCTCTCCAGGCACCGGTATCAACGAAACAAATTTGATGACGTCTCCATGCCTGATGAGTCTACATCATCGTGGGCGTCAAGATGCTAGCGATGTCAAAACGTCAACATCATCATCCCACCTAGTTCTTCCATCCGTTGGCCAACTCATAAAATCACTTTAACCGTGTTGTTCGATATAATTATCATTATGACTACCCCAGTATCAACATAAGGATAGAACACTTGAAAGTTTTTGACCGATCACTTAATCCTCTTCAGCTACGATGGCCAATTGTGGGAGGCTGTACTAAAGCCACCCCTCGTCTAGGTTCGTCGCTGTCTCTTCTGCTTACAATCACCAGAAAGCTGCAATATGGGTATGGGCGCATGTGTACTAACCAACTACTAGAGCATCTACCAGATCAGCAAAGTCTCCGGGTGTTCCAAAACGCCACAACATATGGTTGTTGTTGTTGTTGTTGTTGTTGTACACGTGCAATGCATAACTGCCATCGAATCAAACCGCCTCTCTTGGCCTACTAAAAGGATGCAGAAACACGTATCCGTTTCATCCAGTATGACGGCAGCCTATCGCTTTTATGACGTTACTTGGTTGGAAGAGTTACAATTTCTAACCCAAAACTAAAGTGCCTTCTCAAAATGCGGTATATCAATGTTTGAAATGTAGAGTTGATCATTCCCAGTACATGCCAAGAGGCTTCCCACCATCAAACTAGACGTAGTAGATCTAGAGGCGAAACAGCAAGAGAAAAGAAAACGGCTTTCGGTGGGATGTTCGCTGTCTTATGTTAGGTACCTATAGCTACAGTAGCCCCTATTTTATCTTGGTGGTTATATGATATTTTAATTTAAGCAATCGAAGCGCTATCCATCACATTCGAATTGAGACCTAGCTCCGAGTGTTAAACCTTGTGTTGAAACTGTTCTTAGTTACAAGTTGATCTGAGATTATCACACACTCTTATAGTCCATCTTATAGGGCCCTTAAGATACCAATAGCTTTCTCGGAGATTGGGGGTTGGCTTGTCTGACTGTATTAAGCCAAGACAAGCCAAGCCTACCTTATAGCATATTTCGAGTGATAGCTCATGCATATAATTCGAGTTCGAGTTTCCAAAGTTGGGTTTCCAGCACTTATTCTAAGTGTAGGCCTAAGATTCGTGCATAGTAAATGATATACTAGCTTATGTTCAGAGAATGTGCTTGGTAGTGAAGCGGATGATAGCTTTTCATACCTCCTCTTACAGCTAGTCACTGAAGTATACAGTCACAACTGATCACTATGAAGGTGATGGAGAGCACCCAAAAGCTAAAAGGACTGGGTACAAGCTTGATCAGTTTGTACATATTTCTATTAGTAGTCTATAAGTACCTAGTCTAGCTAACGTGAGACTAAAGTCTGTGTTAAGCTCTAGGTACAGAACTGATTGCAATTGCTGTAATAATGGCTCGAACTTACCCGCAGTATTTTGTCTCTCCTTCTCCTTCACTGATATAACGATTTATACCCCGGATAATGCATATAAGACAGTACTTTATAGCACTCAGGCTTAAATTTGGGGACTCATCTATAATTCCAAGTACACAAGGGCTAACTTAAAAAAATAGCGCTTAGTGGGAGTCTAACCCCCTCTTACCGCGTTCTACTAACAGCCATGTGATACGGCCCCCTTGACTCTCCTATATCACAGCTTAGATGATCTCATAGTCTTCAGTATCATATTACTACGCTTATAGAAGCACAAGTTATCTGAGTACTACATAGGCCCTTTGTCCGAATATAAGCGAAGCTTGTCTAATTAAATTAAATTGATGGGGAAAGAAACATTCTGGCTTTGTATTTTGGCCGATATTAAAGTCCTCTTCGACATTGGCTAATTTCTAGAGACCGGAGCAGAGAAGATAGATATGACCTGAACAGTGTTAAATTGGACATCTGTTACTTGACCAACCCAGGGGTCAAATGTACAGGAAGCCCTATACTATCTTGTACACTCGACTGACTCAAACAAACAGTTTAGAAAGAACAATAATACTAAAATCAACAAAAGCAATTACCAGCATGGATACATGTATGTAATATCAATAATCTGGGTCACTGGATCACTTAGAATACATTATGTAGTTAGAGTTTGTATGTTAATTCTGAATTTGTTTGAGTATATACCATTTACAAATGTGCATGAGATACTTATATCGAATTTTACTAGATCTGTCAATATTGGACTTTGCTATCTACGTGTTTCGGTTGTTTTTGCTTTGTTCGGTGGGGTTTCTAAGATGCGTGAGCATGCTTAGGCAGCATAACATGCACAACATGCACCTGCGCAATTGACCCAAAACTGAGCAAACGCACATGGTTGACACACCAATTGTATGTAGGTACACCAGTACAACCCTAGGCGAAACTGTCCAAACGTGTGCGTTTTAAATATAAACTTGAATTAAATATCAGATGTATTCTATATGTGGTACTCGATTCGTTTTGCCTACATGTATCTGTGGGTTCAGGCCAGAAGGTGGACAAAACGTTCACGGCGACCAGTAGTATTTCACTACGATCCCTGCACATGCCGTAACCAGCAAGAGCCCCCAGTTCTCACGACGTCAAAACAAACCCATCACCACACTGACGTACTCCGCTAGACCGCCCACACCCCCCCCCCCCTCCGTTCATCCCTTCGAGACCGTTCCACCGACACCATCTCCTTCTTCCTCTCTTGGTGATGTCACTTTAATCTTACTCTCTCTACCCCCACGTCCCGAACGAATTCCTACACTCTCACACCACACGCGGCTAGAACGCGTCTTCGCACCGCCGCCCCTCTCTCGATCATTCTTCTACCCCCCCCATCAATCGATCGCCAGGGCCTTTTGAATCTATTCCTCCAATGGCCGGAAAACGTAAACGTACCTCCTCCGATAACGCTGCGAGTGCTGCCGACAACACAGAAATGGAAGAGGCTCCGGTAGCGGTACTCTCAGAGTGCCCGTTTAAGATTGAATACAAGTCTCCTGCGATCAAGAAGGCGATAGTCAAAAAGGCCAAGCAAGCTGCCGCAAAGCGCCAGAAGTCCATTGTTACATCTGGGGAAGCGCCGCCAAAACAGGAACTAGATCAGACGGTACCCGAGGATATGCCCACAACTGTTTTCACCATCAATCCAAAGAAACAATGGGACACTTTGAAGAAGTATAGGCATTTCGTTGGTAGGTTGAGTATTTCTTTTCGTTCGAGCACCAATGACTTTCTTTTTCTTTTTCTTTCGTTCTGCCTCTCGCTCTCTTTAGCTGTGCGGTGATTGATGGCTGACTGTAGCAAATAGTGGGAACCGAGAGCTTTGCGCTCCAGGAATACATTTTCGTCAATCATGATAACATTCCACACGGAATTGACATCACAAATATGGACGACCATAAATTCTGGGTAGCCCGAGTCCTTGAGATTCGAGCGGTCGACGAGGCACATGTTTATCTGCGTGTGTATTGGCTGTACTGGCCCGAGGAACTTCCGGGTGGCAGAGCGCCATATCATGGAAAGAAGGAACTAATTGCTAGCAACCATATGGAGATCATCGATGCGATGACAGTTTCTGGAAGGGCGAATGTCAAGCATTGGCTAGAGTTGGATGACGAAGAGGACTTGCCAGATCTATTCTGGAGACAGAAGTTCGACTTTCCGTCAGGAACTTTGATGGTAAGATATAATTCTCTGGTTTTTCGAGTCGTACTGTAGAGTTTGCACCCCAGCGAAAATCGCAAGTAGAAAAACAGCTTGTAAAATTTGTCTCATGAACAAAAAGGAGATAAGAAAGGTTTGAATTTTAGTCTAACTATATAGAGCATGGGTGTGCGTTCGCAGATACCTATTTTCCTTGAGTAATAACCCCGGTTTATAGTTGCTAACATCCAACCCAGGAGGTCCGCGAGCATTGCAGGTGCCATGGCTATTATAACCCCGACAAGATGATGCTTGGGTGTACACATTGCAAGAACTGGCTGCATGAGGAGTGCATAATTAGCTCTGTACAAGAATACATCAACGAGGCCCTTCTCGCCGGTCAGGACCCCATGTCGCCCACAGTGACGCTCACCTCTGTTCCTGAGTCCACGGCCAATGACGAGGATACAATCGTCACTGCACCACCAGAAACGACATTGAAAAAGGGCCGCGGCCGTAAGTCACTTATGGAGGCAGCTGTTTCCGCCGCCCCAGCGACGCCAATAACCCCAGCGAATGGGAAAAATGGGGGCAAGGGGAAGGGAGGCAAGACGGCAACCCCGGCGAAACAATTGAAAGACGTGGAGGAGAAATTTGAAGTCACAGTGCGCTCAGAAAGCGGGAGCAACCCGATGGTTACCATAAAGGACCTTAGGGGCGGAGCGACTGGTACTACACGGGAGGTGAACGTAGTTTGCTTGCTATGTCATAAAGTTGTAAGTTAGTTAGTGTACTGTTATGTTGCAAGTGGAGAAGGGAGTTTTCTGTCAAAAATTGTTTTTTTTCTTTTTCGTTTTTTTCTCGACCTATTCCTTTTAGTGAGTTTATGTTTGTTCTGTCTTTCTGCCTGATTGATTGATATTGTTGTCAGCCCGGTACGTATATAATTATTGCAACTGCGAATTATTGCTACTGCGAATTATTGCTACTGCGAATTATTGCTACTGCGCATTATTGCTACTGCGAATTATTGCTACTTGATTTTGAATACCTGCATATATGTTCTGCCCGATAGGCGAAGTTTTCTAGTTCACGCACCGGGCGTCGGGTTGAGTTGATTTGCCCGGCGGGATGACTGGTTCGTGAACTGGGTAGCTTTTTGATTGGGAAAGTATAATCTTCCATAGGAGAAATAACAGCTAAATTACCCCATCTCGAATCGCCCTACTCACATATTAATCAAGTCGCAATAATTCTTGTTAACGGAATTATAGTTTTATTTTAGAAAATCAAAATGCAGTTGAGTAATATAGGCATTGTCAACCTAGCAACGCGGAAAGGCACTCAGAATTTCAATTTTTAACATGACACAATGCTTAGGCAGGATGGATATTTTAGCTATACACATGATATATGAGTCGCTAGAATAGAGTCTGCATCTTTCCAGGTCATTGATCTGGAGTTTTTTGCCTGAAAAGGACAACTTGTGACAAGTGACCGTAATAAAAGGAGAAGCAATAGCGATTCATATTAACCCTTACCATAACTATCACCCCTAGCTTCTAAATTGCTATAGATTCGCTCTACATTCTGTTAGCTAGTCTGGTTGTTGAGAAATACGGACTATTTGATCGTTGCATCACTTTCAGGCACCCGTGTACATACAATGATCGGCTAAGAAGAATATTGTGGAAGTTAATTCTATCAGGTGGGTTTTTTTTATCTACATACGTTCACAGCTAATTAAATCTTTCTGAATAGGACAACATCCTCTGAACAGATCAACCCGTTCGGATTTGAGCAGGACAACTCATTGGGAAAACTCAACTGGACCAGGCGCCTAGTTCACTTCACCTATTGGGCAGAGTATTCCAGATTATATGCAGGCACAATGTACAGCGGTTGGTAATAAGTCATCGGACGGAACGCGCGCTTGCAGGCAAAATTGTGGCTAGATCATCCGATGACTTATTACCCACCGCTGTATGTATGTATATTTATTCCAGGACAGCTGGGTATGTATCCAGATATAGGTCCCACCATTCGCTTGACTCTCAGCGGCTACACACGGTATGTACATACATAATCCGCGCACCCTCTACGTGAACACCATACCTCTACAGCACCCCCGCTCTTATACCTCGAAACAATACGTTTGCAACCACTCTACGCGTAACAAACAATGGATCCAGACAGCACCAACGTGACTGATGACCCCAAATTCCAGTGCGGATTTCTGTGTGGCTACTTGCTCGGGACAGGCCAGCTTGACGCGAATACTATCCGCGATCCGCCTCAGTTTTCCCACACGTTCACACGCCCCGCACGCCCATACCGAATCCCTGGAGAGCTTATAGATCAAGATCTCGAAGTCCGTCCCACCCACCCCAGAGCCCGCCCATACCAGATACCCGGAGAGCTTATAGATCAAGATCTCGAAGTTCGTCCCACACGCCTCCGGGCCCGCCCATACCAAGTCCCCGGAGAGCTCATAGACCAAGACCTCGAAGTTCGTCCCACACGCCTCCGGGCCCGCCCATACAAAATCCCCACAAATCAAATACGCCAAGACTTCGCGGGCCGTCTTGCGGTTAGGGCCGAGAGAACCAATTCTAGTTCCACCACTCCGACTGGTTCGAAGCGTGGTTCCCACCACTTGGATGCCGCCTCTGGCCCCGGCCCCGACGCAAAACGGCGCCGATTCAAGAAAAAGTACATGGAGCACAGGTATGCAGACTATAGCCGCTTTTGGAGAAACGACGAATAGTACACATGCGAGTCACGTGTTTCATCTGTATCAGCTGACTAATTGGTTTTATCAGATCTACACTTGGCGCACGTACTAAGGCATCTGCGAAGGTACCTGCTGCCAGTGCCTCTGTGAAAAAACCTACTACTACTGCCTCTGCGAAGGTACCTGCTGCCACTCCCACTGCCTCTGTGAAGGTAACGGTACCTGCTGCCACTGCCTCTGTGAAAATACCTACTACTCCTATCTCAACGAAGGTACTTAAATGCGAGCCTAAACACCAACCCACTGCCTCTGTAAAAATACCTACTACTCCTATCTCAACGAAGGTACTTAAATGCGAGCCTAAACACCAACCCACTGCCTCTGTGGAAATACCTACTACTCCTGTCTCAACGAAGGTACCTAAATGCGAGCCTAAACACCAACCCACTGCCTCTGTGAAAATACCTACTGCTCCTGTCTCAACGAAGATACCTAAACGCGAGCCTAAATACCAACCTAAGTGCGAATCCGAAGACGAAACTACTGTCTACTTACATCCACCTACACCCATCATACCTCTGCGCCGTTCCAGACGCCCACCCACCGTCCACCGACCAACCCTATAATCACCGGGATCCGAGCGATGGGCCAGGGCCGTAAAAGAAACCGGGTACGGCGAAAGGGATGTGTCTCAACGGCGAGATCAAAGTGGAAGGCCGCCGGGCCTACACCATCAATGGAGGGAACCCTGCGGGAGGTGCACTAGAACCGGCACTAGTAAATGCGTGCTTCAGGATCCGAAATGGGAGACGATTTTGAGTGGGAATACGTGCCAGACGTGTACGAGGGCGGGTCAGAGATGCTGGTCAACTCGTTTCTACTTGTGATGCTGGTGTTAATATAGATCATGTAATTCCCGTCTTGGCGTGAAGGCTTAGGATTTGGTGAGAGTCATGGTAACATGATCTATATCAAAATTGACATCGCTAGTATGCTTGCATCTTGTGGGCAATGGTGTCAAAGAGTTGGGGGGATGGTTGTGTAGGTATGGGTTGTCTTTTTCGAGTCGAGCTTTATATCTTTTACGAGTTATTTATCTACAGCCACTCATCAAAAGTGTTCGTGATTTGGTTTTAATGTCAGTGCGCAGTGTGGCGCACCCGTAATGTTGATCATGATGTTACCGTTAATGCCAAGATTCAAAACAACGAAAAATATAATGTAGTTTGTGACTATAGATAAAAGAAGGTAGGCCATTGATCACATTCTTCATCGATTCCGGGTACGGTTGGTCACTTGGAAACTCCTGGGGGGTTGATGGTCCGCTATGATTACATAGTGAAATGTCTCACTCAGAAGTCTGAACCACGAAAGCTTTTGCAGAGTGGCTGTATATATGGTTTTTACGGTATCAGGAACTATGGTGTGTATGCGTTGAACTAGAAGAGAAAAAAAATGCCAATTCACTTCATCATTTCTCACTCGGATTACTAGTCATTGCCTCTCACTCGCTGGTTTTCTTGGCAAGTCGTGGGCAGCGAGTGATGGTTTGTGATTAAGGTTGCTTGACACCTGTAACCCACTGCAGCTGGTTGGTCGTAGTAGTTTGGGTTTACTTCCTCGTGCAAAGAGATGCGTTGAGGTGCTTGAGCTATCCCGTGATGGATAATTACCATATTTAGATCTTTCAAAGTTGTGTGTTTTATCGCAAAACTGGTATGCAAATATATAGGATATAGGGAATACTTGCAATGTTCCTGGTATATATATATCAGAGATATCGCCCGGCCAGCCTAGCTAGTGAATAATATATGCTACCAATGAGAGCAGGAGGGAATTTAGGTCGGGCATATATTCTGCTCGCCTAGCTCGATCATCAAACCCCCCCCCCCCCTTCCAATATCTCGTGGAACACACTAGCGGGAGATTAGCACTTAGGTCGTGAAGGCTCGACGAGAAAACTTACCAGGACCAAGCTAAGAAGTCCAGTACGAGTTGGCATATATATGCCTTGCCTGTATATATCACTCACTACACGGAAATAGTGGATGGTGCTCAGGATTAAGCCCAGTTCCTACCTAGCTGAGTGTGTTTCCCATGCCTAGCTAGCTGGCTGTCGACCCCTCTATTACTTAGGGTAAAGAGCATAGGGCTGCATACACTGCTATATATATATATATATATACGGGTGGTTTCCGGCCTTCGGCCGGTACTACACGTATATCAACCAGTCCAATATACAGGCAAGCCGCCTTGCGGCTTATTTCTCCACCACTATATCCGCTCTGGTCGGTCTATATATGTGCCTTCTCTGATATCCCCCCATATATCAGTCAGAAATACCTCCAGTTCAAGCTGCAAGGATATCCTTAATAGCCACCAAGCCCCGAAAATCCCAACTATTAATCGAATTCTAGAACCAGTACAAACCCTATTACCAATCTAACACCACTCAGCACAATACCCTATGTTGATATCCAACACAACATGTTTCAAGCGAAACAAAATCTCTCAATGAGCCAATCAGAGGACTGGAAAAGCACATTGCATATGCAGGCTATAATTATATACTTATTAGATAGTAGATTACCGCTATAATGACACCCGATGCGTTATAGAGATACCCGAGTAGTGAGCATAGCAGCTGGGTTTGCAATTCGGCGGTGCTGGATTCGGGTTTACCGGTCCCTCTTCTTCTTCTTCTACTAGCTTGTTCTTCTACATCTATCGCTAGTCAGATGTATGTGGTAGGTATAATAGTATTTGTGCATCTGCATTTGATGGCAGGAGATGCTTGGTATATCTCTCTCTCGTCGACGCAATCTGGAGTTTTGTGGGTCGTCACATCACGTAGCTTTGGGACGCGCGCTCAGCACGTCCTACCTTCTACATGCATGCTGCCAGCGGGTAATTGCCATTCGCAATATCGGGCCTGGTCGTGACAGTCCAGGGGATTACTTCGTCCGTTCCAATACCTAGCGGGCCCAGGGAAAGCGTCGAGACAAGCAGCATAGAACCAACTGTGGCTGGTTCTGTAACGCTGCTCAACGAAGAACTGATTGTTCAATGCTGAAATGTGTGCTAGAGCATGGTGGCGAACGTGGCATTGGATGCTAGAGAGGTTCGCGGGGTGATCGTATGAAGATTGGGTGAATCGCAACGGGGGTTGCCTAAACAAGTTACTTTTCTACCATGTTGAGAGCGAATGGAGGGGATAAGGCAACTGTATTCCTTATGAGAGACACCCTTATAGGGAGAGACGACTGTATATAAATTGGCCCGGCCGTTGTGGGAGTAAGATAGCAAGGACGTGAAGCATTGTAATCAATGAATTGATCGATCAAATCAGTCAAGGTCTCTCGAAGCGGCTTGTCCTAGATCCCTGGCATGGGCCTATCGGACACTTGCTGAGACATTCTGTCATGAGGTAGAACTAGGCCACGGTGTCACGCTAGGAATAGACCTCTGTAGCATGTGGCTACAAGTATGTAGACTTCCAGACTTCTGATGATCAGCCGCTCTGTATCTCTCCAGTCTGCATATATGCGTAGTGACCCAAGAGGGTTCGGACAGAACACCACACAAGCACATCGTGTGTGTCACCCACTAAGCTACCTGATCGACGGTGGCTGACTAAAAGCGCCCTCCGCAGTAATTCGGATATACGGCCGGTCGCAAGAGGCGTTGGGGTCCCCGTATCTAATTGGCAATTTGTCTTTGATATGCCCCCCAGCTAATAAACCTTCCCTCGTACTGGCTTGGGGAGGGGGGCGTCTACTCGAGTAGCTGTGGTAGTGATTACATCCTGAACCTCATGCCTAGTCGTCCGCTGTTGTGGGACAAACACTCATAAAGATGACACGCGCACAGCGGCAGATGGGTGTGGAACAACTGTGGCTGCAATGTAGACTCATGGACCAGCCAGAGGGCTCACTTCTAGCGATTCTTCTGCACCACAGTGCCCACAACGTCTCGATCAGGTTTGCTTTTCGGGGTGGGCGGGGGGGTACAAAGTATATAGTACTGCCCCACTTTGCTCAGTCTTGGCACTTTTCAATCTCTTGAGCGATTGACTTTCAGCCACTTACCGCCCGTAAGGGTACTCTCGCTGCAAGGCCAGTTTAGGTCTGGTTGAGGCCAATTTGGGTGGGGTAACGGGACCTGTGGGGCTTCCCTACCTATGAGATATTTTATTTATTTTTTCCAAACAGGTGCGCAACGAGGGTACGTACCCACACAGGCGGTTTTCGCCATATTACCTCTCCAGGTAATTTTAATTTCAACAGCCTCAGTAACCACATGTAGGCAATCCGGCCGAAAGCTCAAACCGATCAGACACCTAAATTATAAGCCAGTTGCCTAATGGAGTAATCTTGCTTAACGTTGCAAGAATCGTTCCATGTGTTGATTCGTTCGGCTGGGCCTAGTATTATGAGACCCGCCGTGATTTCGGAGACGTTGGACTTGTACATGTCTCTATAGCTGTTGTGTTGTCTCATCCATCTGGCTCTGCCGCCGTCGGTAGGTCGTTGTTGTCGAGCAAACCACACACGCGAAAACGGGCTAGCCTGCTTATGCAAGCAGAGACAATAGCCGAACCCCTGTGGCTGAGAGTGGCTGCACACCCGAGTGATCTGTGATGACGTGACCCGCTGCCAAGCACTCGACTCCACCCACATGCAGGTCCCATGTCCGTCACATTGCCTCCCGCCCCTGACTGCCGCTCACCAATTACCGCCCACCAGCACATTTCCTACTAACCGATCATTGACACCCCCCAGACAGCGCATCAAGCACCAGCCACGGCTGGCGCCACACGCCCCAGCCAGCCAAGAACAGCACTCGGATCGGCGGCTGACCCCTGCATGAACCTTAAGTCCACCTCACCTCGCACACAACACCCCACAGCTGTCTCTCTCTCTCTCCTGCAAACACACAACACCAGCACGGAAAGATGTCGTCAAAGTACGCAGCACTCCCAGACCTTGTGAGCAGTCCTGCCTGTGCAGATTGGCCAGACCAGACAGAGACAGACCAGCTGCTGACGGGAAGGGAAAACAGGACTCCTCACAGGACATCTACGAGACCCCCGACCTCACCGACGACGTCTCAACCCTCCCTGTTTGTACCCTCCCCTCACCCCCTCACCCCACCCAGCTAACTGTGGGCCACAGACCACCACCAGCATCCCTGACGACGATTCCCACGAAAACGACTCTGTCGACGGCAGCGGCCTCGTCACCGAGCACCTCCAACCCACGTCCGCCCGCGGCCGCTTCAAGCACTCGGAGATTGACGCGCGCGGCGTCGACTTCTCGGACCGTATCAGCGGCAAGCGGCGGTCATATCGGGCGTCGAGCCGGCGGCGGCGGCGCCGTGGTGGTGGCAGCGGCGGATACGAGGATGAGGCTGGCGACGAGGATGGCTATGACAGCGAGGAGCTGTACGGCGAGGAGACGCTCGCCATGAGGGTGGCCAGGCTGCGGAGGGAGATTGAGGAGGTGCGGGCTGAGGCCGCTGCCAGCGGGGGCGAGAGCGATGATGATGAGGAGGGGGAGGGGGAGCGGATGGAGGTCAAGGCTGGGATTGTGGAGCTGAGTGATGCGCTGGAAAGCCTTCAGATCCAGAGCCCCGAGGAGCGAGGCGCACAGGCGAAGCTGGCAAAGAAGCTGGTCGGGAGTCTTAGCGTCCTGCCTGGACCTGCTCCCACCGAACCCACCGAACCCACCGAAACTACCGAAACTACCGCCGAACCCAACACCACCACCACCTCTCCTGCTACTACCACCATTGCCGACCCCACCCCAGCACATACAACCTCCTACACAATCACCTACGCCCCCACCTTCAAACACACCCACGCCCTCGCCAAAGCCGCCGACTTTGACACGCGCCTCAGCGTCCTCGAGAAATGCATCGGCATGCCCACCTCGGCCCTCTCCGACCACTCCCGCCCCCTCCCCACATCCTCCATCATCCCCACGCTCGACGAGCTCTCCCGGCAGATGTCGGTGCTGACGTCGTCCTCCACCTCCTCGCTCGACGCGGCCTCCCGCCGCGTCCGCCAGCTCACGCAGGAAGCCGAGAAACTCGCCGAGGCGCGCAAAGCCGCCAAAGCCGCTGCCGACGCGCGCGCCGCCGAGGACGCCGCCGCAGGCGTGGATGCTGCTGCTGCTGCTGCTGCTGCTGCTGCTGCGGGCGACGGCGCTGCGGGTGGGGCCGTGGGTGGGGCTGGGAGGGGGGGGGGGGGGGGGGGTGGGGGGGGGGGGGGGGCTGGAGGTGGCGGCGGGGAGAGGGACGCAAAGATTAATGCGCTGTATGGCGCGCTGCCGACGATCGAGGGGATGGGGCCAATGCTGCCGGCGGTGCTGGACCGGCTGCGCAGCTTGAGGGCCATCCATGCGGATGCGGGGCGGGCGGTGGAGGCGCTGGCGAGGGTGGAGAGGCGGCAGGAGGAGATGGCGGCGGAGGTGGCGAGGTGGAGGGAGGCGCTGGTGAAGGTGGAGGGGGCGGTGGGGGAGAGTAGGGCGGCTGTGGGCGCCAATATGAAGGAGGTGGAGGGGTGGGTGAGGGAGTTGGAGGCGAGGTGTGGGGTTGTGGAGGGGCTGGAGAAGGGCGTGTAGGTCTCGGTGCTTTTTTCTTTTTTGCGCTTTCTTGTGGCGTGGGAGCGGGTAGAGGGAGGGCGTAGACTGGGGCATTGGGGGGTGGGGGGTTGTAGTGTCCGTAGTTGGGTAGTTTGGTAGTCAGTAATTTTAGCCTGTTAGCTTGTCCCTTTCTAATTGTGCTTTTGGAAGCGGTTTGGTTGTGAATGTTATGTTGTAGCGTTTGGTGGTTGGTAGCTTACTGGGGAGACGGTGGATAGCTGGGTAAGTATATATGGTGGTGCTACTACTTATTAGTGAGAGAGCCTATCCCGTGGCCTTGTATGTACATGTATGTACCGACCAACGTAGACCAGCTAGCACCCCGGAGCGATGGACTGGCCTCAAATGGAGGAAGCATTACTATATATATACCTAGGTAGGGGACTACATGTTTTATGGGGGGGGCACAAACGAGGTACTGTGAATATTGCAGTGTATATATAAACGGTTTAGCTATTAGTTGCAATTCAATCCTACGTCGACGCTGTAACGGGTTTCGGAGTTGGTCATTTATATTCGATTCGATTCGCCGCGCCTCTGGCCCGATCAAGTCTGGTTTTGTTTTTTTGGTGGCTAGCGGCGCTTTGCGGTTTTTTGATTTCTTTTTTTTCTTTTTTCCAGCTGACAAATGATATTTGCTTGATATAGATTCATAGTTTTTAATTGGAAAAAAATATTGCTGGTAGGAGAATGGAGGGAGGTTAAGCGGCGGGGTCGGGAGCAATGTCATGCCAAAAAAAGGGAAGACTAGATCTGGATCTAGCTACATGTATGTACATACATATAGCCACTAGCTCAGCAATGGTGTTTGTGATTTGGTTTTGGTGTCAGTGCGCAGTGCGCAGTGCGGTGTGGCCACCCCCCGAAATGTTGATGTTGTGTTTTAATGTTGAGGTTCAAGGCAATGGAAGATGTGTAATGTAGTTTTCGTGGCTATAGATAGATAAAGAAGATGGTCATTGGCCTTCTGCACAAAAAAAAGAAAAAACAGGGAAAGTCTTCCCTTGGGGTTTTATTTGATGGTCCGCCACGATTACATAGAGAAATGTCTCACTCCGAAATCCGAATCACCAACACTTTTTGCAGAGTGGCTGTACTTACCTACAGACTGTGGAGACAAGGCTTAAAAGGGGGCTATAGGAGGCGCCTAAGGGGTTATAGAAAGTGACTTTACAGCGGGGGGAAGAAAAAAAAAGGTCAATTCACGGAATCATGAGGTTTAGGTTTATTACAGAGTAAAAGGCTGGCTGGGTGACTGGCTGGCTATTGGGGCCTAGTCGTGAAAAACACGCGAAAGGATAGAAAACAATTGGTTTTTGTTTCCGGCGGAGTTGTGTTGTACGCACTTCACATAAAGCGATGGCTCTTTAGGTATTGCAACCCTCTCTCTGGAGGCTTCGTGTTTTGACAATTCGGTATCTTGATATTATGTACTCGTTTGCAGGCAAAATTGTGGCAAAGTCGTCCGATGACTCATTACCCACCGCTGTACGTACAACACCCTACCAAAAATTCGTGGGAAGTCATCCATTTTACACCACTTTTCAACCTGGCCCTTAACCACCAATTAAGATAGATATTGTCTGAGAACTGGAAGACCATATATTTTGTATATAAATAATCACTTTATCAGCTGAAAATTATAATATTACATATTACATTCCTAGCATGAGCTGTATTGGTTTTGGTCCGTTGAGTTGCAGAAAATACGCCAAGACCACATATTTGTATGGGATGTACTTCTAGCCCCTGTACCTTGTTCCACATCTGAGTTGAGATAGTGCCCTTTTGGATATATTAAACTTAATAGCCAATATTTCATCCCCTAAAGCCTTATTCATTGTTGACGGCAATTATGCTGTGGGTGGTGGTTGCGTTTGGACCAGGTTTTGGTGTAAAATGGATGACTTCCCACGAATTTTGGCCGGTAGGGTGCTGTACATACAGTCCTTTTGAGGGCAACGACGAAACCATGGTGCGAGAGGACTTGGGGGGGCGACCTTATAATCCCTGTTCACACCAGTTCAGTATTGTAGCCCTTGATACAGCCATAAGGTTGAGTTAGAGGTGAGGCTCTCCAATGTTTGCTTCCCAGAGCCAATGAAAGAATTGACTGAAGTGGTGTATATACAGCTGTACAGGGTTGACAAGGTCGCCCTCTATTCCTTCTTGCACCATAGTTGAACGACGAACAAGGTTCTTTGTCAGTCGAGACAGTGGCGCTCAGGCTGATATGCAATCACTTGATTGGCTGAAATCTGTGTTTTCGTCGTTGTCCCAGGTTCGTCGTTGCCCGAAGGTTGACTCAGGCAACGCCGCCAATATCCAATCCGCCTGCAGTCAACCACGGTCCGCCTGTGCCAAGCCAGTCTGGTCTGTACTTGGATGGACTGCATGGACTGCAGTCGACTAGGGTTCTCGAAAGGTAAAATCCCCATCAAATTCAAAATAAAAGCCCGTGCGAGCGCTTATTTTGTTCTGGAAGTAATATTTAGATCTCGGATCATGCATACGAAGTTAATTATCCATATGTAAACACTTACATGATTGCCGGGGGAAAGGAGGTGCAGTAAAGAGCGGCTGTGGCAGCAAGCTGCAGCAGTTTTTCAGCCAAGCCAGTCCGTCCTGGACACAGGGGACGGGCTGTCGGATTATGGACTGATGGCAACAGCGAACATGACATGATTTACACTACAGTACCGTAATACTAAGCACTACGAACACTACTTGTAGTCTACAACTTACAACACGCACTACCCATCCAGTGGCATGGCCCCACGGTCGACCTGCCTGCTGCAGCGTCCGGAAATGGTATGGTTGGGGACACCTTGAGCCGGAGTGCCAAAGTTGCCGCACTTCGAGGCTTAATGGCCAACCACCACTACACATTGAATTTGAAATAGCTTTGTAGGATGATAGAGAAAGGGATAAGTAACACTGCAACAGAGCCTAGTTAATTTTATCTATTGTGGTTGTTGAGCTATTGAATTTCTAAAACTTGGGTTTTTGGTGAGAAGCTGACTAAATGTCGCACTTCCACACAATGCTTACCTGATTAGGAAGTATTTTAGTTCATAATTACAGTCAACTTTGGGGCAACGACGAAGACGAAAACACAGATTTCAGCCAAACAAGTGGTTGCGTACCAGCCTGAGCGCCACTGCCTTGACCGACAAAGACCCCTGTTCGTCGCCCAACCAGCTTCGTCGTTGCCCCCAAGACGACTGTACCCGACTCGGAGTAGACTACTCTACCTGTGGCTGGCTAATTCCTTGGCATAAATTCTCTGTCTTGGCATTCCGGGGCGATTTCGCGTCAAGTAATTACTTGATTGGGGCAGGTGATCTTCACCGAGGGACCAATATCGCACCCTACCATCTCTAGGTATCACCAACCATATGTTGTCGGCGTTGCGAAAAAATCTGCCAAGGCTATCTTTTGTCATGATCACTTGCGAGTATGTAGGTACAGGGTATGCACCTTAGATACCGAGAACATCGATTGATTGGATCGAAATTATATGGGCGCCACACATGGCAACCAAAAGTGACCAATGATTTTCAGAGTTACAACGGGCTTAGCCACACAATTTGTATGATGGAAAGAAGTCTGAAGAACTTTACATATCCTCACTTCAAAAATCTAAATATTTAACTAAAAATACAAAAAAATACCCACAGGATAGAGCTCGCTCCTACCTCACCTAGATGGTGCCTCGGATTATCAAAGAGATTTTTGGTGGAGTTCTTGCGGTGGTGGAGGTTGCGTTGGGAAAGCTGGGGGATACACCCCTCGAATACCTCCTTGGCCGCCTAGTTGTCCCTTTACTAAAAATTCGACCAATCGCAGCCCAGTCGAAACCAAAATTTCCTAAAATTGGGTTCTTCACACATACCGTGAATACCCTGTACCGGGCGTTGAGGGTAAATGCAAAGAATCTGATAAGAGAACCTTGCTGTGAAATAGTTGTATTTATCTTATCAGATTCTCGTATTTATAGTTGACCCCGGTACATATATACTACAGTTATCGGTAGAATTATTGCAGAGATGTGGCGTTGGAAAATCGCCCTAGTCTCGGCGTGATCGTCAGTCCCTGTCTCTGCAATAATTCTACCGATAACTGTAATTGGTGCGTGGCATAGCCTATTCCTATCGCCGTAATGAGATCTGAACTGCATTCAATGCACGTGAGTTCGCCAAGTTGCTCCCGGCCGAGTAAGTATACATGTACATGTAGTTACCCTCTCTTACAACCCTAACCCTTCCTACTATAAGAATACCCTAACAAACCCTCTCAAAATGCACAAGAATATTCCTTATGGGCATTATTCTTATCTTATAATTTACCATACATTAATTCATGGGACCACAAACTCTTATTCTTATAGGGTGTTTATTCTTCTTATAGCGAGCTTCTCTTGTACCATAACCGCTATTGTATGCTCAATGCGGTTCTGTTTGAAAGCGACGCAATGATTGGATCACTGATTCAACGGCGGTGACGATTACAAGGTAATAGTGTGAATTATATCTATTTAAGTCTTCTCGTTCTTCGAGCTTCCCACTCTTGACGGTATCCTAAATCCACCACACCTTCTATGTTCACGTCGTAAACTTAGCTGCTACTCTTAGTGATACTTACGGTACGTTACCCCCAAATACTCCCTCGATTATACCATCACCTCCCGCAGCCAAGATGTTTTCTATTCAGGTTTATAAAGACGTGCGCGTGTGCTTACTTGGGTAAATCTAGCATCGCAATATCGATAGGGTGCTCTAGAACTTTCATTCCTATCCAACTCACATATAAATTATCTAAGTCTGTATTGTGCTGTACTAGTACTGGTGTGTACGCTTCTACCTACATGTAGGCGATCTATGCTACGGAATAACAAAGGCTGACTGACCTCAAGGGGTAACTAACCACCACTAGTATCATTAGCTGCCAGATACCTAAACTACCACTGCTCACATATCTTAACTTCAATTAAAACTTCGACGACCAAGAAGCCCACTAGATTTGTATTAAATCCAATCAACTACACCAAGCCGTCGGCAGTTTCTCGTCATTCCCCCCCCCCCCCCCCGAAGCCATAACCCAACCCATTTACGGCGGTCTTCCCCGCTCAGAGCCCTCCTGTCGTAAGTCGTTCCCAGAAGCTAGCCTTCTTATAAAAACACTTGCTAAAAGAAGAAGCACAGTCCCGAGCTCCGTCAACTAAGAGGAAATCAATATGCTTCCTACTCAAATAAATTTGTTTTCTTTCAGGTGCGACTCGATAAGCATCTCCTGTTGTCCCTGGTCCAAAGAAATCAAGACAAAAGAGGCTACACCTGATACTCGGGCGGGAAACTCGGACGGAGAGCTTGTTGAGGTACAACCTTTGAAGTCAGAGAGTATGGCTTATCCAGGAGTCAAAGTGCCCGGAGAGCCTACTCCAGCATCTAAAGGTACTATCTAAAATCACTCTGCAAATCTTGTGTCTGTTAAACGTAGGTAGGTCGTTATAACTATGTACGCCGGCAAGGCATCTTTTTTTCCGCATTCTTTTAATGATTATTTGGAATGCATGTTGCGGGTGTTTGGGATTACAGCCTTATAAGGGTTAATTTCATTTGTTTATTTAGTCGTATTTCAGTAGTTGTCATATATATTCAAAATGTTTCGATGTGCTGATACGGTTAAGGTCATTACGCTGGCTACTCGTGACGGATGAAATAATTCGCAGCTTTCCTCGTTGAGGTAACAGTAAATCAGTTTAATATTAATTAATAATCAGCCCCTTGGCTGTTATCACTCGCAGAAACGAAAAAAGCTACCTCACGTAGAAGTGGTTCACACTAGATCGGGCTTCAAAGTAAGAATTTATGCCGACATACACGGTGCGGTAGCTGCGCGACACAGGGAATTTGGACATATCTACTGTCGACGTTATACAAATACTAGATCTAGAGGCCCAGAGTACATTAGTAGCCGAAGGGGCTCAGCGTGATGCATAATTGCGGCTCTGACCATACTTACTCAGCCAGGCATGAAGAACCTGCACATCGGTTTCAAGACCCCTGCTAGCGTGTTTTTATGTTCGGGTTCTATCTATGTGATTGGCGTGATATACAGAGGGTGGTAACATTATTGCGAAAACAAGGGTAGGCGAGTGTTGTGGGCCCGCACAGGTGGGCGAGTGCTGTGATTGGGTGAGGAGGAACCTCAGGCGGGCTTTAGGTAGGCTTTAGGCGGGCTTCAGCGGTTCACGGCTTCAACATCGGACCAAAATCTCTAAAGTGGGAGATTTTGTTAGTAGGATTCACAAATTTTGATACTCGCTAGGCGTTTTTAGCACGCTCGCCAACCCCTGTTTTCGCAATAATGTTACCTGTACATGGTATTCGATCCCCAGGGGGATAACAAGGTGCCACTTACTATTAGCAAGTCAGGAAATTGACCTAACCCTAAACAAATATATTGCGAGCGTTGACTGGAGACCGTGAGTTCAACCTAACCTGGGTCAACATAGCCGGCCAGATATGCATGTCTCATGGTCGACCTCTTGGCACAAATTCCCGTCTTGGCATTTTAGGGGTACATACATAGTTTCATTTGTAGCCCCGTAGTGTAATCCGAAGGTTTCAAGTGCTACACGAGGTGAGTGATTGATGATGAAGAGTCCCTCTAGGTCTAGAACTCCTCCCCCTACTTCCTAACCTTATCCCCTCTCTCTGGTAAGAGAATAGTCTTTCAAGTCAAGTCCCACACATCCATACGCAGTTGTAAGTTTCCCTTGTACCGGCCCCAGCTAACTACCATCTCAGGTGGCTATATTATACAGACCGGTCGCTATAGCCAAAGGCTAATTTAAATTATAGCTAGATATTCATATATACCGTTACTATATCCAGTTATCAAGGTTCTTTCGACTACACTATAATCCCCATTATAGTGAACTTGATTTTTTTCAGATGCGACTCGATAAGAATCTCTTTCGCATGCTTTCCTTGGCCCAAAGAAACCAAAAGCAAAGAGATCACACCTCTTCCTCCATTGTCCCGCGAAGTCAGCGGAGATCATCTCGAACTGTAGCCTCTGGTGCCGCCTACGTATAATGGCCTATCTATATGTAGCTAGTAATTTAAGCGTCTAAGGGTCTATTGTGGTATCCAACGGAGTCTAGGCCGGTCGCGTTCGGTAAGACGAGCTACTTCCACGGGTTCTGATGCTAGAAATGGGAAATTCAGCTGACCTTTGAAAGTGTTAACACTGGTTTAGAAAACTTCACACGTTACGGGAAAGATTGGCTACAACTTTTCTCATCTCTCCCTCGTTCTTTACTTTTCCTCTTGGTTTTGGTGCAGTTTTGGGGGCGTTGGGGTCGTGTAAAATCCTTACCGGAGTCTTTTTATTTGTTTAATTCGTCGTATAATTTGGTAAAGTACCATCGATAACAGGGTTGTTTGCGTTCTCAAAAAAAAAAACTGTGATTATTTGGGATAATACAAATGAAAGTGCAATAGTCTTCATCGCCAAACTTGTCCCAAACTTGTCCCCAAACTTGTCCCCAAACATATCTTCGCCATTTACATCATATAGACCCCAAGGCCCCGCCGGTCCCCCCGCGTTCTTGTACCAGGATTCGAAATATAAGGCATTTCACCCTCACCCGTATCTGAAATAAGATAACCACACACTCGAAATCTATGGGAAATTCATAAACTGATCCATCAATTGCAAGTGCGAATAGTGTATCTGTACTATGCTACCAGAAAAATGCGACCGAGATTTGTGTTTCACCCTATAGCTATATCGTCTTTACAGCTTGTGGTAATGTACAGAAAAACCTATCAGGATTCCACCCCCTCGAAATTCCATCCCTACCAAACTTCGAGCGTGCGGGGGGAACGAAATCTGTGTTTTGCTAATAAATGCACCTCTAAATTCCACCTCTAGTAGAATCCGGCTACTATGGTGGTGGAATTATGCTAAGTTTTGCTGTAGAAATACGGGAGGAGCGGCCTATTGGCTTAATCTACCATACAAGCCCTACTTTTAGACCCTTGGTTCTACACCAACCCCACAGCCTCAAGATTGGCTAGCGGTGCAGAATGATGTCGAGCCTAAAATCTGCGCAGCCAGTTCCTTGGCGCCAAGAGTGTTCGTTAAAACTCGGGCGCCAAGGCCTCTCGGGTCATCAAAAATCACTCGCTTGTGTGCCTCGGCAACCCGGCAATTGCTTTCCGAAAGGGTTGCGTCTCGGGATTGATTGCCTTCGGGGTTGGGCACGGGTCAATCGCTTTCGGAATTGCGTCCAGACCATACCCTAGCAAATTCAGGACAGTCTCAAAGAGCAAGGAGGCTAATCTATAACTGTATCATCAAAACTGTTTCTACCTACCGCCACCGAAATTCTATTACTGTCGGGGTGGCGGGGGGGGTGGGGTGGGCGGTGCACGCACTACGGAGACCAGGTGGGCCAATTGGTTAAATGGGGACTATGTCAATAATTAGTTCTACGGCTTTTGTTTTTTTAGCGCGTCGAATTAGAACTGCTATGATGGCTCGAAGCAAAAAAAACTCCCAACGGCTATAAATTACACAAAGTAAAAATAAATGATATAAAGAACAGAAAATCAATAAAAGAATAAGAAAAGATCTAAGCAGATGAAAAAGGGTCATCAAAGCAAACGAACGGAGACACAAAAAAGAAAGAAACCAAGCAAGAAAGAGGACCCAAAGAAAACCATGAACACCTCTACACGCGCTGTGTTTTATCTAGCTTCTTATGCACCGCTCCCATGACCGCCTTTAATATCCCATCCGCACTGAGCCCCCTCCCCTCATTCATCTTCCTCCAACTAATGGTATCCACCATATCCCTCACCCCCTCCTCCTCCTCCACCAGCTCATTATTCGGCTTTTCCAGACTCTCAGCCGCGGCCTCATCATTCCCCACCTGAAAGAACTGCACGTCCACCTCCCTACCCTCACGCCAAGCCCATCCAGGTTCATTGCACAATCCACAATGCACTTCTTCAAGCGGCCCGCGTCCGACGGCTCGCCATCCGTAATGACAATAATATTAAGCGGCTTTATGGCCGTATTACAGCGGTACGCGGCCAGGTAGAGCTCGAGGATCTCGCCGAGGCGCTTCCCCGCCAGAGTGGCGCCGCAGGGGCCGGGCGCACGCTGCCAAAGATGGAGAGCACCTCGGCGGCCGCGCGGATCTGCGTGCGCGCGCGCGGGTGGTTGAGGAAGTAGATGTCGACGCCGTCGGCGTTGTGGGTCGTGCAGATGGGTACGATGGCCTCAAGCGCGGCCGAGGTTTGGCGCCCAGCATGGACCCGCTGTCGTCGGTGAGGAAGACGGTGCCGAAGTTGCGCAGCGCGCTGTAGTTGTAAAATCGTGAGGAGCTATAGTTTTTTATACCATGACTTTTGTATATAGGGGTTTGAATAACACAATTGGGATTCGGCCTGACGGCTTAAGGGATATATAGCCATATATATATATATGTATACCCATAATATTCCACTCGCGGCCGCAAGCTGAGCCACTACTACTTTGGTAGGTACTCCACATATCGTCAACTCTGTAGCTATTAATATATTTCTATTTAATTAATAGGTTAAACAAATATATATATATATTTCTATTCACCCTCAAAAGCAAAAGGTCATGATCACCTGACTTATTGGTGTTACACAAATGATTAGGCTGCGGATTGGAGCCCATGAGGTACCCTACATACATCGCCGAAGAGTCTTAGCTCTCATTGGTATCCCTTGGACGGATGAAACGATCGGATTCGTAGCTTGCCCTTTTGAGCTAATACTAGCCTAAGCAAGTATCTAACACTTATTTTTGATTGGTTCTATGACTATGTTCAACCATTAAGAGCAACAAATATACCCAACTCAGGTCCAGGCTGCGAATTTGATGATTTAATCCGTGTAAGGAATAGTGCAGCCCCGGAATTTATGCCGTTGAAATTATGTAACCCTCAGTCGACTTCAAAATGTTTATCGAGAAACGCCAAGACATCCGGAGTGATACATATTTACAGAATTAGAAAAAGTATATGACCAAATAAAGAACCAATATCGGTACCATATTAATTTCCACCGCATGGTCTTATGGCAAAAAGCCGCACAATATGTCCAAAATCATGCCAAAACAAAGGGAAGCAAAGAAAGGAAGGCGCAGGGAAAGTAAGAAAGGAAGAAAATTATTCAAAAAACCGTAACCCCGTAATCCGTAATACCCTAACCCCGTACCAAACAAACGAAATCCCTGGTAAGTATTTACCTGTCTCATGCACAGCCCTCTTCCGATTGGCCAATAAAAAAGCGTTGGCCGGCAAGGAAAAATGAAAAATCTATAATATCATGATCAACCCGTGATCTCGTAATCATGTACCATGCATATAACCCTCAACATTTTCAAAGGTTAGCTCAATAGCTTGAGGGCTCGCGGGTTCGCGGAAGTAGAAGTCTTATAATACCGGAGACGGCCTTAGACTCCATTGGATGCTACAATAGATCTTCGAACGCTTGAGCTACTGGATAGATAGACCATTGCAGGTGGCCTCGGGGGCTGCGTCTCGAATTGAGCTTCATGGACTGCGCTGGGTGGGGTAGAAAGAGGTGCAGTCGCTTTGGTTTTGATTTCTTTGGACCAAGGGAAGCATGCGCAAGAGATGCTTATAGAGTCGCATTTGAAAGAAATCAAGTTCACTGCAATAGGGACCATAGCTAGATAGAGTGTAGTTGTTTGTCCAACTGGAGAGCTTCGGTAGCTGTAAGGGTAAATGATTAGCCTTCTAGCTAGTTGGGGTGGTAGTTAGATAAATAAATCTCCAAAGGCTTAAACCTACAACCGCGTATGAATGTAGAAAACCTTATTTGGAAGATCGATTAGTCCTTTGTCGGAGGTGTCGGAGTCGTAATGAGGGAGGAAGTAGGGAAGGAGTAGGGAAGTGAAGTAAGGAAAGGAAAAGATTTGAGATTGATTGTTAGTGTCCCGAGGGTTTATTTTATGCTGCGACAGCTGATTGGTCCAGAGCGGTAGACCCTTGCCCAAATAGCAACCAACCGCAGGCATATATACGTGCCACACCATATCGGGAATATACCGGGTGTGCATCTAAAGTACGGAGACACCCCCGGTACAAGGCAGATCCTGCAGAGTATTTCAATCTGGCCTTAACAAACTTCCGCAATTTGTATGTGTAACAACTAGCCTCCTCCCTGCCAAAATTGTACCACTTCACACTTCAAATCATTTCTCCTCAACCACAACAAAGAATAATGATGATTAGAGGCCGTAGACTTGTTCTCCTATTCATTCTCTATTACTCTACGGCCTCCAATTAAAATCATTTTGTCTTGTGGTCGAGGAGATGTATTTGGCGTTCGTCTACATTTACCGGCCCCGTTGTCGTGACGCCCACCATACAACGATAGGTAATAAGCGAGAGATAGTTATACCCGCAAACACCGCATGCTGGTGGGGTTTTATTCAAAACAGGTATCACTCGTTCCATCACTTATTACCTACCGCTGTATATACAGTAAATATTCGACACTTTGAGTACTTCGCGGCGCAAACGGCGCTAGCGAATTTTTTCGAGTATCTACGGTACAGCGATTCACAGACATTTGGCGAATACACCCATTTGGCGAATTTGTACGCAGCAACCAGCCAGCAACCAGTCAAACTGCGAGTTTGACTAAGATGTCCTGATTCTTATCTGTTATATTACATAGTTGTGCATGAGATGAGGCTCAACTCACTATGGGAAGGACACCCCAAAAATGGCCAAGACGGGGAATTATGCCAAGAGATTAACCATAAGACCGTCCTCGTATGGTGCGCCTACTTTTAAAGGTAATCAAAATTGCGGATGGGAAAGTCGATGTCTAATAACTTTTTGACGATAAAAATTATAGGAAATCGGTACATACAAAGTCAAGTACTAGTGATGAAGTTTATAATTTAGTTTGCCTTTCCAGATTTTTGATATCTATTCTGGTGGTGAAGTTAGTAGAGCTTGAAATTCGGTATTTTTGTATGTAAAAAGCGCCAAGACTGAACAAAGTTGAGCAGTATTATACCCTCAAAAGCGAATTGCGGCGGGAATTCCCTCTCATTGGCCTGGGAGTCACTTTGGAGCCACGATTTTACCACTTCAAAATACCGCCGTGTCACCTTTAAGAGTATTAATCGTTAGCCTGGAAGGTAATTTGTGTGCGACATTCAGTCAGCATCTCACCAAGAACCCAACTTTTTGAAATTCAATAGCTCGACAACCGCGACCGGTAGAGTTAATTGAGCTCTATCATATTGCTATTCACCTCTCTCTCTATCACTTTACAGAGTTCTTTCAATTTTAATGCGTTGTGGTGGTTGGCCATTAAGCCTCGAAGTTCGGCAACTATGACACTCCGGCTCAAAGGTGTCCTCAACCATATGTACTCGGGGCCGGGGTGCCGGAATTAAAGTGACCCAACGATCAAATGGTTCCTCAATAACTAAACTAGCCAACAGAATTTGGGGCGAATCTATAGTAATCTAGAAGCTGGAGATTATAGTTATGGTAAGAGTTAACACGAATAGCTAATGCTTCTCCTCTCATTACTATCGCTTGTCACAAGTTATCCTCCTGCAGGCTAAAGCCCCCAAATCAATGACATGAAAAAACGAAGACTCTATTCTAGAGACTCGTGTATCATGCATATGAATAAATAAATCATCTGTTCAAGCATTATGTTGTGTTAAAAAATTGAAGTTCCGAGTACCTTTCTGCGTTGCTAGGTCAGACGTTGCATTATTTTCCGGCACGGGAACATCATATGTATGTATGTACATCGGCCCATTGGTGTAGTAGTTGTCCACCCCCCATGCCCAATAGTCTTATCTGAAGAGCAGTTACCTCAAACACTCGATAAATTGGCCAGCGTTATTGCCCTTTATCACACCGAAAAAACAGCACTTTGAGTACTTTTTGGTGCAAACGGCGCTAGCCAATTCATCGAGTATTTGCGGTATGTAGCTTCCTTTTTTTTTGTTTAACTCATTAAATTACATAAGAGCAGCTAGCTTGTACCTTAAGCTTGACAAAAGTTTTAGCCACACTCAAATTCAACAACCGAGAGAAAATGACCGAGGTGTTTGCATGATAATATCTACCGCTCGCTGCTTACAATGTGATAGGTCCTGGCTGGGTATCGGTCCTACTTGGGTATCGGTCCTACTTCAGGACTCGATTATTGGCGAAACCTCCCTATTAGTCCAATTCCCTTTACAGCGATGGGGAAAATTATGGTGAGAGTCCTATTGGCGGGGGCAGCCACCTAAACCCTGTTTTTAGAACCCTGTTTCTAGAGTACAATAATTTTCCCCATCGCTGTACAGCCGAGCACCGCCCAATTCAAAATATTGCAAATGCAACTAGTCAAACCGTGCCCGGCATAGATATGGCTAGTTGATGCACTGGATTGATTGTGTTTAGTACCGGGGGTTATGGGTTAGTCTGAAGAACATCTTTTTGGCGTGTGATTGGCTGAAGCTGCAGAAAATGATACTTGGCGCCAGAAAAAGTACTTGAATAGGCTGCCCCCCATCTTTTGCAACCCAACCTCCAAGACCGTATAAGTTTGACTGTTGTTCGCACCCAGCTCCATCAGAAAACACTCCCCACAAGGGCCTATGGGCTCAATATATTATCTAGGGGAAGCTGGGAGCTAGCGCTATTCTGCAGTTATTCTTTTGTATTTTTAGCAAAACATTTAGATTTTTTAATGGAGGCATATGAAAGTTCTTGAGACTTTTTTCCCCCATACAAATTTTGTGCGCTAAGGCCAGTGTGGTTGGTGATGATTGGTTGCTCTCATCTAAATCCCTGCATTTTCAACCAATAAATCCGAGTTCTTGAGACTAATGGTGAACACCCGGCAGCCACGTCCGCAAAGTTTTGGCACCCTGTAAAAACGTGAAATCCATGGGACAAAATCCCACTTCTCTTCTGATAAAATCCCACATCCCCTCCGACAAGACTCGTCACATTAAAGCAACCGATTTCTTTACTTTGGTCGACCAAACGACAATAACTTATCTAACTGCGATGGTCTCTCCTAATTTTAGCCTTATATCTTTCACATGCGACTCCTTAACAATTTCGTGTTGTCCCTGGTCCAAAGAAACCGAACCCGGTGGCAGTGTACCTTCTAACTCTCCTTCCACGGTTGACAGCGTTACTGTCGAGATCCAACCTCCAAAGCCGGCCAGTATGGTCTATCCACTAGTAAATGCGGCGCCTGCGAAGTCGGTGGGTGTTGCAGAATCTAACAGAGTATAGTTAAAAGGTATATACACATTCAGACACGTTCTAAAGCACGAGGTTTGACTAACTCTCGCGCAGACTAGGAGGGGTAATATTGGTGTGCGGGTCGAACCGGGAGTCCTTGAGCACTTCTTGGAATGGATTATGGGTCTACGGGCGTTGATTTTGGTTTATCTTTTGTTGTATCTTCTATCTTTTTTGGCTGGCATACACCGCCGCGCGCGGCTTTTCCTCTCACGACTTGACGTAATTACCAAATAAAGATACGCTTGATGATTTACACCTGCCAAACTGATTAAAAAGGGGGTTGTGATTTTTAACTCTCATGGTCCCTCTTTTGCAAGTCATGGCTAGGTACGAGCCTATGGTCAAAAGAATCCGGTAGCACACGTTGCACCTCGCGTGCACATATATATGCCGCGGTGGGTTCTACCCCCTCGCGCAGGGCCTGATAACTTGATAATGTATTTAATTGTCCTCAAGGTTTATCTATTCTAAATTGAAGGTAAATATCTCAGTGTGTTGATTAGATATCGAGGTCGACGTTGGGGAGTTCCCCCTATTGTTAGTGTGCTATCCCTTCGTGTGTCAGAGCAAAATCGGAGACATATTAGGCCCGCGACGGCGTGGTGATCGGAAAAAACGGCGCTGTGATATGCACAAAACTAAACAGAGGTCTAAACTACTTTGTAGTATGGGGCACTGTGGGCTAAACTATTTTGTAATGCGGTCTAAACTACATGTGAAAATAGGTATTGTGAATTATTAGATGAGTTGGTTGAAGTTGAGGTTGCCGGCCCCTAGACCTAATGGGGTGGCATTTTTGGTTTCCGGCCTAGTTTACTTAGGGCCCGTTCGGTTGCACCCAGATGTCGTGATATTTGGCCCAATAGAGAGAAGGTCTTAACATATCTGGTAAAAAATATGCCTTTTTAGGTCAAATATCACCATATTTGAATGCAACCGAACAGGCCCTTAATAGCGACGCGGAAAATTAGTCAGCAACCATAGAGCCTCCCACCGCCAAGCCCCCGCGCCACCGCGAGTGATCTTCCATGACAGACCATAGTGCTAAACCGCGGTGAGACTTTCCTTGGCACAGCACTTTTGTCGTCCAAGTAAAGTTGGGTGTGTGCCAGCCGTTACCAGGTTTCCGCATGTGATCCTGCGGGATGCGGGGGCAGGGATGCGTGCATGGGCGTTGCATGTGCATATGCACGTTATCCGAATCCCTGCATGTGCGTGCGTTACTGTGTGGGTGCAGGGGTTGGGATGGGTACTGCCCGAAAGAGGGTGTGGTGGTAACCAATGCAACCGTTGGAACATTTAACATTGGGATCCCAAAGAGGAAATTAGTAGAAATTAGTAGTAACAGCAATAGTAGTACGGCAATCATTACCAGCTACGGACAAGACACACACAGCCACCACCACTACCACTTCTACTACTACTACTACTACTACTACTACTACTACTACTACTACTACTACTACTAACGCCTACTAATCAACATATTAATTATTTCAACTAAACAACTACCCATCCACAGCAACCAGCACCCTCCCCCCCTCCTCCTCCCCACTCCCACTCCCACTCCCACGCCACTCCCACCCCCCAACACTCACCCCAAACCGCGCCAACCACCTCTCCACCACCCCACCCAGCACCCCCGCATCCCCCTCCCTCTCCCCCCCCTCGCACCAAAACGCCCCATCATCCACTTCGTCCGCCGCATCCCCCCCCTCGTCCCCCTTTCCCGCCGCCGTCGCAGCAGCAGTCCCGCCAACATACCCATCCCACGCCCTCAACCCCTCCACCACCTCTTTCAGTTTTGTGCCATCCACCGCCACGCTGCAGCGCAACATATGCGTCTGCATCACCACCTCCGGCACCGCATCCAGCGGCAACAGCGTCTTTGTGCGCCGCCGCGACTTTGAGCGCCGCGCCTGCGCCTGCGCCGGCGGCGGCAAGAGCACCGGGAGTTCGCCCGTCAGCGTCGTCTGCTGGGCCGGTGAGTGCAGCGCGGCCATCGCGGCGAGGAAGCGGTTCTTGTGCGGCGAGGACTTGGGGGGGCTGGCTAATGCGGGCTCCGGTTCGTCGGCGGGCTCGGGGTCTTGGTTGAGGCGGCGGCGCTTTGGCGCTTGCTGGGGGCGGCGGCGGTGGGGTTCTGCGTCGTCGTCGTCGTCGTCGTCGTTGGTGGGGTTGTCGTGATAGAATTTGGCGGCGGATACGAACCCTTTCCTCGCAGCCGGCGGACTTGCCTCACTGGGTTCTTGTCCCTTTCTGCGGGATCCAGAGATCCAGGAACCCATAACCCCTGCGTTTCCGTCACTGCCCTTCCTGGCCTTCACCGCCGAGTCCCCCCTGAACCCGCCAGGTGAGCTCGCGGCGGGCGAAATCGGCGCGTCTACCCTGCCCCTGCTGCTTCTTCTGTTCACCGGCGACACGACGACTGACGGCGGCTTAAACGGCCTTCTCAACTGTCGCTGCGGCGAGGAACGGGTGATTGGGGAGTTTATCTTTGCGGTAGTCCAGGGGTTCGAGATTGTTATGTCTCTTTGTGCTGTTTCTTCGTTATCTAGCCACAGTTAGTTGTGGGGATGCTAACAGGATGGGTTGGGGTGCAGGGATTACCAGAGGCAGTGGGCTCCATGGGGATATATGCATCGTCGTCGTCGTTGTCTTCGTCATCGGCGCCGCCATACATGTTGAAGCCCCAGTTTGTAGACTTGCGGCGCGGGGTTACTGGCACTGGCACTGGCACTGTGCCTGCTTCTGGGAGAGGCGCTTTCTCAACTGGCGCCACTTCACTGGCCGGACCCGCTGCAGCTGCCTCTTCTGCGTCTTCCGTCCCCCCCATTATCTGATCCTGCTCCTCCTCCTCCTCCACCACCATAACCGCCGGCAGCAAAAGAGGCCTCCTAGGCGGCGAATCGACACCCACAAGCCCAGCATCACCACTATCCATAACAGTGTCCATCTCTCTTGCCGCAAGCTCCTCCTCGTCCTCATCATACTCCACCTCCTGCACCGGCCGCACATATGGCCTCCGACTACTCGAGCTCTTCCCCCGGGGGGTCTCCACAGCAGGTGCTGCCTTCGGCTTCCTTGCCAGCAGCAGCTCGAAGCCATTTCGCGGCGCCTCTACAGCTTTGCCCTTGTTAGTGCTCCTGCTACTACTACTGTTGTCGTCGCTTTTAAGCTCGCCATAGAAGCGCTTCAGCATCCCCTCGACGGCCGCAAGCACAGCGCCAGAGTCATGGAACATGACGTCGTCCTTTGCCGGCTCAATGTTCGGGTCGTAGGAGCCGGGCGGGCACCGGATATTGAGGTATACGAACGGATCCGACACCGCCGGCGCCTCCAGAGCGGCCTTGAGATACGTCTTGTACAGCGCCAGCACCTGCTTCAGTGTCCCCCGCGCACACGACACCGCGCGGGAGTCCACATACACGAAGTTTGTGCACTGCGGCTTCTTGGCGATGACGGCTGGCGGCGCTGTGGGTTTTGGGAGGAACGCCTCGAGGGCTATCGATTGTTCCTCTGCGTCTTCGGGGGAGGTGGAGGTGGTGGAGATCCATTCACAGGCTGCGGCAACGTCTTTGCCGACGGCCTTCTGCACAGCTTCGGGGACGGTCTTGCTGGGTGCGTAGACGACGTCCTCGGTGCGGCCTTTGCTCCCCTGTGCGGCCAGGATGCGCAGTGAGAACCGGCAATGAGGGTGCGAGAGGTAGTACCGCTGCAGCAGTGCTCGTAGCTTCGCAATCGATTTCGGCGCACCTTTTAATGCATTCTATACCAAACATCAGCCACAGCCACAGCCACAGCCACAGCCACAGCCACACTACCCCAAAAAGAAAAGAACACGCACATACCTCTCTCCTCACCGGCAACCCCTTCAGAAACCCCTCGACCCTCACCGTCGTACCCACCGCCGCCCCCACCGGCCGTCTCCCCACCACCGCTCCCGTCTTGTCCACAGTGCAGCACACCGCCACCTTCTCCCCCTCCACCCGTGTCGTGATGGTCATCCCGCTGCCCGCCATCTCGGCTGCACTGGCCAGCGCCTCCCCGCGGAAGCCCAGCGTGCGGCAGCTTGCAATGTCGTTGAAGTCACGGATCTTGCTGGTGCAGTGGCGGACGGCCATTGCGCCGTGGTCGTCAGGGGGGATGCCGTGGCCGTTGTCCTTGACCTGCAGGATGTCGAGCGTGTTGGAGGAGAGCTCGATGGAGAGGTGGGTGGCGTGGGCGTCGAGGGAGTTGTCGAGCAGCTCTTTGATGAGGGAGGGGGGGGAGGTGAGGGCTTGGCCGGAGGTGAGGGCGCGGATGGAGTGCGCGGGGAGGGGGTGGATGGACATTGTGGGTGGTGGGATTTGGTGTGCTCGGTCTTTGGTGTGTTTTTGATGTGCTCGCTCGTGTGCTGCTGGTGGTGGCGATGATTTGGAGTGGAGTGGAGTGTGTGGGGCGACGTGAAGCGTGGGGAGACGCGAAGTGTGGGGTTGCCGCGCGCGTGTGGCGCACACGCGTTCTTGCACAATGCCGAGCCCCACCTAATTGACATCATAGGTTTTGTGAATGAGTTAATTACCACCAAAAATACATGTAGGTTCTCAGCATAGAACCACAACACAATTTATTACAAGGATGAACACATATAAGTATCTCCAACTCTCTGAAGAAGCCTTTAACAGATTTCCGAATTTATAAAAGAAATGGTTGAGGTGTAATGAAACGTTGTAGTGGAGGACCCTGTACATGTTGCTAGGTATGTATGTACAGCGCGAGGACGTAAGTCGTCGTACGAAACTTCCAAGGTAGTAAAATACACTTTAGAAGAACGTATATTCTGAACTATCATTTTTCTCCATTAAATATGTGGGAAGTTATATGACTTTGAATTTGCAAATCTTGGGATTTGGCAAAGACCCCATATAAATTCGAGGTCTTGGCAAATTTTCCGAGAACAACTGAACAAAATGCCCTAACGTATATTACGGCGTAGCCGCCTAGTACTGGAATACCGCCTAAGTGAGACATTGGCCATGAATCAACTTGTATGAGGAGGAAAAAATTGTTTTAATAACGGGCATCAACAGAAGAGTGTACTCACTCTGCCAAAATTAAATTGCCGCTTACTTAATATTTTACCACCAAATCATACTTAATTGGGGTTGACCGGCGGCATTTTAATCCTGGCACCACGAGTATAAGAATATTTTGAAAAGTAGTGACTTCCATAATAAGTGTTTTGATACCTGTTATAGGGTTCCCCAACCGGCCGGTGGGAATAATTTTCAGGGCCTGATATTTTTAATATTATACAACCCATATACACCAGAAATATTTCAAAAGTAATATTGATCTTTTCCTTTATATATGAAGACTTTTGGGGTAAGTTTCAATCCCTTGAGATATATATATATACAGTTACTACGATTACTGGAAATTGCCTCCATTGGCCGCTTTGGGGATAATTCAATTAAAAATACAGTGAGTATATCGGTCTTGTTAGTAGCGGAAACAGCTTATAAAAAGTAATAAACAAGTTTAGACTTTTACTAGTACTTGTTCTATATTTTTATTATTTATATCTTATACCTCGAAGAACTCAGCGCACCAAGTGAGCGGTTACCCGATCATGGTCAGTTACCCGGTAAAATACGTTACATCCATACTACAATGATAATTTTTCGGATTTCTATACTACCGGGTGATTCTCCCAAGTATCAAGTTATCTTTTGCTGGTTCAACGCCGACAACAGACCAGTCCTGGATCGGACCCGACGATTTCCGGGCGCTGCAGCAGTCTGTCGACCAAGTGGGACCATGCCACTGGATGGGTAGTGCGCGCTGTACCGTGGTTGTAGACCACAAGTAGTGTTCGTAGTACTTAGTATTACGGTACTGTAGTGTAAATCATGTCATGTTCGCTGTTGCCCAGGCCCAACGCAATCTGTCATGTTCGCTGATTGCCATCTATCTTTTTTGCTTTTTATAGGTCGCATAACCTTCTCTTCTCAACACCACAAACCATCAACACTACGAACCATCAACACCATGAACCAATCAGTTGGGAACATAAGACTAGTAGGTCTTGATTCTGAACTTGTAATATGGATTGTGATATACTCTTTACAAAAGGGAGATTACATTTTCAGCTCTTATACACATCACAACATTACTAACTATTTTGGGACATTATGCAGTCCATAGTCCGACAGTCCGTCCCCTGTTGGGACGGACTGGCTTGGCTGAAAAACTGTACATAGTCGACTGCAGTCCATGCAGTCCGGCTAAGTATAGACCAGACTGGCTTGGCACAGGCGGACCTGATTGGTGCCGATCACACCATTTGGGCAAAGTCTCTATTGGCGGCGTTGCACCCTAGAGAGAGTTCTGGAGAAATCCCACCGTTAGGCTGGACGCTAGTACCATTATGGAGGTAGATCTCCAAATTTCTATTGATTGATTGACTGCAAACGCCAAAGTTTATACCTACCCACCATATAGGTTCTCGTTTCTAAACACAACCGCTATTGCATGCCATACAAAAATGTAGTCTTGGCGGTTTTTGGTGCGTATGCAATATTGGTTGTGTTCAAAAACGCTATGAAATTGCGAGTACATAGGCTATATGTAGCAGGGGTCAGCCACACACTAATTGCGGCCACGGGTATAATAAGACAGTAATTCCTGGCATGAAATTACACTCGATTCAAAGCATTCTCTCAACACCTCCTTAGTCTTCCGTCTAGACACATCTTATTTTGAGCTTTGGCCGGCCGACAGAATTAATCGCAAACCTATCGATCACAATTAATTACAATTATGCTTCATGTTCACATCCACCTGCACCTTTGCAAATGCGGTACCATCTTTTGCTGCTTCGGAAGTAGAGAGGCTTCAACCGCTAAGCTTTCGGGCCCAGTATCAATGAGTTCCAACGGCTCGAACACGTTCATACAGACCCAACCTCAAACGCCTGGTGCAATGGAGCTTCCAAACATAATCCAAGCCGGTACCGCCGCCGAACCTACCGCTGTAGTAACGGGCACGGCTTGAGGAATGGATATCTTATGACCACTTATGATGTTCGTATATATCCCTCTTAAGATCTTGTATGCCTATAGCTAGCTAGTGCCTTTTCTGACCTCTTTTCGTCTTCATTTTTGCTACGTCCTCGGCAGGTACCGGTACAGATTATAATACTGTTTGATTCGGCGTATTAGGGAGTATTGTAAATATGGTTTCAAGTGTATGGGATTTGATTCTTTTTCTTTGCTTTGTTTAGGTTAGCCAGCTCCATATTTACAGCTCATAAACGTACTGGGACCAACGATTTCCTTCTAATGCTAGAGGCCGGGCCGTCATGCCAGTACTCAATATGCGAAACCAGGCCTTGCGCTGATTTCTTAATTTTTCCTTATTTCGTACTCACGCTAATATCAGTATATGGATATATCACGTGCACCTTAGACATGTTCTCCCAGCACACCAGCATATAAACACCCCCCCCAGTGCAGCGGAATAACTACATATATATATGTAGTGTGTACTTGAGCATGAGGCTCATATCAAGATTATGGAATCATGCCTAGTGCCTACATAGTAGCGCCCAGCCTTCTCGTGATTGGCTAAATGCACTGGATTAGAGTACATACTTATTTACGTAATTACTCAATATTACTCCCTACAATTAACGTATAGTGGTACCGCGCCCTGGCCTTCGGTGACCAAACTAAGTCGATATATTTAATGGTATCCCTTGTACAATCAGAATGCCGGCTGTCAGCTATATATAGGAGTTATGATATTCTAAGCCAGGTAGAGAATATATCCTAACGCCATGGCCATGACTATCTATTAGGGAAATATCATAGAGCGTATACGTATTTATATAATTTACTAAATGTGGGTTTTATCAATTGACACTAGTACTTCCCCTCTATATATAGCTATAGGGATATTAAATGCGCAAGCCGCAACAGGATAGAGTATTTCACACCCCGGCAAGCTACTCGCCCAGAATTGACACTTATGGGTGCCGCCTTGGAGAGTGGCGAAGTGTCAATTGTCAGAATTGGCGGTTGGTAAATACGCGCTCTATTCGTATTTCTTGGGCGGTCAGTAAATCAAATCGCGGTGGAACCGGGTATTGTAGCGATGCTTTTCTAATTAAACGTAGTACTTATTTGTCCTCGAGCTTCTTCTCGCACCCTAGAAAGCTCCACTTGTTCGACTAGAGGCGGTGAGAGAATGAACAGTAATTGTGTTCAACTGAGCACGTGCCGTGCCTGCCATGGTTCAGTCACAATTTTAGTTTAGACTAACTGCTTAATTCTAAAGGATAGACGTTTTCCTGGCAATTAATTCGTACATCCCCTCAGACAAGAAGTCGTATAAACATGTATTGCCCAAACCCAGGTCACGTGCACGTGGCGCCAAGGATCTTACAATATCGGTGATCTTGCATCGAGTTTTCTTGGCGCCATGTTGCACCGAATCTTTTTTCTGTGTGATGCTCCCCGTCTTACATATATAATGAGGTGATGTTTCTGCTGATCAAACTAGAACCAAAATTTCAACGACCTGAGCGAGCTGCTTTCGCTGAACAGTACTTTCCAAACCTTCCGTTTGGCTCTAGACCCGCGCCGTCGATCTCGCTTTGAGCTTTGGACCTCCGCTCCAAAATTAAAACCGCAAACCTATCACATTTATCAATCATGCCTCATATCCATTTCCGCTTCTAACTCTGCAAGAGCGACATTATTTTTTGCTGCTTCGGAAGTGTAGAGGCCCTCGCTACCCTCTAAGCTCCGGCTTCAAGTTCGAGCACGCTCATCCGGACCCAACCTCAAAAGAAAGGTGCAACGCAACACCCGGCAATCCAAGATATTAGTACTGGATATACCATTACAACTGCAGCTTGAGGATTAGTGGGTCTATCATGGAGATATATATCATGACACTTGAGTTTATGATGTTAATATGTATCCTCCTTGTATACATTCCTAGCCGCTACCCCTCTTTCTGATCTTTCTTGGCGTTTATATGATGTCAAATTTGGTGGCACGTTATGATTCGGTTTCGTTGGAGCATGGTGCACGTGTATCGCTTTGGTTGAGGGTGGAAATTCTAGCTAGCTCTGTGCAAGTACATGTAGTTAATAAACCTGAGGTCAGCGCATCCATTGTCAAATCCGCGACCTACCCAACTACACAACAATTTGGGAGAATATTGCGCGTTGCTTGTATGTAGACATTTGAAGAAAAGTTGCCTAATTTTTGGGATGCGAACCCTCCGCTGCTGCAAGCGTAGTAATATGTAATTTGATGCGGCTGATAGCCGAAGCAGAGCAAAGGGGAAACATAGCGCTTAGACTTCTGATGTATAGGTGTCGATACTTCGACTACATGTATATGTATGCACCTCGATCTAGCTAGATATCGTGTCTGTCACCACCATCATAGACAATACATGCGTTTTGGCTGGCTGGGATAACAGGCGACGAACACAAACAAGGCTCTGTGCGAAGTCTATACTTCGGGGGTAGGGGTAAGTGAGAAGACACCCTTCACGCAATCTTGGCAGTGTGGTGTCTTCTCACTTACCCCGATACCGAAGTACTCTATATAAGCGCCTAATGACATAAGCGTCTAGTGCCAAGCATTCTTGTGTGGGTTAGTAACGTGGCGCCCCCACAAGATGGGGGTACCATAGATAAGATACCCCGGATTTAGTGTCGAGCTTATCAACTTGTTCCACACGCAAATTAAAATTTCCCTTTAAAGTTTTAGAGTGCAGTTTTGTGATCATAATAAATGTTGAGATCAGCCGTGAAATTACCTAGCGAAAAATAAACTCAAGAACCGCGAGCGATCTATAGCTATAGTATAGTAGGACAGCGCTTCACTAGTCAATACCCACTCTTTCACATACTTATACCGCGATCATGCTTCATATCCACATCCACCTCTGCAAGTACGGCGCAATTTTTTGCTGCTTCGGAAGTAGAAAGGACCTACCCGCTAAGATTCCGGTTTCAAGCTCGAACGCCTCGGCTACATTCATTCGGAGGCAGAGTGGGGTGGAGCTTCCAATAATTCAAGCTAGTACCGCGGCCGAACCTACTGCAACTTCAACAGCTGCTGCCACTGCCTCTTCCACAGCTTCGGCTTAAGGATGGACACAGATCATGATACCTAATCCACGGTGTCAGTATCCCCCCCATATGCGTACCTAGAGCGCCTGCCTTTTCTAATATCTCCTAGTGCTTATGTGTAGTCTTCGAGGGCACAGACTATAATACCTTTTCATTTGGTGCAAGGCGTACTGTATTTCATTGGGTTAGTTACACGTTGGCATGATCATGGTTTAATTCACCACAGTTACCTACGCAGCTATTTATTTCATTTCTCTCTCTTTTATTTCTTTTGTTAAGTCTATCTACGCTGGCTCTGTAATTTACAGTTCATAAACCGAGACAATCGATTTCCTTCTAAAACTTTAGAGAGGCCAGGCCGCCAGTACTCGTGTGAAAGTACCAGGGCTTAAGGCCTTGCGCATGCGCTGGTTTCTTAATTCTCTTCGTCCCTTAGTTATCTATTAAGTTTATAAAATTATGGATATATACATATATATCGATCACCTTAGATGTTTCCCCACTCGATATTGGGGACTTCGTAGATTAAAGTGAGTTCGTCGGTTAGCGCTGTGGTCTCTTTCCTGGAGCGCTTTACCTTTACTATATACTCATAGTTTCGGATCGCAACGTTGGCGGATAACTAGATGACGGTAACGATGCTTGTTGCTAGAGCTAGCTCTACCATTGATCATGTTCTTAGAGGTTTGTGGCTTGTGTGGGGGGGGTGTTGTGTTGGGGCCGGGTAGGGGGGAGGGCGGGGAGGGGAAGAAGAAGAAAGAAAAGAAACTGTAACCTTATCAACTTCATATATATGTATATAAGTGCTCGTACTAGGCTTAAATATTATACAGGCTGTATAATATGACTAGTGACCCTATTTATGTATATGAAATATTACTTCATGATCATCTCACTCTCGATCCCGGCCAAAACTAGCAGTATATATGATAACTTCGGTGATCTTAACTCTTCACTCGGCCCCTTTGCTATAATCGCTATTGAATAGAGCATATATACATACATAAGTATATACAACTGCGGTATAGGGAACCGGCAAAGACAAGAGGCCACAGACGCTAGGTTCAAGTCTCAATCTAGTCCTCGTCCGTGAATTCATGAATTGATTTCAAGGGGTATTCTCCTCCGGTCTTTTACCGCAGATTTTCACCAATAGTACTGTTCTTTCATTACTACATCTTACCCCTAACCCATTGATGATATATATGCTCCTGTGAGAAAGAACTTTTGGACTATCGTATACCAGTTGATTAATTAATGCCAAGATATTTTCGGCCAAGCTGGCTACCTGGTTGCCTGCTAATTTCGTTATATACTCTCCCTCCCCTGGCCCATGTATAACTTTCCGTCGCCGCCATTCGTCTCTTTCTTTCCACAACTGCACTAGACTCCTTGTGATTTGTTCTTGCCGTGTTTGTCACGTGCGTCACGTTGCAGGCTGTCTTCTGTTGTTCACTAGAGTCTCATCCAAATCGATCACCAGTTTGAGCAAGACGTAGACCAGGGGCAAAGCTGATAGTATTGTATGAGGGGATGATGGTCTAGTCTAAGTTTTCGTGATGGACTAAGTCTAGCCACCGTTGCTCACACCTATTATTTGTCCCTGATTACGTTTCCCTTTATGCTACTGTGAGGCTTAGCCGACGCCACGCGCCACAACGTCAAGGCCGTCGATTGCCCTGAAGTTTACTTCAGGCCTAGGGTTAAGCAGGCATAGTCGCTCGGCATTTGCTCACTCATCACTGAGTCTTCATCACGCTCAGCAGCATATATGAACGTCAAGCAGCTATCTGTTTTTCGAAATGAGACCGGAATACTTGAATTCGTTGATTACCTCTAGATCTATAGTTGAATAAGGCACCACGAAGGCCGGCTTGTTGGTGAAGTTAGAGCTAAACTACAACTTGAAGTCTGCAAATGCGAGAAAGGAGAGCCCGACTTCGAATAAGAGAGCTACGATTCATAACTTTATAAAATCGTACTTGATTGCTTAACGCAACGCAGCTCCAGTTTTCTGCACATGTAGGTACACAGAAGATTACGTAATCCGGGTATGAGAGAAAAGGAAGGAGGGCTACCCGCACTTCTTTTCTCGTGACTGGGAGAAAGTATTTGATCAATTGAAACACCGAGTCTGGTGGGAAATTCTTGGCGAAGAAGCGCGAGTACCTACAAGTCCCAACATCATGTAGCGTATCCAGGACTGCGGGGAAAATCAGAAAGAGGCAAAAGCAAGGAACGATCAATCCCTGTGACAAAGCTTGAAAGGAAGAAAGGCCTGGCAACGGTAGGCCATTTACGCGAGGATCTGAATGGGTAGTAAAGCTTAAATGGGTAATGGGAAAATCCCGCTAGGATTTGAATTCATGCACGTTGATCATGATAGGATATACTCGCTATCAACCATAAGAACCTGAAAATGCAGGTGCCGATGACAAGGATACACCCCTCGATTAGCGGGTTTCGAAACGCTGGCTATCCGGGGTCCGCCCGGCTCCAAGACTTAGGACCAAGAGTGCCTTGAAAGATCCGCGCTAATACAAAATAGAGGATCGTAACCGAACCTCCGCGGATACATGTATGCACCTAGCCTAGCGAAGTTTCTCTACGAAAGTGCACTTCAGCGAGGTATAATAAGTGCTCCGAGAACGATAAATTCAAGAACCACGAAAAATCTGAGAGAGCTTTCTTTCTCGTTATATCTTCTAAGACCTCCGCCTAGCCCTAGCGCCTATAAGACTACTGTAGTCATGCTTCAGATCCACATCCACCTCTGCAGATGCGGTACCATATTTTGCTGCTTCGGAAGTAGAGAGGCCCTACCCGGCAAGCTTCCGGATCCAGCTTCAAGCTCGAATGCCTCGAACACACTCATACAAACCCAGCCTGGACTGGTAACAATGGAACTTCCAGCGGTCCAAGCTAGTATCCTAGCCGGATCCACAGCCACCACAGCCACATCCATAGCGACAACCCCAGCCACAACCACGGCTTAAGGCGGAATGGCACCTTATAATGTTGGTATTCCCTTCAGTTTTATGCATGGATAATCTACTTTTTCTGACACCCTTAGTGTTTATGTGTAGTTTCTGGGGTACGGGTTAAAACACGACTTTTAATTGGGACAAGGCATAGTTTATTGGTTGCGCGTGCGTGCCGGATATTTAATTTCATTTGATTCCTTTTGTCGATTAGTATATATAGCAATGTTTAAAATATCAAGACCAACGATTTCTTTATAAAAGTCGGAGGCCAGCTGCCAGTGCCTACAAAGTCTTCGTTCCTGAATTTCGCATCAGTTTATACCCGTGAGAAGGTCTAGATCTTAAGTTTAGCCCTTAAGCGATAATCAGTCAAAATCAAAATCGTGGTAGAACCATGAGCTCGATTCCATCCCGGGCACGAGGTTAGTAGAACCAGTACTTATGGGATATACATGTATTACATACATGGAGTACTACAGATTTAGAGATTTCGCCCGGAAGGCTACATTGTGTTTCTTGCTAGGATTATCTGTTATATCTCAGAGTTCTAATCACTATATAAAGCCCCATGTATAGAGTCTGACCGCGGCCGCTGAAGGGACAGCGTAATGATGATCTTGATGCATGCCTTATAATTATTCGGTTACGTGGCTGCTAGGAAAGAGGATGTGGGTGATGGCTTGTGACCGCGCCCTTTGGTACTAGGGTGTAGCGAAAAGTGATCAGAATCTGATAAGAAAAATACACGTATTCACCGCAGCATTTACTTATCAGATTCTGATCACTTACCCTCAACAACCGGTACATGAATTGGCCAACCCAACCCCAACCCTGACCCTGACCCCGGCCACCTCTAGAACCACAACCTTTGTGTAAGCACCACACAGCGCCTAAAATAAGTACCGTACATGCATGCCCTGCAGGCCTGTGGGTCGGAAGCGAATTACTCGTAATTTTCTAACGTTTCCGAACTGGACTGGGTCTGTATATGGGCATAAATCGTGCTTGGCAACTAGATTTTGGTGGTATGCAGGCCCAGTCCAGCTCGGAAACGTTAGAAAATTACGAGTATATATCGGAACTGCGCCCTATGGTGAAAATTTCCGCGGGAAGCGAATTCGGGGCTGCACCCCATGGTGTGTGCAGCTACAAAATGTCCAGGTATTCTAGCCGGTTACTTAAGGGAAGGGCTTATGATTGGTCTAACTGTGCATGTGTGCTTGAAACCAGAGCTAGGAACCCTCACCCGCATAGCGACCGGACCAACCTCCCGGGTCCCACCAAGACCTATGCGCGCAACAAAAAGGTCCTTTCCGGTTGAATTGAATGATCTAGCTGGGGGTAGCGGGAGGTGGATGGGGACGGAGCTTGGGGTGGGAAGTGCTGAGAGGGGGGGCAAAGGCCCTATTGGAATCCTCCCATGAGTGTAAATAACTACAGCTGTGCCGAGTAGATCTAGTTAAAGATCAAGTGAGATTCTCAGCGCAGGTACATGCTGGTTACACTCTACAGTCTATATAGCTATAGAAACGAATAAGTTTAGCAATCATTTTTATACGTAGATCTTTTGGTGTAGAATGTATCGCCGAAATGTGCTTCCTGTTGCCCGGCGCCCACCAAAAGACCGGTGAAAGTGAATCAATTTTTGGTGTAGAAATGAATCAGGAACTGAACTTTCAGTTGCATCTGTAACTTTTCCTCACCTTTACCGACGAAATAAATCAATAGATTTGTTTCCAAAAAGTTTTGTATAGGAAATGAACCAATTGATTCGTTTGCATAGCTGGTAGAGACATGTACAGGTACACATGGTCATATATAAGCTCGAAGGATACGTTTTAATTTGAGCCGTATGCCATGGCCATATATATCCGCATAACCTATGACTGCACGCAAGGTTTTGTACCTCGAATTATTAACTAATCGAGACCACATTCAATATAAATATCATAAAGCGGCGATTTGAATTTATACTTAAAGATGATCGAGAGTACGCCGCTTTACCTCGTGTTTGACGATCTCTTATCAACACACCCACCCCCGCTTCCCACGCGGTCGTGGTTGGAACCATTTTCTGTGCAAGGCAAAAAAATCAAGTCCTGCACGTCTTATTGCAATTGGTTGAACGGCTGTGATTCTTTTTTTGCAAGTACTGCAATACAACCGCTGGTCCGTTTTCATGGCCTTGTAGCTAAACTCCGAGACCTGCAGAATGGAAAAAATAAAGTTTAATAATAGGCCGCCAGCGCCTAACCTGCATCTGCATCAACTGGGTACAGTACCAAAAAAGGGGATGTAATACGTACTGTATCAATACGGAATTGTTTAAAACTTCCGAATTAAATCGGAATTCTAAATATTATACCGCAGCAATACCGTAGCAATACCGTAGTTTTGTAGTATTTTGCTAGGTGCGGTACTGGATCCACCCACTTTTTTGGTACTGTAGTTAAGATCTACAGTATTGTAGCTTCCCACTAGAGCCAATAAAGGAATTGACTGAATTGAAGTGGATAACGAATTGAACAAAGTTTGAAAAGGAAGTGCACGTTGTTCATGCAAGACGTTGTGGCAAGTGCATCTTTCTAGTATAATAAGGGGATAAACCACGAACGATCTGAATGAGCTTTCTCTCAATACTTTAAAAGCCTCCACATAGACTCCCCCCGTCTTGAACGTTAGGCGTTCAAAATTACAAACCTATCGCTACAATCCTGCTTCATATTCACATCCACCTCTGCAAGTTTTGCAGCTTCGGAAGTAGAGAGGCCCCACCCGCTAAGCTTCCTGCTTCAAGTTCGAACACGCTCATTCAGACCCAAGCTCAAAGACAACGCGAAATGGAACTCTCAGTAATCCAGGCCACCGATACCGTTGTCGAATCCACCGCCACAATTACAGCCACAGCCGCTGACAAAATCACGGCCACATGCACAGCCACCGTTTGATGAATAGAGATCCTATGACACTTTTGTCAGTACTCCTCGAGGTTTCTTGTACCCGTAGCTACATGTAGTTATTAATTGCCTGATCCTTTCCTGATTTCTATCTAGTACATCAAGTTTCCTGGGGGCACAGATTATAATACGGTTTCATTTGGTGTAGGGCGTATTGTATTGATCATGTATACATTAATTATAATGCAATTGTATATCGGCTCAAACGCGCATGAACATGGTTCCGTCCAACTTAAGCTTATGTATGATATGAAATTGTTTGATTTTCGTTTCTTTTATCCCCCTTTTAACTATAGTAGCTGGTTGGCTCTGTACTTTGCAGCTCATAAAATGAGACCAACGAGTTCCTTCTAAAGCTAGAGGCTACTAAGACACTATTACTACATTTACATGTACTACGGGGTCCATGGTAAATGAGTAGAACCTGGCGGTTGATATTGGCAAGCAAAACAGGGAAACTACAGCTTTAGCCATTTCAGTGGGTTAATATTCGATGCAATACTTGTAAAGTGTCTACCGAGGTACATAGGTCTCCTAACTACTACCTATTATCAACTTTTGGAAAAAAGACACATCTAAATCTAGGATATTTTGTGCAGGTGACATAAATCTATCAAACAGGGTTAGGGTCGGGTCCCTGCAGCACTTAGAAGTATCATGTAATATCACTCGTTCATGTAATATCACTCGTTCTCTGCTTCATGAACCTGCTAACAGCCCAAGCTCTTTTTTTTTGTTTTTTTTGTTTAACTCATTAACAGCCCAAGCTCTTGCATTTCTCCGCAATATGATTTTAATTTCCGCTTCCCCATAATAAAGGCGAAAATGAAGATGGTCCTTTTGTAGATTTATTCGTTTATATGCAAGTAAGTGATGTGAGTGATGACCCTCGCGCCAACACTGTCTACCACTTCACTGCCGATGGAAACATCTTGATAAGGCCCTATACAAGGCTGAATGTCGTGGGTGTTCGTTTGTGTTTTAATCTACCGTCGCAAAGTTACAAGAAGTATCACACCGAGCCTTCGACACGCTTACCCATGTTCAGTTTAAACCGCACACCTCTCCTATCCCCATCCCACCCTCAACCAGACACAGTTAACCAACCACGTTTACGTTCAGCCTAACCAAAGACACATAACTTGTGTTTCCCTCATTCTGCGTCAGGGTTGGGATATATTCAACCACGCTTAAAATTCCGATCACCTACGTATCTGTATCTAAATATAGCCCTCCATCAATGCGTCACATATTCTTATTCGTTGCAATCACCACACGCAATTCAAAGATAGAATAATTCACCCTCTCAGCTCTCGCAACCTACGATCCCCACTTCCCAGCCGCATTGTAACCAAACCCAAAACCAAATCTACATATGTACCTACATGATATTAGTATTACCCATTCCAAAAATACAGCTGTAATTGTTGACTCATGTGAGAGAATCCTTATTCCGCGCTCACTTCTTATGTCACGACTACATGTACAACCAGTATATCATAAACAGCCCTCATTTCACTATCTCCGGAATTGTGGTTTACAGTAAACTATCGTCAACAGGATTTTTACAGATCGCGTGTACCCATATGGCCATATGCGTTCGTGTGGCATATATGCCTAAACCCTCTCTCGGTGTTATAAAAGCAAGCCTGTCCCCCTCTCGCGCAAAGCTAGTATCTTAGACTATATTCCATCTCCATCGGTTGTCGCAACGTTACCCACAACCCCAATTTCTAGCACCCCCTCTCCGGCCGCGGAGATGCCGCCATTACGTAAGCTACCCATAAGCTCTCGAACTTTCTGAACCATTTCCACTCCCCTTCGGCACGAAGGGGAGAAAAAGTATCCAACGCATAGCCTCCCAATATCAAATACGCAACAAAGAACCGTGACGCATTGTAGTCATAAACTATCACTCGCCTGTTGCTCGCCTATCACATGCAATTATGGCCCGTAAAAATTTACATCTTCTCATTTCAGAGATTGTGCAATCTGTCCGTGGTGTCCGCGTATATATCTCCGACGATAATGTCGCCACGTTGCCCATAAGTGGGCATAATTTACGTGCACCCGAGGGAATGGTTAAGGTTATCCGCTAAGAGATAGATCTACCTAAATCGCGATCGATCCAGGGTTTACCGTGAGATTTTTTTCTTTCCTTTTTTCCATTTCTGATGTACATAGACATGTAGGATTTTCTTTCTTTCTTTTGGCACTTAGGAGTACAACTCCTCGTGTGGAGTTATTTTTCGATTATGTCTTTTCATCTATCTGTTGTACGTAACTCTTGTGTGTATGTTCTACGTAACTCCCACCAAACCCATCGATCAGGTCCATCGCATCCCTCACAATGATGTATTCCTTCTGACTACCACCACACGGATCTGTAAGGTCCTGGCTCTTATTTAAAGGCTCTTTTGCTCCATATCTCTCTCTCCTCTCCACTCTTGCTACTGATTTATATACGATTCAAACATTAACATTTTTTATTCTTTCTCTTTACTCCCTTGCCTTCCACATATATTTACACACTATCACAGATTCTGAGCATAAATCTCGCTCTGTACACCTTTCACTCTCTCACAATCTCTTCAAATACTTCTTGAGTTTCTTGCAGCCACGTCTCGTCACTGCGAAATCCCAATTCCAAACCATGCATTCAAAACTCACCTTCACGATATACCCTCAGGCCACCTCTATCTCTTCTGCCCTCGAAACCCCACTGTCTTCTCCGTGGTCACAAATTGTCACGTCTGAGCCCGAATCCGATTGGATAGCCGAAGCTGCCGAATACTACCAACGGAAGTTCGACAAATCGATGCAGGAACCCTCATCCCCGGCTCCTCCCAAACATTCTGGTATTCCTAAGCGTGATCCTCCCCAAAAATGGTCCAAAAGCTCCGCTTCTACCATTCGTGCTACGCCTGCGCCAGTGTGGCCAGATTTTGAGCCTGAGCGTGATTGGGAACAGGTTGCCGCTGAGTACTATCAGCGAAAATACCAAATGGGTCTTATGGTGTCCCCAAAACTGAAAGCACCAAAGAAATCGGCAAAGAAGTTGATAACATCCTTCTGCAAATCTTTTCCGGGCCGCCGAGTTCCGATCATGGTTCCGAAATTCGGCTTTCCAGAATTCAGAGCCCGATCCCGAAAAGCCGATCCCGAATCCGATGAGATTCCAATTCTCGGGCCCGAGTCCGAGTCCGGTGATGATCCTTTTGATGTCACCGATGAGATGAGATCTATGCCGTGTCCGAGCCTTGGCGCTCGGAGTTGACCCCAACTCGGGGGTGGGAGGATGTTTCGTCTTACTTTTGGTTTCCTTATGTTATTATTTTTGTTTAACCTGTTTGGTCGGCGTAAATGTATTTGGTCTTTTTGGGGATGGAGTTTTTGGTGCTAGGATTTTTCCGTTATGTGGACTCTTCATGCATATGATTTTTTTGGCTATGCAAATATATCAATAGTCTTTTTCTGGAAGCCTATTCTTTACCATTGAGTGTGTGATATTCCTTATATATATGCCGGTAATAAGAGTGAAGCTTTGTGATATCTGTATCGGTTATAACTCAAATTCCTATCCTTCTCTCTTGGTCAAAAATCTTCAAGTGGCGAAGAAGGATTGCAAGGATCGTACATTTGATAACAAAAAACTAGTGACTTAATTTCGATTTCTCCGGACCGGATCTCTTCTAGTCGTAGTCCCTCCGAGCTCGATGACATTCTCGTCAGTGACCACGGGATGGACCGGGTAAAGACTTAGGCAACGGAAGAAAGCACAGTCGACTCTCTTTATAGTGATACTGCATATAGTGATACTCTCGTTATAAGGATAGAAACCAGCTGTCCTGAAATACTTTTTTACCCGTACCTCTTTACTTATAGTGATACTTGCCTTATAAGAATATAGTCAATCAAGATTTTCGGTCCCGACCGTATCCTTATATCGAGAAGTGACTGTAGTGTGAATTCCCATCGGAGAATCATAAATCTTCAAGTTGATATAAAACGCTCCGCCCGGCGGGGAGGAAGCCATGTGAAGCTTTATAAATACACAGTATGAGTAGGGTCATCACCGGTGTTTTCAAAGCAGGTATGTAGCGTTAAGCAGCCCAGAAAAACCTCATAAAGACAGAAACATTCTGTTTTATAGGCCATAGTAAAAAAATCCCCATTGTACTCTGCTCTCCATTGGAGATCGTGATCCCTAAGACTTTCTATAATATGCATCAATACAGACGTGATTCGAGGCGCCATAGTGTCTTACATAAGAGTAGGTGTTGAGTTAAAATGTAAGACCTTCCGTATATCGAATCCATCCCTCGAGCCGTATTAAGTTCCTGCGTTGAAATACAGGGCGATAATTCCCTCAATTTGTATCTTTCGACTCGTTCTTAAATTAAGGCGGAGGTTAAAGCATAACTGCTCTTTGATAGCTCATTTGGCTATCTATCTGAGCAATATATATTCGGTCAATGGGCTTTTGGGCCTAAGTAGGCCAGGTGTTATGAACCAAGCTTCGTCTTGTATAAGCGTACGGCCGGTTGGTGGAAGATGTCCAATATCCCTGCTAGCAGTAATCAGTTAAGAAGTGTTAAATGTTTCATGCTCCTGTGAAACGAAATTCCATACCATCTTGTTGGGATATACCATCATAGATAATCACTCGATAATCCTAGCGGGGTCATTCCTATTGATTTTTCCATCGAATCAAACTTTGTTCGTTTCGCGGCTGCTACCACATTTCGCTTTCATTTAATAATGTCGGTTATCATGGTTTCAAGAGCCTCTGTCATTGCTGCTCCTGATGCTGCTTCCGAGTGACCTTGTTACTGCCGTTGTGGCTGCTACCTCACCGAACTAATAGTGATAGGAATGGTAAGTCGCAAAAGAAGCGGTGGGGCCAGTAAAGATGGTAATCTATGCAATTGTGTTCGTTTTATGATGGTAATGCGTATGTAGGTGATTATAGTGGCGATGATGAAGACGGTGATGGTGATGGGAAGGGATCGGTGAGAGGTAATTTATGTGTCTCACCTCAGCTATGTACACTTGGCAGATCCACAAGTGCCAGGTAACTTGAATGTGAGCCAGGACACATGTGGCGGTATCTAGATCAAGACAAAATCTTTTTCCGTTGCGGTCCGGTCCATGCATGGCCAGCAAGCTCTATTTCCAGGATTAGGTTTCCCTCAGTCCCGTTCTCATCGGTCCCAGCCAAAATATATCGATACACGCGCCCATAAGAGTATAGCGCAGGGTGTGGGAATTTTTTCTATCTTAACGTGGCGAGTACCAAAATCGATTTGCAAGAACTCAGAATTCAAGACCATGAACTACTCAAATTTCGCGTGCTATTTCGAATTTACTTGTTTTTATCAATTTAGCTGTCATGTGGAAGGAAATAAACCATAAATCCCCATAGCCCCGTGGTCGCCACACCCCCGTGAGCGTGTCTACAGCAATATACCCAGCACTTATAAAGGTTCCACTCTCTTACAATCCCTCTCCTGCAGTCTTTCTTATCTCCAGTTGTATCACCACTGACATCGCACCTATTCACTAACACCTACTGCGCAACAGAGAGCCAGTAGCATTGCTATCCGAGCTAGCGGCATATACGTATCAGGTAGTAGCAACGATACCACCATGGCGATATAAAACCGGTAGTTTCAATGACCGTATTCATGAACTTTAATGGTGATGGTCTCTAAGACGAGAGCGAGGTATGCAGCGCCTGTGTGTAGCTTATATTTGGCAGCGATAACAGTAGAACTGGCAGAGAAGACGGCGATAGTAATGATACCATCTATGGTGGTAGCGGCATCATCTAGGACCATAATACGAATCTAGGTCTCACTCTTTATCGTATAAGCTAAAATTCATGGGGTGGATAGGAGCGCAATGCTTTCTTCATTAACCTGTTTTAATCACATACCAGGTCTGACTGTACTCGGGTTCTAAAAAAAAGATACATGAAAGTTTCCGATAGAAGCAGATACAGACGAATCTCGGGCCTATGGCCATAAAAAGAATCCAGCTCGGGTTATCGGGCCAGTATCGACCTGCTAGTCTCCTATATACCTAGTTTGGAGTGCACCGTTACCATCGAGCTCTAACTGAACACCCGAGTTTAGGTGAGTCGAAATCAATAAAACACGGGGTGAAAGCAGGTGATAGATGTCGATCGCCTAGGTTTCAGATTATGAGATTTTTGAGCGCTACAAGAAGTGAGCAACTCGAAAACGAATCTAAACAATTAAACCGGGCACTCCTTATAATAAACAATTGAATTCTATCCTTTTAATCACCGAATGACAATATATATGGTAAATAAGTGAATGATTATTAAGAATGAGTTAAACAAAAAAAAGAAGAAGAAAACCATTATGGCCAATGGTAGACTAGCGAGTGATACCTCATGATTAAGTGCCACACAACGCCGTCCTGCTGATACAAGGCCATGATTCAAACGTCTATATTAATTCCCTCAATAAACAGTCGAATATAGTCAAATACCACACGGATATATTTCAACACACCTGGACATCTACACCACAACCACACCTTATTTAGCCACCAGCGTCAAATCACCGCAACTCCATAAAATCTGCACCACTTCGCTTCACAACGTCTACAGCATTAAGCCCCTCAAACTTTATCCATCAGCGCCTTAACACAACACACAAATTTAACGCAAGCATAAATGCCGCCATGGCCACCCCCCCCCCCCCCTCCCTCCCTAGAGAGCAGGTTTCTTCGCCCCAGGCAAACAACCATGTACCTCGCCGCCTAAAAGCTGCAACATAACCAATTCTAGCTAGGGTTGGACAGCTAGGATGGGACACGTAATCGAGTGATACGAGAAGTAATATAACTTACGGCCACTAATGGGTGACACCGAAGGGGAAGAAAAGGTGTTATGGGTCTAGTTGTGGAGTGAGATACCCCCTGACCTGGATATATAGGCCTTGTACCCTACAATTCTGTTCTATCCAAGGGAGTCCTGACCTGTTATTATTGTGTTCGGCTAATCATAATACGTGTAGTTACTGTTGAGTTGAGTGAGCATGCGAATAGATCCCAAACCTATGTAGTAAACAGAAATGCAATAGTTACACGAAAGCTACGATAATAAGGGATTCGAGTTTTTCACACTGGATATAATATTACACTAAAAAAATCTCCTCTTCAACCCATGATACGGTCTTTTCCTCGTCCAACACTAGCTTCATCCATCTAAACTCCTCACACACACGCACAAACAGAATGCACAACCGTAATTGCCAGAAGAAGAAATTTAAGATATTATGTAAACTTTAGGAAAGAGAAAAGAAAGAGATGACCGCTCCAAAGAGAGAAAAGAAATTCCCAACCAACCAAACCACAAACTGAACCCAGACGAGAACTTAAATACATACATTTCCCCCCATCCTAGGGCCCACAATGAGGAAAAACATGGAGACCATGAAACTGACGTAAGGTTCTTTTTCACACACGACACAAACTTATTTTTTTCTCTTATATGATCCAGATTGTACTTTTGGTGACCGAATACCAAAGAGATCGGGCACAAGTAGAAAATTCATTCCAAAAGTATACTCAGGGAAATTATAAGGAAAGTATATTACACCATCTATGAAGCGAAAAGCTGAGCAAGACCGAAGTGCTGCTCAACATTGTAGGCACCAGGTGCCTTCCAGTAGTCATCAGTGAAGGTGAAGTATGCGACACGTCCAGGCATAGCGGAAACCATAGCGGCGACGGCAGTAGCTTGTTCAGCGGCACCGGGGATGGCGAGACCGTTAGCCTCACCGGATGAGGGCCAACCGCACTCAAGGACCCAAGCCTTCTTTCCTGAGCAGACCGCTATATTAACAGTTAGTATATAATCTTTCAAAGCTGGAATGAGAGATTATGCGACTTACCCTCAGTGAGAGCGACCTGGCTAGACAAGAAAGTACCAGCATCAGAAGCAGCGGTACCAGCATTGAAGAAGGGGTGGATGTTAACACCGATAACATCCATAGCCGAGCAAAGGTCGGAAGCACCGTAAGACTGGAGGATGTTCAAGGGTTCAGTGGTAGTGACAGGGCCGGTGTAACCAGCGTTCTTGAGCTCGGAGCCAACGCTGATCATGTAGGTGGCCAACTCGGATGCGGAACAGTACCCGTTGAAGACAGCTTCGTTACCAACGACCACCAAGACAATCATGTCCCACTTGCCCCAGGCGATGATATCCTTAATCTGGTCGCTGCCAGTGGAACCACAGCCAGCCTTGAGGAAAACACCAAGAATCAATCCAAGGCCGTGCTTCTCAGCAGAACCACCAACGTTCTCTAGACCGGAGCAGTCGGTAGAGTAGATACGGAGGTTCTGGAATCCCTTGGAGGCAATTGAGGCAACGTCGGCCTCGACTTCCTCAGCGGTCTTGCATCCACCACCGTTGGCGTATGGAGAGTAAGTGATAGCCCAGAGACCACCATTGGAGGTAATCTCACCGGCGGCGGAAGATGCGGCAGGGGCAGCGGAAGAAACGGAAGTCGAAGGGATAACAGTAGCGACAACGCTGGAGACACTTGAAACGATAGAATCAGCGGGGGCAGTAGTCGAGCTGGCGGTGGAAGTTGGGACCGCAGGGGCAGCGGTGGTGGTAGGAACAACGTCAACGGCAGTACTGGTAGGAACAACGTCAACGGCAGTACTGGTAGGAACAACGTCAACGGCAGTGCTGGTGGCATCAGAGGTAGGAGCGGCAGTGAAGAGCGGGCAAGTGACAACCTGAGAAGTGATGGTGATGGTGGTGACAACCTCAGGCTGGACGTAGGTTCCAGGAGCATAGGCGGTTGGTACTGGGTACTCGACGGTGGTTGGTGCAGGGACATCAGTAGTGGTCGCACCAATGGTGTAAGTACCAGCAGTCGGGCAGATGTAGGTGGTAGTGTAGATCTTGCTGGTAGTAACACCATCATCAACCTCAACAGTGGCAAGCGGGCAGACAACAGTAGTTGAAGTCTCGACGATGGTTGTAACACCACCGTAGGTCTGCTGACCGGCGGGAAGCGAAGTGGTCTCAGGGACACAGACAACTTCTGTGCTTGTCAATGTCACTGTGGTGGCTGGGATGGTGTAGACACCGGGGGTATCAATAGTGGTCACCTGCTGGGTGGGGATAGGTCCAGCTGGGGTAGTGGCAGGTGCAGCTGGGGTGGTGGCAGGAGCTGAAGCAACATCAGAGACTGACGAGACTGCATCCACAACTGACGAGTAAGTAGTGAGGGTAGTCAAAGATGTTGAGGTCTCGGTGTGCGTAACCGTGCTTGAGACAGTAGTGGTGAGCTCATCAGTGGGGGCGGCACCAGACGGAGACCCGACAGCTGGCACACCTGTTGATGTACCGGTTGAAGGAACACCAGATGATGGAGCTCCGACGGCTGGGACATCAGTTGAAGGTGCACCTGATGGAGTCCCGACGGCTGGGACATCAGTTGAAGGAGCACCAGATGGGGCCCCGACGGCTGGGACATCAGTTGAAGGAGCACCAGATGGGGCCCCGACGGCTGGGACACCAGTGGATGAGCCATATGAAGGAACACCAGCAACACCCGAGGAAGCAACACCCTCACCAGTTCCAGGAACACCGGAGCCAGGGACGCCTGAACCTTCAGCTGGCGGGATTGAGTATGTAGCATCAACCTCACCAATGGGGACAACGGTCTTTACTGCCTGGACAGTGGTGGTGGCATCGGAGACGATAGTGGGCTCAGGGGTGACTATTTGAAACATAATGTTAGACACATATGAACCCTTGATACTACATGTGCACAATCCCACGATCTTCATGGGATAATACGCATATCTTAAAACATGTTAAACATGGGGGAAACACTCACGAGTGACCTCAACCAAGTATGAGGTGACATAGGTAGAGCAAGCACACTCGTCCGGAACTACTTCAGGGACGATCTCGCGGGGTGCCAGATCGGCATGGGCGGCATGGGCGTGGCGGCGGTGGGAGTGTCCTCGTGCAGACACACTGCCTAGGAGGGCAGTCGCCGCAATGGCAACAAGACTGTATCTCATGATGATGATTTAAAAACTAAATAATCGGGAAAAAAGAAATAATTCTTTAACCGTCAATCAACAATTGGTTTGATATGGAATGCTGTAGTTGGTGAGTCGCAAAAGAAAGGAATGCCCGCTAAAAGAGTGAAGCGGTTGTGTACGTGAAGATATGAATACGCAAAGTTGCCTGGAACGAAGGTTGCCTTGTGCGTGGTGAAGGAAAGAGAGAAAGGAAGGGGAAGATGGAGGTCAACGGGCTGCATATTAAGGGAAGTGCCAACCAAGCCCAGCCCAATCGCACCCCTCCAAAAAGGGGGTGAACATGTATGTACCTACCTACCTGACTGTTGGACGACTTTGGCACTAATAATCGTCGCAGGCTGTGGCTGCATGGATAATCAATCTATTGAGATAAATGAACCCAGAGAACTTTCCTGTTCCTTATGGTCGTCTCATCCAAAGATGGCAAAGTCGATTGACCACTCCACACACTGACCTGCCCGCCGCTGGCTGCTACTAAGAACGAATTAAATTTCGACAAGACGGGACCGACATATTTCTGTCCGAGTCCTATTGTTCGCCGACATCGCCGACATCGCCCACTTTCTGCCCAGTATTTTTCCTTCGCGAAGTGGCAGTGGGCGGCGACTAATTCTCGGAAAAAGCTGCGACCAGGGGCAAAAAGGAAATGAGCCCAGCAAACAAGGATGTTAGTAGGCTAACCCTCCAATGGGAAGAACGAGCTGCCGATTCCGTTGTTGTTGGCGGCTGCAGTGTTGTTGACCACCCACCCCTTCCTGCAAGGTACCTAAGTACATGTACTCTCCCTAAGGTACCGCTTGGCTGTAACAACCTGGTCCAAGACAATAGCCTATCAGATCTTAGACCCTCGTTCCAGGGGACCCAATGTCGAAGTCAGCATATTGGGCCCTTGAGGGGTCCAGGAGCGACGACAACACAAGATAGAGCAGATTTCAGATATTGAATATCACAAATCTTCTGCCGCGAAGCGCTGGCAGAGTATATCTCGCTGCTGTGTCACTCGCAGTGACGATTGTATATAGGCTTAGGAGATTTGGTCTCCTGAACAGTTACATAAACTTGTTTGGAAGGTTTGTTCAATTATTTGACACTTTGAGGTGACAGCGAACTTTTGGCTTAGTGCGAGCTCCTCGATTAACTTGGGTTTGCCGCAGTCCCATCATATCCCATTCCGAGCCCCAAAATAAAGCTGATCTGTTCTAGGGATTCAGATCCACGAAACCCACATACAATTGCTTGACCAAAACCTTAACAGCCTGGTATTCTTGATGGTCCCGACCTAGCTGTACGACATCAGGATCAGGGTGCTCTTTGGAAATTTTGGAGGCGTGTTTCAAGAACAATAATAACGGCTCCGCCCACCATCTGCAACCCCAGTGCGGGGACACCCATGACCACCCCCCATCCCCTCATCACCGTGGAAGTACCTGCAGTGGTCAATAATGCCTATGCCCTCCGTGCTGTACTTCCCCCCGCACATTGGACAGCAAAGATAATCAATCTTAACGACTGCGGGCCCCTCAAGCCCTGATCGCTAAATCCGCCAGTCCTTTCAAGTTCTCCTAGGTGAGCCCGAGCCCTACGTATTAGAGTACCGCCGACCTGGCTCCTGCTAATTCTATATAGATCTAACTGTTTGTAACTGTACTTGGCAGGTAAATGTACTAGGAAGGCTCTTTTGGTCCATGGGCAATTTCGGTCAGGGACCATGCATGCCTCTAGCTATATTAGTTAACTACATGTGAGTAGAAGCTGCCAAGAAATCAGACCAAGAACGCGTCGCCGACGGAGCTCCCTTTATTCTCTGGGCATCAACACAACAGCTGCTGCATGTAAATACATGTAAATACATACGGTACATGTATGTATGCGAGTGACATACTGTGAACATCAGCATAAACCCCCACCACCACTAGCACTAACACATGCATAGATTCTCTGCTGTGCTGGCGCTCGCGCTCCATCGTGCAAGGGCTCTCCACTGGTAGCTAATAGAATGTAACAGAGCCACAATTCGAAGCACTAAATTCCAACGGGATCTGTCATAGCTACCGAAGAAATGTGGTGTGTGTTTAAAAAGGGGTCCACACGCCTTGGCAAATTGATCTCTGAGGCTCGGCGGCATGTGCCGCACACGAACCTCTGCTCGTCCCATCAGAACCATGGTTCCGAGATCCCGCGCGTGGTGCCAGTGCCGATTTTCTCGAAGCATTCATTAATAGGAAGTGATATTCTTCTCTCCTGCAGCTCATGGAGCAGATCTCGGAAGCTACTGAATCTCGTTGTGGTGTACCGTTTCCGGCTCTTTGCACCTGTACTATGGTAGGGTACCACCAGCTTGATTGAGTTCTTTTTGATTTATGTAAACGACATATGCTTCTGCGCCTACATACTATGCAGGGGAAAAAATATATATAAATGAGCCAGTATGTGCATATTTTCTCTATTTTTCAGCTCATCTGCACCCGTTTATATAGTACCCGCAGATAAGCCCGCACTGATCGATACTTCTACGCAAATCACCCTGGGGAATTCCTAGATACATGCTCTTTCAGCTATTAGCGTCATATAGGTACTCTATGATACGAGCTCGACTCGCGTCGTCATGTATTTGCCGACTCGCCTCGAGAGTCAGAACCACGGTCAGTGTCCGTGACTGACTGACCAGCGCGACTGTCTCGCTCAGTTTATATTTGCACAATTTTATCTCCTCCCGCGAAATGTCTTTTATTTACTCCCACCATCATGTCGCTCGGTAACAACTACAGGGAAGTACCAGGGTAAGAGGATGTTTTATATTACCTCGTGTCTTGATATAGACTTCTAGGTAAGAGTGCACGCTCGAGCATAGATTGTTTACTTTAGGGCGTATCTATGGGCTTTGTTCCTTTTTTCGCTTACATGCATACATAAGCATTGCTCGGCTTCTTCATGGTCCCTCACTCGACATACAATTTACGAACTTAATCGAGCCTGTATATGCGTTACGCAAGATAGGCAGGTAACGTCTGGCTGTTTCGGATTTTCAATCACGGGAGTAAATTTCCGGGGTTCCGAAAGATCCTTCGAGGTGCATAGTAAGAATATGTGCATAGAGTGGAGTGCGTTAGGACCGTGGGGCGGCTTTCATGCTCGGATCGATTAGTGGATATCTTAAAGAGGATGTAAATTGTTGTTGGAGTATTATATTAGATCCCCAGAGCAAGCATGAACATCGAGTAGTTGTATAAGGATTCTTGTCAAGACATTTCTCGAACATCGACTTTCTTGTCGTTATCTCTATCATGCCCAACCCTGAGCGTATCACCATATTTCCGGGATCTTTTTTTTCTCCTCATTGCAACTCCAACACTAGACTGATATCTTTCCCTTACCAATTTCCTCCTCAAGTCTTGGATGAACTATACTTTCATGAAACTAATCAAGTTTGGTATTTCACAAGTATAACTTAGCAGAAGCAAAGAGTCTTTAGTTGCCTCCGAGCGGATGCATCGGAATTCGAGATAAGTACCCGTGACAGGGTTTGCGGAGACATGCAAGGAAACGATTAATCGTTATCGATAAACACTAACTCTGAACACAACGTATGTATTGTTTTTGTAGCAGGAAAAATGGATTGGTAAAGAAATCAGCTCAATGAGTCCTGTTCTATGAGCGCTATATCCAGCTTTTATTAGCCAACTCCATCGCTTAATCATTTCCACCCCCTTTCAATCAGCCCCTCTAAATTTGAAAAAAAAAAAAAAAAAAAAAAAAAGAGATCACACACCCTTTCCCACACCTCTTCCAACCTCAGCATAGTTTCTCATTGGTTCCACTTTCTCTGCAAATAGTGACTTATAATACCAAAACTTCCAGCACCACCTACCCACTCCGTTATACCCCGGCGGGCGTTCCTCGCCCTCACCCGAGCGCCCCTGACACGAGCATTCCCAATCAAACCCCGGCATATGGGTTGCCGTGCATTGAAATTTCCAGTCCTTGCGGCATCGATTGTCCGTCTCGTAGATGTAGGCGCATATGGATACGTCGGCGTTGCAGTGCTTAGTTATCCCCTCTTGGTGTACAATGGCACTGGAGCCGGGTCTGATGATGTAAGTGCATTCGCAGTGGGAAGTGCGAGTGATAGTTTGGTAGTAGCAGAAGAGGGTAAAGGGATAGGAACAGCGCTCGGCGTTGTCCGTGGGCCTGAGTGGAGGAGACCGGTGGGTTGCTTTTGAGCCTTCTCCAAAGGAATCCGCCGTTTTGGCCGTAACGGTGTCTTTTCCGCCTACTACGGATAAGCAGAGGTTAATAATGGGAGCCTGTGGGCTTGATGAAAGAGGGAAAAACGTACTAGATGTCGGGGTCGTTTGGCGGCTGTCGCTGGCGACGACGAGGAGAAGAAGGACGGCGGAAATATAAAGTTTAATAATGCCATGCATGGCAATATGAATGAGAGGTATATATAAGATATATATGAAGAACCAGATGAAGCGAAGGTGGAAACTTGGCTTTTTATAGCTGATTCTCGTCGTCGTAAAGTTCTCAATCAAGGTTGATTCGGTCTCAGCTTTTTTATTTGTGGATACAAAATTCCAGGAATTATTTGTAGAGACACAAGGCCACTCTCGATCTCTCTTTCAATGCAGTGTGGTTAGAAATTGATCGAGGAGGAGGCTATACTGAACTGTGATATGTATTTTGTACTGACATCACAGTTGTTGCGCAAGGATGTATCAATACATATTCCCGTTGGAATCATCAGTACCGCAGCTGCAGTAGATATCTGCACGGCCTGCTTCCCGTAAATAGAGTGAATAGACTGGTTTCAGAACCTAAAAAGTTCCGGCGAAGAGAAAAGAGAAAGGATGAATGTGTACTGGTAGGTGTGTTAGACACCGATCTTTTAGCCATGAAGATTCCATTTCCCAAGAGAATTAACTATCCCATCGGTGAAATCGGACACTTCTATTGCAATCCATACATGTGTGGAGTGTTTCCGTAATACAAGCATCACAACAGAAGTAAACCGTAGAGGGTGATATAGAGAAATGTACTGACCAAAAAGAAAAGAACAGTAAAGGTCCAGAAGATAATCCTGCAGCAGTGTTCTAATTCTTGACTAGGATAGAGTGGATATCCCAAAGAACCAAAGCGCGAAAATTTAAAAAAGAATATAACTTTTGTAATTTTTGCTGATAAACCTATATACTTGGTAGTATTGATTAGGGCAAAAGAATATTAATCATGGTAAGAGGGCTAGATGCTCACGGTGATGCCGGGAGTCACGATGTTCTCAACTACATGTATGTGGTATATTAAAGTCACTACTCGTAGGTTCTGAGACTTAGGTCACGTTACTAATACCAGATGATATGCTGATTGGCATTATACATAAAGGCCCCGTGGCAGTCTAGGCTTTTACCGAAATATACTAATCTCCAATCCACAAATCCAAATTCCGAGGCTCTCTTCAACTTTTATCAAAAATCAATGCCATAGATACGGCAGACTACAGGCTACATATGTATCCATATATGGAACACCATGTGTAAGCGTGCAAAGCACATCAATGACTGTGTTCTTTTATTTGATATTAATTAAAATCGAAGTATCCATCCTCTTATTATAACTGTATCCGGCATATATACACATGGAGAGGGCGTTGTGGCATGTCGTTACTCTTGGTGTTTGAGAGACTGGCCGCTGATAGTTTTATTCAAGGTATAATTTGCCGTTCCTTTCTCTAGACACGATAACACCCTTGTCTCTATTTACCAGTTCCATTTGCTAATAGACCCACCGTTGTCTCACCACCAACCATCTCCAACATGTCGTACGCGCTTAGCTTTCATGTTGGATATTTCCTGGCCTAACAACATCTGATCCGCTGGGAGATTGAAATTACAAAGCACTGTAATGTAGGTATTTATGTATTTGGACGAACTTAGGGCCGGACGCCCCACCGCCAGTTGTTTCCATCTCTCGATCTCCCAATTTAGCAGGTATATGAGAAGATTTCCATGCTGTCCCTCGGGCGATTGGATGTTTTTGGTATATACTCCATGGGGGTGAGGGTCTGTGGTGAGTGGGCTGCCTGCATATACTTCTACATGTACATACATTTAGCTACATACAGGCAGACAAACAAACTGGAATCGATGCTGTCTTCTTGAAACAGGTATCCACTACGGAGTACAGGGTACAATTTAGGGTAGATGCGATGATCGCCTGTCAGGGTTTATTCAGGAGGCTAGTAGATTACCGAGAAAGAGGATAGGTCGATAGATGGGGGACTGAAGTAGAGGGATGACAAGGAGGATTTGCAGGACTTGGTGTAGTCTAGTGGGTACACTCATGAGAGCGCATCATAGGTGGTCACTCTCCAGCTAGATGCCAGCTACAATACCTACGCTGACGTCTCGCTAGGCCCTTTACCTTGGTATTTTTCCGAGACAGGTGCGTATCAGCACATCGCAACATGCCACATGTGTGCTACTCTCCTCCACCTGAGTACTCTATGCTCACTCTGCCAAAATTAAATTGCCGCTTACTTAATATTTTACCACTAAATCATACTTAATTGGGGTTGGTCGGCGGCATTTTAATTGAGTAGATCCACCTACATATGGTAGTCTTATACCTGCAAGATCTCTAACTAACTAACCATAGATGGAGAGAACTCAACCAATCCCCTAAACTCGGTGTTGTCCGGCAATAATTACTATCTGGAGCCAGGATGTCGGAGCCTTTTGAGCCTATACCTGTAGAGTAGAGCAGGTAGGTAGAATCAACACCCTTGCCGGTCGGCCGGACTTTTGACTGGAGATGGATGATGATAAGGTATGGGGTGCAGGATTTAAATGCATATGTCAATCCCATAGGAAAATCCTCATGCCCCACTATGACAGTACATGTGCTCATGCGGGGAAGAAAGAAAATATTTACCTTATCAATGTCGCCTCACCTCCACTCACTCAGTTCACCCTCTTCTACTTATACACACCTCGGCCAATTATTCACCAGGTCATGCGACGTCACTCGCTTCTCTCCCCCACCAAACCTCAACTCACGTTCATCGGCGTCTCAACTGTGAAAGCAAAGGCTCGTGACATCATCCTTTAGAGTATACTACCAGACTCTATCAACTATTATCGTCCTAACCACCCCCGTACGCACTCACCATGCACCTGCGCCACCTTTATCAGACGAATCGGCATATCGGGAACCCGGTAAGATCTTACCTCGATCTAGTCCAAGCAGCATGTGAGGTTCCGCGGTTGATTGTATTCATTTTACATAGAAACCCTCAATAACCAGCAACCCCAAATCCACGAAAGTGTCCTCAGAGCCGGTGCTAGTATCCGTCTTTCGATAGTCTCTATCGTCCAACAGCATACATACATATTGCCTGCTTTTATCTTTATAACGCACCAACCACATCATTCAATATTGCACTGCGCATCATATCAGTCGATCGATTCAATCTACATACATATACACACCTGAACTTCAATGATTCTGTGGTCCCGGAGTTCGGATTCACCACCTCCCGACGACGCCGGCCGGAGCTGCGAGATCCGCCCTGGCCTGCAGCCCCCGCAATTGTCGGGTGATGCCATGTATTTCTTCACGAATAAAAACCCGTAGGCATCTTATTTAACAGTTCCCTCCTTTCAGATCTTCTTTCTACCCTTGTTTTGTCAACTCAAATACATAAGCCACGCATGAGTGCTGGCTATTGTCCTCATCCTATATCTTGCCGTCACCAATATCCCAACGAACGCCATAATGCAACGAATAATAAAAGAGAACAAAAAGAAAGAACAAGAAAGACTACAGCCAATACTACAAAGAAATGGTTAGCAGCAGAGGTGGTAAAGATTTACATGTCAAAAGAGGGGGGGGGGGAAGAAAGAGAAAGAAAAAAGCATGGCGAATATGCTAACTGTTCTAAGGGGAAGCAGATCCGGTTATGATATTCGCAGTTTTAAGAAATGGTACGAAGGAAGGACTTTGCCGACAAAATAAAACAAACAAAAACAAACCCCTTGACTACAAGGATCACTCAGTTACGTTCCCAGATCAGGCAGATAGTGATATGCCTATACGACATTCAAAAAAGAAAGAAAAGGAAAGAAAAGAGGGGGGGAAACCAAGAAGCACGGAAAGAAACGTCCCCGCACCCGACCTGTTATATAAACCAAATCAATCGTGTGCGCCCACATTCAATGCAATCGATGCTTTCTTCCGCAAGCCGAAAAAGCTAGTTCGATGTTTGGATTTTGCTTCTTTTTCTTTCTTCTTCTTATCTTTATCTTCTTTTCCGGCATGCCCATTTTCGAGCATCTCTCTATCAAGTTCCTTTGCCCGTTCCTGTTCTGGTTCGTCAAGTTTGCCCAGGCCTCCGTTCGTCCCGTTCAGCTCCCGATACTCATTCGCTGGCGGAAGCAATGGGGACAATATCGATGTTGGTGTATTAGGTAATGCCGGGGTAGCTTGCAAGGGGGACATATCTCCATTCTCAAGGGAGAAAGATGCATTCCGTTCCCGGTCTTTCTTCCCCTTGCCGTCGCCTCCTAGCCATTTTGGTGGCCCGCGGAGACTTTTACTAGTGGAACGGAATCGATTCATGCCAGCGTGATAGCTAGTCTCTACCTTATCTTTCTTTTCTGCCTTTTCTTTCTCTTTCTCCTCCCGCTTCTCCTTCTCCCTTTTCTTGGACTTAGGGAGACCAGGTGTACCGGGAATTTGGTCAAGAGGATCAATGAGTGATCTCCGACTGGGATTACCAGGGATCTCTGTGCTCACCGTGGGAGGGTTCGAAAGATTCAAAGGAGGCAAGTGGTTCTCCTTCAGTTCTGCGCTAACCGACCCTTTGCTAGCATGTCCGTTCATATGAGCGCCTGCGGCTGGCGATTTCAGCTTTGCTTCTGCTCTTGCTGCGTCGGCCGCTGCCCGTGCGGCTTCTTCTTCCTCTTGCTGTTCCGCCCACATTTCCCTTTGAACCGCCTCCAAGGTCGTTTCCTGGTAAAACAAGACGTACGCACATGCCATTCCGGGACGCTCACCAAAGAAGTTTCTCACATAGGCCTTGTCCACCGGCTCGACGAGTTCATCATCAAAAAGCAACCAACCCTTGTCCTCGGTCTTGACTATGGCTACATAATGTCCATGATACGGGCCACCGCCAATGTGGACCACCACAGCGTATAGTTCGTATAACCTATCCTGATCATCTGCATCGTCTGTCGTGTTGAATAGTCTCAGGTGATAGGGGTACACCACTCGATAGTGTAGCTTCTCGAAACGTTGCGAGGTTTCCATGTACTTGAACCGTTTCAAGTGCAACGCAAGAACCTTCGGTAGCCGCTTAATCTTCATTCGCTTCTCGGCTTCCTGCAACCCCCCACAAGTGTCACAGTGAAACTTGTTGCGTTCACAAAGCATTTCCGATGCGGAGAAGTTCCGCAAGCACGATGTCACCGATGAGTTCTTCTCCAGATCGATTGACAGGTCGAGGAACGGTTCGTTTCGTCTTGATACGTTCTCGCAAGTGAGACATTTAGTCTCGGAACTGATGAGACCTTCAAACAGCTCATGGATCCAGCCAGCCGCCGATGCGGAAGTCATAGATGCTGTTGAAGCAGCGGAAGACGAATTTACAGGCGTCAAGGAGCCAGACGATTGCGATGGGGGCGCCGCCAGGCTTCCATTTCTTAATCCATTCTTCTTCTGGTAGTCGTCAACGTTCTCTATAACCTGATTCAAGACAAAATTCAGAAACTCGTGAGCGTCCTGGTGTTGCTGGCCACTGAACATATCATTTTTTCTCCTTAGAATCTCTAAAAACTTTGCAGGATTGACAACCCCTGTCCGCGAATCATGCCCCATGATGGCCTCAAAAATATCCTTCAGTCCAGAAAATAAGTTCTCCTCCATACCATACGCGGCATTGTTTGATTGATCAACGTTCAAGACAGGACCGTTCAATAACGCTTGTTTCTTTTTCGCTTCTGGTGTATCTTTGTTTTCGCCCGAACCCATAGGGTTATTAGTCAAACTAGCTGCTAGCGGCATATGTTTCGGCCTTTTCAAATCCTCTTTCCCTCCCGCAGTGGGCTTTGGTATGTTATTCCGGAGAAGTCCGGTTGGGGAAGCTGGGGTTGATAATGCAGGTTCGGTGCTGACCCTCGCAAGTTGTCGCGCGTTGTGTCCCCCCCCGGATATGCTTCCATTAGGTTGACCGGGAAGCTGAGATCTGTGGGGAAAATTGACGACACTTTCTCGGAAAGGTTTCGAGTAGTATAGACATTGTAGAATTGAATTGCAGTAGCTGTGGCCGAATAATTAGTTGAAAAGTCAATCACAGAGGGCGATGAAAATGCAATTCTCGGGGAAAATCATTTATTGTCCCATACCAAGTATTTCCAAACTGCGGCAGAATAAAGGGTGTTAGTCGAGCAATCCTTTCTTCATATTCTGGATGTGGGGCGTACGCCAACTACATTCTCCATCCCAAAAAACTTGTCGCTACCATTAAGTCTGGGGGGTCCTTCTTCTACCAAGGCCTGCAATCCGGTTGGCGGAGGCTCAGCTTTCTGCTTTGTGGGCGAATTCAACGCGGGTTGGTGTAAACTCTGCAGGCGCACATCAAGGGGCGTGTCAGCACTTTGTAATTTCTGCGCGCGGTGACGAAGGTCTGCCGTTCCCTCTCTTCCCTCACAACCTCCATCAGCCTCACAGCCTTCTTTCTGAGCTCCATCAAGCCTTGCGGTTTACCACCGATATGGGATACAGGTGTGATCGCTAGGAACCAGAATAGAAATCATCATAGACGTGATACGGGTAGGAAAGGGAAAGAGGGACGAGAGGCCGGGGAAGGGAAGAAGGATGCGAGAAAGATAGTGGGTGAGGTAGCACGTAGCGAGATAGCGGGCTGAGAGAGAGGAATTAAAACTGACCGCGCGCTCCATCCACGGGAGGTTCTTGAAAGAGCTCAACATCTTGAGCGGCGAATAAGTGCCGTCTGGCTACCTATGAGGGTAGATCGTTTGGGTGTGGTTCTCGTGTACCGAAGTTTGGAGGGGAGCCTATGTGTTGAAGAATGGATGCCTAGTCACGGTGAGGGAGGATGTCTGTCCCACTATGCTTTGTCTTGGTTTTCTCTTTCTAATGTCTTGCTATGTTTCTCAACACACTTGGGCGGGGATTTAAGACTTGGAGTGGGAAGGCAAGGAAGAAAAGTAGGTATTGGAAGGAGGAAGAGTGGTGGCTGTCTGCTGGTGAAAACGGGATTTTTACTGAGCACGTTTGTGTTGGACAAGAAGAGCGGTAGTGTAGGAGGAGTGCTTGATTTGATGCCTTGCACTGTACAGGTTTCGCGGGCAACCTTTAGGCGAATGTTTGGGTAAGTGGTAGCAGAAGGACCTCAGTAGAGTGAAATAACGAGTGAATGGACGAGTAGGAGGGGGAGTGGGGGCGGCAGCAGTTAGGAAGGTCGGACAACCGCCAGTCCGTGGGTAGTAGGTTATTGGCAATCTATCTACAGTCTGGTCTGTCTGTCTCAAGGGATGACAGGTAATGTTTTTATTGTCTGAGGGTTCCCAATGGGATGTGTGATTTTCGTTGCAGACGGAATAAGTAATGGCTTGATAAGGCTGGGGGGTTTACTGGAGGTGTATTCAAGTAGGTATGGGCGGTGATGTATTGATGTGAGGGTGTGAGGAGGTTGGTAGGCAATGAATGGATGGATGTAGGTAGAATATTGTATTGTGGGGAGGAGGGAGGGAAACCCTTACTGGGGAGAGACTCGGTGCATGGAAGGAAGCCTAGAGTACTCGGATGTACCGAGTCAGTTGTCGCCGGTGATGCGTACTCGTGTGCACCGTCAAGCCAGACAAGAACTTCTCGCCGGCTACTATCCGGGCATACGAATGTGTGTTTTGTCAATTGACAGTACCGTGGCTCGAATTGTCCTCCAATTGCCCCCCGAGTGTACCCCGATACCTATTTCTTACTCAGTCGCAACACCACGGAATGTATCACCACCACCATCGCCATCGCCATGGCCTTGATCCGCTCTTCATCCCACCCGGATGACCCGCTTTCCTGCTTGGCTATCCTCCTTGGCTTACCTACCTACATATGTAAATGTAAGCCAAATGACGGCTGTCCCTGATTCTGATTACCAGCAGTCTCATACCTCCCTATTCCGAAGCGGCTCTCAGAGATACACCCTATGCATACACAGCCTTCTGATTTCCCAGGTATCACCAGCTAGCAGCTTGGGGGATCTGAACCCCATAATTAGCATTTCCCCATACTCACGACCCCGTAGCTACTGGCTACCAGAGAAGAATAAGGAGTGTCAGCCTCCCAGGGCAGAGTGGTTTTCGTGGGATCCGGGGTGGAGAGACCCCCGTCGTTCGCTCGGAACTCCGCCCCCCCTCCACCTCTTCCTCCACATCCGCACCCTGCACGCATCTCTTGTTTCAGGGCTTAGGTTTATCAGACTCTCTTACTTAAATTTGTGGATCAGCCTAAAACGTGCCGTTAGTAGCCAACTGGAATCTGCGGAGGAATAACACTCGCGTGGCGTTGACAGGAAAAGTCCCCTTCCTTCCCCTTTCCTACAGCTAACATGAAGTATGTATGTACATGTAGTTACATGTAGGTAGACTAGACTCGTAGGTACTCTAAGAGTAGAGTGGGTAGAGCAGGTACCTACATGTACATACATAACCCTAGGGTAGTCTAGGGACCTCCCCGGTTCCAGGGTCTGTTACACACGTGCGCTGCGGGTGGATCTAATGGGCCCCCCTTCGCTTTTTCTACCTATGGGTGGTGCGCGTGCAAAACCGCCTTCAAATCCATGATCACCAAAACTCCAACCAACCATAACTGACATCATTCGTCATTTCAGTATCTCAAGGAAATTATGACGGTGAGACAATTTCCTATCGGAGGCCAATGAATTATTTTGTGAGAAACGTTACACCTACGCAGAGCCAAAGGGCTTAGTCAGGATACAGGAGGGTTGCTCTTTGGGAGCGGTCCTATCCATACCGCACACAACATCTTGCCTAGCATATCACCACCTAGCATCTCCAGAGAGAGACAGGAGGAGTGGCTTTTTGGTTGTTTATCCTTTTCTGCCTATGTGCTTTTTGGCGTCTACGGCTGGCTGGATAGCTCTACTGATAAACGCCGCCTCCTGCCGCCTAATCGACCACAATCGAAATATCTTGCCTTATATGCATACATTTAACGCATTGCCCGCCCCCAGAATCGTACATAGTAAAAGTCTTTATTTCTTCCACCTTCACCCACCCTCACCAGCAATCTACACAAACAAAAATGTCTCTCTCTCGATGCAACAACACTCACCCACACCGGCCATATTCCTTTCAAGGATTATCCATACACAACGGTTCTTTGCAACCTTCTAGCGTGAGTTCCACCCCCGGGACAGACAGTCCATCCCACATGTGACGTAGTTTAGCCGATTACCGGTGGATGGTTGGTGAAGAGGGAATTGATAAGCTATCGTTGAATCTGGGGTGATTTAGCTCGCTCTCAATTTTCAACTATGTATCTGTGTTGAGCGGCGGCGGGGAGTGATGGGAGATGATGATGGAGGGGACGTGCTACTCCGCATACGATTTCAGGTACAGCTACGAACCTGCATACATTTTTCTTCCCCTACAGCTCCGCTCTGGCATAAAGTATTCTAGCAGCGTCCATCTGCTCATACATAAATGCGCAATCCGACAAATCCAGAGTACCTAGGGTACTAAGCCATCAAGCCACCCAGCCATCCTTTTCGGAGGTTCTTGGTACTGTAAAAAACCGTGTTTTCCACACTAGCCGGCCCCTCACGCCCCCCTCAACAAAAATTTTCAATTTTCTTACATACGCCACAACCCACCACACCGCACCGGGATAATCACCCCGCAAACCCGACCTTACTCCAAGTTTCGCGGCTGTTGATGGCTCAGATGCGGCGGCTAAAGGGTGGAAAGAACCCGAGAGACTGGAACAGATCAGAAAGCGCTGCAGTGGAATGGGTTTCCGGGAGATTTCTACCCTACTTTATTATGTGGTTTCCGAATACTGGGGAGTAGCAAGCCACGAGGGATTCACAACCTTCGGTGAGAGCTGGACGATGCCAAGAGGATAAGAACCCCGACAAATGGATGCTAAAGACGTCAAGTTGATGATCCCAAACGCACGATCCACAAGCCACTTCACTGGCACAACAGGAGATCTGCTACAGCCTACCACCACACCACCGTCCGCATTGGCACATATGTCATATAAGATGAACCGCTAAGTTGGAATCATTGTCGCCTCCCACCCACACAGTGTAGACTTCTCTCACACATGTACCTACAAGTATGTATGTACTAATAAAAGGATGACTCGCCATAATTCCACCCGTTTTAAGACTTTCTCACAGGCCTACAAAGCGGGGTAACAGGGGGTCTGCAAGGGAGGTTTCGAGGCCTTAATTTGTAGCTTAATGGTGGTTGACCGGTTGGTATTACCTACATTGTGCCTCACAAGAATTTGGGGAGGTACGACTTAGTGTCCGGGTCACTGTACCGAAGATAATATATCTCCAAATATATATTTTGCGGGGATCCAGACATGAGCATAGTCGCTTGTTCCTGAGCGCATGGCGAGTAACAGGCATATTGGTTATACCACGAGCCTTTTACTCGATCTCGTGGTACGGTCTGATGGGTATAAGATGGGGGTAGGTTGGAATGGGAACCCCATATGTACCAGTGGTGGCTAGCTCCGGGAGTACTCATTCCCTCAAAAATATTTGAAATGTCTCCTTTGGAAGACTCACATTAACCCAACGTGACTTATCACACGACAATATTCTCTCATCGTTTGGCCACCTAGAGTACCTACAAACTTCAGCTGAATCTTGCAAATGGCAAAAACCACAGTACATCTATTCAGCTAGATGGAAACGCATATGATCACATCGATCACGTCAGTCCGCATACCCCCTAAAAACCTAGGTATTTCCACTTCCCCATGATGGTACCATCAAAGCAACCAAGCCGCATGCATAAGTAATCTGTTGAGATTAATACCCAAAATGAGAAAAACACGGCCTGGTTATCGGATCTGGGGAGAGGAGAGAGTGGTGTCACACAACTCTAACCCAAGGTAAATAACTTGTGTAGTCTGACCACTATCTACCTTCTCGGCCGGGTGGAATTTTCGCGAGGTTAGGGATCCTGAAACTTGTTTGACACAAAGGTTGTGGGTGTGGCTAGTACTTTGCAGGGTTATGAAACTCTAAAGATAATGTCAGCTACATACCCACGACAACGGCATGCGTCTTTTTTGACTGCTGCTGGTATCGTCTAAGCTATCGAGATAAGGATAAGATAAGAAATGGCATGACTCGCGGGGCAATCACTGTCAATCAGTAGGAGGTATAGAGGGCAATCACTGTCAATCAGTAGAGGTACAGAGGGCAAGGCAAGACTGCACTTGGGCCCACAATGGTCTCAGTCAGTTTGAGTCTGAGCGGCCGGAGAGATCTGCAAAGGAGAAAAGGTTATTTCGACCTCGCATTACGATTTGATTTCTTACGTAAGCAACAAGTTGATTGGTTGCTGTGTTCCGTCCGTCTCTGGCTTGCCACGTATGTAGCTGGGGATCCGAGTGATTGTTTATGAACAAGCGTTATTTTGGGGTTTAGGGTTTGGTGAGTTGTCGGTGATGGATTGATGTTAGGTCCCTAGAGGTGGAAAGCTGGGAGGTGGTTACCAACTTGCCACGCGCACGATACGTCTGGTGCGCGTGGCGGGGTTGCCAGCGCTGGCTTGGGTAGAAATAGGTATTGATATAAACGACGAGCAGTTTTCTGATGTTTCCATATTGATTGGTGCTCGTTTTGGGCCCAGTAGGGTGAATACATGTACATGTACCTTCTAAACGTTCAACCACCCCAGGTACATACCTACGTGTGCTTAAATATAGGAAAGTACTGATAGTTCATCGCACCATGTGACTTACCTAATCAAGTGCGATATATGTTTACTCAACTTGTACTGTTTGAGTAAACACTGCACCTGATTGATTGATTCATTTAAGACATGCAGCATACCGGCTATGGTACAGTATGTACTGCATCTAGAGTATATCGATTAACTAAACAACGGGTTATCTAAGTAAACCCCCACGTCCTTAGGAATAGTACTCGAAAAAGAACACGTCCTGTAGGCTTAATAATTGATTTCACAACCTTGATATCCTTATATTACGAATTTGCATTGAAGCATGTAGTATACGATCGCCACCCGAAAAACAAGTACCACTACATGTACCTAAGTAGATGCATAATAGATAAATATCAGAGTAAACCAGACAAAACCTAGACTTCCACTCTCACTACTGCGATCTCCGCTGTAATATCTAGGTTCATTGTACACCTGTGTCTAGATAATCCCCCCCCTTCCCCATAGTAACAGAGTTAATTTTTCGAAACTGAACAACTACAACCAGATATATGCCTATAGAAGAAAATGTAGGTACAGGTAGAATATGCATATGCTCTATTCCCTGTATGGATATTTTCAAATTAATATAATGAATGGCTAATAAGCTAGAACTAAAAAAGTATTGTTCGTAGTATTATTTCATAGTACAAGTATAATTAAACCTACCAAAAGCGGAGGCCAAAGATACAAAGTAATGTTTTTTTCACAACTTATTTTAGGATATTCTTATTTTACATTCTCTCTTTAGCTATCCTCTTCAATCTTACATGAAAGTTCATTTTGGATGTGGTTAATTGAGACGTGGGAGTACTGTTGCCGTTGGGGGGCTCTGGGAGTTACTTGGACGCGGGCGTACCTACAAGGTCTCGGCCGTTTTTCGGCTCTGAGCCGGTAGTCGCATGTACATACTAGAAGGCTGTTCATATACTGAGTTTTACGCACCACATACCAAAAACTCCATATCTGTAAAACTACAATATCATTGGGTTGTCTTTGGTGCTTAAACGATACCCCCCGGCCGCTAATTGATCTGGTTCTTGTCAACCTTGTCCACGCGTACCCGAGTATGTACCGTCATTTCTCAAGAAATCCACTATCCCCGCTTCGCTAAATCTTAACTCCGGGTGAGAAAAAGTACGGTACTGCACGAGTCCGTCAAGTTTGATTCGCCAATCCGCCTTGGTTCGGACTTACCACATACAAATACGGGGATAGTGGATTATTTGAAAATTGACGGTATGTAACGTATTTCACCAGAAGAGGTTGTGGGTAACAAAACACTATATATGAAGGGAGGCACATATAAGAGGGTTCAATGTGTCTTTTCTGAATCCTGGGGTCATATAATGAATATAAATCAAAATTTGGTAAAGTCGATAAAGCTTACACTCCCTAACCAACTCAACAACCTCTCTGCAACAATACTCTCACTAGATAGAGGTAAATCATGTCCAAAATAGTTGGGAGATACCTAAATAACACTTCTGGCTACTTGGTTCTGTCATTGTATATAAATTCAACTTTCTACAGCAACTTTGGATCATCCCATTGTCGCCCTTGGTTGCTTTCCCGGTGATGATCGCTCTCCCGGTGGAATACGTTACTCAAGAATGCATCGTTACACATAGGTATCTGCAGCTGTCTCCAATCGAACGCGCTCATCTAAATATGACGTCCTAGGTATGTAATTGGTTTTATCGGAAAGAACTGCATGAAACTCAGAGAGAGACCACTCTGGGCCGCCAAAATAAGACCTCGGGAAACTACACTTACGGCCTGAATCTCACATTTTCCCCTGCTAAGTACTTGTCGGAGATCTTTTGGCTTTTCGGGTATCGTTTCAGCTAAGGTACTAGTAGTGTTCTGATCAGGGCATTCGTGGGAAAATAATAGACCGAGTAGCTTGACTATTGACCACTTACTCGAGCCATATGGAGCAGTAAATGTGTCAAAAGTAATTTTACCACAGGTGATATAAGCGCTGAACTCTAGCCCTTGTGCCGCTCAATCATTTCCCACCAATGGTATAAACACTGAATTTCAGTCTTTTTGCTGTGCTATACTACATAAGTAAATGTTCAAAATTATTGAAAATTTCCCACTAGTGGACACAATTCATATATTGGCATTATATGGCCCTTTTTGGCCAAAGAAAGTCTGTGATTTTACCCTAAAAACCGGCGTTATAAGGTATAAATGCTGGTATTATTTCCACCACCGGTAGCGGTGGCAAATAATTTATTACCAGTAGTAAAATTACTTTTAGGACATTTACCGCCTCATACTCATAGAGCCAGCTTATATACATATGAGACGGCCACAAAAATCGAGTTGTATGAGCTTCCGTACTTTCAAAAGAGTTCGAGCCTATGCGGCGGCTGGACCCAAACTGGCTCATGGGCCACACTAATGTCGTCGTCGTCGTCGTCATCGACGACCCCGGGAATAAGTGAGCGAGTCGGCCCGTTGGGCAAAAGCCGTTGGTGTGACATGACGGAATTTATATAGATACCTGTTTGCCGACTTGGAGTTGTCGTTGTAGAGATTGAGAATGTACAGAATCCTCAGAGAGGATACTAGAAAAAGAGGATTGATCCCCACTTCATTTCGTAATCCCAGGTCTGTCTAGATTAGTACTTGAGCTCGGAGTCTATCACGCTTTTTTCAGTCATCTGGACGTAGGTAGAACCAGGTTTCTAAAACAAAAACCTGATTCGTTTTGAAGGCTTTCTTGTCTTTGGTAGGTCTTGGTCGATCCTAGTGGTATTCAGTTTGGGGTGAGAGTTTTATATTGAGGAATATATACGTATACTGCTGTGAGACATTAGCCTTTCACGGTGAATGATTGATTGTCAACAAATCCCAGACTTGGCAAAACCACTCAAAGAGGCAATAAACTACAAGTCCCACCGTGACCAAGAAGGCCTTTTCTGCTTATCAAGGAGACTCACTCAAACCCTCCGTAAGACCCTTCCCGTCGGCGAAATCAGGGCTTGGCATTAGCTCTTCGCCGCTATATTAGGCTGCGTTCCCTCTATACTTCTACTTTTCTCTTCAGGGTAGCAGCTCCCTATGGTTTCAGCGACCATTCAGAGCTGCTCACCCCCCTCTCTTCTCCTCTGCCCCTCATCGTGCCCTCACAAGAGGGCGAGGGGGAGCAGAAGGGCGGTGTGGAGTTTCTGCTTCTGCCCCCCACAAGAAAGGGGGCAGAGCATGTTGGCCAGCCTCTTCCGGTCCTGTGGGAGCTACGGCCCCAGAGGACTAGGAGAGGCATGAGTTAAGTTGATACCGCCTCTGGCCTCTCCTAGTCCCTTCGGGCCGGGAGGGACCTGAGTTGCTTTAGGTCTCTCCGCCGCCGCCCCCATCCCTCAAGGAGGGTCTCAATCAATCTCTGGGTGCTGTCCTAGGGTTTGGGTGAGATCTTACTCTTCCTTTTTTCCCTTCCCTTCCCCCCCACGTTTTGTCTCCACCAGGTAGGTATGTAGATGGGTTTTAAATAGCGATAAGCCTAGCCTGTAAGTAAACCGTTCTTACTATTATAAATCGTCTGCATCAAAATCGGTATAGGCCGTAGCTCTGTGAATGGGTTAGAGTTGTAAGATTTGTGTAATACCAGTAGTTTCCGCCTTGGACCCTCCCGGCGATGGGTTTGTAGTCCACTCCTGGCCGATACAAAGGTCAGTATCTGTACGTTGGTAAATCCAGGACCAGCATTCTCGGCTTTCTTCGTTGACCAAGGAATAGGTATGCTTAGGTCGACCCCGCCACCCGAGAACGTCCATGAACCGGCCGTATCATTACATGCGCACCTCATAAATACTCAAAGTACAATCATCGTTAGATATAGGCCAAGACCGGCGTTTGTGCACAAATATTATCGATACCATGTGACCGGCTCTATTGAAGTCATGGGATATCACTCGACCGACATGTCCAAGAAGCGCGGCTTTGGATTTACTTTATGCTTTGTCTCGTAAGAGTAAAAGCTCCATTAGCATAACAGGCCGTGATTGAAGAGGCGATACAAATATATAGAGTAGCGGCAGGGTCGAATACAATATTTGTAAGCCATTATGACCATATAAATGAATTGCCAATCGACCATTAACCATGACCCTATACACTTCAGATAGATCTTTAGACAAGGATAGTTCAGCTAATACCGTTGAATCAGATACTACCACTACCCGCACATGTGATGAAAGCCACCGATAGCAATGTCTCCAACAAGCTTGTGGCCGATTGATATCGTTGGACAATCACACACGTACAGGTTTCTCTCCACTATACCCCCGAAAGTAGTCTTTTACTATCGACAGTTCCGAGAGGACTATGAGGATAAAGGGTTCAATATGGCGGATGTGGTGTATTAATTAAGATATATCAGCGTATATAGCCTCGTTCCTAGCACCGTACCGCTTTTTGTGGACTATTTCACACCGGCGCGCGTACGGTTGAGAAGACGTTTATTTAAGGCTCCATTTATACGCCAGAAAGCCCGTCGGGCGATTGAGAAGCCTTGCTCTGTCAAAGAAACACCGGTTGCTAGGTCAGAACAGCACCGGCCGCCATCAAGAAGAAGGAGACAAACATCAGCACCATTCATTACGCATGTAAAGAGATGGGGCAGACACTAGGCCCTATCTCAGTGGCATATCGATTGCCCGTAAAGACATGTCGTCCATCTTCCACTGTGGTCAAAGCGTCCAAACATATCCCCCCGGATAGCTCTAGAATGGATGTAGACTCTGAGGCCGGTATGGGCCGGGTTTCTTGGGGAGGAGGCGGGGGTTGCTATCATATGATCATGTAGGGGTTGAGGGTTTCTGACTACGGGCATAGATATTGCTCCATTGCGCCGGCTGAAACCGGCGGGTGAACATATTGATTGCATGTGATAGTATACGTTTAGGTATGTAGATTAGTCCGGTGGAGGAGGTATTTGTAGGTTGATAAGGAGTAGGGATAGATATATCTAGTATTAATAATGTTGATTGTGATCAGTCAGATCAGTCATTGCGGTGGTGGCCGGGCGTTGTTAACAATTGCATTATTAAATGTTTTATTATGTACATGGAGTTTGGACGTTGTTCCAAACTACATGTAGTTTTGTAATAGAGGTAACTTGGTCTTTAAATTGTAACTTATAGAAAGAGAGGGCTTTCACTCTGTCCTTTGTCTCCATATCTACTCCCTAGTTTGTATAATATATTCCCACGTTCTCGGCTCTTTACTTTGCTTTATAAAGATCCGGCCCCCACCAAAAAGGGCCAGTCCTGAATAAATGCAGATAAACCACCGCACTTATAAGTAGGACATTGCGGGGACCTACATACCCCTAACCCTGGGTAGTACTTATCACAACAGAGGAGGCTAGTCTACTTAGGCGCACCGTTTGTTGACATTATGATAGGAATATAGTCATTAGACTGAGAAGAAGGAGAGTCCTCCTCTTCTCACCCTTACATTATCAGTGCAGATCTTATCTACTACCTTTTTGCAGACATTGGGGAGCGTCAGAGACCACAAAACGGACGAAGACCAGATTGAACGAAAAATCAAATCCATACTACATTTATAGCGAGCCACCTAGGATAAGATGTTACTACACGGATAATTCTCATGGTGTTGTTGGCCCGAGCTTCAAAAGCACATACAACTACGACCCCACTAGACCACCCAGACTAGTCAGATCAGCCCATCCCTCACTCCTAGCCTCCCATATCACAGACTATCACTCACACGCCCCACCCCCCCTCCCCCACCTCCCCCGCGCTTCGCGAGTGACAGCCCATGACCCCGACAGCACTCCGATATGAAATGGGAGGCTTGGCGACTCTAATCCTGTACCACCCCACATGGCGAGGATGGTCTTTTCGTTTATAGAAGTTGCAACAGAGGCCTGTTTGGGTAGGTATAACCTTGATTGCGGCAGGTCTAATAAGATTGGACGATCATGCTGGTTGGAGTAGCTGGCTAGACGGTCTGGAGACCGATATAGATACCGGGAGAGTGAAAAGAGAATAGCGAGGGGAGATTGTGGGGCCGCCGCTGCGAGCGAGCGATAACCTTGGAGAGAGAGCGATAGAGAGAGAGGTGGGGGGGAGGGGGGGTTTACGGAGTAGGGCTCGTTCGTTCCATGATGGAGGGTTTCGGTATTCCCTCATCAATTTATTGGCGCGGGCTATTACTAGCTGTGGTGCTACTTGCTGTTGACTGAGGGACTGGACGCCAAAGTGTCTTAGTAAGAGCGAGAATTTCAATACATTGTCTTTTTAGTGCCTGTATGTCTCCGCCTCGCGAGCGAGCGAGGCAGGGCTGGTACATACATGTAGTAGGGTTACAAAACCAAACCCACTGTGTGCTGCAGGGATCGGTTCCCCAACCAAAAACGAAGCAATAGTATGCAGCCGTAGCTGTAGCCGTAGCAGCAGCAGCAGCAGCAGCAGCAGCAGCGGTTCAGCGGGTTCTGTGGGTTAGTTTACGATCGATGCATGAATGAGGTTGCTGCTGCGCCGGACACAGCAGCATCGAGCAGCGGGCGGTGACGCTCAAAAAGCAACAAGTGACCGTCATAAGATTGTATGTAACAGTAACAGAGTAAAGAGAAGGAAGAGTGTGAATCATGGCAGTTGACGAGGATGCTGAAACCGAATTCCCCTGGTTTCAAAACCGACCGATCCGTTTCGGCTCGGGAAGGCGGGGTTGCGGGGAGGGGCTTGCGTAGAAGTCGCGGGTTGCGGCGGGTTAGGATGTGCGAAACCGAGTGCGAAGGAATAGCACGCCGTGTATCTCTACTATGGACGGTTTGGGTGGATGGAGACGGGTACATGTAGGTATTATGAGGTGGTGATGATGGTGGCAGATGGGGGTTTTATTTTTATTTTTGCTTTTCATTAAACATCACTCGAAGTGAAGCAATGGAGGTTTAGTGGGGGTGGTGGTTGCTGCATCAGGTTGGCTGGCAGGTTGGTTGGCAGCAACCCCCATCCATCCCCAGCAGGTACGTACATGGAAACTACGAGTAGCAGGCAGGCTGCAAAAGAAAGAAGGAATGCCCTACTTAGATCGACTAAAAATGGGCTGTGTGTGTGGTACACCACTAAAGGTCCGCTATGCACTTCTACACGGGTACCGCGGTGGCCATGGTGCACCGAGGTGGTTGTGGTTGTGGTGGTGGTTGTGGTGGTTGTGGTGGTTGAGGTGACTAGACTAGACTAGAGTAGAGTTCTGCCCCAAGACACTTTACTGCATACAATCCCTCTTTGGCAGCAACCAAGCAAGTAACTGAAATGCACCGTTGCTAAGTAGGAACACGTATGTGTTGTTGCCAACGCATTCATAAAACCAATACTGCTCAGCTCTGGCAACCAATTTCGCTTTCAACCTAACAAATCACAGCCAATAACTGGAGATGATGCGATGTCATGCACAGTACCCCATCCATCCGTCCATCCTTCATCGCAGCAGAGTAGTCAGCACGGTGGCGGCTCTCTCTCAAAGGGGGGGGTCTCTTCAAGTAGATACATAGATAGGTAGTTGCTCTCTTTCGATGCTTGTTTGTTGCAAGGTTGCAAGAACAGAACGGAACAGAACAGAAAAATTTACAGATCACCCCCCCCCCCCCCACTCGAGAAACCCAGACAAGCAAGAAAGCAAGAAAGAAAAGAAAGAGAGAAAGAAAAAAAAAAAGAAGAAGAAAAAGATGAATTCAGATTCGGATGAAAGCTCCTATGAGGACGACTCGCCGCCCAACTTTGCCTTTTCGCCCGACTTCAGTGTCCGCGCCTCGCCAATCGTCAATGGTAGTGGTGGGCGTGGAAAGCGAAAAGTAGGCCTCCCATCGTCGCGATACCACCAGGTTCTGTCGGCACGGGGATCAGGCGGAGGGGGCTGTTTGGACACTGCTGGGGAGATATATTCGGAGCACCCGCGAAAGAGGAGAAAGGGGCCGCAAACCAACACCCCCGACCACTCGACGTCGTCGTCGTCGTCGTCCGATCGCTCGTTTGCCTGCCCGTACTACAAGAACGACCCGGTAAAACACTCGAGCTGTGCCGAGTGGAATAAGAAGGATATCCACAGGGTCAAGTATGTTCCTGCTCTCGCACCGCTTGCGGGCCTTGTTTCAAAAAGGCCTCCCTCTCCTGCTGCACAATGAATGCTAACCTGCAACTTCACCGCCAATTGAAGGGAGCACATCAAGAGATCACATCTGAAGCCTATCCAATGCCCACGATGCAGTGTCTACCGCGCTGGCGATAACGGACAAATCAACATCCATCTACGGGACGGGGAATGTCAGAAAGCAAAGACCGTCTCCATGGTGGAGAGTGATGTTCTCAAGAAAGCAAAAGCACTCGAGCGAAGGAACTTGAACTGGCAGCACATCTACCAGATACTGTTTGGCTGTGCTGAGAGCGATATACCATCTCCCAGTAAGAAAACTCACTCAACCTCCTCTCCTCCTCCACCTCCTCCCCACCCCCGCTCTCTCCTCACAAAGGGTACAAGACTGAGTTCAAGAAGTTTGGCAGAGCAATATCACACCACCGACACCACCAACGATAAAACTTGAGTCATCACCACTGCTGGGTGCCTACTGCACCGACATGTTTGAGGCTCACTTGAATGAAGAATTGAACGACTTTATAGAATACTTCCAGGAGCAGGTCCCCAGACTTGTGCGGGAGTTATTTCGCGAGTACCAGACCTTGAAGTTCAAAACCGAGTGTCCCTTATCTGGCGGGGGTGCCGGCACTGTGTGCAACCAATCGGGCGCCCCTCATCCCGGCGCTTCCGCAATCTATCACAACAACAACACTACAGACTACGAGCAGAGCCCCCGCAAGCCAAAGACGACAGCGAAAACCAGCACCAAGGAGCAAAGAAGGGCCGAAGAGGCCGCCCGGAAACCGACCGAGAATGGCGTTCGGAAAAAGCAAAATGCCCGCCCGGATGTGGAAACATCACCAAAACAACGCCCGGATGCTAGGAAGATTGCAACCGCCGAAAAGCAACAGACGCAGCGGGGAGATCTACTGAGCAAGGCCGACGAGGCTGTCTCGCCTCTTACTCCTTCAACCCACCAGCAGCAGCAGCAGCAGCAGCAGAGGCAGCCTAACATTGCCAACCCCACTACCCCGCAGGAACAGGTATTTGCCAATAGAAGCGAGGCGCCCAGAATGCACAATATTCCGTCCCCGTACATACAACTCCAGCAGCACACACGCGACACCCTGAACCAAAGCTTTGCACCATTACACGACGGTACCACCAGAGGCATCATTCCAGACCACGCTGCCAGAATACTACACGAGCCCCGGGCCACAGACGACAACAGCTCGCCGGTGGTCGGGTTCGGGGACCTTGCGCTGAACAATGCCAGGGACGATGCGGGCGGTGAGGTGGAGGAGGTTGGGAGCTGTGATCCGGCGATGCTGTGGGTGTTGGATGCTTACGATTGGAGGTTCTGAGAGGATTGCTTTGCGGGCATAGTACGTTTTCTCTGTTAAGTCTGTTAAGGTAGTGTTGGGTTTTTTTCTTTTTTTCTTTTTTCTTTTTCTTTTCTTTCGGTCGGGGCGGAGTATTACTTTAAATCTTTTGGTTTTTATATGATCCATGGCCATGATAGGATATCCTGCAATGTTTTTTCTTTTTCTTTTCTTTCTTCCTCTTTTACGATGTTGATGATTGAGCTTTTGATACGGGCTCCGCATTTTTGTACCTGTATGTATATAATCGGCCCCCCCCCCTCACCGCGGGCCAAACGATCCCCCCCCAATCATTTTTTCTTCTTCTGGCTGTTTTGTTGTTTTAGTGTGCATGTGAGGTGTGCGTGTGCGTGTGTGTGTGCTGTTGTGGATACATACATCTTCCAAAAAGCTTAGCGATGGTTTTTTTAATTTTTATTTTATTTCTTTCTTTTCTGCTCTCTTTTCTCTTTCAGGTCATGTTGGAGTGCTGCTGCCCCCATTGTTTTTTGATACATTTTCCTTTTTTTTTTCCCTCATTTTTTTCCTTTCTTTTTTGCCTCTATTCTGCCAGCGTTACTTTTTTTTTTTTTTTTTTTTTTCTTTCTTTCCTGAATTGGATATTGGCTTTGTTGTTGTTGTTGTTCTCGGGGGGAACATGTTTTTATAGCGCAGCGCAAATAAAATAAACACGACGAGATGAGACCCATACCACCACGTACATGTATGTATACTGTATGTTTTGTACTCGTAGCTTGCTGACGGTTTTTGAGCGCGCGACTGATGAATTGCATACCCATACCGTAGGTACACAAATACGTCAAGATCCTGGCTTGAGGTGTATGCGATAGTGGCCCCAGTCCGGAAACGCCAGGGAGCTACGAGTATGTTTGTATGTATGTATGTATGTGTATGTATATGTATGTGTCTGTATATCGTGCCTGAGTACATGTATGTACACACATCAGATAGACTTCAGGCAGGCAGGCAGGCAGTCGGTCGGTCACGGGACACCCACCCACCCACGCCGCGCGGGACGGATCTGGATCTGGGCCCCTTGAGATGGGCGTGCGAGGCTGGCGGCGGTACAGCGGTGCAGCGTGTACAGCGTGTAAAACAAGCACCCCACCCCCCCCCCCTGCCCTGTCTGACAAGTCGGACGGATCGGGCGCCGAGTGATCGCTGGTGATGCGGTGCGACGAGAGGGGGGTGGGGGGGTGGGGGGGGTGTGTCTGTCTGTTTGGCTGTTGGCAAGCCGACCCCCCCCAAACGGCCACCTAACGGCCACGCAGTGTAGGCTGCTACAGCAGGAAGCGGGTGTGTGGCGGGTGTTGGTGGGCGCGGGCAAGTGGTGGGTGGATGGTGGGTACCGGGGGTGGCGTGGCGCATGGGGCGGACGACGTCGGTGCACGTCTGTGAACTGTTAGTGTGTAATGGCCATGGGGTGGGGGGGGCGGTAGTATATATACCCAACCCACGCGTGCCGAAAAACCAATCCCCCTCCCCTCCCCCCTTTCCCCCGGGTAGAGCAGTAGAGCAGAGTCGAGTCGAGTCGAGCAGAGTACACTAATTGGACTCGCTCGGCTCGGCTCACGTGCTTTGCCTGCGACGTGTCGGCGGGTCAATTGTGGTCTTGGGCTTGGTCTTGGTCTTGGTCTTGGTCTTGGGCTTGGATGGTGGTGGGTGTACTGGTGGTGGTGGTGGGTGTACTGGTGGTTGGAGGCATGGAGTGTGGGTGTAGTACTGGTGGTTGGAGGCGTGAGGATGAGGGAGTGTGGTTGGAGGCAGTTCAGGTCAATTCAATTGATCTGATTTGGTTTGAGATGCGATGCGATGCGATGGGGATGGGGGGGAGAGAGAGAGGTGGTTGGGGGTTGCTGCTGGTAGTGGGTGAGGAGGTTGTTGCCATTGGGGGTTGGGTTGCGTTGCGTCGGGTCGGGTCGGGCATGTGTGTGTCTACCGTTCCGCAAGCGCAGCCAACTAGAGTAGAAGCTATATGTACTTACGGCATGTGTTGATTGCTACGGGCCGACTGGGCTGGGCTGGGCTAGGCTAGGCTAGGCTAGTGTGCACGTGGGCGGTGGAGGTGCTATTATTACGGCTGCTACTATTTGGTACCGCATCTGGATGGATTACTGAGTATCTACATGTAGCTACCTACACATGTGTACCTATAGCTACCGTCCTGACGTGCACATGCGGTCCCAACACGTAGCCAGCTGGAGTACAGTAGAGTGGGTAAACAGCAATCCCGCACGCGCCGTGGATCCCGACGTTTTATTTATTTATTTACTTTTCCCATCGTGTCGTCTACTCTACATATGTATGTCATAGCGTCGGTCGTGATCACCGATGGATGGATGGATGGGGACAGCTGAGTAAGCAGCACCGAGTGACGCGCCGTGACGCGCATCCCTGTCGGCCCCTTGACCTTGACGTGTTGCGGGGAAAGCAGGTTAGCCCATTGCCTACGGGTGCAGGGAAGTCTGTTGACGGTGGCCGTGGTGCAGTAGAGTAGAGTGGAGTATGCAGCTGGAAGTAGAGCAGAGTATGTACATGTAGGCACCTACACTACACATCCTGGACAACGTCGACAATGGACCAGTCTTAGACCGGACCAGTCCATTTTTGCGGGTCTGAACAGTCCTTGGACTAGGGCATGACGACTGTAGTCGACTGCGGTCGACTGTGGTCCTGGCTCAGCATGCACCACCGGCACACTATGTACATACAGGGAATATTCATAGTGAACTATCGCCAGATTGAGAGTAATCTTCATCGTTGAAAGACATTTTTGTTCAGTGAAGCTTAAATACTATAGATCGTAATATACCTACTCCTTAGAAAAAAAATCTCCTCTTTTACACATCACAATATTACTAATTATTTGAGAAATTACTAACTGAATCTAGAAACCACTAACTACTTTAGGCCATTATGCAGTCCATAGTCCGACAGTCCGTCCCATGTGGGGACGGACTGGCTTGGCTGAGACATTGCAGTCGACTGTAGTCGACTGGCAGTCCAACAGTCCGTCCAAGCACAGACCCAGACTGGCTTGGCACAGTCGGACTGTAGTTGACTGCAGACGGAATAGACAATCGGCGCTATTGCACATCCACACAATGAGCGGTGTCTATCTGTTGCAAGTATAGTAGAGGACCACTGCTTGCAGAAGACGCGCACGGAGTTATCGGCTGTTGCAGAGCCGGGTACATGTGCGCAGTGCAGCGGTGCAGGATTGGACAAAGATATGGGGATGCATGACATCATTGCCGTTGCATCCGGGTTGAAAGGAGGAGGAGGAGGAGGAGGAGGAGATGTCTGGGTGGAGTATATAACTCTTCTCGCTGCTCCAATATATACCCGTATATCTCCTTTGCTTTTTATCTCTGCTCCTCCATATACTCTACATACACTCCGCTCTACCATATATATATACATACCCCCCCCCTCTCGACACACTCTAGCGATACAGCAGAACCATAGACGCCAAAATGCCCAGCCCACTCTTCCCCGACCCCCGAGGCCACGCCGCACAGCTCTACCCCTACGCCTCCGTCTCCTCCGAAGCGCGCAAGCTCTCCGCCGAAGCCCAATCCGAGCTCGCCCACGCCTCGCAAGCCGCGCAGCGCAAAGCCGGCCCCATCCCGCTCTACTCCGCAAAATACTACGCCGCCTGCACCCTCGGCGGCCTCTTTGCCTGCGTACCTCCCCCTCCCCCCCCTCCCCATCGTCCCACATCCAATAATCTAACCCCCACCCCCACCCGCGGGCACCACCACCACAGGGCCTCACCCACGCCGCCGTCACCCCCCTCGACCTCATAAAGTGCCGGCGGCAAGTCAACGCCTCGCTGTACCCCTCCAACCTGCAAGCGCTCCTGACCATCACGCGCACGGCCGGGCTGCGCGGCCTCTTCACGGGCTGGTCGCCCACGCTGTTTGGCTACAGCGCCCAGGGCGCGCTCAAGTACGGCGGCTACGAGTTCTTCAAGAAGACGTTCGGCGACGCGGTCGGCGACCCGGCCACGGCCGCGCGCTACAGCACGGGCATCTATCTGGCGGCCAGCGCGAGCGCAGAGTTCCTGGCGGACGTGGCGCTGTGTCCCTGGGAGGCGGTGAAGGTGCGCATGCAGACGGCGGAGCATAGCCCGTACCGCGGTGCGCTGCAGGGTGTGAGGAGCGTGGTGCGCGCGGAGGGCGTCGCGGGTTTGTATAAGGGGCTGTATCCGCTGTGGGGGAGGCAGATTCCTTGTAAGTGTTTCCTTTCTGGGGGGCGTGTGGGGGGGAGGGAGGGTCGCTGGCTGACAGTGGTGGGTGTGTGTGCGCGCTAGACACAATGATGAAGTTTGCCTCGTTCGAGAAGGTGGTTGAGGCCATCTACACCAAGCTGCCGGGGCGCAAGGACGACTACGGCAAGGGCGCGCAGGCGGCCGTGGCCTTCACGGGCGGATACATTGCGGGCATCCTGTGCGCGGTGGTGTCGCATCCGGCCGACGTGATGGTGAGCAAGCTCAACTCGGGCGGGCGCAAGGCCGGCGAGGGCTTTGGCACGGCCGTGGGCAGGATGTATGGGCAGATTGGGTTTGTGGGGCTGTGGAACGGGCTGCCGATGCGGATTGTCATGGTAGGCACGCTGACGGGCATGCAGTGGCTGCTGTATGATGGCTTCAAGATCTTTTTTGGGCTGCCGACGACGGGGGGCGTGGAGGAGAAGAAGGAGTAGTGGGGGGGGGGTGGATGAGGGGGCTATTATTATTATATATTGTTTGTATTATGCACGTAGAGTAGAAATGATTTCCTGGACTAGTTACTACAGTCCCATCCGCATCCGCCGTAGAGCCCGTGTTTAGGTGCCGTAGAGAAAAAGCAATGCCTGATTGATCCTTTCCCACACCCACGCGGGCCACACCGCAGATCCGGGGCCTTCCCCGCCAAGCCAGCAGCCCATCCGCACCGAAACTCGCCTCATCTCGCCCCAGACACACGCAACCGACAACCCCACCAAGCAAGCAACCACATTAACCACAACCACAGCGATGGCATCAATGGCCGCCCCCGCACAGCCAGCACAAACACAGACAGACCCCCCCGCACCCATAGACGCCAACAAATACCGCGGCGTACTTCTCCCCCCCCCCCCACCTCCCCTCCTCTTCCCTGAACCAAAGCTAACACCCCACTCCCCCCCCCAGGCCACCGTCGAAGACCTCGACCTCCCCCCCGCCCTCTCCATCACCCCCACCACCCCCATCGCCACCGCCCTCGCAATGTGCTACGACCGCGACTACTCGCAGCTCACCGTCGTGTCGCCCACCACGCGCGCCCTCCTCGGGTACCTCTCCGTGCCGCGCCTCAAGGCGCTGCTCGCCGCCGCCGCCGTCAGCGACACCGACACGGTCGACAGGGCCATGAACCGCTTCGACCGCCGCAAGGGCGTAAAGGTGTACCGCGTCATCACGCCGAGCACGGGCCTGGCCGAGCTCGAGGACTTTCTCAGGACAGAGGAGTTTGCGGTCGTGACGGACGCGGGGAGGAGGTTTGTGTTGGGCGTGGCGACGAGGGGGGATCTGGTGGAGTTTGTGAGGAGGAGGCCGGGGTAGTGTGGGGGTGGTGGGGAGGGGGGAGTGGGGGGGCTGGGGTGGTGTGGTGTAGATAATGATATCGAGAGCTTTCTCATTCTCTCTCTCGCTCTCTCTCTCTTTCTTGGGCTTGGGCGTTTTGTAGATACTCCTCGATGCGTTGATGGAGCCTCCATAGATAGCTTCCCACCGTAGTAGCCACCACACCGTACCGTAGCTTCCATCACAGTCTTTGCCACTAGGCAGCCAGCTATCCCCTTGGCGAGTTCTGTAGCCCTAATAAAACCCAGCGCACCATACCCAAACACCCCTCCCCCACCCAACTAAACCCACCACCCCACAAGCCACAGCAACCCCCACACACCGCAACCAAGCACATATATCATACCCAGCCATCCAAAACTCCACCGGACGCTCTACTGTTGCAAACCACACAAACCAAACAGCCCACAGTAATTAACCCCCAAATACATACCCACGATCGCGCGATCGAGCCCTGGGATGATGGCACCTGCAGGCATAGCGTATCACCTCTTGGCTTCGCCCAGCTGTGGTTGTGTGTGCTGCGGCAGTTGCATTACCGTGTAATTATAATACTACTTGGCTGTGGTGGCGCAGTGTCCGGGTTGAGTTTTGGGGACTCGCAATACGGACATGTAGAGTAGGGGATATTAATCGTGGTTTCCTTTCCTGGCTTGGCATGTGGGTGGGTTTCTGCTCGTGAAGAGAGTTTTCCCAGCACCCGGCGCCCAAATGGGACATGTAGAGAAAAATGCGGAGGAGTGTGACTAAGTGGAGATGGCGGGCTCAATTGGGGGTCCGGTTGGGGTATTCCATTAGGTCCATCATGGATCGAACCCTCCAGGTGAAGCTTAGAGAGGATAGTACGCCGCCATAGACTACGGTCTGCATGCGAGTATGAATTAAACAAAAAACAAAAACAAAAACGGACATGTAGAGTAGGCTGGCTTCATGGGGTATCACTCGGCACGCTCCACGCCGCCGCCCATAGTGGCATGGGCCGGCCACGGGACATTGGCCGTGGGCTCGCGCCGTAGTGTACTCTGCTTTCCTGCTAACCGGTGGGGAGGGGGGGGTGCGCGGGGTGGGGAGGTGGGGGTGCGTCATGGGTTGTCACTCGGAGGGTGGGGGAGTGCTGTTTTTTTTTTTTTTTTTTTTTTTTTGACAAGCCCGGAAAGCGGGGGAGGCTGGCTATTCTGAGTTAATGGAAGCGTAGAAAACAATTGAAGCCTGGCCGGCCCAAGCTAGCCATGCCGAAGGGGGGATTGCAGCAGTAGGTATGTACAGCGATGGGTAATATATAAGTGATGGAACGCCCTGAGATTCGGTTATGCCTGCAAGCACCGTATGTTGGTGGCGTTTTACCCAAAACTGGTATCGCTCTAGATCTGTCTCGGGGCGTTCCATCACTCATTACCCACCGCTGTACAACCACGTCCGCAAAGTTTTGGCACCCTGTAAAAACGTCCGCGACCGCAACACGCAAAATATTTTGGCCCTCTTCCTCGAAAAATGGTCATACAAAGTGGTAGGTTTGCCCCAGGGAGGCGTAGAATCTACCCTGTATTGGGCATGGGGCTCATTGTGTATAGTTTTATTGTTAGTTTCCTCTGCCGCCCAACAAAAGTGTTTGTGATTTGTTTTCAATGTCAGTCGGTGCGCAGTATATAGTGTGGCGTACCCGATATGATGGTATCTTTAATGTGCGTTGAGATTCAAAATAGCGAAAGATATATATCATAGTTAATTCGTGGCCATAGAGTAAAGAAGACGGTCATTGGTCTTGTTCTTCGTTGATTTCGGGTGTCATTGGTCACAGGGAAAGTCTTCCCTTGATGGTCGGCCACGATTACATAGAGAAATGTCCCGCTCCGGGATCTGAATCACAAATACTTTTGCAGAGTGGCTGTACATACATAGTTTGCGGTTGGGGTACGGTTGTTGACGGGTGCTGCGCTGGTGATGGGTCGACGATAATAATATAGAGGTAATATAATCCCCAACTCAATACATATATGTGTGGGCGTGGCCAACTACTGTAGATGCATATTACAATAACCGAAAGGTTGCATGTAATTAATGAATTAAACAAAAAAAAATATTATAGATGCATGGAGTATCACTCGCACCCGGCCGCTATGTAGTTGGTGGTCGGTTTAGCTAGGCATATGCATGGCCCACACTGCGTATACGTATAGCTATTCCCTGCATGTAGGATCAGACAGACAGTGGGAAGATCTCTCTTTGTACATCTCTTCGTGTGTTTTCCACCACCAGGCGGCTAATATGTGTGGGCAGCTTTTAATTTTACTCGGTAATAAAACTTAACCCTCATTCCGTGAACCCTTTTTGCTAGTAAAGTTCACCTTAATTCTGTGACCCCCACCTATACCCCCTTTTTTTCAGGTGTCTCTGCAGTGCAGTGCAGTACTCTGTAGGTAGCTAGACTTCCCTTGAATTTCACCCATGCTATGATCACGGGCCTGATATGACTTTGATTTTTTTCTCTGGGGGACGTACGAAGGGATATATATATATATCCAGGGGATACTACATGAGTGAATATATATATGTCGATTGTAAAATCTCGGTGACGCTAATGTGGGGCCGATACATCTAGAGATCTAAAGCGACGAAGGACATGGCAGCTACAGTCTCGGAAATGAGGGTATAGTTGCTACCGTGGGGGCCACGGTATTGAGCCAAGAATACTGGTTTAAACCATCATCGTAAGTAGAATACCATATCTATACCGTATCAATACCGTATTCTTACAGCATCACTGGTATTAATTAGTGCCCCTATGTGGTACGTGGCGACATTCATGGACTGCATGCTAGCTGGATGCATATATGCCAGATTTCTCTCTTTGTTGTAGGCATGTGTCATGAATTTATGGCTCAATAATTTTGTGTGTAAAATCAAGAGTAAGTGACTAAGCATTATAACGGTACCCTTAATAGAACTACATGTAGCTTGGGTAGTTTTTTCTGGTGCATACATGTACCTCTATAGAAAGGGTAAGGCTGGGCTAAATCTCTCCCACAACTCGCAAGTCTCCATTAATTCAAGCCCCTCTATCCATTATTTGACTTTAAATCGACTGAAATAGATCTAACTCTAATTTCCCATAAGAACGCCCTCTATAGCTCTATATATATACAAGGGTAAGTTGCAGCCCAACTTGTCGAAATCTCCGTACCCTTATATCAAAGATTCGAATGTAGCTAATGTGACGTACATATTGGGTGTATTAGTGGAACTAACTACTTGATGTATATGTTATATAGGGCGCATCGTTTGCTGGGATTCCTGGGGATAAGCTAGTCGGGGGTGGTGGTAGAGGTCTTCGCGTCGTGTTTAACTTTGTTGCTGATTGATCATTGACATGCAAGTGGCAACCGCAACGAAATGATCCACGTTTATAAATATAGAACCTAGGAATGGTACTCGTAATTTCACAGCGTTTGTGAACACGACCACTATTGCATGCCATACAAAAAAGGTTGTCTTGGAGGTTTTTGTGTGTGTATGCAATAGAGGTCATGTTCACAAATGCTGTGAAATTACGAGTACATACTTCGGGCTTTAGACCAATCGGTACCATTCCTTCAATTACCAACTCCTGTCGTTCTGGTTCGCCATGGTATCGATTAACGCATGCACATCATATGATGTGCATGCGCATATGCATATGTATGCATATGTATGTATTTCAACCTTCTCCTGACGTTTGTGGACGCGACTAATATTGTATACCATACAAAAATAAGCCATGCAATAGTGGCCCAGTTCAAAAACGTCTGGAAAATACGAGTACATACTTAAAGCCAACCCCAAGCCTTGAATTTCTTCCTTTTGGCTAGTTATAATACACCCGAATCATATGGATAGTAGCGGCATTCAATGCTAAATAGGCAATACCGTGTTCGGTCAAGAATTTCATTCGGCCGGACCGGCACGCATATAGCATGATAAACTGAACTAGAGGGTTCATGTCCGGGCCTGCGGCCTATTATTGATGGGTACGGGAAAGGACGCAATTAACAAGGCTTATCCAAGTATCGTCCCATCTTGCGGCCTTTGAGCTGGGCCTTGAATAGCCCGACAAGGCCCCGAACCGTCCCCCCAAACCAACCGAAAATATGATTTTCTGAATTCCTACAAGAAACGCCAGAAACCACGATCTAAAGCTAGAGAGGAAGATATTTATGCGGTAAGGAAAAGTCAAAAAAGGTCTTGAGACAACCTGTCTCGTACCTGTGACTCGAACTCAGCTGTCCGGATCTACTGTATATATATATAAACTCCGCTGCCAAGTTGCAATCGGGAAATCTCAAAGTATAGCTACGTATTATATTAGTTCGCCTCAGCGAACGGTCACACAATACGTTGGAATTCACCTATCTGAACATTTGTCTTGAAAATTCCCCCTGATCAGCTTCCCTTATGATCATACTCGCTGTAAAAGAAACTTCGGCGTCTTGTGCGACAGTCCGCTGGGGCGAGTTACATACATGTACAGCCGCGTCCGCAAGGCTTTGGCGCCCCCAGTCTTGAAGCTCATGAGTTTAAATCATGATATCAACAACCGGATAAGAACGACTCCAAAGAGCAGTTTATAGATAGATATTTCCATACTGTTGTATATCACAACACTTTGTATGACCATCTTTCGAGGAAGAGGACCAAAGTATTTTGTTGCAATCGTGGACATTTCTACAGGGTGCCAAAACTTTGCGGACGTGACTGTAGTTACATGTATATAAAGAGGTACTTTTCTATTATGTCTTCGTTTTATGTATAACAGTGCTGCCTATGTACCCTGTATACAATAAATAGAAGGCTAGCTATAGAATATAGATATGAGATCAAAGAATGGTAATCAAAGAGATATCAAAGCATGGATCATAACCTTGGCAGCGTATTTTGTCAGACAAAAGGATCACCCCCAGAGCTGATGTTTTATGCATTTTCAGTTGTACCAGATCATGTTTCGGGATTGTATATGTATAGTGCTCTATTCATTATTATTACTAACGTACTTTAAACACGCATGCAGCTGAGCAATCATTAACTTAGGGAGGATAAATGAGAGGGGTCAGAGGTACATATAGATACATGTAGGTACACGTATCATAATGTAATATAATGTGATCAAAAGATCGATATATTTCGAACAATTGCAACCAAACAACGATAAGATTCGAGGCGAATAAAGAAAAACTGCGAAGGCTTAAACTCAGATAGAAATGGACAAAATAAATCCTTAAATCCTGTAGAAGGCTCCAGACCATAGACCCCAAGATTACGATCTTGCAGCGCAGGTATTCTTAGCTACACTGTGGCTGAATTGGAAAAGACCGAACTCTAATGATAATATCCGGATTGTATTTAGATTCTCCCGTTAAGGATGTCTCAATCTCAAACGCCTTGGTTATCCAGTATTGGTCGTACTCGACCAGCAGATTTTCTATTTGCCCTTCGGACTCTGGTCGATTGATCAGTAGGTGTGTTCGAAGATGTTCTGCTAAACCTTGCTGGTAGGCTCGTTTATTACAGTGATCCGCGACGAAGAGACGTAGAGTAAACAGAAGCTCACGGTTTTCGAGAGGGGCCATTAGGACTTCTATTTCCTCTTTCCAGACTAGTTTTAATTTTACGTACTTGTCAGCTGACGAGCAGCGTTGCGGTCTTAGAATGGTTAACCAAAACTTACAAGGACTTGGTATATTAAAAGAAAACAAAACAGCATAAATCTCCTGCCAAGTCGCCGCAGATTCTATCTTATCTGTCTTTTTTTGGGCTATATCTTGCTCGTATGTATCAAGCGTCTCCCCTTTTTTGCAGTCATCGTTTCTTAGATGGTTCGTAACTTGCTCATAGTTACCGGCCTTGAATATCTTGCAACGACCGCACCGAAGGGGCTTAATGTGAATCCTCAGGATATGCTTTCTTTAGTTTCAGGGTGTGTAAGTAATGGATCTTAGCTACAATAAATATATCGAATGGTTGGAATATTCAATGATACGTACTTGACCTGGCTAAGCGTTCGATGCCGAAATTTCGAGCATTGCGAATTGATGAGAGGATTGTTTTTGAAAAATGGGCAGGCAAAGGGTCTTTCAAATGATTTTTTACTGGGTGGCCTCGAAAACTCAGATTCGTCTTGGGCGCCGTTTTCTGATCCGTCGAAATCCTCGAAGGCGTAAAACGCTGGTCGCTTTCGTGGGTTATAACTATATCCACTGGAATCGTCGTCAAGTTCAACTGCCCACGGGTGATCTGGGACGAACGATTCCACATCCGAATATATCGTATCGAGACCATGCATCGTGTGGCCTTTGTCTTCATATAGAAGATCAGATACTTCCGTGACGGTGGGGGTCGTGTTGAGGTCCAGAGGTGTGCTATCTGGGGTGTTTCGAGTCTGCTGTACCGATACATATCCGAACATCGTATACGTACAACTTTACACAGGGAGTATTATGTTGAAATCGCTTGATCAAGACTTGGGATAGATGCTGACCAGTTAACCCGAGAGCTGATCATGCTCAGCCAGCTGGCCGAGGAATCCCAATTTATAGAGAAAGACCTCTTCTACCTTAAATTAGAGAAATCTAGAGCTAGTATAATGTATGCAATGCAATCACAAAAGTGTATTTCACCGAGTTCAATTCTGAAATAAGCAACTCGTGAATCAGGCGCTGATGCTGACGATTGTGTGCGTAGTTTCGTCCAGGTGGTAGTCACGTGATCTGTTGAACTCCGTATCACGTGCACCTAAAGTATCCCTTGGACGGATGAAATTTGACAAATTCGCGACCTGGACCGTGCACCATCTATTAAGGCAATAGTATTGCTTTTACGGAGGGTTTTATGGTTGACAACAGCATCAGAGCCAATCAGGAATTTACAACAGTTGCCACAACTTACCGGAGTAGGCTAGTGAGAGTTAAAAGAAGTATATGCAAGTAGGTCGCGAATTTGTCAAATTTCATCCGTCCAAGGGATAGCCTATCATAGAGACACCCACCCCATGGCCGTTTTTTTCATTGGTTGATTTTGTAGTAATGCCATGGCGTAGCAACCAAGGCACCCAATGATGCAGTATCAATTTTACTTAGACTTATGTAAGAAAAAAAATACCGAGACGTTTTGATATATTTACACTTAAAAAATCGGATTAAGTTGTTAAAAATACAAACAAAGAACTAGTAGTATCGAATCCCCCCTGCCTACCACGTCATCTGCATATCATTTTAGGCCGCCAGACTCTGTTGAGGGTTGTTATTCGATGAAATTGTGGTTGAGCGGGAGCCCAAAATACTTGCTTGGCTGCCAAGTGTCACTTTGATTCATATCAGCCCAATCAGAGTTCTTTCCAAACCCTCATTTTTAAAAATTCCTCAAAAGGGGGTTCTCAGTACTTACATTGCAATACATCGTTTTAATTCTTTATTGATATTGGTATTTGTTCGTGGCGACGTCGCTCAGCTCCCGGGCAAGGCTGATTCAATACATGTGTATATATCTATCACGGATCTATCTATTCCATAGATAGTCGAGACAATGCTAACACCCCTTCGCAAAATGCGAAGAGGTGGCTAAACCCAATGGGCCTTATGACTTCTATTGATTTCTTACCCAATTCTACTATGGCTTTCGGTCTCGCATGAGGGGTGTCATGTCAGCATCGACGGTTTATGGGATAACTATAGATCTAGTTATTTACATATATAGATACCAAATTAATCAACACAGGGCACCGGGTGTCCATATTAATTGCCAATATGCAAAACTCACTCACGAGGACCCAGCTATATAGACGTAAGGTGTGTACTGGTTAATATGGAACTTGTGAAGTCTGGCATGTGCATGCGTGTGCATGCGACTTTCAGTACATGTATGTTAGAATTACAATGTAATATGGTTTGTACTGCACTATACGAGTTTCCTTTCGTCATTACATGTAAAGCTTTACAGATGTAAACATGCCATGATACAGTTGAACATACATACATACATACATGTATACAGTTATCATGCGATACAGTAAAAAAACTCCTCACGGGCTTATAATAGAGCACCATAAAAAAGTGTATAAAAGAAAGAGTCGGGACCCAACATGATTTGTTGCACCTGTGTATGGTCCTAGCTGCACCAGCAGATAAACCCCGCCCCGTCTTGAAGGAGACGACGGGAGAAGGAGACGAGGAACGGGAGACGAAGGAAACGAATGAGAAAGCTGTATACTCAATCGTTAATTAAAGGGTCGGAAGTCATTGCAACCAGATCCCCACACAAAATTCCGACCTTTTTAATTAACGCGCGAGTAAACACTGCACCAAAGTCCACACTGCCCCCGGAATTCAAGTCGGCCATGAACTGTAATTAGAGGATGGACCAGATTGAGAGTCTGTATAGCGATCGACATACTCCACCATGCTTAAGTCGAACTCCCCGATTCCGGAATATTCAACAGCACGATTTTGGTCTTGTATGTTTTCCGATTCTGCACTAAGGTGGCCCCATAGGTCACCCGGAAGGGCTTCGGGGTCGTTCAGAGATAGTGACGCACTAGGTAAGGTTGGTAATACTATGTGACTTAGATCAGCAGAAATTACATGTGACCCCGGAGCCAACACTGAAATCCCTGAAGGTTGTGCTATCATTATTGCTGTTGCTTGTGCTATTGCTAGTGCAGGTGATGATGATGGTACTGATGATGGTGATGTTAACGTTGCAGGCGCGGGTGCTGGTGCTGTAGCTGGTGTTACTGCTGGGGTTGTGGTTGGTGTTGTTACTGTTGCTGATCCTGAGGCTTGTGCTGATGTTGATGATGCCACAAGAGTTGGCATTATTGTAGATCTAGGAACCACGTCGCTTTCTCTCCAAACTATATTCTTAATATTTAGATGAAGAAAGTCTATATGATTTTGCAGGAATAAAATAAATTCACGTACATTGGTCGGGCACATCAATAGGAAACAACAACCTGTATATTTTGTCCCAGGTTTGTGCTTTGCTTATAGCATCTGACATATTCTCATCTTCGATTCTTGATGGGTCCGGAGTGTTTACAAAATCGCAGCCGCCTGCTAAGTGTATGTTGAGCGTAGTAATATCCTTATTGCCCATCCGGAACGTCTTGCATCGAGCGCAACGGAATGGTTTTAGGTGGTGCTCCCTGCAGTGATCTCTAAGATTGGGATTCACCCAATATTAGCGGGCGGTCTCACTAATTAATCAGAGTTTGCGTTTTACCAGCGGCAGGATGGTTATGGTATTGAGTCTATGCTACCAAGATATTTGAATTGCTTAGCTAGCAGCCAAATATGACGCGGATAGCCTCATACCAGAACCAAATTGTTGCTGCAAAATCGAACCCAGAGCAGATATAATGACGTTTGTTATAAATATTAAAAGGTTTTGTGGGTGCTATATTTCGAAAACATACTTCACCTCACGAAGACTAGTATTCTTCCATTGAGCACATTTCGGGTATAGGTGTCTAACTGCCGTATTTTTAAAGTACGGACAAGCGAAGGGAAGGCCGGAATAGCGGGTTTTTTTGATGGCCGGTTTGTGGGGCCCTGGGGCGTCATCGTCTTGATCGCTGTCTTCGTTAGGATTTAAAGAGCGTTTTAGCGTACCCCTTGGTTTCTGCCCCCGCCTTCCGGCTCCTCTGCCTCTGCCGTTTACGTTTCCACTTTGAAAGCCGATACCCCGAGTAGCTCCCCCGCCCTGAGATCTTGAGGTACGTTCTCCGCCACTAGTGCATTGATAGATATATAGCTGCCTAAATGGGGAAACCTGGCAGAGAGGTGGTCGTGATTTATCTGCCATCAAAATTTGCAATCTTAGGCCGAGCTCCCTTGGCCAAGTTGGAATGGTATCCAACACACCTCCAGTTCTATTGGGATTACCGAACGACTGCTGTAAATATTGAAACATATTTCGATTTAGGATAGTCTTCTGGACACTTCCGAGGCCAGGCGCTTGATCGCTTCTTTGCTTGCGTTCCCGGATCCAATCTGTAACAACAGTACTAGACATAGATATCCCTTAAACTGTCGGAAAATTCAGTGCCAAGCAGGAATTCAGGACCCTTGGAAGAGGTCACAACGCTTCACGGCTAGATCTAAAGAGGTGCTAGTGATACCCAGGGCAGCGTTAGCAACAAATCAAATCTTGATATATATGCGGCTAACCACTCGTACCTTGAAAGCAGAGGAAGGGTTATTCTTGCAATCGTTGTGAGAGGTTGCCAAATAATGATGAATGCACAGCTGTACAGGGTCATATATGCAACGAGTTCGTACGTACGTATAGTATTCAAAGTTCTAGTGCGATAATTATAAAGGTGGGGCACCGTACCGGCGCGTACCGTAAGTTTTTGAGCTGAGCTTCGATAGAGGGATCGGTGCAACCCATATATATAATAGAGCGGCTTAATTCTAAGACATCAAGCAGGCTTAAAAGCAACTATAAGAGCCCATTTACTTAGTATATGCATACAGGGATCATCTGAATTTTGAAGCATTTATGAAATGGGTACTTAATACTTTTGTACTCAAAACACTCACACGATGATAAACTGGGGTGTGTATTGAAATCCACTGAAGTATTTTGTACTTTTGTCTTTCGCTTTATCATGTTGTTTTATATTGGAATATATTGGAATATATGAGTAGTGTCTTGCTCTTTGATGCATGTCGTCAAAACCCTAAGTTTTAAAGCAAAATGTATGCGGTACATACATGTATGCATGTACAATACTTCAATGTTGTATGTGCATGTAATTATTGTGAACATTCGAAAGAACTCAAATCATAATCAATAATCACGTGATCATGATATGGAGAACACGCTAGATGGCAACAAAATTTAAAATCGAAACATATACACGAGAAACATAAGTAATATATATCCCACACATTCGGTGGATCTCAATGTTGCCCCCGGCCCCGCTCATGTTAGTCTTACCAGGTGAGACAATTTCCGGTGCGCACATACTCTACGTGCAGCGCATGTGCTCAGCTGTGCGAATTAAGTATATACTTCATCATCCAAAATCCAGATTTCAATTTATGTAGCTATATGTACATGTAGCTATATACAGTACAGCGTACCACGAGTATAGTGGCTAGTGCCGACGTGGGTACAGCTTACCCTCAAAAGAACCAGAAAATGAAAGTAACGGAAACAGGGATTATTTGTATGAGAGAACGACGCCACTCCATACAAATTATCCTTGCCATGAGCAACTGCATTTTCTGGTTCTTATGCTGGTAAGCGTGTATATATCATGTATATAAAGTTAGATGAATAGGCGTATACATGATGGAAATAATTCTCGTATGTTTATCAATCGCACACCCTGGCCCTCAGGCCCCTTTCAACGTTAATGTCCCAGGAGATATAGATACGTACATATATTATGTGCCAATAATGTACTACGGGGCCGGGGTCGGGTAAGTTTGTTGATATGTACATGTACTTATATAATTATGTATTCTTCAGTGAGAACTACATGTATTGCTACCACTTAATTACCCAACAATATGCAATTACATGTACATACATGTACAAAAAAGGAGATGCAGTAGGTACTCTAGCAATATAGAATTGTGCAAAAACCCCCGAATTAAATCGGAATTTAACTATTATACCTAGCAATACCGTAGCAATACTGTAGTCTTGTAGTAGTATGCTAGCTATAGGCGTGGTACTAGATCCACCCGCGGCCGCTTTTTTGGTACTGTATGTACATGTAGTACTGTCTAAATGTCTAAACCACATGTATAGTCTTCATCATTATCACTAGGAACAGTTATTACTGGTTGCAGGTTGCGTATCATCATGATCAGACAATGATATGATGAACTATCCCTGAGATCATGGGGTGGAATTGGCATTAAAAAGTGTGCAGAGTTACAATCGATGGATATAAAGAACAAAGTACATTGATAGAATTACATGACTATAATTTTTGGTTTTCTCCAATAGTCTTTAAATATAAGTTTTGTCAACTACATATACAAAGTCGGCAAGTACTTAAGGAGGCGGCACATCGATCCCGACGTACTGCATGTAGTCACAGACCGACGCGACTAGCTTAAAAAGCGTTTCTTTATTAACACTGACATATATAAACATACCTATCCTATATTCATATAGTTCTTCGTGCATATATACTTGTGCTAATACATCACAAATTCCCCTAAGGGAGATCAATTTTAGTGCCATATGTTTGGTTAATCCAATAATTTGGAATAAAGAAATTCTCAGCGGCCGGTCGCGACTATCAGGTCTAGAGTACTGTACCTCCATTTCTTCACTATATTTGCGGCCTCCGCGGATCCGGCCGCACTCTGTCCTACGAGGATTGATGACTCAAGGAAAGTCGTGTCCTCCTTTTATCAGCGTAATGTGTATGTAAAATGCAGGCCTCAAATAATTCACTATTTTGAAAGCACCAAGCAAGGAGCGAGAATCATGCAGAAAAATTGGAGTCACCGGGAGTTGAACCTATAACTTATAGGATACTGCTCCATTTTTACCAGTTAAGCACTAGTATACTGGTGATATGTTCTCCGCCCTTATCCTGTGTTTGTGAATTGTGCCTAAAACTAAAAAATTGGTTTATTTCGTTGAATAATGTGTTCTACAAACTGTATCCTATATAGAGTATATATTGTATTAAAAGCTGCCGTAGAGGATAACAGTGTATGTAATTGCACCAATTGATTCACTTACAACAGGCCTCGATAGCAATTGCATCAAACAGGGCCTTCTACACCCAGTCTGTGTGGGTAATGTGCTCTTTGATGCATTGACTCCCGTAGTAAATCCAGAGACTCCTCTTGTATATATAAAAACTTATATATGTAACACAGTCCGGTTCAAAATTTTCCAGGCTTCAACCTATGAATATAGAGAATCCTAGCAGCCCCATGTACTAGAAATATTATGTACAGAGTATGCCTACGCCGGTCGGTCTCATTAAATTACGACCCATGCAAAGCTTAAAGGGATTCATATGTTGGAGACATCCTGATTGATTATCTAACTAATAGAATATTCAGGTATCTCTGTCATCACGAAGGGTTTCAATTAGATGGTTAGCTGCCTCCGATTTCTGTGGTCTGGCGGGTTGCAGCTGTCAATAGACAAAGAACGGGGTGATTTAAGGGAGACGGCATGCATGCATGCATATGGATATGCATGGATGTTTTCAAATCTTCATTTAAATGGCAAACCCAAGCACTGCTACAAAACCTAAGCACTGCCGCAAACCCTAAGCAATGCTGCAAACCTAAGCACTACCGCCATGATAGTCCTCTGTCCAAGATCAATATGACTCTACTCCGGAATTGCAACCTCACGCGAGCAAGGAGGGGCCCAGCCTGCCGTGCAGCAGGTAGCCCCGACTGCGTGCGTGAATTACATACCAATGTCTATTCATACCATTAGTATACACCGAACCCGACGCCTACCTGAGCCATTCCGAACCGATCTAATGAAAACACATAATTTACTGCAAATGAAGATGCGTAATACCCCTTTTTGTATATGTACTCAACGTAATTCATCGTACCCGGACCACAATTGATCGGCTTCTATTCCAGATTGCCTATAATATGCATTACAGTTAATTGCAAAAGTTTTATGGCTTACCCAACGCTGTTTTTTGACATTTTCGCCCATTCAATGCCAAGGTTGTGCGAAACGTTTTTCGACAATATGCCAAATAGGAGCTATTGTGGTTTGGAGTGATCTAATCTTTTCATAGACTGTTTATTTCAATTGCCTTTTTAAATATGAAAGATTTGGCTTGAACTACATGTAACCTTCAGGGGCATGATATGTTTTTTGTAAGTTTTTGATTTTTCTGAAAAAAATCGATATACGGTCCAAGAACTATAAAGTAAAATAGCAAACAAGAGCTCAACACTAGAATAGCGTTGTTTGTCATCATGGGCGCTGTTGAGTTATAGGCTTTCTCAAGAATATAAGATATCATTCAAGCTGGTAGCGCTAGGACATAAGAAAAAGATACTAGTACCAATAGCGAGCGACAGCTCGACAGGGATAAAGAAAAACAGTATAAAACCCGTATACCAAAAGAAACACAGCATGAGCTCGACAACTGGGATGTCGATAAAGAAAACAAAGAGACATGTCCATCAAGTACTGACGGTAGTGTTGGGCGTTGTTGCAAGCAGCCCAGGAAAGATAAAAAAAACAGTATAAAATCCAGATATCGAAAGAGGCGCAGCATGAGCTCGGAAAATAGGAGATGATAAAGAATGAGTTTAACTCCAAAAAGCCATATCCACCAAGGACTGATGGTAGTGTTGGACGTTGTTGTAAGCAGCCCGGTGCCACTAGTGATCGGGCGGTAAGAACTACTATATATATAGGAAGGTGAGTTACAGGACGCCCCGAGCGCGGGGGATATCAATCCATATCACCATCGTGAACTCCCCAGACTATATATATTTTTCAGTTGATAATATCGGTATATATATGAAGTACTTGAATCTCACATTTATATGGGATACGTTGTGGAAATAGAGATATATAAATCTCCTGCCAAGTCTTTGCCGACTGAAAACCTAGTTCATCAGCCTGTCCATGGCCTGAATCCATATTAGGTGAGATAGAACCGGATGATCTTCTGGAGGTGTCAAGGCTCTCCTCTAGAGTTCCGATTTTGGATATCTTGGAGGGACGACCGCATGGATGGGGCCTAAGGTGTACTGTCTTGATATGCTCCCTTTTGCCTCACAGGCGAGTCAGCAACTCATCCCTATATCATGAAGACGAAGCTTAAATTTGATCTGGTAAGTACTTCACGTGATGGATGTTATAATTATGCCATCCCTGGCAGTCCGAATAGGATTGGGGATTATTCTTGTAATAAGGACAAGCGAATGCTTTCTTAAGCCTCTTAGTCGAAGGGCCCGGATAGCCAGCGCTTCGCCTGCTCTCTAGCTCTCCCGACTCCGGCTCCAAAGCGGGGCGCTTCGAATTCCTTGACATTTCCTCTTCGCACTTTCTCGCAGGTTTACTCCCCTCCCCACTTCCGCCGTTGTCAGTGTTTACATGATTCACGAGGCTGCTCAGGTCTATCCGGTTATCCATGTAGTTCATGTACTTCACGCCATTATGAATTGGCAATAGGGATATTCTGAGATCCATAGTTTGGAAAACGCTGTCCCAGTGCACGTGGTCGCTATATCGAGACTTGGACCAAGTAGCTGAACAGGCCCGTCTTATTTTATATTTCCTCCGGGCAAGCTTTGAGCTCTCGGGGACAATTACAACTCTGGATCCGGACACTAAAATATAATTAGGAAAAGGTAAGATGAGGAAAACAAAACACTGGGAGATATCAAACCTTTCAAAATGACAATATCGTGCACAGTCCTAAATGCCATAATGGCTACAGACTTTCGGGGGGTTGTTGAGATCGAGATGAAGAATCGTTCGAAGTTATGTTGTATTTATTGTGAGGTAAAGGTTCTATTGTGGCCACATATCTGGATATTTGAGAATATATATAAGCCATACATGATATCGACAGAAGCTCGAACTATATATACAGTACCTGTATACGTAGAGTATGCCACTTCTAAAGGCTGTATCAACGAATTAGCCTCACCTAGCGCGCTGGCCAACAATGTGCTTTTCATGGAAATATGATCATGTGACCACTTTTACAGAGAATTGTATCGTTGGCTATCACGTGAGTCCAAGGTTTAAGGGCAGACTGGCAAGACTGGTACAGCTGTCTCGTTGATGTACTACGTACATGTATATACATATAGGTATGCGCTTACACTGCCCGTTCCTCGCTCACACGTGATGATGTTCCGTTATCAGCGTACAGATTGATTGGTGAATACAAGTTTCACCAGGCCTTGGCCTTAGCCGACCAAATACTACATGTAGCGCAATTGCCTACATCTTAACTGTCCTAGGCCTGTCACCCTTCACAATCTTCCGCTCTGTAAACATTGTATCATCCCTAGCTCGTCCTCCCGGCCCCGTACGCCTATTCCCCGCACTAGCGGGTACTGAGAGTTTGGCTTAATTAAACCTAGCTAACTCAGATTATATATAGGGTACGTGCAGCGCTGATGAGACCGTTACGGGGAGATACACCCGCACCGGTACCATGATTTAGAGATAACATTAACCAAAAGAAATAACCTTAAAACTAGAGTAGGAATTTTCAAAATCTGACCTCTTCGAGGGACCTCTTGGGTTATAGCCTACACCTTGTACCGCTAATCCCCCTGGTTCGTACTTCTTTTGGCAGTCATGTCTGGTTTGCAATTTGGTGGCTCAATTACTAACAAATGTAGCGTTAAGTAAGTCTTGATCTCAAAATCGGTCATGAGTCTCCATTGCCCTGGATCTCTCCGGGAACTCAATCCTGGAGGACGGCAAGAGACGAGAAAAACAACGGATGAGGAGGCTTCACGACACCCTAAGACAGCTACAGGAAGCCATGGTACCGTCAGATTAGTGCCCGACCACGAGAAAGGAATGCTTAGTCCAAAGCCACCTCAAGTCCCCGAGTTCTCCTTTGATGGTGCCGGCGGCAGGTATAGTGGAGAAGTAGGAGATGAAACGCCCCGACCAGCCCGAACTCCAGCCCGAGCCGCCACTAGTGGCCCGCCCAACAAACGAAAGAAGGAATTCAGGAAGAATTCCCGAGAAAAACGGCAGGCATCTCAAGCTGGTAGCGAAGAAGAAAGCCCGCCCAGCAAAAAGAAGCGGCCGCGAACAAAAAACCAAGAGTCCTCCCCGCAGCCCTTTGCCTGTCCCTCTTACCTGCACGACAAAATTCAGGACGCGGGATGTAAATATTGGCGTAATGTCAAGTTCAACATGGTCAAGTATGTTTAGCTTTCACCCCAAACATGTCACCACCAAGAAGTTCTGAGATTGAGGGCACCGGCTTTAATATAGCGCCGTGGTTTGGGCCTTAAACGCTCATAAGGTCATTAAAAACCGTAAGGTTTTATGACCTGATATACACTATATAGTTGACAAACAACCAGTTTATTTTTATATAAATATCAGCTAACTTATATTCAAATAGGCAGCACTGCATAGAGATACACGTGAAGCCCCGACGATGTCGTCGGTGTAGGATATTCCGGGCTGGTACGGAAGATGAAATCGACCAACACCTGCAGGAGAGTGACTGCAAGAAATCATACACGCCCGACCCATCGGAAGAGGACGCTCTTAGAAAGACCGACGAAATAGAAAAAGCAAAAACTTGGGAAAAAATCTACCAAGTGTTACATCCGCAGGTTATACCTGACCCATGTAAGTAACCCTATGCGACCGCCGGCGCCATATAGATACTTTTATAGTCTAAGGGTGAACATATAGTTTATAATGAGTTCGAACAAGCTCAAGCCAATATCACCGATCGTGGCCACCATGCTACCGATACACATGATGTTCCCGCTGAATGTGAAAACACCAGCGCTTCGTCTCAGGGATTCGACTGGCGTGGAGAAGATTTGTATTTACTCGAAGATATCACCTTTTCGGCGGGAAACAATGCCTTCGATGACTCAGACCTTCAAGACCAATTCCAGATCAGCGTTTCGAACCAGAATTCTAACGACCCAGGACCCCAACCGTTGGAGTACTGGAACATAGGGCAGGATCAATGAAGAAAGCCCCCACCAGTAGAAAATACATTCTTTTATATATTTCTTTTCCCTGACGAATTACTTACTCGCGCGGCCGAGATCCAACTTAATTACATGACCTAGATAGCGTCACGTGAGTAAGTCGAAACTCAGCCGCGCGAGTATATGATAGTTTCTTTAGATCATTCATTTTCTTGTATGACGATCCCCTCCCCCGCATGATTCATTTTCCTTTTGTATAATGACACGATGAACGACTGATACGACGATTAAACGAGAAGACGATGTAACGAGAGATAGCCATTTCCTTGTATGTCTCCTTTTCCTTTTATTTTGTTTTTGTTTTTAATTTTTGATTCTTTAATTCATTGATTGTTCTTTTATTTTCATTGTACATTGTATATATATATATATATATATATCTTTTATAGGTGTAATCGGAGTCATTTAGGGGAAACTGGTGAGGGAGGGAAAGAAAGGAAACCGAGAGGGAAAAGGTTTTGTGCAATAGATGCTTTAATAAACTTGGTCAGTTTCACTACATTTCATTAAAGGCCCTTAAATCTCATATATACACACACTTACTGATCGATTTCCTGATATATTAACAGACACCGCAATTGGAAGCCATTCGGCTCAGGCACCTCTTCCCCCCCTCAGCTCAGTCTCATCCTCCCACACGTCATCAGCTCCAACCATGGGCCCAATTCCCACCATCTACGCGTCCTAGAAAAGACCCACTGCGGGAACAAGGCCAATGGCCAGAAGGATTTCACGGGGAAAGGCACCTAGCCCTACATCCAAATTGTTCACTGTTATTTCATATGCGTCTACCTTTCTTTTGTTATATATTTACTTTGGAATTTTGTTTTTTGCTTCGCAAGGGGACGAGTTATAAGTTACGTCAGGGGACATGTTTCTTTACGCCATAGTTTATACTTTATGCGATCATTGTGTACCTAGAAACAGAAATCGAAATGATATAAAAAAAAAAAATTGGAAGCGCGCCATTCCATGATATGCCATAGTCTAAGGCTACATGCAAAATTTTACTCGAATTACATAAAAACTACATGATTAAAAAAAAGAAAAGGGGGGGGCATCATATCCCATGGATCTTTTCGAAGGGTTATCGATACTTCAAATGACCAAATCAGAGCAACAATATTTCCGGAAAGTCGTTGGCGCTTCACTATTAGCAATTGGAGATACATATACGTATACAGCCACTCAGCAAAAGTGTTCGTGATTGAGTTTTAATGTCAGTGCGCAGTGTGCATGTGGCGCACCTGTAATGTTGATGTTATAATGTTGAGATTCAAGATATTTATAGTTCGTGACTATATATAAAGGAAGTTGGGTTGATCTTGATATGCTTCATTGATTTCTGGCACCAGTCAGTAGGAAAGTCTTCTCCTGAGGGGTTTTTTTAATTTGATGCTCCGCCTCGGAAGAAATGTCTCACTCCAAAATCGGGACCACGAGAGTTTTTGAAGAGTGGCTGTAGATATCATGTTTTACAAGCCTTATTATTTCTATACTGTCGAATAGAGAAGTGTTATGTGCTCTGGTCCTACTCTACAAAATTTAATGTGGTGAGCCAATTACTATACATGTATATATATCTAATAAGTATATAATTATAACCTGCATATGCATGTGCGTTTATAGTCCTCTGATTGGCTCATTGAGAGACTTTGTTTCACTTGAAACATGTTGTGTTGGATATAACATAGGGTATTGTGCTGAGTGGTGTTAGATTGTTGATAGGGGGTTCCTACCGGTTCTGGAACTCGATTAATAGTTGGATTTTAGAGGCTGTGGTTATTGAGGAGGTATTTATGACTGATATATGGGGGATAAAGGCATATATAGGTCAACCAGAGCGGATATAGTGATGAACTTTGCCTGTCAGGAGGGGTCGAGGGCCGCGCAGCGGCCTGAGAGCCCCGACTGACAGCTGTACAGGCAAATAGAGAAATAAGCCGCGAAGCGGCTTGCCTGTATATTGGACTGATTGATATACGTGTAGTACCGGCCGAAGGCCGGAAACCACTTGTATATATATATACATGTAGCTACATAGGCGCTATGCAAGATCTGTGATTTATTTTCAAGGCTTCAGGTTTGAACACCCTCAGAACAATATATATATCCACGGGATAGCTTCCAGTCAATCATCTTTATATGTGCATATGTGTGATACACATATATGGCCAATATTCTAGACAATAAGGTCGGTTGGTGCATATGCGCATCTAGCTCCTCATACATATAAATCCCAGAACACGTTACTGCCGATTATTTTAAGCGGTACATGCAAGCATATGCCTGTAGGAGCACATATCCGAATAGACGCTTTCACGGGGGTACGGTCAGCACGGGGGTACGGTCAATCTCAAATATACGCCGGAGTGAGGTATGGTACGCAGGGAGTTGATCGACTACCTCATTTTTCCATACAAAACCTTGGAACCCCCGTGTTGACCGTACCCCCGTAAAGTCGTCTAAGTGAATATAAGCTCTCGTGCCCAGGCTAGTATTTTGTGGTTGCTGTGCCAAGACGTTTTGGAACCAAATCACGTGATTGCCAAGAAGTTTGGGGGTGAGCTCAAATATAAGCACCTCTTATAGCTTAGCCTTTTAATCGTTTACAGTCTTATTCCCGCCAGCCTTCCCGCTGCGAGCCTCAGACCTCCCGTACTCCAGTCTACATACCCAAAATGCAAGTGACTGAGACAGGTAATTTGTATGAGAGATCGCCGCCGCTCATCAGCTGCATTTTCTGGTTCTTTTCGTGGTAAACTGGTATATATATATGTAGGTACATACTACATCCCTTCGTGTGTTTTCACGACCTGGCGCTAATGGGCAGCTTTTACTCGGTAATAAACCTAAACCTCATTCCGTGAACCTTTTGTTGTGAAGTCACCTTCTGTGACCTCTCCTATACCCTTTTCAGGTGTCTCCACAGTCTGTAGGTAGCTAGATTTTTTGAATATCACCACGCCGTCGCGGGCCTAATATGTCTCCGATTTTGCTCTGACACACGAAGGGATGTAGTACTACATGTATCTAATATTGAACTCGCGGTCGCGGGTGAAATGGACCCCTAGTATACTCGGGGCAGGCAAGAGGGACCTGAACATAAAAGCTAGCAGGGGTCAAAGTTGTTTCTACCAGAAAAACGATGTTCCGGTTCTTCATCCCACTGCAGAGTAACAACTAGCCAGGTGTGCATACGTACCCGCCAAACTCTGCAGCTGAGTCTAAAAACACTACGTATACATGTATGCATGCAAGGTGACAAAAACCATCACATGACCCTATCCTCGGTCAGTAGTAGGTGGAAGCTTCCTAAATTAATGTATCTACATGTATGTAGGTACTCAGGACGTCGTGCTCCCGAGCTCGCTCATCAAAAGATTCCGCACGTGCGAGGAAACGGATATTTCATTCAAGACAGCAACACCCACAGCTAGAAACCATCTAAGCTAGAGCTGTTTAAAGGAGTTCCGGACGATATAGCATACACTACCTTTGAGAGGCCTATTAATGATTCAGCTTTGGTGACAGCTTCACCACATTTTTCACGGAACATGAACGTTAAAATCGTTCATTATGGAATAGGTACCTTTGTCCTGAATCCCCTCTAATCCATAGCCGCTTGTATATGTATACCCCTTTTCGATCTCCTCGGCCGCAGTAGAATACCTATATACCTATACATACACCCAACTACATGTAGTTAACACTATGACCCTTCCAGTACTGAGGATCCTTCCTATATATCAAAGGCCTTTCTTTCTTATCCATTGCCTATACCCTCTATGAGAAACCTCGAACCCTCCAAGTTGATTTTGTTTTTGCGGCTTATTATTCGTGGTCTTTAGGCGCCGAGTACCAAAATTGTACCCCGCCTAGATACGCAGCACCTAGAAGTATCAGCTCTCGAGTGGCAGCAGCGCCGCCTCCGACAGACGACCCACCAGTCGCGCGATCGCGCGGCGACGAGGCATCTAACGATGAGCATCCTGCTGGTATTTGGCGCAAGAGCTGCTCGTTAACAGTTTCTCATTCCGCAGACAACGCAGAGCTGGGATGGATTACCGAGGATAGAGAAAAAGCTGAACGTGGATATGAAGACGAAGACGAAGATGAAGATTTAGATCAAGACGAGGATGATGATTTGACGGAAGCATGTTTAAGTGGTGTCGGCAGTCGTATTGATCCTCGGATATTACCCACATCGCCGCTAGATGCCGATAATATTCAAAGTCACGTTTCTGGTCGTGGGGAGAAGGGGAAAGGCACATTGCCTACCCCCCGGAAACGTTCAGCGCCACTGGGATTTTCAGCAAGCACACAGGACGATATCCAAGACGATGACGAGTCTGCTGGAAAACCGTCAAAAAGACCGAAAGAGCATAAAGGAGCGAAGGATGTGCTGCACCATCAGTCAAAAAGGCCATTTGCCTGCCCTTACTTCAAAAAGAACCCTTTAAAATATGTCGGTTGTGCCGACTGGCGTAATACTAAACTCTCCCTAGTGAAGTATGGTTTAACGCCTCCCCAGACATATGACAGCTTTTCTAACCGTTAACGGCAAATAAAAGAACTCATTGTATGTCAGAGCACCTGAAGTCCCGATGTCCACGATGCAAGATTTACAGGGGAATTCAATCCGAAATCATCAGGCACTTAGAAGATGAGGATTGCAAGAAGCCGGAGACCTACGATCCGTCTGAGGAAAGGACAACCGAAGAAAAAGTCCAGGAGTTGAACAAGGCAAAAACGTGGAGAAGGATTTATGAAATCTTGTTTCCTTTATACATACCAGATCAATGTAAGTCTACATCATTCAACTCAATTTACGTACTATACCTGATTTAGAGAGGAACAGTCTGGCAGAACACTATTGAAGCTTTGGTTGCCCCCAACGACGAAGACGAGCTATCTTTCATAGATAGAGTTCAACTTGCCGTTTCAATTAGGGAGCAGACGTATAGAGTGGCAATATCAGAGTTCTTAAGGGAACGTGCAGGTTCTGGAGTCGTAGACGAACTCTTGGACCAGTTCGATAAAGTTTTGGAATCAAAAACTTGGAATCAAGATTCGCTTGATGATTTAAATAACTCTAGGGCTGTAACACACGACACCCAAATTCATGGGAGTCTACCAAGAGATCCGCCAAAAGCTGAACTACCAAGTATCTCGAGTTCATTCCATGACTCCACAGCCATGAAATACGAGTCCCAGTTAAAACTACCCGCAAGCGCCGGTAAAAACAATACTGAACAGCACCTTCATGGCATCACTAGTCTCGATGATTTTCCGAACCAATGCCGGTACTCAGTTGAGCACCTAATACCAATTCAAGATCCCGGCCACCAACGAGTTGATATTTCAAATTTTTCGGAGTTCCAACCAGATCTGCTCGGTCAGAGTTTCGCCAACGATCCTGGCTCACAAGATATACATGATTATGTGAATGTTGATGACGATATGTTTGAATACGGAGGGGAGGATGGATTTGAAGAAATTGGGGAAGATTTTCTCGAGCCGGGCGGAATGGGCTATTCCTTGTAAAGGTGTACGATTGGTGATACGTAGATTCAAAGAGATAGAGCATAATATGTATGGTTCAGAAATCTTAGCAGGTTGTATTTGTTTTCTTCAAGCAACACATAAATGATCTTCCGAGATGCTTAACGGGATTGAATGTCTGAAAAGATGTGTGACTTCGTGCCTTTTATAAATTTAAGTATCATTTCAACCATGCGACATGTACTTTTTCAGGGCTAATTGCACATGATATTACGAACCTAAATCATAAGTAATTGCGCAATCCTTCCTTCACATGCATAGGAACCAACCACGGACGACGGATAGGGCCCGTTGTGCCAAGGTATGATAAGACAGGATCATCGTTGGCCGCACAAACATTTGGATTATCGATTGTGCACAGACAACTTTGACTTAGGAAGCTTTTTTAGCCCCAGGGGTCTGCGGGTTAATGTCACTAGCCAGATGTGGCTAAGACAAACCTTATTTCAACCTCTCGATGCTAACGTCTAGAATTAACATCAATCCTAGTATTTGTTTTGTGTGTTTTGTGGTGAGGATTGACAAGTAGGAACATGGACGTATTGATCTTTTTTTATACAGGTCGTGACCAAGAATAATACTACAAATACAAATCCCCAAAACAAAAATATATAAACCCATCCACACAACTCTTGCTAAAAAGAAAAAGAAAGCTTTAATTAATATATATATATATCTTTTATCTACCGATAAAGCTTAGGGAAAATATTTTCTGCTGACACTACAAGTTATTTTCTTCCGCAAGTACCCTATCCCAATTAATGCGTAGCTTATTCGGAACTGTTATACGGCGAATCAAAAGTGGTGAATATCAGTCAATACTGAACCTTATATGCCCCTTATTGATATGCTTGTTCCCAATTGCGGGGTTACATCCACGGCTATTCAGCTCACAGTCCGAGGGACAAATTCTCGATAGGCCCTGCCCCCCGACCGCTCCCACGCTCAAAGGCATTCAGAGAACATATATATACCTACATCAATTCTAGACTCTCGTGACTCTGATAGCAAAGACCCAAAGCTTCCAACTCACGCGCGTGTGCTTCTTTCTGGCATCACAGTAGAAAGGCTGGGTTCGGTCAAGATCAGCCACAGTACCCGGGCTATGCGTCTTTACTGGCATATATATATCAAATCATAGAGTCATACCTCTTTGCTCCAGAAAATACTAGACCTATCTCGTTATTCCGTAAGTCCTGTTATGTGGGATCTAGACCTGTTCACGATTGATGATTAAACAAAACAAAAGCAAAAACAAAAACTAATACCTATTCGGGTTCTGCGTGAGTGATAATCTGTGATGCTGCCAAAGCACATCTTCCATGTCCGTCTACATGTAAATCAGACTTTGTACTGTGTGGTCCACAAGTGGATGAGAAGCGTATGTATTAAACATAGCTTAACCTTGAGGGGGCAGCGCCTTGGGCTGCCAAGATATGCATGTCTCTAGGTGTTTCCAAGGTTTTGATGTGAGACAGAAGGAGCTCTGAGTAGGTAGGTATAGAGTGTCTCAAGATTGAGACTAGTTTCTGGCTTCTATGCGTGACTAAAACCGCCAGGTTGACTCTTTGCTTCAAGAACCTTATCCTCGAACAACCTCGAGAGGAGCCTATGCCGACGAAAGGTACGAAGCACCTTGGCATTACATCGAGCACAACACCGCAGGAAACGTAGTGATTTCTGGCTTTTTAAGATTTACCCCGGTTTCAATCACAGATGTAGATCTTAGTAGTGCTCAGACGCATCTAGTGCGGTCACAGTAGTAATGGTAATAATAATGTAAATGATAATGCTTCAGTACAGAATTAAGAAAGGAGCGAGGTCTACAGGGGCTAAACGTTATAGTAATAGGATATCGAGGTAATTCTGGAAAGATAAAAAAAAATGAATGAAAGAAAGAAAGAAAAGCTTAAGTGATACAAATATTCCCATAGAAAAAGAAAAAAAGAATTCTTAGTCTCCACTGATATATATTGAGTAGTTTAGCACCGAATGCCACGTGGTTGCCAATTCTTCATATAGTAAAAGCTCAGTCAAGCTCACCCCACCCGAGATTCAATCTCGTGGGTTCGAGGGATGGAAATGTAACCCAACACAAATAGAAAGAATCAAAATTAAAATCGTAAAGGACAGCTTGAAACGATGGATAAAACGCCAAAGAAAGGTTCACAAAGAAAGCCGAGGTATCGGCCTATACCGGCCTCCTTGGAGTGATACCAGCCTTAGCATATACTCCACAGTATGTTTTGATTCAGGAGAATATTTAGGCACACGATAGTAGATCTGGAGGTTTTTTTGCGGCCCATCGAGTGCTTCTCGGCCTGCGTCGTTCTTTATTGTCGCGTCCGCGCCCATTGCGAGCAGTGTCTTAATACTTCTCATGTTCGGGTCGATATAAACGAAGCCAAATATTGTCTGCGACGTTTGTGCCGCCAGGTGCAATGGTGTGTTCCCGAAGGAATCTCGAGCGTTGATATCGGCACCCCATTCCAGCAATAACGGGATTACCTCTGGCCAGCTAGGTACAGCAAGGTGGAGTGCAGTGTGGCCGTATTTATCGCAAACATTTATATCCGCACCTCCTCTCAGTAGCAGTACTAAGATCTTCTCATATGCAACTATTTCCTTTTCAAACTCTGTCGAGTATGATACTTTCCTAAGGCAATTAATTGTACAATGTAGAAGGCTTCCGCACCTGAACTCCCACACACTTACGTCGGCCCCGTTTTCGATGAGTATCTTGACAATCTCCGCGTTACCTTTGAGTATGACATGGTCGATCGCTTTTCCGCCGGTTTTGGGGTCTCGGTATTCAATATCAGCACCTTGCAAGATGAGGTATCGGATCATTGAGAGTTTCTCGTTCACGATTGCCCAGTGCAGTGCTCGCTGGGTAACAGTCTTGTCCGGGAACATTAGCGGCGCGAGTTCCTCTTTGACAATAACGTCCCAGACAAGGTTGGGACCTTGCAAGATGATGGATTCAACGTCGGTAGTGATATCTGGGTCCCATTTTCTAACTTCTTCAAGGTGAGACTTGACCCTTAGAGCATTACGGGAGGCGGCGAAGCAGAAGAGTGCGGGGATAGCGTATGGTGGAGTAGCAGCATATTTAGCGAGGACAGGGGCAATGAAAATTGCGAGGCCACGGTGAGCTAGAAGAAGATGATTGAGGTCGCATGGAGACGTGATATATTCAGCAATGAGGAAGTAAAGTTCCGCAGGAAGATCGAGGATTGACATCCTGCTATTGCGAATAGTGGTTCTGGAGAGCTAGTGTTTATGGTGATAATGATGATGTGGGAATTTGTTATGATGGGGCAAGCGGTAGGTAGCGGGCGAGCAAGAGAAGGTGAGGATCTCCAGATAGATAGACAAGGTAGCATGTGTGTACCTAGAGTACTAGAGTAGGTACATATAGGTCGATGTATGTATGTACATATGTACCTCCAATCGATACGCACATAGGGATAAATCTGGTGTAGGTGCGGAATACATAGAATGGAGCTAGACAAAGTGGTACAAAAGTAAAAGAACCCGGCGATGTCCGTGAGGCAACCGGGGTTGTTGACACCTTACCGTACATATATGTAGCAAGTTCGCCTCATGGCCTATCACTCGAGTTATTTCCTGTGCCAGCGCTTCTGCTCAATTCTAAGTCACAGAGTAATAATGCCCCCATAGCTCGCTACTCTGCTTACCGATATTGAAATCGCCCAGTGAGAACCCAAGACCCACATTCTAGCTTGTGATGATGATGTTGGTTTTATTTCGCATCTAATTTCCCCCACAACCTTTAAGCAGGAGGATCATTCCCATTCCCAGCACCTGCGCCTCGGCTAATGTTCGTTTCTTTCTGAACTGCCACTCGGATAGCTTTCCTACACCTCGCTAGAACGCTTCCCGCCGCATTGGCTTCAAATGATATAACGGACGCGAGGCTGTGCTTCTAGGTTAAATCATTGGCAATGACAGAGAAGAAGCCTGTGGCTTGATGAGGACAAGGCTGGGTGGTCAGGTCTTGGCGATATTGTACCTACGGAACATGCCACATAAGATTATTGTCAAAATTCTCATAGGCCAACTATTCATGCTGTGTCTGGGCTGGGAGGCGTCCGATTCGGTTGTCAAGTTGTCCTGTGCAACCGCTATCTGCCGGAGACTTCGTCAGTACATGACATTTCGTGCTGTGAGTGGGTAATTCGCTCTGTTCTCATGATCAGCATTGGGCCCGTCCGGCAAGCGCGCTCGCCAAATGGCGACAACGCTCGAGCATTTGTACTCGCATACACATGCAGTGGATGCATGCATGTACCCTCTATCAAGCACTGGCAGAGTCTCATGGCCAACGACAAAAGGACAAAGCTTTCTGTTCGGTGCGTTTGGGTACAGGATAATCGATATCCGAGTCAGCCGTAACCCAAAGATAGACCTACACCCCGCTTCGTTACAGAGACATATCATATGTATGATATGTCCTCTGAACTGCCAAGAGACTACATGCTCAATCTTCCTAGAAAATATCCTTTGAGAGGGTCAATCTAATCTTGTTGGCGAAACTTTAGATAAGTAGTAGAAGTTGCACTCGATACCATAATCAGAGCTTCTCTATGCCTTAGATATCAGTCAGTAGGGGTCGATCAATCATTCTTTGACCTTAAAGGCTCGATAGAGTTGTTCCGAAAACCGCTCAAGAGTAGCTGATCATAACGTACAACTAAACGGCCACCACGTTTAAGGGATCCGGTGGGCGGGGGCAACTCAGTCATCAACACGTTTAACCCGCGTCCCCGAGTCAATTTCAAGGGTTGTCCCTGGACCACTGTTCCAGTGTTGTTCACAAAACGATAGCTACAAAAACAATAGGGTTTTCCTCCGACCATACCTAAGATATCCCAGCTAAATAATATTAACTTGGAGTTTCTTGTTTTACATGCTTTAATGAACGGTGGCCTCAAATGAGTAGCTAGGGTAGACTAGAGTTATTGGGCATGAGCTGGGTTAGGGTTTGTATAGTAACCTGACCATGAGCCAGGTATGGTTGAAGAGTAAATATATCTATACAACCTAAGGATTGAACGTTAGCGTTTAATTTGGTGAAGGCAGTCGCTTCCTTTTTTCCTTGATAATCTGTTAATTTGAGTCATATAATATCACTCGCACTCGCACTCGCACTCTAATTGCAACAACTGCTGGCTATGGGCTAGTTTTGGCTTGATTATGAAACTAGTCCAGTGGCGGCATCTTTACTGCACTGGATAATAAATTTGTTAAGAGGAGATCAATGTAATCAGAGAAAGGGCGTGGAAAGACTCTCCTATATATTGTAGTTCCGTGTTGTAAAGTGCCCACACCCCCAGCACTGAAGATATCCGTTACTAATTGAATTTCTCTCTCCACCACTCAAGGAATCGAGCGGTGGTCCGATTGTCAGAAACGCTTGTCCTAAATTATGTGCGCTTGCAAGACCATGGATCATTATATCTTCCGAATACGTTCAAAAGTAGGAAAAGAACTTTCCGCAATGCACCAGAATATTCTGCGGCCCCGAAATAGTGATTGAAAGAGTAGGTTTCGGGTGTATGTTGACAGGACGATTGAGATATGACACAGTTCCAAGTCTAAGTGCTAAGTTACCTGCTTGTTGGTACTAGCTGAAGAAGCTGTGTATCTTACAGGGTGCATCAAGAGAGAGGAGGTGCCTCGAGCCCTTTGCTTCTCACCCCCAGCAGTTAGAAAGCGTTACAGCTCTATGTGATGGGCTCTTGGTGTGAGGACTCGGAAGTGAAGGAGAAATATGTACTTGATCTTACCTAGATGAGTAATATATTTGGTCATAGCTGAACCTTATAATAGTATCTCTTCATTTACATAATGGGCTTCCAGAGGTGAGTAAACTTCACTTCTAGACTAGCTCACTACAACAGTAGTTAATTCGCGGAATAATCCAATCACAAAATTTCTGCCCTGACTGGGACAAAGCATGGCTAGGTCGGAAGTGCGTCGTACCTTCTGTCTCTAATGTTGCAGTTGTTCGTAAAGCAGGTACGCCATGGTTGGTGGGTCGTTGGTTCTTCAGAAGAGCTGCGCCTGTGCAGGTCAACTCTTATTTCAGACGGACTTTTTAGTTCCACGGGGAGACTCTGTAACGCCCGGGTTTATCGCTCTAGAAGTGCACTTTGGATACAGCATCATAGGTACTTATTGCCAGTAAATTAAAGATTACTACCATAAATATAGCCACAACGTGAAAACCAAAAAAACCAAAACCCGCCCCTCCGACAACCCCCGCCCTCCACCTCCCGCCAACAAACCCAAACCGGCCCTCGCCCTCCACCCTACGAACTTACCATCCACATCCGCCATATTACGAAGAGCCTCTAATTTTTGATTGCACCAATTCAGCCGGGCCCAGCCAAACATAAGCGTTCTATAGAGGCTCTCTCGTAACATGGCATGATACGGATGATCGGTGAGGATAAGGGGGGTGGGCTTCGGGGAGTGGGTGTACTGGCGGGAAGAGGGGGACAGGAGTGGACAGAAGGAGGAGTATGTAGAAATCGTAGCGTAAGGGTATGTGTTATATGAAAAAACAAGGAGGAAAGTAAAATCGGTTTATCTAGTTCCCCCCAGGCCTTCCCCTTAACCTCCTCGCCGCTCACTCCGCTTCATACCCCAATTCCGGATGGAACAGCTCAATGAAATTAAACCTGCCCTACTATGTTAGTATTCGTATTATTACTAATTACCCCTCATAGAAAATCACTTACCTCTTAATACTCCACTTATATCGTTGTAAAAAAAATTCCACCCTTATATCACCCACCTCATACCCAACCAAGATGCTAGACCGATGTAATTCCGGTACGCGATCATATATATTACATTGCCAGTACAGCAGATGTCTTTAACATACAATCCTCAGAGCCGCAACTCCCCTCTCACAACCTCCCGCCCTCCTCCGCCTCCCGCCAACAAGCACCCAACCCCGGCCCGCCCACTCCTCCCACAAACTCACCATCCACATCAACCAGTTTTTTTATGGGAGAGGGCTAGAGAAGATATTCAAGAACCCATGAATCCAGCCGGGCCCTGGCCAGATGAAAGTATCCCTTTTCTTTATCTAGTCCCCTTCCATAAAATGGCATAATACGGATGATCGGTAGGAAAGGCTGGCTGGCTTTGGGGAGTGGGTGTGCTAGCGGGAGAGGAGGAGGATGGGAACGGAGAGGAGCGGGGGGTTTATATGGATAGGTAGGTGTGTGTGTAATATTATGTAACGTAGACCCACAAAGAGAGCTCCCAGCGGGAAAGAGGGAAGGATAGAGGGAGAAAGAAAAAAAAGAATAGAGAAGGAAAGAAAAAAAGAGAAAAAAAGATCAATTGTCAGCTAGTGGTCAATTTATAGCACCTGTAGTCTTCTCAGGCCCTTGCCTTAACCACCTCGGTGCCCACTCCTCTTCGTAAGTCAACTCCGGATTAAATAGCTCAATAAACTGCACATCCACCACACATTAGCATCCACCCGCATCACCACCAATCATAGGAAATCACTCACCTCTAAATCCGCCTCTCCCTTTTCACCCGCGTACCTGCCATACTCCGCATGCGTTGCTGCAAGACTCCACCCCTGTAACACCCGTCTCATGCACCCGACTAGCACCCCAGCCCGGTGCTTCCCTTTATTCGAGTGAACAAGCACCGGATGGTTCCTGCGGTCGAGCAGGATGGCGAGCGCCTCGCTGATGTAGGCTGGGTCGTTGGAGACAAAGGGCTCACGAACCGCAGGCTGGCGGTAGTGGTACAGCTTGATGTTATGAGACGAGCACCAGGCAAGGTTCTCAGAGAGGTAGTCCTGATCGCCGAGGTAGCTGCTGGGTTGTTAGTGGATGCGGGGGAGGGAAGATTTGAGGGGAAGGAGGTTAATACATGATGGTCTTGAGGCAGAGGCGTTCAAGCATGGGAAAGTTGATCTCGAGAGGGTAGCCGCTGCGGTAGACACCGGTTGCGACAAGCTGGAACGAGAGCGGGGGAACTATGAATTGTTTCTGAGGTGGACGATGTGGCGGCGCATCTTGGGTGCTATTGTGGTGGTGGTGAGTGTGATTGCAGGTGCAGGGGTGTCTTGGGGCTATCACAGTGGTGGTCATCTTTGTTTGTGGTTGGTTTCGATGTCGTCGATGAGCCGTGGTGGGAGACGTGGTTGTGGTGTTTGCGGATACCCTAGGTACTAAGTATACTCACCCATGTGTAATCGGTGCACGCTTGCATGGTATGACGTGGGTGCCAAGGTGGCATGTATGTACATAAGACAACAACATTGCGTGAAGAGTGTCTAGATCTGTGATATAGAGAGTACCTGAACCTGACGATAAAATGCTGTAGCAGAGCAGAGCAGACACTCGTTAGAAGGAGGAGCTAAGGTGTCATGTCCCCGTTACATGCCTCTCCAGCTAGCTTCCCTGCTCTCTTATATACATATCTCGGTCCCAAAACCTAGGGGTACACATCAATGATCATGATACCAGTTCCACCCTTCGAAATCTCAATTCAATAGCGTGTATGCACATAACCGCCCACTCTTCATGCTCCTCTTATCGCCAACTCTACGAGCCTACCCCGCCCGTGGAAAACAAAACGATCTTCAAACTACTCTAGTTACGGCTATTCGCTCCCCACGCGGTCCATGCGCGGCCAGTATCGTGGTGTTGCTACTGGATCGTCGGTTGTCCCGTGCATGGCCTTGTGCGTGGGACGAGGAAGGAAGGACAACAACGCCCCCAGCGCATACAGTAACCACGTATGAGGAACCGCCCACCGTACGTACATACATAAGACTTCATTGAGGTCCACCACCACCACCAGTATCTGAGTCTCTGCAGTTACCCATCATTTTACCCTCGAACGAAAAGGCTGCAACGATTAATTGTGTAATTACTATCTCGAGATATCGTCTTATCAGTTTATACGACCTGCAGCACATATATATCTGCACGAAGCTGCCTAGATTTGATTGTTTTCCTGCAATCATATCTGTCAATTCGGGGGGGGACCTTTTAATCGACCACTACTATCTGGCACAGTTATCAGTAACATTCAGGTGTCCACCACTCAGAAATACTTATAATTCATCGATTACCTAACAGGTATCGAATTGATCGATACTCCAACGTCACGAGATAACCATCGAGCTACCTGATTGCCTACACTTCCATTGTTCCCATACCTGTTCATCAGCCTGAACAAATAGTCTGCTCGAGCACCCCAATGTCCGAAATCTACAACCCCCACACCCGCACCTGGGAATACATCCCCTCCGAGGTCACCCACGGCCTCTACAGCGGCTCCCAAAATCTTCAATCCAGAACCTACTCGCCCCCGAGCCCCGCCGAGAGTGACACCGACCCCTACGCTGATGGACTCGAGATGCGGTCGACCCGCCCAACCACTACCTCCTCGACCTTCGGCCTCAGCACCCGAAAACCACGGCGCTCCCCTCCACGGGCTCCCTTTGGGGGTTCCGAGACTACTACCCATAATTCACACTCATCAGACCAGAGCTGCTGTGGGTCCAGACACACCGAGGAGCACCTCCGGACGCCGCCTAAACCGGCACCACGATATGATGAGGAGGGCCTGGAAATGCAGCACTCGCTGTCTCCGCGACCAAATGCCGCAAAGAGAAATAGTAGTGGGAGCTCGGCGGGACGCCCGGTCACGAAAAACACGAGGACTTCATTTACAGCTAATGGGGACCGGGTCGAGGAGTATTCGGGGGAAGGAAGTTTAAGGATAGGAACACATTGGACTGATGATCAGGATGACGTTGCGGTGGAAGGGTTTGGGGCAAGGGCGGGAGGTAGGAGAGGGAGTGGGTATGGGACTAGGGGTTCGTGGTAGGGAAGCACAAAACAAAAAATGATGGGTGTAATACTTATGTAGTAATCAAGGGACTTTGGGTATTTCCTTTGGGAGGAGTTTTTTATTTTTATTTTTATTGGGTGGACGAGTAACGAAAGACGAAAAAAACGAGTATACGAATTTACTTTTATCTATCAAAACATTAATGGTTGTGATTGCGGTCAGTGATATAGATCGTACGCACGGCTACCTACTGTTTCTTATGTACTCGTAGTTTTCTAACGTTTCCGAACTGAACTGGGTCTGCATATCACCAAAATCTAGTTGCCAAGCACGATTTACGCCCATACGCAGATCCAGTCCAGTTCGGAAACGTAAAAAAACTACGAGTACATACAGCGGTGGGTAATAAGTGATGGAACGCCCTGAGACAGAGTGATACCTGTTTTGAGTAAAACGTCACCAACGTACGGTGTTTGCAGGTATAACCGTATCTCAGGGCGTTCCATCATTTATTACCTGTCGCTGTACTCTACAACTACCATGCAACGCCCTGATCCGGCCCGCACTAACCAACAATCATTGGCTGTCAGGGTCAATGATCGACTACAATATTTCAAAGACAAACTCTCGCCAAGCTACTTTTAGCCAATCAGTAATTGACTAGCTTACTACTCAAGTGCAAACCCGGAAGTCTATCTTGCCACTCTAGCCAAGATGGAGAGTGGGTACAGTACTAGCTGCGTGTTTCAACTGATATCTACCAATGATGATAATATGGCAATCAGTAGGATGGCCAAGCCGAAGCGATGTCGATTGTCAGGATGGTAGGAAAGAATGGTACTTACATACTTACCTAAGGAAAGTGTTGAATTTGATTTAAATCTTCAGTGTTATGTGTGTACGATGTTGATGTCACAGTCAATTTTAGTGCAGCTTTTAAGCGCGGACTAGCATAATAATACATGTATTTATATACTTATATTATTATTGGTATAGATGATATATAGAAAGAATAAACAAAGAAAAACTTTTAATGAGAGGATATGCCCTTTGAGTACCACGCCATGATTTTGTTCCATCAACCCTGACGAGTCTTTGATTCTACTCGCCAATTCATCCAGCCCGCCCTGGTAAAAGTTTTTGAGTTTATATTTCGTTATAGAAATAAAAAGGGTTTCAACATACCAATTTGGTTTAAGTTGTAAATTACCAGGGAAGTCGCGCATGCGCACCCGATTCCAAGTTCCAAGATCCTCCATCATATCCATAGGGTTCACTCCCACTTTGAGTAGTTTCAGTTGTAGTCTCTTCCTGATTGTCGGAAGTGTCAATGCTGAAGGTTTGCGTGGCTCTATATTCATTATACTGAGGTACATCGAATTCTCTCCCGCTTTGGCCAATGTTTCTTGGGGCTTCCTCATGACTATTGCCTGCCTCAACACCATAGGCCTGAATGGTGCTAAAGCTTGAGAAAGGATTTTGTTCCTGTATCTGTGAAGATGCATTCCTCGAACTTGATTCTGTAAATGATCCAAAGCCAGACGGCTCATTGTCATTGATCGCCCCAATCGCCTGGTTTACTTGTAGCTGAGATTGGCGGGTTTCTTCAAGAAATTTGTCATGAAAGCTTTGGATATCTATATTCCTTCCGAGCCATAGTATAAATTCGAAGATTTGACTAACTGGCTGGCTGGAGACGATCTCAGACGTTCCAGTAGCGGGTGTCACGACGGTAATGGGATCATCCCAGTCTGTTTCTTTCAGAGGATATTTCGGGGACATATGGGGGGGGGGGGGGGTAAGCTTACAAGGGCTTGGTATGTTGTCCTCACAATCAGGAAATAATATCACATATATCGCTCCCCAAAGCAAACTTCTTGTCTCGAGAGCCTTTGCTTTGGCAATATCCTCACTTCCAACGGGGATGACTTCGTAGTTCTTTACGCAATTCATATCTCTTAAATGTGCGCTTATCTGGCCTTGGTCCCCAGCACGAAAATGTCCACATCGCACACACTGGAGTGGCTTGATGTGCGCTCTCCTGCAATGCTCTCTTCAATAGAATACCAAGAAATCAAATTAGCTATATGTATATGTGACATATATGTTTGTTGAATTATATACTTACTTGACTCTGTGTACCTTCGGGGCGTTCCACCTTGCGCAGTGCGGATGCGCTTGTGCGTTATTCTTATAGTAAGGGCACGCATATAGTTGAGGCGAATCATTGATGCCGTTTAAACTGGTTGTGACCGTGGGTGCTGAACCTCCATCCTTCCTTCGTCGTTTTCGGCCCAGCGCATCATCCAGACCCTTGCTCGGAACACCTAGAGATGTACTCTCCTGTTTAGAGGCACTTGCTTGCGAGTCGACAGCTTTTCGCTTCCCTTTATCATTATTGCCGTTTGTGTAATGTACGATGCCCCAGCTTGAGCTGCGCTCAGATGAGCTAGAGCACGAGTCCTCTTCTTCATCTGTTGTAAAGAACTCTCCCTCATCATTTGCATAGTATAGATTAACACCACTGCTAGTTTGAGTCGGAGCACGAGGTGTCGAGCATGATTGGTTCGAGTAACTAGAAACAAAACTAGGCGACAGGCTGCATTTCGGGCCGTTCCAACGTTGTGGTGGCCAACGACTAGCTTCAAAGTTTGTAGGCGTAACATTTTCAACGTAGGGTATCAAGGCAAGTGTCGGCTCATGACGTATATTTATCTGAGAATCTGCATGGCTCCATGGTAGTGACCCAACGCTTGCCTCATTTATACCCCCCACGAGTGATGGAACTAATATCCATTCTTCATCGTCAACAGTAGCAGAAGTATTCTCTATGATATTCTTTGCAATATCTTGGTATCCCATCGATACTGCCCAGCAAATGGCTTCATTCCTTTTTACATCCAAAGACAAGAGATTGCCTTTGTATTCGAGAAGGGTTCTGACTACTGATTCATGACCTGCGAATGCAGCTCTGTGAAGAGCTGTTTTCCCCTCTTTGTCGGGGGCTAAAGGTTCTAATCCCTTATCAAGTAGTAGCTGAACTATATCGGTATGTCCTTCTGTCGCTGCGATATGTAGTGCTGTTTGTCCCAGATCATCTTTTTCGAATATATCTTTATCGTCCTCCTTGATCAATAATTTTGCCACTGACTCGTTTTCAAAGTTTTTTTTAGCCAAATAAAGTACTTTCCACCCGTTATTCTTGATTGTAAGGTTGGCACCCTCTAATAGTAACTGGACAACCGAAAGATTTCCTATGGAAGATGCCACATGTAAACGTAAAAACTCTCCTCGTTTACCGCTCCAGAATGACCCTTTGCTACCTCGACTGTTGTGTGGTCCCTTCTGAGTATAGAAAATATTTAAATAGGCAGTTACATTCGCGGAATTCATAAGGAATTTTAGAATTGCCAAGGATAATATTGCAGAAGCTTCTGTCGAAGCAATATCATCGTAAGATTTGAGATGGGAGGATAGATAGCAGGCTGCATATTTAAAGAAAGGGCACAACTCTTGTCGACCTTCTTGAAATGAAACTCTTGGATGAAAAATGTCGAATGAGAGATATGTGGCGCATGTCAAAGCCAACTCGTATGTAGGATCTCCCGAGCTTGTAAGAATAGGATTTCTTAAGAGATACTCCAGTACGGTGTAATGGGTAAGACTAACGGTATTGCTGTATTCGCCAACGGTCACCAAACTATCGCAAACTTCGAGTAGTTTAGCTCGGTCTGGTAAATCAGACTCATTGGGTCTATCTGTGTTCGGTTTTACTGATACTGCTATTCGAAGTTCATCCAAGGTGAGTGTCCGTCGTGTTCTAGCTAGCCATGAGAAGACCTTTGCTGCTAGATTCACAGAGCTTTTTCTTTGGTTGCATATATTCACCATGGCTCTATCATAGCTTTGATCTAAAAATCTATCTGGAGTAGAAAATTTCTCTTCCCGAATTTTCTCAAGGGTAAATAGTATCTTTTCGGTGGATGTTTGTTTACAGATATGAATCAATTGGAGCCTGGCCCATAGGAACCTAGTTCTAATTAGTTAATGAGTACACTAAAACAGAGTCCCTAAAAACTACTTACACTCCTTTGGAACCATCGATAAGATGAGTGATAATTTGATCCCGGAAAGTGTCATGCCTTAAAAGAACTCTTGCTCTCGGATCCTCCTCAATCCTCTGCTGAATATACATTCCAATATCTTCCCTATTAGCCGATATCTCGATCTTCATTGTTAGATGGAGAGAGTTGCTGATATCTTCGTAAGGCCGGCTGGTCAGGAAAATGCCGAAACAGTCTTCGCCCATGCGTTTAAATAGGGGAAGAAGAAACCTCCGCTGACTTGGGTCGCACTCATCTAAAGCGTCGAAAACGAGAAACGTTCGATCGAAGTTCCTGGAAGTTTCAAGAAGAACATTGTACAACTCATTGATAGAAGGATTTCGTCCCTTTGTGTTTAGTTTGTTCAAGTTGTTTATAATTTCGATTTTCCTAGATAGGTTTTGGTGTTGGCGGAACAGTTGTTCAATCAAGCTAGCAAGAACGTATATGGGATCTTGCTGTTCCTGATCCTGATAGCTGAAATAGATGTAGGCTATGCCAAAGTTTTTCGCATAAGCTTGAGATTGCAGATGATCAATCACAATAGAGCTAGGTTCGATATTGGTGTAAGTGAATAAGAATAGATCATGAGTGCACTTCGCAAAGTAGGAGATAGAAATATGCACCTTAAAAATGTTTTGCCAGCTCCAGCTACGTACCCAGAGAACATTATCATCATTAAATGAAATGTATATAAAATCAACCGGTGGTGAAGCCTAAAATACGTACCTCGCCCATGGCCCCAAATCAACCGAAAGTCCCTCTGTTCTCTCCATTTCTGAAATCCGATGTCCCTTAAAATCCAGGTGCCAGTCTTTGCAATTCGTTGTTGGCGTATGTCAAGGTGCCTCTGGTGATCATCATGGCGTAGCCAACTGAAGACTTGCTTAAGACTCTCATCTGATGGTTTTATGTTAGTAATGTTTGAGTTGAATATATGAGATTATTATCCTCACCCGTGTCCGGGGACGTGACCCCCTCGTTTAGAGGATCTAATATAGGAGACTCAACTCGCAGTCCGCCCAGTGTAGTCCCTGAAGGCGTACATGGCAAGATCTTCTCTGTGGAATCGGAGTTGGGTCTAGATTTAGCCATAAAAGTTAGTGCATTTAGGTCGCACCTCATTGCTTGGGTCTATCTTACTCTTTACCGGAAGTGATTATAGAAAGGTACAACTTCCTTTGTTTTTGTACGTTGGATGCATGATAGAGGGCCTCCTTCATGTTCCGTAGCCACTTAGTCCGCCCTCCACACATGCCAGAAAATCTCGCATTTTTCGTCGGTTTTAGCCTTGAAGTAAGGTTCTGGAGGCATTCATTGGTTTTCCGGTTGAGGTCATTTAACTGCTGTAGCCTTGATTGGATAGCACTAGTGACCGATGGCGATGTTAACAGATTGCGTAGTTGTAATATCATCAGTGTCTTTTCGAGCGTACGAAGTTCGTCGAGGAGTATTAGTATATCAGGGGACACACGTCTTAAATGGGCAGTATATGTATAAGTAGAGGATACAATCTGTGCATTAAGTTGTACAAGCTGGGTAATGCTCTTATATAAACCAGACAATCCAATATTTTCCGGCATCATGTAGATAGCTGGGGCGCGGCTGGTATATATATATATATATTTGTTTGGACAGTAAATCAAGGCTCCTAGAATACTGTGTAGTGTCAATACATTTGGAATTTGGAGAACGAAGGCTCTAAACTAACACGCAAGATGAACGGTAAGAACCCGCAATTTAGAGCTATTTACTAAACCCGAGAACCAGTATCTATGCATGCCACTTGGCACATTCCTTATGTTACATGTACGTAGGTGTGGATCCCATAGATCTAGCCCCGTCGCAGGTATGCCAAAGAAACAATTGTTGTGCGCAAATTTGCGTGCAGCTCGTTATAGATGATCAATGATACCTGTATATTACATATTTATATGTTTATAATAATTACATACATATAGTGATATGTGACAAGATACAATATATGTACGGTTCAATGACGTCGACAAGAAATCATGTGGCCTACACAGCTACATGTATATACATGTATTCATCAAATAGATCTTTGGGTTAGCTAACGACAGCAGGCTGTGAGAAGTTATTCAGCCCCTCGGTTTTTGATGCTACAGATCCCTTAATTAGCCAAGCTAATCATTCACATCCAGCCTAAGAAAAACACCATGCCAGCCTTTGTGTCAGCGATAAATACGATTCCCGCAATCTCGCCTTGAAGCTGCGTAGATTCATGTTTCATAAGACCTCGTACTTGCGCACAATCTTGCGAGTCATGAAAATTCCATGCGGGGTAGCTCTTATTTTCTTTTTTTCAGGGAACCGAAATTCTTTACGATTATACAGTGCCTGGTATTCAGGGGCACGGGACATCACTCGCAAGAGGCGGGCCGCGGGGGTTAATACTACCAAGTCAAAATCGTAGGTAAATACATGTATCTTAAAGGCACAAATACCAAACCTGAACATATGAGATATACGTTTGTAGACTTGATCTATCCTAGCAGATAGCCACTCGCTGTTACACCACTACATTTAGTATCTCAAGATCTCTATGTAAAATCATTCACTGGTAGTAATTAGTATGAAGCTTGCCGTGCTAAAAAATGTGTTCATGCTTATTATTTAATCCAATTCCTAGGCCTCTATTATCATAACCCACCGGTTCTAACCCTTCGATCTAGCAGAAACAATATAGGGACCTCTAGGACGATTTCGTGGTCGCAATCATGTGGAACATGTTTTAAAATAGAGGCGTTTAAATGACAGACACCGGACTCGCTCGAGCTCTCAACCTTCGCTGAGATACATACCAGCAACTACATGTAGTTTGATACATGCATGTCTAAGACTCTTCCTTATTTCTCTAATCTGTAAACCAACCTGAAATTCGCAATAATGGAAATATATATTAACCACATGGATATACTTTTATGATCTCCATGTAATGCAGGATAGAAAAGCCGAGTCGTACGAACATAATCGGCATTCGCTCCAATTCCCCCGGCCGGACATAACACCAGCAGGTATTCTAATGAACTTGTACGACTCAAGAACTATGCGCACAAGCCAAGGTGGAACGTACCACTGGGTAGAAGTACCTTGCGCGAGCATTTGCGCACAGTCTCCTCTAAAGCCTTATCTAGCTAGATACATATATTTGTATACAAGAGACAGAGGGCTCATATTTTAGTAGAATAGTAGTACTAGTGTGTCGCGTGGCGCTTTGTTTTCAGAGTGGTAAGAAGTACCCCTCAGAATCCCAATATATCCATTCCTCTGGGGATATCATATACCGTTGAGGTTTTTAAGGCAGAGACCTACTTGTAGGCTTTAGTACATACACATTCATATCGATCAAGCTCACAATCCGGGGTACGATATTACCATAGACTACGGTCTGCATGTAATTAATGAATTAAACCAAAATAATAAGGGAATAAAAACAAGCTCACAATTCGCGCCAGGCGAAACATCATCGCGTGAGGGAAAGAACCAGAAAAAATGGAAATGTGTATTTTGTATCGCAAATCGGCGCCACTTCATACAAACAATCTGTTTCGTCAGTACTTGCATTTCTTGTTCTTTCCCTCGCACGCGAGTATGTATGGCTCGAGAAGCGGTGGGAGGCAGGTGCGTAAACCACGGTTGTGACTTGCGCGCGATCATGTTGATTGTTGATATTTACATCTGCTCCCGGCCCCTTATATCTATAATGATCTCGAGCCACGCCTTGCTACATACCCGTACGAGATTCTCTGGTCTTACAGTAGAATCAACTTGCTAACGTACCTGCATGGTATCGGGCCGGTCTTACACTAGTGGGCACCTATATCAGTATTTAGCAGAAAAACGAGTGCTTTTTAGTGATTTGCCGGATTCTTGGATTTGATATGGACTTAATTTCACCGCAATTAGTCAGTGAGGCTTCTAGGACTGCTGTCACCAATCAAAATTCTCTCTCTTTCGAGGTTTATAGAAATATCTTCATCTTGGCGAAGTTCAGCTATAGCTACATGTAGCTACAAGTGGGGCCGGAGGCCTTCCAATTAACATCTATTTCGAAATCTATAACTATGCTTAGGATACACTCTAGATTTTTGTTTTATGTTGACGTCGAGCGACAAATAACAGGAAGTTTCAATATCCCAAACCGACCTTTCTTCTGCGACTCTCATGGGCTGGGGGCAACATGTATCAATATTATTGCACTTTAAAGCCTGACCAAGAAAAATCACAAACTTTTCAGTTCAAGATATTATTTAAGTGAAACGAAAGAGAAGAAAAAAACGAACAGTCTCCTGTTCTGCGCCTTCCTCGTCACCACCATAACATAATCGCCGCCAGGATACACCAAAACCATATCACGCCTTAAAAGTATCAAAACAACAAATAGGAATCCCTTGGACAATCAAATGAAAAAAAAAGAAAAAAGACACCCAATAAACAAACGAAGAGAAAACCACGAAATAAACAAACCGACTAACACCCAATACTCAAACGAAAATGAAGGCATCACTCATTGTCCTGTTTAGACAAAAACATTACTCATATCATGCCCCAGTCGCTTATACCGTCTTTTATCGTAATATCTGCCCCTTTTCCTCAAATCCAGCTCTTCTCTGGCGTCTTCATCCTCTTCCATTGGCTCCTCGTCCGAGAATGTAGCTGATTCCGAATCGTCATCTGAAGAGGCTATGAAAGGGCTTCTTTTACGCCGCCTCCGCCTTACATACTTCTCCACATTGTAAGGCTGCTGTACTTTCTGGCAATGATAGTCTTCGTAATATACTGAACCCTTCGTCCTTGAAAATTCCATGATCCCACCAACAGACCGATCCGCGTTCGCGATGTAAAATTCTTCACCAGATGGATCAAAGTCCATTCCTCCTACCTCGCCCCAGAAATCAATCTGCTGTAATGAGTCCCACGAAACAGCATCTACTATCTGTACGATATCTGCTGGTTCCGCCATTGCCAGCACCCGTTTACCTCCATAACCAATTGGTGAAAATCGCAATGTCCTCACACCTGCCATTACGGCAGGCAAAACCTTCACAGTCTTGCTTAAATTTCTTGCGTCCCAGATGCGTACAGTCTTATCCTGGTTTCCGGTAGCAATAGTGTACCCATCGTCGCTCCAAGCAGCCGCAAACCCGAAATCCCGGTGACCTTTCAAAACAAACTCGGTTGTCCCTCGTTCTGCATCGCAGACTAAGACCTCGGTATCATCACCAACCACAATTCTAAGCCGCGAATCGGGACTGGTGACAGAGCAATTTACCGGCCACAAGTATTCGTGCTCGATGACGAATCTCATACCCTCTCCGCAGTTCAAAACCCGAATGAAATGATCATTAGATGAGAACACTGCATTGGGTGTGCCTGTAGTTCGGTTTCTAATCATCTGCACATGGTTCGTGATACCGCTTTCATTCTGCGTTACAATTCCCGTGATTGGTTTAGAATCGGCAGGTGCATGGAGTGGTTTCATCGCGTATTCCCCATAGAAGCACCCCGCAATTACAACACCATCCGATCCTCCACAGGTACCAAGTGTCGAGATCCTTATCGGGTTCCCACTCCAGCTGTCCGGCGTCCGTAGATCCATCATCGTTCTTGACTTACCCGTTAGTGGGTTGGTATGCACAACTATCCCATCGCCAGCGTAGAAGACATCATTTCTTGAGATGACACCAATAAGGTTTCTCAACTGGAAATGTATTAAACGACAACGTTGCTCGTTGTCCATTCGCCTAAAGTTGAAAAAATTACGGTTTTCCGGAATCCTTATCTATTCTATGAATCAGTCACTAGCAAACCTTCAAGATAAATAGAAGGAAGGTTTCTGAACAATGCAATAGTAGCAATGTAAGGAACGGGATGCAGAAAAAACGATTATAAATTGGCAAAGCCACGAAACGTTGCAAGATCACAGTAAGGGGAAGGAGAAATTTCCAACTTACAGGGTTCTCTTCATACTCAAGACCTTTGATGTTTTCATAATTGGTGTACTCCTTCCTCCTGATTCCTCTCGCTACCTCATGGCTGATCCCAAGAAGGTCCCATGGGATCGCCTGGTAATCCCACCCATTCTCTTCCATTTCGGCTCTCATCACTTGCATTGGTCGCCGTAGATTCCTGACGTCGGCTGCAGCTATTGATAGTTTTGGATATTTCGTAGGATTCATTCGGTGTTTGTAGTAAGCATTTTGACAGAATTTCGCAAAATCCTTGTTGTAGTTTTCAATGTCTTCGAGGGGCAGATTACGGTCAAACGGATGATTAGTTATGTCATCAAAGCCACCTTCATCACCTTCATCACCTTCACTGAAGTCCCCCGCCTCGTATTCATATACAGGAATTAAAGTGCCTGCTGAAACATGAAAAGGAAGGGACGGATCAAAAGGCAGTGGGGGGGGCAGTGTGGGTGAATGAAGTGAATCACGGGCAGGAGGGGGAACAAATCCTCCAACATCAGCTGCTGCTGCCATGATCTCCGCCGCGGCGACTGCAAAAGTAGCCTCGGGTATGGAAACTGCGGCTGCTGTTGGAGGAGATTGGGAAGATGATTGAGAATGCATACTCTCTTGTTGGCCCGCCGAATGGTTTAACTCTGACTCGACAAAAAATAATTCCTCGTCCTCCCCTGCGGCGATTTCAAGACCATCCGTGCCCCGGGAGACAAAAAGCTGGGCATCCGGTGACGACGAATCGATGAGGATATCAGCGGGTGTGCTTGGAGAAGTGGGCGTCTGTAGATTGCTTTCTAGGAAAATCGATTGGACCGACGTTTCCTCGACGGTTGATTGCGAATCAAAGCCGTCATCTAGTGGGGGGTTCAGTTGCATGTGAAAGCTTGGGAGGTTCGATAGGTCCCCCTCTAGTGGATTCTGGTCTTCATGGGAAGGGGAAGAAAATATATCCATAAAGAAAGAAGAGCCGGCGCCCATCGGAGACGGTGGGCGGGTGACCAAGTTGTTCGGAGAAAAGCCGTCCTCGTCTTCATCCATGACTGTGGCGTGAAGAGCGGAGGATGAATAAATCACCTCAATAGGACCCGAAGAAGCCATGTTACAACCAAAAAGATCTATGCCTCCGTCTGAATCTTCCTCGTTCTCGTCACACTCGTTGATAGCTAGAGTGTAGGAGACTCTACTCCTAGTGAAGCTGTTATGAGGTGGTGAGTGGTGTTTGTTTCGTAGTGTATCATCAACGCCTTCGGGAGTTATTGGGGCACCGCCAAACTCAGTATCAGAGGATAGATTAGAGCTATGGGTGCTTGACAGAGAGCCGAATGAGGTAGCGGGAGAAGGACGATTGTTCCAGGTAGCCGGTAGGGTCGATGCAAAAGAGAGGGAATCTTGGTCAGCAATAGCGGCGGCGGCGGGAGAGGATGCAATGGCTTGCTGTTGCGCGGAGGGACTACAATGGGGGTGATCTTCATTATTTTGGGTGGGGTCCCAAGGATCCCACGGTGCGTAGAAGGGGAGACCCAGGAGGGGTGGCCGCTCGGGGGGAGCCAGACCGGTTGACAGGTCAAATTGGTGGAGGGGGTAGTGCTGCTGGTGCCGCTGGGGAGGGTGGTTGAGGAAGTGGAGGCGGCAGTCAAGATGATAATTTGGATCGCAGCTGTGGCTTGGTTCTGCAGTAGATTCGGTATCGCAGGCATATCCCGTCAACCCAGGCAAATTATTATCATTTGATGGAGGGTGAGGTGTCAGGGAAGTAGGAGAAGTTGATGTTGACGAATTCGAAAAAGGGTATGGTGATCTCCGACTGGTGGAGGGCAGTTGCGGTGCTACATTCCTACTTCCATGACCGCCGCCACGACCAGCAACCCCACTAAAGACGTCTGAATTATGCGAATCGGACATAATTGTCGCATGCGTGTATCTGCACGAGTTCTTTCTTTATTTTCTTCTTTTTTTCTTTTCTCTCTCACTAGGGGACCTGAATGTAAGGTGGGAGTTGTTGGGTTGGAGAAAGACAGTTGACAGCCGCCGGTGTTTCTAACAGCTGTTTTTGGCTGTTGCTGGCTTGGTGGAGGGTGGGGAACTGAGCAATAGCCGCCACCTATTCAACTGTTGTTTCCTACTTCTACTGACTGCCGTCCTTTCTCTTCTCTGGACCAATCACTGCGGTCTCGAATCGACTTTCCTGAATCTGATATTGCTGTTCTTCTGGCTTTTCAGCTTTCTCTCTGATGCGGTTACGATCTACAACGGACTCTTGGTTAGTGACACTACTATTTTCGTATTTATCGAAATTCCACGGGCTACCGAGCGTGAGAAACATGCATACTCTTTACCGTTGGTAGGACGAAAGGGCGCAATACTGTATGTACTCACTTTAAGTATGCGCGTACTATGTGTCTGTATGTAAATACATACTCTAGCTTTATCTATTACTGTAGGTATTGGTGGGTGGTGGGTGAAATGCAGTGGTGGAGTACCTCCCTGTCATTTATCCTCTCTTCAAATCAAATAGGGCGATAACCTGTTATGGGCAGAGGTTAGCCTACTCTGCGTGGAATGGCAAATTAATATCAATATAGGGGATATGTTATTGTGTAGAGTATTATGGTAAAACTACATATTATATAGGCTCTGTTTTAATTTTTATAGTGCAATCCTCAACATATTCTGAAGCAGGCAAATCACTAAGGCAACATACAGGATGGGCCGGAGTGTGTAACTCTAAAGCTTGGTGGATAAAGCAGAATAAAGTGCGGGGAGGAAGGAAAAGACGTCAATTGAGGCTCGACGAGTCTCTGAGGAGGCCTATCCCTTATCGATTGCAATTTACAGACCTTCCAGTTAAAGTTAACAAGTTAACTTATACACATAGAGAAGTCACGGGACCTGAGACTTTGCCATACCTTGACTATAGGAGTGCAAATGTTGAAAGTATTAGAAACGCAAATAATGGACCAATTATGAGGAGCTATCATACTGACGACATCGAGAAGAGAGGAGGGTTCCATGACTGGCCTAGGCTAAATTTCAGCATCTTGAAAGAAGCAAAGATCAGTAATCACGACGCGACCAAGGAAACTCAGATCTAGACTTCAAACGGTAGTTATATAAACAAAAACAGGAGTAAAAGGTTTCCACTATTATCGGCAGACAACAATTAAAGGTAACTACATGTACTTATATATAGCCTACATCAAAAGATTATTTCAGATATCCCTCGGGAACAGAGTAGGGAACCAACACTTTCCCTGTCTCACGGGAATTCAATTAAGCAATAAAGTCTCCACGCCGAACTACATAACCTTCCTTCCCCCCACACTGCACACTCCCGAAAATATAATCCACCACCTATTAAGGTTGAGTTTCTGAGGAAACACAGCCGTTCTGGTTCCCGATCATCTCTTTCTCCTCCCCGCGAGGGATCTAGAGCACAAAAGTCGAATCAGTGATAACGCTACCCCTGGTTATGTCTGATGGGGGAGCAGGCTGTCGCATGCTTAGAAGCTCCCAAGAATCTCATGTCGCATATATGCGGTACTGTAGGTACTGTAATATCCAGCTCTGCTGCGGAAGAAAGCCCAGCTGTGCCTTCAATTTTCAACGCCGTATTTTTCTTTGCCTAGGCGGTGTGTAGTTAAGTAAGTTCATTCCACGTTTGCTCCCCGGAACAACCCCTCTTCTACCCCACCACCACACCCATATCGATTCATCCATAAATCCATCCCGTTATACTTATACTCACCCCTCCTCCCTTAGCTTTCCGGAGCCAATTGCATTATTATTTCTTACCCTTCGAAGCCTCCCCTTATATGTCTCCCTTTCCTCCAGCCTATGAGCAGAGATGTGCTGCTTCATCACGAAAAGCAGCAGCCTGCCCTACAAGGAGCTTTAATTTAGTACTTCAAATATATATGTAAATGCCGGGGTCGATCTCCAATCAAATAAAAACGGAGTGGACATAATACATAATATGGGAGGACCAAGCTAGGCATGGTAGGTATGTCATGTAGCCAGCCAGATATAAACGCACTCAATCGCTCATCGTCCTCCCCACTCGAGGATCTACCCTCGCCTGGGTTCAGTCTAGGAAAAGGCATAGCCAGGGAAGATACAAACTTCAGGGAATTTCCATAGGGTAATTGGGAAATAGGTTTCTCATGAAAGAAGAAGAAAAAGTCGTTGCTCTCCGCCGAATTAATGTTCCCGGCAAAGTTGATTCGATAGAATCGTAAAATAGAGACCAAATGTAATTGATAAACGAATTTTAGAAAGGGATCGCGGTTCCTAATGCGAATTTCAGGAGGGTTTAATAGGGTCGGGTCTACCTTGATGGGAATGAGCTCCATAATAAGCCTGCAGAACGCCCCCCCCCCCCCCAAAGAAAAACAAAAACAAAAAAACAGATACATGGTTACCAACATCACTACAAAACCTCGTTTTTAAATTACAACTCCTCCGCAGCATATGATCAAGATCCACATGTAGCGTTACAAACTGTTAACAGGTACACAGCGTGATGCATGTTTTGCCCCGTGTCTCCGGATCCCAGCGCAACATCCCCCTTTGCCGCCCTATCTCATCAAAAGAAGAAAATAAAATAAAACGAATACCAGAAGAAAGATACAGAGAACAAAACAACCCGTTGCATAAAGCTAATAAGCAGTGATATAAAGACATAGGGAACAGACAAAAAGAAACCCAGACAACTCGTGAATCCGATCACCGCCTGATTAACGGCAAAGCATTTTTGTTGCCGGCTAGATACCACCCATATCTACATCCTTTACAGAGTGGTTCCCTTCTTTCAAAAACCTGTCCCACTCCTCTTTCTTCCGGTCCACCTCTTCCTTCTCTAGCCCCTTCATCCAAGCTGCATCTCCCAAAATTTTCTCCCTCCATCTCCTCTTCCTTTTCTCTTTTACCCTTTCCAACTGCTCCGGCCCCATTGCCATGCGTTCTTTCCTTGTCCTTACTATGAAATCTTCGGTGTTCTGCATGAAGAAGAGACGATACGTGTTGACGCAAATCCGCACTTCCATATTCTCTTCATTGCATGCACCATCTGCAATAGCATTATTGGCGGCCTCTCGAGGAGACCCAGCTGACTCCGGGAGATCTTCCTCTGAGGGGTGGTTCCGACGAAGGAACACCTTTTTACATTTCTCGAGCGGGATTCCCTCCGTGGGAGAAACCATCATATAGGTTTGTATGTAGTAGTTCCAGCGCTCATCTTTGTCAAGATCATTGTTGACCGTAACTTCGTTCCGGGGGACGAAGCGGATCGTTGCTTCTTTTGTATCCTCATGCTTTTTAGATGTCAGTGTTCATCCAAAACCATCATATAGGGGCGGAAAGATACATACCCAATCAATCCGGTAAACATTATCATCTTGACCAAGCATCCCTTCAATATTACGTCTATAAGCAATCAATTCCTGATATTCCCCTTTCTCCTTGGTAAATTCCCTGCGCTCTCTATCCCGCTGAAATCTCAATATGATATCCGCATTCTTTTCTTTTTCTGGGTTCTTCTCCTTCGTATCATTTGGCACGATAGTTTGAATAAACTTCAAAATAGCAAGCAGCAATTTGTCGATTGTGTATAGCTGCCATCCTCTTTGGACATACACTGACCTGAGTCCTTCCTCAAAAGCATTGGAGTCGATGTCACCCTCAATGAATTTCTCACACATATCCAGGACCTGGGAGTAATAATTTGCATTTGGACCAGTGTCTGCGAATAGGTCCTCAATACGCTGGTTTGCAATATTGAGCTCGTTTGCAACCTTATGATGCTTGCGAATTTCGATGTCTTTTCGGATGTCTGCCTCCGATGCTTTGATGTCGGCTAAACGGCTACAAAGGATCTGAAAGGTTCTGAAGAATCCGTAAATTGTTGTGTTGCAGTATAGTGAGTAGATATTCCTTTTGATAGGCAACATCGGTTCATCAGCATGAGAGGTAGGTGTTCCGGGCTTCATATCGGGGAGATGTTTTAACGGCCTTGCAATCCAATTCCCTTCCTCTTTGATCGGGCGATCAGCGGGTCCGTCAATGCTCATCTCGATGTCTGCATCGTGCTGCCCAATCTCAGGAGTAGATTCTTTACTTCCGCGCGAGGGCACACTTCCTTCCTTCTCTTTCCTTGAAGCTTTGCCATTCTTCCCCCGCTTAAGAACATCTCTAAGAAGGTCTTGGTCTTGTCTTTGAGCACGACGGCCGCTGCGGGTTGAAGTACCTTCACCAGCTGCTGGAGAATGTGCATCATCTTGGTCTTCATCTGGTGTTTTCCGGGCGATGCTATTGACGGTGTCTTCCACATCCCGCGAATTCATACCAAAGAAAAGGGGGATGAAGGATTTGATGAAACCGTCGATTTTTTCGCGATCGTTTAGGCTGAAGATGTTATTATGCTCCAATGAAACGGCCAGCAACCTGCTAGCATCTAAGATGATGCCAAAGTCGGAGAAAGAATATTGGAACTGGTACTCGGGTATAGGTGTTGTGGCACTAACCCGCTTGTTCACCTGTTCTCTGTGCTTGGCCTGAATCTCGTTTACCAAGGACTTAATCGTGAACGCTTTCTTATCGTTACCCTTAATCGTAATTCCTTGGTGATCTAAACTTTTCCAGAATACCCTTGCAGTTTGGTCCCGCCAGACTTTCTGCCATTCGCGCTGAGCAGCCTTCCATTCTTCATCCTTCGATTTCAGGCGTTTTAACACAATTGGAACGGTGGCAACTGGATTATTGTGTAACATTTCAATAACTTCGAGGCCCTTCTCTTTATCGTAAACTTTCTTGATTATCCGTTGGTAAATTGTCTTGCTCTGACCGCCAAGGCCCGACTGTAGTTTATAAGTCGCCTTTTCCTCCGGTGTCATCCCCGCAATTCTCTGAGCAATCGGCTCAAGGAGTTGAATAGTTCGAAGGTTAGCCTCAATATTAAAGTCATAATCGTGCCGTTCTTCCTCGATACGATGCAGAATATCTTCGTATTGATTTTTCTTGTGCGCAACGAACCCAGAATCCTCAGATGCCCAGGTAGGATGCGATGCCCACTGATCATTAAGGACTTCCCAACACATCTCATCTCGCCCACTGCAAGGTTTCTGAGCCTCCTAATTGCAAAAAAAAAGAAAAGAAACTCATTAATTCCCGACTATCAAATATAGGCAGCTGTACTTACTAGCTTAGGCAATAAACGATAACTTGGTCCCAGTCCACGGCAAACGCTCAATCTAACTTTACTAAGAGATCGTGGGATATTGTCTATCATTTCTTCCCTACTCTCCCATCCCACAAATCGTTTAAACCAGTCCATCAATTCCTTGTTGCCACCAATGAAGTTTGCAACTTTATCAACAAGCATATCTTTACCGATAAGGTCTTGTGAGAACAAATTGAGCAGCTTCAGGAACTCGTTATAAGTTTGCTTATTACCAATAAACTTTTTTACTCGGTCAAAAAATGCCAACTCCTCGGTCGATGCCATAGGCTGTGGCGATGGCCCTAACGGTTCAGGTTGAAATGGAATTAGGGTTGGCGAAACGGCTGCCAATTGCTCTGTTACCGAAGGCTTATTTACGCCAGTTTTATGCCTCTAGATATGACCAGTTTGTTAGCAATGAGCTCTTGAAAGGAGTTTATGCGGGGCACGGGATTGGATATTGAGAATGTGAAATATCTTAACCCACCTTAGCTGCGCCTCTACTTGTCAAAACACTACTACCAGCTGCGGCTGCATCAGTTTTCTGTTCCTGGGCTGGGACCTGTGGGCCTCTTTTCTTCCCTTTGTTTTCTTTCCCAACACTCGGTGGCGGTGCAAAGTTTCCGACAGGTGGTAACCTAGCTTGTGCTGCCGCTGTAGGTCCCGGAGGCCCTAAACCTCCAGATGGATATACCGCGTCTTGCTCTGCAAGTGCTGCCTTCGCTGCGGCTGCTGCTCGAGCTTGAGCAGCAGACTCAGGAAGGAATTGTTTAAAATCCTCAAGGAGATCTTGGGCAGTCTTGAAGAGCTCTGTAACCTGCGAGTAAACATCTTGGATTGGCTTTGACTCCCGTTGGTATGTCTGAAGAATCTCAAGAAATTGCTTATAGATTTCCGGTTGTTGTGCAAATCGGTTCTAGGAAGCTGTGAGTGAATTTTCACAAGAGAGGCGAATTCAACCATATTGAACATGTGAAGTGAAAAAGATTTACCTTAATCTTGTTCACGTAGCTAATAGCATGGTTGAACTCGACGGGACCTTTTCCTGTTTTGGCGTCGCTAGCACCAGAAGGTGTTCCGGGACCTTGAGGAACGATCAATCCAGCCGGTACCTTTACAGTGGCCCCATTAGTATGAGCAGCTGCGGATTGTAGTTGATTTACACCTTGTTGCACACTAGCCTGGTGCTGCGCCTGTCGCTGTTGCGCTTGCTGCTGTGCCTGCGCATGTTGCGCCAGCTGTTGTTGGTGCAGTTGATGCGCTGAAAGTGGCTCCGACTGCTGGGGCGGCTGCTGCTGTTGCTGTTGTTGCTGCTGCTGCTGCTGCTGCCCGGGACCAGGAACCCCGGGACCGTAGGAAGCGTACATGACACCATCCACACCGCCACCTCCCCATCTACTGCCTTGCTGTTCGTAAAATCGTGAGTGAGCGGGTTGTCCGGGGCCATTCGCATTACCATTGAGAGAAGCACTAGACAAGGGTATCCCATTTCCGCCGCCAATTGAGACTTCACCCCCCGACGAGGCGTGGTGAATCCCAGATGGAGTTGTAACAGTTATTTTAGTGTCCCTTGGGTCTTGGGAGCACTCGATACGGTACCCAGGAGGCAAAAAGGTATTAAAGCCTTGTATCAGGCTCGGGTGACCACTAAATAGGGTAGAAACACGGTCAATAACCCCAGGGGTATCGATACTAGGGGACCAACTTTGTCAACATCACCAACTTTTCAATTACTATTGTGTTCCTTTCTTCACAAGTAGAAAGGGGAGAAAATTAAGAGACGTTTGGGGTTACATACGCCTGACTCTTGAAATCTTTCATGATATCCAGAAAGTTGTTATACACATCCGGCTCTTCCTGAAATTGATATTTGACCTGATCGAGATATGACAAAGCATCCTTCACATTCAACTGACCATGAGTACCCTGCAAAGCTAAAGAAGACGAAGACGAAGACATCCTGCGGCGGTCCACATCGTGCGCCGCAACGGTGCTATAGGGAAGGGGAGCGAAAGAACGGGGGGGAGTAAGGGCTGTTGGTAGGGGGCCTCCTACATTAAGAATAGGGCCCCCGGGCCCATTTCCGGGTCCGGTTGCGGATGGGGGCATTTGGGAGGCCGCCGCCTGAGCTTGACTCTGGGCTTGACTAACTGCCTGGTTCATTCCTCCTTGGTGCTGCTGTTGCTGTTGTTGTTGTTGCACGGAGATAGAATTCTGAATGCTTGACAATGCGTGAGTGGGAGGTCCCCCGGGGCCTTGTTGTTGCTGCTGTTGACCTAGATGAGGTCCCTGGGACGAATTCAGGAGGGGCATTTGTGTAACTACGGGTGGAGGTGTCTGCATGGCGAGTGCAGTCTGTGCAGGACTATTTGAGGGCAATCCAGAGCGTTGTAGTTGCTGTTGCTGTTGCTGTTGAGCTTGCTGCTGTTGCTGTTGCTGTTGTTGCGAATTTTGAGGCTGCTGCGGAGGAGGGGGTCCTTGGGAGGCTTGTTGGGACTCTCTTTGCTGCTGGGGGCCCATATTACCTCCGGGGGGCGGTGGTCCAGCCATAGATTGCATAGATGGTAAAGAATAAGACGGGTGAGAACCTGTTGATAATGTAGCAAGTGACATAGGATGTGATGCTGCTTGATTAAAAAAAGTTGCTATCATACCAACGCACATCAGAATTTAGGCCCTTCTCATTCAATGGAAATGGAAACTTACACCCGCCCGAGCTCATGGAAGGAGGAGGGGGTAAAACAGGAGGTTGTGTCTGTCCAGATCCACTTCTAGAATCAAGCGCGTCAGTCTTCAGCACACACACGCACACCAACAGTTCATCCGGCGGAGTATCCCCGGAAGTGAAGAAGAGCAAGAACAACACTTACGTATATGGATGAGGTCTATGTTGCTGCTGCTGGGATGATGACGATGGAGGAAGGGGCCCACCCGAGGGCTGCTGCTGCTGGGGCTGCTGCTGTTGAGAGGACTGTTGCTGTGGCTGCTCCTGCGGTGGGGGAGGGGGCCAGCTATCTTTGCTAGACATGACGGCGAGTGCTGATTGTTCTCCTAATATGCTTGAGTAAAAAGCCAAATCAACACCATGCCGACCGCGACACCTCTTAAGATAAGATCTGAGGGATAATCAACCTATTCGACGACACGCAAGAATAGGTCGAAGTGCGCCGATGCGCACTCTGTCACGACGAAAATACGGCAAATACGGGATTCCCCTTTCGTGTTGACCTCGTGTACTATAGATATCGCAGGTAGCAACAGCAATAAAGGTAAGGCTGATGGGCAGGACACAGAAAACACACACAAAATAGCGCGACTGTTAGAGTGGCTGGCTATGATAGATGACGTCTGGCGACTGGTGTGCTGCAGCTGGGGAGGATGTATCGAACGAGGCGGGAAGGAAGAAAAGAGAGACTCTGTTGATGGGCAGACCGTAAGAACCACGCCGAGCAACTCTGTTTCGCGCTATGGATGCATGTGCCCAACATGGTAACTAAACCGACACATGATGATTTGCAGCCTCATCGCACATACAATCCTATTGTTCTATTCTCAACCTCACGTTTACATGATGCACCAAGCACTACATGCATGTATGTAGAGTACTTACCTACACGCAACTTTTGATATATACAGCCACTCTGCAAAAGTGTTCGTGACTTGGTTTTAATGTCAGTGCGAAGTGTGGCGCACCCGTAATGTTAACGTTACCTTTAATGTTAAGACCCAAAATAACAAAAATATATAATATAGTTCGTCACTATAGACAAAAGAAGGTAGGCCATTGATCACATTCCTCATTGATTCCGGGTACCATTGGTCATTTGGAAACCCCTGAGGGGTTTTTCTTCTTTCTTTTTGATGGTCCGCCACGGTTCCATAGTGAAATGTCTCACTCCGGAATCTGAATCACGAACACTTTTGCAGGGTGGCTGTATATACATTTGTATGTACTAGGGTGTAGCGAAAAGTGATCAGAATCTGATAAGTGAATGCTGCGGTGAATACGTGTATTTGTCTTATCAGATTCTGATCACTTACCCTCAACACCCTGTACATGTATTAATCTCCTTTATTTAATAACGCAAAAGTATGAGATATTTAGAGATGTAATACAATCATGTACATCTAAATGTCAATCTAATATACATGTAGCGTACATATTTACTAAGTGTCGTTTTTGACACTTACATGTAATTCCCGATCGATATATGAAACGCACAAGCCGCAAGAACAGGATGACAACTACTATGGTGTTCTCTAAGTGTATTTGGTATCCTTTGGTGGTATTTCACAGCCTGGCAAGCGACCCACACAAAATTGACACTGGTGGATGCCACTTTGGAGATTGTCAAAGTGTTAATTGTCTAATCACGGACTTGGGTGCATGTAATTATCATTGTCAAGAAAAGATGACGATTTTCTTGAGACTCTTCTATTCACCTAGGCTCGTCCTCAATTCCCCTGCTTCTGCTAGCTTGCTGCTAAAAGTAGGGGATGGGTACGAGACTACTATTCACCTAACGATTACCCTATACCCCAAACAAAGATAAACAAAAACAGCACGACATGTAGTAACATTAGAAGTAGACAAAAGTAAAGTGGGGGTATAAAGGAAAAAGTCCGTTGCAAAAACCCAATCATCAGCTACATGTAAGCAACAACGCCAAGCACCAATGATAAAAAGTGACTAGTGAACACCAAACCCCAAAGAAACTTGTTTACGCCTCTCCCAGTACAATTAAAGGTTTTCCCTCGATAACATCATAATCTCTAGGGAATTTCCTTGTGCTCGTCCAGCTGGTGAATATTTCGCTGAGATACTCCAACTTCTCTCTTAGTCCGAACTCCAAGAGTACTCTATTTCTGACGATGAACACCTCTCTGTGTGCTTCTTCGAGGGACATGACGATAAATTGATGATGCTTGGTGATCATTCTGAGGGTTCTCCCCCCAGATGAAACCATTAATTTTGAGTGGTCGATAAAGTTAAGCTGTGTAAAATCTTAGTATATGCCCAGGAAAAAACTGAGGTGTAAACCAACCTGAAAGCCACCATCGGAGAAACGGAACATAGCACATCGTCTTAATCTAGCGTAATGTGTAACAAAGACCATACCTCCTTCGGGATCCTGTGTGCTTTGCTCGCTGTGATCCCGTTCCCTTGTGAAAGACCATTCTGCTTCCGACCCAAGATTTGTTTTCATATAATTTCCAAACCTTTTCCACATAGTAACTTTGCTCGCCAAGCCTCTGCTCGACTTCTTTTTTTGGTTCATTATTGTCATCGTAGTTGATAATCTCCTGTAAGTCACCTCTTGCTTATTATTTCTTCGACCTGTAGGAGCGTCGACAATTGATTGAGTGATAAATTCTACCCTTTGCCCACCGACACTATCTACAACCAACGATGTGTTGTCGTTATACATAGCGACACATGTACCATCAGTAAGAATATAGGCAACCCCATACTTGTTTGTGTAGTCCACCCACTTGGTGATAAATAAACTGGAGTTCTTTTCGCCCCTTTTAAATGATCTGACAGCCTCGATAGTGGCAGGGGGTTGGGGGGGGAGAAGATGCAGCTTCCCGGCCGTGAAGGCGCTAAAATTCTGAATATAAGATTGCAGTGATGCAATTATTGCGGACGTTGTAGTGGAAGGGATGGAATTGCCAATCTTGGAGTTAAGAACTGGCGTAAAGGGGATTACCGGACCAGAGCTTTCCGAAGCCGGCTCCTTTACGTCTTCTTTTGGAGTCTTCTCTCGAAATTCTGCGGATGATACTGGTCGTTCGGGCCGCGCTTCTAGAGTTGTTTGTTTTTTTGGGGGGGCAGCCATAGCCGGTGGTGGGGGTAGTGGTACAGGTTTATCTACCTCTAGACCTGCGCAGACAGCACGCATCTCCGCGGCATGGGATCTCACCAACCCTCTTCTTGCTGGAAATGCACTCCTGGCTGGAGCTGGAGCTGGAGCTGGCGCTGGCGCATTAACCGCTGAAGTAGTCGCAGCAGTTGCAGCAATAGCCGCACTTCTACGTATTGGCTGCTGTCGCAATTGCCTGGGTGGAGGACGTGTGGGCTCTTCGTCCTCACTCACCTCTTCCTCCTCCACCACCTCCTCCTCCTCTTCCTCGACATCATCCATTGGTTTTTGCGCCGCAATAGACCCCGATCCCAAGAGTCCGCCTCTCGAGGGCCCTAGAATGCTTGGAATTTTCTTTAAAACACCCACACCTCTCATTCGGGCATGCCCGTCTCTGGGACTCAGTGTTTCGGGGAGGAGATAAGCCTTCTCTTTTATTGACATTTTTTCCCCTTCGAGATCTTCTTCTATAGTTTCCACTTTCTCTGGGACTTTGTTGTTTTGACTTGAAGCGGCGGATGCCGGTCTAGAGGTAGGAAGTGTCAAAAGGTCAACAACTTCTCCTGGATGGTCACCCACAGGACTATACCGCCCCTCAGATATTTTCCCAATTCCACAGATCCTAGCAACCTCCTCGTAGTTTCTGATCCAGTCCTCTCGATTTGTAGTTAGAGTCCCTACGCCTTGCCCGGTTGTTCCTCGCCATATAGGTTCCTGTTTGGTTGCACTCGACGGAATAGACCTTGGGAAGAATCCAGATTTGAAGAATCGATGGTTTGCAACATCGTCCAGGGAAGGACGAGCCTCCGGGTCGTGTTCCAAAATGGAGTTTACAAGAGATTTCGCTGCGGAGCTCACAGGTACATCTTCTGGCCATGTGAAGGTGTTATGTCGGATTTTTCTAATCGACAGTCAACACTCTGTGATAACCTTGCATTGATGTTCTCACATACCTATATATAGAATCCACGTCGTTGGCTTGAAATGGGGTTCTCCCAACGAGCATGGCATACCTAACCCAATCAGATCCAGCGTTCATCGTGAGTTGTTGGAACTTACATAATAACTCCAACACCCCAAAGGTCTACTTCAAAACTGTGCCCTTGACCTTCTTTTCCACCCCCAAACAAAACCTCCGGGGCGATATAGTTCGGCGTTCCGCAGATCGTTTTTTTGCGATCGTTTTCATCAACCAAGAGCGCTGCTAAACCAAAATCTCCAAGCTTAACGTTCATGTTCTCATCGAGGAAGATATTTCCAAGTTTCAGATCACGATGGATGACTCTTTTCCCATGCATGTATTTCAAAGCTCCTAGAAGTTGTAAAACGAAGAAACGTGTCTCAGGTTCTGTAAACCTTTTCCGAGCGCGTAGCATATCCATCAGGGATTTGTTAGGGCAAAGTTCAAGAATCATGTAGATATTATCCGGGTCCTCGAAGCATTCTATAAACTTGACGATGTTGGGATGGATCATAGTTTTATGGACTTGAATCTCCCCGAAGAACTGTAAATTTTTGAATCAGTCATTTCTTGAAACAAAAAAGAAAAATAGTGGGGGTCGCGGAAGAACCTTTGCTCTTTTCTTTTGGCTCTGTAAACTCTTCTTAGCTACAGTCTTTGCAGCGAACAGCCCACCCTCTTTATTCTGTACCAAAAAACATCTTGCGAAACCCCCTTCGCCGAGTTGGCGCCCTCGACCATACTCGGTCTTCCCTCTGGTATCTTGAAGCACTGTGGGAGGGGTAGCGCAGAGGAACTTCTTGTTCCGTTCTTTGCTTGTTTGCTTGGGTGTCTTTGGCGCGCCTGTATGTTGTGACCTCTTAGATGGACCGGTGAGTACCGACGGGGCTAACGCTTTTGTGGCAGCAGCCTTTAGAGGGGCGACGAGGTGATAGTCGGATTGCTTCTTCAGGGGAGATGGTGCTGTTAACTTGGGGGCAGCTGCACGTTGCCTTCGAGCTGGGCGTTGATTTGGGTCCATGGATGTTAGTATTTTAGCTTCACCCTGAATATTTTCCATTAGATACAAGGAAGATTTCTCTTCGTCCTTAGTGTTCTTTGTTGAAGGGGCGCAACACGTGGACAAGGGCCGGAATTGCAAATATAAAGGTTTTGGCGAGTTGATATATTCTAGATTCCTGCGCCCGCCAGTTATACTGGTATAGTGGCACAGTCTACTGACCGGAAGTTGTTGTTGGCGTTTGGAAGGGATTGAAGGGAAAGGGGATGTGAGGATGAGGTCCAATACCAAGAGATACACGCCAACTTCGTGGTGAGAATGTGGTCCGTGCGCGGGAGATAAACAACGTGTTGCTACGACAACCGGTACTCTGCGGCAACTGGAACATCACGTGATTTATCTTATCAGATTCTGATCACTTTTTCGCTACATATATCTCGAGTTCCTATTGCCATTTACATACCTTGTGGGCCCAATAATTCCAGGCTTACATGTTTATGTAAAGAATTGTGCATACATGCTATCTGTCCAATTGATTACATGTACTTTATGAGCCGAAGCCTGAGCATGAGGCTTAGCTTCAATCTAGGCCACAATATTTAATTACATACTTCTTCATAGATCAGACCTCTCCTCTCATTCCCCTCCTTATCTATAGATTTTAGGACCTCGGGGTCGTCCATCAAAATGTATGTATGTTTTTTTTATAACTGACTACATGTAACTTATACCACCTACAGTATCATTCTTTTCCCGAAACAAATTGCGAGACAGCTACATCTTATTTACTAACGCGGGGTCGTGGGGTAATTTCAGCGCAACAAGCTATGTCAACAACGGCGATTAAACTTGGCTCTTTAGCCATAAAAACTCTGGCCAAGCCTATGGCTGTAATTATCTCTCTTCTTCTCTTCTTCTTTTCTATAAAATTTACTGACTGACTATCCAAATTAAACAGAATAGAATCAAACAACAGGCCCGCGAGCACCCCCGCTTCCGCAAAGTCTGCGTTTATGTCGCCCAATCAATCCATCAAGTCGATGTTCGTTTACGGCTTGGTCTCCTCCAGGACACCGCAGCGTTCATAAAAGCCGAACAGGCTGATCGTGAAGCTGCTCGTCAAGCTGCGAAAAAACTATCTGAAGGAGGCGCAAATTTCCCCTCCGACCTTAGCACCGTCTCTTCGGTCAAAGCTGTCCCTCCACCGGCTGCATTTGATTCCGCAAAGCTTGGCGCACCGAAACCGCTTTCACAGAAACCGCACGCTCATTTTACCCCCACACCTGTTGCACGTCCGCGTGTCCGACCGCTCTCGGAAGCAAAAGCAATTGAAAGCGGTGCAAATTTCATCAGCGAGCTGTTTCTTTTTATTGTAGCAGGTTCACTCATCCTTGCTGAACAGATAAGGTCTAGGCGGAAGGAGGCAGGTAGGCGTGATGTGATAGCGGAGCGCCTGGATCTTCTAGAAGTCAGAATGAGACAAGATGAAGAGCGCCTGGCACAACTGGAGGAACAGGGTTCTCTAGATGAGAAGAGAATCATAGCCTTGGAGGAAGGTAATTGGAGGCTAGGGGGTGGAAAGGGCGTTTATCCAGGACATGGTGGGGAAAGGAAAGAACGAAAGGTTATCGAACCAACGCCATTATGGGAATCCGTGTCGGATACAGGGACGAGTCTCTGGGGAAAACTATGGCCTTTTAGTGTTAGCGGCGAGAAAGATACCGCCAATGCTGAGGCAGACAAGAACATCGAAGCTGGGGTGTCCATGAAAACGAGATCAACGTCAAATTCGTCGCAACTAGCTGAAGCTCCTGCGGAGACGCCCCCAGCTCTCTCGAAAAAACACCATAAAGTTCTCTTTATATAGTATCGGCACTATCTATCTATCTATGAACGCTTGCTCATCCGCTCTCTAGATTCACTTTTACGAGGGTTTTCTTGTACTTTTTCGTTAATATCCGTGTTTTTGTGTTTGAACTATAAGCTCAGGGATTTAATTCTGTATATATTATGCCAATTGGAGAGTGTCTAGGATAATTCCACTCTGTTTTTATTTTCGGGACCGAGTGATTTTTCATGTTCCATATCACCTGAAACATATGTAAACGCGCTAGGGACATCATCCTCCCAACGCCCCGCACATAGTTACACTTTGACCATCCACTCTCTATCTCATCCGCGCCTACATCAGTTATCACGGGATTATTTTTTTCTTTCTCCCCCAAAGTATACAGCAGAGGGCCTAATGGGTGCTGCTCATGTCGTTAGACCCAAGACTCCTGGACCAACGGGTATGTTTACTGGACAAATATATATATGCCTATTTCCCCATGATGAATTGTTTATTCTAATATTAGTTAAAAATGTTAAAGAGCATGGGAAGAGACTCGCAAATACTTCTATCCATATACTGTCAATGGAATCTATTCGCGATTCGCCGGACTTTCGTGTTTACAAGTATTCTTGTCATACATGTAATTTCCATTTCCCAACAGAAATACGCTTTAGGAGACACATCCTTGAAAGCGATACCCATAAGTCTTTCAAACTTACCTCTGAAACTGCCGATGACCTCGGTTATCTTTCCATCTCGGAGACCGAGATTCGGTCGGATAATCGCCAAAGATATTCTAGTCATCAGCCCCGAACCACGGAAATCTATCAATGTATAAAGTCCGATTGCATATGCCCACGGTTTGAACTTTTCAACCCAACGCAACGTCTACTCGCCTCAACTACAGGTGAACTTTCTGAATATCTTCTTGATGGTTCCGCCGGCAGTTCGCTGAAGGCGGAAGCGATAGACGACGGTCAGGAGGAAGAAAATTTCAGAATCGTGTTTCCCGCTGCAAAATGGCCTCGTCCTCCTAATGGAGAAGATGATGATGGGCCTCCTCGCCTCCCCCTCGACTCTGGTAACGAACAAGAGAATGTAGCTGCAGACCGAGAGCGGAGAGATGAGGCCGAGAGACGCCTTAAACTGCAGGATGAGATCGATCAAAAGAAACGTTTTAACAAAGGGAAGGCCCACAAAGCTGCTCGGATAATGAGGGAGGCGGCCAACCGTGCGAAGTTCGAGGAGATTTTGGCGCAAAGGGTCCCCGAACAAATCAAAGAAGAGGTCAAAGAGGACATCAAAACAAAACTCATCAAACCCACCCCTTTAGAGATAGCACAGGTTGCGAGGCGGGAGAAAACAAGTATTGCAAATTGGCGTAAGGAAATGGGTATAAATGATTATAAGGTTGAGGAGAAAAAGCGCTTGAACGAACTAGCTAGGCAAATCCATACCCTCATCAAAAACACCTTACTTGAGATTGCTTTGCAACGAAAAAATGTACAGCGCGAAAAGGAAGACATCAGGTATAAAAATGCGCTATTCTTTGAGGATGAATACGAAAATGTCGCCATCGACCACGAATTCAGCATAGAGGACAGGGCTCTAGAGCACCTCCGGAGGGTCAGGGGGAAAGAGTCAGTAAAATTGCGAAATATCAAAAAAATGGATGATAAAGTGGATGATCTGGCATTGGACCATGCTCAGGAGATTGGGGAAAGGGGAGAAGAAAGGTACCGGCAGATGGTAGGGAAAAAACAGACAAATGTTTTGAATTGTCTGAAAATTGATGACATTGTCGATGATGTCGCTCTGGACCACAACCAAGAGATCATTGAAAGGAAACAGGAGAACCATAGGAGAACTGCGGGGAGGTCTCAGGCCAAAAAAATGGCCGAACTTTGCATGGACGATACAGTCGACGACATTGCACTGGATCACGGCCAGGAACTGGGAGAAAAGGGAGAGGAGAAGTATCGGAGGGCCATTGGTAGGATACAAACCAAGAAGATCAATGATGTACAGACGGATGATACAGTTGATAATTTGGCACTGCGCCACGACCAAAAACTGGCAGAAAGGGGGGAGGAACAGTATCGAAGAAACACTGGTAGAACACAGACTAAGAAAATCAATAACCTACAGATGGATGATACGGTTGACACTATCTCGCTGGATCACGTCCAAGAACTGGGAGAAAGGGAGGAGGAGCAGTACCGAAGAACTTGGGGTAGAATGCAGACTAAGGATATCAGTGATCTACAGATGGACGATGAAACCGACAACATTGCCCTGGATCACAACCAAAAACTGGGGGAAAGGGGAGGGGAACAGTATCGGAGGACCACTGGTAGAATCCAGACTAAGAAAATCAATGACTTACAGATGGATGATACAGTTGATAATTTGGCATTGGACCACGGCCAGGCACTGAGAGAAAGGGAAGAAGAGCAGTATCGAAGGACCACCGGTAAAGCACAGACTAAGGAAATCAATAACCTACAGATGAATGATACAGTTGATAGTATTGCACTAGATCACGGCTGGGAATTAGGAAATATGGTTGAGGAGCAACGTCGAAGGATCATTGGTAAAGACCAAACGAAAATCATATCTGACCTTCCAGCTCGAATGGATGACATAGTTGGCAGCATGGCAATGGACTATGACCAAGAATTAGGGGAAAGGGGAGAGGAAATTTCTCGGGGAACCATTGGTAAAGCCCAAACCAGGAGAATCAATGACCTCAGGGGGGATGACATGGTTGACGAAATGGTAATCGATCACAATCAAGAAATGGGAGAAATGGCTGAGGAGCAAAATCGAAGGGCCATTGGCAAAGTCCAAACCAAAAATATGCCTGATCTGCCTGCCCGAATGATTGAGATTGTCGATAACTTGGCAATGAACCATGACCAAGAACTGGGAGAAAGAGGGGAAGAGAAGCGTCGGAGGTTAGTTGGCATGGCCCTATCTAAGAGGCTTGCCGATGCTGCGACAGACGGCACGGTTGATCATATGGTGATAGACCACGGCCAAGAACTATGGGAAAGGGGAGAAGAGCGGCATCGGGTTCTCAAAGGCAGGGCTCAGAACAAGATGCTGGCTGAAGTTCTGGTAAATGATACAGTTGATCACACCGTGCTTGATCGTGACCAAGAACTAGGAGAAAGGGGAGAAGAGCAGCGTCGAAAAGCCACAGGAAAGACTCAAAACAACAAGATACAAACCCTGAAGAGCGACGATGTCGTTACTGACGTTGCACTAACCCACGATCAAGAGATCGCCGAAAGGTCTCAAGAGTACGGGCGAAAAGCTGATGGCCAAAGAAGCAACAAGAGGCTAAAGGGGATGGAGGGGCACCACGAGAACGCCATAGTCGACATCGCAATGGACTACTTGCAAGAGGCCGGCGAGAATACTACCCAAACCCACCGGAAAACCCTCGGAATGCAGCAAAGCACGCAACTAAGCGCCCCCCGGAACAACGATGTGGTGGAAGACTTCACCATGGACCACAACTACGGACTTGTCGAGAGAGACCAGCAGCACTTGAGAAGGGCCATTGGGAGGCAGCAAACCAAGACCTTGGAGGCAGCAGACTTCCTGACAAAGTACACGACCTGTAGCCAGAGCATGGCCACCGGCTCCTCCCCCGGCGCCGATGTGGCGGTAGTCAGGCCTGGGAATGGCGGAGAAAACGGCGATGGTGTGAGGGGCCAGATGGAGCCGGTTAACGATCACAGCGGTGATGATGGGAGCACCACTGCTATCGCCACTACTACTCGGTTGACGATCAAGCAGAAGCGCGCAGCGGCGCAGGCAAGGTACGATGCGATCGTGAACGAGATGGTGGGGTCTCTCGCGTTGTGAAGGATGGTGAACCACCCATGGGAGCCCGCGAGACTGGGTAGCATAGGGGGTTGTAGATATATTTCTAGATATTGCTCCAAGGTGGGGTGGGGTAAGAAAGATTCGTAACAATCAATTACTCGTCAGAGCCCATATATAAGGAAGTGCTGTTCTAAGAGCTAGCCATAGCTTCCCCCCCCCCCTTTTCCAGCTCCCTTCGCCATATCTACGGCTCACAATGACTCCACCAGCCCCCCCTCCAAGCCCAAATAAACTGCATGCAATTAATGAATTAAACAAAAAATAATAAAATAGGACACGGGGGTGAGCGCCAAGACGCGAGTGATAGTCCATGACCGCAATTCCCATCCACGCCGCACCCCCCCCCTGCTTACCCTACATGTCCATGCAGTGTCGTGCCCGTCTACTACACACATACGCGTATACACATGTCTATAGCGCACACTACACTACACGATCACGGAAATGGATCAGAAGCACGTAGGTACAGAGCTCACAGAGCTAAATAATCAATTCAACCCCCCCCAGCCCAGCACCGATACGCATCACACATTTGCAAGTTGTTGCTGGGGGGGGGGGGGGGTCCTACTGCGGTTTGTACCAACATGACATATGTATGTAGCTAGCTATTCGTACTAACAATCCCCCACCCCCACCCCCACCCCCACCGCCGGCCCCCGCTCTTCCAGGCAAGCAAGCACTGACTGACGACTGGCCCACCACTACTAACTAACCAACTAAGCTAACACATCGGCTGACCGGCTGTCCGGTCCAGGTGTAGTATACTCGAGAGCAAGAAAAGGAAGAAGAGAAAAGAAAAAAGAAAAAAAGAAAACCTCAAGACCAAAAGTAGTAGAGAGAGAGAAAGAGAGGAAGAGGGAGAGAGGAAACTAAAGGGTTGGGGGGGGGGGGGGGTAGGATATCATAAAGTTCCGCACACACACACACACACTACACACTACATCTCACATCACGTCCGCACTGCATCACGACATAAAAAAAAAGCCCTACTCGCACACACTAAGAAGATCGGCAGAGACCGAAGAAACAAGTGAAGAAGAAGAAGAAGAAGCAGAAAAAAGACCAATCAACACGTGTTTTTTGAGAAAGAAAAAAAAAAGGTATCGCAGCCAAAACCAAAACCAAACCATTATCTATCCACCCCACCCCACCCCCCCCCCCTCTCCCCTTCAACCGCAAACTACAACTCCTCCTCCCACCCCGCCTGCGGCTGCGGCGCCCACCCACTCACGGGCAGCCGCATGCGCCTCTCGCGCTCAAAGTCCGCCCACCGCTTCATGACAATCTTACTGCTATCAAACTCGCCCTCGTACTCGTAGCCCGCCTTCTTGACGGCCTCGCCGCTGACCTTGCGCGTGTCGCCCCACGAGAAGTCGTCAAACTTCCAAAATGCATACGTAGGCAGCACCAGGTTCCACACGGGCAGCGAGAGCAGGTAGATGAGCATCCAGAGCACGTACGACCACCGGTGCGCCGTCAGCACGATCAGCACGGCCGGCAGCCCGAGGATGAGGGCCAGCAGCACGAGCGGGATCACGGGGACGGGCTTCTTGACGAAGGAGATGACGACTAGGGGGGGTTTGTGTGTTAGCTTGGGGCTTTGCGGGGGTGGGAGGGGGCTTACTGAGATAGAACGTAAACGCAATTGCCGCCGGGAGCACAACCGTCCCAATCAGCTCGATAAACACCACAAACTGCATACTGAAGCAAAAGGTCCCGCACAGATCACGCACCAGCACCAGCTCCATGAGGTTATGCACAGTACTATTGATCCAGCGTCTGCGCTGGGACAGCAGCACCTTAAACTCGTCGGGGACCACCGTCTTGCAGACGGCCTGTGGCACAAAGATCTGCTTGCGCTTGGGGAACGTCTTTAGCATGAGCGTGCTGAGATAGCGGTCCTCGCCGAGCAGCAGCAGGTTCTTTGTGTGCAGCGTGTCAACCACGTTCTCCGAGTAGTGCTCGACCACGTCCGGGTTGGCCAGGATGGGCACCCAGTAGTTCTGCCCGCCCTTGGGCGTCTTGATGCGGTACATGCAGAAGCAGCCGGGGAGGCAGGTCACGCCGCCAAAGACGGACTCGAAGGCCTTTGTGAGGTGGTGCGAGATGAAGTACTCAAACACCTGGATCATGGACACCCACGAGGCCGTCTTGTTTGCAATCTTGGTCTCGCCGCACAGCCCCATGATGTCCGGGTCGTGCACCATCGCCGCAATCATGTGCGTGAGCGAGTCCGGGAAGACCTTGGTGTCGGCGTCGACCATGAGCACAATCTCGTAGTAGTCGGGCGAGATGCCGGTGATCTTCCAGATGCCGTTGAACATCTCAAACTCGAGCTCCGTCATGCGCTCGTCAAACATGACCTTCTGGAGGAAGCTCATGAGGATGATCTGGGAGTCGCGCTTGCCGCGGTTGCCGGCCTTGCCGCCAGAGTGCTCGTCGGGTGTGCCGCACTTTACCACCACGAGCATGGGCACGCGCTGCTGCTTCTCGGGCGGGATCTGCGAGTTGGTGCCGTAGTCGTAGAAGCCCGCGTAGACCTTGGCCATGTTGTGGCGCTTGGAGCCCGAGGCCACGGCGACGTAGGAGAAGGCCTCGACGGCGGAGGGGTGCAGCGCGTGGTCCTTCATCATGGAGAGGATAATCTCGGGCGTGGTCTTGGTCTCGCCGTGGCCCTTGATCATGCCGTCGCAGATGATGAGCATGAGCTTGTGCGAGTTGGGGTAGTCGGTGGTTGCGATCGAGTCCAGTGTCGTGCGGACGCCCTGCTCGCCCTCGGAGTAGCAAGTGATAAGACAGAGCGCATGGGCGAGCGGGAATCCGGACGGCTGATACTCCGGCGGCGGCTGCGGGACAACGGCCTCGTGGATAAACCCGGCCGGGCCGGGGCCGTCCTCAGAGTACATGCTGTACCTCTCCTGCTGCCCGGGCGGGCCATGCGGGTTCAACAGATTCGGGTTCGACGTTGACTCGGACATCATGCCGCTCAGGCTCCCCTTTGACCCGCTGTTGGCGCCCTGCTGGTACATCTGTCCGGGCGCCAGCAGCCTCGCGGTGGAGCTCTGCGACCCCATGGTCGTCGGCACGGGCTTGTGTCTGCTCGTGGGCCTCTCCTGCGCATACGGGCTCGTGAACCTGCTTGTGGTTGGAAGGAAGCTGCCCCTCTTTGACGGGCTGCCGTTGCTGCCGCTGGCGCTGGCGCTGGCGTCCTTTAGCTTTGGTGGCGGGCGGTAGATGTCGTCCGACCAGTCCTCGATCTCGTTCCTGCGGCGCTTGGCGTCGTCCTTGAGGTCGCTGGTGCGCGTGGCGCCGAGGCGCGAGCTGAGGAACCAGCCGAAGAAGAGCGCGAGGAAGAACTTTATGAGCACGATGCTGACGATGAAGACGAGCGAGACGTAGAGGACAACCTTGGAGGCAATGCAGCCAACGGTCTCGGTGTCGATGCTGCCGACGCGGATGATCTCCGAGAGGCAGCGGGCGAGCTTCTTCTCGGCGGAGGCCTGAAACAGGTGGGTGACGTCCTTGCCGCGCAGCGGGCCGTCGAGCCGAAAGTCGTCAAACTGCGAGGGATACTTGACCTGGCTGGGGTCGAGCCACTTGAGGAGGTCGAGATCGAGAACGCTGTTGGAGTAGACGAGAAGGTTGCGGGACGAGTTCTTGACGTCGTCCCAGCTAAAGTAGACCTCGCCCTCGACGTGCAGGCTGTAGTAGGCCTCTCTGGCCGCGCCGGACGTGTGGCAGGCATACCCGGCGTAGTACTGCTCCGTAAAGTCGGGCTTTGTGGACCCGTCCTGCCTGAAGGCCTTGCACGGGAAGTAGTAGGCCATGCCGCCGCTCGAGTCCGTGGGGATGGACGAGTTGTCCGAGGGCGTGATAAGACCTTTGCACTGCCCGTTGACGTTCTGGAACATGAACGACGCATCCTTCCCCCCATACGGCTCCGACAGATCATACAGGATATCCGCGTCCTGCCTGATGCCAATCGCGCGCGGATGCTTACTCCCCATCAGGTTATACGCCCGGCCGTTAATGATCAGATACCCCGTATCCACCTGATTGATCTTCAACCGCGGCGTCGGGCTGCCACACACGGCCTCCGTGAACCCAAACGTCAAGAAGCCCACAAACGCGCAAATCAGCACAATGATCGAGATCAGCCCCATCTTCTCCCGCCACGCGCGCTGCTGCGCCTTTGCCGGCTTGCCAAAGCACCGCAGCACGGCCCCCGGGAACCAGAACGTCACAATCGCGCAGTACACATTCCACAGGCTCGGCGGGCTGATGGTCTCCATCTCCTGCATCTTCTTGAGCCGCACCTTCTCGTCCGCCGACGCCTGCCGCGTGTGCGCCCGCGCCAGCTTCTTACTCGCCCTCCGGCGCGGCTCCCCTCCCCTCCCGCCGACCCGCTCCCCCGTCCCCAGCGCCCCGGTGGCCTCGTCCTCAGAGTACCGCGGGTTCGACCGCGACGGGCGCGTCAGCGACTTTAGGTCCGACGAGTCGGTCGAGGCGTGGCTGGCGGCCTCGCCGCGGTCCTCGATGATGGGGTCGTTGCCGGTGGTGGAGGGGAGCACGTTCATCTGCTGCTGCTGCGCATGCTGGCGGTAGTGGTAGTTTGGGTGGTCGCGGCTGATGCGTGTGCGCTCGGGGCGGATGAGGCTGCGCTTGCGGGCAAAGTCGGCGCTGTTGGGCGTGTGCGAGGGGCTGACGCCGCCGCCGCCGCCGTAGGAGTCGGGCAGCGGGGGCGGCGGCAGGGGCGGCAGAGACGGGTGTGCGCCGCGCCGGGTGTTGTCGCCGTGGTAGATGGGCGCTTCGATGTCGGCGGGTCGGCGGTGCGGGCGGCGGGAGGGGGAGACGGGGGCGGGGGCGGGGCGTTGAGGGAGGGACATTATGTCTGTGGGGGGTGTTAGTGTGTGTAGTAGGTAGATTGCATAGGCAGCAGAGAGACTCGGGGGGGGGGGGGGGGAGATAGAGTATACGGACTAGCTTAGCTGGGCTGCGGGGCGCCCCAGAGGTCCCGGAGAGGTTGGTAAACAGATCGATCGGTGTCTATCCACCCACAGGCTAGTGGTGGAGAGGGAGGCAGATTGGAGATATCTAGATCTATGGCGTAATAGCGACAATCAACCCTTATGCTGCTCAATCACTTGAGGCAAGAGGAAGAGCAGGAGTGAAAGCAAGACAAGGAGAAGAAGAGAAAAGAGAGAGAGGCGGAGGGGGGGGGTGAGTGAGTGAGTAGTGAGCGAGGCGAGGTGAGGTGAGGTGAAATTAATTCCCGGGGGGCAGGCAGGCAGGCAGTGGCACAGACAGTAGCAGTCCAGACAAAGCACACTGCCAGTGCTCGGAGTTGTCGGAGTCTAGATTGAGATATGTGCCTAGATGGATGGATAGATGGATGGATGGATAGATGGATGGATAGATAGACAGACAGACAGACAGACAGACAGACAGATAGATAGCCAGATTGATGATGTCCAGGCAGACCAGCAAACAAACAACACGAGACCAAAACAACAAGCGAGTGAGAAGCGGTGAGCGAGTTGAGCGAATGGAATGCCGCCCCTGGGAGGGGGGTTGGTTGGTGGGGGATGGATTAATGGATGGATGAGGTTGGGAGGTTGGGGGATGGATGGATGGATGGATGGATGGATGGCCAGTCGGAGGTGAGGTGCAGTTCCCCAGCCAGTCTCCAGCAGCAGTGCAGTGCAGTGCAGTCCAGTCCAGTCGAGCACCAGTCAAGCTATAGCCAACAACAAACAACAAATAACAAACATGCGGCCTTCCGAGTGCACTTTTCCTCTCCTCTCCTCTCCTCTCCTCTCCTCTACTCTCACTCTCACTCTCACTCTCAAAGGCGCAACCTTCCCCATTCGACGCACATGCCCGCCCCTTCCTCCACACACCCTGGAACGTAAAAAGGGGTTTTTTGGACCCATTCTATTTCCATTTATAGCCACCCGGGTGGTTGCCACGGGAACCGTCCCTTCCTCGAGAGGGGGACCCGTTGTTAGTACTTGTTACATACAAGTTGATACAACTCTAGCATGGCTCGAGAAGCTATGGTGGGTACATGTAGGTGTGTAAACCTCGGCGTTTGCAGCCAATCAACCAACAGAAACCTGGAGATCTACCCCCATAGTGGTACTAGCGCCTAGCCTAACGGTCATTTCCCATACAAAAAAAGTACAGTACTACATGTATACATGTATACATGGAGAATACAGTACCCACATAGGGCAGAGACCACTGCTTCCTCCTGTAGATCCCCCCCGGGAATGTATGTACTGTGTAGGATGACACCCCGACACGACACTCCCGGTCGGTCGGTCGGCATCCCGAGTCGGTTCTTCTCGCCCCCCCCCCCTCCCCCTGTGCAGAGCGAGGCGAGCGGTGGCAATTTAAGCGGGACCCTCGGCTAGCCCGGGCCTGCCTGGCTACTCTAGTGCTCTAGAGTATGTAGCTACATGTACCTACTATAGGTACGTACATACATAGGTGGGCCCTGCATGGGGGCGGGCGCGCGGGCAGCTAGGCGGATGCGGAAGGTGCGAGTCATGGGCTGTGATGCGGCGAGGGGGGGAGAGGGAGATTTGGTAATCTTAGACAGACATGCATCGGCTACGGTTGGATGGGGGATGGGATGGGATGGGATGGGATGGGCCGTTGGAGACGACTGACTGACTGACTGACTGACTGACTGGAGACGCGGGATGGTCATTGCGCTGGCTGGATACTGCATGGGCGGATCCAGCCTGTAACGTAGAGTAGGTAGGTACATACACAGCTAGGGATTGGGTCGGGATTTGCAGCACGTCAAGTCTCGAGGTGGACAGGGCCGGTGGAGTATGGGGTTGGCAGCTAACGGTAACTAACGGCTTTGGTGGTTTGTTTTTGGGCTTGCTTGTTTCTCTTGGACGGGCGGGCGAATGGGATGTGGTGCTGCCCGCTCGTTTTTCTTTCGAGTACTCTACGGGGCCACAAAAGTACCTATGTACCTACTCTAGTCACTTTCATGTAGGAGGTATACCTGGGGGGGGCAAGGACACTCCCCCGCACCCCCATGAGGCTTATTATTATTATCTATTGCAAGGACACCCCCCCCCGAGGCCAACAGGACCCGGGAATCTCGTTTTCGCGTTTTTTCTTTTCTTTCCTTCTTTCGCCTGGCCATGCATGGTCCACCACAATGGATGGTGCGTGCCGTCATCTCTGACAGCCATTTCGACATTTCAGCAGCCAGAAGGGATGTATATCACATTTTAGCTTTCCATCTATAAATACGCACACCAGCACCAGCACACCACCACCACCACCACCGAGAGAAGAGGGTGTTGATGCAAAGGGGGGCAAAATACATAAGCTCTCTAGTTGCTAAGGTCAAGGATTATTTGTATGGTTCTATCCGTGGTAGACGAGCACATAGTAGCTGGGTCACCTCACCACCACCACCTCCCTCCCTCGGCTGCTATCCGTGGATTAGTGTTCCCACTGGTTGACATGTTGATATGTAGGTACATGTGTGGTATCTGGAACAACCAAACTCCGGCCTCCGAGGGCGTGAGGGTGTGAGCGGATCGGGTCTGTGGGAGAAAGAAAAGAGAGAGTGAGAGAGAGAGAGGGAGGGAGGGAGAGCCCGCCCCCCGGTGTGACAGGACAAAAGTCCTTTGTCGCACCGGACCTCACTACATAGTACAGCCTAAGTACAGTCAAGGCAAGTACAATACATACATGTAGGAACATGGAGTATATATGTAGCAGTCGCACAAAAGACAAAAGACAGAGAGGAGACAAGTAGGGGGCGGCGTGGCTCTGTGTTTTGGGCCTTTACTTCTCGCTGTGGACGTATAATCGATTACATGTAGTGCAAAGTGGTCTTAGTACCAGCGGTGTCCATATATTCTGGCATCTATATAAAGTACATGTATGTAGATATGTGTACATACGTGTCACCTATCAAGTACAAGTACACCGGCTTTCATTTCATCCTCCTATGGTATTATAGATCAGCCAGGAAACATATAGCCCCATACCTCCCCGGGGGCGGCACCCGTAGCTACGGTCCGTCGCTGGCTCTGTCGCACCGAATCGGAACGGCTGGGACCCGGGAGATCGATTTCTATCCATTCTTTTCTTTCTTTTTGTTGCCCTACAATATTTAATTGGGGGGGGGGCAGCTGGTCGCGTAAAAGTAAGGTAAGGTAAGGTAGGTAAGGTAAGCTAGGTAAGGTGTACAGTAAGGTGCAAGTGCAAGAAGTGTTGAAGGGCACATATCTCAGCTAGTATCTATCTGTCTATCTATTCGTGGAGATACCATGGTAGTCAGACGAGAGGAATTCGGCCTGATAGATAAATAGATATTTGTCTCGTGTATCGATCATATGGAGATCTGTGTTACGCGCGTCTTGCACTCTTGAAAGCTAGCTGGTAGCTGGGGACAGGAGTAAGTTGACTGAAGCTCGACACGTATCAATGACTCTGGAGTCTGCTACGTATACCGTATACATGATACTGCCGGCCCCCAATTGAAGAATTGTCTGAAAGTAGTCTACATTATTACAGTGAGTGAGATTCACTGATATTATTATTACAAACCAGCCTTGGCACTCCCCGCCGCAACAGGGCTAGTCTGTCTGTCCCTGTCTCGACTCTGTCCGAGCTAGAGACCCTTCCTCCCGAGACTGACTGACTGACTCGCAGCTAAGCTACATGTAGTACTGCTAGGTACATACACAGTGGCGGCGTCATGTCACAGGGTCCAATCCAACCTCACTCCCCCGAGTCCCCCCCCAGAACCCCAGAAACGGTCGAGTTCGGCGAGCTGCCAGACCCCACTTTTTTTTCTTGCCGGGCTCTTTTTTTCTTTTCTTTTTGTGGGTTGTTGTGCCTAAAATAGAGCGGTGGTGCAGGACATTGGATTCAGGGGATGGATGATGAGTTGAGTGTTAGGATCTAGGTAGCAAGCGACGTGCCTACAGGGAAAAAAACCTGGAGAAAAACGGTCATGAAGTGAGAGGCATTGAAGCCCCCCACCCCCCACCCCCCTCCCCCCGGGTTTGCAATTGCATATATATCAATATTGGTATCAATATCAATCTGGGGTTTTGAACGTTTGGGGTATGTATGTACTGTGCATTGTATTAACAAACAGGATTATACAATAGCCACACCCATGGTGAAGAAGAAGAAGAAGAAGAAGAAGAAGGGTTACATACATGTATGGCGAAAGCCTGGATATGAATGAATAGGGCCGGTGGGGGGATAGACGGATCGACACCCGGATCCCCTTTTGTCGTTTCACCCCATGGAAGAAGATGCGAGTCTCTACATACACAAGTGCGCAAGCTGTGGAAAGAAAAGAAAAAAATGTGTAACTCGAGCACGAGTTCGTGTTTGCATGTATGTATGTATGTACGTATCTAGAGTACAGTACCTAGTGTGAGGTTCTCTCGGCTGCTGCTGTATGGAGAGCCTAGACTAGGGGGGGTGGGGTGAGTGAGTACGTGAGTGAGTGAGTGATCGAGGGTGGGAAGAAAAAAAACCATCTGACCTACATACTGCTACTTACTACTCTACCAGGTAATTGCATACATAGTTGTGTAGTTAATTAGCATCCAGTCTGTGCAGCAGTAGCGGTGGTAATTCTCTCTCGTTCTCCGGATCATCATCATCCTGCCTGTTTCTTTCCTCTCTCTCTCTCTCTCTCTCTCCCTCTCACTCACCCTCTCTCCCTCTCTCTCACCCTCTCGCTCTCGCTCTTCCACAGTACGCCCTGGATCCGCTCGTTTGAGATTCATATCGTTACTACATACATACATTCGCTTGTTAGGTTTAATTTTGGCAGCTGGGAAAAAAAAGGTGTCGCTGCTATCACTCACCCCACTCGCTCGCTCGCTCGCTCACCAATCAATCGGATCCAATTAACCTCCTACCTACCTACTGCGCTCTCGCTCGCTGACCCCACGTCCGCTCGCTCGCTCGCTCGTTTGTTTTTTGCACGCCCTGCGTCGACTGCCCTGCCCTGCCCTGGTCGATTGCCAGTCACCCAGTGACACAACACTTGCTTGTACTTGTACACATACTAGCTCGACCGACCCCCCTAGGTATATTTTATACATACATACATTGTACGATCGATCAATCGCGCACCACGCACGTAACTTGCCGGGTTAATCTTGTTGTTGCCCTTTTCTTTCTTTTTTCTTTTTCTTTTCGTTGGCGGTCTGTCTGGGGAAATTTCCGGTTGGGCGGGTCACCCTGGCTAGTAGATACCTCTCTTGCTTGCTTGCTTGCTTGCTTATTTGGGCCTCTGGTGGTACGTACAGTGGTGTACATACATACAGTCAGGCAGGCTCAGCTAGGGGATAAGTCGAGCAAGGTGGTGTGTGTGTGTGGCTGTAGCCATTGGGTACTGGGTAGTTGGGTTGGGAGGAGAGGAGGGTTTGCGTGTCTATCTATCATATATCTCTCTATCTGTCTGTCTGTCTGTCTGGCTGTCTAGCTATCCAGCGTATAGCTATACGGCCGGTATCGATCTACGCTCGTTCGGGCCAGGAAGGGTGTTTGGGTTGGGCTGACACCTAATTAACCACCGCCGGTACGTTACTCTGTCCTAGTGTTCTGCCTGTCTGTCTGTCTGTCTGGCAGGAACGTTAACGGCTGACATTGGGCTTTTCCTCCTCACCCGTAGCATCCAGGGTTCTGATTCTGATTCTGAACAGGGTTGCTAGTTGGTAGCAGCGAGTCGACGTCGGGGGCAGCCAATTGCACGCGCCTTTCTTTTGAGACACGGCGTCCGGTGGTTTTGGAGTGAGTGAAGTGACGGACTGCACTGCGCTGCGCTGCACTGCACAACCGGCCGGGCTACATATACCGACCGACATTGACATACATAAGTACTCCACACATCCACATATCCACCACACATCCACGCATCCACATACATACATTACATTACATACCATCGCGGTGTGGGCGTGCTTATTGGCAGAGCTGCTTTTTTTTGTTTTTTGTTTTACTTTTTTTTATTACTTTTTTTGTCTAGGAGGAAATAGGCAGAAGAAGAAGAAGCAACGAGAGGGATTGCAGGGAATCATTAATTGCGGGTGAAGCAAGGTCTTGCATACATAATAACATAACATAACATTCATCGATAATAAGGAAGGAACGAAAAGGAAAGGGAAAAGGAAAAGAAAGAAGAAGAAGAAGAAGAAGAGGAAGAAGAAGAAGGAGAGCAGAAGATCTTAAGAAGGACCGACGGCAGGAATGGCGACCGCAGCTCTCTCGCACAGCGGAATGCCCGCCAATATTATGGGCACGCCCCTTTCGAAACCGACGTCTCCTGGCACGGGCACTGGCGCTGTCTACAGCTCGCGGAAGCCCACCAACAACAACAACACCTCCTCCTCCTCCTCCTCCTCCTCCTCCGCCGCTTCCTCCTCCCCCCCCTCCCCTACTTCCACCCCTTCTCTCTCCTCTCCCTCCTCTCCCTCCTCTACATATCCCCACAATGGCCACCCTCAGCACAATAACCACCAAGCAGCAGCAGCAGCAGCAGACAGGCCCGACAAGAAGCAGCACCAGAAGCAGCCCTCGCCCCCCTCACATACCGCAAACCCCACGCAAGGGCCGGCGCACCACTACCAGCAGCGCCTGCCCACCTTCCACGGCCGCGTCCAGTCCGTGCAGTCGCTGGACTCCTCCACCACCCGCGACCTGCAAACGCCCTCCCCCGACCTCGCCCTCGAGCTGGACCGCCGCCGCGAGCTCGATCCCCCCATACAGCCCCCGCTCGCATCGCCCATCTCACGCTCGCAGAGCACGCACCACCAGAACGGCCCCATGCCGCAGCCCCAGACCGCCGTCATCAGCTCGGGCGAGAGCCTGTGCTCGTCGTCGGATTACGACCTAAACCACAGCAGCTACAGCAGCAGCCATGAGCACATCCCAATCAGCCCCTCGTCCGGGTCCTCTGGCGCTGGGAGACAGCAGCAGCAGCAGCAGCAGCAGCAGCAGCACTACGGCGCAAAGCACCACCGCCATCAGAGCAGCAGCTACAGCAACAACAACAACAACTACACCCAGAACGAGCACCAGTATCGTGAGCGGAATGGCAGCGGGCCATCGCTGCCCAGGGAGCGCGGCGCCAGCGTGCCGCACAACCAGTACTACTACACGGAGCGCAACGGCAGCGGCCCGCTCCTCGGCGCGCCCGTCTACCAGGAGCGCAACGCCAGCGGGCCCCTCCTCGCCACCACCACCGGCGCTGGCCAGCCGCAGTACACCCGCCGCAACTCCGCCTCCCCCGTCCTCTATGAAGGCGGTAGCGGTGGTGGGCCCCGCTCCAGCAGCAGCGGGCGCCACCTGCAGGCGCCCTCGCCGCAGTACCTCGGCGTCTCACGGCCCTCGTCAATGTATTCGACGCTCTCGGTGAACGACGGGCGCCTGCGCACGCCCGGGTCCGGGTCGCCGCACCAGCGTGCCGTCAGCAGCAACTCGTACGACAGTAGGCTCTCATCCTACACGGACCTCACGCAGCCCGCGCACCACCAGGCGCCGGCGCCCGTGGCCTCGCTCGACAACTCGCACCTGCGCGGCCAGGTCGGCGTCAATGCCTCGCTGCTCACAAACAGGCAGACGCTCGAGATGTACCGCAACAACGCAAAGAAGTCGCAGGACCCGCGCCTGCAGTACGAGCTCGCCGTGTTCATGATCCAGGCCGCGCAGCTGCACGACACCGCCGCCGCTGCCACCGCTGCACACTCGCCGTCACCGCGGGGCTCCGGCGGGTCCGCAGGGCCAGACAGCTCCCACGGCGGCGACAGCCACGCATCAAAGAACGAGCTCCTCCGCGAGGCGCGCTCAATCCTCGAGCGCCTGTCCGGCAAGATGGCGCAGGCCCAGTATTACCTCGCCGACGCCTACGCCTCCGGCCTGTTCAGCCGCGGAAAGGAGGAGAACGACAAGGCCTTCCCGCTGTTTGTGGCGGCCTCCAAGCACGGGCACGCCGAGGCTGGCTACCGCGCCGCCCTCTGCTACGAGTTTGGCTGGGGCTGCCGCAAGGACCCCGCAAAGTCCGTCCAGTTCTACCGCCAGAGCGCCAGCAAGAACCACCCGGGCGCCATGACCCGGCTAGGCATGGCCTGCCTGCGCTCCGACCTCGGCCTCACGGGCCGCTACAAGGAGGGCGTCAAGTGGCTCAAGCGCGCCACGGACGTGGCCGACGAGCAGTACCCAAACGCGCCCTACGAGCTGGCGTGCATGCACGAGACGGGCTACGGCGACGACGTGTTCCAGGACCCCGCCTACGCCGCGCAGCTGTTTACGATGGCCGCGGAGCTCGGCCATGCGCAGGCGTACTGGCGCATGGGCGATGCGTATGAGCATGGGAAGCTGGGCTGTCCGAGGGACGCGGCGCTCAGCGTGCATTTCTATACGGGGGCGGCGCAGAGGGGGCTGCCGGTGGCGATGATGGCGCTGTGTGCATGGTACCTGGTGGGCGCCGAGCCCGTGCTTGAGAAGAATGAGGACGAGGCGTATCAGTGGGCGCTGAAGGCCTCGGAGAGTGGTATGTGTTTTTCTATCCCCCCCACCCCTACCCTTTGCTCTTTGGAGTAGGATAAGAGGCGGCAATGGTGGTAATGGTGGTGACGATGATGATGATGGCTAATGTGGGTTGTGATGTAATATATAGGTCTCCCAAAGGCGGAGTATGCGGTTGGATACTTCACCGAGATGGGGATTGGCTGCCGGCGCGACCCGCTCGAGGCGAATGTGTGGTATGTCAAGGCCGCCGAGCACGGCGACCAGCGCGCAGTGGCGCGGCTGAAGGTGATCCATGCGGCGGCGTCGGGCGGCGGTAGCGGCGCGTCGCCGGCGAAGAAGGGGAAGAAGAAGGATAAGGGCAAGGAGAAGGAGAAGGAGAAGGAGAAGGAGAAGGAGAAGGAGAAAGAAAAGGAGAGGGAGAGGGACAGGGACAGGGAGAGGGACAGGGACAGGGACAGGGATAGGGAGAGGCCGAGGGTGCTGGAGAAGAAGCATCATGACGGCGAGGAGAAGGAGTGTGTGATAATGTGAGGAGGAAGGCCGGGGAGATAATTTGGAGTGCTTTCCTGGCTTTTTTTTTGTTCTTTTGTTTTTTTGGTTTGAGTTGTGCTGCGTTATGTGGTGTTTTTTGTGTTTTGAGTTTTGTGGTTCTTCTTTTCCTTTTATTCTCTTTCTTTTTCTTCTGGTCTTCATTTTTTCTTATTATGGCTCGTCTTGCGTCTTGCGAGGAGCTCTTTTTTATTTTATTGCGGCTGCATGCTCCGCACGTGCTCTACGTCGCCGCAGCGCATATACGTACTGCTACCACCACCACCACCACCACCACCACCACCACCGCTTCTCGACCCCGTGTACGTTGTCCAAAATACCTCCCTTCTTTTTTATCATTATTATTCTCTATTCTTTATCTGTTTATTGCTTCTATTCCCTGGTTTTTTTTTCCTTCTTTTTTTTTCTCTCTTTTGTGTTATTACCAATTAGCATTAGGGCGTGTCTGTGTCTTACAAAATCAATCCGTGGCGTGGCGTGGCGTGGCGTGGCGTGGCGTGAATGGAACGGAATGGAAACGGTAGTCCCTTTTTTTTATTATTCTTTTGGCCTATTGATTGTGCGATTGGGATTGGGGGGGGGGGTTGGTTGGTTGGGTTGGGGTTGCGCTGCGAGTGAGAGGCTGTGATGCGGTGCAATTTCTCCACACACACAACACACCGCCGCGTAGGCAGTTCGTGGTTTGCTCCGCCCCCCCCCCCCCCGGCCGGCATTCTTGCCCGAGCTAGCGAAGGAAGGACATGGACAGGCGGGGGGGGGGGCAAGTGAGGAGGTGGGAGAAGGGACCGGGGCGGGTGTGTGTTTGTGTTGCGGGTTGCTTCATGGAGACGGATCACTGGCATCATCATCAGTAGTGTTGGATCACAGGTTGTCACTCGGCAGCTCTCTGGGGGGGGGGTGGGTGTGGTAATGATTTTCTTCCCCTTTTTTCTTGAATTTTTGGTGTCTGGGCGTGGGCATCGGGACGGGGGGATTTGTTTCTTGGGCGTGTGTGTGTGTAGATGTTTTGTGGGGCCGGTCTCTCTGGTGGTAATAATTTAGTGATTGGTGTGGTGGCCGGGGGTGGTATAACTACTACATGTATTGATTGACCCTCCAACGTTTATTGCAAGCTACATACATGTACGTACATGTAGCCGCAAATATTTCTAGGCCATGCGAGTGTATACAGCAAGCATCCAGACCAAACCCAAACCCAATCCCAATCCCTAGCTTTCTATATGTAGAAAACCGCCTATAGCTACCCCCCACCTACCCCTATAGCCCGGAAAACAACAAACCACCCACCGATCAGGACGTGGAAATCAATCTACCCCTCTACCCCTCTACCCCTCTACCCTCCAACCACAAATTCCTCCTCCAAGAACCGCACCACCCCGCCCCCCTCCCCACCCTCCAGCACCTCCAGCGCCCCCACCTCCGCCCCCACCGCCAGCTCCCTCAGCGACGAAAACATCGAATGCAGCACCAGCGTCGCTACCCCCCTCATCAGCCACAGAAAACGGAAAAGAAAAAAGAAAAAGAACGAAAAACGGACAAGTGGGAATGCACATACAATGCACCGACAACAACCCCCCATCCACCGTCATCAGCGACAACATCCGTGCAGGCGTCCATCCACCATCCTACTCGTCCACGATTACGTTACTCCACCTCCCACCACCACCACCACCACCACCATCACAAAGAGCATAGGGGGGTAATACCGGCTGCCCCACCACCCGCGGCGCCACACAATAGCCCCCCACCAGCCCCCCCAGTACCGCAGGCAGATCCGCTACCGCGAAAAGCGGCACCACATACACCGTCTCCCGAAAAGTCTGGTCAAGCCTGTACACACGCATACATGCATATCAGCCCCCCACGAGCCACTCCCGGGGGTATTCCACACACGACAACAGACAACGTCCCCACGCACACATACAACAGCTGAAATTCCCACACGCCGCTCCCCAGGAAGACCACCACCACCGTGGCTGCCGTTTGCAGTGCCCTTTCGACCCTCGTGGCTGTGGCTGTGGGGTTGTCGTCGGCGGTTGTGAGGAGCACTGAGAGCCCGCCGGGGAATGCGATGTCGGTGTTAGTGGTGGTGGTGTGCGCGCGGGCAGGGGATTCGATGATGTTGCTTTGGACGAGTGATGGAATAATAAGAGTCCAGGGGGTGCGGGTGCGGAGACTAGATGAGAACATGGTTTCAGTGGAGGGTCACGGGTGGTCACTCGGGTTGCGGTTGCGGTTTGGTGATGGCTGTCGGGATGGTGTGCTTATCGGGCGTATGAGGTAGGTATTGGCTTTGTGTGCGGCCGAAATCCGGGGGCGAAACCATAAAGAGTTAAAACATAAAATTCTTATCAGCGCATTTACACCGTCTTTTTCTCTTCTACCCGCACATATCCGCGCAGGTGCCCACCCCCTCGTGGCACACTCTAAATCAGTCATTCCCACAATTCTATATCAACACATGAAAAGAAACGCGCAGCTGGATAAAATAAATGAAAAATAGACATCGAGCGTCATCACTTTTATCTAAAGGACAAGGGAAAGCACTAATAGAAATAAAAAATAAATAAAACAATGCATAGAAAATTCAAGTTTACGATTACCACTCTGCATACTTCACCCAACCAACAAAACCAAAGAAACTAACCCTTTCCCGGTCTATCGTTTATCGTCTACCACTCATCGTCCTCGTCCTTCTTCTTCTTCCCTCGCATTGCTACCTCTCTATCCATCAACTAAAAATAAACACTAATATTAGCGGAAACCCCATTGTGAAAAGAGTAGGAGAACTTACAGCTTGGGCTAAGCCTCCCGCAAAACTTGTGGTTGAGTTTCCAGCCCCATTGCTCCCATTCGCCGTACTACCCGTCAAACTCGATCTATCCGCCCCTTCTGTTGTAGGTGTTGGCTTCCTCCCAACGTTTGGTCGCTTTGCCGGCGGTGCGGGAGGCGCCGGCTTTTTAGCTTTGCTGAGCGGGACAGGGCTATTTCTGCCATTTATTGGTGGCGGCGGTGGAACCGCCCTACTGACAGCTGGTGGGGGAGCTCTTGGTAACTCTTCGAGGTATGCAGCTGGAGCCCAACCTTGCTCTGCACCAGTCATTCTCTTAACAAGCCACCATCCTTCCTCTCCCTTCGAAATGATAATAACAACATCATTTTTAGCAAGGGACAGCTCCCGAGCGGACTGCCCTTGAAAGTCATACATTGCCTTGCATGTCGGTTCTTCTGAAACCGGAAACGGCGGCGGCGGCCGCGGTGGCGTGCGGTTAACGTGGATAGACGGCTGTCGAGTATGGCTTTCGTTGTTGCTGTTACTGATGATCGCTGCAACTGGGTGGGGTACTGGATAAGCTGCCGGTTGCGAACTCGCACTGGGCTGTGGTGCGACAGACTTTGGGGCTCGTGTGGTTGATCTACCTGCGTGGGCGCCTGTCTTTGGCCCACCAGGCTTCAGTAGGCCACCCTTTGTAATCGGTTTAGCAGCAACAGGTCGACCCTTTGGTGTAGCTTTTGAGATGCTACTTGGCGGTTCCCCAGGCCCTACATGAATGGTACTACTCTTATACAGATCCCCTCGTTGCACGCTAGGGTCCTTGACAGTCTTAACGACTGCTAATTTACCCGGCTTTTTCGAATACTCTATCGTAGGCCCAACCCGTACATCGACACCACCGGGCATAGCGGTCCGTAAGTGCGTTACGAACTCTGTCTTGAAGATGCAGGTCAGGAGTGGATCCGCTTCTTGGGGCGAGCCGACTCCAAGTGAGAACCAGTCGTCACATAGGTTTGACATGCCAACAAATTTAATAGAGCTCAAGACAACGGTCCTTTCTGCGGTAATAGACAGTTGACCATTGATCATTGCCTGGAGGATAATGTAAATGGCTCTATTCGTCTTTTTCGTCAAAGGTCAGCGGGAATGGTTCTGTGCATTATTCATAATAGGCTTACCATAACAATCATCCTTGGGCTTGGTTTACTACTCCTTCCTAGTTTCGAAACTAGAAGCTCGCCTCTGCAGCTGAACAAGACGAGCTCATTCGCACTGATGCCAACAGAATTTCTGATCATCTCACCTGGTCCTCCTTTGTTTCCAATACCTAGGTAATCGCCCATAAACCTTCTGCTTCCCAGCAGACTCATCCTCCTCCTTTCTTTCCTTCCTGCAAGTATCCTGTGGCCTTCGTCTCTGACTTTCAAAAAAGCCTCTCCACCTCTCTTCTTCCTCCAAGCCCTTTGGATTCTCGTTGCGCACTCGGCTCTGTATCGGAGATAGTTCCTCCATGCTCGTTGAATCCTGATGGCCATATTATGCCAGTACCGGTCCCTCATGGTTTCAAGAGCAAACAAAGTTTCGGGGGTCTTGATGAATGCCTTCGTCACTCCCATTTGATACTCCTCTTTTGGAATGGAGGTGTCCTTGAGAATCTGCATCGTACCGGACTTGGCGTCGCCTGTCCATGTGTAGTCACCAGCATATGAGGTCTTGGGAGACAATAGATAAAACCGTTCAACGAATTTCTCAAATGTCTGCCTGTAAGCAAAACCCGCTCGCCGAATACGGACGTTCTCTTGTAGACCTAGATACTTGACTTGATGCAAAACAGCTGGGGTATCATATTCCGTGGGACTCTTGTTCTGGTTGGGCTTGATAGTTCGGATATAACTCGGTTGAGATTTCATCAACGTGGTCACAAGGTCATTTGCGGATAACTTAATCTTGTCGCTTGCTGTCGGGGGCCTTCTCTTTGAGTCTCGGTCGATCTGATCAGGGAAAATTGTTTTTAGGAAGCCATTGCTACTTCCTCCTACTAGGTCCAAGAGATCTTTCAGCAATTGATCCTTGTTTTTCTCGGTCATTCCGGCAACAGTGTACATGACATCTCCAGCATAGTGCTTGATGAGGAATTGTCCTTGGCGGTTTTCAAAGTGTGCGTTGGAAGACAACGCGTTGAGCCTCTGAACAAAAGTTCCATCTGCAGCCGTAGGATCGGCATGTGCCGTTGCACAGGCGTCATTTAATGCAGCAAATACTCCGGGTGGTCGTTTCTCCTCAATCAAATCACAGACAATCTTGTTGTCAAAATACTTGATGGGGGTCCAGGTAATTTGCTCCCTTGAATATTCCTCTTGCTCTGTCCGTAGGGTGAGTTGGATAAAGATTTGTTGCAATTTCTCATTGACGTAGTTGATGCAAATCTGCTCGAACGAATTATTCTCAAAGATTTCGAACCCGTAAATATCTAGAATCCCTATGGTATGAGCGACGGGTCCGCGGGTCCTCATCGAGAGATTGACACGGTCTACAATCCATTCAAATAAGTTATTGTAGATAGCCTTTCCGAGGGCATCCCGCACAGCTGTCGCTTGAGTCACATTGAGGGGCACCTCGTAAACCGATCCTCTCCTTCCACCCCTTCCCCCTGTTTCCATCATTCTGATAGTCAGAGCTTTATGTACGGCCGGTCCATCTACCTCTAATAGATAGGCGACAAAATCCGTGACGCTGGAGTCCGAAATTGCTCCATTGCCTTGCTCGTCCTCAACAAATTGGATGTTCCCCAACCATAAAATAACTGAGAGCATACGGAAAATATTGTCTTGTTCTTCCTGTGAAAGACCAATTACTCGCATAGCGTTCATGGTATCCGCGAACTCCGCAATGTCGTCAATCCCGGGTACATCAAGACACTTTGATTTGGAGGTGTACAAGTAGGTATCAGGGGTCTGAATCCCAAAGGTTTCTGTTCTCGGCGAGATAAAATCAGTCCCATATTGCTCTCTCATTTTGCCCCCTAGAATCCAGATTGAACTCACCTCTGTATGTCTGAGGGGCCGCCTTTGTGTATTGGTAAAAAATATGAAAATTTCTTTCATCTTTGATCTGTCCAACAACTCGATTCTTTTCTAATAAATAATTTGTAATGTTCGCTCCTACCGGCTCTCCTTGGTCATTGAATTGAATCTCCAAATATTTCCCATGTCTACTAGAATTATTGTTCCGTAGTGTCTTGGCACACCCGAATGATTCCAAAAGCGGGTTGGTAGCTAAGACCATATCTTTGATCTCCTGAATAGTGGTCGATGATGTCGAAGACGCTGCAGCGATGTACTGCATAATCCGCTTTGCCGCTTCCGTCTTACCAGCACCCGATTCGCCCGAAATAATAATACACTGACTCTCCTTGTATCCATTCATGTTGTAATACGCACTCTCCGCAACAGCAAACACATGCGGCGGCACCTCCAGCCGATTCTTCCCCCGATAGCTTGAAAGTACCTCATCGGTATAGATTCCGAGGTCTCTGAAAGGATTGACAGAAATGAGCACATGGCCGATATATGTCTGATTGTATTATTAGTAAAGCTCCAATAGACCTACCCTGAAGTGCTAACTTACATAGATCTCGCGATTATCGAATCTTTTCTTCAAATTCTCATTTATGGCTTCATTCGATATCTTTGATATGAGTGTAAGATCTGTAACCCCTACTTCCTTCTTCTTTTGAGTTTCGAAGACCGCCTTCTTGACCTTCTGTTTCCCACCGGAGGAGCCGGAAGGGGCGTCGTCCTTATTCTTAGCCTTACGGCCTGCACGTTTAGTTACGGCCTAAACAAGAGAATATTTGTCAGTATATTCGTGAGCTTTATCTCGCCCATGGGAGAAGTTGGAATGCATACCATCAATCAGGGGCGGGGGGCAAGCGCGGGGGAGAGATGAGGGGTTGAATTCGCGGACTTTAATCCTGATGGAGGATGATGATAGAATGCGCGGAGTGCAGACAGTAGACGTTGAAAAGTGAAAGGACCGAGAAAGGGTACTTGGAGATGAAGACTGGAGCTGGTCAAGACAGAGGAGTGATTTGTGATCTGTGATGGGCCGAATGGGGAGACCGGATAAGGTTACGTACTAGAGCCACTTCTGAGCTTCCATGACTCAGCCATCGCCAAGACATATGCACAGCCTCAACGCGTAAGATAGGACGCAAATCTACACTGAAAGGAAAGCCAGAATTTACATGTAGAAGTCTATATCTGTAGCTAGTAGTAGCCACTCGAAAGAACGCAGCATATGGGTTGGCTCATATATAATTTTGGAATCGTAGAGTGGATACACGGTGTGCCAAGCCAATTTAGGTACTGCACAGCACGTTGTTTCAAACTGGCATTGACAGCTCGCCTTGGCGAGAGGGTCCTAATTATAAAGGTGTCAATGACGACGACGTTGATGATAATCTTCTAAGCTCCCCCCTTCAATTGCAAGTCATCTTACGTCCTCACCTGCATACATGTACGTACCTTATATGCGTATACCACCTTATAAGCATAAACACATGATGAAAAAACCTCATTCAACATGGGCTAAGTTACATTTAAGAATTTGAGGATTACTACATGCAAGTACAGTATGAAAAACGGGGTGGAATCACTACAGAACATAATAACGAATACCGAATCAAGCCAGCATTGTAGGAAGAACACTGTACCGATACCTACCGTATTCTTACCACATTACTAGCGTATTGATGAGAATACCGTAGTGATCCCACCCCCTTTTTGGTACTTTACTCATAGCTTATGTATACGTACAGCCGCGTTCGAAAAGACTTGGCACCCCTAGGCCAAAAGACGAAGGAGTCTTTCTGCTTTCCAATTCTCTTATATTCAAGGTCATAATTGGAGAGAGCTTTTAATATCTCCATTGTGATCATGTCTTAAACGCTATGAATATGCGGGAGCAAATATGGTTGTTGGTAGCTACAATTCATTAACGGACTCAATATGGTAGGGTGCCAGGACTTTTCGAACGCGGCTGTACAGCCACTCATCAATAGTGTATCTATGTAATTGTATCCAGTGAGTGATAGAGAATAAAAATACCATGAATGTCTAATATTGACTTTGACCACAGTTGACTGTTGCCGTGTTGAGGTTTTGAACATTTCAATGGGCAATTTAATTCCTAACTTGAGCCAGACATGTCACATTAATTAAATCCGAATCACGAACACATTTGATGAGTGACTATAAGTGATAAGATATCGATGCTGTATACAGGACCATGCATGTAAGTACATCTTTATGTACAAATACTTACATACATACATCTAAGAACATGTACGTATACGTACATGTACATACTCGCCCCGACCCCTGAACCTTACTAAGGTATATACTCGGGGTGGGCAATAAATGTTTCCAATGCCTACATGTATTAGCATCAAAAGTCATTTTCAGGTTCGCACCTGCCTAGAGTATACGTGAAGTGGTTGATTTCATGTATATGTATACATGTACTCATCGTCCTCCCACTCTGCGTGCGTATACACACTCACTCACTCTACCACCTCTCAATACGTGCATATATCTCACCCATCTTATGATTTCTACAATAAACTGTTGATAAAACGCGATGCTTATTCCTACAGATCCTTTCCATAATTGCACTTTCATTGAAAAACTTTCGGTCAAATCAACTTCACCACTCGCCATATTTACCGATTCCAATGCCGGGGGCAATCTCCACCGGGATAACGAGGATAACAACCTTTTAAACAGAGCATATGTTCTATATATGAGAATCACTCGCCAGAAGGGCCTCGAATCATAAAGAGACATCATTGGTCGTTGGGTATCCCTTTTTCCGTAGCGCTGCATCAACAGAATGACATGGATAATCTCAATCCTCATTATCAGACAAATTGCTATTCAAATCTACCGAATGTAAGAGAAAAGGTGTTTACAAGTTTTTTCTTTCTTTCAAAGCTTTATTCAAGGGCGAAAAGACCACAGTGGTGTGGACTGATAGACAGTATCAACAAACTGCACGATCATGATACCAGACGCCACCACATGACCGCAAAAATGCGTTGGGCAATTTCGAGTTTATTAGGGTCTTATCCGAGTTCCTGAACATATCAATATACCAGGCAAACTACTCTGCTCAGTGAGCTGGATGATTTAATCCTCAACTCGGGTCCTTAATGCATGTGAACCAGGAATGAATAAATTAAGGGCCCTTTGGCAACGGGATAGACTTGCAATTGCTAAATTTTGACGAGGAATACTTATTTGACTTATTGAAATTATTTGGCAATACATTCTGTCCAATAGATTGGTAATACAAAAGTCAACCAAATCAAGGTAAACAAATCGACTGGAATAAATTATCAATGTTATAGAAGTATATATGGGAAGAGCACTATTGGCTTAACCAGCTATACAACCCCTGTTCTCAGGCCCTTGTTTCTGCAGTGATTCTACTTTTCGCTGTAACTCACCTATCTAGAAAGCAACCTGTCCTCTCCACATAAGTGATCCATTAGATGGTAAGTCGGCTGTAACGCTTTAAACAACGTTAACATGTACCGGCAAACGGGTCCTAATCAATCAAAACTTACGTAATTAATATACTAAACAAAAAAATCACCACTTACGTAACGTATACCAACCGAGTGATATCCTATGAATACACATACAGCGGTGGGTAATAAGTCATCGGACGGAACGCCACCAAAATACGTGCTTGTAGGCAAAACTGTGGCTAGGTCATCTGATGACTTATTACCCACCGCTGTACAGCGATAGGTAATAAGTGATGGAACGCCCTGAGATACGGTTATACCTGCAAACGCCGTATGTTGGTGGCATTTTATATAAAACAGGTATCGCTCCGTCTCAGCCCGTTCAATCACTTATTACCTACCGTTTTACATATGTACCGTCTAAACGAACCCGGCCCCGGCTAAAGGGCGTCTAGACTCCAGGCTTAATACTACTCCAAGGATCTCCCACCGTCGAAAAGGGATCTCCCCACCAAACGCAGGCCGAAAAATCAAAATCAAGTATCCTACCATTGCATATAATAAAAGCTTAAAAAACCCAACTAGCCAATGGCACATCTCATCCAACGACTTAAGCTTGATCAACCAGAGTATTACACCGGATCAGTGGGGTGTTGTTGCACTGTTGGGAGAGACGCCTGGATATTTTCCACTTACAGTGGCTAGTATATTTTCTCTGTCTCCTTCTACTACATGTACTATATTGGTATTTCGGACACATATCTAGCCAGGCGCGGCACCAAAGGATTATTTCGAAAGAATAGGTTATTAATATTAACATGTAAATTATCCTAAGGTATCTTTTATAATATTTTGGGACTATATTCGCATCGGCATGCGTAACTGAAATTCTTATTCTCGAGCACGATTAACAAATTTTCTTTTTTTTAAGTCATGTCAATTTTATTTCTAGGTACAAAATGGTCGCATAAAGTTAATACTATGGTGTAAGCACGATTAACAAATACATCTCAACAATATATATCTATCAATGATACAGAAGGGTCCACCAAGAGGGCTAGGGATAATATGTCTTCGGATCAAAGCTTACCGACGCCAAGACTGAAGCCTTTTATTCTGTAGTATAACCCAGTCTCCACTTTTCTGGTTGGAGCGGACAGAATTAAACGGCCCATGCTTGATGGTTGGCCCATAACTAAATATATGTCAATTAGCATCCTATAAACATCTTAAAAATATGCAACCGGTAGAGGTATTATTAAGAACGTTTAAACGCTATAAAATATTTACAATGAAACGTTTCAGGTCACAATATTGTCGGTGGTAGTGTGGTCAAAGACTGTGTGCGGTTTGGACTCATATCAATATCAAAAGCAGCCACGCGGTAAATTCACGAGACTAGTGATATAAATCACATGTACAGTATATTCAACTTTACTCTGAAGCTCTACCTGACCAAATGCCTCAATTGATAGCGTAGTGGGGTGACGTGTTTGTTTCGACGGGAATCGAGTGATATTCTATGATTAGTGCCGCTGTATTGCATTTTATTACCCGTTGTCACGGATATCTAAATTAATACATATGAAGAAGGCTAGAGGGTTGTCAATTATGGAGGTGATTAGTACCAGGTCATAAAGACGCTAAACCTGGTTTTTCATTATGTAAGTCGTGAGCTCTTACTCGTACACGGATATATGTGTAAATGTTCCGGTGCACGGGCTCACGAGTTTCATCTGAACGTCGGCAAAGTTATAGCGAGTGCTAGTATCGTGGAATGAAACCGGCGGCTTTAAAACTTCACAAACACGAGCGGTTGCCGGTTGAGACTGCGATCAAGAGGCAGGCAGGTTTACAATTAAATTATTTCGTCACTAGATCTCGTGTTACAAATCCGCAAAAAATCAACTTCTTGAAAATACCCCTCTGGAAGTACTTTAATTGAACCGATCCAAAACCACAGAAACAACTTACCTACTCGGTTCTGACTTGCAAACAAGTGTCTCCAGCTAAACAAAACGACTTTGTAGTACGTCAGCTCAATTAGTAGAGACGGCCTGAGAATTCATAGGTTACAAAAGTATGTACGTATGCATCTGAGACTCCAATTATCATCGCCGATCGAATCTCATCGGGCGGGGGAGGGGGAATGGATTTATATTTTTCTACATCCCGATATTTCGAAACAGGAAATTCATGTCATTGCCCGGTGGAGAAGGCCGCGCCTTTCACTATCTCTCCCTCGCACTCTGCCGTTTATGTGCAACGTGCTGAATGTTTCTCCTGTACGACGCGGCCTGGCAATTGATGCTCATTCGACCCGGTTTGGTACCACCGTATCGATACTCGTGCCGGGGAGGTGGCTCGTTTCGATGACCGACAGAAAAAATGTGCGTTTATTGCACAAAAAGGTTTCATCTCCTTGCTTAGAAATCTACTTTAACACAATCGCATCGGCATCACTTCGGAATCTTTGTGATATCCCCAAGCGGGACTGCAAACGATCATATCATGGTATCGCAGTAGGTATGTATGTATCTAGGAAATAATATTGTATATTGTGCGTTTTTGGTTTTGTCTACAAAAAAAATGAATGGTACGTGTCACAAAACCCGATCTAGATGACTCCCGGTACGGATAATTACACTACAAGTGAATTAGCGAGTGATAGTCAATGTTGAGGGGGGGTTTCTCACCGAAGAATGACTATGAGCTACCAATCACCTAAAGTAAATGGCAATGGATCGTGTGTACATCCTATTCTACGTATCGTATCTATCCCTTCTACTTGAGCCGCACTCGAATCTCAAAAACGGTAAAAATTCAAGATCGATATGGACGGCTCGGTCACTGATACATGATCTAGTTTCAAGTACAACTGCATTAGACTTGACTGCATTGTCTGCATAATCTGCTTCATCAACATCACCGTCATCTAAAGATGCTACCCTACCTAGATCTTTCCTGAAATACTCTCTCCGGCCAAAACATCCCTCCTTTCTCCGCGGGCCATCCAATCTGGCTGGAGGTTAATGCGTGTTATTGGTGTGACATACTTTATATTTATGAAGGGGAGAGGGGGGGACCGCCAGATAGGTGCCGAGGATGGGGTTGTGCTGTGGAACGGGTCAGATTTGACTGATGGCTGGGTCTGAAACGGATCTTTAAAATCAGACGAAGACGGGCAAGGCACAGGGTTTCTCCTCCTCCTCTCCTTTCTTTTTAATGGACTTGACCTGCGCATGTAGCAGCACAAGCCGTGATCATGAGTATGAATAAATGAAGGTCCCTTTTGTGACTAGCTCAATTCAGACAAAAGCATCAGATTTTGAAGCTAACCTTGGCTAGCTAGCTAGATCCGGACTACCAGCAGTAGATATCGCGGGGCCTATAAGAACATGCTTCTATATTGATGCGGGCCGAAGCCACCTGCCGGAAATGATACTTTAGCCTGCCTTACCAAGAATAAAAGCAAAAAAGGCAACAACCTATCATTGATACCCTCGTTCACAAAAAAAAGTACCTGTAACAAACACATCATATACAACGAGTTTAGATGTATAACCCATGGTAACTAGGTACTATGTTATTTTAGGAAAAAAGGGGGATCGCCTCGCTACCAGTCTGTCGGTGCACTGTAGGGGTTAGTAGTGTGATGGATGAAACTTTGATCGGATCATGATCAGGGATATATATATCCGACCGCACTTTCAAAACCGAGGAGCCCGCACATACACGCGGGCATGTGGGCTAGAAAGTGCTGTGCCTGAAGAAAACTTTAGGTATTCCGTAATTATAACCTAAATACCCGAATCATCAACGCTGACACCGACGCATATACTTACGCAACTGCTGCTGCTGGCTACTTACTGCCACTCACACTCACCGAAAACACACTAAGAAGACGAGGAAAGGGGGGAAAGGACTTCCGCCGCGTATGTAAGTACCGGCCCGTGATTCGAGATATTCTGGGTATGTAGCAAGAGCAAGCTTAAGAAGTATGTGTACGGCGGGCATAGGTAGACCTGTAGGCGAAAGGAAACCTGTACACAGCTGCTTAGCCCAAAAGAAAAGGAAAGAGTAATAGGAAATGTATGTACGTCGGTAATCCGTGGCATGATCTATTGATTTTGTTTAATTGTTTGATTACCTACTCTATTTCACTGAACCCCCCTTCGGCTAAACACTCGTTTGGCCCTACAGTGACGCACCGGCGTGTAATGATGTTACCAGGTGTGTCGTGCATGGTGATTCTTGTAGCATTGGTGAGTGGAATCCTTGCCAGTCGAGGCCAGCCTATGAGGTCCCTAGGAGCCGGAGTCCCAGTGACGGAGGGGGGAATGCTAATTTTCCCGCCGCCACGTCCCCGAATTTGTATGGGTGGTTAAGAATTTAAAGTGCTGTTGCCTTCTTCGCGAATGGGTTTTTGTTGTGGGACGTTCCAATTAGCGTGGGGAGGTACATGCGTTTACCCACTGGCCCATGTGTACTCTAGTTCAGGGAAAAAAAGAAACATGATCTGCGTGCTGCTGCTAGCTGTCAAGATTGGCGAATAACGATCGTTCCTGCACACAATAGGTACTTCTCGTTAAAGCAAAACATCACGCGGTCTCTTTGACCCCTCTAATCCATTGTTTCGACATGCTAAACCTTTGCCTACATAAGTGCTTGCATGCTTTTAGTGTATGTTAGTACAGCATTTTTATTTTTATTTTTTTTAACTACTTCGCTAAATGAATTTATTTTACGTTTTTTTTTTGGAATATAGCGTGAAGATCTGTTACAACGTCTCTCGAGCGAGGAGAGCGAAGACAAGGGGGATCTGTACATATATGTATATGTATGTGCATCAATGACACGCACATCAAACACAAACAAAAGACCGTTCAAGATATCGTATGCAACCAATCGGCAGCCTAGGGTGACTAACACGCTGTTTTCCCCAAAGGTCTGTGAGAAGTAAGTGCTCGCGTGCAAAAGAATTTAATGTATAAAACACGACCGGTGCGGGGTTGACTGCATTCAAGGAGACAGTGATATACCCTTCATGGTAGAAAGCCGGGGGCACAAGAAACTATCCGAGAACTTGGACAATGTTGTAAGGCTCCCAATGGGAATATTGTGGGGTAAAATCCCAGTTGAACACAGGCTTGGGCGGTCCACGAGATAGATCTGGTGACAATGTATTGATTCGAGATGCTAAGGAGGTAAATGAGACCGACTTTCTACCTCTTCAGTGGCTTCACACCAAAGACAGATGCCATTAGCGAGCTTTAGTTAGCTCGGGCTCATGCCCAGATACATAAACGTACGTGCGGCGATAAAGCAGGGTATCATTTTTTTGTAGCCTCTTTTCCAACCCAACCAGGACTGACGTAGTGGAGCTCGCCCCTGACAGCAGTCAGAGTAGGGAGGGAAGGGAAAAAAAAGCCCCACAGCGGCCAAACGAATGCTATTGATGGGGCATCACCTCATATGAGAACGTAACAAGAGACCGCCGCTCTACTGCACGGGTAGTTAGCTGCCATTTGGCACTGCAAAGTGTCATTGCGGGCATCGAATTCACTGGTTGACCGGTTTAAAAACGTGAATTTTGTTGCGCGATTTTGTGGACCTTGCATCTCTTGATCGGTCAGTATTCGAATCCTACAGCATACGCACTACAAACAGGCGTACATGCCGTATATTCGATAACCTGAAATTGTTCGTTTCTCTTAAGTCCTAAACTTCCCCGCAATCCGACACTTTCAGCGTAGGCATAGGTAAATTTACATACCTAACACCCACCTATTCTAGCCCAGGAATACAGCACCAAGTTAAAAAAAAAAAAAGCCCTACCCCGCCAAGCACATAACTCACGTGGAAAAAGAACCGAAACCGCATAGCCTACTTGTAATAAAATTTGTCAAGAGAAACGTTTACATCCACTCACTCGTGGGACAAGAAAGCAGAGCCTCTGTCAGAGCTTTCCGGCTGATACCGGTCGTGCCGGGAATTTTCCTTCCCTTCAAACACAAAGACTGAAGCCCTATCTAAATGTGACACATCTAGATTTTCTAAACGAGGCCTCTCGACAAAGTTCCAGAAGATTACCAGATTCATTGGTCATTGGGTAGGCTGTCGCTACTAGTGGCAGCAAGAGAGATCCGGTTCTTCATCGAACATCGCTAACTTCCCGTATGGCGTGGTCGTGATCAGTGACATGGTACACTATAGGAGGTTATACGTTAGGTACCTCTATATAGCTGGATGTGTTAATGTAGTAAGCCCGTTCTAAGCCAAGCCACTTAGCAGTGGTGATGGTGGGAGGTATCCGTAAGACGAGGGATGGGGCGAAGGCTGATGGGTGATTCGATTGTTCTCAGGATATGTTCTGAAGTCCAAACATGTACAGTCGTCTCTGGGTCAACGACGAAACCGGTTCTATGGCGAATAGGCCCATCGAAGCTAACAAAAGCCAACAAAAGCGCACCGACCCCTTTGCTTTGACTGACTATCAGCCCAAAAAGTAGTCATTTGGCATCGAGCCGGGTTCGCCGTTAACCCAGAAGCGACTGTACCTTCTAAAACTTAATTTTCTAACCCTAACATGTAACCCTAGCTAACATTTTCAGATCTAACATTGCCAAGAATTATATATATACCACTCGCGCTAAGTCCAAAGCCGATATATTATTAGCTTGTACCACAACGACAGACCATGCATATCCTTAGTAATCGTGGCTTGGAAGAAGCACAGATATGCAAAACAGCAAAGTTGATTCTCCGGGTTCTCCGGCCGGCAATTAATGTGAACGTGGGGAACGGATGGATCTCGGCAATTGGTGGATGGTGCGGAGAGGTTCCGCTGAGGCTGATCATAGAAGGCCAAGGACCGCACTGCGCTGTATCACCGACACATGTGCAATGTAAAGAAAAAAGAAAAAGAAAAAGAAAAAGTAAAAAAAAAGGGCCCCAGCCGACATGTGCAAAGGAGTGTCAACGTTGAAAGGCACTCTAGCCAGAAATTTCTAATAGGTAACAGTTAATTAGCTACAGTCGCTAACCTAGTGACGGCGGATCCTGTCTGATGGTTGTGTTTGCAGTGATTTACACTTAGCGTCTCTGCTATTGGCCTTAAATCCCTGACAGGATCCGCCTTCACCCTGTGAGTGACTGTACTACAGTACCGGTACTGTACATATCATGTAGTGTATACGTAGAGTACATGTACTCGGGTCAGGCAATAAGAACCTAGGGGTGCAAGCTGCAAGCTCAGTTTAGTGTAGCTTTTCATCAGGCGCGAATCATAGGTAGTTACCATTAAAAGTCATTTTCAGGTTCTTTTTACCTGTCCTGAGTACCTACATGTACCTAAGAGCATACTAGTAGCTAGACGTATGCAATTATGGCATATTTGCGCCATAGTAGCTGCTTTTCTTCTTCCTTTATCATGCCTCTCTCTGTCATATCTCAGGGTTTTCTTCACGATAATCGACCCGGTACCCACCCCGCGTACCCACCCTGCAGAGAAAAGAAAAAAGAGGCATCCGCGGGGGCAGCGGACAGGGTAACCCCATCTTCTATCATTCCCGGAATAGCCCCAACCACACTAGTACTCCATATTTAATTAACTTTCAATTGAGCTAGGCATATAAGTACCTACATGTACTGAGTGCATGTCTTGCCTGTCTGTTGGAAATCTTCTTCACTCCCGAGCTTCCTGTTTTTTTTTTTCCCCCTCCGCCTATTTCCTTTTTTCGAAGGACTTGTTTCTTTTCTTTTTTCTTTTCGATTTTCGCTGCCGAGAATTAATTCAGATATCGTCGTCGTCAATCGATCACCCGATCTCTAAACCCTGAGATCAATATACCGCCAAAACTCGAAAAAATTGGCTATCTCCGCCCAGGGATTATAATATCTCTAAGACGATTGGCTAAAAGGTATCGATCAGCCTCAGAAGTATCCGTTTGTAGCAAGTTTGATATTGTATGCATAGCCAATTTTTTCGAGTTTTGGCGGTACATATACGTACAGCGACCGGAATGATCTATGGAAAAACAGGGGGGGTGAAATTGTAATATACAGCGATGGGAATGATCTATGGAAAAAACAGTTATATGGTGCACAGACATTTCGCCATACAATTTCACCCCCCCTGTTTTTCCATAGATCATTCCGGTCGCTGTAAACCCGGATGAATTCGCTAGAATTGGCTAGTTTAATACCTACGAGGAAGGGTGGTGGGCGATGTGTTGAACTTTATCAATAGATGTTAATTTATTCAACTATATATTAATCGTTCATATTGGAACATTCGTTGACGATTGCCAGAGTAATATCACAGGCAGCCTAGAGTTACTTCTAATTCCTCGAATTGTGGATTTAGGGTAGAACCTTGAAGTTATTTATAGATATATAATGGATTTGCAATTGGTAAGACGGAGGTCAATCACGCACCCCAATTACCGATGTGTATTCTAGGCAATTTTCTAGCATTCATCAATTGATCAAAGGTTGTTCGACTACGGGTTGGGGAGCAGCCACGTGAAAGTTCATCCGAACTTATGAATTGTGTCAAAAACGAATCAACCGAAATTCTTATTGGCATATCAAACCCCAATTTCATCCGGCTCCAAGGAAACAAACAAACAAACAAACCAAAAAACTGCACATCGTAACCAAAAAGAAACACCCCAAGAACAAACTTCAAAAACGGAAAAAGTAAAAACGAGAACGGAAAATGAAACCCTGCATGAAGTGTTGCGGGCCATATCTAGTAGCTATCCCGCCCGTACCTACACTTCATGATACCCCAACCAACCAGCCACCATAGGCATATAACCCCGAACCAAATAAAAGAAACTCGTGAAGAACTCCCAAAATCTATGAACACCGAAAGGAAATAGATACCACGAAACCAAGTTTCAATAAATACCCAAAAACCCAACTAATGCCCACTTAGATAAGCATGCGTTCAAGATCAACGAGCTGCGGGTACTCGTTCTTCTTGTCGTAATGGATGTCCTCCTCGCGGCTACCATTGCACAAAAACTCTTCGAGTAGCAACAACTCTTCAAAGTCGGCCTTATACTCCGCAGCTCTCTCCGCACTTGGTCGAGGAAGTGGTGCCCGCCCGTATCCCCCATATCCGAAGTGAGCTTGCAGACAAGCCTTTGTCCCAACAACACCTCCCTTGATTGCGCCCCAATCACCTCTTCCAACTACTGCTTGCATTTTCTCCGCCTCGTCCATTCTGCCAGCAGCGTAGAGATTGAAGACGTCAACGCAAGCTCTTGGTGCGATGTTCACGAGTCCGCCAATGACACCCTTGCCGCCAGCGATCAAGGTTTGCAAAGTGAAGTCTGACGATCCGCCAAGAGTCATGAACCCGCTTGGCGCTGCATTTGCAACTCTCCCAAGCTTTCCAGTGTTGCCGCAAGTGAGCTTGCATCCGACGATATTAGGATGTTTTGAGAGCTTGGTGACAACGTCCGAATCAAGATCAATGCCCGAAACAGCGCCGGGGTAGTTATAGATCAGGATGGGAACCGGGGATTCATTGGCGACAGTGGTGAAAAATTCGAACTGCGACTGGGCCGTGTAGAGGGACTTGTAGTACGAAGGCGGGAGGATCATGGCATAGTCACCACCAGAGACCAGAGCGTCGTGGCATAGCTCGATTGTTTCACGGACGGATTGCGCGCCACATCCAACGATCACGGGCATATCTCTAAAGCCAGCATCATCCAAAGCCTCGCGAGTTGCCTCAGTAACAATTCTCCGCTCCGCATGACTTAGATGTACTGCTTCTCCATTAGAACCCTGGGTAACGAGACCAACAATTCCGCCTTGTGCAAGACGAACTGCATGCTTTCGAGTTGTAGGGAGGTCGAGCTCTTCGGTGGTGGGGTCAAAGAAGGCGGGTGTCGGGGCGTAAATTCCTGCACGAAGGGGGCGGTCGGTACAAGACTGGAAGTTCCCACTTCCGCTAGTTTTGGTGTTTGAGTACAAGGCTGAATACCCACTTTTGTTGTGAACGTTTGAGACATTCCCGTGGCGCCCGCTGCTAGCAACGTGAGGAGCGCCGGCTTCACTGTGAAGCGCCAAACCGCTCAAAGCAGAAGTCATTTCGTTTGTTTCGAGAGAGGAGGAAAGCTCGTTGGTGTGAGGCATTTAATAGTTGACGTTTTCAGTGATATATGGACGAGAGGATTGGTCCTATGTAATATAAAAAGCTCTTAACAATGATGAGGGATTGAAGCTGGTAGTTGAGGGAAGACGAAGTAGTGGTAGTTATAGACAATGTATGATGAGGAAGTAGGTATGGATGAGAAGGGGACTGATTGACTTTAAATAATAGTAGGTAAATGAAGAAGAATAGAGGGGGGTGGAGGCTTGTGAGGGAAACCGTATGTATGATGAGCTCTTGGTGTAAGCCCTGCTTGATGAGGCGAGCTAACTCTTGATCCTCTCACCTAGGACCCTTTCAACACCACCCTCCCCCCTCTTGCCTTCCATTCACTCATCCCCTTCCATCCAAAACCACTGAGGATGGTAGTGCACGAGCCAAGGTCATTTGAACTTCAATTGGCTCGTGCTTTACTTCTTCAAAGGGTTTGGACGGAAACCTCAGGCAAGGCATCCACTTGACGTCCGAAGCCTCCACCGAGACATGCCAGCCAAATAAAAGCCTGGCCAGTGGGGATGCAGAGAAAATTTGGTGGCTCTAACTTCCAAAGCATGCAAACGTCACGAGCGTAGAGATGAAATGGAGGGGTGGTGAAAAAGAGTTCATGATCAACGACGACAGCAGAAGATCAATAGTAGAGCAAAACTCGGCGAAACGTCTGACAGAACAGCATACATACCACCGAGCCCCTATAGTGCTACTGGAGGTACAAAATTTGACCCGTACTTTTGGAACGTAGTCTGGTCCTATTGTCTTCGATTGTCTTGATCTTTACTTTTTCTATCTATTTACTTTGGTATCCCTGCAGCGGACCACAACTGATTCACAAAGAAACTGTCGGACCAGACAAATGAGCGGTGGGTGACTGAGTGAGTAACGGTGTGAGCGAGCAAGGGGCATAGGAGCGGCGACACGAGTGCGCGTGCCCGCGACATCGAGTACATGAAGGTGAAGACAAAAAAAAAGTGTTGGACCTGAAGACCCACAGCGCTGGGTCGTGGTTGTGATGGTGCTGGCGTGGGGGTTCCTGTGGGGCGTTGTGCGGCGCCAATGCCAATATTTGAAACATGCTTCCGCTTTTGGGGGGTAGCTGCCTTCACGTCTTTGTAAACTTCAAGAAAGGGCAAGGGACATTAATTCCCAATACCTGTGTCGCCCGGATGTCTACTCTATTTGATGCTCCCCTCCTCCGCATGTATTTTTCTCGTTGATTTGATACTGTGACTACATGTGCTGTATGATGTATGTATGTATGATGTATGTATGTATGCATGCAAATTATGTAGCTACAGGTACATGTATCTATAGAGTGCCCACTGCCAACATAAATTGTAGGTATTGGTATGTATCGGCCTAGAACTAGACCTAGACCTAGGAACTTCTTCGCTCCTTTTCTTGCCTTACTTATGCTTCCCTCTCTTCTTCCCTCTCTGAGACTTTAGGAGGGTATCTTGTGCCGGTGGGCGAGGGAAGCTATAGGTAAGAACCGCAGGCGTCACGCAGCACAACGTGCATCCAACCGCATCTGCTTAATTAATCCAGGAACATATAACAGAAGTTGATTCGTCACAGTCGTCGTCAGGTACTTCCGTATTCAAATAAATAAAACAAAATAAAAGGGAGTGTATCTACATATACCTACAGAATTGAAAACCTGAGCTGGGTCTTCTGCAGCAGTCTGACAGGCACATCAACCATACTGGCCGCGTTCGAGACTACTATACGACCACACATCTATTTTCTCGAGTATGTATGTACAACATACACTCTAGAGTACTTGGATGCCGCTTACGCAAGGACACACATACATGGACAGCGATAGAAATGGTGAGTCTGCCTCAGCAAAAACAGATTTTGGCCAGCAAACTGAACCCTTCGTCAAGGTACACAACAGGATGCACCCCGCAGTTCAAGGGACAGCGTAACTCGCCGCGGATCAGGCCCGTGCTTGCGGACCTCCATTGTCGCTACAAATTTCTCAATATGGGTGGTAAGTACCTACCATACATAATCTTTGAGGCTCGTGATTCATGTGTTCCTAATGACGTTTTTTTAACAAAGCAATATTGAGCAGGTCAAACGCGCAGTTACGAAGATCTAGAGCTTTTTCGTCTATGGAGGCATATTTTCTTTTTCCAACTAACCGTACTCTAGCGAACCATGGAAACCATATTCAGAAACCATATTCTGCTCTTTTCATCACCTTGCATTCGCGCGCAATCTTAGAATCAAACAGTATTCTTGACCTTTAGAGGTATCAAGATCTTCAAGCTACCCTTACTGAGAGTGAGACCTTTGCACATAACCAATGCAGGATCGATTCTAATCCGCCCTCAACGAGACATACCAATCCCAACGGAATCTGAATAAGATGGCCGTTTGATATCACTATCACCTCGTGGCCCATGCTTTCCTCATATTTAAAAAAAAGTCATCAACATGCCAATTCGAACAATTGTACGCTTATCGATTGACAACTGGCATTGAATGACACATGAATAAAAGAATACCACTCTTGTTTTTTGTTTCTAATTGCACGGGGCTAAAGTCCGATACTTACTTCCCGGGCTGTAGTGCCGGTTCTAGAAGTTAAGTGTTATATGTGAGACTGAACTCGTAGGGACTACATATGTGTGTTACTGTAGATTGTCGATAGTAAGGCTGAAGGTGAAGTCATTCCAGCTGAGAGTGAAATAAGTTACAATCTGAACCCTCCTTCGCCGGATCTTTTCGGTGGATATGACTTTGATAAGATGCGATGTCGGAAGGCTACCTCACATGACCGATGACATGGCGGTAAGAAACCCCAAGGAAAATGTTTTTCCGATCTTCACAGCTGCCTAGATGTTTTTTTTTCTCTGTTCTTTTTTCGGTGGTTCAAATTCTTTGCTTTTTCCCCTTCCCTTTCTTTTTTCTCATTGGAGTACAGCAAAAGAAATCCCCCCACACGCCGTTAACGCGTCAAACCGGTTCCTGAGAACGTTTGTCGAGGCCTAGGGCATTGGTAGGTACTAATCACAGGGTTTCCACTAGTACTTTGGTCCCATATATATATATAAATCTTGGACAAGAGTCCAATAACGAGCCTAACATATCCCCCGAGTGTAATCAGTATCGAATTCGTGAACGGAACCTAGCCCCCTTGTTCATCGTCGTACAACCCAAGGTATTTTTTTCTTCCTTCAACCCCCACACAAAATTCCGTCCGGGACCAACGATGTTGACAGATCTGTGAACGTCATTCTGGTTGTTCTTGAAATATTGCCAAGACAAGCCGTGATTGCTACCAAGTACATAGAGCAACAGATATCCGGACCAAAAAGAAACAAAAAAACCTCTGTCTCGAAACATTCTGGAAGAGTAAGTACTCGTATGTGCGAGATTCGCCAATCGCGGCAGCTCTCGTTCAATTCCAAGTCCCTGGGTTCTTTATTCCCAAGATTTTTGACACCAACCAATGCTATTGCCTTATTGCGGGCTCGAGGCAGGCCACCCTGCGATGCAATTTGAAGAAGCAAGACTGAACACACAGCCTTGTCCTCCCATACCTAACTCGCTGCCTTACCAGAAGTCCTTCCAACAGCAAAGTACTCTCTTAACGACGATGTTAATTGCTTGATAATCCATGGTCGACTCGGGCTTCCGGAAGAGCTCTTTCGGGTCCGCATGATAGAATCCGGAAAGGGGAGAGAAAAAGAAAGGATACAAAGGTCACGGAGACTCTATGAGATATGAAAAAGCAAAGATGAAATTTTTGGAAAACACTTCGTTCTGACTTCCTAAATGGGGAGGCTAGGGGGGCCACTTGACGTTCAATGTGAGACCTATCCGCACCTAACCAAGTGAGTGGGAAAGCGGCTATGATGCTACTTCGCTTAAGTCTCAATTAGCAAAATTCAGCCACAGCTTGGATCCCGCATGTTTGGATTCGAATGATTTACCACCTTCATGATCACCATGCAAGGGTTATCAATAAACAAACCATTCTGGAGCAATGGGACTGGAGGGAGTGGCTCTCCGGATCGGCTGATATCCTTGTATAGCCTTCCATGTTACGTATGTATGTCCTTTTTCCTACTTCATTCTCACCTCATGATGGAGTCTTATTGAGAACATAGACAATGCTTATCTCCCCATTTCCACGGTACTTTTGATTGGGAAGAAGGTCCTCTCTTTTTATTCTATTACTAATTTACTATTTAGGGGATCACGGCAAATATTTGAGTAATCTACTATAATCAGAAAGCGTGGGGGTACACAGACGGATGGATACCCCATGCTCACAGATTCACCAAGTAGGTGATAAGCTAGACTCGACTAGATCATATATTGCCAAATTTATAAATACATGTAGTACTTAATAATTCAATAAGCTTTCGGACCAAGGCACAGACATCCTCGAAGGATTATTTTGGATTCACAACGTGTGAGAGATCTTGTGCTTTTTAGACAAATCTTCACTTTATCACTATCTATGTACCATTCCGCTGATCCTGGTGACCTTGGGCAGTTTTATTCTCAATTGAACTATTTTGATCTCGACGATGACCGTGCTGACAGAGATTCGTAGAGAAACAAATGGGGAGGAGGACCGTGCTATACAGTGGTAATATAATAGTAGCGTTATGGACAGTTTTTTTTTTGGTCGTACTACTCTACTACATTTGTGTTATTTACTCGACGATAGACATCTTTGAGCCTGATCGTGACCTTTGTTTCAATGCACAGTAGTGACACAATAGCCCCCAACGCAATTTACTGCAATTGAACATCCGAGGGGTGCTGGAATCAGGTATTATTTTCTGTGGTCCAATGACAATACGCCTTAGATATCCATCGCAAATACTAATACGGGTACATACTCTAGCTACATCCTACACCCCAGAAAACATCACGGGATTTCTCGGCCCACCGTAACATCAGTCGGCCATGTGGACGAATTAAATGAATATGGTACGCTTTTACTATTCAACGAACTATTCCATATCCTTGCCAATGGTCGAATATTGGGGATCACTCGTAATTTCACAGTATTTGTGAACACGACCTCTATTGCATACACACAAGAAACCTCCAAGACAACCTTTTTTGTATGGCATGGAATAGTGATCGTGTTCACAAACGCTGTGAAATTACGAGTAATCTTGAGGGTATATTAGTTGCCTTTTAATTTTACGTACTGTATAAGTATCTTTGCATAAAGCTCCTGGATCAGCCACTGAACATTTCATAGAGTATATCAAATGTAGATATCCATGGGGACATCCTCGGGGTGACCGACCGGCGATACTCATTACTCATATCACCAAATGGCGCTCTGTATAAAACGTCCCTTCCGTTGGATATGAAACTATTCTCGTACTTGAGGCATTTTGTCTGTTTGCAAGCTGAAATTTTGCAGGGTGAGATTTATCGATACAGCTGGTAGGTATATCATGTACCTACGGAGGCTGATTTCTCACATCAAAGAAATCACGCCGATCATCTTCAAGGATTGCTCCCCACGCCTTTGTGTGGCTACCTATTCTTACGTTTCGGAAACAAGGGGACGACTAGCTAGGCGGGATATGGGGGCTGTTACTACATACACATCGACATCAAAGCGTTCAATTGCAGGAAAAGCGTATGGTTTTCGGACGGGTCCCACTTCGACGGATGCCTTGGCAAATCCGGGGAAATCATGGGTTTTCGGTATTCGGGCTAATTGGATGGGGGTACATCTTGCAGGGGCGCTAGGGTGGAGGGGCGGAAATGATTATCATCGGGGAGGATACACACCATAGGATCGTGAGTACAACATACATATCGACCTACACGCTACTACATCAATGGGGGCGTGATTTTTGCGAAAGGTTGCATTAAAAGAACATTAGGAGTTTGATCTCGCGAGCTCGGTAAAACGGGTAGAAACGAAGGGACATGCAACTCTACGCATCTCGAAGAAGGCGGAAACACATACATATAGGTGACCATCGATCAGGCCTATCCTGATACGATATTACAATTACAAAGGTTCACAAATTATCTTGCTTCCGGGTCCAAGTTCCCTGTACGTCTTTAACGCCATCTAATTCGTGGAGGTGATCTTTACCTGGCGCGTCAAATCGGGGGCCGTTTTGCCCGCCCTCCTTTTCTAATCGAGCGTCAAACGTGGGGGGCAGATATTGAAATAAGTCTTTCGTTTTGAAAGGGCATCCGTGAGCGCCTGGCTAGTTCCACGCAGCTGGAGATTTTGTTGATCTTACTGGGTATACACGTATACGTATCGACATTATTTCAGCGTTTTACCCGGTGCCTCTTGTGGCTAAGAGAAAGCGGAAAAGAGCAAACAGGTTTGATCCAACAAGCGCCCCAATAGATATTACATTCAGCTTAGGTTAATATAAAAAAATTCTAATATTTACCCCCATCGAGGATGTCAATCATTATGGTTTGAGACGCATAGGAAGTACCTACAAAATTTAAGAAAGGCACGGCCTCCACGGCTATAGGATAAAAAATGAATTAGAGTCACAGGTCCTTATTCAATTGAAGCCTGCTCTTGCGCGTTTATTTCACCCTAGGCTAAATAATAGTCAATTGGTCGATCTTTGACTCAGGCCGTACATACGCATACCTGGAGCTCAAGTAGGTACAAAGTTGTATCCGTGGACACTCAGCTGCGGCCAAGCGACGAACGAACTTCCTCGCCACTTCTCCACATATTTCTCAAGTTGGCAACCAATCTTGCTATAATCAGAAGATGTATGACGGGTAGGTATGGTCGTGCCCAAGGTTTAAGTTTGGGGGTCACCTGTATGAATTGTCTCTGGTAGTTTTTGCCTTATCTTACCTCGCATGAGCTGGGTCTCTCTATCGCGATAACGTTGAAATAGCCGGTCACCTATCCTGATTAGGTCACGATACCACGTTAATTTTGGCCTTGGCGCTCAGAATAACATCTGATCGCGACCACTTACAGCACTAGGATTCGAACAGTACCAATCTCTAGACGCGAAGACTTCAATCTAAGGATGCCCCTGAGAGGCGATGTATGTATTAAATTGACGATCGGCACTGAAAGTTGAGAACTTTTGGCAACAAACTAGTGCATCACACAAGTTTGTGCTTAGGCACTGCATACCTAAACATTTCAAAAGCCTTATGCAGAATTCCTATACGTGTTCAGCTAAGTTCGATGGAGTTTCTACTGAGATTGTTTGTTGGCTTGTAAACAAGACCGTGGGACGTCATGGCTCAGATCTGGAATACTTCTGTAAGATCCTATAACTGGTATGTTACTTCAGATTTAATCATCGACAAGGTGGGCATATATATATTATGTAGCCCTTTTCAAATGCTCTATAGCAGCTAACGTGCTATAAATCATAAGACATCACTCGGAGATCTTAGTGCATTGCTATGACCCGTGACAACATAACCAATGACAAAAAAGAACCGGTTCCCGACAAGGATATACATATTTCTCATCTATATATCGGGCCTAAGTTAAGGGGCAGTGGCCTATAGCTCTCAACTTCTATCGTGATTGTTTAACATACATATATATCACTCACCCATGCACTGTCCCAATAAAATTTCCCCCGAAATCGCCCCGAAATCACGCTTAGTTGAACTCACGAAGATCACGGCATTGATTGTCCCGCTGTTGAAGGTAAAGCACTCTGGCTACTCTAGTACGAGTGCGTGTAACTGAGCTCAAGCATATACATGAAAGTACACATTCCCACATTGGTTTAGCTCGACATCGAGTGATCCTAACCCCCACGAGTCCTGTCCTCGACACCTGCATTCCCGGATCGACGCACCATAACTCCATGGCCTGCGACCCAAATGCGCTGCTATAAAGAGCTTTTATGAATACGGTTAGTGGTGGGGTTGAAACCCCGGTTATGGGTGCATAAAAGTGTAATGTAAAATAGCCTCGGTGTTCCAACAACCGTGCATTTGTCCGGGATTATGAATTTAGGACAGTAAAGGCTTATTACTGCTGCGATAGTACTATATAGGTATTTGGTTACTTCAATTCATGATCAGATCGCATGCTTTTATTTGTTAAATTACTCTAGTTGGTGGGTGTACGTACATACTGCATAAGTATTCCTGGAGAGTATAAATCTCAAGAATCAATTTCTATGACCTATCATTTCTAGGCAAGACTGCGATTGAACCGAAGTGGGTGCTCTAGAAGTCATTGCAGTCGATCTGTGCAGCTAGCTGGGTATGACGCTCATCTCGTACTATATCTACATGTACTTTTACACATTCCAGAAGTAAGTGTCAAATGACTTTATGGAGGATCCTATATGCAAAAGAACAATTAATCAGCACAAGGGCTTCCGATCTTATAGTAAATATTCGATCATCATTCTCCACAGGTTGTTTGAGGTTACGATTAATCTACAATAAGGTCCTGCGCCGAGTGCTTAGGCGTGACGCACACAGGCCTAGGCCCCCACTCCTCAGCGCATGGTAACCGCACAGCTTCCCATGCGCTATGCATGCATGCTACAGATATCTTGAAATAATGTGCATCTTCTCGGCTCCAATCAATCTACTGTTGATACCCCCACTTGCTCATCCCTCAATAGTCATGTCATACACTTCGAATTCACCCATGTGCTCACCCCCACATGCATCGGCCCCTCATCATCATTATCAATACAAGTAGGGGAGCACGTGTTTTAGAGGAACTTATTATCAACACATGGTTGTTGCGCCTTCCCATCCTTCGTACTTACTACCTAGGCGACTGCTAGCTGTAGCGATGCTTACTTTCAGTTCTTCCATATGCATAGAAACAGTACTAGCTATGTAGCTCTAGTTACATGTAGCTAGTCGTTCTTTCCCATGGTTTTCATTTCACGCCAGCACCAATCAATGACTTCTTAGCACTACTAAACGACATCAATGTGTATGTAGCCGATCGCGAGTAGAAAGACCACTCAAGGCTGGTTTCTACTACCAATCCTCGGGGTCCAGGGGGTTCTGGAATTTAGGCAACATATTTCAGTCGATATTTCAATGACGTACGACGTGGGCACATGTTCCCATGGATACATCGTAATCCAAAACAATGACATTGCGAATGGTTTAGTCGCGATATATACGGTGAGCTATTTTCAAACACACACCTCGCCTAGGAATCTATACTACTAGAAGCAGCTCGCAAAAGGCAAAAGCTGCGACTCACCTAGGGACAAACATATTGATCTATATCTAACTTCTATATAGCTATAATTACTCAGCCATCTCATGTTACGTATACAACTCTGACATATCTATCAGAATGGAAATTTAATTTCATCTAGCTCAGTCTATATGTAAGTGAGACAATTTGCCATTCAGTACTAGTAGCAGGGGGAGACACCTAATACCATATTTAATCTAAATCATTTTCGTGCGGCTCGGATTGAATGGTCGTTGTGCGTAAACAGTGGTTATGTACATACATGTATATTTGTCGTCCTCGTACCCGCTTTCCTATTCATACCATGCTTTGTCATTAGTACATGCAAGCTTCATATCGTTGGTAGTACTAGGAGGGATACATGTTAGTTATCTATCAAGTTTATGGAATAGCTCTTGGAGATATAGAGATTTAGAATCCACTACGCGTACGTGCTATACCATGTTAGTTGTGAGCATATTGACCTACATCCATGGATCCAGTACTCAGCAAAAGTGTTTTTAATATCAGTCAGTGCGGCGCGCCCGTAACGCTGCTGTTATTAGTATTAAAATTCGAAATAATGAAAGCTATATAATATAGTTCATGAATACATTTATATAAAAGAAAGCACATGGCTCATTGATCTTATTCTTCATTGATTCCGGGCGCTATTTGTGAATGGGGAAGTCTTCTTTTAATTTGTGGGGTCATTGATGGTTCGCCGCGGTTACATATGGAGAAAGCTAGAAATGTCTCACTCCGAAATCGGAATTATGAATACTTCTGCTAACATTTTATCCACAGAACGTCCCTCCAATCACCGGCATTATCACACACAGGAGGCAAGGAATGAAGAAAACAAGTGACTATTCCAATACAATTTTGACTCCTCTCTCCTCTATAGATCTATCATCCATTCTTTGGCCACGTACATATAACTCCATCGAGCCTGAGTTTTCTATGTATGTATCTGTGAAGCTAACGGTCAACACAACGCTGTCAAAAAGCTATTGCGGACCGTTACAGGCATCCCCATCATTAAAAGCATCTGGAGCGAATTCCTACGGATATACTAGGAGGAGTTGATAGTGAAGAATAGAGTGAGCTAATAGGGTTAGAAATGGGTTGGGGTAACTTGAGAGAAGAATAAACAGGGCAGAGAAAAGGTAATTGGTAAAGGGAAGGAGAAAATAAGGCATATGTTGTTTTTTGCTTTTCTTTATTTCATTTCTATTTTATATATTTTATTTCGTTTGTTTTATTGTGGTTTTGTCAGATATTGTCGCGGTCGTAGTCTCCGGGTTGCATACAATTGCAATGAATGAAGTAATGAATGGATCAAGCAATATGTATGTACTTGTGAATAGTTTCTACTTCCAATTTGATGACTCCCGTTTTTCTTCTCGATGTCGTTAACTAACTGGCGCGTTAGTGTATCCCAATTCTTCCTGTAGGATTCACAATTGACTTTGATGGTTTATAGCAGAATGAGCCCAAGTGCACTGTGTTTTGGTGTTGCGATGGGCTGGATCATTCGCGAAGTGGAGGCACGAAAGAGGCGAGAGGGACGAAGACAAAGAAGAAAAAGAAAGGGGGGCAAAACAAAGATGGGGAGGACTTAGAGACGAAAAAGAGGAACAGGCTGGATAAATGAGTTTGCGTTGGTCTGTTTCTAGTATTGGTACTTGTACGAGGCGCTGGTTGAGAACGGGCAGTTCAGGGGCAGTGCGATATTAGCATAGACTACGGTCTGCATGTAATTAATGAGTTAGTAAAATAAAAATGGGTTGGATCATAGACGATGACTCGCAGTATCCAAATGTCCTGCGCCATAGCCATTTACATATTTACATGTATACAGGGGTTAGGCATGACATGGGCAATTCTACTGAACGTGGGAAACGTTCATCTGTTACTTTAGTGCCGGTGTAAGTTTAAATTATATCTAATAAATATATAATTATTACCTGCATATGCAATGTACTTTATAGTCTTCTGATTGGTTCATTGAGAGATTTTGTTTCACTTGATATATGTTGTAATAAAAAGTATTGTGCTGAGTGGTGTTAGATTGTTAATAGGGTTTCTACTTGTTCTGAGATTCGATTAATAGTGGGAATTTAGAGGCTTGGTGGCTGTTAAGGATATACTTGTAGCTTGAACTGGAGGAGTTTCTGACTTTTTTTTTTTTTTTTTTTTTTTTTTTTGTTTACTTCATTGATTGTATGCAGACCGTAGTCTATGACAATATCACAACCCCAGAACTACCCTGCTAACTTCTGGCCACACCCAGTAAAGGGCATTCAGCAAGCTCGCACTCCTCCGCCACCGCTACCTAACTGAAAAGAAAGAGGAGTTTCTGACTCATATATGGGGGGTATCACAAAAGGCACATATAGATCGACCAGAGCAGGTATAGTGATGGACTTCGGCCTGAGAGCCCCGACTGACAGGCAAAATATAGAGAAACAAGCCGCAAGGCGGCTTGCCCGTATATTGGACTAATCGATATACATGTAGTACCGGACCACTTATACATATGTATAGGTATAAGATTTATGTACTAAAGTCAAGCTATGATATATGGTAATATAAAGGGCGGGAAATTCTGTTGAGATATACACATGGGCACCTATACTCATGGTGCCAGAATTAAAATGCCGCCGATCAACCCAATTAAGTATCATTTGGTGGTAAAATATCAAGTAAGCGGCAATTTAATTTTCGCAGGGTGAGTATATATATGTACACACGTATATTTGAGAAAGGATTTGCGGGGGGCACACTATATGGCTGCTATATATGGCGACGTTGTCTGGGAAGAGAGGAAACCCGGGGCTTAAACGCAAGCCCAGCGTAGCTGCCTGGTCGGCCATAACAGATTAAAAATATTGAAAATTGTACAAAAGGTTAATTATTAAGTGAAATCTTGCAGGAACTTAAGAGGACATCGAGAAGGAGAATATCGAATTCCAGACTCTAGTACTATATAAGCTTTCTGCCAGCGTCCAGAGCCTACCGAAACTAGCTCGGAAGGTGAAAGAACAAAGGAAGTGGAAGACTTACTCGAGCCAAATGAAGGCTACGCAGGAATTAGGCTCTACCTGTGGATTCTTATTGGTAAGTACTAGTTTCCTCGTTCGAGTTACCAACTCTATCTGGCCTGTCGACTAATAGGCCACAACGATAGGCGCTAATTACTTGTAATCTTAGATGGGTCTTAAGAGTCGGTTAGTACAAGATTTATCTGTGCAATATGTATGTACAATAAATAAACCGAAAAATAGCTCTAATCAATTTGGCCTAGTACATCACTAATTCTGGTGCTATATAACGTTCGGTATTGCGATCCGAACTGATATTTGTTATCTCAAAAACCAAGAAGTACATGCAAATTAATACCAATAACATAAATTTATCTCTCATATATTTCCATAGTCTTGAAAAGCGAAAGGATTTTGCCCAAATTTGGTATACGCCTCTCCACTTGGGCCTTCAAATGTAATTGTTGGATACAGTTGGCCTGCACTATCTTCCGCTGAATAATCTGGTGGAACCTCATTATGTTAAAGATCCTTCGGCTTTGCTATATCCATTATAGAACTATCGGAGGCCAATTCAAAGTTTTGCATACCTAATAAAAGTTTACCATTTTTGGTAAAGTAGATCATTGACCGGTCGAAATTGACACTACATCCGACTACATCGCCGTTCGAAAAGGTTTTATATTGCCCACCGTCGGCTGCGAGGGGTTCTTTGCCCGCGAAAAAAGGGCCCCAACGCCCGTGATAGCCATATGATCCAAACTCCCGGCCTAGTATTGTTCCGAGGAACAGATAATCTCTCTAAATTAATTAAATTTCGAATGTTAGCTTAAAAATTACCCGTTGAAGTCACTCTTGAACATATATACCCTATTACCCCCTCATTGATTATTTTAACTTCGTAATAGAAGATATCCTTCTCTAGAGGAATGCATAAATTACTTCTTACACCCCCTCATTTTCGCTATGTCTTCTTGAAACATTAGAGTCGTCACGTCATTGCTAGACCAATCATGGTTCTTACCTAAAGCTCTTACATGAAGGTTGCCATCTGAAAGCTCAAGGTGCATAGATTTGTCTTCTGGACTCCAATATGTGGGGACTGAGTAATGATTTGATGGTCACTGGAAGAGGAAGTTTGTAACTGAGATAACCGCTCAATTACTTGTGACATTCGGCTCTTCCGGGCACAATCGATCGATGACCATCCCTGTATATCTCTCGTGTGGGGATCTGTTCCATTCTCTAACAAATTTTCAACAATGTCTAAATATCCACAGGAAGCAGCTACATGGAGTGCAGTACAACCCCGTGAAGTAGCCGTCTTGACATCTATCTCATGACCTAGAAGTAACCTAGAAGTTTTGCGATTCGCTCCCAGTATGGTCTGCTGCAGAAAACCTAGAGAGGCCCTGAGCGTGGACCCTATGGCGGCTTTGTTTGATCTTTCCAGACTATTAAGAATGGAGCTGAAGGTCTCGTGACGCTCAAATAATACTGCAAGGCTCAGGGCTTGTGATAATTTCTGTACTTTACTTTCGATATCCGCCTCCCTATCGATAAGTATATTGACGATTTGGGTGTAGCCATTCTCTACAGCTATATCTAGGGCAGTTAAACCATAGTGATTTATAATGTCGATATCTACTCCCCTATCGAGAAGTAGACTGACTACTTTGGCGTGGCCCCGAAATGTAGCTGTATGTAGGGCAGTTAAATCACACATATCTCCATTTTCGATGTCTGCTCCCTTATCAAGAAGTAGACTGACAACTTGGGCGTGGCCTCCATATATCTGAATGTAGAGTAGTTGTACTTTGTTTTTTGATTTCAATGTCTGTTCCCCTTGCGATAAGTAGCTCCACAATACTCCTATACCCCAGGCCCGCAGCAAGATGTAGAGCCGATAGTACGTCAACATCTTTTTCATATATATCTGCCCCTGCTTCGAGAAGCAACTCTATCCCCTCCACAGAGCCAGTGGAAACTGCTCGGGCAAGTGCAGATATACCATATCGATATCATATGTTGATAGCCGGAAACTTCTCAGAATAACCTCCAGAGTATGTGGACTCATCTGATCACTCAGAGTAAAAACCGAATACAGAATTAGAAGTGCGTTCTCGCCTGAGCCAGAAATCTCGTTGATATCGGCATCACAGCAATGGAGAAGGTACTGTACGACGTGAGGTAACCGTAGGAAGCAAGCGGCGTGGAGCGGAGTGACTTGTGTATAATCTGTGGGATCACGTCCTCTCTGTATAAACGGTGTACGAAAGAAGTAAATTTGATGCTAAAACTCTAAATTTATTGGCTGCCTTAGAAATCGACATACGAGTTCCGTGACGAATGAGTTTGCTGATTGATCACAATCATCACCAAAGGCTTCTCCGCCGCATCTAACATGATCTGCCCATGGAAGAGCTGCATACACAAGAAATGGGTACTGTGCGATGCGATCTTCGAGAAGTATCTGTAGGCTTTTTACATCATTAACCTCGACTGGGGAGGCACTTAGTGTAAAAGGCCTTGGAGGAATATTCTCGCGTTTGAGAGGGCTCCTCTTGAAATCTATAAAAAGAAGCTATGTAAGACATGTTATCGCCATTTCATTAGAAGTTTTAGGCCAACCATCAATTTTGAAAAATGTTGGTTGCAAAATTGATGGTTGTGGGTAGTAAAATTGATGGTTCCATGCTGATCTCCATACAAAAATGGGTTCAAAACTGCTAGTTGCGGGAACCGTTTTACTGGGTGGCAAATAGTATTTTTCAAAATTGATCGTTGGCCTAAAGTTTCTATTATGACCTTACTGCTCATCTATTCGATATTTGGAAAGGCGGGATCCAAGCCGTTGGCTTCTGTCGAAACAATAATCCTTTGCTGACTGATGAATAAGGCGGACTGTCGCTTTAGGGTCTTCGTCAACATCGTTCTCTTGGGTGTCATCATCGCTATTGTTATCATTTTTGGATCCCCCGTTCTCGAAACCACTTCTAGAAATGAGCCACAGATAGTACGTATATCACGGGAAACGTTGAAAATCAAATGTTCTTGGATAGAATCGACGGAATATGAAGACTCTTGTACAGCCATTGCTTCTCTGAATTCAGGGATTGTCAAGGGCCTTGGGGCCAAAATGACCCAGCTCAGCATTTTCCGCGCGAGAGCTAGGTCATGAGGGTCATTTTCTAGGGCCTCCAACATTCGATCGTAGATCCCGTCTAAGCCTTTAGGCGAGCCTTGCATGATCATGAGGGCTTCTAGCTTTTGGACGGTCAAACCTCGTGCCCTATCCAACTGTTTGATTGCCAATAATACCCAGAGAAACATTCCTTCCGAGTGCTCCACCAACATATTCCGAAGTCTGTCCTTGACATCCTTCTTCATGCGCAATCGTCTTTGCAATTTTTCCATTCCATCATCAATGATCTTTGCGATGTCTACCTTGACGATTTCTGGAGTAAGGTAGATAACTCGGACAGTCGCCAAATCCTCCTTTAAATTCTGAAATGGTCGGCTTGTTAAGTAGAATTTTCATTTTGGAGAGCCCTCTAATTCTTTAGATTGCTCAGTCACTTTTGTGATTTATAGGGACAGCTCGGAGATTGATTCTGCCTCGCGCTCATCGAGGGCATCTATTATGTAGTAGATAACATCTACGTTAGAGGCTGCAACATATCCCAAAGTGATTCTAATGGCCATAGAATGACCTCTGAGCTGGATTTATTGCAGTTTGCCTTTTTTGGCAATATTGGAGAACAAGGATCGAAGGTGTCTGGGATAGGAGCTGGTGAAATATAGCTGCAACAACATCGGTCGCAGTAAGGTTAGGATTATCTCGATTGTAAAGAACCTTATTTTGGGGGCTTGAGCTGGGATCCTGCAAAGTTTCCAGAACATGCCTAGAAAGGACGGTCTTTCCCGATCCAGGCTTGCCCATAGAATACAAGACAGATGTGTTCTGATCTGAACACCAAGCTAGGTATTGAGGATGCGTGAGGATCCATTCGCAAGTTCCGGACTGTGGGGTTTTTAGTTTTAGTTTTTCGCCATAGTAGTCCGGATGTTTTAAAGACAGCAGAAAAGCTTTCATTGTACCAGTTCAAGTCCTGTGTGGCCTCGGATAATTATGTAAGACTCGTTCTAAATACCTTCGCGTTGTCGATGGATCATCAATAATACAAGTGTCAAATTCGGGCAACCTTACATCAGGAATAATTAGGTATTCATTCATACCCTCAAGTTTCCGGGCCAAACTGCATAAATTCTTCTTGAACCTTTTGTATAGTTTGGGAGATGATTTCCTATAAATTCTTCGTAGAGATTTGCAGCTGACTAGCCGCATCTTTGTTGGTAGGTGATTTAAGTGCACTACTTGTATCTCCTTTCGAAAGCTTAGGGTTGCCATCTCTGAGCCTGTGGATGGTTAATTCATCAATATCCATTTTTGAGTGCAAGAAAATCATACATAAGGGTGTGCCAAACCCTTTCGACGTATCCGCGATCAATACTAAGCAGATAGATAGCTGCCGTGACTGCAGCGTAGTGACCGCCTCCTTAACCTCGTCGTCTTTGAAGAACTCCTTAATCCCTTGGACCTCCCGACGGTGTAGTTTGCTGCTATCATCACATAGCTTTGAGGTAAGCGGTTCAAGGAGTGTTTTAAGTCGTTTTAACTCAGCTCTGTAGGTGCTAACAGCGTTTATCAAAGGGCTCTGATCGGCGTTGATCTTTTGGTCATCTTTGGCTTGGTTTAACTGTGCGAGTATGAGTTCTAGGTCCTGGAGCTCCTGATGTAGCCCTCGGAAACTGTGAGGAGCATCAACAATTTTTCCTATCAAGCTCGATATGGGTTTATCTACTTGTAGAGTTACCGCGATAATCCCAAGAGCGCCAGAAACTATACCCAAAATCTCCATCACGAGTGTCGAAATCACCGTTCAGATCGATGTGCGTTCATGTGCGGGGCAGATACCATAGAACTGACAGATGCACTAAGATTAGGCTCTTCTTGTGTAACGCAGAAGTTCAAGAGAGCGATCCCAAATATATACATGTGCCTCTCTATCATTCAAACCTCGTGCTTTTACGGTAAAACGTCATGTACCCAATTCCACGACAACACTGAATGAGAACATCCGATAAGATCTAGACGTGATTGTGGTGTTTTTCATTGTGTTTGGAGCATAACGGAGTACAATGAATCGAAGAACTCTTGTCCCTTCCTTTAATGCAGTGGGCTTGCCATAGAGTATGGTGCAAGAAGGCAATGAGGGTGGGTGTGTCAACTTCAGAGGAATTTCTTTTGTATGGGAATTGGACAAAATTCCACCGTTAGGCTGGACGCTAGTACCATTATGGGGGTAGATCTCCAAATCTCTATAGATTGATTGGCTGCAAACGCCGAAGTTTACACACCTACCCACCATAGCTTCTCGAGCCATACGTCCTTACCTCATTTTCTGTTATTCCTATTAGTGTCATGCCGTTGTCCTGTTGGCTTATTAGGATCGTAGTATAAGTACATCATGTATTATGGGTTGGCAAAATTAGCCGGACGCTGCATTACAACCAAATACTTCAACGTCGCCTTACAACACAACCACGGCTGGAAACACCAAGAGATGTTATATCTATGATTCTTTATGCTTGTCTCATCTCAGGTTTTGGTATGGGCTTAATTGCAGGTAATTGAAAGGTTGGTTATTGTAACGCAGTGTCCGGTTAATTTTGTCAACTGGCAATGCTTTCAATAAAGGATATCATTTCTATAAGATCTAGATCTAGAGTAGAGCAGACGTCAAATCCATACAAAGGCTATATTATACTTATACACATACTCTAGGCCTACAATTAATTACCGACATCCAAGTTAGCATCATGTCAAGTGAGATTTCTCAGAACCTCATGATTGATTATTTCATTATCATATGAAGCGTTAACACTAAAAAGCTTTCTTAGGATATCAAATTGGACATTAATAATATATACCAGGTAATGTATTGTATGTAGATAACTAGTGCCTTATCCTGATATGTGGTCTTATAGGGCGTATGTAAAGTCTCTACCCAAAAGTTTTCGTGAAAGCCCAAAGTAGTTGAGTGGTGAAACCCCATACAAAATCTACCTAGCAACGGGGCTCTCCACTACAATATTTTATTATACCTTAACAACTCCCTTTTACCAATTCAAAAATATTCAAAAGGCTTCTCCCAAGGGGTAAGAAAGCTCGCCTCTGTTCATCGTTATGATTAATTGTGTTGTGGTTCTACACTTAGAACTTGGTTCCACCTAGTTTGGGTGGTAATTGGCCCTTTCACGAAATCTTTTGGGTAGGAGCTGTACGTATGTACATGTATTTACCTGAACCACTTAAAATAATTCGGCAGCCGCGTATCCCAAAATTTGTACGAAGAGAAGGTGAGCGCCTTATTTTCCAGAATATTGACCATATATCCGTCTCATATAAGGAGATTAACTAGTACGCTAAGCACAAATCATAAATTGATATGGTAGCAAATTTGCTCTATGGCAATATGTGTACTCCAGTAGTATTCAGGCTTTTGAAAAATTCAGTGCCATATAAGTGGCGTTGTAATGCCGCGTTATATAGGCACGCATTTCTAGAAGTGAATACCCCTAACACAGTTATCACTCGGTTGACTTTGCTTTTTCCCGTTTATCTCAGCCCCACCCCTCACATAAGATCGTGTAGTTAGCTGCCAAGTTTTGCCAAACTGTAGCCCTACTTCTCAGCTGAATTCCATAGACTCCATCCATTCCTTTACTATGTTTCACCCCAGGACGTAAGCTTTTCAACTTGTCTCTCCAGTCAATTTCAATATTTGTGGGGTGATTCTGGACTACAAAATCAGGTATTCTCCATATCTAAATCGCCTTAGTTTGGAACTACCACTCTTTAACCAAAATCAGTCGAATATAGTCTAGTGCTTATTATCCCAGAAGACAGAACCAATCAGCTCAAGGATCATAGATTAAACCGAGATGTTCTTTACCCACAAGTACCAACGTGCTCGAGATCTTCAATCCCATCTCCCACCCATCACACTGACACGGATATCCACACAAGAGCGGAGAAAAAAGATAATAATAGTGTTCGCAGTGGTAGTCTGCTTTGCGACATTGTTCATCGTCTCTGGCGTAATCCTCCTGACCCAGGCTCAAGGCTTTAGCAGAGATCTCTGCCCTGGATCCGGGACGCCCGTGAACTACAATGCAGGACAGCAGACAGCTCGTGGTAGACATTATTCTCCACTGGGAAACGGGATCGCCATCGACCTCTCGTTCGGGAACTTGGATTTCACAGTGGCCAAGTTGATTGACATCGCCTGGGACATCATCGTTGGGCGCGGGGGGCAGTTGTTGCTTCTCTGGATTGCGCATAAAGTGTATGTTGCTACCCTCGATCATGTCACCGAAACCTCCACCGTCGGGTACGATTTCTATCTCGCATTCGCATTCGATTTAGGTCCCTGGGCTATAGCCCTAGCTATCAAGAACCAGATCCAGGCCACAAGAAACCATGTGATCAAGGTCTTATTCGTTCTGTACTCGGTGGCATATATCGCTATGTTTCCAACACTGATGTCAGCAATGACCGGCTACACAAACTACACATCTCCCTACATCGTCTTTGAGGATCAGTCCATGATCCCCCTGGAAGACTTTTCAGGCTCCGCCGAGAGGTATGGCGATACGCTGGTATTGAACGGAACATGGTACCCTCTTGAGTACGCCATGACCAATTGCCTCGACCACCCCTCCGGCCATTACTCGTACGGGTTCTCGAAGTTTGTCTGGAAGATTGTTTGTGGCTTACACCTGTACTGGGTGCTCGGCATGTTCGTCCTATGGCTAGACGCATGCCTCCACTCCCAGCTGTACCAAGCCGGCCACCGTATCGGCAAGATCAGAGCCATCCTCGACCTTGCTGAGTCTCTCAAGGAAGACTTGGGCCCGGATACATGTGCATACACCGGGGCCGAGTTGAAGAAGGAGCTTCAGAAACGGAGCCCCAGACTCACGTACTACCAGACACGCAAAGGAATCCCACTACAGATTGGACTATCTTCGCAGGAGAGGGGAGAGCCAATCGACCTCGATGCCGCCAGGGGTTGTCTGTTTGGGAAGCAACCGGAGATAATGAAGCATGCTATTTGGGAGAGAGATACGGCGTCGGAGTTTGGGGGAAGTCCAGCACTCACGAGGGATGCGCTGTTTGGGAGGATGGGTGGTTCGGATTTTGGAAGTCCTGCGTTGACTAGGGATGCGGAGTTTGGAAGGTTGGATAATCTTGGGACTGTTGATACTGGAGACCAGGATCCCCGTGATGGTGACCTTTCGTATAGTAAATAATAGTTGTGGGGATGATAAAGGGTCTATTTCTTTTTCTTCCTTTTTCCTTGGTATTTTCTATCATTTCCCTTCCATTGCTGGATGGTGGTGGCGGACTTGTGGATAAAAATAATGACAAGCCAGGCGGGCAGCAAGAAAATATTATTTCATTTGTTGGTGTACCATTGTAGGAGTTGTGTCAGGCCAGGCTCGGGCGTAGAATGTGCTCAAATTGTAATTTTATCGGGAATAGCTTCTTTAGGCTTTCCTACGTACACATATATCTCTTTTGTCCCTCCCTTTTTTATCCCACGTGGTACTTCCCGGTTCTGATTATTATTTTACTCTCTGCTCGGATGAATTACAGTATGAAAAAACGAGGTGGAATCACTGCCATAGGACTACGGGGCATAACGACGAATACCGAATTAAACTGGCATTGTAGGAAGAATACTGTATGCTTACCACATTACTAGCGTATTGACGAGAATACCGTAGTGATCCCGCCCCCATTTTTATTACTGTATTCTGAATGCAGGCAACCAAAAATACACTTAAATTAGCTTAAACAGAACGAAAACACACATCCCAATTGCAATCAGGAATCAACAAGACTTTATAGAGTAAGACTTCGGGTATCAAATTTAATATATCTAAAAGAGCTCCTAGGTTAGATGTGAAAGAAAGTACATGAGCTAGAAGTAGAGCAACTCGGAGATTCGGCTACATCCCTTACAAATATGTGGTCTTGGCGTGTTTTTTGGTAACTCAACACAGCTCATGCTAGAGGCATGATAGTTTAATTTTGAGCTTATAAGGCAATTCTTGACATACAAGAAATATACTTCTCCAATTCTCAGGGATTATTCATTATAATTGGTGGTCTAGGGCCACGCCGAAAAGCAGCATTTTTAGTGTATTTTTGGTTGCCTGCCTTCACTTTTTACCTCGCGCTGTACCTACTCTATGGGTCAGGGACATGAAGGTCCGAGACCCGAGACCTATTCCTTGCAGATACAAAAAAGAATTGTTAGTTGAACCCTGTGATCAGATTTTTAGTCAGAGAATTGAACTCAACACTACATGCTCCCCTACTTAAATTTCAACCAGCGAACTGGAAAGGTTATGTAGTAAAAACAAAGGAAAAACGCTCGATCCCCATCACGCCTTAAGCTTCATGATCATAGACTATATTGGTAGAAAGCTGGTTATGTACTCATCTTGAAGTCCAAGTCTGTAACAAAATCAAAGCTGCAGGTGAAGCCCCCGTCATTCTAGTAGCTTTCAAAATCAGTATCAATAACTACATATACATACATGTAAGTAGAGTAAGTACAGGATGTACATGTAGGTACATACCACAACACCTCGCTATAAGAAAAACCTTGCGTGAGAAATACCGCCTAGGGTACACGTTAACAGCTCTACACCAAAATCTTATTTGCTATAAGAAACCTTTTGCTATGAGAAAGGAAATTTGCCTGCACCTTGGTGTTTCTTATATAGCGAGGTGTAGATGTAGCTACATGGACTTATCTGACTGGCGCTAGGACTCATGCTTCGCACATTAGACTCGTAGTGGGGCCACGATCCTCGTTTTGTCAATTGCTTATTAGTCTAGCTAGCTACCTAGGCCATTACTCTAGCTCATCAGACCTAGGACCGACTGGGAAACCTTCATTACGATACTAGACGTGCCGGTATTTACGTATAGTAATCCACCATACATTTCCAATAGGAATAAATGGATATCGATAGAATCTACATTTGTGTTTACATGTATATTAGAATACATGTACTCGTGAGGACATAGATACTCGAGCTAGCTGTATCCCTTGAGCTATCTTGCTGCCACGGACCAAACTAATACAAACCACACTGAGCCAAGGCTGAGAAGCCCAAATGGGAACCATTACTTAAAGGATCAGCTCAATTCTAAATAAACCTTTGTGTCAGCTCTGTTTTGTTTCTGTCCCTTACAGTAGCTACTCTACTACATCTAGTTATAGTATGTAGCACCCAATTTTACCAAGTGCATGGTTGGCCATGGATGGGCGGAGTCGTAAAAAAAATTAGTTTAGCCAACTGACGAGCCATATTTTCGCAGGCGCCGGCTATCTGTTACTAATTGCTACGCATCTGTGAATTAAATAAGCCAATGACCTCCATATCCGGCGGAAGGGTTCTCCTCTACTCTGCCCAGCTATAGAGTAGTAAGTTGTACCTACAGCGGAGTCTCGATAGTAGCGTATGGTCGGAAACAGGTTTCCGTGTGCCACATACATCGAGAATATGCTTGTATCGAGAACGATTTTGCCCGTACTGACTCATTTTGGGATATGCTATTATTGGGAATGCTACTATCGAGGCTCCACTGTAGTTACATGTAGCCAGCTATGTGTGGATCATATTTGAGTCTCATCGTGAGGTGAGGCCACGACCCGGATCCGTGGAAGTAGATTCGCTGTTTCTCCACGAGGCTATAAAGTGCGTCGTCCCCTGTTGATCCCGGCCTGGCCTGACATGAGTACTGTCTTTACTCTCTATTTCATGACGTTTCCGGACTGGACTGGGTCTGCATGTGGGCGCAAATCGTGCATAACAACCATATTTTGGTGGTATGCAGACCCAGTCCAGTCCGGAAAGGTCATGAAATAGAGAGTACTAGAGTCTAGAGCCCTAGCACCCCCAGAGCACATGCTTTACTCGCGGTGCCCTCCGTCTGTTGAGTCGAGTGCGTAGGTACATCATGGCCAATGCCATCAAATAGCAAAATACTTTGAGCGAATAACCCCCAATTCGCCCCCTCCCTGGATACATCCGCATCCATCCCCCATCCATCCACGCACGCACGCACGCCCGCACCCATCCATCCATTCATCACCTCGCAAATTCAGTATCGAGGAACCGCAAGGACCCATCTGTATTAGCACTCCCTAAACGCCGACGAGTGCCGAAGACCTATACTCGGGGCAGGTAAAAAGTACCGGACAATGCAGGTTTTGTCTCTGGGCTTTTTTGCAGTAGTTCATGCCTAGCATGCGCGCACCCATTGGTGAACCAAAAACCTGCATTGTCCGGTACTTTTTACCTGCCCCGAGTACATATACGTATTGAGACGTAATATCAACACCGACCTACATGCATACATACTTTGTAGTTTCTTCCTCGAGGTCTATCTCCCGGTACCTACCAATCTAGGAAAGTTGTTAGAGAGCGTCCACTTCAGCAAGAAAGGAAGCAGGGGAAAGAAGAAAAAAGTGGAATCTTAGTTCATTCATTTCGTAAGAAAAACCAGGCCGCGATATTATCCCCCCTGCACACTAGCTGTGGCCGTGCACAGGCCAGTCAGTATTTCTTCTTGCATCCCGGAATTTCGATGCTATCGTAGCCGGGCCATCGAATGGCAGTGATGGATCCGGGTGGGTGTGTTGAATACCAGGTACGAATGGGAGAAAGGATAGCATGTTTTCAGTCAGTCAGTTATCGTGATGCATTATAATGATTAGTATGGAGAGGACCTTGGTGGGGAGTATGTAGTTAGCTGAGGGAAAGAGATGTAGACGTGTACAATTGATTGATTGCGTGGATGGATGTATTAAATTAGGAGGAGGATAGCTTTGAAATATTCGCTCGAATTGCGCTCTGGAGTACATAGTAGATTGCTCACGGCGTCGAATAGGTATCACCTCCGTCCGCAGACCGCTGCAATAATGGAACAGAGCGTGCATGAGGAACTACGGGTATCTGTAACAGCATAACATTCTCTCAACTTGACTGTGGATCAATCCAACCAGCGCACATAAACGACAAATACCTGCGTACCAAAGAGCACGATCTGGATCATTGGTTTCTCATTCAAACACATACAGCAAGCTGCCCGTTGATGCAGCACAGCACAGCTCCCCGAGAGCTATGGGGAAAGCAAGGGGGGGAGGGAACAAATAAACAAAATCCACCAGCCCATTAAGCTACTGTAAGCTCAACCCCGCAGGATACATTAACCAGAAGGAAAGAAAAAAATCCACAACACTCACTCGCACAAATCAAGCCAAGGACGAAAAGCTATTCGGCGCTTCACGATAAATAATCTATAAACAGTCACCTGGTTATGATATAAAAGGAACCCAACTTCCTAAAAAAAAGAGCAGGAATCGAGAAAGAAGCTTAAGACAGACACAACCGAATCCGGATTCACATCCCTGGATGATGTGATAACTTCCCTTACCCCCAAAAATCCAAGCTTTTACCCGAAATAAAAAAAGAAATCTGCTCATGGTAAAGATCGGAAGAAGGAAAAAGAAAACAGGAAAATTTCGCCATACACCACCAATCCAACGCTCCTGCGAGCCTCACATGAGTGTTTGCGCGTCTGAGGCCATTCCCTCGTCAAGTGTCATCATCCACCCATGCTACCAAGAAGCTCTGCCACTAAACCCAAAGTGCTCACACCATCCCAAAATAAGAGCACAATTGATCATCTCCGCGGAAGGGCTCGCGAGATATTAAGGACACCAGTCTCCACTCTTTCTTCTTTCCTCCCCTCCTTTTTCTCGTTTTACTTTCTTTTTTTTTTTTTTTAGTTTCTACGCACCAGTACACGCCTAACCGAGGATTGCGGAATCGTTTACCCACAGAATGTTGCTCCTAAACAGCGGGGTAGTGGAGGAAGAACTTAATCATCCCCGTCTCTTCGACTATGCCACCCCGCCGTGGTGGCCAGGAAATCCAGCTCCCCACCTCCGCCTCCGACAGCTGATACAACATTATTTCTCGTCATCATATTATTATGGGGGATCATAAAGAAATCCATTACAGATGAAGTGGTGGATGTTGGCGTGGAAGCGTTGGTGGCCAACGGATCGTTGTGCGGGAAAGGATTATCAGTGTGGTGGAATGGAAACCCATGGAACGCCTTCATGCTCGGTGATTGACTGTTTGTTTGATCGCGAGTACGCCTGGTTGACGTGCTAGATCCATCCGTCTCTGCGCCCTCATCGTCCATCTCATCCCCACTGTCCTCGTCGCCAGTTCCGGGGGGGGTATGCCCACGTTCGTGTGGTATAACGCTGGAACGCCATTGTTGAGACATGATGATGGATGGATGCTGTTGGATTTCACCTCCAGACATTCCAACACCCATTCCCAAACCGAATCCCTCCCCAGCTCCTACAGTGGATGTGTATCCGGGTGCCACGTTTCCTAGCCCCTTCTTCTTGAATTGCTCTTGTTGGGAGTGCCCGGCGGAGGCATCTAGCACACCAACAGCATATTCCATGAATTCTGCGCCTCGTGATGAAACACGAAGCGTCCACCTATACTCACTGAGCCGTGCTTTATAGAACTCAGCCTCCTGTGCACTCGGGGAAGTCGCCCAAAGCAACGATCCGAATGTCCCGATCAACGCAAAGTTAACCTTTGAAGCAAAATACCAGAACGATTGAAGATGTTCGGGTTTGAGACGGTTGACAAAGTCCATGGCCGAGATGAGACGAGTTTTGGCTGCAGAGCGGCAAATGTGCAACAGGTAGGGGTCGACATTGGTTGGTGGGGTAAGGGAGCGGAGAATTTGACGGTGGAGGGTTATTTCTGTCGCAAAGTACGCAAGATGAAGATAGCCTACAGATTCGTCAGAAACTCGTTTGAAGGAGATGTATACGTTATTTCACAGCATTGCGAGAACTCCTCCAGGAATGATGTACATAAGGAAAAGTGGCCCCGGTCTTACAAACTCTAAGTCAAGGAAATAAAACAGAGAAACTGATTCTTCATGGAAAAGGAGGCCTTTTGCGTATCAGTCTGGCGTCAAGGGAGGGGGGGCTGTGACACCAGGATACAGGCGCCCAGTCCTATTCTCCAGTTCCCAGTTGCACTCGCTTGTGCCCAGTTTCTCTGTTTAATTCCATGACCTGGAGTTCTGCAATGTGTCGAGAAGTTCTCTTCCTCATCGCCGATTGGACTTTGTTTAGATTGCTCATCTACGTGAGAAAATCACCCCACATTCAATCCAAGCTTATCCCCACAATGTTCCCGCAATGCCGCGAAATTCGGTATCAAACATGCCTAACAAAAATCCAAGCACTGGGTTCTAACCGTTAGAAGATAATTTTCTCAACCTTGTTGAATCCATCCTAAGACAATCCGGCAGTTTCGTGAACCACTCCTTCAACCGTATCTGAATCGGTTTCGCCCTCTCCAGAACTCTGTTCGTACCCCCGCGTCCACCCAGTCCACTCTGGGCTTCAATCGTGAAAAATGTCTCCAAAACATCCGCCATTATTCCACTTAACACGATCATCTGTTCGAACAGCATCCGACCCTTCTCCACCTCCGATGATCCCCCTTCGTCGTCGGATTCATCTTCTGCCCGTTCCGGAAAGTCGTCCGGACTGACGGGTGGTACTGCCCAATTCGCTTTCGTGATATGGGAGGGTCGACCATGGGTTAGCGCACCCCATTTGTCTTGCATGAAAAGTCCCCATGCTAGGCGCTTCCGGAGTCCGCGCTCCCAACTAGGGATCTTCCACGAGGTGCAATCTAGATGCAGGCCGAGGTCTTGCCCAACTGCCACCAGCTGCGCCGTTAGTGCCCAACTTCCACTTTTGAGATCTGAGTGCTGCTGAAGAAGCAGAAGCCCGGCTTGGACGGTAGATAATTTAGGCCGGTGCATGACATCAGAGATTGTCTTGCTAGCGAGCTTTTCGAGTGCTTGAGCATCAGGTTTCTTCAGTGCAGAGAGGTCCCTGTCGTATGACCACCAGTTGAGGGCAAGGATGTAAACTGCGGCTAATAACGGCGGTGAGAACTCTCGGTATGATCGGGAATACTTTTCAAGGAAAACCCTCTTGTGCAGAATCGGAAATGAGGGGTGCACGACTCTGAAATACAATTTTATGAGCGATAACCCATGTGGTGCAACGATGCGTTCAATAGCATCCAGGTCCTCAAATGTCTCCACGTGATTCTGTGTCGAGTGGTCAGGAAACACAAGGAACGTGGTTTCGCCGGATACCCGGCGGAAAGATCCCCCCATGGAGGAGAGTGAATACTCGTCCTTGCTGTCGAACGGGCATAAGTCTATCAAGCAAGACTCATATTCGCTTGTGGGGCCTATCAACTGAGTGTGCCGGTTACTCTGGAGACCCAGAGTCTCTTTGAGGAGCGATTGTCCACGTTGGTTGGGGTGGTCGTCTACCGAAACATTACCACGAGTTTCTTGCGGCGAATCTGGCTCGGTAGACCTGCTTCTAGGGAATGATTCCCAGAGATGAGCTTTGCACCAGAAAATTGGAAAAGGACTGAACTAAAATGAAAAAGGAACATAGGGATCTATAACAAACAGGGGATTATGAATGATGTATTCCTTCCATTGCTCTTTCCGGCTTTTGATAAAATCTTCCAGTTTCAAATAACAAGACAACATACCGCTTCTTATTTGCAGATGGCTCTTCTGAGCCTTGTACACTGGAAGATGCTAATCGTCGCTTCCGTGGCTGTGGCGATTGCACGAAGGTACATTCCTGACTATGGAACTGGCAAAGTACACATATCTCCGCGCCCTCGTTCATGACACATCTACTCTTTCGCCTGCGGCAAGCATCACAAGGCCGGTCTCTTCGGCCCCGACTCGTCCCATTCTCTCCATTGACACTGGATCCCGTGGACTTTCCTGCATTACCGGTTGATTTCTGGGGAGGATTCTGAGGTTGAGAGGCAGCGGATGACGAGGATGATCCGTTTGTGGATATCGTCGCGTTCGCTTGGGGAACAGCGCTAGAGGAAGAAGAAGTGTTGGAGGTGTTATTGGTGATTGTACTGGGGGCAACATTAGTAGTAGTTGTTGCTCCAGCAGTTGTAGCGACTGCTGTCGCTCCACTACTACTAATGCTGTTACCGCTACTCCCATTTTCGCCCGACTTGTTCAGACTCATGGCCTGTTCTTTTTGCCTTTGGTGGAGGATAACCTATGGAATTGTCTAATTCCGGAATTATTGATTTTCTTGTTTGCTTTCTTTTCTTTTTTTTCCTTTCTTTCAAACCTGTAGTTTCTCTTTGTCCGAGGAGGTGCTATCGGTATCTAGAAGATGAATAAAAGCACACACAACCCCCGTCAAAATCCCAGAGCTAAAACTTTGTGAGGTCTTTTATTGCACGGATCAAACGTAAAACGCGCGGGCCGGAAGGCTGAAGATGACGATCGTGATAACGGCAATGAGATATGTCAAGAGAGGACAGCACACGCGCTCAAAGACCAAAGAAATCAAGGCAAGCAGAAGAGCAGTAGTAGCAGTGGCAGTGGCAGTAGCAGTAGGTGGTAGATAGACAGCAGTAATAAGTTATGGAGGGGTGGGAGTGGGGGAGGGGAGGGGGGGGTGAGAGTGCGCAAAGTTGGGGAAAGATGGAGGAAAGGGAAAAATATTGGTCGTGTGTTGGGTCTGGGTTGTTGTACTCTGTGCTGAGCTTATCGCAGTTGAACGAAACCAGGCAATTGGTAGATTAGATTACGGTAGGGGAATTATGTATGTAGAGCTCTCCGGCTTCCAAGATCCCAGGATTACGGGTCTCTCGGGAGAGGTGAACAGCGAGATCCTAAATGGAGCAAGGGGGGCCTGCAGATAAGCCTTTCCCCTGTCGATGAGGCTAGGGCTGTGGTATGTGTGTGTATGGCTGTGTATTGGTTTGATGGGTCTGGACACTGAGGTCGAGAGGATTCAGGATACAGAACACACTCAAAAAACAATTCAGTTGTGAGTATAAGGTGTTCACGGCCTCCCGAGTTTTTACAAACGAGAAGTTCTATAAAGAGGGGTTTTGCAACATACCTATGTGATTATGGAAATGTCCGTTCGAGATTAGTCTACACTCAGGTAATCCGTGATACAGTTGTATGGATTGGAGGTGTGCGATATTGAGGCTGATTACAGTGAGACGAAGGATATGGTCCGGTATAGATAGTATGGTATGGCCTGGTATTGTGTGGTATGGAGTGGTACAATATGGCCTGTTTCTGTATTACTGAGGTACGAAAGAGGGGGGTTAGCTTGTAACGTCCGTATCTGGTCGCTCTTCACGAGATCAGGTGCTGTCAGTGAATGAACAACGAACTTTGAACCCGAGGATCTTGAACCCGACAATCTTGAACCCGAGGATAGAGGACCCCCGATTACTACCAAATGACGAAGGTGAGGGGAAGAGAAGAAAGTGAGAGCGACCCAAAAGAATAATCACTAAAACCCTCACTCACCTTGGTGGCTTGATAAACAACGTAACGTGTCTTTCCAGGATGGCAATCAAGTATGCAGATAGACAGCAGACAGAAAGATAGACCGACAAGAGCAATAGCAATAGATGAATTGGAACAGGAGAAAGCGAAACCCACCCCACACCCACGTTGCCTTCTTACTGAACACCCCCCACACAATGACGATCTCAGTGGTCTATGGAAAGCGAAGAAGGAAAGGAAAGAAGTAAGAAAAAGAAAAGAACGTGGGGTACGTATTGAAAGAACAAAATAAAAATAGGCAGGCGAGTGTAATTCCTCACCTCACCCCAAGGTGGCTGGCAAGTGAAGGAATCGAAGTGCACAACATTCAGCAGGTATGGAGATATGGTTATCTGGCTGTTTGTTGATAGCGGTTATTTTTCGGGTGCGACAGAGATAAGGGACGGACTAGAATTGGGCTAGTTGGGATCCGAGACATCGCGAGGGCTAAAGTTATCTGTCATGAACAAAATTACATAAAGGCGTAGACAAGCCTCTGTCATCTCTGAGAGTGAGGAATATAGAGACGGGGGTGTGTGGAAAAGGTACATACTCTACTCACAGCGGAATTACTTTTTGACGATGGGCCGATCGAATCTCCCGGGCTTTGGCTGGGCAACACTCTCTATGTACCTACCGGTAAGTACGTGCTGTGCATACCGTTACTTGCTAGCCAGGATGGGTTCTCTTTACAGAGTGGGGATAGATATTTATGCAGGAGAACCTATCATAGTGGACGTATTTATGATACCTGCATATAGCAAGGAAGGTGAGTGGAATTGGGTAAGGAATCGACTGGAGGAGGAGGAGAAGGGCATGGAGGAGGAGGAGCTCGAAGAATGAGCAGATGCCAGAAGTTGTCATTTTTTTCCCCGGTAACCGGCCGGGGTGTTCCCCGTTCTTTTTCGTCTTGGTAAATATTGCGGTGGATCAGTGGTACTGATTTCTTGGGAGTAGGAAAGATTAGGAACGAAGGTCGCTCTAACTGAATGGTGTTGAAATAGAGTAGAGTATTTCAGTACCCGATCTTCCCTTTCTAGTTCTGAGTATCCCAGGGCGCTCTAGGTATGCATGTACGTTACCGCGTACATACTCTAGTTAATACCGTCGTTTAATCTGCGCATGGCGCGTCTGCATCGGCATCGGTATTCCCCACAATCAATTCAATTGAGCGAGATATATAGTACTTACCAGTGAGCCAGTGAGGTACATACCTAGTCTCGTGCCTAGCCTGCCCAGGTGTGATTCTCCAATAACAGGACAAAAGTCTGGGCACGGGACCAACAGTGAAGTACTCCCGAGTCTATAGCTGATAAACAAGAAAATAAATATGTAGAAGAAACATTGTCTGAGTGTGCGCTTCTCCCCTCTTGGACACCTTCAACCTATTTCTCTTACCAATCTCGATACATATCACCCATGTCCAGTTCAATTCTGTATCCACAAATCTTTGGACGAACAGTACGGGCTGCATCACATGCATAATCGATGGTGTTGATTCAAATGACAAGCGTGGCGAAGACGTCTGCCTGCAGGAGTGCCCGTCACAAAACCATTACTTACTTGCATCCCCATATATCAACAACTCAATTCGTCAGAGGATAGGTCTAACAAGCATTTGCCTATAGAGTTGATAAAGGCGTCCTTAACTACATAAATATCGGCGCCGAATAGGGCAAGGTATCGAGAGGCCTAGCTAGGGGAGTGATAGATATTGCCGTTCTCGATATCCCAACGCCAAAATACCTCTGATCTTGGATCAACTGCTCGTTCTCACCCACGGCGATCTCTACCGCTTTCCCAAGGGGCAGGTCCTTGTTCAGCCTCGCTCTTGTCCGATGGTAACACGGAGGTGTCGATAGGCTTTCCAGCGGTGATGGGCGCATAGAAGAACTACTTTTTCGTTCAAATAGTTGAGATTATTGCCAAATCTCATGTCATAGGATTCAATATAATACCTACCGTATCGTAGGTGTGTAAATCAAAGGAGTCGGCCCGACCCGACTCTCTTCCCGCAGAAAATGGACGTAAGTCAGAATCGACAGCCAAAGAAATCATCAAAGCACTGTATGAGCAATGCACGTCCCATGCGTCCCCCCACATTTAAGGTTGGTTGGAAAAGCTTAGTAATGTGCAAAGAAGGGGAAATCTGCCAAGAAATCATCAGTTATGTCGCTATTGACATATATACATAGGTATCGTAGCTTTTATCAACTTTCCAGAGTGTTTACCAGCCGTAACTAACAATTTAAAATGGTTGAGAGCATTCATTTTGCGGGTTCAGCCAGAAAGTAAGGAGGGAAAGCTAGGGCCGTTACTTGTGTTCCCTGGTATCTGTCATGTTTCGTTTCATTTGAAACGGGGGGTAGGGTCGACTTTAACATGCTGTGCGCTCCTCCAAAGTCGTTCAAAAGAAACCCTAACCCTGCGCCCAGATAATGCCCAACGGAAAAAACTGGCGAAGCAACACGAGCACCTACATTGTGAAAATACCGCGATATAATCAGGGGCCGATATACTGCCATATATTTCATATATTTCCATACTATAACTGTTAACGATCTACCCGCAACGTGTCCGATTCAAATAACTTTGGAAGATGACCGAGTCGTCTATTAATAATGAACAAGTCCCACACTGTTAGCTAAAAAAAATAGGACTTAGTCAATGGATATCCGGGAAATTTCTAACTACTGAATGGGGGTGGGGGTGTATTCCAGCGGCCCAATAGCAGCCAATATAAACCATTCCCCATGAAGGAGCCATCAGCCTCTCCGGTTATTGCCGGCCTGTAACATTCGACTCCGCTCTGTACCGGCCCATAGATTCACAGTGTCAGTCAGTGCGCCGAGGTTATGTTGTTAGAGAACTGACAAGGTCTCTGGCGGTTGAGTTGCTTCGTGAAGGCTGAATGATGAACTCTACAGGCAGATCATCAATATCTTAATTCAACTTGGGTAGATAATTGCCTCGAAACAACCCAGCCTGGCGTGAGTAGGGCCCCGTACTTGTTTTGAGAGCAGATCTCGTCGCTACTTTCGCCTTCCATCCATCTCTATTCTCTTGCATTCTTTCAGCATCTTATTCCTTCCATTATTTGGCGGATTACCACACCTATAAATGAATAAGTTATAAGCCCAAGGAAACATTACAAGATTTCTGTCAGAGAACAATTGCTTTCGTCCTACCCTCATTCAGTGGAGGTTGCGGAGGATTTATTGAAAAACCGTGCCCAGAGACGAAGATCTTTGATAAGTTATCAGTCAATCGATGTTCCCCGTATTATAAATTAAAGGCCAGGTCGTCGTTTCCCACGAATTATGTTTTGTAAACATCGTAACTCGATTGCGCCATGCTTTGAGGAGATAAGTTTATTCAAACGGAGATCTAATAAATCTTATGTCGAAAATGGCTTTCAGAGAGGGACGACGGCTTTTATCGTCAGCAGGCGACGGGGCGTGGACTTTCAGGAAACCTATCATTTCCCGGCAAGCCAAAATCATTCCGGGGGAACTTACATGGGGTCACGTCATGTTCTCATGATCTACTTTAGCTTGCATTCCAATGACAATAATATCAGCAAACCCCATAGTCATCGGCGGATGAAAGATCCAGCACACAGCTAAATTCCCCAACCACGGTAATCAAAAAACCACGGGGCCATGTTATTTTTCAAACCTTTCTACCCGTGAAGTGAAAGCTGAACACCGTATTCTTTCATCCAGGTTTAAGGAAGTTGAAGTCCTAGGTAGCATTCCAAAACACTATATTGGTCCCTAGCGACGAAATATTGTTAAAACCACGATCATAGTCAATATTCCTCAAACGAAAGATACTGAGTGATATGATGCATCTTCCCTACTAGCCGCTACGTACATGAGTCCCGTAGTGGCTGTAATGTCAAGACGTGGCTAACATTGGTATGGCCTGAGAAGTCACGAGGGTTCTGTGTCTTTATACCAGGTTAGTAACGCGCGATAAAGTGCATGTACCCTAGATGTAGATTATGATCTTCACTACGGCCGATAAAGTTGTTCGAGAAGCTGGCATCTACATGTATGGGTACACGTGATGTGGTTAATGTAACTGGAGGATGATGGCATCGATCCGGATAAGGCTTGTGGGGAAGAAGAAGCTTTTTCGCTTATGCTGGTTACCGATAGATAACGTTCACTCGATCCTCGGCTTCGGCCCGTCGCGTCGGCGGCCGATACCTCCTAGGTTGAATTTCGGCCACACCAACCTCTTACCCCACCACCGTCGATCTTTAGGTTCAGCTCTACTAATTTCCCCCATCAAAAAAATATCTCTACAGTATTTGGCTGCCCTACATAACCCAATCGGTTTCTTGGCCTCGATAACTAACTACATACATATATACGGGGGCTAGCTAGAGGCAGTGCCTCTCTTCACTCTCTGATCTGGCTACAGCTATGAAACCCAACTAATACTATGAATTATCTCAATACCCTTAGGTCTAGCTACATGTACATAACGTCAAGAAATCGCAATGGTTTCAAAGTAGGGGGTGAAAGTTTGAGTTATAGTTTCAATATTGGTTTGAGGACTTTGGGACTGTTCGGGGATTCGGAACGTTATCGGCTCAAACCCCTCATTGCCTCAATTGCCGTATATAACGTATTTCACCGGGAAAGCAACCGAACCTCACAAAAGAGGTCGTGGGCAACAAAACACAATATATAAAGGGAGACACATATAAGAGGTTCAGTGTGTCTTTTCCAAATCCTGGAGTTATATAATGAATATAAACCAAAATTTGGTAAAGTCGATAAAGCTTACACTCCCTAACCAAGTCAATAACCTCTCTGCAACAATACTCTCGCTAGATAGAGGTAAATCATGTCCAAAATAGTTGGGAGACACCTAAATAACACTTCTGGCTACTTGGTTCTGTAATTGTATATAAATTCAGCTTTCTTCAGCAACTTTGGATCATCCCATTGTCGCCCTTGGTTGCCTTCCCGGTGATGATCGCTTTCCCAGTGAAATACGTTATATACCGAGTTTCTTCATATCCTCCAGGTTATATCACTCAGGGTTCTATCTCTGTTCGATGCGCGCGTATATCCGCTGCGACTTATTCCAAAATCTCACTTCCTACTAGTCATGATCACCATGGCAGGCATCGCAGACCTCATGATACCAGCAAAACCAAGCGCATACTCGTTCCCCGCATCATCGACTGCGCTCATAATGGTCGGCTTGCATCGGACTAGGAATCCCTTGTTTCTAGACGATCTCGGTTCTCTCCAGCCAGGCATAGAACCCAACATCTCCAAATACAGTATTCTTCTCAAAGCTTTTCGGGGGCGGAATATGCCTGTTTTCCACGTGCGAGAACCTCATAGCCGAGTTATGTCGGGAAATACGCCGCCAAATCCCCCCAAGCAGCCAGAGACCCAGGACCCGGAACAGCACAAAAATGTCGAAGAGAATGTAATCGAGAGTGGGCAAGTGTCAAGTGGAAAGAGAAATTGCTATCACCTAATCGATGAATGTGCGCCAAAACCATGGGAAATGAATTTTGATATGCCTGGTAAGGAGACACTGTGGAGTGCCACATTGCATGAACAGTTAATTATATCGGGGGTTACCCATCTCATAATTGGGGGCATTACCACACAAGGTTGTGCTGTAGTCACTTCCAGAGGGGTTCATGATCGAGGGTTTGAGTGCTGTAAGTCTAGATCTCCGATTATCTTTACATCATAAAGTTTATTCGTAAAAGATATATTCTAAAAGAACGTTTTACCTAGGTATTTTTGTTGATTCCATAACGGATTACATCGACACACCTCCAAATTCATCTTTAGAGGCGGAGCATTGGTCCCGGGGACTGATTGGCTTTTCTGCTAATCTTCAAGATTTCGTTTTACAAAAAATCCATGCGCATGCCCCAGACTATAAGCATGTTTCTGCAACTGGTGATTGGAATGGCTACTTGGACTTGCTTTCTCTGCGCCAAGCTTATAAATCTGGTGTTTCACCTGTCACCGTGATAATAGATGTGTATAAAAGGATAGAAACACATCTCTCGAAAACATCCTCTACATTCATTGCAATCGTACCCCAAGCCGCCGCCATCTCTACCGCACAAGATCTTCTCCTGAAATACCCCGACCGCGCATCTCGACCACCTCTTTTTGGCGTTCCATTTTCTCTAAAGGATAACATCGATGTTGCGGGAATGGCCACAACCATTGGTTGTCCCCAGCTAGCCTATATACCCAGAGTTTCTGCAAAGATATACACAAGACTGATATCTCTTGGCGCCATCTTCATCGGGAAAACGAACATGGATCAGCTCGCCACCGGAATGACAGGATGCCGCTCGCCATACGGCATTCCCGCCTCTGTTTTCAACCCACTATACATCGCCGGTGGATCATCCTCTGGCGCCGCAGTTTCAGTCGGCGAAGAGCTCGTATCTTTTGCTGTTGGAACCGATACTGCAGGCTCTGGTCGCGTCCCTGCGGGCTTCAATGGCGTCGTTGGATGGAAGCCGACGAAAGGGACCGTTTCGCTATCTGGAGTTTCCAAAGCATGTGAGTCTTTGGACTGCATAGCGTTTATGACCACCCGACGTGGAGGTGTCGGTGATGCCAGGGAAATATGGAGATACGTTCGGGGATATGACCCCGAGGACGCTTATTCTAAGCCCCCGAACGCTTGTTTGCCGTCGAGATATCTTGGTGCACCCAGACCATCCGCAAACAAGTTTCGTTTTGCAATACCGCCACAAAGCGTTATTGCCAAGTGCGCGCCAGTCTTTTGTCAATTATTCTACGAGTCTGTTGCAAAACTGCAGGCAGCGGGAGGTGAGCTCATGGAGGTTGACTGGGCGCCATTTGAGGAGGCGGGAAGATTGCTGTATGATGGTACATTAGTGAACGAAAGGCTTGCTGCAATGCCCTTCTCGGGAAATGATTGGTACGAAGCGAATAAAGACAGTCTGCATCCAGTTACTAGAGAGGTCTTTGGGAGTGTGTTGAAGAGAGGAAACACTGCAGAAGACGTATTTAGGGACCTGAAGATAACAAAAATGCACGCCCTTTTTTCTTCTTCTAGAATTAGGTTTTGTAGTGTCGGCATTGTACTAATATGAATTTTACAGTCTCACACGGACTGTCCACGACACAGTTTTCAATCCTTTCCACGTATCCGGTATCGATGTCCTGGTGGTGCCAACCACACCTAACCACTTCACCATAGAAGAGGTTTTGAAGGATCCCGTCTCGCTCAATTCGGACCTGGGGGCTTTTGCGCATTTTGGGAATGTGCTTGATCTTTGCGCGGTTGCTATGCCGGCGGGAACGTACGGCTTGGTCGGCGACGACGGGAAACAGATGCCATTCTCGATAACCTTGTTGGCGGGGTCGGGAGATGATGCGAGGCTGTTGGACTTGGCAGCTCTTTTTGAAAAGTCGGCTGCAGGGGCGTTGGGATGAAAGATGTGTTTTGTAGGCCTTAGAAGCTAGCTCTACGCCGATCGTTCTGGCGGAATATCCAGCAAATGGAATCCCACGGGGGGGGTATATCACTGCATATTAGTACCCCTTTTTCTTAGTTGCCTACATCCATCTACATGTACCTTCGCACCCTTCACTTGATCCAGTATACTATCCACAAAACAGAAAAGGTCCGAATGCGAGTGATTTGTGGTGATTCGACTCCGGCACTAGTACTTCGGGGGTAGGGGTAAGTGAGAAGATACATGTACCCTTCACGCAATCTTGGCAGTGTGGTGTCTTCTCACTTACCCCTGATACCGGAGTACAATGCATGCACCGATCGACCAATGTGTGGCTTTCGTCCTGCATAAACACCAACGCTTCACCAGACTTGACCATCCCTGCGCGGTTCGGTCCCCCCCCCCCCGGCCGAGCTATACAAGTTTGTTTACCCTCATGCCACACAAAGAGAAGCATTAACTACATGTACTTGCTTACCAGCAAAAGTACATACCAGAAAATGCAGTCGCTCAGGGCAAGCATAATTTGTATGGAGTAGCACCGTTCTCTCATACAAATGATCTCTGTTTCCGTCGCTTGCATTTTCTGGTTCTTTTGCTGGTAAGCAAGTACATCCAGAGATAACTTGTGTAGCCACAGCCATAGCCTGTATAAGGAGCACGCACAGGTAGAGCTTCTGCAGGGCAGATTGGCGGAATGGGTGTTGACACACGGTAATCACAACGGCCATGTGGCTGTAACTGGTTTTATTATAGCCATATCATGTGTTGGTTTGAGGTCCCATAAAGTTAAGCTACAGCGACTCAGTCCAAGCGCCCACCCCCATATTCCCCCATTAAAGCATTAAGAGCATCAGACAAGTCCCCCAGACCTCACCCGGATAGTGGGCCCTCGATCACTCACCGACAGCCTGAAGGTGTGCGCCCCCTGCATGCACTGCGAGCTAGACGCCGTCGAGTGATACCTCATGACGCCGAGTCACAAGGAGTCACCCGACGTAAACCTCCCGTGTATATATATCATCATCCCACTCTGGTCATATCTTCATCTTCATGGGTTTTCTTTCCAGTATGTAGGACTAGTGGCGGTGTATAAACAGCGGACACATGTACAGCTTAAGAATCGAGTATAATAATTTGCAAAGCTAGAATCCTATTCTACAATTAACCAAAACCACGACCAACCAACCACCCCCGCCCCAGCGTCCTCCCCAGCACACAACACCGCAACCGCAACCGCAACCACACTACACTACACACACCCCGTCCCATTCGGCGGCGCCCCTCTCTCCCCGCGCACCACCACCGCGCCCGGGTTCGGAAACTCGACAGGCACGCCCTCGCGCACCGTACACGCATTCGTGCCAATCTGCGCCACAAACACGCGCGGGTTGTCGACCATGCTCGCGAACCCACTGCCGCCGCCCGTGATGGTCACGGCCGCGCAGTTCATGTACATCTCGCGGTTGCCAATCTTGTTGAACCACGTCCAGGCGAAGAGCGCCGCGCCCGAGGGCGCCGCGGAGGGGATGGCGAAGTTGAAGGGCGTGTTTTCGGCGGGGCAGGAGCCTGGCGGGGCGGGGTTAGTGGGAGGATTGAGAGGGGAGGGGGGCAAAGGAGGGCGGGGAACGGGGGGGGGGGGAGGTACCGATCCAGGATTTGATGACGCGGAAGGTCTTTCCCTCGTCGAATGACAGCGACACCTGGCAGCTGCCGCCGCCGTGGACCGCCGCGCCTTCAGTTCTGCCAACAAAAACCACACCCGCCCATCAGCACCGCTCAACGCAAAACACAAAACACGAAAAACAACACCACTGCCCTCTCTCTCGCCCCAAAGAAGCCATACCTAAAGCTCTGCATGCTGCCCGCTGGCCATGTGGCCACGCTGCGTCCGGCGCCGCGCGCAAAGTCCTTGTGGTACTGCTTGCACGGGAACTGCGCGCCCTTGATGGGGAAGTTGAGGTCGTAGTCGGGCGATGTGACGTACGGGTTCTTTGCGTAGCCGAGCGACGGTGGGGAGGACATGAGCACGTGGGCGGCGGCGAGGGGGAGGAAGGGGAGGAGGGCGATGAAGAGGGGGCCTGGGTTGTACTTCATGTTGGCTGCGGGGGGGGGGATTATGAACGGCGGATTAATTAATGGTAGACTGGACGGACGGGACTGGAGAAAGGAAAGAAGAAAGGTAGGAAGGAAAGGAAGTAAGAGATAAAGGAAGGAGAAAATAGACGGGCTGGCTAACGAACTGGTGGCTGGATCAGAGATTCTGGATGAGAAACAAAGCTCCAAACAAGGTCCTGCCGCAGGACTTATATACACCCTATCGATCTCCTCAAGCCCGTTCCAGAAGCGCCCCTTCTCGACCTCCCAGGTATACCGCCCTTCCGACAGCAGCTGCTGCTAGCATCTCCAAGAACAAAAATTTGTTTCTACGGAAACAATTACCGGTGGTATCTTCCTTCCAGATCTACTCTACTCCACCATACAATATATCGTGCGCATCGGTCGCAATGGATGAACACGGTCCAGCCAGCGCCGCGAGGGCCACCACATCTCCAACCCCCCCTCCCTCCTTCTCCTTCCACCAACCACCCGACCAGCATTCCACCAAACGCAGCCACACACACCCAGAGGCTGGGTACGCGCAAGCAGCGTCCATCTGCTAGCATTCCAACCCGCTCTCCTCCTTCCCCCTCCCCCTGTGTAGTAACTGGTAATGACTAATCTACACCAAAGCTGGAAGAAACCCTCACCCCCAAAAGAAAGAAAACCGGGAATATCAATCATTGGCAGCGCGGCGCCAAGACACGGTTGTGAACGGAACAACAAGTAACTGTGTACTTTACATGTACATACACGCGATTGGAAGTCTGGGTGTAGTGACTGTTCTGCGTGGTCTGGGGGCGGTTGGGGGGCAGTTGTATCTATACGTGTAGTTGTGTCGGGGGGGGAATGATGAGGGTTAGGGTTGCTTTTGTTTTTTATTATTTTTATCAATCAAGGGGCCCCCCGTTCGGACAAGCCAATAAGCTGGGTTATTGGTGGTGAATCATCTGCTTTTAGATTTTATCATGCTGTTTGGCGCAATTGAATAAATCCAACATTCAGAACTCCCGACAATCCGCCAAGAAGGGGGAAGAGAGATCACCTTGGGGGGGGGGGGTGATTACTTGTGTGTATGTATGTATGTATATACTACATGTATCTATTCACACACATGCAGCACAGATGTCCTGACATGTAGATTACCCACCGGCTGTGAGTGCTATGGTTGCCATTTCCGCCGCCACCACCCGCGAAGCCGGCCTGTCCAGTGGGCCGGAGACATACTCTGAGGTTGTCCGGACGGGCCGTGATTGCATGTAGATTGGCTGGCTGGTTGGTTCAAGGTGCCTCATCAAGTGCAGTCCCTGCATGGGGGGGGGGGGGGGCAATTGCAATTAGGCATGCAAGTACATGTATTGTACATGTAGATAGCTATGTAGCCAGCTGGATTTCCGATGTATGCTTATGGCCGGTCATATATGGGTTCGTTCGTGGTGGTCGATGGGTGGGTCCGGAGGCGTATCTATCTATCTATCTATCCAGCTCTTCTGTCTGTATATAGATAGCACTTTCGACCGATGCCTGGATGCCACCGCCAGATGATATGTCCATCCAGATGCACCATATCACCAGGCGGCGGCGGCGGGGGCTACTATGTGCATCACGGTGCAAGTTGGTTATGGGCCTGTCTATATTCCCATATCCATATCCATATCCATCTCCTGCATGAAAGCCATCTATATATCTGAACGGTACTGGAAGGAAAGAAAGAAAGAAGAAAAGAAAAGAGGAAAAAAAACACAGCACCACCACCATCACCACAGCTACTTCATCTTCCGCCCCATCAGCACCGCCAACGGCACATCCTCGTCATCCCCCTCCCCCTCCCCCGCCTCGTCCTCCTCCTCAACCCCAAAATCCGCCAGCGACTCCCCCTCGTCATTCCTCCACCCTCCCCCGCCGCCGCCACCGCGCTCCGCAATCCTCGGATACCGCAGCTCCTCCTGGCGCGCCCCTGTCTCCCCGCGCGCCCTCCGCCGGTCCATATCCTCCCTCTGCCGCCTCCTCACGCCCTCCACCCACTCGTCCCCGACCTCCCCCTCCGCCACCGTCGCCACCGGCGGCTTCCCAAACCCCGCCGCCGCAAGCCTATCCGGGTCCACGGGCGGCCACAGCAGCCCCACATCCTCATACCCATTCACCTCCCACTCCAGGCCGCCCGCCAGCACCACGTCGGCGCTGCTGCCGCGCAGCGCCTCGCCGACCGCGCGCGTGCGCGCCAGCGGCCAGCACCACGCGAGGATGTTGCCCGTGGCGCCAAACGCGCTGCACAGGTTGTCCCAGAAGCCAATGTCGTAGGGGAACTCCTGGCGGGGCACCTTTCGGCGCGCGACGAGCGCGTCGTGGCGGTCCTGCTCCCACGTCTCGATGGTGGTGTAGCCGTTGGCGGCGGACCAGAGGGAGCGGAGGGAGAGGATGGAGAGCGCGAGGGTGGTGAAGAGGGTGGTGGGGGTGAGGGCGGCGAGGAGGAGGAGCTGCGGGAGCGTGTGCGGGCTGGAGTGCTGGGGGATGTTAGTGGAGGGAGGGGGAGGGAGACGGAGCAGAGGAGAGGAGAGACGTACAGCGGGCGTGTTGCGCGCGTCCCAGACGGCGGCGCACAGCGAGAACAGGTGCGTCAGTAGATAGAGCGACGTGAAGGCGCTGTACGCCAGGAAGCGCAGAAAGTGCGGCAGATTGCGGTACCCGACGCAGTTGTTTGTCCACGGGCAGTGGTGGTCCATCCTGAGCACACAGCTGCACCCGCACATCAGCACACACACACGCCCGCCCATCCACAGCAGAGCCAGACAGAACCTACACTTTACACGTGCGGCAGTGATGCGCGCGCACCGGCCTGTAGCCCACACACTTGCGGCACCACTTCCCCGCGCCCACCACGAGGCGGCGCTCGCCGGGGCGGCCGCGGCCCTCCTCGGCGTCCGCGGCGGGCGGCGGCGGCGCCCAGTCGCGCGGCGGCGAGCCCGGGTGCGTGGTGATGGAGCGGTAGTAGCTGGTCCAGATGCAGGCGACGAGCGTGTTGAAGAAGATGCTCTGGCGGCGCGAGAGCTGCAGCAGCAGCAGCTGCGACGCGTAGGCGAGGAGCGCGATGAGCAGGACGGAGCCGGCGACGGCGAGGCGCGAGAAGCGCGGGTCGAGCATTGCGGGTGGCGGGTGGCGGGTGCGGGTCCGGGGTGCGGGCGCGGGTGCGGGTGGCGGGCGTGTGGTTTGTGCTGTCGATGTGAGTGTGTTTATGTGTGTTTATGTGTGTGTGTGTGTGTTTCTGGGTGGAGGAGAGACCCGGTGCTGCTGGCTTGGCTCATGGGGCGTCACTCGGGGAATGATTGGGATGCGTGTTTCTGGGCTGGCCGCGGGCCTGGGCAGAACAGGGCCCGTGTGGGCGGGGGGCAAAGGTCTACAGCTAGAGACTGCACACACACATGTACCCACTGTAAGTATACACAGCACAGCCATCTACATACCTGATGCCAGACCTAAACGCGCGATGCTGTCGCTGTGGACATGTATAAAACAGCCCCCCCCCCCCCGATCCGTTTATAACACACCCAATACAGAGGTCTGCATGTTGCACTCGACGGATTAAACAAAAAGAAAAAGACAAACTTACAGCACTCTAGATCTAAACCCTCCCATAGCCACAAGCATCAATAGACCGTACCCTACTAGTCCAAGGCGCCAGGCGCCAGCTTCAAACACCATCCCACAGAGGTACCAGCGGCAAGACAAGGCGCGCAAAGATAGAGGGGGGCCAGAGGGGGGGGGGGGGGGCAGCAGTAAACGGTCAAGCGGGACGTGGGCTCGAAAAGCCAACATGGACAGAACAGAACAGAGCGGGCGGCCGACTGGCCATGCATGGCAGAGCTACTTGTAGCTATGGCGTTATACTAGAGTATAGAGTATAGCTACATGTTGTACGATACCTACACGCACATACTTGCAATTACACTGTGATTGGATGGATACATGCACATGTGCATACATACAAGAGCAGCACCGGTATATTACATGCAGTAAGCCACATGTACCTACACACATGTGCCCTAGGTGCCGGGCTGGGTGTCTGTATCTGTATCTGTATCTATCTGTATCTGTATCTGTATCCGTATCCGTATCTGTATCTGTAGACTGAGCCGCGACATATTGTGGCACAATGCATAAGCTATTCAATACATGTTCTCGTATCGGGTCACAAATTCAATTTCAAAGAGGGCCATCCGCGAATGACTCTGTAGCTAGAATAGAAGAGTCATTCGCCCGCATCACGACTAATCATCCGGCACTGCCAAGCCACATGTACCGGCACTGTCGGACTGTCCTTATCACTCACGCTTCCCGTCGCGTCTCCTCCCACTTTACGCGTCCGCTGTGGTTCCCGAAAACACAACCACCAGCCAATCAACCACGAACTATCAAAAACAAAGTGGGAAAAATGGTCACCGAATTCCAAGAAGCACGTTCCCCACCTCTCCCCAAACCTCCACTTCAGCTAACAAACCCATTACCGCCCACCAGAGAGTCTACACCCTCCTCAAACAGGTATACACCCACCCCCCACACCTCCTCTGGAGACCATATCAACCCCCCCAGCTAACGCAGCCACAAACACAGATCCCGCCCGGGAAAGTAAGCACCTACAAAGCGCTCTCCACCGCGCTCTCCTCCTCCCCGCGAGCTGTCGGCGGTGCCTGCCGTACGTCCCCCGGCCCCATCTACGCGGTTCTAACAGACGCAGGCAACAATCCATATGCCCCCCAAGTGCCATGCCACCGCATCATAGCCTCCACCGGGGTAACAAACACCCCCCCCCCCTCCTCCTCCTCATACATACACTACCACTGGATTGCTAACTGGGTGGGCGGGGGAGCAGTACATTGGCGGGTTCATGGGCGACTGGGGCCGCGACACGCCCGCCGAGGGGCAGTGCGCGCGCAAGCTGGAGCTGCTGAAGGGCGAGGGGGTGGAGTTTGATGGTAAGGGGATGCTGGTGGACCGGGGGAGGCTGTGGGATGGGTTTACGGTTTAGGGCGTGTGTGTGTGTGTGTGTGTGTGTGTGTTTCTGATAGTGGGTTAATTGTGTGCATGTGGTGACCAGCTAGCTAGCCGTGTATTTACGGAGATGGAGATCATGGGTGTCTTGTGATGTTTGGGACATGTGGTGATGCGTGGGACATGGCCGCCTGCCTGCCTGCCTGTGTTGGAAGCGTAGAGGAGAATATGTGGTGTTGGTTGGAATGAGTGAGTGGGGGGGGGGGGGTTCGTATCGGTTATGTTTCCGTGCACCTATATATGCTCGAGATGATAGAGCTGTACCTACTTAGTCCGCACCACCGTAGCCCGGCCGGTAGTTGGACCCCAAAAACCATCATATCCACGAGTGCTCTAATTTCCTGCCTCATGGTTCCGACGGCGGGTTTTAGTTCTTGGTGGGTAGGCCGAGGTCAATGATTGATTTGGCCAGTATAGGTATATGGACAGCTAGCCTGCATGTATGTACTTATATAGTATACATATATATGTACACATCAAGCTGGGCAGGCGTGGGGTTTTTGGCAGTCTGTACTTGGGTACTGGCCTCATGGGCTTGGCTGTTTTTTTCGGCCTCTGACATCGCTGCTTCGTACACCGGCCCCGGTATGTATGTGTTATATGGAGCTGGCTAGGAGTCCGGGACCTATGTTGCTTAGTATGTAGGCCAATCAGATCTTCTCTCTATATATACATGTATACAAGTCGTTAATCCCGGTCTTTAGCCGGTTAGGACAATCATTACTTAGTGAAAGAATACCAACAAAAGCAACATCACTCTCTACCCACGTTAAGCCCTGAATCGTAACTAACATCAGTAGTGGTCACCAATACCAATAGTAGCGGAATGCAAGCCCCGAATCGCCACCAATATCAATATCAAGATGAGATCTCAATACTAACCAAAAAGCAAGACCCGAATCGCCACCAACACTAGCAAAAAAGGTAACCCCGAATTGATAGCCACCGATATCAATACTAACAAAAAAAGGAAACGTCGAATTGTCAATACCAATACTACCAAAAAGCAAACCCGAGTCACCACCATCACCGAGTTGCCACCAACCAACACAAACCCAATCACTAAATCTAGTGGAAAGCAATTGTCAAATTCTCATACTACCTAGCCAAGCAAAACCTTTAAATCGCACATTGCATATCGGGCATACCTACATAATCATTAGATAAATATATACATATACACACACACAGGCTAATTATCACTCTTGTGCGAACCGTCCGACTTGGTAGCTAGCTGTGCACCTCAGTATATCACATCCCAAGGATCCCACATTGCTAGGCGTAAGTTATATGTACACATTCCAAGTTGTATCACCTACAAGTACGTACGTGCTTGGTGGTACTTGAGCTTGTAGTACTGTAATACGAGTAGCTACTTGTATATAGGCCCCGTGACTCCAATATTCAGCAGAGATATGCTAAAGTACTGCCCCCCCCCCCCCCGGGGCGTGGTTCGTGAGGCCCGGGTCAACGACCAAAACACGCATTGATACTCCCATCCAATCCATGCCCCCAAACACCCATCTTGCCTCTGGTCCGGAGGTACGTGGATATACGGCCCTGGCCAGCTGGCGAGTACCGTATCCTCCCGGCGCCGCGCCCGGACGTACCCCGTATGCTACCGGTGGTGGTGGTAGTGGTGCGGGCTTTGGATCCAGGGTTTATGATATTGGAGGAGGGGGGGTTTCGAAGCACATTGCCGACGACGAACTAGCACTAAGGGGGGGGGGTGTTTTAACGGGATTAATTAGAAAAAAGCTCTTACTATCTAACTACTTCCTGTGGCCTAATTCGCCCAGAGGGGCCGAGGTCGATAGTTCGTTCGAACCTCCCAGGCTTGGTGGGGAAATATACACCTTGTGACTGGGGTGGAAGGAGCAGAGCGGGATCCAATGCCTCTCCATTTTTTTTTTTTTTTTTTGCTGCTCTGGACTTGGAACGGTGTTTTCTTTTAACCTTCTTTTTTTTTTTTGAGCTTGGTATTTATTGTGTATGACTATGGATACGAATTTTTCTTTTTTAACCTTCTTTTTCTCTCCTTCTCTCTTTTATGTGTGTACAGTACCCCGTGTCTAGAAAATTCCCGGATCCCGCACCATAGCAACTAGAGAGAGCCTCATATGGTAGGCGAGCTATGGAGAGCTGCTGTTGGCGTGTGGGGGAAATATCCCCCAAAGACCTACTTGAAGTTGTTGGCATTGGGGTGATGTGGTCGAGAAGGGTATGAAGGGAAGGATTGCATGTATGTATTGTACAGCCACTCATCAAAAGTGTTCGTGGCTTACCAGACTTTACGGTCAAATCGAGGAACTAAAATGTATCTATATAGTTATATCCAGTGAGTGAGCAACAGAAAATAAAAAATACCATGAATGTCCAATATTGACTTTGACCACCGGCATTGACTGTTGCCGTGTTGAGGTTTTGAACATTTCAATGGCCACTTTGATGCCTAACCTTGAGCCGGACATGTCGCATTAAATCCAAATCACAAACACTTTTGACGAGTGGCTGTATGTAGTGAACCACTACACTGTGACCTAGCTCTCGCGCACAAATACATGTAAATATAACTCCCCAACTAATCAAGTGCGCGAGTCAATATATCCCGCAACTGCCATACAGCTACTATACTACATGTACCTTCGCCCAAAGTCTAGGAAACAATAGCGTGGGGTGTGGACTATATGTATACACCCCCCCCCCCCCCACCAGCCTTTTCTCATTATACCCATTGGCCTGAGAAGACGTCGGCGCCCACCCCCCCCCCTCCCTCCAACCGCACACGAACCACACCACCACCGAGTGACACCCCATGAAGGCAATTCCAGGCATCTATACAATCATTTTAAAAAATTCTACTGTACATAAAAGATGTCTTTCTACCAGCCCGCTCTCTAGCACTATTACCTACTTAACCAAGCACCCCCCCTTCTCCCCCGCTCCCTTCTTCCCGCGGCCAAGTAATCGTTTAAACACAGTATAAAATTGCGGCGAACGAAGAGGAAAAAGAGGAAGAAAAAAGAGAAAAAAAAGAGTCATGAAAAAGGGGTTTACCAATAAAATACATAAAAAAAAGGGGATATTGAGTACCAAAAGCCAAAAGAAACGACCGCACTCAACACAAGCCCCCTTTTTAAGGCATATAACCATATTAAAAGCATGCTCCCCCCCTCCCCCCAAGCAAAACCATCCCAAGTTCTAGCGACCATAAAATAACATTCCGTCCCGAACCATTCTGTCTAAAATCTACGTCTTCTCTAATAGGAATATCAGTGGCTGTGACCATGTCCCGGATCAGCAGTCTGCTGTTCAACTGGTCCACAGCATTTGACAGTCGCACACCCATCTCCACAATCCAACAGACATGCTGAATCACTTCCTGTTACACTTTCCGCGCGGCTACCGCTAGCCGTGGCACCATATCCCGTGACTTGCTCGCCACCATGGCTCATGTCTGCGGCGATGACATCGCCGCCGGCCGGCTTAGTGTACTCTGGCTGGATTGTGGAAGAGTGGATACCATAGGCGTGAAGGCAGGTTCTGATTGAGCGTGCGAGTTGCATGTAACGGCCGCCCTGGTCGGGGTCGAAGGCAATCTGAATGTGGAGTGAGGCGATCATCTTTACGTCCGAGAGCTGCCAGATGTGGAGTTCATGGACAGACTCGACGCCGTGGATGTCTGCAATGTCTTCCTTGACCTCCTCGAGCGAGATCCCGGTTGGAACGGCTTGGAGAAGAATCTTGGAGGCTGATTTAACAAGCGGCAGGGCGGACGAGAAGATGATTACCGTGATGATGAGGGAGATGGAGGGGTCTAGGTAGTGCTTCCATGTGTACTTGTCCGGGATGTACATCAGGCAGAGTGCGACAGCCATAACACCGACATTACCGAGGGCGTCGCCAAGAACATGTAGGAAAACGCCGCGCATGTTGAGGTTTGCATGGGAATGGCCAGAGGTGCCTTCGGGCTTGGGCTTGGTGTGGTTATGGCCGGTGTGGGTGACGGAGTATGCGCGCCTGCGGGGGGAGGAAGAGGAATCACCATTTTTGGATACAAGCGGGGTGCTTTCATCACCACCCTCGTCGTCGGAAGTGCCGGAGGTTGCTTCAGTGTCACTGACAGCGGCGGCAATAACCTCTTGCCGGTTACGGGCAGGGTGGACGTGAATATGTGTTACCGGCGATGCGAAATGTGCCTGCCTACTGCTATTCCTCTTATGCTTCTGGTTAGACCTAGAGATGGGGTTTGCATCGGATGCGACACGGGCTACAACAGTGGCGGGGAGAATTTCTTCGATGTCGCCACTATCGTCTTCAGCAGGGTTATGGATGTGCCCGGGTAGACCGTGAGTATGTTTATGGCGCTCGTGTCCATCAATTCCAGCTTCCATATCATGAGTGTGAGAATGGCCATGGCTATCACCACCTCCATGGGAGTGACCATGGTCATGGAACAAGAATAGCCCAAGAATATTTGACGCCAGCCCGGCACTCCCGACGGCGAGCACGAGAACAGGCTGGCCAACCTCTTGCGGCTCGAAGAATCTCTGGATAGCTTCAAGGAAGATTGATAAGCACAGGGCGAGGAGGAAAACCCCATTGATCAAAGCGCCGAGAACTTCCGCACGTTGCCACTATGGGAGCAAAAAGGATCAGCCTGAACACCGAGCGCTAAGAGAAAAACACTACACGCCCCCCCTCCAAACGAACAGGAAACAAACCCCATATGTATAGCTAGAAGTAGATTTCTGCTTTGCGAGCTTGATAGCCCAGAGTGCGACAAGTAACGAAAAAACATCGTTTAGCTACATAGGCATCACAGTCAGCCCACTCACACGACAGCAACAACCAACAACCCATAGATCAACCCCTACCATATGGAACGAATCCGCCACCAGGGCCAGTGAATGTACGGAATACCCGACGGTGATCTCGAGTAGAAAGAACAGCGAATCGATCACTAACAAAGTGATGATCCGTGCAGAACGTGAGAAACCCATAGTGCTGGGTCGAGCGACAGAGGGGGGGCTTCCTCCTGGCTAACGATAAGGAAACTTAGGGTCGCAGCCTTGAGGAGGCGTTTTTATGTGTGCAGGCGGCGACAAAGCAGACAAACACAGCCAAGAAGTAACAAATACCGGCTAGATGCGCATACAATGGAGTTGAACAGTCGGGGGGGGTGAAGCAGAGGCGAAGAGTTTGCAGGCTCGAGGTGATGGTGTTGAATATGACGAAATGGTAAGAGCAAGTTAGACGTATGCAGGGTTAGGTGTGAGTGAATACGTTAAGGGGTGTGTGGGTTAGGGTTCCATGAGGTTCCAGACCACGAAAAAGAGAAAAAGAGAGAGAGGGAGAAGGTCTAGCTAGGTAAAGGAAAGCTGAAAGAAGAGAGCGAGATAGAGAGAGGGGGAAAGGGGAGGGAGAGGGCTAGCTGGGGGAGAGAAGAGATGGGGCACTGAAGTTATTCAAGGGGATAATTGTTGAACTCTACCGAGTAGATTCCATGTACTCTACTTTAATAGCTGAAAGCTGCAGCTGAGATTATATGGTGACACATACTTGTAACTTGTAACTGCGATTTTCGCCTCGCCACAAAACACTCGGGTGTTTCGTTTACTCGCCCCTCAGAGCGCTTCCACTTGCTCGCTCTGTCCGCTCTCACGCGTGATAGGTATTCGGATATTTAAAAAAATATACCTACACAGAAGCCCTATTCTCGTACTAGTAGAGCAGGTACCTACATGAGGCGCTTATGCATTTGGTGTTGTGCAGCCTGTCAGTATCCTAGTATCCGAATATCGCGTTCCTCACTGGTTGAGGTACATGTAGGTACGTACAGAACCACCTACTCTACTCGTAAGGAACCGCTATTGCATACCATACTAAATTGTGGACTTGGCGCGTATTTTATATGGTATGTAATAGTGGTTCCTTTTACTCGCACGTTAATTAAAAGGTCGGAATTTTGTGTGGGGATTTGTTGCAACGACTTCCGACCTTTTAATTAACGAGTGAGTACAAACGTCAGGAAAATACGAGTACATGTAAGCTTCATCCCAAGACATACATGTATTACCCAAGCGTGTTGTCAATGATTAAAAGTGAAATCTGACAGAACTCTACTCTAGTGGTAAAAGTAAATGAACCTGCCCTTCAATTCTAGTTGCTATATTTTCGTTTAGTTACAGACCCTGCTTATGCACCAATTGAAACCTTAATCGACAGCATCGATATTTTAGCGATGTGAGTAATTAGCATCCATCCACACTCACTCGTTAATTTAAAAGGTCGGAACTCATTGCAACCAAATCCCCACACAAAATTCCGAGTTTTTAATTAACGCGCGAGTACATACATAGCTATTTTCCAGATACGTACGTCGTAATAGCTGAGTACTAACGAAATGTTTTTTTTTGTATGTGCTATGCTAATATAAGGTGTTCACCTGACAGTACTTCTGATATAATTGTGTTTCAATTCATTCAAGTCTACAGTTCACCGAGAATTGTCAATCGTATCAACTGCTGTGCATTGCGATATATCCCTGTCAGTTGAGTATACATGTAAATCATGCAAGCCGATGATCCCGGGCATACAAGTAACGCAAGCCTGGTTATTTAGTTTTTGGTACGGTGTTCGGATTTGGCAACTGGCTTAATACAACACTCTTCCTCAAGGGGCGTTGGGGGTCTCGAAATGTTATGTGAGGTGTGTATTCCCATAAAACGCATGGACTCACATAGCCAAAGGTCACTAATAGTGACCACCTAATCCACTTTGCTATACCCCTACCTTTTATGACGAACGATTGTTTTTTTCCTGTTGGTGAATGGATTGATCATCACGCAGTTAATGAGTTGTCAATCAATCATGGATTGATCATCAAGCATCACTCGGATTTCCTCATCTTAGTAAATCCCGGTCACCCAAGACTCATACCTATCACGTGGTCTAGATGCTAGAAGTTCCGAGCATCCGGCCTGCCCCGCTTCGGAATATGTCTCTACGCCACAGGTTTATGGTCCCGTCCCGGTAATAGAAAGTTGGCATTGGAAAAACAGAAACCATTAGTGCAAGCAAGGCCCGCACCAAGCCACCAAGAGATGCCGTCCTCTCTACCGGATCAACATCGGGCCGCTGGAGCGCTATTCCTAGCGCATGTTGGACATCAACGTACCACTACCTAGCGCACTCCGACCTCGCCTTTTCCGAGACCAAAACGCTCTAATCTGCCAAGAAATTATGGCACCACGAAAGACGTCATATAATATTACATGAGATATATTCAAAGTGTAATTGGACCCTGTTTGATTAGATTAGATAATAATGACCTACATAGCTGGGTAGAGGATCAAGGAAGTCCTGAAGAGGTGAGAGATCTACAGTGCAGACAATGCGTCAGGGATGTGAATTAGTAGTACAGTCACCTTTGGAGCAATGACGAACATGGGACAACGACGAAAACACAGGTTTCAGCCAAACAAGTGGTTGCTCACCAGCCTGGGCGCCGCTGTCTTGACTGACAAAGACCCCTGTTCGTCGTTCAACCAGTTTCGTCGTTGCCCCCAAATCGACTGTACCGGTATTAGATGTGCAGACTTAATGTTGAGATATTCACGAGTAGGGATGTATACATGGAGATAATAGAGAGTTTTAGCTACAGAAATTCGGACAGGTTGGACAGGAATTCTAGCTGCTTTAGGCAAAGACTTACAAGGATTTAGCCAATAAGAGGGGCGGGACTTTCTGTCCAAGTGCTCGACTTTCTGCCTAACTCGTGTAGCTAAAACTCTCTAATACGAGGGGATATAGGAATTTAACCATGGGCCCGCATGTAGGTATACACCTTACGGACATCTTTGTCGAGCACCGAAACACCGAATTAGGAATCCTCGTATGCTTGAAATATGGACTGAATCCACACAAGGCCTATGAAGAAGCCCTGATGCTTAACAAGTTGGTAGAGTGGAACTGTGGATCCATCTGCCTTGGTGTGGCAGAGGTGGGGTTTCGACTCTCATATTCAAGTCTGTGCCTGAGCGGTTCGGTAATTTCCGGGACAAGATCTCAAGAATCACGATGAACCGGCTGGATCGTGAACATGCTGAAAATGGAAGAGCCTGCTGAAAGCATAGAGGTTTGAATTGGAAGCCCACCTGATGACATGCGTAAACTAATCGGGGGACACATACATACTTTATGGCAATACCGCAGTGTAGCCAAGAGGAAGATGTGCAGGCATAATCCTGGGAGGAAGTGGATCTTTACTCGATTTCTGGAGCGAAGGAAAGCTTGGATCGGTGCTTCGGCAGGTAGAAGACACGTCGTACATAGACGCCTTCCTTGGCCACTCGGACACTCCCTCTACTCGGACAGTTAACGTAGAAAAGAAAAGATCATCCGCGTAGCCAGGGAAGGCGTCTAGCAAAACACACAGAACAAGTGCATTTAGTGTGCTATGATACTATTCTGTCAACGTAATTGGATTGTGGAAGTTGAGATAAGGCGGGCATACCACGCCGCCCAGAGTAAGCCGCGGCCAGGCAATCCTGGTCCCAAAGGCACATTTTGAGACAGTTTGAAGAGAAAAAGGAAGGAAAATAAGAGGGAGACTCGTGGGGCGGTTTGGGGAGTCGTGCGTGAAGCCCGGAGAAAAGTCCGGTGAGTAATCCAAAAGCCCATCTGGTGCGACTATCAGATGCATATACCTAAATTGACAGGTTGCAAATCTCAGCTGAATTGAGTGCCACTAGGGGGGTATTAGTGGCTGGTGCTCATCGATACTCAAGATCTAGATTTCCTAGAATGTGTATTTTTAAACTTTACGGCAATTACCCCCATCCTTTCATTCTTATGCAGGTGTCACCCTATCATGAATGGTCGAAGGCTCTCTCTACTGTCCTGTCATCGATTGATCCAGTGTTTGCACCGGGATAGCAAAGATATATAGACGAGTGATATTTTGTGAACATGCCAGTATCATGAGTAAGCGGGTACTAGAGCTCGGATGAATTGAAAGACGGGAGGGGCCAGCCCAGGATGCATTGCCCTTTAAGAGTTGGTACTAGACGCAATTGCCGTAAACCAGTTGAATCGAATGTTTCAAGGCTATCCTTTGAGAAAACCCAGATATTACACGGTTTAGGGCTGAATGCGGCTCCATCCGTCACAACTTGACATGTTTGAAATTCTAACTACATGTAGTCGGCAGTCTGACTTTTTTATCCGGAGGAGTAGGATTCGCTTGGTGTGGGGGTCGGTGACGACGGGGAGAGCTATGGAGAGTCTGAGAGAGGGACGATGATGAGGAGAAGATGCTTTCTTAGACACCGGCCACTGTCAGATCTGAGAAATGACGAGTTGGTTGCATTAAAAATAAGCTTTCCCCTCTATGTAGGCGGAAAGGGAAATTTTCCGATTCCCGAAACCTTATCGCGGCTAGAGTGGGAGGCTACCTCACATGGTATGACGTCATTATCGCGCTAAATATCATGCGGCTCTGTTTTATACGCGCAGCCATCATTCTACCCCTGGAGGAAAACGAAAACATAATGCGCTGCGCATCTATTGTTACGTGGCAGACATGTGCAGCTCTGGAAACTAATATCTGGTTTCATTTGTACGTGAATCACAAGTCATGGAAATGTGGGTACAGACAGATCACCAGATCAGGGCAAGTATCGGGTCTTAAAAGTCGCACGGGGTGATTTTGATTGTCCAAGGCACTGACTGGCTGAGCGTTCAAAGCGTCCAGTATTCTCTCCCCCCTTCCCCGCATGTAGGGAGTCTGGGTACCCTGCATAATAGATCTATGTACTCTATGTACTTCCACCTGAGCGTGTGGAGTGTGTATGTATGTTTATCTTGTAATGGAGTGTCTTGGCCATCAACTTCCGAACCTAAATATTTAGTTCTTGGCGGCTGTTTTTGGTGTGAAAATCCCGCCAAGAACTCAAAATTTGAGCTCAAAATTTGAAAAACAGGGATTGGCCAACGCACTCTATTAAATAGCTAGCCGAGGTTGCTGTTTCCGTTCTAGCACGCAATGAAACCATACTCTTAGACTTTGGCGACAAATGATGTTTTCAGGTTATTGTCCGTCCCTCTTCACCCTAGCATGCCAGGGTTAATTCAAACCTGCATAGCATGATCCGGTTCCTGATGCCTTCATGTACCTACGTACCTAAATACCGACTGCACACATGTAATCTAGGTACTGTACTTGTTTATCATTGTTCGATTCCGACATCCTAAAACGCTCCATGGAAAACGATTGGTATCACGGCCCCAAAGAAACCGGTACCACACATGTACTCATACATTGTGGACGGTTCCCAAGAACTGACCCTGGTTTTTGCCTCCTTCAGCAATGGTTACACGAAGCTCTGTGGTTCACTTTTGAATCCAATCCAGAGTACAGCCACTAATGGGGTGAAGGCGGATCCTGACTGATGGCGGTCAGGGATTTGAGACCAATAGCAGAGTTAAGTTTGGGACGCCAAGGATAAATTACTACTAGGTGAGCGACCGTACCTAGGAGGAAGTGAAAAAGAAAAGAGAAAGACTTTTTCAGGATCCTGATCATGGGACTTTGCGATGTTGCCTCCGCATGGGAAAGCTGCAGGCCCGCAAACTCTCCTTGGTCTATCTGCCCACGACGACCACGGGAGAATCATAGCAGTAAATGTCTAGAAAACCCAGGGCCCTGAACAGTTGGCAGGAGGATCACAGGAATGGGGTCTTCGCCCTCTCCAGGTAGTTAATTTAGGCTTAGAGTAGATGTGCGAGCGGGGTGCCAAGACTACGGTTAACACTTGTGTGGCCCGGTGCCGTGGATGATGGGTCGAGACTTCAAGCTGCAGTCCGCGGATTCGGCGCGGGGAGGCGAGCCGCAGGAGAGTTGCGGTGGTGGTGCTGGTGGGTGGTGGTGGTGGTGAGGGGGTTTGGAAAGCGAACGTACTACCTACCTACCCTACACCCACTTAATTCAGTCGTCTCTTCCAGTTGCACAGTTACCTATCGTATGAACGCAGTATCAGGACGTACAAAAGAGCTTCAGCGACAGCAGCGGCATCTTGAATTGCTTTACGAACACTCGGCCACGGCTTCAAATAGGTGAATGAATGGTGGGCAAGTACCTGCTTTTTCCAAATCGTCGACTGTTGTCTTGCTAGTAACCAGTGAGTTGTCACTCTTGCAGGAGTCTCCCAGTCTCCCCCAGCTAGCTAGGCAGTTACCTAGGCCAGCGCCCCTCGACCTGATCTGAGTCTCTCTATCCTCTACCTAGAAAGCCCGTTTTATCCGTTTTTGTGGCATTCCCTGCATACTGTCCATCCGATCAAAAGGGTGAGTGATCAAGAGTACTCGAGTTGCCACGTGCTTAAGAAGAGAAAGGCCTAGTCTACTAGTTCTTCTTGATCTGATCTGCTTTCCATCTACAGAACTCGGAGAATCCCCATCGGTGTGAGAAAGTGAAGAAAAAAAGCCTCCGGACCCTTCCAAGGTTGCCCTCCTCAACATTCATTCAAACGGCCGCGCAGATCACCATCGAGCATATCCTGGAGAAGCGAGGATCGGCATCTTATGTAACTGGCAGAATCAACAAGGGCAGTCCCCACATCTCACGGCACTCAAAAAGGAAAAGGGAAAAACAGGTTCATTCAAGCCGCTGGTGTCCTGCTGCCAAACGGCACAATCTTGAAGGGACGACTAGTAGTTTAGAATAATTAACCAAATTTCCCATCCCTACATGACCTGCTAGCAACCTTTACTTTACACTCTACATATCTACTGTCTAAATAGAATATCGGTCACATCTGCGTTGGTTTCCACCACCATCGGTGGTTGAATTCACGCGAAAGAAATACGAAAGGGAGGGAAATACGGATGCATTCTGGGGAGGCTAAGATGGTCCGGCTTTCTGATAATCGGCTTAAGAAAACACACGAGAAGGTGGAAGTGGCAACGACGATGACGACGGGGGCAGCATCTTCACTGACCCTCAAGAATTCTAACGATGGTGCTGTAAAGACCGTATCTGCCAGCGGTGCGTTCGGAGACAACGAGTCCGACATTTCTCATCGTGCAACTCGAGAATCCATCCCCCTTCCTGCATTTCCCTACCGTCATTCCTCTAATAGAGAAATCCCAACAGTGAGGACCCATCCCACAAGTCATCCGTCACCAGCGATACCTCCACCGACATCTGGCGCTTCATTGGCGTTCACAGCACTCCAATTCCTACCTACTCCGCTGTTGGTGCTCGGGAGCAATAAGACGGTGGTTTTGGCAAATGAAGCTATGGGGAGGCTATTGGGCATGGAACCACCGAACCAGAATGTTAATCGTCTAGCAGGAGCGACTATCAAAGAACCGTCAAGCCCATCTATCACGGAGCTGTTGCAAGGTAGAGATTTGTCCGAACTTGGAGTCAATATTCTGCAACGTGACAGTCCACTATGGGTTAGCTGGGGGCTGTTTCTTGAAGCTTTGGCAAAGGACATGACCGGGGATGAGGACGGTTTTGCGAACGCCAATTCCCTAATAAACAAGGCGGGAGCTGCTTCCCCTACCGCGGATGCGCCGTCACTTTTGCGGGGACACCCAGTTCGAGATGTGGCTTTGGATGTATCTTTGAGCAATCATGGACACAAAGAACGTGATAATCACCCGCACCCCATCCAAATACAAGCAAAGATGATCGTCTCCATCTGGGTTCTTGATTCTGAGAGATACTTCACCCTTACATTTACATCCATGGCTTCACCACTATCGCCAACTGCTGTAGATGGGTCTTTTTTCCCGAAAGTAAGTGCGCCGTGCGTTGATCCAGAGCCAGCCAGACTTGGATCTGCTTTATTACCAATGGGTGCTCCAGCTTCTTCAGACATATCGACATCACCGCCAGTCCTTGATAGAATGATGCGAATGAAGGACGCAGTCCTTGATGCAATGGAGATCCCTGTATTCGGGGTTTGGCATGATGGCTCGATGGGTTTTACAAACCGTGCAGCCCAAGAGATGTCACTTGCCGAAAGAGATACTTATACCTTCCACCGCGACGAGCTCCAGAAGTGGTACAAACTATATTCTGAGGATTTTGAGCGTGAATTAGAAATGGATGAACACCCCCTAGTCAAATTAGTCAAAACAAAGAAAGCCATTATCCCCGAGAGATTCGGCATGTACTCAAGAGAGGGTAAAAAAATGGTATTTGACGCTCATGGCGATGGGATCTACGATAACGATACCGGAGAGTTTCTTGGTGGTTTGATCTGGTTGAGAGACGTTACAGAATACCAGGAGAAGTTGGTGGTTCAGGAAGAAACGAATGAGCTGCGATTCATGACCATGTGTGACTGTATGCCCCAGTTGGTAGGTTTCCATTTTGAATTCGAACTCCATGATATAACTCTGACGGGTAATAATTGATCGTGTGGACTACTGCATTACAGATATGGACGACCAGACCGGATGGATATCATGACTACTACTCAAAAAGATGGTACGATTTTACCGGTCTTACAAAGGAGGAGTCTCTAGGAATGGTAACGGTCTGCCTACCACCCCTTCTATTGAATAATAGCGGGCTGACTCTTTCACTTATCAAGGGCTGGAAAGCACCCTTTCATCCCGTAATGACCCCTGACAGTGCCTTCTTATCCGATTGCTTTCCCCCTTCCTTACCATTTTCGGTTTGACATGCATTTAGAGTTATTAACCAGATCATTTTTTCTCCCGACAGGAAGACATGCCGCTAGTGATCAAGGAATGGATGCGTTGCCTGGAAACAGGGCAAGACTATACCGTGGAATACCGCTGTCGACGTCACGATGGAGTGTGGCGATGGATGCTCGGCCGAGCACTGCCACTTCGAGACCCCCGGACAGGTGAAATAATCAAATGGTATGGGACATGTACGGATATTCACGACCTCGTCGAAGCGCGGTCTGAGGCTCGCCGCACCCGCAAGCAGCTGCAAGAAGTTCTTCAACATTCTCAGATAACGCTGTGGGCCATTGACTGTAGCAACCATATTACGTTGCTCGAAGGGTCGATAATCTGGGATCTTCATAACACCGCGGAGTCTTACATTGGGGCGGATATCTACGAATTATTCCGGGATTGTCCGGAATTCCTGCACCCTATGGAGAATATCCTTAACGGCAAAGACGACTTACTATATTCAGAAACCAAACTGAACGACGGACGGTGGTTTAGAACTAAGTATGTGCCTATACTAGGCAAGAAGGGTAGCGCCGGACAATATGACAAGAATTACGTAGCAGGCATCATCGGGGTATCTCTAGATACTACAGAGGTGCATAATGCGAGCGCGGAGCTGGAAGCAAGGGAGCGAGAAAATCGAGTATTAGCTGCAGCTGAGAGCGCTGCAAAGGAGGCGAGTAAGCTCAAAAGCGAATTTCTTGCATCTATGTCGCATGAAATCAGGACGTTGGTCTTCCTTTCCTGGGACGTGTGGTGTGAGACTTACATAGTATGACTTAGGCCAATTGCTGGAGTTGTCGGGATGGCGGAAATCATGCTGGACACAAACCTGGATATAGAGCAGCGCGAATTTGCGGAGAACATCCAACGATCAGCCAATGCGCTGTTGACCGTTATCAACGATATTCTTGACATATCCAAAGTCGAGTCTGGGCGGCTCGATATCGAAGAGGTCCAGTTCAGCTTACCACTTGTGGTCCAGGATGTGACTAAGATGTTGAGCTTCGATGTTGAGAGGCGGAAATTGGCTTTTGAATGCGATGCTGATTGGGGTGAGGCTGGGGAGAATATGACAGTTATTGGGGATCCAGGAAGGATTAGGCAGATATTGACGAATTTACTAACAAATAGCATAAAGTTTACCCACGAGGGATTTATTAAGTTGTATGTTGAAGTTGAGAAAGAGGATGATGAATCCATTGTTGTCCGATTTGAAGTCAAGGACTCTGGTATCGGGATTGATGACGATGTACAACAAAAGCTATTCCAGCCATTTACACAAGCAGATTCGTCGACCGCAAGGAGATTTGGCGGAACCGGGCTGGGGTTAACCATCAGTAAAAATGTTTGTTCCTCTTTGATTTATATTACAAACGGAGTGGCGCTAAGCATCGAGATTGGATCCTAGCTTGTTGATCTTATGGGTGGTACTATTGGCCTTTCCTCTAGCCTTGGAGCTGGTACAACTGCATACTTCACGATACCGTTCCATCGCCCACAGTACCAAAATGGGTGCTTGCAGCCCACAGATATTAGTAGTCTCCCAGATAGGTTACAATCGGACGTGTCCGTGTCCTGTCGGTCATCAGATTGTGGTATTTCAACGCCGCCCGAGTCTCCTATAGATATTGCCTTGAAAAGAACGAGATCTTCAAGCCACTCAACCAATTTGTTGAAGAGAATTACGCCAGGGCCAGCGGCAGCAGCAGAGATTGAAAAAAACATGGAGGAGAGGAAGAGAACCCATGTGTTGGTCGTTGAAGATAGTACGTTCTGATGTCTAGAGTCGAGGGATTATTTTACTGATGACCCAATTTAGATGATATCAACCAACAAATTGCAATAAGGCTGATCAAGAAGCTTAATTTCTCTGTCTCGGCTGTAAACAATGGACTAGAAGCCCTTGAATTCCTAAAGGAAGCTGTACCACCAGGGCCCACAGACCCCGGGTCACCATTTAATAGTGACGCTTCATCTTCATCGTCTTCAACGGCAACACGTCCTCAACGGCCAGATATCATACTTATGGATGTCCAAATGCCCGAGCTCGATGGATACAGTGCCACCCGCATAATCCGTTCTGGGAAACTATATGAGTACCCAACCGAAGGTAGCAAAGAAATCTCACTTTGGAGAAACCCACGAAACCCCAAACCAGCACCAAAACTACCGGATGGGTCTAGCCCCTCCTCGGAATGGCTGTCGGCAGTTCCAATAGTCGCTATGACAGCCTCTGCAATTAGAGGAGACCGTGAAAAGTGTAGAGATGCTGGCATGGACGATTATCTCGCCAAGCCCGTGAAGTGCACAACACTTGAAAAAATGCTTCTAAAGTGGTGCCCTGGAAAGCATGCATTACGCAGTAATAGTTATCCTATCAGCGCTCCGCCTTCGACGCCGTTCGCCGGCAGTGGTGACCTTTCATCCATGGGTTCTAAGAAATTGCCATTTACGATGGCGGCGATTACGCATGCTGCTGGGATGGACAGCAATTCAATGTTAGGACCGGGGTCAATGGCGGTGACGGAGAAGGGCATTGTGCAAAACCCCGATATCAGGAGAGGGGCCGTTGAAACACCGTCGCTATCAACGGTTGTGTCGGTGAATAGCACACCGAAGGCATCTGATCGCCATGGAAGACCGGTGGAGGATCCGTTCGACTCCATGTATGCCTCTGACGAGAACATGCATGGAATCAACATATCAGTACTCAAACTGCAACTTCAAGAAGAGGTTATGAACAGCGCCGCTGGGGGGAATGGGCGAGAGAGGGAAAATCTGAAAGAGATGGGCCACGGGAAAACAACACGAGGAAGAACGACAGAGTCAATACCGCGGATGATGCATGCTGCCTCAGCCCCCATGTGATTTTGTGAGTTTGTTATAAACTAGTTTTGTTTATTTTTTTTTGAATATTTGGAAGGCTTTTCACTCGAGCGATTCTTTCTTTTTCTTTCTCACTTTGGAATTAACACGCTGTATCATATAAATATCATTCAGTTAGTTATTGGTTGGTCGGTTGGTTTTTATTTGTTTTGTTAGTCAGGCGGTTGGTTATACGACGCATTGCATTGCGGATCTGGGGTTTTGGTTTTTTTGTAATGGATTGGGATCTTTATGGGGCGGGATAGTGATTATTTTTCAACCTTTCTTGTTCCTTTTCGTTTCAGAGCGAATATTACTTTATACATCAGCCGAATTTCAGTTCATCATGATTTCTTACAATCATGGATGCTTTATATATGTAGTTTGAGTCGTGGAGTGATACTTTCAATTTATATGTTGTAGGTACGAATACACCGAGGTTTCGATCCTTCTAGACCTGCCATTTAGAATATGATAAGTGATCTCATAGATAATTATATAACGGGAGCTGCCTTTTTGGTGAGCGGGAGCGGCTGCACTCTTTAGACGGATACGCTTGCTGTGTAACCTCCACCCACGATCCTTACATGTAGTTACTCCGCTCGGGTCATGATATACCACTCGGTAGATTTTCTTTCACAGCGAAATGAAACATATCTATCTACCTTCCGGTCCAAAAGTAACGTTAAGCCCAATATTAACTGACAGATGCACATGTTTTGAGTACTTTGGTCATTCAGTAGGGTTGTGGAATACTAAGAATATTGTGGTTACAGTACTGGGCTTTCGATTTTAAGCCCGCCAGAACTTCTGGAAGAGGTTGCTTGTACATGTACTAGTTTATCCTTCTTATATAACCGGTTCACCTGATACCCCCTGAATCAAGTAGTACGTGATGCAAGTGTTCTTAAGGATATCCTGGTGATGAAATTGGAGTGGAAACAGTGGTTGATAGAATCTTTACACAGGTATACACAGTACGCATAGGTCATCACTATCGACAGTAAAAAAAAATAACCAAACAAGCAATGGATAGCGGGACCCTTTGGTTTATGGGAAAGAAACATATATTGTGCTTATGTTAGAACTACCTTCGCTTGGCAGGTGCAGAATCCCCATCAACAGGACGTCTTGGCTGTTCGCAGCTTATTAGCTCACACGTCAAGATTCAATTTTGGAATGAGCTTACCACAATTATCTTGACAGTCCAGTTTATTAGTAGCAAGAGCACAGGCTTGCATGCAGAGGATGTATGTAAGCTTCATACCACACTTTGGGGTTGGCGTGGCTGTAGCCGTCGGCGTGCTTGTTTCACTCGTAGTCGTGGTGGTAGATGCACTAGTAGTAGGCGTACTGGTAGGCGTTGTAGTGGTAGGTGGAGTAGGAGTACTGGCTGGAGTAGGAGTGGTGTCTGGAGTAGCAGTGGCAATATCGGCAGTCAGGGATGGAGCTCCTTGAGCAATAGGAGAGCCGAGGCACATTAATGCGACAAGTGGTAGAGCGAGAAGCTTGAGGAAAATATGCATTTTTGCACCGTGGTGGCGGCTGAGATTTGGTTCTGACTCGTGATTTTCTTGAATCCATTGGGGCGAAGATCAGCTGTAATAACAGAATCTTATATAACGAATAGTATTAGCCGCATGCGGTGGTTGAATATTGTGGATTGATGAGATGGTGGGGACCGGAGGGTTGCACTGTTTTCGGAATGTTGCCTGTTTGGGTGGTGGGTTCTGGTTTGGGTGGTTGGTCCCTTACTTAAGTAAACAGATCAACCAATCCGACTCTGCAAAGTAAAAACAGTATTATATTCATCTGATAGCTAATATGTGTCGTACTGGTTAGTTTACTGGGGACTGAGCTGAATTAAACAAAAAAAAAAATACTGGGAAACGAGCGGAGTCTATCGAGTGATGACTGATGAGGATAGCGACACAAACAATTTGCATCATATATAATCACTCGATACCAAGATTAGGTAGCTTCGGGGATGATTGATTGATTGATTGGTTACTTCATTACTCGTATGCTCTCTGGGAATGCTTGAACGACTGGTGGATGCATTAAGTGAGAGCCCTGGGAAATCAGAGTGCCCTGGCGTTGAGTCCACATATTAGTCTCTCTAGCCTTCACTATATTACTCGACATGAAGAATTAAAATCGAATCTATTCTTCGGATCATCGATATCGGCACTTATTGACCGTAGTTCGATACAAATCTGACCCTCGAAAGTTCTACAATTGAAAAGAGTGGGAATACTAAAATAAAATTGTTGTTCCTCTCGGTGGAATTAGTATGGTGCCCACACTGATAAATGTAGACGAAATTTCAAATTTGAATAACTTTTCAACCATGATATCTGTCCTGGTTAAAAAGTTATTCAAATTTGAAATTGGGTATTTTAGTATGTAAAATGCGCCAAGCATTCACAAAGTGGGACAGTATTATACCCATTTATACCCTTAGAGAAGCATTTATACCCCTAAAAAAGCAAAACTGATTAGGTCATGGTAGTGATGCAGCAGAAAGCCCTCCTCTTATTGGCCCATGAGGCGATATTGCAGCCACAATTGTCTCATTTCTGTATCTTCTGTACGCCACCCTTTCACATTTATGGGTGTGCGCACCATATGTTTCAAGGAGTCTCTAGCTAGCTGCGGAGGCTGTTCAATAGACTGTCTAAGATTCTCTTCATGACCTATGAAAGATCGAAGAATTAGATGGTAAGAGGTCTTTCTATCCTACGAAAGCGTCAAAAAAAAAATAGGGTGCGGCATGTCTACCAGGAATTAGTAATTTTAATGCATAGAGACCGATCGGGAACTGATACCTCCACCCGCCTCCTGCGGTAGGAACAACCGACAAGGACAAGCCAGAACCATCAGTATAGCATGGTTAGATTACAGACGGGTGCAGCCAGCCGTCGTTGAGGCTCCTAATTTAAGCTAGACTCCGCCGGATCTCAACTAAATACTCTACTCGCAATTTCATAGCGTTTTTAAACACAACCAATATTGCATACACACCAAAAACCACCAAGACTACATTTTTGTATGGCATGCAATAGCGGTTGTGTTCAGAAACGCTATGAAATTGCGAGTATGTGTATCAAGGGGAAGCACCCCTCGCTCCATTCCGTAGCTATTAATACATGAAGCAGCACTTACATATATATTGCATTCGTATGTACCGCAACGGGAGGGAGATCTTAAAACAAATTGGGGGATTGCCAACAACATACGAACTAGGGAGTTAGAAAGGGCCATTTGGCTGGGGACCAATATCAGAAAGTGAAGAGAGAATAGCGAAAGCGGGTTTGGGCCACTGGAGAGACTTGGAATCAGCCGCACCGTAGCTGTAGGCCGGTCCTAGCCAATTTCAATGGGTGATCCCGTTGGACTTACCGGCCTTGGGCGCAGGTTCCTGGTATGCGCCGTAAGCACTGAAAGCTGGGGGTTAGAGGAATTTCGAACTCAAAGCTTCTTTTGATTCACAGGCTTGATTGATCAATATATCAATCAGCGAAAGCTATCTAAGTCAAACTCTGTGCCGCTGACGGACATGATCGTGGGACTTGCCCTCAATCCTCTATATAAGTCCCCCGGATCCAAGCCGAAGTATGTATGTAGTAGACAGAATGTAGATTGATAAGATGGTGAGATAGCCGGCTACTGCAGAGTAAACGGTTCTTCATAAATACCTTAGAATAAGTAATGCTTCTACTATCATGTCGACGGTGAGATTGAGAGTGGGGTCTCCATGTAACGTGTTTCACCGCGGCCGGGGAAGCGATCATCACCGGGTAAGCAACCTCACCTCACAGAAGGGCATTATGAGCACCAAAGCAATACCCATGAAGCCATACATATTAGTGTATTTAGTTCTGTAATTCTGGGTGATTTTGAATTTTCACAACAATTTTCGATCCCGTTTATGCCATACTTGATTGCTTTCCCGGTGCCGATTGCGTTCCCGGTGAAACACGTTATGTATAAGCTAATAACCATGCACGGCGATTACAAGAAAACCCACTCAGTCTCCTTAGGTCCCAGGAGTGTATTGGTCTCTCTTCGCATCTTAGTTGGCTTTTGAAACAGCATACAAGTTGTAGTTTGTATATTGAGCATGACTGAACCTTTCACCAACGCAGCTCGCGCTCGAGACATACTTAGAGTGACGTAAATGAGAATGAGCCTAGCTAGAGTCAAGAATTAAGCAATATTCTCAAGCACATGCAATTAAAGGATCAGAATGAGTGGTACTGTTTGGTCTTTCGATCTAAAAAGCCAGCAAGCAGTCATAGAAAATCACTCGTTTTAGAGAGTCTGGAGAAGAGGGGAAGAATGCACGTGAGAGCAAGTGAAATGATAAGCGTACTGATAAACGGCAAAAAGCTTTCTGACAGTCCCAAAGTGATATATTCTGGAACCGCTAACATGTAGCTCAATAGAAAAATCAATCAAGCGCATAAATGCCTGTCTTCATCGGCCCTAATTACAATTCATCTGATGTATGTATCGATATATCCCTTACCCGTATTTTATCAAGGATAGGCACACAAACTTAGCCACATCTATCCGGATTATATAAACAACTTGGATCAGTGAAGAATCTGTATACATGTAATCGATAGAGCTAGAGATCTAGACAAATGATTGGGGCCATTGATGTTTCCCTGATCCGCGTAACATAACTCCTATACTATACTATATTATAATGGGGTGACTTTTAATACTATAGATTACCTCTTTAATCTGCTTAGGTATGGGTAAACGGAAAATTAAAGAATATGAACCTGCTAATCTTAGATAGCTGTATTATCTCTGATAGCTCGGTAACCACTTGAGTCTGCTGCCTGGAGAACACTGTGGTCTTATGTTTGCGTTAGTGCGCAGCGCATCGCTGCTCTTATATGCGGCTTTACATATAGAATGCCTACAATATGTGAGTACATACCTGGTAGTCAACCTGACAGAAGAGAAATTGCGGTGTCATCTTGAAGTAAAAGCTCGGCTTGGTTTCGACGTCACAAGCCGGAAGGGTACTGAAGATAGATTAGCTAGGCCGATATCGGGCGTAGCCACATGCCGTTTCGGGGCACATGCCGTCCGCGTATCATGCTTGTCTCTTACCGAAAAGACGCAAATTGATTGAAGTGACATGATGTGCATGCAGTCTTTCTTTTCGTTCTGTGAATCTCCCGGGGGTCTGGTTTGGGCTGCCAAAAGGGATATCTAGATAGCACTGTATATATAGTAGAATGAAAAAAGGGTCCTCCCTCCTCACGCTGAACTTCTATCCGTTCTGTGAACGTGACTAGCACGTTTATCGCCTACGGTGTTCGGAACGGTGGTGGCGTCAGCTAGGGCTGGTAGCAAATCAATACCAGCACTACTGGCCTACTGTCTACGACTTACTTCATGTCGAGGCTCGAGTCACCACTACTATTTAGCTCAATCTAAGAATCATGACCTACATACATGTAGGTATATATGTACGTATACATAGAGCTCCACATACAACGAGAACATGGCGTTTAAAGGATTAGAGAGATTTATTTAGACTTTAGCTCTGGTTACGACTATCTTCAAAGTACTGATTTTGTGTCCCACAGCCTTGAAGCTGGTTTACACCTAGGGTTTGGTTGTGTCGTAGCGCTCCGTACTGTCAATGAGGTAGTAGATACAGTTGGCCCAGTAATACTCTTGAGCGCATGACTGAGTCCCGAGTACCGATAAACGGCCAGGTAATCCGGGGGGGCGAGGATCCATCTCTCTCCTGACAAGGAATGGTGGTAAAGATCCGACGGGGATCCTAGCTTTATTGGGTGTGTGTAACACGATGCAGTAGGTACATTGGGATTAGCTGAATGCCTGGATTGAAACATTCCCAGGACCTTGGCAAGACACACACTAAACCTCGCCCTACGTAGTACTTACCTACAAGTATGTACCTACTTGTGATTCGAAAGAAAAGGGGGAATACATGCATGTACCCAGTAAAGCGAGCGTGAGGTAAAGCTACATGTATTGTGGAGGTGTGGGGAACCCTACAGCCGATGTTTCTACAATAATTATACCTCTAACGGTAAATAGTAAGCGACACTTTGTCCACTGGGGCTAAGGAATAACAAAATGGGACCATATAAGCCCTCTCCTCCCTAGACAAGGGGAGGATTCTTACATTTATCCTAACATACAGGTGCGCGACTGTCGGTATGATTTTAATACCACGGGAGGCAGATATATATATTCCCTCTAACCTCACATACACGGGCGCTTCTACTTCTACTTCTACTAATGGATCGTTTTCGTCTTTAGAGGCAAGTGACAATGGGGTGGAGAACTATGGACTATTATTGACAGTACCGGCAATCACATTAACAACTATTACCTTTGTGGCTGTTTCTTCGCGAATGTACAGTCGGGCAGTATTGTTAAGATTTGTTGGTGCAGATGATTACTCCATTTTGGTTGCGACTGTAAGTTCATTTACTATATGTAGTTCTATTCCCACAGTTACGTGAAAAATTATATATACTGGAAGTATCTTCATCATCTTTACTGACAGACTTAGGCAGCGGCTATAGGATTAACCGTTACTGCGTGTTTGAGTAAGCGCAGCTCGATAATCCCTACATACAGTACCGTTCAGATCTGACTGTTTAAAGGCTCGGGTTATGGTATCGGAAAATATGCTTGGGACATTCCTATCTTAAACTTCATCGATATCATCAAAGTCAGTCTATCACCTTATACCTTATATAATTATGTGTAATGTTACTAACAAGCCGACCCAGCTGGCATACATATCCCAGATATTGCACATAATCAGCCTAGGATTTACCAAAGCTTCAATAAGTCTTCTCCTCCTGCGGTTATCCCCTACGGACAGAGTTTTGAAACTCACATGGACAATCTTTGCAATCACCACTGCAGCAACCGTAGCTATGCTGATGGCTTCGATATTCCAATGTACGCCCATTCACTATGGATGGGAAAGGATGAATCCGATGTCAACTTTGAAGGGGTCATGTGTGGGGTATATCTCGCTGCAGTATTCCATACAGGGAATTAATATTGTGACGGACTTGGTGTTGTGGTTGCTACCTTTGAGATTGATTATGCAGGCACAATTGCCAAAGCGGCAGAAATGGGGCTTGTATACCGTTTTTCTGTTAGGTTGCTTGTGAGTATCAAACAGGAACTACGACTACGAATACAATCGGGTTAGAGTTGACGAACTTTATATTTAGGGCACCGATAGCATCAATTGCGAGACTTGCCGCTCTTTTTCAGATGAAGGCGTCATCTATGATAGTTGATGCATCATGTTCGTAAACATATCTCTCCACTGGTTCATGTTCTTGAAAACACCACTAACCAAGATTCAATGTAGGGAAGAGTGGTATTAGCATAAGCGTTTGGTCTATGTAAGTCCTAATATTAGACCCCAAGGTGATAAAATTAGCTTATCTAACTTTCACAGTGTTGAAGCCAATATCGCTATAATATGCAGCTCCATTCCCACTATCCGTCCCCTTCTGAAAAAGCTCATTCCAACCCTACTTGGTACCATCGAGAGCGTTCGTAATAGTAAAAAGGAACGCGCTAGCGGATACCAAAATTGGGCTACTCGGCCAAAGGGGAATTCAATTCCTTTAGGGTCGGTTGAGAGAGTTGATGAGACGACGTCAGAGGGGGCAGGAAATGTCGGTGTGGTGATAAGAACAGAGGTGGGGGCCAGTTTTTACGATAATCACAGTGTAGATTTCCCAGTGCCGGGGTCGAGCCATGATGACGGGGGCAAAAAAGAGGTTTCGTGACGTGGATTAATGGGTGGTTTCTTGTGTTCTATCTTATTTTCAGTAATATGTCGTTAGCGCTTATAGGGGAGTTGGGTTTGTGTACAGATTTGATGAACTGTAAATTATTATTACTGGTATAATGCCTTTATTCGCGTGCGTAGGTAGTGATATACTTATTAAAACACAAATTCGACACCTCATGTTCACCAATGATCGTGATCAATTCTGCAGGCATTGTCTGACAGAACAGGGTGGAGTCTGTAGTGTTCACGTACAAACTTGCTTGATTTTATTACTAGATACCAATACACAACCTTTTATAGGCGGGCAGTGAAGATAGGCGGGCAGGAAAATGGGATAGGGACTGTGGATACGTGCGGATGACGGTTTGTGACCGCACCCGCTACTACATGTCGTTGGCCCGACCACAGGTCTACTAGCTGCTCATATCGAGAATCAATCATATCTCAGGGCCCGTTCTGCTGCGCCCAGATATCGTGGTTTTTGGCCTAATAGGGAGAGGATCTTAACATATCTGGTAACCAATTAATATCCCTTTTTATAATTTAGGTCAAATATCACAGTATTTGAATGCAGCCGAACGGGCCCTACACCTGATATAATTTTCTAGCAATCTCTACCGCCGTTTAGGCTAGATGCATGGAACACCATGTCAATCTAAAAAAATTGTAATGGCTCTTTTCAACTATAGCGAAGTTCATTTTTTTTTGTTTAATTCATTAATCATGCTTGGTGATTGATCATCGCGCCGAGTCAAATTACAAACCCGTTGGGAGCAAAAGTGGGTTTTACAGAAGTAAATGTATCAAGCCAGACACACGCGATAAGTCTAGTCCTGTCTCGATGTGAAAGATTTCAATTCCAATGACTACTACATGTCGAAACAATGCTCATTGCCTAAACCGACCTTCAATTGAAGAAAAAAGGAAAGCGCGCCCACTAACGGCTCTAGACCTGAGACTACTAGTAGAACCCAACCTCTAGAGTTCCACCTCTGGATTGTACTCAAAGGCTATCCAAACATCGAGACCATTCGCCGTATCATCAGCTTGCCACTTATGCCACGGGTACTTGATAGCCCCGTTATCCAACCAGATATGCTTCCCATCACGATCCCTCTCCCAAAACCCACCCTGCTGTTCTAGCTCTCCCAATGGAAGCTTGATGAACTTATCAGCTGGAACAGCATTTGGGTCGTTTGGATCAACTGGATAATCAGATGGAACGCGCCACATGCCCGTGGCTTCTCCAGTGCCGGGGACGAGACAAAGATGTACTTCGAGGAAGGTCTCGTCGGCATGGTTATGCACACCAGCGGATGTTCCTCGGCCTATATGGTCTTTAGTAATAGAAATCGATAGCAGAATATAGAATTTTGGTATACCTATAGTCCAATATTGTACGTGGCAAAGATGCGTCCCATCCAGGAATCGGAAGTCGATGCCAGTCATGTTGCTAAAATCTTCACCCTCAAATGATGACCCCCACTCAAGATCCTCCACTCGAGTCCACTTAAGAGGTTTGGGTAGCGCCAGCTCCGGATAGCTAAATTCAAATAGATTCTCGACTTTCACTCTAGTATCTTCTGCATGTGGGGACGTTGGTGGCGCAAGAGCCGGCTTATTCGGATCATAAGGATTCTCTGGTCTAATCCGCATCAAGATACACCCTTCCTTCGAAATATCAAGCTTCTCTTGTATAAGCAAGGTGGAAGACTTCTCATTCGCGGGAACACTGAGTGCTCTGCGCTTAAATTCTCCGTCTGAACATTCACCATAGAGAACTTTGATGGCATCTCCTTTTGTCGTTGGAACACTTGTGTTAGGAGGATGGATCTCCAGTGACATTATATATCCCGCCACGTTCATGAGCGGAGTGGTCTGTGGAGACGTGCACGTGAGCTCTGTAGGCTTAGGGACGTAGTACAACGCTTCCCCTCCCCAGACCGTACCAATAATTCTAGGCGGGCTGTTTGCGTTTTTGACAGTTTTATTGGTATATAGTCGGATTGTGGGGTTGGGTTCCTCGTAATACTTTTCCACGTTGTAAGAGATCGTGGCAACGTCCAATCTCCCGTGGTTATTGAAATCACTGTTTTGGAAATCATGTTAAAGATCAATCTAGCAATATATTATGATGACCACTTACCCAATCGCAAGACGGGCAGCAGATTCCCCCGAGATCTTCCACTTTGCGAATACTTTATTTTCAAGATCGATGCATTTGTAATAGAATATCCCCTATCAGTGAATCACGTTAATCATGCATATATGAGCAATGGCACAAGAGTAAATTATTTAGAGCTGGTGTTTAATTACCTTGTAGGGAGACGGTCCCATCATCGCAATGAGACATTCATCGTCGCCATCACCATCAAAGTCTCCACATACAACATAGTGGCCGGGACCTTTTTCTAATTAGCTCAATACGCCAATCGACGGAATTTCAGAAATACGTGCCGGTGCCTTTCATCTGCCGCTGCTCCGGAGTACCGTATACATCAAGAACTTTACGGGTCCATATATGAGAGTCGGGTCCAGTCTTTTGCTTTGTGACCACCGAGACAACGCCGCCTAATTTTTGTAATTTATAAGTCAAGGTCTAGTACTTCATATTTAGGCGTGACTAACCGTGGAAGGGATCAATGGTCATGATATATGCGGAAGGATCATTGCCCAGCTTGCCAACATCAACACAAGCGGATCCATAATAGTCCATCCCAGGTTTCTGCTCTACACCGTCTGTGATGTGTTCCCTTTTCCACTTGCTGTCCTCCCAGTCTGTTACTGGAGATTAGTTTCCAAGAGCCCGCCATTGTTATTTTGAAGGAACTTACACATCCAGTCAATTCCCGAACGGGACGCAATAAATAGGGAATCACGACCACCTTGTGATTCGAATCTATACGATGTCAGGCTATCCAACTTTCACAAGTGCAGTTGTGAGATGGGACAGGAAATACTTCTTGGGCGTGGCTTCATGGATGACCGTGAAGCACTCATCGTCAATTATTGACCGATTCCATTCAAGACTATTCGCGCATGTCAGACCTTCATGTTTGGAATAAGCTGTGTTCTAGATATCTTACGCGTCTAGGGACTTCTCTGGCTTTTGAAATAAGATTACAGGGACTGCCGTATTCTGAATCGAATTGTTAAAAAGTAGAATCCAATGGGGCGGCTAAGACTCGACTTACGATATCACCCTGAGTGAGTCCGTTCACAACTGCATGCGTAATCAGCACTGAATACTTGTACTGATATAGGCGGGTCAATTCACTCACTTGGTAAAGCGACAAGCTCCAAGATAGATCTTTTTTTTTTATACTCATATCAGCTTTTGCAGTCCTCGGGCCATATTGGTGAAAGCACATACCGCTGGGTGAAATATCCAGCTTTCAATCTATGCATAGCTGGCCATCTGCCGATAGTTCTTTCCTTCCATTCTGTTTTGAGAGTTTTTTTCTCCTTGCACCTTCCCGGATTTTCCAACCAGATGATATCGCCACCTTGGGGATTAGCAGTCAAAAACGTTTGCCCATATTCATAGCATATGACAATGTCGTTGCGGCCAGCCCCAGCACAGTCCCCAGTAGCGACGGCGACAGGAGAATTGAGTTTCTTAACACAGTAGGATTTCCAGCCTAGAAGAAATAAATTGTCAATAAGGCTGTTTTCATTCAATTATCAATGCATGTCTCTTGACTTACCACCATCATCTTCTTTAGGACCACCGTTGAGCGGGTTATCGAAGATACATATATCACCGACTCCTAGGCCGTACCTAGTTGTTCAATCCCTGTTAACATCAAGCTTCACTAGACAGATATATCCTGAGATTGCCCTACCCGATGAGACCTGGAACCTTATCTTCGGGATCGACCCAGTATGTTTCGATCCAGTAACCATCTGTTCTATGGTGTTGGACGATGGATTTTTCGAATGTTGGAACTGGAAGAGTTTTAGTGCACGACATGATGAGAGTAAATGATAGTTTGGTAGGTATGAATTCCTTTCAAAATTTCCGGCAAAGTTACTCCTATTTATGTCTAACAGTTTCTCGGGAGTTTGGAAATACTTCCTTGATATTCTGGGGCTGAATCACTTCAAGGCAGATCAATTCAATGGTACCGGAACCTTGAGGAAAGATAGTTCTCTGGAAACCCCAAAAGTCCTCATGCCGGCGTTCCACCACGTACTCAATTTGGTAATATAATGTTATCAGCACAGGCGGCCGAAGCAGAAGGTGTAAATAGACTGTTCTAGATTAACCATTTTTACAAGCAAGGCCGTAACTATATCCAATGAACGATTCTCGTAGGTAGATCATTCTATAATAAAAATGTCTGACTATCATAGTACGCAGGGTATAGATACTCTGATGACTGCCTATCTTTCGGTCTTCATTTACCCGTTGTAGAAGATTTCATTACATTTGGTGGAATAGTGCATTACAACTTAGAATGTGGAAGTTTCAGTTCAGCTGTAAAAATTCGTGAGGTGCAGCTGTGCGGTAGTCTAATTTTCAAATCAGTTACACGGCGGACAAAAAACTCGGAGCTTTGCGATTCATGATCATGCTACATACACGTACTCTACTAAGATATTAGAAAACCAGCACTTATTAGGATTCATGCCGATATCTGTCTTACTTTCATGTAGTAGTACTTATTCGTCCCGCTACGACGACTCAGACCTTGATGTGCTAAGTCCCAAATTCCATGCTGATATATGTAGATCTGATACAATTCTTTGCACTTTAATTACACTTGATCAGCAGCTGGGGTACGTTTTTCAACAAAAGAAAAAGCTATATGTATGGCGCGAGAAGGCATAGGGGGTGGGTGTGTTAACTTCAGAGGAGCTTTTTTTGTATGGGAGTTGGAGAAAATTCCACCGTTAGGCTAGGCGCTAGTACCGTTATGGGGGTAGATCTCCAAATTTCTGTTGATTGATTGGCTGCAAACGCCGAAGTTTACACACCTACCCACCATAGCTTCTCGAGCCATATATAATGCAAAACATATATCTCGCTAGCGAGTGCCAGATCAAAGATACCGTCGTTCACGGGGTATTGGTGGGCCCTGGGTGTTGACGGACAGGTCGAAAAGAGAGACAGCCAAGCCAAGTTTTGCCTACAATCAATCAACACCCAGTATCCGCCAATACCCCGTGAACGACAGTACCGCCGAAACTTTGAAAAATTGGCTATCTCCGCCCATTGAGCTGAAAGGTATCGATCAGCCTCAGAAGTATCCGTTTGTACCAAGTTTGATATTGTATGCATAGCCGATTTTTCTAGTTTTGGCGGTACTTATATAAGAAACCCCTGTTGTATATCGATACAACTGGGCCAATCATCGGTAGATGATCGTCACCAAGATAGCCAATTATCCGATCGCGAGGTTTTGCGGTATTACTAATAGAAAAAAATGTTTATTCTGGATATACATATACATACGCTGTGTTTGGAAGCTGCTGGCTGCACGGCCCCTCTAACGTTCTAACGTGGTCGGCATCTCAGCTGTCTGTTGCACGGCCCTCCTGTTGGGGAACGTGGTACAGTATGGTTCACACCACCTAAGCTCAACACCAGAATGAAACAAGTTTGGTGCCAAGACTCGCTCAAAAGGTGCCAAAAACCCAAATTACTGTCAAAGAACTTGTCCTAACTTTGAAAGCATTTTATAGAGCTGCTTACGGCATTTTTCTTTTTTTGATGTCACTACGAAGAGCTTTCTGTTTTGTTGTGCGAGAGTACGAGTGGATGTGAATAAAGCTTTGAAACACTGGTTGCAATTGGCGGGAGCCATACCGATAAGAAGTATATGTACCTCTCCCATAAGGTTATCTCCCGCATATTGAAACAAACTGTAATTACTATTATATAGAATTATACCAAGCGCGATTTTGGGTAGTGAAGCACCAGGACCTTGATGTCAAACAAGAAAACCTCGAGGCTTCGGAATCAGCCAATCAAAGTACCGGGAAAATAGTGCAGATACAGGAAAGATAGATACAGCATTTGGTGAATACACCCATTTGGCGAATTTGTATGTAGCAACCAGCCAGAAACCAGTCAAACTGCGAGTTTGACTTAGATATCTTGATTCTTATTGGCCGTAATCCCTGTTCGTCAAATGGGTGTATTCGCCAAATGCCTGTGAATCGCGGTATGTGGACTTTCATCATCACCTTGGGGCTGAAGACAGCTAAGTGTAAGTATTTTACCTTCCTGAGGATAGAGCGGATGTTTCGAAGAACGATCATGATCAACAGTACACACAGGTTGAAGATCATTTCATGGTCGATCGACAGCAATGTGCCATATATGAGGTGCACATATATACCTACTCGTGCGGCCGGGTTGAGGTCTCTAAATCGCGTAATAAGAGCTCATTGTTCTACGCTACTACCCCGGATCGTTTGCTTTTTCTGCCCGGGTAGCTTCGACACGGCAGTGTGAAGAGGCGAAGGGGACTTAACTTGTTTACCATCTGATAAACGCTCAAATGCCTTGCCTGACATTGTTGATATGCAGTAGTATTGATCTGCTCGATAAGCGAGCATGCGTCGTCCACTAAAATTCGCCAACGGTGCCCACGTCCCACAAGGAATTAAAATCTTACCGCCAAAACTCGAGAAATTGGCTATGCATGCAAGATCAAAATTACTACTAATGAACACTTCTGAAGCTGATTTATAGCCTTCAACCAATCGTTAAAGAGATGATCCCTGGCCCTAGTCAATTTATCGAAGACTCGCAATGGTGGAGGACGTTGTAGCACCACACCGCCGCTTACATTTGTAACATCGGTTCCATAAGTAGATATATCTACATGTGTCGGAATTCACGGGCACAAATTAATGCGGTATAGCGTGGAGCGTCCGCAATTGACGGGTTAGATTCGCTTCGTCAATGCGCTAGTATTGCAGGAAAAATAGGGCCGGGTGCTTGCACGGCACCCTTCTTAAAATGCCAGTTTAATTCCGTATTCTTCGCTTATGGTACTGTGTTCACCCTAGTACATATCGCCAGAGTAAATCATAAACCATCACTCGCTGACAAAGCATTAGTAAGGGTTCAAGCTGTGGAGATGTTATATTAAGTAGGTATACTGAATATTCGCGTCAAAGTCTAAATCATTTTCTATGCTGGATACAAATATATATTCTTGCACGGGAGGTTTGCTTTTGCCTGTAGCATGGTGCATGGATTTCATACATATGTAATCGTCTCCGTTGGGAAGCGGTGGCATCACTGTAATGCATAACTCCCCTATGTACTACCTACCGTGGTCCACCTCGCGGCCTCCGAGGTCCTCCCACCTGAGAATCTCTTCCACCTCCGTGTAGTGGTTGACCCCCTCTAGTTGTTAATTAATTTTTCTCGTGGCTATCTTCTGGTTAGCTCCCACCCCGTTGACCATAGCTGGCTCCCATCGCAGTTAGCAGTGGGGTATTGAGGTATTTCAACTCATGCCACCTCCACTTAGCCACCTCCAATGCCGCCTCCAATGCCAACCTAGATGAGTCTCTCCCATTGCCAATTCCAATTCCAATTCCAATTCCAATTCCAATTCCAATTCCAGTTAATTCCACCACCAGTACCGCCACACTGTGAATGAGTTCGGCATGGAGAAGTGAGCCGGTTGTTGTGAAGTTTGTGCTTACTAATCTTCCCTGTCGCTGTTGAAATCCAGTAAGTACGTAATAGAAGAAGGCTGTAACTTGCTGTATTCGGTAGCATAAAGTGAGATTGTGTGGCCTGTAGCCGGGGGCGATTTTCGAACTCTCAAATGACCTGTCTCGGTAATAAAGAAACACCCTTCTTTCTCGGTAGATCTAGAAACACTTAGCGGGGTATGGTAGAATTCTGCATCGACTCTGTACTCTAAACTTACACTTAGTTATCGACTTGCACCGGTTAGGTTCAAGTTTACACACGTACCTATTATCGAGAATTGAGTCATAGGCCTCTTTGAAATAAAATTTCCGAGCTTCCTCTTTAGCATAATAAAGCATTATATCTGGGTTTCATTGAAATTTCGGGTCTCGCCGATAAGTGTACTGGTCAAGTATGTACGCGATAGCTGATCTGCAGAATGATCCTCATGTACAAATAAGCCCTACATGCACCCGGTACATACATTGAACTTTATGCGCTCGCTTAGGATTCCTCCTGCGTGATTAGCATTTGATCGGGGAAGATGGAGATTCTTCCTGTTAGTTACACGAACCATAAAGATGAACAAAACATTCTTTTAAAACAGGGCCTTGGAAATTGGAAAACATCTTACAAGAGCAGATATGCATGCATGTATGTACACTAGTCACGCCCGCAAAGATTTGGCACCCTGTAAAAACGTCGGCGGTTGCAAGATGTTTTGGTCCTCTTCATCGAAAGATGGTCATACACCGTGTTGTGATATACGGCAGTATATAAATATATATCTATAAATTTTTCTTTGTAGTCGTTCTTATCCGATTGTTGATATCATGATTTTAAACTCATGAGCTTCAAGACTTGGGGTGCCAAAACTTCTCGGCTGTACAATACCACATATACATACTTGAAACATTGGAGATCTAAGAAAAGTATTCTTGTATCACATGAAGATAATATCGAGAGTCTCTGGGGTGCCTAATTCTGACCTTTGAAACACTTTATTGCATAGGCTTTTGCTATATGAAATATCAACTAGCTCAGAATTGTTTCCCCCCGCGTCACTGAAGGAGAGCATTATAATTATAATTTTCCGAGAGCTTTGGCTGCCATCTCTACTTCCTGATCCAAAGAATCAAACAGCCCCTTTTGTTTTGCTCCCCAGCCCAATTGCCTAGCCCTCTCAGCCTTTCCTCGGGAGTTGCTACCCCATTCCAAATGACCAGTGGGGGCGAAGGTCTTGACCTCTTCTGGAGTCAATGATTCGACAGTGTTGTCCTGGATCAACCCCTTCTCTTTGCAGATATTTGCAATCGCCTGGGAGACCTCTCCCCAGATCTAGGTTCACCAGAAAGTTAGTGGTCATTACAAAGGAAAATAAAAAGAAATAAGAGAGAAGTTCACTTACATGTTCACCATTCTCAGCAAAGTAATAGTTCTCGGGTCCCCAGGTAACTTTCCCTCCATTCGGTTTCAAGGCCTCCTCAACGAGCGAGACGTAAAGATCCGCAAGATCAAGGACATGGACATTGTTCCAATAGGTTTTCCCCTCATTGACCTTGAGTCCTTTTCCGCGCTCGATAGTCCATCTAGCAAGCTGGGGTATCTGCCAGCTGACCTTCTTTCCCGGCCCAGTCCCGAGACCATAAATGCAGCACGGGCAAACGATTGCAATTTTTTTTCCGGACTCGAGAACAACCTTGTCGACATCTCTGTGCCAAGCGTCATCGGGAAGAGAAGTAACTTCAGAGACACCAGTGACATCGCTGTAAACTTTGGTTCCAAGATGGGTACCGAAGCCGTGCTCTTTCCAGTCAAGAATGATAGAGGTGCCTGAAGTGTGAATCAGACAGGCGGATTCAGAAAGTGCGGCAGTGATTGCACGAGCAGAAGCAACATGATCATTATTGGCGGCGTCTATAAAGTAGAAGAATGTAAGTGCTAATACACAGAGAAAATGAAGAAAAAGTAGGCTTACTGATGACGATATCCGCTTTTGCGGTTTCATCAGTAAGGATTTTGGGACTAGAGAAGAATTAGATTCAAAATCGAAAATTTCAGAAAAAGAGGGGAGATTTACTCATCTAAGCCGGCAATGACGGTTCTTGTAGTGGGGTATTGAGCAATGATCTTCTTGGCTGCCTCAGGTGAACGCACAAGCACAGCGTATTCGAATTCTGGATGTTTTTCAATAAGTGAATTAAACACTGTTCCACCAATATAACCGGTAACTCCGGTACTAAATTATACGGCTACTGTCAGCGTTGGATTCTTGAAGACATCGAGGAGGACAGACACTTACAGGAAGACTTTGGTTGGCATTTTGATTTTGGTTGGGCTTGGATCAAGGGTGTGTATCACACAAGAAAGTATGAAGCTCGAATGCTTTATAGGATAGCCAACTAGAGTTGATGGTTGATGATGAAAAGGCTGACGGGGACTTGCAAATATGGATGGAAGGAGATGGAAGAAGATGGAGAGTGGAGGAAGGGTGGTGTGTGAGGTGGTGGGTACATGTATAGATAGAACCGCTGGGCACAGCAAAATTCTTATTTCGCCGATCCACACAACGAATGAATCAAAAACTCCTAATTTTAAATGTAGACTTAAAACCAGTACCAGGCGGTTTTCCTATAGGTAGGATGACTAATATCATGCCTCGAGTGATTTTATATGGACTCTAGCTCTGTGTCCGAATCAAGTTACATACATGTATGTACTTGATGTATGCACATGCGTGTACATACATGTATACTCTATGTATGTACATACAGTACTCTATACTCGTAGTTATCTAACTTAAAAAGGTGTTTCAATAGCAAGAACATGTAACAAATGGTTTGAACAAAGAAATTACGGACTAGATAAGGGCATGATTGTATGGCGGATCTCATTATAGATGGTGAGCGGGAGTAATATATCCGTAATAGTATTGGGCTAATCCTATCTAAGGAACTACGAATCCTTTCTCGGTTGCCATCCCTTCGATTTAGTCAGGTTTACTGGCCTTCAGCCAATAGCATTTGGGGGTGGGGAGTACTCCCGCTCACCCTCTAGATAAGGCGATCCGCCATACCAAGAATAAAGAAGAAGAGATGCAGCGATGATCTTATTGTAAGTCGCAACCAGGGTTAGGGTTTGTGCCTGTGCTGTAACTGCCGCGTTTGCCCACCTTTACCCACAACAATGGCGTTTGATTACACATGCAAACACAGGCCTTTCGTATGGTTTTGATTCTGCATGTGGTATGATCCAATGCATTACCTGACGTACAGTAGTGGATTCGAAGCACACCGGCAGAGGATGTTTGAGGGCTCGATAGACGTCTAGGTTTAAAAAGTATTGCATTTTATCATCATCATTATCATCATCATCATCATCATCATCATGTAATGTCGTCCATGAATCGGCTCGGGTCGAGCCGGTATATCAGCTCGAGCTGGCGCGGCTATTGGGAAACAGAGACTCGAGCCTCGACGACAGGCTCGTAAACTGGCTCAAGCCGGCAGTCAATGATACAAAAAACAGGTTACCTTACCCAAAGTGTAGTAAAATGGCAGATGTAAGCTTCATTTCATGGATCAGTAATAATGTGAGAAGGGATTGATTATTTAGAGAATTATTCTAGTAGGTAGAAATCCCCTTTTTGCTTCTTTTATGAACTCTAGAGCCTAGTTCAGAGCGAGTAAACTGGGCTTGAGATCAAGCTCGAGTCTTAGAGAAAATGGCTCAAGCCGGCTCAGGCTTGCTGGAGGGAGAGGCTCACTAGGTGAGCCGAAAGATCGAGTCTAAAGCTCGAGCTGGGTCGGCTCATGGACCACACCAAAATCCTTATGGCAAAAATAAACTTATAGGAAGCGAAATTCTAGTAGAAATGCCGCGGCTTTGCTAAAGTGAAGCCCGGCATATGCATAATTTCCCCTTTATGCCATCAGGCCACTAGTAGTGTAGATATATGTGAGTCGACTGCGACATTATGGGCATAATCAATGCTCATGAACTGCTGAAAGTTCTCATACTAGGATATATGCATACACCACCAGTTTTCCTCGACTTTCCTCTACCACTTTGCTTTAAGCCCATGGGCGTACTCGCCAGAAATATCGGTATTCAATTACGAGTATTCAATTACATGTAGTCAATCTCTGGAGGCGTATGTATGCCCGCGGCCGCGCCGCCTCACTACATGTACACACTCTTCACTCAAACGACCATCATAGAAGAGTCGTATGCGGCCTTATGACCATCTCTAAGATCTGCACTTCTGCATGGTATGAGCTTTAGTTAAATTTGTGTAGACTCATGGCTTGCAATTGTTTATCGTCAGTACAGTACGTAGACGAATATATAGGTGCAGCACCCTACTAAAATTCGTGGGAAATGTGCGCGGTAACATCCGTTCACTCACTTTACCCCAGAGCCTTGCCCCAGAGCCTTGTACATGTATATACGTACGTATTAATTTGTCGATGAGTTGATATATATCTGGTGGTAATTTTATGTCCAGGGATATGAAGATGAAAGTAGAGGGTACGAGGGTACGAGAATACCTTGATTGCTTGTTAAAGTTTTATTGGGTAAATTGGTACCAGTATAAGTAGAGGACGGCCCTATATATATACTACATGTAGTGATCATGAGGAGCGACGTATCTCCGACCATATATGAAATTAATCATCGGTTCGAGGAACCGCCGATAACTAAAGTAATATGTATATATGGGGTTCGGCCCTGTTCAATGCCTCGGAATGACTCAGGTAAGCGTCGGTTCGGTGTATACTAATGGTGTTAGATAGACATCAGTATGTAATTCACGCACGCAGTCGGGGCTACCTGCTACGCGGCAGGCTGGGCCCCTCCTTGCAGCTTGCTCGCGTGAGGTTGTAATTTCAGAATAGAGTTATATTGATCTTGGACAGAGGACTATTATATATCTAGCTTAGGGTTTGCCATTCAATTAAATGATGATTTGACATGTCGTCTCCCTTAAAGCACCTTGAAACCTTTCGTGATGACAGAGATAGATACCTGACTATATATTCTATTTAGATAGATATAAACGTAACCACTCATAAACCAGTATCCAGTAATCTCCACCAGCTCGCTAATATAAGAGTACAAACCGCTTATTTTAATGTTCCATATATTATGATTTCTTGGAGTCCCACGGAGTTCGTCACCACCTATATATGCACTCGGTGTTCATAAATCGTCATCGATAGGGGCAGCTAGCTATATATGAATACATATAGTATTTCAAGGTTGCAACTCAGGAAATAGAAGCCAATTCTTCCAAGCAGCTGTTCAGTCCTACTAGAGTACTGTATTCAGCGGAGGTCATGTAACACTGTCCCGATTTCCCGGTGCAGTGGGTACATGTAGTTGCAGACGCCCTGGAGCAATGTGACATAATTCATTTACACGTAGGGGTAAGTGAGAAGACACCACGCTGCCAAGGTTACATGAAAGGTGACTTCTCACTTATCCCCGCCCCGAAAGTACTTTCTCGTCCAGCTGATAGACTGGATCGACGATAAAATCAATCAAGTTCCGACTTTTTCTTACAATTGCCGATTTCAATTACGTTTCACGTACATCAATACCTCCCTCATGCAGATCAGAACCTTTCCTATTTACCGTCAAATAGGATATCAATTCAGGCCTACAACTTACTTTGATACTCTCCTAGGCCTGTCTTGGAAACACGGGAGAACTATGCGTCGGGGTGTGGTCTTGCCCGGTTTGTGACCGGCGTGGAATCGCATCTACAAAACTGCCCAGTGCCACTACTACCGTCCGCGCTCCTCACCGGCATCCAAAAGCTTATTTAGTTCTTGGTGTTACATACCCCAGGTTCCCGGAATATTGTCTTTTGCCTAAAGCCCGATATCCCGCAGGATTGCAACGTCTGGAAACGCAATTTTGCGTTTTCCCGCGTTTTCCGCAAAAGCAAAAACACCTTGATGGCTCATGAAGAGTCTATCTATACGTTCACCGGAAAGTTTTATAGTAGATATGTGTTCGTAAGCTTCCCATGAAGGTCACATGTCCTGCGGATTCCTCATACATCCGACTTATGTGTCTAATAGATATAGGTTAGCTATGGATTCCTCTCATTCGGTGTATAAACTATGGTACCCTTTCGTGATGAAAGGAGAGAACTTGTCTTTACTTAGGAATGACGGGTTAGATGGTAATACATGCCCCCGGCCCAGCACATGAAGGTACGGTACGGAGGTACTTGTACTGTGGACAAAGTTGATTTGCCAAGACTTGACAAGACGCTTCATAAGAACAACCCTTTGGTTTTATGAATGGCCAGGTTCCACAATGTCTAATATACAACTAAGGTAGCAACTACAGCCCAACTTTCGTCCTGAAAAACTATTTGTTTATGGTTACCTAGCTCGGAGAAATTATTTTATTTACGATTTACCGATAGGATGAGAGAGCGAAACGATCGCATAAGCCTAGGTAGATATTATGAATCGACCATAATATAATTCCCTGAGCAGGTCTGAACACATTTGGCTATTTGTCAACGCAATTACACATTCATCTACGCTCACGCGGGCTTTTAAAGCGATATTTCATGATCGAGTGCTAAATGCAATTCACTCGATGCATCATCCAATGGTGGTGGTAGAGATTTCGTGAGATTTGAACTAAATATGATAGAGTTCAGTGTACAGTCTTCACTGATTATTTCTTTGAGTCAAGTTAGAAAATCTCATGACCCCAGATTTTAGCTTTTTGATAGTCGTTACATGCCAATTTTACTTCGATATCGATTCGCTAGCTTGAACTAGCTCAATGTTCGGGTTTGATATGGGAACCATCATTGTACTCGGTGAGGGAAACCATTTGTGATTATCTTATTTTTCCAGCATATTTCAGTGAATGGGAGGAGAGATAAGTATCATCCATATCATAGCGTTCTGTGTTTTATTTTTCTATTTTTGGTGGTTTTCTTATTAGGGGCCTGCAGTATGGTTCTACTTTCAAATACCCGGAGCAGTAGCAACAAAGTTTTTATTCTCAAGAATTGTAGTGCTTACTCCATGAGGAGTATTGACCCAAATGCTGATGTAATTGGTTCTATAATAGCAGCGAACATCCCGAGATGAGTGAACCATACAATAGCCAGTGGCTCTGATAAGTTTAACGGGGCAGTTCCATGCATCCTGTCTCCCCGTGCTGCATACTTGTAGGCACAATTTAATTGATTATATATTACTGGTATACATGTAGGCACGAGTGATGGCCTATGATCAATAATTGTCATGGGGTTTTTTTCTTTTTTTTCTTTAATTCATATGATTGCCATAGGTAACTGCAGTAAGTAGCAAAACAATAGGACCGATATTTTAGTATTTACAGAGAGCCACTTTCGGTTTTAAGGTTCAGCAATATGCAATAGATAAAAATTTGTTCCGGACGAGCTTAGAAAGAAAAAAAGCCAACCGCAGGAAGACTTATAGAATCCCCTGCCTCTATGATTACTGGGCTGGGCATTATTTTCGCAGGGGAACGAAGTCTTGGGAGAAATTGACAGTGTTCTACCAAACTCTGTACAGTCTTTTCCAGTGGAGAGATTTCGAGATTCATTATCCAAAGTTGTCTACCTCACAAGGGTACAATTGAACCCTGGTGGACACCAAAAATGCACTAAATAGAGGCCTCGGCCACAAGCAAAGTTGAATCAGAATTATTCAAATCGCTAACATAGACGCATGGTAGATCAACATAATTAATTTTCAATGAAATAATAGCTCCGTGGAGTTGTCTTCTGGGTAAATATTTGCCCAATTCCAACATTCAAGCCCGGATCTTGAATGGTTGATCCCACACTACCATCACTAGCTCCATCCCAGTGATGGTCAGTTCCAAGAACGCGCTCATCCGCTCATCGCCCGCCACATCCATCTGCACATGAATATTCCGATAACTCACATTCCTATCTGTGGAATATATTTTTCTCTCCCTCCTCTCATCTTTTCTGTCCTTCAACTTTGTCTCCCAGTCCAGCTCCATCACACCAGGGACATCAGCGGATGGATAGAAGCTTTGGATTCGGAGATGGTACAACATAAGCCGTGTATCCAGAAACTCCTCGTTTCGGCCAGTAAAATCCATGTCGAAGCTTAGGGCTTCCTTTAATTTTACAACAAATGGGGAAGTCCTTTTAGAATCAGGTGGGGTATCACACCAGCCCAACGGACCATCGCCTTGACCCAAACGGTATCGGTAGGTGGGATCGAGCGGTGAAGTGATGGGAGAGGGGGGTGAAGAGGTAGAGGTAGCAAGGGTGTAATGGTGTGCGGTAGCGTTGTTGGTTTTGTCTTCGAGTTCCCAAAGGATGATTGCTACTTCTTCCTCTTCCTCTTCCTTGCGCCGAGAGACTTTAAACGGGGTAGTTGAGATTTTCGATTCCTTTGGACACTCTTCCTTCCTCCTCCCCACGAATCCACCAACTGGGTCTTTCGGTGACTCGTTTGCAATTTCAAAGACCCGAAAGTGTGAAATATAGCCCCAATCTCCTTGAAATTGATACCATCTCCTGAAATTATTATTCCTTTTATCATCACCTACCACCACGACCTTATCACCAATGAGAAGAAGCTCTACCGTTAGACCCATCCCCTCTAGAGATCCGCCCGGTACAGTTTTAACCAAACCCCCAGTCGCTACATCCCACACATATAGTTGCCTCTCCCCGCCTGACGAAGACCTTGAGTACGCCGTATAGTAAGAGCGGGATAGATCACTGAGTATCTGGTAGGAATAGTCGATATGTAAATATTCGAATGTGTCGATCGTACACATCATCGCTGCCTTCACCTCATCACCGTCTTCATTATAGTTCAAACGGTAACACTCCGTACTAGCGAAGAAACGGGATCTACCCATCTCTACTACTTCCTCGGAGCGTTCAACAACCAACACATCACCGTACACCTTTAGCCCCACCACTGGCCTTGTGGAAACTTCCAATTCAATCTTTCCTATCTTTACTTTCCTCCCACCGTGATCGGAGTCGAAATAAACGAGAGATAAGGCTGCTTTCGGATAATGTGAAGACTGGAAAACTAGAAGATCGGAGGAGAATGTCCATATATACGCATCTCTTCTCGATTTCTTAATTGGGAAATGTAACTCTTGCTGTGGGATCCCCGACTGAAGGGCGTTGTAGCGGGCAGAAATGGTGGAAAATGAGGATGGGTCCTGGATGGCACGTGTACGGACTTCGTAGGCGCGAGGGAAGTGCGTACGAAGTGCAGCAGAGAGGAGGGATGAGCAACTGAAGGTCGCGTGCCAGGATCTGCAGACCTTTTGGCAACGGGCTATATCGCGAGGTGTTAGGAAGGGGACAAGGTTCAGCGCAATATGAAGAGGAAGAAGATCAGACATTGTTCCCAAGGTTGTAGGATTCTGTATGTAGAAGATATCGAAATGTATTTCGAGTTCTCAGGGTGAGAAGGAACATATGTAGTGAGCGCGGCTCTCTAGGCAGACATACAGACAGGCATCTTTTCAGGGCTGATGCGGCTGATGCTAGGTAACATTCATGGTGCGTAGCCTGGATGGATGACTCGGTGAAGATGATGTATGTAGATCAAAGGTCGCTGCGCCACAAAGATTAGATTACAGATGTTATCTCTTATCGCTATCTCTAGTCTTATCTGGAATCAGATAATCAATAGTAAATCAATAGGCTGGGTTAGCCTACGACAGTTCCAGCTTGGCGACCTTAACACTGCGTGTATGTATGTCACTATTACAGTGAGTGTTTAAACTCCACGTACAAGCTTTCTCACCGGGGAAACCAGAAGGAACTTTGTTTGAACCCACCTTCCGTATTCGTCAATATAACTAGCTTCGAAGACTTCCGCATAACAATACGAGTACTGGAGGGTTCACCTACGATAAATTCGGTTGCATGATACCAATAAAACTGACTATTACCAAGAGCTAGAGTGTACGGATGGAGTTGAAATATTGTTTGGTTAAGGCATGAAGATACTAGACAACCATGGGGAATAAATACCCTAAAGGTATTTGTTGAAATCATGGTATTTTGTGAGATTTTCATGATATCTTACACACCTTATTCGGGATAAAAATCATTGTATTAGAGATTATTTGCCAACCGTCAATTTCAAGAATCTACAAAATTGTGGGGCTCCAAAATGGCAGCCGGAGCTGTCAATTTTGAATTTTAGCGGTGCAGGATGCTGTGAGATATACGGGGAGGACCAAAATTACCCAGTTTGGGCACTGTAATTAGCATCATAGGTATAAATCTGAGCCGTACTTCATAGGTAGCGTGACAAGCCCTCCGACCCCCGAGTTTATTATGTCATACCATTAACCAGATCTATTTGGCCACTAAGGGCGACTGTTAATTTTGCCTCCCGTAACTGTCGAGTTTGGAGCGTCAATCGTCGAAATTGACGGTTGGCAAATACTCTCTATTGACATCCGCCGTCAGAGCCTAGAATCTCGCCCACCCGGTAGCGCTAGCGTGCAAACTAGTTCAATAGGCATATAGTGCAAGTCTGTTCGCGCCACTGAAGGCCAATATCGTGGATTTTCTCACCCCGATTCTCTGCGGAATGAAATTCCGTTCTCTGCTGTGAGTAAATGTATGTGGCCATCATAAATGCGTAAAGAGATTCTGTTTCTCTGCGGAGTTCTGTCTTCGATTGATATGTATCTCCTCTCGTATCAGGGAGTAATTCCGTCATGCCCTTTTCCCTTATGATTTCGAACAAAATATTCTTATTTATTTCTTGAACCCCTATCTTCTGCAACACCCACTTCCATTTAATTACGTCTTGACAAATCTTCCAAATGTCTAACACAGGTTCCTCCAACCCACTTCAGCACCCGATCCAAGCTGTGGCTTCGGCCATGGGCGTAGCTGGTGTAGATCCGCGCCCCACTCAAAGGACTACGCTCTTTCAAGGCGCCAATGATGGTCCTGCCGCGACCGCGGCTAAGATAACTGGCGTTACTCAGGGTGGAAACAGAAAGGATGATGCTCCTTATCACACCAACAACGAGGGTATTCCCTGGCCTGATATCGCACATAGTAAGAACGTGGGTGGGCTGCCGTTGGTGAGCGATACCTTTTTGTTGCAGAAGCAGCAGACGTTCAATAGGAGCAAGACTTTGGAGAGTGAGTAATATTATTTCCGCTCTTGTTGAGATTAAAGTACTGTTATCTCGCAAAAAGATTAATATTGATCGGGTGGAGCGTAGGAATGGTGCACCCGGCTGGTTCAGGAGCGTTTGGATACTTTGAGTGCACTAAGGATATGTCGCACCTCACTAAAGTATACACCCAAAACCCTGATTAACCCTAACCCTTTTCAACTCAGTAAATCACCAATCAGGAAAGAACGCTAACAAACCTCGCTTCTCATAGGCAGGTCTTTACACTGAAGTCGGGAAGAAGACTCCAATTTTTATTCGCTTCTCCACCGTCACCTTTGGCAAAGAGTTCCCTGACTCTGGCCGAAACCCTCGTGGTTTCGCCATCAAGCATTACACTGAGGAGGGAAACTACGATATTGTTGGCCTTAACTGGGTATGTCCCCTTCTTCTTGCGTAAGATATCTTATCCTTTCTCGAAAACTATCTGATATACCTATTTTTATAGCCGATCTTTTTCTGCCGTGATCCAATTCAAGGACCTGATGTGATCCGTTCTCAGCAGAGGAATCCAGCAAACTTTTTACTGGATTATAACAGTTTATTTGATTTCTTGGCAAATGTCCCAGAAAGGTATATATACAGTCCTTCAACTATGCTTTAGTGGGGAGACAAGAATTAATAGAATGAACGGATTACAGTAATCACGCGGGCATGATGTTTTTCAGTAACCATGGAACCCCTAAGGGATGGAGATACGAGCATGGTTATGGATGCCATACCTTCAAATGGTATGTTTTTGGATTTCTCTACCCGGTTATTCGCAATCAGGCTTAGCTAATTCGATAGCGAATTAGGGTTAACAAGAATGGAGAATTTGTATATATAAAGTATCATTTTATTGCAGATCATGGCCAGAAGCAGTTTACCTGGCCAGAGGCTGTCCGTATGTCTGGTGAGTATCCGCCTTGTATTTTTATTGGACGTGACTGACAAAGATAAGGTGAGGACCCCGACTACGCTAAGAGGGATCTCTGGCAGGCCATCGAAAGAGGTGAGAAAATCACCTGGACCGCTAAAGTCCAGATTATGAAGCCCGAGGAGGCCGACCCTATCAAGCTTGGATTTGACCCATTTGACGTGACCAAAGTTTGGCCCAGAGGCCAATTCCCAGTTCGTATCCGCCAGAACTTTCATCCAACCTTTCACAGTACTGATATTTGAGAGTAGATGCAAGAATTCGGCAGGCTTGTTCTAAACAAAAATCCCGAGAATTACCACCGTGACGTCGAACAAGCTGCTTTCTCGCCTGGCAGCATGGTCCCCGGAATTGAGGACAGTCCTGACATGCTGCTCCAATTCCGCACATTTTTCTACCGTGACGCGCAGTATCACCGCCTCGGTGTAAATCTACACCAGGTCCCTGTCAACTGCCCATTCATGTCTCAATCCTACTCCAGCATCAATTTTGATGGTCCCTTACGCGCGGACGCCAACACTGGTGGCAACCCTCATTACGTTCCAAACAGCTTTGACAACCGCTTCCGCCCTGACACCGCCGAAGCGCCATACCAAGTTGCAGATGCTGTCGTCTCCCGCCAGGGTCACCACTACTCTGAGGGAACTATGAAGGAGTATGAACAGGCGCGTGAGCTCTACACTCGTGTGATGAGCCCTAAGGAGCGTGCTGATCTACACACCAATACGGCAGCGGTTCTGAAATTGGTTGATTATGTTATTATCCAGGTTAATTACCTTTCACAGTGCTATTGCATTGACAGTGGATACGCGAAAGCAATCTATGATTTGTTGCCTGGGGAGAGGTTCGATTTCCAGCAAGTTGTGGATGCTTCAAAGACTGCAATGTCCCGCGGAAAGGAAAAGAAGTTTATGCCGTTTGCTGAGAACCACCGCTTGGTTGGAGGAAAGCCTACGTTCCAGACTTATGGGGCGTAGAAGGGAGAGATCCGAATATACATACATAATCACTTATACATAGGGAGGATTTTTATTTTGTTGAACAATATAGTAATGGTTACCTGAAAATGCGGTGCTTTTCATTACTAGTACACGTACATACATAAGCATACATGTATATATATATGAGAGGGTCTGAACTTTTCGGAGATCTACATGTAAATACTTCATGTACTTAAACACAAGCCGCAGATAAATTAATCTTTGAGCGACTATGACAGAGATCTCCCCATAAAGGCACTGAAACTTACCTGTTACATCTTTTGATTCCGTTCTTGTTTTCATTGGAAATATGGAGATCCCTCATTCCGTTCTTGATATGATCATGAACTGCACGCATTATGCTCGGCTAACGAAACGCTTACATGGGACGTGCTGACGATTGAATCATAATACCTCACTCGGCCCCCATTACCCTACTCTCTAAATAGTTAGGAAATAACAAGATTTAAATCCAGCTGAATCGATCGAAACAATTTATGCATGCACAGATAGCTGTTCATGAAAGACGTTGTCGTTTCCCAAGCCAACCACCCAACCCTAACCCTCACTTCCCTGCATCAACCCTGGTCTATCTCACGAATGGGCCAATGATTAGTTGCACACGTACACCACCGGATCGCAGGGAATGGAAACATGATTAACTGATCGCTAAGATTCCCGACAGGTAGGGCTAAGGAATCGAACCAACGATAGGCTTCTTTGTAACGTTCGGCTCGGGCCGTGCACACGATCTTTTTGGTCGGCGGATATATATATCTAAATCCAGTTAATTGGATCTGATCGATCATATATAGAGCGAGATTCATATACCCATGAAAACGGATAAAACGTCTACGATACCAGACTGTAAGTCTTATTATAAACTTGAATATTTCAAAAAACCAAGGAAACAGGAACGTGTACACACATTATCCTGTCTGTGCTAGGAGTTGAGCTACCCGGTAAGTTCCACAACAGAATACTATGGGATTCTAGACTGATTTTCGTAATTCTCCGAGCCGCGTCAAGGCGAAATGTCACTTGACGAAGGACTAGAGTACATGTAGTGTATGTTTACATGTACAGCATGTACATATACACGTAAGAACTGTGAATGAATTCTTTTTTCTAAACTGCGGTCCCTCGAGCAAGACAGTTTCTCGCCTACCAGAAACAACTCATGTGTGATTTTTTTATTTTTTATTTACAGAGCTCTGGCGGCAGCTCCTCCACAATATAATATATGTACCCCCTAGTGAGTAGGCTAGGAGGAATTAAAATTGGGCTGCCTATGCCAGGTGGCTTCCAATATTACTACTCCACACATCAAAATCGAATGGTACTTATTGGCACGCCTTGTGAGTGGAGTACCGGCCTTGAGTCAATTTATAGTCGTATTTTCCTGGAATTAGGTCTTATTGGCTAGCTATTGTGTGAAACGAGATGCCCAAAACACAATGTCATATATCAGTATGACACTATCACCGTTATTGATCCATATAGTCGATACGGTAATATTGTGTAACACCACGAACTCAGTTACCTTGAGCGGGGTTGACGCGTTCTCCACATCAATGGAACGAAGTGGCGCGCCTAGTATCAAGTATGTGCACTCATCTTCGATGAGTGATAAGTAATCATCGCGAAATACAGATTGATGATATCAATGTACAAAGAATTGCTCGTGTACAACAATTGTCTAGATGGTTACTTTAAAATAGCCCTCCCATCGTGTAGTAAGGGGTACTGCATCTCAAGAACAGCGTTCTCTCGCTCTCTCAAAACAATGTGTTGGTGCTGGCCCTGTCGCAGTCCTTGTATCTCCGTAGAAGAGGTTGATTCTTCGGAGAAATCGTACTACAGAGCCCGTCCCAGTTCCAAACATGATCTATACGCACAATCTACCAGCTCCAAAAAGAGCAAATATCTCTCCTCAGTGAGTAGTGTCGGCTCTGATGGAAGCTCAAAGGCATCAAGTCTGCCAAAGAGTTCCTCAAAACACCACACCATCCAGAATACCACTACGACCAGGACTACGACCACAAATGGCCCTACACGGCGGATCCCCGAGAAGCCTCAAAAGAAACATAAGTCTCATTCGATCACCGCTGACAGCCCGCCAAAGCGGAGTCCTGAGACAGCTCATAATGGAGACAAGAAATCATCTTCACCGAAATCCCAACGCGGACGAAACTCATCAACATCTAGTAGTGAGAGATCATCTCGCTCAAAGTCACGGCGGGGAAGAAACCCATCCACGGCTAGTAGCCAGAGGTCACCCCCCTCAATATCAAACCGAGAGAGACATCCATCTACTTCCAGTAGTGAGCGGACGAGCCCATCGAAAGGTCTATACTCATCAAAGCCAAAGTCGTCACGCGGTAGAAAGGATATTGAGATAGATCCCGCCATAACGAAAAAGAAAATCTCGGAATCTGTTTCGTCTGGATCCTCTACCTTGGTTGAATCAGAGGAAGAAGACATTTCCACGAAAAACCCCTCGACAGAGACACTCCTTGATGTGTCCCAAACGTCTCCTTCTCCCACGCCCTCACTACGTCGTTCCCGACGTAAACTTGAACGAAAATACACAATCTCGAATGTAAGAACAGATGATCTAAGAACAGAAGATCCAAAAACAGAGAACCAAAGAACTGTGGCTATCACACCCAGCATTTCTGTTCAGAATGGAAGAACAGAAAGTCCAAGAACGGAGGGCCCAAGAATAGGAAATCCAATAATAGAGAACCCAAAAAGAGAGGGCAGTACAACAACTGTGACTGTTACTCCCAGTGCTGCTATAACCGGTTCACCGCCTGAACGAAGGCGTCACCGGCCCACTACTCAGAGTACACCAGCGGGAGCTTTTAATCCAGTAGCGAAAGCGCCACAGGCATCCGCAGTCAAAGTAAATGCTCCCGTGAGGCGCCAACACCGAAGTACTGGGGAGAAAGCTGCCGCCCAGGAGGGACCGTTTAACCCACTACTTGGGATGTCTTTGTGTGATTCCTATGGAAACGCCGTAGCAGACCCAGCAGGTAAGAGAATCGTCTTCTTTTGGTTTGAGAACTTAAAGCATCGCCTGTGCACCATGTGTAACGAAAGGCCCTAAAAACGTTGCTGACATCTCATAGCCACATGTATAGATACCAATCCTTCGACTCCATCAACCCGTCGCCCGAAACTAGCCAATGGCCCACGGTCCCCGGAGGAATTCCAACAAGACATATCAAGCTTTGTTCAAGCCATGAAATTTAATACATTTTACTCAGAAGACGACCCCTACGTGCAGAAGGTGTCTGACAGGGCGGCAGAGCTTGTGAGGAGGAAGGCCACTATAACATCTGATGATGAGAACACTTGTATACCTGATAATATAGCCGGTATGGCAAGGGTGGCTCTATATGATGTTGTTTTACTCTGTGGTATGCTACAAGTTACGGTAATTAAGGTCATAGAGAAATTTCGCTAACGCAATATTTTAGACGATAGCTCCTCCATGCAGCATGACAGACGAATACCAGCCTTGCAAGAGATGGTTAGACGTATTGCCAAAATCACCGGGTTGTTTGAGACAGAAGGAATCAAAGTGAGATGTCTCAACTCAACGCAAGACGGCGAATTCAACAATATTAGAACTTTGGAGGACGCTGAGAAGATCATGTCAGAGATAAAGTTTAGTGGTCTATACACTAAAATCGGAACTAGTCTGTGGGATAAAATATTGAAGCCAATGGTATTTGACAAGATCGATTCAAATAATCTCACACGACCATTATTAGTTTCGATAATAACAGACGGCGAGGTATGATCTAAATTCAAGTCCGCTTTAGTTCTGGCAGCTGACTGTCTGAATAGCCTCTGGGGGAGGAGCCTGATGCCTTCAAAAACATGGTTGCGAACTGTCGAAGAGAACTAGTGAGGCGTGGATATGACACTTCCCGTAAGCAACCTATTCTCTGTATAAATTCACTAGATTTCCCTTCTGAACACTACGCTATTCCAGTTGTTGTATTTCAAGTCAACCAAGTCGGGAATGATACCCAAGCGACAAGGTTCATTAATGGACTTTCACGATCTCGGAATGTCTATTGCACCACAGGTCAGTCTCAATACTCTAATCTAATTGTATTCCTGTTTAACGATTTTATAGAACTGGTCGATACGAAATTCGAGAGGTTGAAGGAAAATAACCTACAACTAGAGAACTGGGTATGTAGCTGTCTAAAGCACGCGGGTTTGTGTTATCCTAACTAATTTCTCTCAGCTCGTTACGAGATTGACTCAAGGAATTTTCCCACCACCGGATGCGGACGAATAGTTCGCGGATGCTATATTACAGCTACACTGCAGGTTTTGATAACGGTTCTTAATAACGCTCATAGATCTTGAACACAGTCCTGGTGAACCTCCACCTTTGATATGCTCTTTTGTTTATCTCCTTCAAACTGTATTCATCATAATTTTGTATATTACTATTTTATAAATTAATTGACCTGGTGTCTACCTTCTATATAACAATCTTTCCGTTCATTTCTGAAGCTATTCCCAATGAGACGAGGTGTCTTTTAAACTCGTCTCTGGTCTCTCGGTCCAGCTCTCTACCCTAACAGCAAAGATATGCTGTGGTGCTGTATGGAAGCCCCAAGCGGATCTCGGGGGAAGATTCTGAGGGAAAGTGACAAGGCTCAGCGGCTCTCTCGGTTAAAGACTCTCACATGTTTATTTCTACCAGCTGAAATCGTTTCACAACTTTCTTTCGTAATAGTCCCATAAATCTGTTCAGTTTACATGTAGTATTCCATTTCATTTCTTTCGTTGTTGTTTACCAAATAGTAGACACGGAACAACACATAGAACATCCCAAATCAAAGAGAGAATACAAAACGCCAACTTTACAGCCTTGTTGGGGCAGCCCTGAAATCCGGTGTGTCACACTTATGATTGAAATCGCCACTTCATCAATCAAGCGGGCAATGTTGGATGCCTAGCTAATATGTACTTACATAACCCAGCTACAATCTAAGCGGCCACATATACACTCGCTATCAACCATAAGAACCTGAAAATGCGAGTGACGGAGACAGGGATAATTGGTATGGAGAATTGTTTTAGTCTATACAAATTATCTTTGTCATCGGCACCTGCATTTTCAGGTTCTTATGGTTGATAGCGAGTATAACCAGCACTAGTGCCTCGAATGGCGACTTATCTACACATGTACACCACCCTCACACTGATGTACTTAGTGTATAAGCTGTGTAACAGCCTGAACTGAGCGACGTGTCTTCGTAGTGGGGTTGAAATGAGTCGACAGCCTTACTTATGTATGTCTTGATATCGTATTTGGGGACAAGGCTTGAGCATGCATACTTGGCTATAGTTATACTTATCTGAATATCCTACCCACTTGATTAGTAACGAAACTCGGAAAGAGCGCTTGGGGGATATATTGATAGGCCCTTTGCATGATACACTAGCATAGGTTTTGGAGGTGAGGGGTCAAACTCTCTGGCTGGGTGGATATAGAGAGATGGCGACAAGTGCGGTATCCGGTCGTATCGATCTGGATATACCTATGGGTACTTGGCTGGAACTTTATCGAGGGTGCTCAAGAGCGTCATGGGGTCGACGAATAAGGTTGCGATATCGAGGCCTTCTTGAAACTTAATCAGGCGCGTTTTCAAGTCCAAGCAGCAGATGATGGTATGATCGGCTGGTGCAAGTCGTTACTAAACAACTATGTACCCACCACCGTGGATACAAGGGGTGGTGGATCCATGGATCCATATGTCAAAGTTGAGTGAGACATACTCAACCGACTGGGTGAGGTGAAAGGGTCATGGGTGTGGCACCTACATAGCTACATGTACCTACATATCCTGGACCTTCACGGCGTCCGATGGGGGCCAAAAGGTGTGACTTGTGTCCAAAGATGCTTTGATCTTGGTACACATGTAGTAGTCAAGTACCACGCGACGTGCGAACTTCCTACAACTGTGGCGCTTGGCCCCCACAGAAAAGTGCTACATACTGTGCCATATCAAACTGGAAGCATGTGGATAACCAAGCCAACCTGAACCGCTCCATCGTTACACAGAAACCAAACCGTATGATCAAGTGTGATCAAAAGCACCGACTCCACTACTAAACACATGTCAGAAATGAGTCTTAAAAGTCAACTATATGCCAAAACGTCCAAATAGTTGTCCAAACCACGGAACTGTTTGGTATAACAAGCAACCCCCCCCCGTGATCACGAAACCCAATCCAGGAACTAGATGTGCCGCGTGGCATATAGTACCTGGACAATATGGCCATCTCGGATCCCAGGTTTAGTTCCTTTATAACTACCCTTTTAGTCCCCAGTTCCCCTCCATCTATCAATTCAACAACATCAAAAAGCACACACGTTTACCTCAAGAATGCCCTTCATACTCGAGTCTCAAATCGACTCCTTCTACAGCGAGATCAGCGGCCTCCGTGCGCTCAAAAACCACGTCGAGACCTCGCACAAGCCGTTCGACATATATGTGCCCCATACGCCTGGGTGCAAGGCTCGGGCAGGGAAGATTGTTGTTGAACGGGAGCGCTGGGAGGAGCTCATGCTGGAGAAGATGGGCCTAGAGGAGAGATTGGAGGAGCTCGAGCGGTTGATTGAGGATGCGGAGCGAAGGTTGAAGAAATCGCAGATTATGGAGAGAGAGGAGGTTGAGGCGAGTTTTTGGTAGTGGTTGGGGAAGGTGGGGGGCCGGAGGAAGAGCGATATATATGGTGGAGATTAATTTTGGGCCGTGGGTAATAGGTGGTGAAATGTAGTTATATGATAATGGCAAGGGAATAGATATTAATCCATTATAGCAGGCAACCGGAAATAAACCGTGGCTGTGAAGTCAGTTCATTTTGAGGTGGTTAAACATATTGTTGCTGGCGCACACCCTTCATGTAATTACATCATGGGTTCTCACTCGTTCATGGAGCTCAACCACTGCGGGATATTATATATGTGTTGATTGAATGATAACGCATTAATTGTGTGCTGCGGGGTGTGTCGCTCTAGGCAGTGATTATAAGATCATGGCCTTGAACAGTAAAGAGCCGGCTGTCACCAAGAGGAATGGTGTTCTACACGAGCTCCTATACACCAGATGGCTTGTATTAGATTCATTTATCGATACCAGTTGCGAACTCTAAGATCACTCGAGCTCATCCCACTTTCAACAAACACCCTCTCCACCACAACCCCGATTTGGTTCCATAGAGAGAGAACAACCAATTGTAAGATGCATCGTGTATGGCATTTGTAACTATTTACATACAATTCCTCTCTCACACTCATGCTTTTTTTGCACTCAGCGGACCGTTACACCCACCATGCTCCCAAGAAAAAAAACACCAAGAGACCGAAAAAGAAAAGAAAAAGAAACGATGGTACGTATACAATCTACAAGCTATTCTCCCACGCCATCAATTCCTTGATATTCTCCGCCAACTTCTTCTCCGCCTCAGGCGCCAACCTCTGCAGCGGCTGTCTGGGGTACCCTCCATATCCATAGTAATTTTGGATCGCACTCTTCGTCCCCGGGATGGCCGACTTGGTCAGGAACCAGTCGCCCTTGGACAGCGCGATCTGCGCCTTGGTCGCCTCCTCAATCTTGCCCTCGGCAAACAAGTTAAACACCTTCACACACGCCTTTGGCACCACATTGGCTCCACCCGCAATCACGCCACTCCCGCCCACCAACAGCCCCTGCAGCAGAAAGTCCGCCATCCCCGCAAACGCCATGTACCCGCTGCCCGCATTCGTCGCCGTCGCCGCCTTCTTTGCCAGCGCCACACGCGCAAGCTTCCCCGTGTTGCCGCACGTAAACTTTGTCCCGGTGATATTCGGGTGCTCCGACAGCCGCAGCAGCAGGTCGCTGTCCATGTCGATCCCCGCAACCGCGCCCGGGTAGTTGTACAGCACGATCGGGATCGGCGAGCCGTCGGCCACGCGCGTAAAGTACTGGTAGATGGCCTCCTCGGTCATAGCGTAGCGGTAGTAGCTGGCAGGGATAAGCAGCACCGAGTCGCCGCCAGACTCGGCGGCCTCCTTGCACAGCTGGATGGTGCCGCGGACGGACTGCTCACTGCACCCGACCATGACGGAGACTTCAGGGAAGCCGGCTTCGTCGAGGGCGTCACGGGTGGTGCGGGTGATTTTCTTCTTCTCCTCACGGCTGAGGTGCACGGCCTCGCCATTGGAGCCCATGGGGATTAGGCCGACGAGACCGGCCTTTGCAAGGCGGACGGCGTGCTTCTTGATGGTGGGGTAGTCGACATCTTCGGTGACGGGGTCGAAGAAGGTCATTGTAGGAGCGTAGATTCCGGGTCTGAGAGGTGCCATTTTTGGAGATGTGAGGTGGTGGGATACTGCTAGTAGCTGGTTCTGATTTTTTTCTTTCTTTCTTCCTTTGAGCTGAGATGAGCTGTGGGATGAGATGGGGATGTGCTGATATTTCGAGTTGTTGGTGGAGTAAGAGATATGGGGGAGGTTCTTATATCTCACGATGATAACTCCCCCTCCACTCCGTCCCCCCCCCACCTCTTCTCCCCTCATCGCGGCGGGAAAACCTTTGTGCAGCTGCAGTAATTGCTTACCTTCCCTCTCTCTGTCTGCATACTGTATCAATTAGCCCGGATATTCATCCTCATGACCAGCTCCTAGCTATTCTACCCAGGAATTTAGCCTGATGGAATGCTTCTACTCTACAAGCTTCCCACACTCGATATCCCACCACCCCCGTATGTGCAAAAAAGGCCGGCAAAAAGGTCCACACATTTTTACCTACTTAAAGCCCGCTGCTGCCCCCCGCGGGGGAGGGGGGATTGATGCTCGGTGACAGGCAAACCGTATATATCTACGCTACACAAAACGCCGAAGGAGGGCGGGAATTCGGGGTATTAGGGCGGAGTTATTGGAGGGAGGGTATGATACCCCATTACTCACTTGGATACCCTACACGGTTTATTTTATCCGTCACCAAAGCCTTCTGGAAAAAAAAAGAAGAGAGAGGGAAAGGAAAAAAAAATCCTTTTTTTATTCAGTAATTGCAAAGACGTTGCAAGGTGGATTGTATTACGCCGGAGACATCCAGCCAACTCGGGGGATATTGGTCCGAGGGTGCGTTGCTGTGCCGACGTGGGCCGAGCTAGCTGTCGGGGTTCGGCAGGCGGAGGGGGGGGTTTTTGCCTGTCCGAGTGGTTACCGAGCTGCATGGGATGGGTGCAGCGGAAAAACTACAGTACCCATACGGGGACATCCTGGGTGGGTCTGTTTTGCTACATAGGTAGGTAGGTACATACATGTAGCTGTGGACGAGAATGATGTACTGCTGTTGGGGGTGTTGCGATGCGGATTAATTAATTCTCCCGAGAGAGAGATCGAGAGAGAGGGAGAGGGAGAGAGAGGGGCTGGCTAGAGTCGAGATGGTGATGTGAATGAATGAATTTGGGTGAGTGCTTAGAGAGTGCTGGGAGGTGTAGATTGGACAGTGGGAGAGCTGATTGAGTGGGATGCTCTGATTAATTTAGTCCCTATGGTCGCTTTCTCTTTGCGCCGTTTGTCCCTGAAGACTTTTGGCATAAAAAGCTGCGACATACATATACGCCTCAGTACCAGTGCGGGCTCTCTTCTCGTACAATTGCGATAATATTACGCCTCGTTGATGGCGCCGAGGGGGGGTTTGAGATTTACAGCTTTACAGCACATTGCAACCGTTTCACATTTTTGCACAAGATATCACTCACACTAACAAACACTTTTGCACAAGATGTCACTCATGTCAACAACCATTTCACATAATGTTACTCATACAGAGAATATCTCCACAGGCACAATTAAAGTTCAGACATCATATCAATCATTGACTATCTACATATCTCATCATCACACATAACCAAAAATCTAATTAATTCCACCTCTTTCTCACATATTCCCACCCACTACGCCTCATTCTCGGGCCAGTAAACCGTGTTCGCCGTGCCATTAAACTCCACCAGTCTATCCGTCGTCTCATTATACAGGCAATACTTCAAATCCGTGCCCGTGCCGATCCAGTACGGCACTGTCTGCACATTATTCCCAATCTCCTTGTCGCAGATAGTCTTCACGTTCTTGATCTGCGAGTCCTTGATGCGGAACTCATCGCCAAAGTTCGGGTTGATGATGGCCATGCGGTTGCCATTGACGGCGATCACGTTCTGCACGGTTGCGTTGCGCTTGGCCTGGTTGAGGCAGTTGCCGCAGGACTGGTAGAAGGTGCCAAAGGTGTCGGCGTAGAAGCCTGTGATGTTGAACTTGCCGCCGAGGGAGTTGTCTTGGAAGATCTGGGGTGGGTGTTAGTATTGGTATATATATATGATCAAGCTTGGAGGCTGCGGATACAATAATATACATATCGACTTGGGAAGGGAAGAAGACAAACCTTGTCGGTGGCATTACGGGCACCACCACCAATGACTCGGAGCTGTGTGTTGAGGCCCTTGCTTGTGAGGGCGTCTTCGCAGACATCCTCCCACCACACGTTCTCAACCCACGCATCACCGAGCGCATGTACGCCCTCTGCCTGGTGCTTCCCAATCACCACATTCCTCAGTGTCGCTCCCGGGAGCAGATTAAACACCGTATCCGCATCCGTCCCCTACCGATTCGCCCCCAGTCAGCAGCCTTTCTCCACCCAATATATATACTGCCAAACAAGGGAAGCAAAAAAAAAATAGGACATACCTCAGCCTGCTCATTGCAGCTCCCCTCGACCCTCTCGTACCGCTTCATGCCGCCATCAAAGATCTCGCCCGGCTGCACGTAATACGCACTCTCAAACACGACTGTGTCCTCGCGGCTCGGGTTTGGAAAGTCAATGACTGGGTACGCAAACTTGGGTGGCGGGCGGCCGCCGAGGTCGCCCTGTGTGGCATCCGAGACGCCTTGTGCGCCGTCGCCCTGTGACTGGCGACGGTGGAGCGTGGAGGAGGAGGGCCGTGCGAGGGCACTGCTGGCCGCGAGAAGGAGGAGGAGCGTGGTGTGCATTTCAGGCCGTGGTGGTATTAGGGGATGGGGTGTGAATTAGGGAGGGGGGATTAGGAGGCTGGTGAGAGAGGTGAGGGAGGAGCGGGAGGATTTGGGAGTGGTGAGGACCATATTTATAGTGGGTTTGAGGGGGCAATTGCTACCGAAGGGGATTGCGGAGGGGGTGGTGGTGAGTTGAGATCTGGTAGCTAATGTCCCGAGTGCTATCGTCTATTCCGGGGATTCGAGGTTGGAGTAACAAGAGTTAACGGGTACAATGTAGTGTACTGTGGGGGCGGGGGGAGGTGGAGGTAGAGAGGGAACGAACAAGCTCCCGTTCTCGCCGCGTGGGTAAATGGTATTTAGGTACATGTAGGTACATGGGCGAGGAGGCGTAGGTCTAGGGAGAATAGGTAAATTCATGTGTGTAATACCTAGGTGGCTGGTACATATCTGAGAGCTGCTGGCTGCCGTCATGTTGTCTACAGAATTGTGCCTGGCACAAGGGATGGAGGGATCTTGGCTGCGCTGCTGCTATGCCGTATGCTGTGGAGAGAGTTGGGTATGTGGCCATCCATGGTGGTGGTGGTGGTGGTTGTGGTGCACGTCTGCCAAGCTAGCTGTGCAAAAGTGAGAGAGAGAAAAAATGGTGGCCAAGAGATGGGGATAATATACTGGGCTGGGCGCGGGGTAGCTAAGAGTATGGGGAAGTGGAATCTGGGGATGTAGTTCCCGGAACGAGGTTCTGTGGGTTGTTGGCGGTGGTAGTGTACTGCATGTAGCTACAGCAGTAGTAGTACTGGGGAGGTTATATTCAGTTGTGGGGATATATGCATGGTATGTTCTGGCTACGTTATATTACTTTAGAGTTGTTGGGCAAAGAATGGGGTAGACTATGTAGAGTCGTACAAAGCGAGAGTACGCAGACCGGTACAATATAGCACGAGGAGCCAGGGCCAGGGCCAGGGGCGTGGGCGTGGGTGGGCGTGGGCACCGTTATGTATATGTAGTTAAAGCAGTAGCTGTAGGCTGGAATTATAATTAATACAAGCTTAAGATCCTTACTCTTGAGGCTAAAGTGCATATTTCCCGGGAACAACAACCATGGGGCTTAATTAAGCTTGAGCTAGCTAGCCAGAGCCTGTAATCCATGTGCGGTTTTGTGTGTTCCCTGTATAATAATCATGTATGGTCGTATGTAATTATAAGATAATAAGTAATCGTCAACAGGTTCACATAATAACCTTGTATGTACCAGCACTCTTTGTCCTCCTTCTGCGTTCTGACAGGTCCGGCAGTACAGTACTACTCGTAGAAATCACAAACATCACACCTGCGTGACAACCCGTCCCTGTAGGATTATGCTGCCAATTAGTGAACCAACTATTGATTGCCGTTCCAAGCATCTGTTCCTGGCAGCTTCCTTGCTGCTTATCTGGTGGCTAGCTAAGCTAGGGGTTAGTTTTAGGTCGCAACCCATGGCCACTCAACAGGGCTACATGTATGTACTTACTAATTACTTCACCCGTGAGGGCAAGAAATTAGTAGAGCGGCTACAAACAGCTAGAATTAAGAGTGATAGCTACATGCAGTAGTGCAGCTACTGGTAGTAGTGGTACTAAGCAGTAGTAGCAGTAGTAGTTAGTATTAGTAGTACATGTAGTTGGTAGTAGTAGTAGTAGTAGTAGTAGTAGTAGTAGTAGTAGTAGTAGTAGTAGTAGTAGTAGTAGTAGTAGTAGTAGTAGTAACTAATCCGACACCCACACACCCACCCACAACCCTCCAACCAGAACCCTTCCCTACCACAACAAACAACCCCCCCCCCCCCAATATCAAATCCACCCAACCCAAACCCCCCCACCGGGTTAGGGTTCCCCCCCCCTCAAATTCCACCGGCCGGGTAACCAGTCCTCTCTTTCCCCCCAAATGGCCTGCCATCCAATCCCTTCCCTCTCTCCGCCAAGCACGCCACTTTAAATCCCCCCCCGGTCAGCTTGGCCTGAGCGGGGCTGCCTGTTTTCGTCCCTGTCAACCGCATCCATGGATCAAGCAACCTCCCCGAGTGCCAAAATCAAAGAGCCGCGAGAGAAATTGAATGCGACGCCCGAGGATGTCTACAGCCTGCTGGGGTACTCTTGGGGTGAGCGTCGTCAGATAATCACAGGTAGGTGATGATTTCCTGGTCTTTTTTGGGGGGGGTTTTCTATTACAAATAGTTTCCCCAATTTCATGGGGGACTGGGGGGGGGGAGAGAGGGAGAAGGGGGGGGGGGTGTGGGAAAAGATATCGTGGAAACTTTTTTTTTTTGTAAACGTTTACTATAACCCAGGTTGTGGGGAAACGGCTAGGACTAGGAGGAGGTGGTGGTGATATTTGTTGATGATCTACCCTTATCCGAGAGAAACTATCATAGATACCCAGCTTCTTAATATTCCTCCCCCCCCCCCTGCCTTACCTCCCTGCCATACTTACTTACTTTACTTATCACTGCTACTACTACCACAACTGCCACTACTACCACACATGCTACCACATTATCGAACTACATACTACCACAATTACTATTCAAAAAAAAAAAAGGAGAGAGAGAGGGATGATCACTAACACTTATCTCTTGTCGGGCCCACCGCAGTCGTCCAAAAGGTCTACCAACGCCACAACATTGCCCAGCACGACATGGGCTACCGCAAGATCGACAAGGACCTAATCGACAAGGCCAAAGCAGACCTTCTCGCGGAACTTCCGAATCTCTTCAAAAAGTGCGACTCGGACTGGTTCGCCGACTGGGCCCTGAGCCGCCGCCACAAGACCCGAAACACGAAGAAGACGACGACGCCGTCGGGGTCGAAAAGGGACGCGCAGGCGCTGGATGAGGAGCAGATGATGATGATGCAGGCGGTGGATATGGGCGACTCGCAGAGTGCGGGAAATAATAGTCCAGAGAATAAAGGTCAGTTTCTTTCTTTCTTACTTTCTTTCTTTCTTTCTCTGGCGCGGTGATCCTTCTTTTCTTGTCTTTTTTTCTTTTGAGTTTTTGTTTTTGGAGATTTTTGTTTTGTTTGTTTTGCTTGTTTTTTGGTTTGGTTTGGTTTGGTTTGGTGGTTGTTTTTGTTTTGTTTTGCGGGCGGGGTGCCTGATTGGGATGATTGGATGGACGGAGAGTGCTGAATGTGTGCTGTTCTGTGTCTACGTGAAGTGCCCCCACCCCCGCCGCCGCCGCCGCTGCCAATGCCTCCGTCGACGGGAGCCAACACGACCAGCGCCCCAACGACGACCACAACGGCGGTGACAACCTCAACGACGGTGACGACGACGGGCTCGTTTAGGCCGTGGTAACTACATGTAGAGGGAGGGGCAAGGGGGGGGTGGGGGGTGGGGAAGGGGAGCGGGGACCCAGGTGGGGGGGCGGGATCGGGAAGGGGAGCTTGTGGAGGAGACTGGAGGAACCTGGCGCATGCACGTGCACAAGGTGAGAGGAGAGAAAATATTTAGAAAGGCTTACTTCTATTCTACTTGGTCCAGCGAGCCTAGCTTGATCATGGCTGTCTGTTGTTGGCTGTATGTGTGGGGGGTTATGTGGGGTTATGTGTGTGGTATGCGGCGGTGGAGAAATTTAATTTTTATTGATTATTATTTCCTACCCACTCAACCTTTCTGCAACGTCACTCATGATCATCATGATCACTGTCTTTAGCGCCCATTTGCACCAGCTCAAGTTCTGTTCAAATTTAACCTTTTCTTCTTTTCTTCTCTTGTTCTTTTCTTCTTTTCTTCTTCTCCTGCTTCTATGCCTGCCTATGCCTGTGCCATGATGTCCACACTCACCAATACCCGGCGTTGGAGAGAGGGTTGGGGGTGAGGATGACATGGGGGAGAGGTTTCTTTGTCTGGATCGCTGTCTGTATTGCCGTCTGTACCGCTGTCTGCATCGCTGTCTGTATCGTTGTCTGTATAATCGTGGTCTTCTATGTCGTCTCGTCGTCGTACCCAAGGTAGCAAGTAGATCCAAACGTCGTGACTCCATTGGCTTTGTTGTTATTGCTGTTATTGCTGCTACATACTCTTGTATAGGGCATGGCTCTGCCGTGGACGTGGGTGCGAGTGTGGGAGAGGGCGTGGTAGCGGGTACCGTATCCCCCCGGTGGCAGCGAGTCAGGTTGTGTCTGTGTGTCTGTGTCTATGTCTCGATGTCTCTGTGTGCATGTGTGTGTGTCTGTGTGTCTGTGTGTTCTGTGTGTATGGCGTGGTTGCGGGATGGGTTAGGTTATCTTTCCTTTTTCTTCTTCTTCTCTGAGCCACTGGAGCCAAGGGGCTCCGTCTTACTGGGCGGCCGGCGGTCGACAGTCGACAGTCGACAATACTCGCAACACCAACTTTTTCTTTCTTTTCTCCTTCTTTCGACGTGCTGTGACGTGCTGGCGGAGGGGGAAAAAAAAGAAAAGAAAAAAAGAAAAAAACAAGGATCAGTAGGTGTGTATGTACCCTGATCACTCGTTCATAAATACCGGCGATAAGGAGATACCTACATGTAGTACTCGCAACTTCATAGCGTTTCTAAACACAACCGCTATTGCATGCCATACAAAAATGTAGTCTTGGCGGTTTTTGGTGTGTATGCAATATTGGTTGTGTTCAAAAACGCTATGGAATTGCGAGTATATATATATGCTAATTGAAAATGATATCTGACGATTCTGTCCCCTCACTCCAGAACCCGAGTGAGTGGTTCACACCCTATCACTCGTGGTCGCTTATGCGGTCGGCGATGTCGCAATCGATTGTGTGTGTGTGTGTGTGTGTGTGCGGGGTATATACGCTGATCATGACTCTGATACATGAGAGCTGATCAGAGTCTCGGCCATGGCGCGGGATCCCCCGGAGGGTTAGGGTCTGCTGTGCTGTCCTGGAATGTTAGACTTTGTTGGCTTGTCTACGAGTGAGTCTAGACTACATGACTACATGATGTGGATCATACTCTAGAGTAGAGCGGCCTGGCTCATGTCTGGGATCTAGGTATATCTGGCTGGGGATCTGAGTCTGATCTGGTGCGGGCTGGCCTTGTGTTGTTTTAGATTTCGGCGGTGAGACACATGTTGGTGGAGGGCCAGGACTCTATGTTGAAAACCCTAGCCCTGGCCATGGGTCAAAGATATATGTTTCTACGAGCTGTGACGGACGTTAGGTGTTTGTTGTAGGAGACATAAGCTTTCAGAGATGCGGCCATATGTTTCTAAACTAGACCGAGGGGACGCCGTGATGGCGATGCATAATTGTTTATGCAGGTACACTTCTCTACCGCAATTGATATCACTCTGGACTGATTTCTAAGGTAACCTGATGGGTTTGTAGTAATTAAGGGTTTGATCATCAAACGTTAATAGTATGCCATATACACATGTAGTTTTCGCTATAGAAGAAACGTAATCTTCACTCTTGCATGGACCATACTTGCTCAATCATATCTCCCTGGCTCACAATCCAGGAATATCAGCACGGCCTCACTTGCACCCACAAACACTTTCCCATCCCGCACCACCTCCTCTTCGTACTTGCCCACCGGTGCCCCAGTGTAATACTCTTGCCCCGCCCACGTCACCAGGTGTGGGTTCTTCTCGTTCAGGCCAGGAGCTGTCATTCCTACAACACCAAGTACTAGTCAGCATCTCATTTACCCACACCGGAAAAACCAGCAGATTAATCACTGACGTTTGACCACCACTCTCCTCTTCGTCCTCCCCAAATCCAACACCGCCCCTGGCCTGTCCGTCTCTACCCCCGTTGCCGCCGGCAAAGCTGTAGCAGTACTATTCCAGTCCCAGTACGTCGAGGTTCCATTCCACGGGTCCATATTAAGTGCCACAATCCTCTGCAGCGTCCCCTGTTCCCACACCCCATATACACCCAGACTCTCAACCCCTGTCTCGACCGGTGCCAGCCTTGACTCGCCACTAGCCCCAACAGCCTCTCCGATCATTAGATACCCTACGTACGACGGCGATAGCCGCGCGGGCCCAGTCTGGGGGCTGTCGTGAGGCATGATTAGGTTGTATTTACTATAGCCAGGGGTATTCGCCTGAACGGCACTCTGAAGAACGAGGGTTGCGCCGTTGTGGAGATACATTCGTTTTGCGCCGCGGTAGCTATTGCTCATAGCCGCTATATCAGCAATTGGTCATAGATGAAGGAGTTGGGGTCAACCCACGCAGCCCACAGCGTCGTATCCAGAACCCATAGCGCTTGCCCGAACGTATCCGTAACATTGAGCTTCCCACTACAGCTCACGGAATTATACTCGCCGACAAAGAACTCTCCGCCGGCTGCATCTGCAGCCTGGATCTGCGGGATCCAGAGGTCGACGTAGGAGGTGATGTTGGCATGATTTACAAGGTTCTCGAGCGTGGCCTTTTGGTTCCTGGCTGGGTCGCACGTACTGTACTGATACATGTGCTGTGAGTAGGCTACGGTTAGGCCGTTACTGTCGGCACCGTGCGAGAGGATGCCGGTGATGTTGAAGGCACCTGAGGGCGGATCATCGGCAAAGGTGCCGGCGGAAAAGATGGGCTCTGTGATGTTGAGGGATTCGGCGAGAGAGGACGTCCAGTTCTATATACATCTAGTAGTTAATAGAGGTGGAGAGAGGGGGGTGGGGGAAGGGAGAACGAACGAGATATTTAATGGTGTAGGTCTCCATGGACCACGGCCCGTTACCAGACTGCTGGTCAAAGGTGCTGGGATAGTGATCGCCCTCGTTTCCTGGTTTTGTTAGCTACATGTATGTGGAGGTGTAGGCGTTTTGAACCCATGCTCACCTAACTCGAAGGCATCGATCTGGTCGTGGGGGATATACTTTAGCGCAGACCGCATCTGCTCGGTTGTGAGGGCCAGAGAATTATTCTGGAAGTTGAGATTCACTACATAATGAATATCACTTGGCAGCGTTGAGAACGATTCATACTACACAGTTGTTAGCCAGTATATCGTCCATTGGAAAACAGAACCCCATACCCAGGCCGGTCCCAGGGTAGTCCTGTAGATTCCTCCACTCTGCACACACACCATCAGCTATCAACAGCAGGTAATGATTGATATCAACACTCACCGCGCTCAGATCCCGCACAATCGCCGGCGCATCCTCGACAAACCATGCACTATCCGCAGTAATCCCACCAGGCCTGATATCCGGGTGTTTCCCTGTGCGCTGATAGAGGTTATTGATGGCGCGGGCAAATAGCGTGTTGGGATTGCTTAGGTTTCCAGCAAAGTCAGTGAAGTCTAGTCTCCACAAATCAAGTGTTAGTAAGAACCGAGTGATGACTTGTGACGGGAAACGTACAGCTCAGCTCAATGGAGAGACTGCCAAGAGCGCGGTCGAGAATGGGGGAGAGAGTTGACGGCGGATGAGAGGAGAGTGGCAGCTTAATCGTAGAGCGGGAACTAGAGCTGGAGGGAGCGGCGAGTACAGCACCAGCGGAGAGGAGGAGGAGGTAAGGGGTGTACATGGTTGTTGGCTTTTGACGTAGGACGGTGGAGCCTGTGTACTGAGTGGCGAACCTCATGCTGTGGATACTTTTTATATGGTATCTAGAGTGTTAGATAGACATCATGTCTAATACAAATTCCAACAAACCTACCCGATCACCGACCCGACAAGCTACCCCGCAACAGTTCAGCACTGAATCAGGGAATTGTTGAGACTTTGACCGAGACGCAGAATAGTTCAACCAATGTGATGGTCTGAGTACAGGTTCGAAGCCCAGAGTGGTCCTGAGCTTAACCTTAACCAGGGCGAGGATGTAGATCAGGGCATGGATCAGGGCATGCAGGGGGTCAATTTTAACCGACTACACGATACCGCCAAAACTCGAAAAATTGGCTATCTCCGGACAGGGTTGTGAAGTGGTACGGAGGGGCGTTTGCTTAGTTACACTCATATTAAAAGCGCGAAAAAACATGAAGAATCACTCGTTTTTGCCCAAAATTGACTTCCCGCATGCAATTCGTCACTTGAATCCTTGTCCGGAGATAGCCAATTTTTCGAGTTTTGGCGGTATTTACCTGCCATACATCGGTGAAAGAAACTTCCGCGGTGTGTGACATGTATGGGGAATGCATCTTGCGATCATCATCATTTAATCAACCGGGAATTCTTGACTCTCCAAGAACTTGGCAAAACTGTTGGTTAGGCTGATCAGGGCGGGTGCGGAGTGCATGCAGCTGCCATGGATAGAGATCCTTGAAGTAGGTTGGTGTGGGGGGCGGGGGACGATCAGCCTAATTCTGGGCGGTTGGGCATGAGGGATTGCCCTGAAAGGCCAGTGCTGAAAACGAGTGTTCGTGTGGTGAGGATATCTAACTTATGAGACTCGGTCGGCACCGGTGGAAGGAAACAAGTTTGACATTGAAGTAGTTCCATATGGGACTCTATTTGGAAGTATTGAAGAGCAAGAAATAGATATGGTTATGCTGGATCGATAAGACTGGCTTGAGTTGGAGAAAATATTGTCCAACTCCCTGAGAGGTTCTGACAGATTAGTCGAAAATAGACACGTATGACCCAGTATTAACAATGGGGATATATAAGGATAGTTTTCCTGTGACAACCAGACAGCTTTCCCCTTGAAGTTCGGTCTCTCTCGAATTCACTTCCATACCACAGAACCACGGATTCAGTCTTATTTGCTTAAGCCCCTTTCAACTCAGAAAGAGCTCATCTATTCAAACTAACAGATAGCTCCTTGAAGCGCGCTGGGGTAATTCAATTACATGACTAACTCCGGCCGTTGAAGATGGTTTATATTCCGGCGATTTTCTGCTTTTTAAGGGCCGAACTAATGTTGCTTAGTGGAAGGTATGCACGGGGTTTAGCTCCAAATATGCTGCATACCAGGCTTTTGATGGCTTGTATATTTCAACAATCAGGCGGTGGGAAGCATTTTTTGAGATGCTATGTAAGCCCGGAGGACGACCTGTACCGGTCCGATGAGTTCTCGGAATATAGAAGAGGCCCGGCCCGTGCCGTTTTACCAAGCGGGTAGATGGCGAACTACAGGAAGTAGGCCGCTTGATCGCCTCTGTAAAGTCCATCTTATCTTCTTGCGAAGCAATGCTTCTTAGCTTTTTACTATGTATATCCGAATGCATCTTGACTGGTTCGACATGGCCCAGCAGATGTTAATCAGGGCCCGTTCTTCCACAGATCCACTACATGTATACAACCATCGGCAGGTGTATATTTCATAACGCGAATTGTCTATGCAATCAGAATTAAACCATGTTTTAAGGGGCATGAGCTCGTTCAAGTCACGACCCCCTCCCAGCACAGTATATCACTCGGCATATGCGGTCCTTGGCGCCAAGATGGGTGTGAGTGGCCGGCGGTTAGAGCAGCTGAGGCGGAATCCGGCCGTGAGTTAGAGCTTTCCGATACTCAAAAGCCCTTGACCAAGACTTCTGTACAGGTTCGTAGACATCGCCTTTCGAGCACCTCAAGTACTGAAGCTTCCTAGGACCCACAACGCCAACCCGGGCAAACTCGGGGCGTAAATATTTCTAATAAATAGAGTAGACTCCACCCCCTGCAGGCCGATGGTCAGATAATCATGATGTACATCTCCCGGTGCAACCTCCCGGAGTTGAAATGAGCCGAACCCTGATGATCCCCCCAAAGCCAGAATTCCAAGGGTTCGCCCACTTTAGCCTGTTTTCGACCGAGTGATAATCCCGTACGCACCATATTACTGCTCCAACCTCAGGAAGGTACCGTACTAGGTGTCCCCGGAAAAGCCTGAGATCTCCCCATACGCAAGAACTCATCTAATAGTAAACCAGGAGTATATATGAACTTTATTTATGCGGGGTAGGCAGTTGTGATTGTCGGCTTCGGTATATCTCGCGGGGTAGGTGTCGTCGGAAAAGGTACCGGGAATTATGCGGATTTGGGTATTTATATCATTGGTATTCCCCTCTTGGTCTGGTGTTTTGACTCTTCAAGGCAGTTGTGAATCAAGGTACCCAGATTCCGGAGTTTCAAACATGAAGTTCTCAACTCTCACGCTTCAGGCCGCCTCTTTGGCATTTCTCGGGGCTTCACATGGCGCCGAACAATGTATCTCTCCCCATACCCATTCTCATACTATACCTACTCTCGTGCTCATGAGCTAACGCTTCCGCGCAGTGGTACCTTTCAAATATGACTCTCTCCCTCTAGGCTCTATCAAACCTCTCGGCTGGCTCAAGGACCAACTGCGCCTCTCCGCGGAGGGCCTGGCTGGGCATGAATGGGACTTCTACCGATTCGCTATGAACTCGACCTGGAGTGGTGGAACCTGGGAGTACAGTGGCCTGCACGAGACCGCTCCATACTGGTTCAACTACATCGTCCCGCTAGCATGGTCTTTGGACGATGCGCGGCTTAAGGCGCAGGCCAAAGAGTTCCTAGATAGCGTTCTTGATGCACAGCAAGAGGATGGCTGGCTGGGGCCTGAGACGGCAAAGGGTGAGAGGGGACTATGGGCCAGGGCATTGCTTCTGTATGGGATGATTGTAGGTTGCCTTTATCTAAGTTTCGGGGGGTGAGTGGGGCTAATTGCGAGTAGCAATATGCGGAGGCAGACCCATCAGAGACGGAGAGGATTGTCGCGGCGATGCACCGCTTTGTGAACTTGGCGTATGCCATGCTGAAAGATAACTACACGGGTCTTGTACCTGTCTCTGGCGACGTCTTTGGCGCTGGGAATCATGGCGTTACGAGGGCGCATGAGCTGGCAACCCAGTTCCAGTGGCTGTACGATAAATACCCCAATGGCAACGAGGAGAACATCTGGGGCGCCATTGACCTCATGTTCAAAGGTGGGATTTCGGCACAGAGAGACTGGAGAGAGTTCTTCGTGGAGGGTGTGTTCCCGACGGTGGCCATGCCGGCTATTGTCGATAGGAGGTTTGTGCATGGTGTGGACCTTGCTGAAGGTATGATAGACCTTGTTTATACCTATCTATGGGGTTATGATACTGATCGCATGTTCTAAGGTCTCCGTTGGACCACTGCGCTCTACCGTCTCGACAAAAACGAATCACTCACCACTCAAGCCCACGACAGCGTTGACATGCTCTTCAAGTACCATGGTGCTGACTCTGGCACCATCACCGCCGACGAGCTCCTCGCCGGAATGAGTCCCAACCGTGGCTCAGAGCTGTGTATGGCTGTCGAGACAATGTACTCCATGTCCTACCTGTACCGCTTCTACGGCACTAACCGTTTTGCGGACCGCGCGGAGACTGTGGCGTTCAATGCGCTGCCGGCAATGGTCTCGCTGGACTGGTGGAGCCACCAGTACGTTGCGCAGGCAAACCAGCCGTGGGCATTTAACATCAGTGGGAATCCGTATGTCAATGTCAATAACTATGGGAACACCTTTGGGTTGGAGCCGAACTATGTGAGTTTTTGATTGTTCTTCAGAGAAGTCTGTGTATAGGTAGGTATGCATACTGATTGTAGTCGTGTAGCCATGCTGTACGGTGAACCACCCGCAAGGGTATCCAAAGTTTCTGGCGGCGAGCTTTATGAAAGTGGGGACCAGCGATCTTTTGCACGCACTCCTGTCGCCGACGAAGGCCATCACGACCCTAGGGGACAGTAATAAGGTCACCGGTAAATCTTCCGCTGCATACAACTTGATCTGTGTATAACTTACTAAATGTTTCTTTAGTCACCGCGGACACAAACTACCCCTTCAACCCCACTATCAAGTACACCATCACCGCCCAGTCTGCCTTCACCTTCCACATTCGCATCCCCGCGTGGGCCGATCTCTCCACCTCCACCATAACCCTCGGAAGATCCAATCCCGTCGCCCTCAGTCCCACCACCGACAATCACCAGCTCGTCTCCGTCCGGGCCGGCACTACAACCTTCAGCATCACCTTTGGTCAGACAGTCAGCGTCGTCCAGCGTGCCAACAGTGCTGTCGCCCTCCACCGCGGCCCCCTTCTCTACGCCCTCGACCTCGACTACACCACCGAGTCCTTCTCCCCACTCACGTACAACGCCCCCACGGTGCCGCTCCCCGCCTACCAGGTGCACCTACCAGAGTCACAGGACCACTTCTTGAAGCCCGTGGGTAAGGACTGGGCCATTGCCATTGATACGTCCTCGATCAAAGTCAACGATATGTCGGATAGTGTCAGACCGCTAAAGAACCCCATCTTTGCCAAGGGGGCACCCCCGGTTGAGTTGAAGGTCAAGGCATGCCCAATTGAGTGGGGTGTTACGAATGATGTGCTTGCGGAGCCGCCAGTCGCACCGGTGTGTACCGGCGATGCAAAAGTGGTGAGCTTCAGGCCGTATGGTAGCACGAAGTTGAGGATGACGGAGTTGCCGGTGGTGAATTTGAGTTGAGTGCGCAGACGAGCGAGATGAGGGAAGATTGAAGTGAGGATTTTGTGTTGTTGTAGTTTTGTATGTACATGTATTTTAGTGCACGATTGTTGCAGACTTTTTATTATTAGTGTTGCGATGTTCCCCATGACATGTGAGAATGGACCAAGAAGGAGCTACATGTAGTGTGTTGGGCTCGCCCTCCAACCTCTGCCAGGTTACTCTCGTGCCCAGGCTGTGTTTACTTTGATTCTTGTGGTCTGCACAAAGTGCAACACAAAGCAGTCTGGGAACGAGACTAAGGCCAAGTGTGTGTGTGTGTGTGTGTTTGGGCATTGCCATTTCCCCCCCCCATCTGACCCTGGATATCGAGTGAGTAGCCGTGAACCTATGGGCTCCCTTCCCTCACTGTACGTTGTTGGCTGCGGTAGTCTCTCACTATATGTACGTTGCAATTGGTATGAAATACATGTAGGTACATCTCAACCACCACCATGGGCCACCAAACATTACATGTACCGAATATGTGGATCTACGGACGAGGCCAGGGCCGCGGACGTCTGCTACAATCCAACTACACTTGCAATTAGAATTGAATTTGGAATTTGGTTTCAATATAGCGATGCTGCATGTACAAGAGATTACCTCACGCAGTTTGAGAACGTAGCATTTAGTCGAGTGATCATCCATGATTTCACGGACACCCCCCCCCACCCCCCCACCTCCAGAGGCACCCACCGCCACAGATCAGGACACATACTCACACTCCGAGTTCAGGCCCGCCAGGTCCAACTCTCTATCAGTGCGCCAACGCGATAATGCACATAGATTATCTTATCAGATCGGTGAACTCGGCACTCGTTCAAACCCTCTCTCTGTACCCTATGACCGGCCAAAGTTTTCTTGGCGGACTCGGGGCCAGATCAATATAAGCAGCGCAGTCCCCCGACCCTCTGATGTTCTCCAGGAATCATGCGAAGACAGCTCCCCCCTTTCCCCTTGCCTCATGGCTGGTGAGAGCGAGTCGTCTTGGTACCATTCGGCCGGGGCTCCTGCAGATCTTTCATTAGATCTGTTGTCAGAGGGTACCAGGTTGTCTGGTAATCATCCAGGCGGCCCCTCTCCCAGGGAAACGGGATGGGACCTGCAGAGTTGCCCCCAATGTGGCCCACTGTCACCAGTTCTCCTTTGAACTGGTGACATGGCTCTTCTAACGGTTTCCCCGCTTAAAATTTTTTTTAAGCGGGAACCGCGAAGCTACGGTTGGAGCATTCTTTGGTGGGTTAGGGTTTCTTTTTTGGGTGCGGTTTTTTGTATATATATAGTTTAATTCATTCATATACTTTACTGTTTTTGTGTATAGCTTTTAGAATAGAATGAATTAATTTGATTCTCTAATTAATACCAATGAACTGCCTTTTCACGTGAATATAACGAACACACAGCCACTCAGCAAAAGTGTTTGTGGTTGAGTTTTAAAGTCAGTGCGCCGTGTGGTGCGCCCTGACCAGTACTGTGTGGTCCACGAGGACGCTCGAGGCGAGTCTTGACGGTGTCCTCGAGGTTCCTCGTCCTCGTTGTCCTTGACTGTCGTTGAGGTTGATCACTGCTATCCTCGAGGTCAATTCCGGGCGCAGAAAACAGTCTTTATTTCGATCAAGAAACATATTCTATCCTTAATTAGTTGACCTCGTCCTAATACGGCACATTATATAAGTGTATAAGGTGCCAAGAATTGTCCTCGAGGGTCCTCGAGGCGAGGACAAATAGTGTCCTCGAGACTCTTTGTCCTTTTAGACCATTGTCCTTGAATGCCATTGAGGGCATCTCCTCCAGGCAAGGACACAAGGACGCTCGTCCCCGTGGACTACACTGCCCTGACATTGATGGTATTAATTTTGGGATTCAAGACAACGAAAATATAATATACTAGTTCGTGACTATATATAAAAGAAGGTAGGTCATTGATCTTGTTATTCATTAATTCTGGGCGCCAATCAGTGGGGAAGTCTTCTCCTGAGGGGGTTTTGATGGTCCGCCCCGGTTACATATATATACAGATACAGTATGAAAAAACGGGGTGGAATCACTACCATAGGACTATGGAACTTGTATTAGTGGAGACTACCGAATTAAACCGGCATTGTAAGAAGAATACTGTACCAATACCGGATTCTTGCCACACTACTAGCGTATTAGCGGGAATACCGTATCCGAAATCGGAATCACGAACACTTTTGCAGTGTGGTAGCTATAGATACCTGTATACTATTTACATGTCGATTAAACGGCTTGCGCGTGTAGGTCTCCGTAACCTCGTAATGTCTGACTAGAGTCAAGCGCAAACCTTCATACGATAATTACCATGGTAAATTATTCTCCTTGGTGACAGCTTGTTTCAGGGCGGCTGTGTTTACTCTAACAATCGCTGAGGTTGCGTTGGGGTGGGAAAGACACCAACTATCACTCGGCCTTCGGGCGTGACTAAATGAAACACCGAGGCAAGAACTCACAAGTCTATAGGGATGTGTGCAGGTGAAACGATACATGGTGGCATTTAAAGCAGTAGGCCAGTCACATAGATATATATAACCGGTTCCTGTGCTGTATATACATGTATTCAAGAAACGGATCTCATATTTCTGTGCCGGTCGCTATACTTTGAAACGAAACATATTGTCAACGAGAGTACTATACGGCTTACCACCCCAGCGTGTTTCAAGGGGATCAAGGTAGTTTGTGGCAGGTCTTTCGGCGCCTTTGAAACATAGTCTCAACCTGAATTCGTTGAATCAAAGAGGCGTCATTCGCAGAGCTATACATAGAGGAGAGGACTTCACACGGTATCAGGGCTTGTCTATATCTGAATGAACACCTAATTTCCAGTAGTACATCTCACTGGTTGAAGGCGGTCGCTTAAGAAGTAACAACACTGACACCGTAGCCTAAGCTGAATAGCCATAGTACCGGCCGCAGAGAAGAAATAATCAAGAAATAAAAGAGCCTGTAAGAGTGAGAGCAGTAGTTCTCAGCAGTAAGATATTGCATATTGCCGTGTTGGTTTTAGCCTTTTAGTTGGCTGCATGTTATGTCTAATTCTCGCTACGTGTTGCGTAGCTACATACTACATGTACCTCATGAGTTTCCTATTCTCACAACCACCATGTAAGTATGTTCTATCTATGTCAAACTAATCAGTTATATCAGGCCATATCTGTAACCACTACCAAGAACTAATCTACAACCCCCACCCATCCTACCTCCCACCCGGAACTCGGCATCGCCGTTATCATCTTTCGTGACAAGCACTATCATCCAAAAAAAAAAAAAGCATTCCGCTCACATTATCAGCTCATTCTTCCTCCACCTCGCCCAGGATGCCCTCCCCCCGCTTGGGAAGATGGCGGCCAAGCACTGCTTCCCCCGCTACGTACATAGATCCAGTTAGCACGCAGTACAGTCCCAACGCTTGAACCCAGCCAGCGGCGATCACCAAGCATTATATTAAGCCACCTACCTACTACATACATATATCTCCGCCCCACATGCACCCCCCCAACCCAACCCTGCGCTTCGTCTGTGGGGGAACGCCGACCTGGCTATTCTTGCTGGTAGTAAAAATAAAATAAAAAATAAAGGTACATAGATGCAGGGCCTTCGATTCTCTTCCGGCCATGCGGAAGTCGAATGTCCATGCTACGACGGTCGGCGAGGATCTGCGCTCCCATGTCCCATGCCACAGACGCAGCCCGACAACCTCATCTCCGGCACCACCTAGGCCCTCCACCTCCCAGCCATCTGTGGCTTCCGCAACTGCGCGGAGCACAGCAAGTGTCAGCAGGATCGAGTGCTCTACAGCAGTAGTAGAATCTAGAAAGCAGCAGAAACAAGCAACGTCCCGACTTCCCAACGGCCGTGTACTGGCTAGCTAGCTAAGAACTGGACCTCACGTACCTACATACATACATATGAGAGTTCCGAGCATGTCGGCGTGGGAACCACTTAGACATACAACACACACACGTACACACCTAGCTATTCGGCGACGATCTACACAAACACAAGTTCTACCATATCAATCCCCATCTCCGACGGGCGGGCGGGATTGGGTTTGTGGGTTTGTGGGTTTGTGGATGGGGTTAGTTAGTACATCTAGCTAATTAGTAGAGATCTAGAGTAGAGGAGGATTACCCCTTACATACATGTACCTACGTACCTTACATACCGCTCCAGCTATAAGAATAGGCCCTAGGCCCTGGGCCTAACAGCTCACGATCTACTCTAAGCGAGGTGCCCACCCTGGATATGCACGCTCTAGAACATTTAGGGAAAAGAACCAGAGATTTTCGATTCACGATGGGTAGGTGCGAATAAAGTTGACATGTCTCGGCACAGAGATGCGGTTGTTGATTGTTGCTATCCACAGAACAAGCCCTAACGCTGTCTCTGGGGGGAGAACGGACGGAGATTGCCGGTATAATTATCCGGTGGTGGCTTAAAGCTAGCTGCTGGCCTTGGTATTGGGGGAAGAAGTGTCGAGGAGAGGAGGAGAACACTGTCCAGGGCCGGGGTGTCTAGATCTAGCTAGAGGGGCTTTATGAGTTTTATGAGGGCCAGTTGTGTATCGTGTGGAAATCGTATATATACATGTAGTGTTTAGGTTTTTCGCCCTTACGTATGGTGAGTGAGTGAACCTGGGCCATGGCTTCTTCCTAGGTCTGGGTTTTGTGACTATCTGGAGCAAAGCGTTGATCTGCTTTTGCTCAGAGTCTTGGCCTAATTAATTGGTACATTTAGAGATTATTCACATGAGGCAAGAGCTCTGCAGGTATACATACCAACGCTGCGTATACAGCTTGATCAATTGAGAGGCCAAAGAGACTTTAGAAACATGCACCATCAAGACAAGAGTAGGTATCTACGTATAAATACATGTATATAGGAACATCGTTGAGATTCCAGATACACATACATATCGCCGGATCGGAGGCCCACCCGATCTGCAACTGCAATTACACCATCCCCCCCCCGTTATCAACTGAGCACTCCAGGAAAGGACCGATCGAGCTCGAGATCGGGGCATCAACACCGCGAGGAAGAAGTAAAAAATTTAAAACCCCCGATTACTGCTACACCGCCGAAATCTGTGAATGATGCCAACCCTGAATTTTCGCAATTGCTATGTCTTTGTACTCACGTCTCTCTACACACCCTGCCCTGTCTTATGGTCCATACGCACGTGCATATGCAGGATGAGGAGACGACATGAGCACCTTACACATAACGTTTAAAAGGGTCCTCCGGAATGTTTTACCGGCGGTGAGATAGGGAACTTGCCACCTCTGGCAGACGTTGCCGTGGGCGGACTCGAGCAAGAGAACGAGTGATCACCCATGCATGAGCTCAAGGGATGTGTTGAGGTCTTTTTTTTTGTGCTCCTGCGCTCTAGGTGACACCCTGATGGGGAGTTTCTATGTAAGTAAAGCGAGGCTGTACAACTCGCATGCGAAAACCGAGCAGGACGTCTTCCAAATACCCTTTCATGTCACTTTGTCAATTCTTTTGTTTGCTACACTCCCACCGCAGCAGCGGGAGAAACCTATAGCCCATCCACACACTCACTACACGCCCTGCAACCACAAGTTGGTACCTACATGTATGTACATAGACTATCGACTACATCTGTGCATAACTAAATTGTGACCCTAACTAAGTTATCTCTCGCTCAGCCCTCCAATCACGTCCTCCCTCCCACCCCACTGCATACATAGCGATACTACCATGGCCACCGCAGGCTTCCTCAATCTCAAACTCACCACATGATCGAAGTGATGCCAAATATCCCGACTTAATTTTGATAATAGCGGCCAATTGTCCCTGAGAATATAGTATCAAAACCCCATCTTGTAATGAAATCGCTCCATTGCAGATCCCAAAGCTCAGTGTCAATCTCCGGCCATAAAGAAACACCACCAGTCATAACTATTAGATCGCATCACCTCAGGCCGGCTCCACAAAAAACCAAACATCGACCAATCAACCAAACCACCTTTTAGACTCCAGCTGATAGTGGTGGTATATATAGACGGCTTCACTATAATATAGTTGTCCCGTCGTTCGGGAAGCTTCCGGTGGTGAGATGAGACGGCACCGTTTTCTGTTATACGTACGGACCATCCGTCCGCCGAGTTGGCAGCTCGCGGGCGAAGGTTAAAGCCGTCGATCATGATAGAAAAAAACCCCAACAGATAAGCTCATCCGTAGCTCGTAGTGCCCCCGCCTCCCCCCCTCCCTGTCGTGTATCCTTACTACCGGTAATATATAGATCCGCTACCATTGCCACTGCGCCGTCACTTCAGTGGAGGGGAGTGTGAAATATAGACAGGGTCGTGGAACAAACCTTAAAGGTTCTATAGACTGGGTGCTACAACCTTAATATAAGCAGCCCGCGCTCTGCAATGCAGCTCGTCTCCTTTTTCTTTTCTTTTCCGGTAGCTGGCGGATGTATGTAGTATTGCGATGTCATTCCACGGGAACGAACGAAGGGACGTTTATCGAGCGCGCGCGAATGGGAGAAGGGAGCTGGTGGTTGTGGTGGAGATCTATCCGTCCCACATGAGCTGGCTCATGAGTGGCTTTTGTATGTCATGTGGGCCTGTGATATGGATGGACAGCCTCTGTTTAACGTTACCTGGGCTGTCTTTGATCTGCTTTTATCTCTAACCTGACCAGCCAGCAGCCAGAAAACTAAGTTTCTTTCACCACCCCCTACCCCCCCCCCCCCTCTTCTCGGACTCCCCGACACAACTTCGATGCTGACGCTTCAGCAGCTCAGCGTTCAAGTTTGAATGGAGCTACAAGCGAGGGCCTTTTCAATTGGCTCGAGATCGAGGAGATGAATTGACAGCAGCGGCGATTATCGGGGCTGCAGGCTGAATGTAGTTCGTCCGGATTGAATCGAGTAGAGGGAGTAGGTTTTCCCCGGGTAGCGGTCGTACTAATGTCCCCCTATATCTATCTGGGACCAAGAGATCTGGTGAGGCGGCTTTCTAACCAGATCCATCAGCTGATAGCTCTAAAATAGCACTGTAGCTACACATGTATTATTACCGACAAATAAATCAGTACATATCTACATGTATTCCGAAGGATCGACATACTCGGCACATTGTATATATATATATATTGATATATATTGCATATTGACCAATGCCATAGATGTATGCATTGGGATTCCGAGAAACGTGGGATTGGGGACGTACGGAATCGGAGTTTCTGTGGCAGGTCGTTTCCATGGCCATGGTGAAGGAGTAGAAGGAGGTTAGGTTAGGGGTTGTTTATTGGGTTGTGCAAGCAGGTGTATGGGTTTGGGAGTGCAATATAGGACTTGCATACGTATGTAGAGCAATATCGCGATAGTGATATAGAAAGATACTGGGAAGTTGGTTTCTTTCGATGGGAAACTCCGTTGCACCGGCGCATATACCGTTGTGGTGGGTTTTTTGATTATTATTTTTTTTTCTTTCGGTTTTTGGTAGGGGAACGGTTCTCTCTGCGAGTTTCGGGGGTTGGCCGAGAGATTGACGTAATGAAATTTGTGATTGCAGGTGCTGAGGATAGGTTTTGCCTAAGTTGACATGAGCGAGTGACATTGACGTGACCCTGATTCTGATGGGTACGTACATGTATGTATACCTAGACACTCTATGCGCTCACCATCAACCTCATTAATATTAATCACCACAATCAATCCCCACTGATACCCACTACAAACCGCCCAGAAGGAAGGAAGAATTCAATCAATACTCCACACGTTTCGTTTATTCATTTCACAATTAATTAACACACCCACCGATATGTAACCCCACGGCGCGGAAACTACCTAAGCTAATATAATATACATGTACTTCCGAAAGAGGACGAGTGATTGGGAGATCCGAGAGACAAGCTTCCCATCCCTCCCTCTCCACCTACATACATGCATACCTACATTTGCAGCTTTTCACCGTGAACTGAGAGGTAGGCGCCTAATGAAAAGAGCACTTTGGATGGCAGCGCGCGCGCGGATATGAAAAACATGCATGTAGCCCAGAACAAAATTGCTTATTTACTCGCTCTAATAATCGCACTCTACAGACCACACACACCCACGCACATCCACCAAAGTGCAAAAGCGAACACAAACATAGACTTGCACCAGCGAGAAGCGCTCGATGAGTGAAGTCAAGATTTATGTTTCGCGGCAGTCCTTATCGATAGGAGAATGGGGTGTGTGGATGCATGCCCTAGGGGAGAAAGACCGGCACACACAGCGAGCGCCCCCACATCCCCGTGGAGCGGCGAGGGTGATAAGACTTGATTTGTGATCACAAATAATCTCTATACTAGGCAGGTAGAAAAAATTTCTCCCCTGCGGCAGTTTGACGTAGAGAATCTCTCTACATAGGGCAGCAAGTAGAGTACCGTACCGGTCTACAAGCAATGGGAATCCAGGAGGTGAGTTTAACGATATTAGCTATTACGGAAGAAGAAGATTAGCACGCGACCACGGCGAGCATCTGGGTTGAAGAGGGTTCAAGACCGATGCTTCTCTGCGGGGGAGGGCGCGCACTTATGCAGGAGTAAGTTGGTTAGATAGAACTGTAGGTACGTACATCTACAAGTGCTCTAAGGGGATTTATTAGTTGACTGTGGGCAGGACAGGGGAAGGTTCTCTCTTTTCCCGGGTTTTGACCATTTCCCCGCAGTTGAAACGGGCGCTGGGTATGAGAATGGCATGGCATGGAAAGTAGAATAGGTAGCTGGGAAGGTTGAACTGTCTCTTTAGACTGCAATTTGATTTGCTGGAGCGTCATGAGATTTACACTAGCCAATAAGGTACAAGAAGTGCAAGCGAACCGCTACTAGTCCGCTAAGAGAGCAAGTGAATGAGGGCAAAGAACCGTTTAATGCCGCGATGCCGCAAACGAACCCGAGTGCACTTTTTGGATCCGAGACCTTTGCCTCCTTGCGTGGGTGAGGGCGGGGCGGTGGTATTAGGTAGCTGGTGGAACTTCCTATGGCGACGTGATGAGGCGCATCGCAATATCCTACATGTGTTCTTCCTCTATATCTATCCTTGACTGGTGGAGCATTAGCATGGTAATTGCTTTCTTTTTCTCTCTCCTCCCTCTCGATCTCTCTTCCTATCATTGTGTACAATGGGAGCAACAGCAGCGCAGTCGCCGGGATGATGAGTATCTGCCAGGTTGAGATAGATACATATGGGAGATATCTTGAGGTGCTGGTTTCTGCACGGTTTGATCTGATCTGCTGTGTGACTCTATTTTTGCTTTCCTTGTTTTTCTTTTCTTTTTCGTTTACGTCTTTCTTTTTTCTTTTACGTCGGTCTTGCACTTTTGCGGTGCTTATCTTGGGCGATACGACGACGCCATGCAAGCAAGTAATTGTGGCTAAGTGATTTTTATATCTAGAGACTATTTGCAACGTTAACTTGAGGAGAAATTTGTCAAGGGCGGAAATAGATTATTAACCCCCCCCCCCCTTAAGCTTCCCGGGCTTGGGAGCTGTGGTAGCAACCACTGGTAACCGATAGAAGAGTTGTAAATACGTATACGTAGCTACATACATTTGAAAACGCACAACACTACTACCGCAAGACATCGTGTGAGGGGGGTGAAACAAAACAGATGTTATGGATTCATGTAGGATTTAGAATGTAGTTCATGTCATGCAAACTTCTGACACGCTGGGAATGATCCTCCCAGTGCTTGAGGTAGTGAGGTCCCAGCGAAGAGGAGATGTTCAGCAGACTACATGTAGCTAGGGCTTAGGGAATATATCAAGAAAAGGACTGCACTACATGTATGTATGTACGTACCTACATGTACCTATGTACACAGATCCCTAGCACCTAAGCGAGGAGAATTTGAGGGGGACGATGGGGTGGAGAGAGGCAATGCATGCGATGCGGTCTTCCCCCACAAGTCAAGTGCTTCTCGAGCATCCAGGAATATCCCAGCCGGGCATGCACATTTAAGCCTCTTTTTTTTATTTTATTTTTTATTTTTCCCTTTCCCTCTCACTCTCTGCTCATGTTGTACGAGGTTACGGATATCGGACAGCAGGTACCAAAGCTCTCCCCTCCCCCCTCCCTCCCTCCGGATCCCTCTCTCCATCCCTCCCTCTGTCCCTCCCTCCAGCTCCGTGCTGACCACGCCCTTACAAGCTTGTGGGTGACCCTTTACCATACAGCCTTCTTAGCCCCTAGTTCTCTAGCGCTGCACAAAGTTATGGCTGCTTCTTTGTTTAAATCAGATGCCATCCCCACAACTCCTCAGTCATCCCACCTACAGCTACATATTGCCAACCCATTCACACCCTGTACATGTTAGATAATTGCTTGGGCTAGTTAGTGGACTACATTGCAATTATCAGCCGCCTCCTGCCTGACAACGTCCAGACCAGACCCTCACTTATAACGGATCGGAGAAATTTACCCCACATCGTATCGGTTGTTGGAAAAGAAGGATATAAAACGTTCCTCGCCCCATGCTGGATGCTTGGTATTCCAAGGGTTCTTAAGATCTTATAATTATCTTATTTTCTCGGGTGGGGATAATCGTTACTGAAGAAGGAAGAATAATATTTTATAAAGATAATCCGTTACTCGCGCGATCAAATCGGTATGTGGATATTGGTTGTGGTTTCTTAATCGAGTTTATCTTATTCCCTTATAATTGTTTTTTCTACTATGGCAATATTCTTTCTCCGTTTCACAAAACCACTGAGCATGCGATCAACTAGCTAGTGAACCCATTATCTGTTTTACTATACCCTCAATCCCCCCCCCAATGACCTCCCTCTTTGTCCATTCCTAAAAATACTATCCCTACTAATATATACAAACAGCACCCCCCCCCCCCATCCAAACTCCTTCCCACCTTCTTCCCCTCTCCAGAAACAACTATCACTATAGACTATAGTCGACATCACAGCACGAACAAATAGTATCAGGAGTACTACTAGCAGTACTATCTTCAACACAATGGCATGGACAACCCGCGAGCTCGAGATCCTGCAGACAACATCACGAGTCTCTTCCGTATTTTCACTACTGGGAGCCAGCTTCATCATCATCACCTTCTGCTCATCAAGGTCGTTCCACAGGCCCATAAACCGCCTAGCATTTTTCGCGGCGTTTGGGAACATTCTGACGAACGTGGCAACGATAACATCAAGAGAGGGAATTACGCATGGGAATAGCTCGGGATTGTGTAAAGCTCAGGCAGCATTCATTCAATGGTTGGTTTTTGCTTTTGCGATTGGTTGAGAAGTTTGGGGGGATTGGTTGGCTGATGTGCATGATACGGGATAGGTTTATGCCTGCGGATGCGTTATTTGTATGCACCACCCCCCCCCCCCTCCCTCGTGCCACCTGGATCTGGCAGTGTTGATTGGGTTTACTCGGCGTTTGTACCTTGTTACTAACTTGGCCAATTGATAGTGTTTAGCAATGGCCCTCAATGTCTACCTCACTGTCTTCAAAAAATACACAACCAAACGTCTCAAGAATCTCGAACTCACTTATGTACTTGCCTGCTATGGCATTCCATTCATCCCCGCGATAGTATTCTTATTCCCTAAAGACCATGGAGGAACACCCATATATGGGTCCGCAACGCTCTGGTGCTGGATCTCTAATGAATGGCAATTCCTTCGTATCGCCGGCTTCTACGGGCCAGTGTGGTACGGACCTCCTTTTCTATCTCACTCGTACGCGTTCCAATGCACATTTGGTGATATTAACATTAGAAATCCTAGGATTGTGCTCTTCTTCACCCTAATCATCTATATCCTCGCCGGCCGTGTAATCTTCAACCTCCGGGACTCCCTCCGCAAATTCGCCGGTGCCGAGCACTCAAGCTCCAATCACACAGGACCTACTAGAGACACTTTGGGTACACGGTCATCGTCAGTGCGGCCCGGGTCAATATCCCCGGGCCCGGTACATGACAGCGGGGTCCCGGCGGTGGTCAATCCACTCACCAGCTACTCGTGCACAATATCATCTGGTAGCGGGGGGAAGGAGCCGCCACTCACAGTTACGAGGACGAGGAATAGCGGCGTGGAGGCTAATACAGCGGCGTGGGCGTATTGTCGGTGTGCGATGCTATTCTTTTTGGCATTGATTATCACTTGGGTATGTGTGCTTTGTGATTACTTAACCCCCATGTTAAAAAGCACTTTTACTGATTGATAATATTGTATAGCTGCCGTCAAGTATAAACAGAATATATAGTCTCATCAACCCTGATTCCACAAACTTTGGCCTCAATTTCGCCGCAGCGCTCGTGCTCCCGTGTCAGGGATTTTGGAATGGGCTTATCTACATTGTCACCACCCTCCCAGCCTGTAAGGAGTTCATGGGAAATATATGGAGGAAGATTGCGTTACCATTTGAGGCAATGCAAAAAAAACTGGCCGCTAGCAGGAGACGTTCGAAGGCGAGTAGTTTGGATTCATTGAATCCGGCTTGATCGGAGTGGCTTATTCGTTCCTTCTCTACTTTGGATTACTACTTATTGAATGTCTCGGGAGAGAGTGGAGGCATGCGAGTGGCACGTGCGAAATTATCTGACGATTACTGTTCCCATTGAAGACCCACACACACGTACGACATCATTTTCCTTTTATTAATCATTCTTTCTACTGTTCTGTTTTATTTCTCTGTAGCTACCTTTTAACTTACCTATTTTTTCTTTTCGTTCTTTCTATGTTCCTTTCTCAACTTTTTTTTCTGTATAAAGATTTCTTTCTTTTCTTTTCCTTTGTCAGGGTTGGCAAAAAGGCGTTCAAAGCGGGTATACGAGGGTTGAATGGGTCTGACGGGAGGTTTGGTTGATCATGGGACGTGCGCAGGACTTTTTTCAACTTTATTTTTTAGGGAGGGAGGCTCTTTCTTTTTTGTTGCTTTGAGGGCGGTGGTTTAAAGATAGTGACTTATTACGGTATGGCTGACTTGAAAGGTATGTATTTATTGGCTGTAATATGTAGATTCTGTAAATAGATAAGGAACAAACGAACTTCAATAATAAGGACTACAAGATATTAATTCTGTCATTGTTAAAGCTACATATGAGCTAGCTAGGAAAATGACAACAAACAAGAGGCAGTTCTACCCGGCGTGACAAAGGTAGGTACTTCTCCATATAAACGCCTCCCCCGCGAAAAATAAAGGAGAGTTAGATCAGTACTAGTACTACCTCTAGGCCTAGGGACAAGACACAATTATATGGATGTTGCCGCGCCCTGACCATGAAGGCTATACACGCCAATGTACTGTGTGTGTATGTAGGTACACTCACTGCTAATACATACATGTATATACTACATGTAGGTTCTATCTCACCATTGATCCCATTGCCACTCACGTGCCCCCCCGAAACTAGTTTTTGAATCTCTTGCTTCTACTGGGCCGCAAGTTATGTCTCGGCGTGCCGCTGCGTCTGCGCGCATCCCTCTGCCGAGAGTGGACGGTGTTTCTGGTGAGTCACGTGATCTCCTTCGTCAGCGAACTTCTGGTGTCGACGGGCTGTTCAAGGTACGGTGGCGGTAGATTAATTTTCTTTATCATAACCTACCAGGACTTACTCTAGAGTACTCTACATGTAGGTGCATGCTGTCAATAAAAATAGGTACATGTACCTTCTCAATGTATGTACATACCCCCACCTAATACCAATAATTGTAATAATCATAATAATAATATAATGAATATTGCCATCTTAATTCTCTCCTACCTCCCTAAAACCCCCCCCCCCCCCCAAAAAAAAAAAAAAAAAAAAAAAAAAAAAAAAAAACACCCTGGCTGTCCTTCTCGAACAAACAGGCAGACATGTAGGTACAGGAAAATAGACCCCCGAGAGGTGACGAATTTCCGGTAGAGAGGCAACGTTGGTCTTGGCGGTAGTACCTACTCGGGACTCTGTGATGCCCCATGGCCACTGTGTCGGGACTGTAAGTTACTCCGTTTCTCTCCCTCCCAAACACGGATACGGTGCCCGCTGCGGGCGGGGGAGGGATTTGGATAGGCCTGTCAGGTGTCGGCGTCAAACGTAAGTACGTAAATCAAAATCATGGAAAGTGTTTTTCTTTCTTTATCTCTTTCCCTTTCTCCATGGCTTGCGCAATATGTTATTATATGTATCTCCCGCAGCACCCAATGAGGTGGCTTCCCGAAGATGTGTTTCCGGGACTTAGGACGGTCTCAGGAGTCAGGCCGGACAATGTGAAAGTAGATAGGTGTTGAAGTCGTCGTACAAGATTAAGTATCCCTGCGTATATACATACTTATACAGTTATTTACATACTGTGACTATTGCAGATACAGTAGTGGAGATACTTTGCCTGGGTAGAGTACCTACATACATACATGTACACTACATGATGCACCCGGTACTTGAAGAGTAGGGATCTGGACATCAGGCATGCAGCACTCTAGTAAGTGCACTGGTAACAATACCAATTAGTCAATGACCTGTCGCAACGAGCGGATAAGGAGGGCTGAATTCCAGAGCCATGCAATTGGGTATCAAGGGTCAGGTATGTACCTGAGCTAGAGAGATTCACAAGTACATACTCACTACTCCGTGACATCCCTCTATCCACCTTTGTTTTTCCTTCCAGCCCAGATGGCCGTTCTGTATGCAAGACATCAGTAGGTACCTAGCTACCCAAACAGGGGGAAACCATTTCACTAACCACAGTATCTTCGCCGGTAAGTTCCCGATCAGCCGAGAACCGACCCTGCCATCACGGCATTCCGCAATGAAACATACAGCCTTCCAGCGAGTCAGACATAACTGTGGCGCTGGTCAAAGTCTCGGTGCCCAAGCTTTTCTGAGACTTCCATGCATCCATGTATGTTTCAGACATGAGCCACAAATCCCACGATAGGCTCTCAGCCCTGTTCCGCATTGACATCTTGGCATGCTTTTTAAGGGTCCTCCTATTCATAAACCACAACAAGCCACGAGGCCTCCCTGTCTTCGTTGCACTAGTCTAGATGGAGAGAGGGTGGTTGACCCTCCGGCGAGTCGACGATCTCCATCGGAATCCCTTATTCTCCACCACCGAGGTCTCCGTGACCTATAACTAGAAAAACGGTACCTGCTTCTACAAAAAAGGAATTTAAAAAAATAAAAGCTCCGGCGAGGCTCCTCCTTTTGTTGTCATGCAGCGTAGCAAGATCAAATCGAAAGCGTCGATTGTCGAGGCACCAGAGGGGTAGGCTGGATCGAGAATTCACGCTTGTAAGACACTTGACAATATTCCTCAGCTCCCTCATCGAAGCACCGCCTACTTAGGAAGTGGATTGTTGTTCTTGCCACGCAGTAGAATATAATCAAGATGCCCTTCAGGCCCTTACATGAATGAGGCTTGCATGCACGACTCATCACTCGGCAGGAAACTTAACTTGTACCCCTCAGGTACTTACATCCATGCGACAAAGATAAGTACGGTACCTCCTCAGCTATCTACACCATTTCAGAGTGAGATGCCTCCTCTATCTTGCTACATATTCTGCTGGCACCGCCCGAGCAACATGTCTTTGTTCTGATCATGATTCATATCTCAGTTAGCTTAGTCATTTGACGCTAAAGCCGCTTTTGGTCTTTACTTGGTTTCGTGGTTTGTTTTTTTTCTTTTCGATTTGTGGGCTTAATGCAGTGGTTTGTTGGTCAAATTAGAGGCTGTGTAGTAGTTTGAGGTTTTATGCTTTGTATGGGCTCCTCATGTTGACAAGTATTTGTTGGCTGACGGTGCTATGCAGTTTGGTGTGCGAATTTCGGTTTGGCAGGTCATTCTAGTTTAACCAGCCCCCGATCCATTTCAGGAATATTACGCCCTAGCCCTATTTGGTATATCGGATATCACAACAGTACACCAGCAATATGTTGCAAACCATGTTTTATATTGATTTCATTTGAAATTGCGTCTCGTATTCCATAATGAGCTCTTCTCCAACTTTATTATTGATTCAAGCACCATGAGATATATCAATGATATAAGAAGCCACCGAGTTAATGGGAGAATTCCGATGATGAACAAGATCCAGAACTGGTTGATAAAGGATCTATAGCTAACCAACGATATCGCATATTTCCGGCTACGAATACCCCGCACTAGGAGCAACGAATTCATCCTCTAATTGGGCAATCGGAAATAATAAAATATCTGACTCGTATCGGGAAATTATATTCAACAGGGTTAGGGTTGTTCTGAAAGGATTCCCCGAAATCTGATACGATGAACAGAGAGGTTTGCCTCCTATGATTCGTTCTAGGACCTTATGTAACTAACCATATTTTTATTTTCAAGAGATCCCGATTTCTTACGTTAACTTTGGTTGCGGGCTTGTGGGTCGTTTTGGTCCACTGAGCATGACGCCGTCGCGTTAAGTTTGTTATATTTACCTGATGCTAGTCCTGTACGTAAGATGGCGGTATATAGGATAAGCGTAAACAGGTAATAAGAATAAGGCCTCTATATTCAAAAATCTAAATTTACCTGGCGAAAGATCACTACCTGAGGCTTGCCTGATAGGTTGCTTCTATTAGAGCGTTTTGGCAACCAACTTCTGTGTCTAAATTTTAGGTGTTGCCAAAACGCTCTATTACATTAGTCATAAATCGACCAACAACTTAAACTAAGATTACGGACACAATGATAAGATAACAAAAGCAAACAAAAACCAACAACTCATATCCGACATGTAGTACATATTAAGCTAACGGCAGGCACGAGCTCCAGAAGGCTTAACAGTAACAAGAGGAATTGGGAGCTCGATAAGATCATAGACCCGCGTCTTTTCTTTTCATTGCGCGTGGGATATGATAAATTATAAATATTGCGCAACGAGCAGAAAAAACAAATACGAACTACCTGGATATGGGCCTCCCGTACACTGGGGAAAACTGGATAGCCTAGAGTTCGATTGACCCGGGGGGGTAGGGCTAGGTTCATACCGTTTTCTTCATACACACGGAAAACTTTATCGATCTTGATGTGGTATCGCTGCTATTACTTGAAATATATATATCTTAAAGATCGATTGCACCCGTAAGGTCATGTGATTTTCTTGGATGATCATGATCTGGAATATTGTTTGATAGTATAGCTAATTATAATAAAAACGAGGAAGCCTATGGGAGACAATTGTTGGTGAAGCCTGGTCAAGAAGAAGCTTATAGGCCTAGACTAGAAGAAGACATAATAAAATAAATTAGATGTTCTATGATTAGCTTGAGACAGGCATGCACAGAAAATCTTCCATCGAAGCATATTCTGTGCGAGGATTCGCTAGGTTTTCGGCCAGCTTCGATTGTAGATCTCTAATTATTTCCCCGTCTGACAAAGAAAAAACCAGCTTTTGCTTCAAGTAGGATTGTTACTAAAGCTTCAAATCCTCATGTGGGAATCTGAACCACTTTTTCGCGTAAGGCTTCTTCACGTATCAATATTTGACACCGGCGTAGAAATCATTTCTTGAATATATATACATTCAATAATCGAGTCAGTTGGTATATGATCAAAACTGAACTGACTGCACCGCCCCAAACCAGTTGTATTAAAACTCGATTTAAAGACACTTTTTAGTCCCGGCTATGGTTTTGTTGGTTATGTACTCTACAGTTTGTGGTAGAAGTATGGGAGGGTGGCTTAATTAACGTCAGCTATACAAACCCTGTTTTAGACCCCGGTTTCTACAAGAATTCTAGATCTATCTGTAAGATCCAGCCTGGGCGCAGAGAATGGTTGACATTGATATGAGCTGTAGATCGATTCAAGTGTAGAACCAGTCTACATATTTGACCACCAGCTGATCATAACGGTTTGAATTAATTTAGAAGAAACAATACACTTAAGCATAGCCCACTAGCTATCGTTTGAGCCAGAGCCATGGTCCAGACTACATGTAGCAAGTGGTGACAATAACCCTAGTCGTACGTCGGCTCAAGCAGGACACGTATAATTACTAAACATCTGCGGCGAAATACATGAAACACTGCGCATACATGAGCTGTTTCTCTCGCATCTTATCAACGTCATTAAACTTTTCCAAGATTAGCCCTGGTTTTATCTATAGAATGATACATACATCTATCGTGAATATCATGCAGGGCTGGGTGCGTCTAGCCTAGCCTAGCCTATGTGTTATTTAGATCGATCGCCCAAAATGGCTTTGAGCGCGAGCGACTCCGGCTCCGAGCAAGCTAGCAACTGGCCAAATTTAAGTTCTTAATAAACACCAAGTAAATAATCTCAAAGTATCATTAGATGTTTGAATTCTCGCCGTATTCTTAAAGAATATAGATAGACCTATCTAGATCTAGCTATGTAACGTGTACATAGCCTGGCGATAGAAGTACAAATGCCACTCGGTATATACGCTGATATGTCGTTCAATTGCATATTGACCAAGTGTGCTTATATACATGTATGTATTGCAACCACAAGTTTTTTTTTTGGGCTACAATACCGGTTATCTTGTATATATTTGTCGTTCGTTGTTTCTTCTTCGATAGCAATACCTCTAGGAGGGTTGCCCTCGATCCTAACAGATCATCCAATCCGGTATATACAAGTACGTATATACCGCCGAATAGGGTGCCCAGCTGGCTAGTCAATGAAGTGGATCAAGATTTTCTTCCACTTTCAGCCAAAGGGTGCATATTCGGGAAATGAGAAGTGCGTCCAGAGAAATCAATAAAATAATAAGAAAACAAAGAAATAGGTTAGCTAATTAGGAGGGGCGGTCTTTTTAAGGTTTAGTACACATATATATATTCCAGTGCTATCACTGACGAAACTGCAAGTCTAGCATATTACGCCCTATTTTGTCACTCTTCATAAGAGTGTTCCATTTATCCGTAGTACGTACGGTGGAATATCTAGTTGTTCCTGGGCGGTCTAGTCGGTGCCGGCCCGTTGCGGAGTTTTTGAATCGGCTGTATACATTCCTGAACGCAGTGTTGAGTATAGAATATTACCGCTGATGGCTACCGGTAAGAGTTTTTGCATATCGACATGTATATACGGCCAAAATGCGACCAGGGGAGTTTTACGAGCTATTTGTTATCGCGGCAGGCGTCCTGTGTAGAAATATGTGCGAGCCGTGATTAATATCGGCCTAGCTAGCTATAGCCCATAGCCCACCGGTACCAAATCACCATTGTCAAGCAGATCAAATGGTCACAGAAATCAAAAGATACTGGAGATCCTTGAGTTCAAGCTGGATTATCTGGAAGCTACATTGGGGGCCGAGACAGAGGGCGTTTGTGGGAACCCGCGACATGTATGGTTTCATACTAGCGCCGCTACCCGATCCTAGCTGAGGATATCACGAACGACAGAACCCATGAATATAAATTATATAAAGACTGCTGCTTGTATCTGATCCATAGTTTGAATTCCAGCGAATACCTTCAGTGGATTTATTTACATATATACACATACTCCCTAACCTTATACAAGCGCAAAAAAATCATTTGATACATATATATACCCCACGAGTCCAATTTATTAATCCACACATATATAACCGGTACCAAGTATTAAACATTTCCATCAAATGCTTTTTACACTTTCCCTTTTTCTCCTCATCCAGGCTTTCTTCACTCCATCTTTTACACTATCCCTCAATCGCCGAGCCAATACCTCCGTCAACCCCGCCGCTATCTCTTCCTCAACCTGCACCGACCCCTCCAGGTAAGGCCTACTCCCAACCGCCCATAAAACCACGCAGCCCAACTCACAAATAACCTAGAGCTAACCTGATGTTAGAACTCTCGATTCCCATGATATCAATGTCGCCACGCTCGCAATCTGCGGCAGTATCGCCGGCACAATAACAAAATGCCAAGGCTCGCCGGTGACCACAAGCGGTGCGAGTGGGACCGCAAGATTCGATCTTACGACGACTGCGGCGGGCGCAACAATCAACATATCGAAGGGTAGATGGGAGGGGTGTATAAGGGCAGCTAGAGCAGTGTGTGGGGATAGCCCATTTGAAGCAGTGTGTGTAGGTGGGGCGAGTGAAGGGGATGTGAACCTTGTACTGAGCGCAAACCAATGAGTGATCTTCCTATAGATGTCCGGTTGCCGAAGGCTACAATTGTTTAATTGATTATAACACAAATCTCTATCTTATCGATCTAATCCATCTTATCGCCCCCTCCCCACCAAACACTACATGTATTGACCTGCAGTACACCAGCTATAAACCCGTGTCTTTAGACAACAATGGCTAGCAATTTAGACGACTCTCTCCTCATCTGCACAGCTTGCGGAACTCAATTTGACATCGATGGCCGTACTTCCCTCACCAAGTGCCGTATCTGCGATGTATGCTCCTGCCCCCACATCCCTCTTCCTGTTAGCTATTCTAAACAGCCATGCGCATGCGTGTAGGACCCCCGTCAGTTCGTCCCTCCCAGCGGACAGACCTTTACCACCCTAGGTGATCTCAAAAACTCAGGCAAGTACCGGAACAAAACTGCTAGAGATCCCGAAAATAGTCTCATCACCTCAATTTGGACCGAACCAAAGGTGATGGCGCATCCACCCTAGAGATTAATTGAACGTGTTTTGGCTCATATCTCACAGTTTGCGATTGGGCAACGTGCGTTCCTTATACAAACTGAAAGAGGCAATATTCTCTGGGACCTGATCGCCTACCTTGACCAAGAAACCATTAATATTGTAGCTTTCCCAATAAACTTTAACAAAAGCCCTCGAGACTAACATTATCGCCTGCACAGATAAATGCTCTTGGCGGTCTAAAAGCGATTATAATATCTCACCCCCATTATTATACTACATACGCAGTATGGGCTCGTACCTTTAATTGCCCAGTTTATATAGCCAGTGAAGATCATCCTTGGCTCTGCCGGCGCGACGATACAATATCACTCGAACAGATAGATACCCTTACTTTCCAGCCTCTGCGAGATTACAATGGTCTCGTAGCTATCAAAGTGGGTGGCCATTTTCCGGGGAGTATGGTGCTATATCATAAGCTTGGGGCTGCGCTGTTTATTGCAGATTCGATTGTGACTGTGCCTGTATGTTTCCCTCCCTTTTGCTCATGTGATGCCGTGTAGACGGACGTGTGTTTATGATAATGCAGTCTGCACTGTATCACGTGGATCGACATCCGGGGACTGCAACCTACAGTTTCATGTGGTCTATTCCGAACATGGTACTCACACCTTTCCCATCTACACCTCACCACTTGCTGATGATCTATCCTTCTGATTCGCAAACCCGGTAGATCCCGTTACCACCTAGCAAGATCATGAAAATTATCAATCGCTTGGAAGGATACCAGTACCAGTCAACATTCGGTGCCTTTAATGGATTAGATGTGAGGACGTCTGCCGAAGGTGGCAGTGTGATGAAACGGATGGTCGATAGCGCCAAGATCGCGGTTGGAGCTATGTTGGAGTGGGACAAAGACGAACTGGATAGGAAATGGGAAGGACTTTGGAGTTTGGAGATTAAGAAATGCATTTGAACTAGGTATAAATCCCCGTCTCCAGGTATAAATCCCTGTCTCTAGGTATAAATCCCTGTCTCGTTTTTAGGGAGAACATTGGCTCTATTCATGGATGATCACTCGGTAAAATCGCAGCTTGCTGAAAAGTACGTTCATTTAATTATTTTATTTGTTAAGTCCAAACAAGCACGTGCGCCAATAGAGAACTCACTTCACGAGAGGGCATTCGATCATCTTCATTTGAAATACACAAAGACATTGTACAGGAAGGAAACCAAGAGGATATGTAGAGAATGTACCAGAAAACGAACTCCCAATAAAGAAAAGCCACTAGTAGTGAGTCGATCTAAAAGATCCAGGTAAACGATTCTTTTACTTCGAAAGAAACCGAGCCCCTAAAAATATTTAGTAACGATATTTTTGAAGATAAAAGGTAAGGTGCACTTACTTAATGTCTGCAGATGAAGCTCCTACAACAGCTTCGAATTCGCCCTCCTCGGCGATCCATCCGCTTAGTGAAGTGTCGTAGTACCCAACTGAGTACTTGTTGATCTTCAGATCAACTACCTTGGTTTGGCCAGGCTCTAAATCAACTTTTCCAAATGCTTGTAACTCCTTGTCTGGTCTTGGTAACCGGGACTTTGGATCACGGATGTACAGCTGCACCGACTCCTTTCCAGCTCTAGAGCCAGTGTTTGTCACAGGAACTGAGACGGTTAGTGAGTCATCTTCTGTCAGGATGCTACTGCTGATCGTGGGCTTTCCGTAAACAAATGTGGTGTATGAGAGGCCGTGTCCAAACGCGAATTGTGGCTCGATCTTAGCACGCTCGTAGTGTCGGTATCCGATATAGATGCCCTCCCCATATACCACACGACGGTGCTCACCCGGCCAGTTATGGTATGCGGGATTATCCTCCAATCGTTTCGGAAAGGTCACAGGTAGCTTTCCGCTGGGGTTTGCCAATCCGAGAAGAACATCGGCAAGAGCATTCCCGGCCTCCTGTCCTTGATACCAGGCCTGAACTATCGCAGGTACACCACCTGCCCATGGCATGGTGACGGGAGTACCAGACTGGTTTACAACCACTGTTCTTGGGTTTGCCTTCGCCACAGCGGCAATGAGGCGATCTTGGTTCCCATCTTTAGGGAGGTCCATCGTCTGTCTGTCATATCCTTCCGACTCCCACTCGGCATCCAACCCAACGATAACCACCGCTACATCAGCGCTAGCTGCTACCTCCGCCGCTTCAGCGATAAAGTCCCTATCAGGTCGCTCAATATACCCAATTCGGCACCCACCATATCCGTGGGTCTTCTCGCCAGCCTTGGGTGTTGGGCGGACTTCGTTCGTACTCTCGATGAGGATTTCGATTTTCTTCCCGGCCTCAAGATATGTTGATTCATTGACCTCAATTGATCCCTCAAACATGGCCTCTCCAGCCTCCGTCCACTCCCAGTTATCAATCAGCAGCTCCCCATTTACATACATCTTTGCTGGGCCGACGCTCGACAGTCCAAACGTATGCTTCCCGGAAGTCTCTGGCGTGATGGCCGTCCTGACACGGAACGAATACTCTGGAAGCACCTCCTTCGGAGCGTTATCCCATAGGAAAAGATCGGTCTTGGGCCTGGTCTGGATAAACATTGGCGCCCCTTCGAACTTGTCGCCCTTGTAGAACTCCAGCACCACTCCAGGCTTACCTGATGGCGTGGTGCACACGTTGCTCGCGAGTGGGAGCCACTTGTCCGTCTGCGCGCCCTGGGCATAGACAATCTCCACCCCTGACAATGCCGTGATGCTATCAAAGGGCGTTGTTAGATAATAGGGCTTCAGACTTGCGCTCCCACCACCACCGGCAATAGCCTGCTTCACATTCGGTCCAATCAAGGCGATCCTCTTGACATCTGATCCAATTGGGAGGGTGTTATTCTCGTTCTTTAGAAGTGTAATTCCCTCTATGCCAGCCTGTCTAATTAGGTCACGAGTCTCTTGGGTGTCAATTGCCCTCTCCTCCGGCTCCTCGACTGGGAGGTCGAAGCGCCCGCAACGTTCGATCCAAGCAAGGACGCGGGCAGCGCACTCTTCGATGTCGGCTTCCGTGAGCTCGCCGCGTTTTAATGCCTCAAGGGCGAGTTTTCCGCGGACCTTGGAAGGCCCGGGCATTTCAAGGTCAACGCCGGCTTTGATGGATTGGACGGTAGAGTTTGTGCCACCCCAGTCAGACATGACAAGGCTATCATTGACGTATTAGTACTCCTACAGCTTAGTGTCAAGATTGTGAGATGCTTCATACCCTTCAAACTTCCATTCGCCCCTGAGAACCTTCCTGAGTGTAAACTCGTTCATATCTGCATGGAAACCATTCACGCAGTTATAACTGGACATGACCGCCCAAGGCCTTGCCTCTCTCATCGTAATCTCAAATGGTTTCAAATATATCTCCCTCAGTGGGCGCTCCTCTACCACAGAGTCCACACTCATCCTCCACGTCTCCTGCTCGTTGGCCACAAAGTGCTTGATGGTTGCACCCACCCCGCCGCTCTGCAGCCCATTGATATAAGCGGCGGACATCTTACCCGTGAAGTAGGGGTCCTCAGAGAACGACTCGAAGTTACGCCCACCGAGCGGCGATCGATGCATGCATACTGTGGGAGCCAGAAGTACCTGCGCTTGGCGGGCTTTGGTCTCGAGCGCAAGAGTGCTGCCGACAGCGTGGAGGAGATCGGTGTTCCAGGTAGCGGCGAGGGACACACCGCAGGGGAAGAGAGCTGCCTGTAACGGGTTGTCAATGGATTTATGGCTGCCATTAAGGTACGATATGGGGCGAAGAAAGAACCTACGGGTGTGCCATCTGTGAAGAACTCTCCACGAGCTCCGTTGGGGCCGTCAGTAACTTTGAGTGCGGGAATCCCGTGTTCTGGGATAGCCTGAGTGCGCCAGAAATCCTGGGCGGCCAGAAGTGAGACCTGTAAAATCAACCGCCACCACTCATTAGATCATATACCAATTATAGCCAACAAACATGCCAGCCCAGTCATCAATAAATAGCAAATAAGAAAGAAGAAAGAGATGGGATTATGGGGAGTAATCGAAGTGTAAAAGGCTTACCTTCTGCTCCAATGTGAGCTTCGACAGGAGATCCCTCACCCTGTCGTTCCCCTGTGAATAATCTGCCACCTTCTGCCCAGTCATGTTCTCCTTGTCCTTGATCTTTGGAGGAGACTGCGACTTGGATTTCGAGGCAGAAACTCTTTTACTTAAGCTGGAACCCGTTGTTGCGGTGTTTGCGGCCGGAGAACGGTGCCGGGTCCGTTTATCTCAATATGTATTATATATGAATGAGAACTATAAAGCTGAACAGCAAATAGAGGAAACTGAAGCAAATGTGGTAGAGTGGGGTCGTTGTCTTTCTAAAAAGGTTGTTTTCTCCTCTTCAAGCTGCGTACTGCGGAGAGGGTTGACTTTATAACATTTTCCCAGCAGGTAGGCAAAGGAGGAGCTCTTCATATAAGCTTCACATGTCTGTCAACTAAGTATGTATATGTGCTGTTTTTACCCTGCGCGCCTACCAACTTCAGTAAACATCCATCCCATCCTCCCATCCCCCCCCCAAACTCCAGGCTATTGCGCATTTGTTCCCTGCACCATCCGGCAATATTGATAATTGTCCGATCTCGTTCATCTATCTTGCGGCGGCCTTCTATCTCGGCGGCCACTAGCTTTCTGGGAGATCATCGCCGGATTGGAGACGATTCTTCCGGGGAGTAATCCGGGAAAAACGTAGAAGAGGAAAGAGAATATTCACCCATGAGTATACTAAATATCTTGTCTACTCAACAAAGCTAACATGAACACGAATGTAATCCAATTGGCTAGCTTTCCGCCAAGAAGCAACGTTTGTTGAAGGGGAATATCGGCGCAATTGCCAAAAGCATAGGGGAGTCTCGGGCCAGCAGCTCCACTGCCAAACACAGCTACAAAGCTACATCATGTCAGTGAGAGAAGAAAAGGATGAGGCTGCGATGCGGTACAATGGTAGAATCTCGCCCATCCAACAGGAAAAAACAAACAAAAAAACAGCACATACATACCTAATAAGCCCGCCGGAGCATACGGTCCGTAGCTCATGTTTTGTTGCAGGCATAGCATATCTGTGGAGAGCCGGAGCAGACGGGCCTACATTCCGGAATGTGAACCTGGCTACCATTTACCCTTGTCTGGAGCGGTTAGGGGTGGCTAGAGTACCTACATGTATGCATGGTTGTTGCACGTTGACAGAAGACGTTTTGATTGGTTCCCAGCGCGAGAAATTCGCAGTGGTTGGGAGAAGAGCATCCCGCTTGCGCTTATGCATAGCATGCGTTGCGGAGGTCACGGTATGTAACACCCACCAAGCGAACGGTCGAGGGGTACAATGTAGGCACATGCACTTGATACATGTACCCACCAGACATACTACATACATGAGGTTCTTGGAACTCAACGACTACATACAATAGAAGCTCTTGATCAATTGACTTGAGAACGCGCACTATCACGACTAAATACCTCTCCTCCTCTCACCCTCCTGATCGATCCTTCTGCTATACTACCACTATCATCAGATGAACGGTAAGACAAGTCACGAACCTCCCCCACCTCCTCATATCACCTACATCTCAAAGATTGTCCAGGGGTCTATGTATTTACTCTACATTAAGGGAAAGTCTCCGAATGGCGAAATTGGCACGCACGCTTGGATCGCTCCGCTGTCTCCGCACAAAATAATTGATTTAAGGGTGCACAAATCGAACCACCCTCCCGAAACAATGATATTTGTGGCCAGAAATAGCCTTTCCAGTGTTACAATTCAGCCTAATCGGGCTAGGCCAATTCTGTTTAGACGAGTGACACTTTGTTTTTGAGAAAAAACACATGTTTCGTGAACTGAGATATATCTATTGGCTATTCTCGCAAACGACATAAAGTACTTACTTTAATCTTCGTCGTATCTCCGTGGCTCCTAATGGGAGGTATCCACTGTTGATTTCCATTTCAGCCGACAGAAAACATATTACGCATCTATCAATGTCAATGACCACATACACCCATACACATCACGGAGGTCTAACACAAAGACCAGATAGATAATAGCGGAGCAATATGCTTAAAACCTTGTTTTAAGCCTAACCCAGATTAGGCCACCTAATACAGCTAACGCTGCTCCTTAAGTAATCCCCAGCCACGGTGGATTGCAGATCGTTCGTCTCATATATATATGGGCTCTGGTCCATGCATGTGAGCTACAGCCTAACTTGACGGATTGATATAACCCGACTGATTATTCCCGAAGGTACCGAGAAGTATTAATTGATGGGTTTGCATCAGTCAGCTTGAAAGGTCTCGAGCAAGGCTAATGTAACGAATTGTGTCGGGGCTAATAGTGAAGTAAGGGTTGATGCTTGTGGGAGATACATGAAGTGTGACTCGGATCATTGACCTCAGATTGTATATACTTTGAAACACTCCAGGTTCGGGCTCTTCAGAGTGGATGGTACTAAACTAAAACGTATCCAGAGCGTCCTGCGGTATCGAACTACTTGATATGACCTGGAGTAGCTTATTGTTACAAGCTCAGCCGAGGAGGTATAAAACGCGATCTATACATATCTAAATAGTATAAACTCCCTGATTGTAATTACGAAGCATTTCTATTGGTTAGAACTGCACACGTAAGCAGGCGAAGAATTAGTCTCGAGATAGATCTAAAGGAATGCCGGGAAGAGAGCTGACATGGAAGGACAAGCACTCACTACTAGAATTAACTACTATATAAACTTATATATCAGCATTGAACTCCTAGATCTTTCTTAAGAACTCGTGCGAGCGAGGAGGGGCCAGTGTGCCGCGCAGCGGCACCCGATCGTGAGCACTTTACTGAGAAATAGGAACGAGTATAATACAACTACAGTTCCATACTCATGCCAGAGGTTTTAACGATTGATCAACGTAAATAGATTGGGCAGTATAGTTATTCCTCTCCTAGGCTTTAGCTAATTATAAGCTATGTGGACAAACAGATAGGTACAAATATTCAAGTGAGAATGGATATTCCATTTCCTGATTACAGCGGTGCGGCCGGAGGCCGTACTGCACCTGTATATAGGTATAATACATACAAGTCGTTTCCGGCCTTCAGCCGGTTAGGACAATCATGATGAAATCAGCTAAGAAGGTCCAAATGATGGATAATTGACTCATGTTAATGAATTTACTTTGAATCGTTATTGATAGAATACCAACAAAAAGTAACATCAATCTCTGCCTAAGTTGAGCCCTGAATATCGAATAATAACTAATATCAATACTAACAAAAAGCAAGCCCCGAATCACCACCAAGATCAATATTAACAAAAAGGAACCCTAAATTATCAACATTAATACCATCCAAGAGCGAGTCCCGAATCGCCACCAATACTAAAAAAAAGAAAAAGCAAACCTGAGTTGCCACCAACACCAACCCAAATTACAAAATCAAGTGAAATGCAATTGTCGAATTCCCACACCTAGCCAACCAAAACCTTTAAATCGCACATTACATATCGGGTATCTTTATACCTATTAGATATAAGAAACACATTACTCGTGTTATACTTATATTTGGCCTTGGTGAATGTTCCTGTGCAGTCATATGCGATAAAGTCATATATATAAGTTGACGGGACGTTTCAAACTAAACTAGACCGAGTGCTCCGCAAGTAAGCGACGGAATTTAGTAACGCCAGCTGGGAATCCATGACATACCGCTTTCGTGCTTGATATGTAACTTACTAAGACTGCAATCTTAACCACCCCATAAGTCCAAAGGACCATCAGCCGGAGTACCGATATTTATCTACTATATCCGAATACTAAAGATCTAGAGCTATCATAGAATAATCCTCATGACCTCGGAGGCCTGGAGTGAGTGATCCGGGGCGTCAGGGAAGATGCTAGCTGGGAGAGCACCTTGCGTCTCTCCATGTCCGGTCCCCACAAAAACCAGTACCGAGGGTGCATTCATAAGATGAGCATGAGTCCAATACCCCATACGTACTCTTAATAGCCCGGTACAGCTTCCGAAACAACACCGGGCCAGCCACGGGTGCCACTTGATGCGAGTTGAATACCGTGTGGATCTATATGTCCGCCATCCACAGTTTCCGCCCTTTACCCTTCCCTCCCTCCCTCTCAGATTTATCCATTCCCCGGATTCACCCACCTTCTCTTCACAGATCCGGGTTTTACTTTTGACTACGGCTGTCATAAAGATACAAGCAACCTAGTCTCAGCTCTCCCCCAATTCCTTCCTCGGGGTGAATTGTCCGGATATGTGGCTAGCACCGGACGGGCCTCGTCTGGCACAACTAACGTGCTCTTTGTATGTGTTTGCGTCAGATATGTATATGTGTCTTTCGGCACTGGTATGAGATTTTCCGAGGATCGAGCACGACTAGAACCCCCCCCTCCCCCAGCGCACTGTGATGAGCTCAACTAAGTAACTCATGCCCTAATGGCTCATGCCTTGTTCCTATGTGTATTCATTCCTGCTCTATACCCCGGCCGGCCCGCCTTGAAAGCTGCAGAAATGCTTCCGCTAAATAGGTGCGAGTTCTCATGCCATGGAAACGATACCCGTATGTAGGAGCCATCAAGAACTCCCCATATTGTGTACCCAGCCTCTTTAAGATGAGGCTTCCCGTGCTACCATATACAGACTAGGGACGTTATGGGCTGATCTTTCGGAGAATTAGCATGCGTCTCGCTGGTTCTCCGCATGTGACAACAGATATGCAGCTTTGAGATTTGGGTGAAATGAGACCGGAATGGCATAGGTGGTGCATAGATTGATAATGGTGGTACACGCATGCTAGTCTGAAACTGCGGCGGATACCGAACTCTCTGTGTCACAGGCGGAGGTGATATTAGAATCAGTAGATGCTGATGGGGTACATGTGCTTGATTTGTTTTAGAAGTAATCAATTGACCATGAGCGAAGGAATCAATAAAGCTACTTATAATCAGTGTACTATCTTGATAGGTATATCTGAAATGTTAATCCAGCTTGGAAGCACTGTAAGTGAGGACTTGGTTGACTATGAGATCCCAATTAACGGAATCAAGGTTTGCACCAGGTCAATGACCACAGCAATACTAAAGCCAATGTCAGCCAGATTAAAATTTATGAGACATTAGACCAGGACAGCCAATAAAAAAAATAATGAAAATGAAAATGAAACGGACAGGTTTTCCGGTTTCCTTTTCTCATTGTATGGGGAATGAAGTAGAGGCTTAAGTTGTCGGCCTTGGCTAATTCTGGTGTGTCAGCGCGGTGAGGGTTGATTAATATTTTTGTTCCAATGCTGTAGTCCCCCCGGCCATGCCAATTGCAAGCTGCAATTGGGATTAAACATCAAACAGAACCCTGCTGCTTTTTTGCAACCTTTTCTACCAACCCTCGCTAATGTACCATGCCTCAAAGCTTCTGGCGAGGGTCGTGTACTGTTGAATCCCAAACTACAAGTACCTTTATAATTAGCATTCTCAATATATATGTATGTATGTAGAAGTAGGGATAGATATGATGTACCTATATGTACCTACATACATGTATTCACCTACTAATGAATTTCAACTGCAGCCTTAGAACAAGGCAAGCCACTCACAGTTATGTATAATTAATCAAAACTGCCGCGATACCATCGTAAGGCAAGTCCAAGGCAAGTCCACACGAAAGGAAAATTTCTCGCAGTGTGCAGCCCATCGGAACAAGATACACCTGATCCGTGCCATCATCATCTCCAGTAGAGCACCCGGTACATACTGCCAGGGATCTCCTGTTCGGGGACCGGTTGCGGGGAGCTTGCCGACGATCCAGTAAACGCAGTTGCAGTTGCAGCTCTCCAGTCTAACCACAAACGCCCGCGCCAAGCTTGACGAATCTTGCTCAGCCGCCGCCCGACAGACAGACGTACAGCAGGGCAAGCAAAGCTCTCTTCTCGTCAAGCCTACCGACCTAGCTTGTAGCAGTTACATACATACATACAACCTTCAACCTTATCGGAACATCGTCAACAGGGAAGTACTACCACTATTGCCTCAAGAAATGGACCCTACCGCCTCGACTTCAATCACCACCACAGAGCAATTCAATGGCATAGAGAAGAAGCGCTCCTCGGCCTCAACCATATCCTCCGTCACGTCAGCTGCCCGTCGCTCAATTGCCTCGGTGTTTAGCACCAGCGTACCCGGTGACATTACAGATCAGCATGAGCTGCACAATTACCCTCACACTGGGCGTTCCTCGCTACAGACCGATGCAGCAACTCTGCATGTAATGGGAGCTGGTGGAAACACCGGTGCAACGACGCCAGTGTATAGGGATTCGTCTGATTCAGACTCAACACTGACAGAATCGTCTATACAATCTCACGAAGGGCCCCCGCCACTGGAGGGGGAACGGCAGCAAGAGGAACAAGAATTGATGGTGGAGCAGGAGTCGTGGCTGAAGGCACTTTGGGGGGACAATATCTCTGTGGTTGTCCCGCTCAAGAACGCAAGGGATCATCTAGGTACGCACGCAACAGATCGCGTTTCCATTATTTCCTTCAAGATAGTATAGCCTTATTCCCTGCATTCTTCATTCTTTTCGTGTCGTTTTTATATCGCTATTTAGGCGGCGGCGATTGAGGTGGGGATGGCCTATGGGATGCAAGACTCGAACCATTGTGCAGAAGCTATCCTGCAGCTGGATCGTCCATCCCAGGGAATTCCGAGTTGCTGCATCTCGGCTGAGTCAACGCTTGCCCACCCACACATCCACACACACCCACACACACACACACACAACATACCCATACCCATCCATTCTGTCCCATCAATCTAATCACGGCACATTGCGTCAATCTGCCGAAGAGCCGGCGGGAGCTATGGCCGACGTGGGGCCGTTGATGGGTGTGCATGTTGGAAGATCTGGCTTGGTGATGGTGGTGATGGCCATGTGGTATGGTGGGTGGGGTGTGATTTTATACCAGCCTATAGCTAGAGCTAACGATATCGGTACTGCATCATCCTACATCATTACCAGATAACTGTACTCTCCTAGCCAAATTTTTTCCTTGATTTCTTATTCCTTCTTCTATACATGTAGTCATTCTCGAGATCTCTTCCCACTCTATGATCAAGCCCCTCAACCTCCCCTCCCCTTTGCATAGACCAGCTACTAAACCCTCATCAGCCCTAGAACGTACTTACCTCTCCTACCACCGTACCGCCATGGTTTTCGGCATGCTCTCTGTTGTGACCGCCCAACTTACCGTCATCAACCATGCGCCCAACCCTTCCACCTTCGGCTTCCGTACAGTCGGTAAGCCACTCTCTATCGTCTTGGCCTGCTGCGCTCTCATCATCAGTATTGTTGGGGTGCTGCGCTGGTGGCGACTCCAGAATGGGTTGTTGAGAGGTGTGGCCATATCTGGTGGGAGAGAGCTGGTGGTAGTGGGTGCGATCGTCAGTGCAGTGATAACGGTCACATTGGGGTTGGTGATAGCTATTGATATTACCAAGGAGTACTGAACGAATGCATGGTAAGTATACGGTATATGTGGAATGTTCCTTTAGAGTGACGGATATATATGTGGAACGATATGATGATATTATGATAGTAGATTATACGATTTAGTGATATATGGATAACCTTTGTTTGTTGTGAGAACGCATATGTTTTCTTTCTTTTGCATGTAGAATGGGGCTGTTTTGGTACAGTTACATACACATTATAGCATCAATTGTAGCTTGATGCAGTATTTATAATGTGATGTAGTCTTATTAGGCACATGTAATTTTAAAAACTTTCTCTTTGTAGTTAACTGATTAATTTGTTCATAATACTGGGCATGCGGAAGATCTTTGACTCCCAAGTTAATCAAAGTTCAAGAATGATTGCCCACCGAATTAATTCTGAGGTTTATAGAGTAGGTGAAATACACAATTACTCGAGACCAGTATATCCACCCATGATAGGATGAATCAGGAAGACGAAATGGGCATTCACAAAAGTTACACGAACTATCACTCGTAGCTATACCGCTTTCATTTCCTCTTGTATTAGCTCTCCACTACATATGTGTATGTACATCGGCCAAAAGGTATCCCTTTCCCTATAATCAATACAGCCTATTGCAATGTCTTAGACAGTTGGCAGTTGTGGGAGGCATTGATGACTGTGGCTGATTATCGATTTAATAGCAATATAGCACTACATGTATGTATATATGATTGCAATTGGAGATGAGGCATTTTACACATGCTCCACAGGCTGTAATATTCTCTCGCTATTCAATTTTAAATATGCACTTGTCTTCATAAATTTAAAACATACATGTAGGCTTCGCGTTTAGTGACCGCCATATGAATATATGATTCGAGTGATTATCCATGAATATACTAGTCATAAGCAATCACTCGATAGCATGATAAGATAAATACATACATGTATGTAGCCTGTGTGACCCAAATATAGTTAAATCAACGCCTGTGGCTTGTTGAAAATGTCTCTGGTTCATGATTAAGTTGATATAATAATTGTAATCATCCGAGATTGTCGTTGAATTAGCCGCCAACATATAACAAAGTGAAATAACCGCCACATTCCGGGAGAAAATCGTAACAAACCCATTTGGTTAGTACTGCCATACGAAATACGACCGCAATGTGACATAAATTCTTAATCCGTGCGCTAGACGCATCGATACATCGTTCCATTCTCAGATTCACGCAATGGTGCGTACTTTCCATCCCAACTCCATAAAATCACACCCCAAGACCCCACACCCGCCCGCAGGTCAGCGACGAGTTAGCAAAAGCTGGCAAAATGGCAACCCAAGACGAGACCCCCTCCTACACCACCACCTCCGGTGCAACATACCCCTCCTCGCTACATGTCTATGCCCTCCCCCTCCCCACAGTGCTCTCGACACATCCACACATCACCTCCTGCGCCGTCGGCGGCTTCATCTTCCATCCGACACGCGGGCTCCTCCTCATCCGCCGGGCGGTTGGCGACGTCGCATTTCCAGGGTACTGGGAGGTTCCGGGTGGAGGTGTAGAAGCGCCACCGACAGACGCGACCCTGCTCGACGCGGTGGTTAGGGAGGTGTGGGAGGAGACGGGGCTAAAGGTCACCAGGCTGCTGAGGTGCTTTGGGTGTGTGGAGTTTCAGGGACGAGAGGGGAGGTGGTGGAGAAAATGGAATTTTGAGGTTGAGGTAGAAGAGGGCGAGGTGAAGTTGGAGGAAAGGGAACATGATGGTATTTTGTGGGTGAAAGGGTGGGAGGATGTGGTGAAGGAGGGGTGCTTGGTATCGAGTGGAATGGAGGGCGCGGTGCGAGAAGCATTGGGAATTTGGCAGGAGGAACATCAACATGGAGAGATCTGAGTACAATACTTTGTTGAGCCTGTCTACGTAGGTACACATATATACATGTACTTACTTAGCTATAGCTTGAACATGGAGTACATACAAGTATATACACATGAGGGTACATATGTAGTAGGTATTTACAAAGCGAAGGACGGGCTATGCACGTTGATAGAGACATATGGAGGGACCATATAAACAGCCTTTTAGGTCAAACATGCATCGCGATAGCTGAGTGCAAACCGAACTGTGGCGCCCGCGTGCAAACTTGATCTAAATACAAAAATAAAACCTTCCATACATGTAGGCGGGCACTATAGGTAGCGGGCGACAATATAGGTAGGAAGTAAACCTTAGGCCGCCGCCGTACCACAGAACGGGCCCTTGATATTACATACATGTATCCAATTACCATTGGATAATAACCCAATCTGGAAGGGGCATAATGTCAAGCGAGGTCAAGAGTACTAGTACATGTAGGTATGCACCTACATACATTCATGAATAATATCGTGCTCCAACTCCCCTCCCATCTCCATCTGACCCCAGAAGAGATAAGAGCGACTACCTCATTTGGTGTTAATTTTAATATGTACAAGTAATATACCTGATTGCTTTAGCATTTTGTACTTGGGATACGTCGACAGTTGATTGGGATATGATATCTGCAATCAAATCTAAAATCGGAGTGCTTTCTTTGCGTCGGAAAAATGATATTCTCGTACCCACCGCGTGACGCTTAGGAAAATACTGAAGGATATATGTATATTAAACGGCCCTCTGGCAAGTGTTAGTACGTACATACATACATACATTATATGTTGTATGTACTTCTGTAATGCCCACCCCTGATAAATAAATATCATAGTTCTGTATTGGAACTTACATTGAGCGACTTTGCTAGAAAATTTATTGGTCTCTAACAACGGCAACCACCGCGTTCCTCCCAGATCCAGTTATCTGCAAGGAAAGTTGTCCGTAAAGGGCACAAACACCGAGGCGTGTTCTTCTAACAACCAGTAACGAGCGCCGCATCGGAGGTAAAACCTCTTTTACAGAACCTTAACCCAGAGCTCGTGTTATCTATCGATGGTGACGATTATGAGGCTATGATTAAGCTCGAGCTAAAGATAGCTCTTCACTGTGTCTGGTAGTGCGTAACAAGGACAGCTAGCTAATGTGGACGTCGAGGATGTATCAGCAGGCCTTCTCTCTGTGCTCCCCCCCCCCCCCTCCCCTTCATTCCGAGTACGACACAATTAGCAGACCGTGTCACGCACGAGCTCTCGGGTTCTCTCTTCTAATTCTCCCTACGCCTAGGTTATAATTACCCCTTCTCTCACAAAGAGCTCAGCAAACATGCATCTTCTAATACCCCTAGCGATTTCCCTGCTCTTAGCTCTAACCAATGCCCTCCAAGCCCTACCACCGGTATCATGGATCGAGAACACCAATGGGACCTTCACACCTACTCCCTTCACTAGAATATATGTCTCTGCAAAGTATGCCTATCATCGCGATAGCGCCTCCCTGACACTCACACCGCCATCCGTCCTCGATTTCGCGCAAACCTTCCTTTCAGATCTGCACGTACTCTTTCCTGGGTTCTACAGCACGCCTGTTGAGCTCATAGACGAGATCCCGCGTACCTGTGACTATATCTTTCTCAGTCTAGAGCTCGAGGAGCTACGTGGGAAGTACACATACGAGGATGGGAGTCCGAGCGAGGAGGGATTCCGTATACAGTCTGATGAATGTGGGGTTGAGATTATGGGTGCTGGTACGAGGGGCGTGTGGTGGGGGACGAGAGCACTGCTGCAGACACTTTTGTTGGAGGGCGGTGTGAGGGGACTGGCTGTGGAGATGCCGGCGGTGTCGACGAGGGGATTCATGTTGGATGCGGGGAGGAAGTGGTATAGTGCTGATGTAAGTCAGGGAAACATGGGTGGGCGGAAATGATTGTGCGGCTGGTTTTCTTTTAGGGGGGGGGGGGGTAGTATCCATGATCCAATGCTAATGTTCTTCCATTTTTACAAAACAGTTCTTGAAAGAGCTATGTACCTACGCTTCATGGTATATCATTACACACTTCTATATCACGATAAGAATCTAGATATCTAACAATAAGGGCTTAGGTTCCGCATGTCTGAATTCCACTACCACGCATCCGACAACTACCCACTCAACCGGGGCCGCAATTCCTCTTGGTCCGAAATCTACTCCCAATTCTCGCTTTACCCCACAGATCCTCTACTCCAACCACTTATAACGCGCGCCAACGAGACCCACAATATCACAACCTTCAAAGAAATTCAGTTGCACTGCGCCTCCCGAGGCATAACACTTATTCCTGAACTTGAATCCCCCGGTCACGCTCTCGCTATAACCAAATGGAAGCCCCAACTGGCACTCGCCAACAAACGTGATCTTCTCAACCTGTCGCATCCAGAAACCATTCCAACAGTCAAGGACATCTGGGCAGAATTCCTCCCCTGGTTCCAAACAAAGGAAGTCCATATCGGTGCAGACGAGTATGATCCTGAGCTCGCAGATGACTACGTCAGATTCGTCAACGAGATGTCTGAGTTTGTCTTTGCAGAATCCGGGAAACGTGTCCGTATCTGGGGCACCTATGAGCCCACGAATAACAGTGTCATCTCGAAGGACGTGATAATTCAGCACTGGCAATACGGACAGTCGGACCCTGCCGCACTTGTGCGTAGTAATTACACTGTTATCAACTCGGATGATAGGTGGGCGTACACAAGCCTTAAAAATGACCACACCCCGATATTTCCCGCAACATACCCACAATTCTTTAATGTAACGCGAGTCCTGAACTTTAATGGCGTGGGGGGTGTTCAGTGGGAGCCAAGCTTGTTCAGCAGTGCCCCCGATGGACAACAGCTCCCAACAGGAACTGGCCGGAATAAGGGGGCAATTATGGCGGCTTGGAATGATAATGGGCCCGATGCGACGACGCAGTTGGAGGCATATTATAGTATGCGCGAGGGTATAGCAGTGGTTGGTGCAAGGGCTTGGTCGGGACTCAAGGGGCCGAGGCTGAGTGCAGAGACGCTAGAAGAATCAATAATGGTTTTGGCGGGTAGGGCACCGGGACAGAATCTTGATAGGCGGATTGCAGGTAACTGGGATTTGATTGATTGGACGCGCCAATCCGGGGTAGACGGAGAAATAAAAGTAGGACTGGGAAGTAAAGGCATGAACTATACCCTGGCGATTGAGTATTCATCGACACCTTGGAAGATGAGTTCGCCATACGATTGCATTGAGCTGTCACTTTCAGAGGCCGGGGTCCTTACGTTTACGGCTGACGGGTTTCAATACCCGCTTCGCAGCATTGACCCCAAAGATGGCTATGACCCCGGGCACCCGGGGCGTATCTGGACGAATGAGACGTCCTCGTCCCATGAGATTTCCTCGGTTAAAGATAGCAACGGGACAATTGTCATAAAGACCGATATGATCGGAGGGAGTAGAGTGTGGGTGAAAGGTACCTTTATGGGCAGGTTTGAGGTTTTTATTTATGGAGGGAGGAATACCCTCTTTTCCTGGAGTCAAATGGCTTTTGTTGCACCGCTGGAGCTAGTTGAGGGTGGCGTTGAGAGGATCAGGCTGTGGGAGGGCTTGGTAGATCCGGAGGTTTAAAAACCAATAATATTCGTGTCAGGGCTGCGCAATAATAGAAGACGGCCTCAACTATTTATGATATTTCTTGCTCCTTTGACAACTGTGGTGTACTAAAGGTTATCAAGGCGACGAGGAATTGGCAATTTCAATTGGGGCAGATCACGAAAAGATATACAGTTGGGGTAAGAGGTGGGCAAAGAAATAAAGCTATATATGGGCTCCTAAGGATGTACGAGGACTATATCGATGTGCCGCGGAAGAGCTACGAGGTAAAGGAGGCAATTCTCGGCTCAAGGGGAAAATGGGGACAAAGAGCGACACCACAAATTTGTTTTAAGTAGTTATTTTTCTTTCCTATCTTTATTTGTAGGTGGTGGTGGAGGCTGTTAGGAATTTCTGGGTAGTGTGATATTGCCATAGCTGCATAGACGAAAGTCTGCATGCAATTAATGAATTAAACCAAAAAAAGGAAATTAAAAAACAAAAAAAAACTGGCGTAAGAGGAAGAATAGAATGGACGAACAAGTGTGCTGTGTTTTTTCTTTTGTTCTGTTTTGTTTTGTTTTGGTGTTGCTTTAGTATTGGTACTTATGCGAGGCGGTGATTGAGAACGTGCAGCTCAGGGGCAGTGCGATATTACCATAGAATACGGCCTGCATGTAATTAATGAGTTAAACAAAAAAAAAAAACCTGGCGTATTGGTGTATGGATCATGCGATATCACTCGGTTTGACACTAAAGCGGTGGATTATCTGGGTTTAGGGCATTCGGGCATATAACGCTCTTAATCATAAGAAATGTTGACATATATACAAGCATTTAGTGCAGATCATTTTAGGTGCTCGGAGACCGCGTTTCAGCAAAGGGCTACATGTGCTTATATCCTGGTCCGAGTGATGGGGTGTGATGGGTTATTCTCGCTCGGTGATCATGGCACGCCAGAGATGTATTTAATTGGTGATAGGATATATATAGAATACGGGAAGCCCGGGTGTGATTAGAGCCGTACAAATTGTACAGGTTTAAAAGTGACGTAGTAAAACCATATTAATAAAGACACCGACTTTTCAAATAAATGTATTTCTGTAGATTGTATGGAAGCAGGCGGGATGCGCCTAGGTCTAGCCCAGTCTTGTATCTATAGTGCATGTACAATATGTACTAGGGGTGCGCCACCTCGCGACCGCGAGGTCTCCTTCTCTCCCATCTCCGTGTAGTATTTAGGCACCTCCAATAGTTACATGTAGTTACATGTAGTTTTGTGTTAGCCGTCTCATGCCCAGTTCTCCCAACCATGTATGTTGCATAAATGCCTTAATCTTGCTGTAACAATCCATCTCTTTCCGCTATCTCTGCCATCTCCAATGCTGGTTCCAGTTCCAGCTCCAGTGCTAGCTCCAGTTCCAGCTCCAGTGCTAGCTCCAGTGCCAGCTCCAGTGCCAGCTCCAGTGCCAGCTCCGGTGCCAGCTCCGGTGCCCGCTCCAATGATGCCGGCTCTAATGCCCACTCCGGTGCCAGCTCCAGTCCCAGCTCAGGCTCCAATCCCGGCTCCGATATATGCCAGCTCCCTTCACCGCTCCTCCACCTCCACCGCTCCTCCCCCCCCCCCCCCCCCCACTGGTCGTCCCCCTCCCTCCTCGCACCCCCCGCCCTCTACTGCTCGTCCCACCCCCCTCCACTGCTCCTCACTCCTCCCTATCCCGCCTTCACCTCCCGCTGCTCATAGTTGACTACTAAATAGTTACATTTATTATTTAAGTATAAAGAGTTCCGTTGGGTGGGCTGGTTTCCATGCCGGGTAAGGTCAGGGTTAGGGTTTTGGAGGCCGCCAGCAGGAATGAGGGAGGGTAACTGTATCAAAGCAGGCAGGGTAATCGCTTCGGGTAACCGCACAAAGGAGACAGGGTAACCACACCAAGTCAGGCAGGGTAACCGCACCAAATCAGGTAGGGTAACCGCACCAAAGACACAAAATTTGATGTGTCGTGCTTACTAAATACCCCTGTCGCTGTCGATCAACCAATCATGTCAGACTGCAACGAAATGCGAAAAAGTGTATTCCAGTATGGTGCGCACACTCATAAAAGTGATGGGGTGGCGTACAGAAGATACAGAAGTGGAACAATTGTGGCTGCAATATGGCCTCATGGGCCAATAAGAGGAGGGCCTTCTGCTGCATCACTGCCATGGCCTGATCGGGTTTGCTTCTTTAAGGGTATAAATGGGTATAATACTGTTCCACTTTGCTTAGTCTTGGCGCATTTTACATACTAAAATACCCAATTTCAAATTTGAATAACTTTTTAACCAGGACAGATATCAAAAATCCGGTGGGTAAATCTATTCTTCATCACCAGTCCTTGAAATTTATCCACCGGATTTTTGATATCTGTCATGGTTGAAAAGTTATTCAAATTTGAAATTGCACCAATTTTTGTCTACATTTATCGGTGTGCGCACCATACATATTAGATGTAGACCCCTACATGGATCCTATACTAGCGCGGTCACAGAACCCGGTTGTGTGACCGGCTAGCGAGCAGTATTGGTACGGCTTTTTTGATGTTTGCAATTATTGTATTCATATGAATACCGATTTAACCCAAGCCGAATGAGCATGTCCAACGCTCACGAAAGCCGCATCACTACAAGACTACGGTACTGTACTACTACTCTAATCACACCCCATTTTCCGCCATTGTGCTTATGTATATATTTACGTGCATGTAGATACTTTATTTCAAGTATTCGACTTGAGTAATAAGATATTAGATCTTCACACAGCAAAGCCAGAGTCCAATCATCTTTATACCCAGGTTCAGGATATTTCTTACTCGCGGTGCGAGGCCGATGATCCTTCCGGCCCCTTCATGAGGCTGAAAAGGTGCATGTTATGCAGGTGTTATTTTCCCCGCTGTCCAAATCCGGGAATTGAGCCTCCTTCATGTATGGTTACAACGCAACTTCAGAGCTCATGCTCCCCCTTGGCCGTGGGATACATCATGCACCCATCGCCAGAGCGCACGACCTTCCTTTCACAAACAACAAGATCACCACTACCCTGAAATTGCATACTGCCGGTCCTTACTCTGCCGAACACACGAGCCCCACGAGCCGAGATGGTCTCCCCGCACCCCAGTGTCGCTACATTATCCCGAGGTGGCCATGGCGGCACATATACATATGGCTTGCGATCCGCCCTGGTATCCAGATGACAGCTATAGTAGCTTGCCATAGACACAATGTTGGGACGCTCTCTTAATCTTGTCGTAGGTCTTGTTGGGCTTGTGACAGCTCTCACAAATCCCATTATCCCGGGTTTCAACCCAGACCCCTCGATTTTGCGCGTGAACGACACCTACTATATTGCGACCTCAACATTCGAGTACTTTCCTGCAGTTCCAATCTACAAGTCGCAGAACCTCGTTGATTGGGAGCTTGTGAGTCATGCGTTCGAAAGGCCAGAGACGCTTATGCTATACGGTGTCCCTACGGGTGCTGGTTAGTTGCTTCTATCTGTGGCAGTAGTACCAAGGGTTGGCCGTGGGGCGGTGGTTGACGAGTGCGAGTAGGTGTATGGGCGCCGACCTTACGGTATTTACACGGAAGGTTTTATGTCATTGGTATGACGAGATGGGTGTATGTCCTTTATATCCTCTCCACGCGTTGCCCTGAATCTGACGACAAACCTGTTTTAGTTACGATCCTATCAGCCGTCTCTTCCCGCGCATGTTCTATGCATCATCGGCCGACCTCGTGACTTGGAGTGACCTCACTTGGTATATATCCCTACCATCCTTAGTAGCCGTGTTTCCAGCATCACTGACACCCGGTAGGACTGAGCCCTGGGGAATAGATCCCGACCTCTTTGTGGACCCTGTGACAAACAAAACCTATCTCACGCACCAAGGCATCAACAACAATGTTGATCGCATCTGGGGCATCTATCAGCTTACCATTGATCTCGATACGGGCGCCTCCACCTCCGACGTCCAGTTGATCTACAATGGCACTCTTCCAAACAATAGTAGTTCCCGCCCAGAAGGCCCTCATCTCTACTACAAGGATGAATACTACTATCTGCTCACGGCAGAAGGCGGCACTGACGACGGGCACCGTGCAACGATCGCACGGTCCCACACGCCCTCGGGTCCATGGGAGCCGGCACCAAAGAATCCTATCCTGTTTAATGGCGGGTACGGCTACCGCCATCTGACCGTTCAATCGACGGGCCACGCCGATATGGTAGAGACGCCGGATGGCCGATGGTTTATGACCTTCCTTGCGCGACGCAATGTTAACGGCTCCTCGCCGCTTGGACGGGAAACGTTCATGACGCCGATGGAATGGGTGGATGGGTGGCCCCTTGTGCAGGCACCCATATCGCTGACTGTTGATGCGCCCGGACTGCCCGACAATGGTGCAGTACCAGATACGTTCCATGACGAGTTCAACGCCACGTGTTTGAGGAATGATTACTATCAGCTTAGGACGCCATATACAGCCAACTACGAGCTAACACAGGGGGTGGGTGGATTACCGCCGCTTAGGATGCTACCAAATATCTTCACGCTGTCCAATCGTGACACTCCATCAGCGCTGCTACGGAAGCAGAAAAGCCTGAACATGACGTTCAGCGCGGGTTTGGCTGTGCCCCGTGGTGGGTTTGAGACGGCAAGACAAGAGGTTGGGCTCAGTGTGTACCTGTCCGAGTTTCAGCATCAGGATGTTGCTGTAAAGAACTGTAAACAGAGTGGGGGGCTCTGTGTATGGACACAAATCATACGGAACGGCACAGTGAGCGAGACCTGGACTCCAGTGGGAGAAGAAGATGAGGGTGAGCTGTCGCTTTGGATTCGGGCGGAACCGCTTCGCTATCAATTTGGGTGGTCAGTGGGTGAGTGTGAGATTGAGTGGGTGGCGGAAGTGGAGAGCAAATGGCTCGCATTTGCGCCGACCAAGTAAGTCGACTAGCTTCTGCTCTCTATGGTACTTTGCGCTACTGAGTGATGGAGGATGACTGACGGAGACACTGTGTAGCTACTTTGTTTTTACGGGGGCAATGTGGGCGATGTATGCTAGTAGCAATGGGTTCCCATGGCCGGTGGGAGCAGAAGAGGTTGGCTTTAACTGGGTGAAGGAGGAATATTGGGGTGAGGAGCTACCCGAGGTGGATAAGTGGTAGTTTACAATGCAGCCTGATGTTTGTGAATACGTGTAAGTAGTTACTACATGTATACATGCAGTTGCGGTATATATAACGGTGGCGGGTATGGATCTGTAATAGAATCCGTAAACCGTTTTGGTACATGTATCTCTGAAGGGCATATATACGTGTGCATCGCCAGCTCGATTGGCGTCTCTTCCCCTACCCAGCAAGAAGGTGTTCCGGGTTGCCCAAGGACACGAGTAGACCCTGCTTTTTGCAGGCACAACGGCGCATATAGACCCAGCTACGTACGGCTGGCTGGCCTTTTTGCCCAGCAACGCCGGAGTGATGGGAGTGTGCCTGTGCTGCTCCTTGGGTTGCTGGAACATGCAATCCTCGTCATATAGCTTGGCGCGAGTGATGTTCTGTGATTACATTTCACTGTGGGGAATTTACAGGAGGGGGGCATTATCGTGGGTTATTTACAGAGGGGGGGCATTATCGTGGGGGTTTTACAGAAGGGGGGCATTATCGTGGGTTATTCACTGGAGATGACTGATGCACAAGCTTAAGAGCCTCACAACATGTATGCACCTACATATGTACTATGTACCTACACACTCCAATCCCTCCGAGACATCCACGACCAGTGTCTACCAATCCAAACAGTCCCTCTAATCAGGTGGTGGTGGTGGTCTGCCCTGCAGCTCTCCCTCCCTTAAAGTCATTCTTCACCTCCGAGCAGAAAGGCGGCGTCTACAGAACTCTCACACTCCTCGCCGTCGAGCTGCTCGACTGCTTCTTCGTGCCTTTCCTCTCCCAGGGCGGCCACACACCCTCGGTACGCTCATACCTCATCCCCGCCCCCCAACCTCCCGCTCCGAGATCGACCCCACGGCCCAGGCCACCTACAGCCGCCTGCGGTCCCTTCGCAAGCTCTGCCGGCCTAGGACGGTAACAGATGCGTTATCAGCCACCAGCAGGGGCACGCGGCTGGTTGCGCCGCCCGACCTCGACCTCATCACAGCCATCCATGCACTTTGAATGCGCACACATTATCCCCCACAGCCTGAGCCAAGCCGCCGCCGCCGGACACCTTGTAAACTATAAGATTATCGTCTGGCGCATTTTTAACATGTTTGACTCAGCCGTCAGCTCGCTGCTGCAGGGCGAGAGTATCGATGGCCTGGCTAACGCCATGATGCTGTGCCCAGAGCTGCACAACGGATTTGGACTCTTGCATTAGTATCTTGAAGAGGTGCCCGGGGGGCGGGGGTGGAGATGACAACGAAGTCATCCGAGCAGGAGGCTGCTGGCTGTACATAGGACGTGCGCAAAGGTTCTGGGGGTGGCCGGTGCAGCGGAGTATGTGGAGTATGTGGAGGACCTGCTGGAAGAGTTTGAGAATGTGAGGTGCATGACGGGCCTGGCGGGGGATGGCAGCTCAGATCTCGCGATGCTTGTCAGGGTTGGGGTGGGCCTGGGTCGGGCTGGTTTTGCGGCGGGCAGGAGGGGACTGCGGTATAGTGGGGCCACACCATGTCCCGCACTGATGCGCCCACACGCAAGGTTCTCCAAAAGCACCCGGGGCCGGGCTACTACCGGTATGCCGACCGCGCGCGTTGGGGGGGCTACGTCTACGTCTGCGCCCCAGTGCCCGCACAAACACGCCGAAGCTGCCCATCCCATCCGGGTAACGGCGAGTGTCCACCCTGTCACTCCCACGCCCTCGTCCGATGGCTAACCAATGATGATGCCATTCTGTAAATTCCCCACAGTTAAATGTAATCACAAAATATCACTCGTGCCAAGATGCATACACACTGTTGACTAAACTCGTGAACTTTTCCTTGAAAAAAACCAAAATACCCCACCGTACGCTACGCACGCAGATGCACGATCTATTCAAAGCTGCAGCAAAATATCAGACGTAGCACGGTCAACGCCGTTCAACCACAAGAGGCCAGACGTAGGGTGAATACCCTCGAGTGATAGGACATGACATAGAATTGGCTCCATAGAATATCACTCGGCCACCTGAGTACATTCATACATGTATGCCATTGCAAGCAATGGGGAGGGAATGGCCTTATTCTGCCCTCTCCTCTGTTGTTTGCCGCCCCATTGAAAAAAGTGACTGTGTCTGGTGGGTCAGTGGTCAGGATGTGAAGCAACGCCAAGACATCCTGCACTTCCGTGGAAAGGATGGCTGTCAAGAATAAATACTAATCTATTATTATTTCACCGGCAATTATCAATGGTCTATCTTTCACCGGGACTTGTGTGTCTTTTAGCGCTGGCAGCAGTGGGGGGAGGCGGAGATCTAGGATTAGGATCCAACAGAGTAAGCTGGAGGTTGTGCACCTACCTGGCATCAAGCCTGCACGAACGCAAGCACTTGAAACGCTGAAGGTGCAGTTCTGAAGATACACACGCACGTCAAGTGAAGAAATGTATATCTATAGAAATAACTGAACTCAGCATATCATAGGGTGGAGGCCTCACCATGCGGTTTGTATTCGCATGTGGCATAGAGATCCAGAACATCCAAATGCCTACATTAGGTTTGTATGGCTGGTCAGCACAACTCTATACAAACAGTCCTGCCCCGCCATCCCCATCCACAGCTTCTCATTGCTGCATGACTCGAGCGTTGAAGAGAAATCATGGGCCAGGCGCCTGTTTTCTTCCCCAAACACCACCAGCCTTAGGGTTGGATCCTCCAAATGGCGCATGCGCAAGTACATCTGGTTAGACAGACGCCAGGCGTGCTAGCTGGTGTGTAGGCAGTTCAAACTCATGTCCCGGTAAAGCCCTTAACGCGAGCGCTAGGCGATTTGTCTGACTGCATCAATACATGATTCCTGTTCTGAATCCAATATACAAGTTTCTACTCGAGGATCTATTTGGTGTTTTCTGTGCAAGAACACGCAGCAGGCCGTAATCGACAATCTCCATAGGTGTAAGAGGTTCCGGCAGACTTGCCAGTGATTTAACCACAGTTATATCGAGGAAATAAACCTAGTTCACGAGTAATACTAGGGGTTGAGACTGAGCTGGGAAAAGCAGCAAAGAGGACAGTGTGACAAGTTGTCAGCTATCGTGGAACTTTGGGTAGATCAGTTGGCGAAGCCGAATTGTTGTTGAATAAAAGAGCAACTAATGAAAAGGCAGAAAGAAACAAAACCTACCAAGATGATAATGGCACCGTCCAGACCTGCGAAGCCTCGTTACATGTCATATGTAGTAAAGTAAACATAAGTATATAAGTCGTATCATAATGGCTTTCTTAGCATATGTACCCTAGTAAAACCTTTCAGATAGGAATTATATCAGTGTAGATGCTTTTATACATTTGGCAACAATGTTAGTAAAGACATGTATGGTGCGCACACCCTTAAAGGTGATGTGGTGGCATACGGAAATGGGGCAATTGTGGCTGCAATAGGGCCTCATGGGCCAATAAGAGGGCCCATTTCTGGCCATTCTGCTGAATTACTGCCACAGATCAGTCAGGTTTGCCTTTCTGGGGGTTCCACTTTGCTCAGTCTTAGCGCATTTTACATACAAAAATCTACAATTTCAACTTGCTAAATCTTTTCAACCCAGACAGATATAAAAAATCTGCAAAAATAGAACTAAACTTCTTTTGTGATTTCGTCGCATCCGCTACCTTGATCCTGTAACCTCGCTGATTCGTTCGATCAAGCTGTCGCGTTTTCAGCTCGGGCGTCCGCCGAGCAATTGCAAACACCGCGGGTGTAGGTACACCTGGACCTTTCACATACTTCATCGTTCGAGACGTTCACTTAGCGATATTATTAGATATTGCCAGTACCGGGGGTATAGGTTGAACACCTAGCTTCGCAATTAATAGACGAGTGCTGATCAAAAACTTGCACACCAGCTGCACCATATCATCCTCCATGCAAGCTAGAGCCTACCACCCAACGAAGCGCCGAAGCCCTGAACGAGGCTCTCGCGGAAATAGCGAACGGCCTTGTCCGGGACCAGCAGGAAATCGCCTTCCAGGACCTGAAAGACGTAGAAAGTATCGTCGGGGACGCCAGCATTGGGGAAATGAGACGGCAAGGGCGCGCGTTGGCCAGAATAAACGGCGAGAGATATGTTGCGAGAAACCAGGAGCTGATGCGGTTTATGGGCAGACTCTCGCCTCGCCTCTCGAGGCGATGATCGCGGTGGGGCTCTGGAAGAAACACATACAGCTTTACGATAAGTTCGTCGGTGATATTATGGATACGTTGCAGCTGGCGCTGCGGTGGAGGCAATGTTGAAGCTGATGGAGGTTTTGAAGAATGCACATAGAATAGTTGTCACGTATTAAGCCACAAGTCGTTAAGCCACCATGTCACTAGCTATGTACATGTAGACATTGTTTAAACAGGTGTGTTTAGCCGGAGGAGGGATTATTTAATCATTGCTCATGTACTGACCGTTATTTAAAGCCGTCTAAAACAGCTTTTCTCCGGTCCTTCCTACGAGTACCTAGTTTTATTCTACGGTCTACCAAGGGCCTGCTGCGGGTCTCCATACGTATAGACATTCCTTTTTTAATTTCTTATATCATCTGCATGGCTATTACCATAACCAAAGATAGCACAATATCTACTCAGTACAATGGTAGAGTACACACCGCGGACCCCACAACCCAACCGTTGGAGGAGCACGGGGTAGCTAGATGTGCTGGAGGACTGGCCTCCCTAGGCCTTATATTCGATCCCCTGCCTTAAATCCCATCGAACATGTTTGGGTACACCTCAAGAAGCAACACCGCGCCCCATTTGATATATGATACTAGACTAAAGCCCCTCATGGCGGATGCTCCAATTCATTGCTGGGAACTGTTACCTGATGATTTATTTGGTAGGCGCACTGGTTGAGAGCATGGCTAGGAGAATAGGGGCGATTATCCCATAGTCTGTCAATGCTGACCCTTTTTCGTGGGGGCCAACAGCCACACGAAACCCGAGCGAGGGATTGGCCGGAGATTGGTCCAGGTCCAATGATTGATAGCACATATAGCCACTCTTTTGGCCCCCACGAAAAAGGTCAGCATGTCTCGGCGGACCATGGGATAAAGGCAAGGGGTTGGTAGAGTACATACACAAGATATTAAATGTCAAATTATATTATCTTATTTACCTACTATTTAATAGAGACTTTGCTGACAACCTGATTGGTGCCGATCACACCATTAGCCAATCATGTAATCAAAATATAGAGCTGGCTCCATTTGCCGCGCAAAGTCTGCAATAACTCTACAAAGAACCAGTTCTCCAAAGGATCAACTGTGGTCGAGCTCGTTGCCATGCGCGCCTTCCCATGTCGTGGATATAAGCATAACAACCCCTGTAGAGTAGGTAAAAACACAAGGGTTTAGTAACGGGACCGGGACACCGGACCCTCACCCGTCACCTACGGTATTTCTTGGAATTCCCAACGCAACGGGTATTTTTGGTGTAGTTTGATTATGTACGTATAGCGCCCTCTCAAAAGTCATTGACCGGCAACCAAACCACACCAAAATTCGGTCCAAATGCAACCACCACCCACAAAATAATTGCCATTAATAATGGATAAGGCTTTAGGGGGTGGGATACTGGCTATTAAATCTCATAAGTCTAAAAGGGCACTCCCTGAAATCAGGGGTGGAAGAGCTAAAAGTAGAGCAACTTGGAGATTCGGTTGCATTCCATACAAATATGTAGTCTTGGCACGTTTTTGGCAACTTGAAGCAGTGGAATCATCGTAGTTCATGCTAGGGACGTAATATCCAGCTGATAGAGCAGTTTTCCATATACAAAATATATAGTCTTCTAATGTTCAGTTATTAGACCCTTTGCGCAGATAGAGCTGGCTCTAAATTCCACGTGTATGATTGGTTGACGGGAGGATCGGCGCCAATCAGGTTACCGGAATTTGGAGCTGGAGTCTTGGTAGAGTACAAAGCTCTGTATAGTGAGTGAACGGATCCTTACCTGTCAAACACCCCGTCTAGTTCGCTCACTTAATCCGGAGCTTTGTATGTAGGTTCAAGGTTAATCAATAAAGGCTTGTGTTTGAGAATGTCCGCTTCGCTCCTTATTGGGGGATTGATACGGACACGGATAAAGTAATTCTATGATTGGTCTTGTAAATAGTTTGTGCTGCATAATTAATTTTCTCGTATCCATGCCAACGATGCAAGTTTACCTGAACCCGGTCTGGAGCACAAGCACCCAATCGTTTTGGGTGCTTGTGCCTTGTCCCCACAGTTTCGCCACAGTAAGATGGATATCGTGGAGACCCATGTTCCTGACGATGGCTCTAGCCACTCTAATTGAGCATAACAATGAATGCCTCGATCTGTCCGATCCACCACCAGCGTACCTACAGCGATGGGGAAAATTATTGTAGAAGTATTGTAGAAGTATGGCAAGAGTCCTATTGGCCGGGGCAGCCACCTAAACCCTGTTTTTAGACCCCTGTTTCTACAATAATCTTCCCCATCGCTGTACAAGGCCAATTCCACAGCCTTCAATCCCCTACCATCATGCCTGGTGAGCTGGTGAGTAAAGAGATAACACTACAGCTAGAACTCGAGATTTTGGCTACGCATCCAAGATCAAAATTACAACTAATGGACACCTCTGAGGCTGATCTATCGCCTTCAACCAATCGTTAAAGAGATGATCCCTGGCCGGAGATAGCCAGCAAAACCTATCATAATTCTATCCCCGTAGTGGCCGAATTTTGCTGGAATTATGGTAGGGGTGGAATTTCGAGAGGGTTGAATTATGATAGATTTTGCTGTGTATACATATGTATGTACATCTCCACAACTTGCCTTTGCTACAATTGCAATGGTCTGAAAAGAATAGCTGTATCGAATGGCCACCCCACAAGCACTGGCAGCAAAGGCCTCCAATTACCCGCGCCTCCAGCTCAACGCTGCATGCAGCAATCACCGCCCCGGTAGAAAACGATAATCCGGGGCGCGAAGCGAAAGCCGCCTGTGGAGAATACCCGCCCGATGTCCACACGAAACCCTAACCCTGGTTCCCAGGGTGGGGGGTTGGGTTAGTACATATCTACATACATACATGTGCTGATCGATCACAATCAAAGGCTACCTTCAGGGAGGGAGCGGGTCGTGGGGGGGGGATTGGCGCGAGGTTCTGCAATGTCTGAGTACCTAGTAGAGCTTATATTTGCGCGGGTGGTTGGCAGGAGAGAACGAAAGCGTGGGGAGTTGGGATAACCTCCGAGGCCAGCTTGGATGGGCGCTGCCTTCCTGATGCGGCGCTCTGGCCACGATCACCAACAGTGGGCATGCTGTCTGGGCACATGTCTGGTATTAATAGCATGTCCGTCGATACCTACATACTATCAGAGACTGCAATCAAGCACGATATCATCCATCATGTGGTACTGGTAGAGTAGATCAATTGTAGGCAGCTCTACTCGACTCTAGAGTATATATCCCGCACGGTGATTGGACAGCTCCGATCTGCGGGGGACATATGTATAACTATACCAGAAGCTACGCTCCTTACTGTGCTGCTCCCCCAATTACAATCCGTCCTACGTGTGCCTACATCTACTCTTCCCTGTGATCTACACACGATGTTGCTCGGGATATATAAATACACATAGGCACACGGGCGGTCCATCTCAATGGCCCACCGCGAAGCGCCTGTCAAGGTGGACTCCCCGCGGCATCCGCCGCACGATGCCCTCTGCAGGATGAGTGACGGGAAAGTGTAGAATGATACATGCATGGAAGCGTGACTGCACACATATGTATAGTATCTGTTTGTGTCCGCCTCGCGGGTCTGCCTGTACCACCGTTACATACATACATTATACATATATACGGGGAGTGTCGCACAAGAGCGCCTGATGGAGCAGTCTCACCGCCGGCGATCGGTGGAGGGAGGGACGATAACGAGTCCTTCCACTTCTTTTCCTGTCTCTCCAGCTGAGCAGCAGCAGCTGCAGGCAGGTGCTGTTTCAGTGCTGCAGTCGATTGCAACGGCCCTTGCGCAGGCGATTGGCTGCGGTTGAGAGAAGCTTTCTGGTTGCAGCAGGTGGGGAGGATGCACCCGGAAATAGGATATGAGGAGGTGGGTTATAGTAGTCGTAGTTATATAGCAGTCGCAGTTATAGCAGTCGCAGTTAAGATATCGTGTGCTCCATAGCAATGCTCAATTCCGTAATGTGCCCCAACCTGCTTTACGGGCTGCCCAAGACGGGCTTGCAAACCGTATATATATAGCCCCCCCCACTGCCGCATCTCGCTCGTCCCCCCCCAGGCCAGCAGTCATTACACAGCTAGACAGATAGCTCCATCGACTGCATCATTCCACACATACACTGCAGAATGAACACAGAACCGCAGAAAGACCCCGGCGTGGTGGAGAAGAAGGTCAGCGCCAGCTCGGACCTGGAGCGCTCCACACACGGCGAGCAGCAGCAGCAGAAGCAGGAGCAGCACGTGCCCTACACCGGGCGCGTCGACGAGCGGGAGTACGGGCACGTGCGGCGCGGGCTGAAGGCGCGGCACGTACAGTTTATCGCCATCGGCGGCATCATCGGCACGGGGCTGTTTGTGGGCAGCGGGGCGGCGCTGCTGCGGGCGGGGCCGCTGAGCATCCTGCTAGCGTACTCGATCGTGGGGACGGTGATCTACTCGCTGATGCTGGCGATCGGGGAGGTGAGTCTGTGTGTGTGTGTGTGCGTGTGTGTGTGTGTATATGTGTGGCATGTAGAGTACATGTGCGGCATGTAGAGTACATGTGCTAATATAAGGGATACGGAGGACAGATGACCACCTGGCTGCCCATCCCCGGCGGACTGACTGTGTATGCGCACCGGTATGTATATCCCGTATATATTATATATATGTATACATGTAGATGCGAGAGTGACTGACCACCCCCTCAGATACCTCGATCCCTCCTGGGGCTTTGCCATGGGCTGGAACTACACGCTCGGCGCCGGCATCACCGTGTGCGCCGAGGTGGCTGCGGCCATCCTGCTGATTGAGTACTGGAACGACAGCGTGAGTGGCCGTGTGTGGATATCTACATGTGTCTGTAATTAATCCATACTCGCGCTCCCCGCAGGTCAACATCGCCGTGTGGATCGTCATCATCCTGGCGGTGATCTTCATCCTCAACATCTTTGGTTAGTCCCGCTGCGCTCCCCGCCCCTGCCCCCGCCCCCGCATGCACTACACTACACTGCCCTCCCGCACTAGCCCTTCCGTCCCCGATTATCCCCACCGTGCACTCGCAGGACTGACATCCCACCTAGTCGTCGAGGGCTACGGAGAGGCAGAGTTCGTCTTTGCCAGCATCAAGATCATCACAATCATCGGCCTGCTCTTCCTCGCCGTCATCCTCTTCTTTGGCGGCGGCCCCGCCCACGACCGCATCGGCTTCCGCTACTGGAACGACCCCGGCGCCATGCGCGCCTACCTCAAGCCGGGCGCGACGGGGCGCTTCCTGGGCTTTCTCAAGTCGTTTGTGAATGCGTGAGTTCAGTCCTGATCTGTTCTGTGCCGGTAGGGGCATATACTGCTGGGCGTGTGCTGTGGCGCTGTGTGCTGACATTCCTCTCCCTGGCCAGCTGCTTCGCCTTTGGCGGGTCCGAGGTCATCTGCGTCGCCGCGAGCGAGACGACAAACCCGCGCCGCAACATCCCAAAGGCCGTGCGGCGGACCTTCTGGCGGGTCGTCATTTTCTATGTCTTTGGCGTGCTGGCGATCGGTGTCTTGGTGCGTGTGTTTTGCTTGTAGACCGGTGCCCCGGGTCCCGGGCCCTGGGTGTGCGGTAGCGAGGACTGAACCGGACTGACGGGTGATCTGACGCGCAGGTGCCGTACAACGACCCCGGCCTGACCACGGCCCTGGACAGCGGCGCCAAGGGCGCCGCGGCCTCTCCGTGGGTTGCGGCGATCGTGAATGCGGGCATCGGTGGGTTGTCTCCGGTCTCTATGATATAGCGGGTGGTTACAGTACTGATATGTACCCTTTGGTCTCGCTGCAGACGGCCTCCCTAGCATCATCAACGCCGTCATCCTCACCTCGGCCTGGTCCTGCGGAAACAGGTGTGTATGCCCGCATCAGTCTGCGGGATGGGATATCGGCTAACCGCACGCACAGTTTCATGTTTGCGGCCTCGCGCAACCTCTACGCGCTCGCAATCACCGGCCATGCCCCAAAGATCTTTGCGCGCTGCAGCCAGCGCGGCATCCCGTACTTTGCCGTGTGCGCCGTCTTTGCCTTCACCATGCTGTCCTTCCTGCTGATGTCGGAGCGGTCGTCGGTGGTGAGACTCCCGTCCGTCTTGAGCGTGCAGTCTCTCTCTCTAACAGGGCATACGCACAGGTCTTTAACTGGTACTCCTCTTGAGCCCTCCCCTACTCTACACCCCCCTCCCCGGAATGCAGCTGACAGCCCAGGTTCATGAACATCACCACCCTCTCCAGTCTCTTCAACTGGCTCACGCTTTTCCTGGCCACCATCCAGTTCCGCAAGGCATACCGGTCCCAGGGCATCGAGCACTCGGCGCTGCCCTTCCACTCGCCGCTCATGCCCTACGCAGCCTACTACGGCGTCACCATGGTCACCTTCTTCATCAGTACTGCTCTCTTCCCTTCCACCTCCTCCCCCCCGCACAAAAGGCTAACACCGCAAACAGTCATCAGCGGCTTCGACGTCTTCTTCCCCGAAAGGTGGTCTGTCAATGACTTTTTTGCCACCGTGAGCATCCCCCCTCGTTTTACCACCATAGTAATGGAGCTGACTAATGCAGTACTCGGGAATCCTAATGTTCGCCGTGCCCTTCATCGGGCACAAGCTGTGGTACCGCACGAAGCTCACGCGCCCCGCCGACATCGACATCTGGACGGGAAAGGAGGAGGTGGACGCCTACGAGCGCGACAACCCGCCCAAGGAGGCGCGGAATGCGTAAGTTGTCCCTGGACTTGGGGTGGTGGTGATGATGCATGATGCTGACGTGTGGGATGTAGGTGGGAAAAGGTGTGGTTTGCGATTGCGTAGTTTGGGAGTTGTGGAGGGGGAGGGGGGTGTTTTCTTCCTTACTTTTTTTTTCTTGGAGACTGTAGTGTAGCGTGGATAGCATGGAGATGAGTATATGATTGACGTGGGCCTGACGGCTCATTCTTATGTTTGGATAATGCTTTATTTAAATAAATAAATGGTTTCATTGTTTGCGGCAGTGGGATTCGAGAGTTGAAGGTGAAGGCATATGTATGGAAATGGTGGATACTAGTATAACTACAATACACGCTATAGGCCGGTCAGCTTTCCAGATGGGGGGAGAGGCCACCAGATGCCATGGACGACTTCTGGGTATTTTTTGCATGTCGAGAGCTACCCTATCAGCTTTAAATTGTGCTGCCAAAAATTGGCCAAGACCCCATATTTGCACAGGATGCAACAGGTTGCTCTACTTCTATCACGTGTATTACGTTTGATACCCAATGCTTTGATTCTTGGACGGAATTGGAATGTGGGTGTTTGTTGTATTTGATGGTTTACGACACCGCAGTTTACATGTATGCCCACACTTGAACGTCGATCAAGAAAATATATGCATTCTCATCAAGAATTCAACAGCACGCGCGCAAAGTAACAAGAAGACATGGCATCAGAAAGCATATTATGAAATACAGCCCAAAGAGGAAGTGGAAAGAAAGCCGAGCCAAGACACCGCGCATATCAGAACCAAAACAAAATTGCAGGGTTGCAGCTGGCAGAACAAGAACGTATATATAGAAGCTGCGTCTAAAAACCCCCAAGACTAAAAGAAAGAGATGGCTTGCTACGCCGCTGGGGTGAAGGGCGCTTGATCTGAGATGAATAGAAACGAGCAAAAGGCCAGAGAAGAGTCTAAGAGGTCGTTCAGATTTGCCCCCCCCTCGCAGGAACTGGCCAAGCGTTTCTCACAATATCAGCAAATGCCTAATCATCTGAAAAAAGGATTACACTGTGGGTCTAAGGGCTGGCATCCTACGGAAGGGTAGGAGGGCTTTAAAGAGGAAGCTGCTACCAACCTTATCCCACGGGGTGTGGGATCGTCTCCAGTGAACTACATGATCTACTTGAGGTCTGGAGGTACGGAGCGTTTGGCCTTTGATGCATCGATTGCGGCACGCATTCGTTGTTCAATGTCTCGGGACAGGCTTCTGTGCTCTAGCTCCACCGGTGGGTCCCTATATGCATCGGCACCAGCTGCAAGCAGACGCTCAAACACCGGTAGGTGGCCGCCTTCCGCAGCCGCCTGTAGGGCTGTTCGCCCGTACTCCCACCCTGGATCCGCATTGACGTTGGCACCGGCGGTAAGAAGAGAGTCGACCGAGGACTGGATCAGGGACGGCTAGGTAGGGAGCGATAGCCGGGCGGAGCGGAGGCGAGAGACAGGGCACGGCTGACCAGACGAGGAGCGATGGTCGGGCCGTGGGACGGGGAGGGTTCTTGGACAGGCTCTAGAGAAAGCGAAGCCAGCACGCGAGACGAGGACAAAGGTTCTAGGTCAGGCTCTAGGGGAAGCGGAGCCAGCACGCAGACACAGACAGAACGAGAACGGAACTGAACAGGCTCTAGGAAGAGCGGAGCCTGGACGCGAAACAAGGACGAGGATTCAGGAGTCCTCCCCCGAGGCGAGGAGCCCCGGAGGAAGGAACGTGGTCTACGAGGGAAACGATTCTCTAGGTGAAAGACTGAATTGAATCGTACTCGAGATACAGGAAGAAAAGACTAGAGAACTAAAAGGAAAGCCCCTCGAAGAGAGAGAGAGCCCCCTTATATACAAGAATCATAACGCCGCTGATTAATCCAGGCAGCCTTGAAACGAAGCAGCGGAAGCAGAGCCGAGACAGGAAAAGCAGAACGAGACGAGAACGAGAACGAGACGAGGAAAGAACAGGCGAAGAACGGAGACAGGAACGCACAGGAAAACAAGAACGGAGAACAGAAGCGAGGAGAGACAGAAGCTGGGACGAACTAAGAAAGTACAGGAGTCAAGGAGACAGGGAAACGAGACGAGGCAAGGCAGGACGAGGCGAGGCGAGGCGACATCAGCAAACCTCCAACCTCCGCCAGACGCTCTGGACGCTCCAGGCGCCCAGGGCGCTCGTGAACAAACTCTCCAGAGAAAGCAGCGGGCGTTCTGGCGCCTTCAGCATTCCGCCCTGGCGAGCACTAGTGCCCCCTGCGCCCAGGCGCGCACTAGATCTAGTCGCCCGAGCAATCTGTTCACCGTGGCCGAACTACCTCGCTTCAGACGCTATCCCGGCGCAGTACTCTCTTGCCTGGCAGCTCTCGGAGCGGAATGCTTTCTCTCGCCTGGCGTTATCGGCGGAATGCTTTCTCGCCTGGCCTTTTCGCGGCGGAATGCTCTCGCCTGGCAGCTCTCGCGGACGGAATGGTCTCTCGCCTGACGCTCTCTCGACGGAATGCTCTCTCGCCTGACGCTCTCGCGACGGAGTGCTCTCTCGCCTGACGCTCTCGCGACAATGCTCTCGCCGGAGACTACTACCTATCTCGCTGGGCCTCCTGGAGCTCTCTGGCGACTCCTGGGCATATAGCTAATGCTTCTGGAGCACTCCCGACTGCTCAGCAGCCCGCATTTTACCCTTCAGTGCCCTGTTTTTACAATGCATACTACTACTCTTTGCTTTAGTGGGCACTGCTCTCAAGAGCATTCAAAACCGTGATTCGATTGCTAAATCCTAAAACTACAGACCGTCTTCAACTCGCTAATTGAATATAATATAGGTATATAGGTACTCCCATCTCCAAAGCACTAGCCAGTGCTCTTCAGAGCGGTCGCCTCCAAAGCACTCGCCAGTACTCTCCAAAGCACTCGCCTCCAGAGCGCTCCCAGTGCTCTCCAAAGCACTCGCCTCCAAAGCGCTCCCAGTGCTCTCCAAAGCACTCGCGTCCAAAGCGCTCGGCAGTGCTCCCCAAAGCACTCGCGGGTGCTCTACACATCCTCTTCCTCCTCGCCCCCTTCGTGATCACCCTCTTCTTGCTCCTCTTCTTCCTCTTCGCCTTCCTCTTCCGCTTCAATGCCCTAAAGTTGAGCGTGAACCACCTCATCCTGGCCGCCACCATGGTGGAACCAGTGATATCCCCTGGAGCACTCGCGGGTGCTTTCGGCGTTCGAATGCCGCCAAGATCGGCCGCTAACGCTTCGTCGTCTCGCTGAATCCATCTTCGGTATCACCTCGATAGTGATGCCCTTCTTCTCTCGTATCTATCAAGCGTTAGCCTCGGTGTTCAAAGCACTCTGCCATTGTAACCTCCATCTATAGCATACCTTCTCCCGGAGGTTATCATAATCACCTCAACGTTGCCTCCTGGTTCTGCCTACTCCTCCCCTTCCATGTGTTCTTCATTCTGTTGAGCGTTTCTACTCGTATTCAATGTCGGTAGCGGAGATCTACTATAGCGCGAGCACCGTTACTGCTCCCAAAGCACTCGCTATCGCTCTAAGGGATATGAGGATCAGGGATGCTTACTGACAACTCTCGTTCTGTGACTGGAAATGGTCAGGCTTCGCGTATGTTCCTGTTGACCATGCCGAATGCATCTTGCCAAATCGCAGTCGATATCAGGCAAATAAACGTAGGGGTAATCCGCTCTAGGAACTCGGGGTCTTTTACCCCTCGCATCCTGACCCCATCAAAGTATTTATAGTACAATATGTCGATAATCTCCGGGGCAAGAAACCGTAGACGGTAGGTCTGGTAACCGTTAGCGTTCGCGAGTGCTCTCCGAGCATTAATTGACACCGAGTCTTCATTAGCACCCGAGTGCTTTCGTTGGGGGATTAATCATACCTCGTAATGCTGCGCAGGGCTCAAAGCGATCGTTCTTCAAAAGATACTCTCTTGAGCAGCCCTCGCCTCAGGACTCGAAACTTTCCAAGCCCATAGATGGTCGAATCTGCCAGGCGCCCTTTAACCTCGTGCATCAAGTCTTGGCGCTCGAGTGTAGACTTCTGACCTATCGTCGTCAATTACGCTTCTAGAGCACTCGTCAACGTTTCAAGAGCATTCACCTGTTTGATAACGACCCCGTCGAGATCTACTGCACATCCCACCCTGCGACTGGCAGTTGCCCACATGTTTACTACCAGTACCGAAAGCCTCGCTGCAGGGGGAAAAGGCTCGTGTAGAAGAGTGTGGTCCCCGATTAGCGTGCTGCACTCCTTCTCAATCCTCTGGGCTTGCATTGAGAGAACGTTTGCACTCCTCGAGCTAGGTAACAAGGACCTCTGAGATAGGTTACTCGCGAATGTTAGCGATGCTTTCTCAAAGCGGTCTTGAGTGTTTTGGGAATACTACTAACCTCACTTTCTGCTATAGGAGCATTTCCTTCGTCCCTGATAGATGAAGGAAGCTGTGCAATATCATATCTTGGTTCTTCTGGTAAATATTCCTGAGGGCTTGAGGAATCCGGGGACTGCTCATAGAAAGCTCTGCGCCCTCAAAAGGGGAGGAGCGATAGGGGCGGTAAGTGGGTGAGAATCGCCCGTACCTCGAGCATCGAGGAAAGGTCTATGTCTTGGTGTAGAAGAGCTATAGTCAATATCGCGAGAATAAACGGGCACTGAAGAAGGCATGGACTGTGAGGATATCGGATGTGCTCTCTGAGATGCTGTGAATGCTCTCTGAGATGCCGGGGATGATCTCTGAGATGCTTCCTGGCTGGATGCCAAAGTGAGCGCTCTGTGGGATGCGGTGGGCGCTCTCTGGGATGCATTCTGTTTGGGTACCGAAGTGGAGTCTTCTTTCTCCGTACTACCTTTGCAGGACGTGCTCCCCTCTGAATCGTTAGCGTTTGTCTTTGACATTAATGGGTGGGAGAGTCGAACCTGTACCACATCCACGAGGCGTCGGAGGAAGCAATAACCTCCGCTACCGCTCGGTTGGTCTCCTCCGAGCAGTCTTGATCTTTCTGGCAGTAGTCGGCTGGAGTCTGAGTCTCTTCCCGTACTTTGGGATCTCTGCTGGGTGGAAGCTTGAGGTTCTTCTTCCGGATCATCTAGATTCTCCTCAGAGCTCTCCTGGCGTTCTCTGAAAGTCGTCATCCTCGGAGTGGCTGGTATCGGCGGTTTCCTCCACCTCCGGCACATCCTCCTGCTGCTCCTGCACTTCAGCGATGTCAGTATTGCCATCGGGGAGATGGAATTCTACCCTTCTAGGGCTGCTTCTTCCAGTCGATGTGTCGGTAGAAGCGGGCCCTTCTGGTATTAGGCGATGGTCGACTGCTACTCCGGGTCTTTGGTCGACTGACTGCTCCGGTGCTGGTCGATTGACTACTCCAGTGCTGGTTGACAGTCACGGTCAATGTTGAATGATATTTCAGACTCGTCAGTCTGTGAATCATCATCTTTCTTGGTGGTACTTGGGAGTCGTGGTCGCTTTCTTGCGGAAGAAGTCTTGAACGGCGGATCGACTTGTTGAGGCATTCTGCTTGCTGACAGGAGTATCAATGTGCTCTAGGAGCAGTTCTTTTGCGTGTTTTGATTAGAAATCAGCGCTTGGCGACAGAGTTTTCGTCGTAGCAAGAAGAAATTTTCACCGCTAACGCCGTAGGGTAGCGATCCGCTCAACCGCGTCCTGGTCGCTCAAGCGAATCCGAGTCATTTCTAATCACTCGTTTTACTGCACTTTCAGAAGCGATACCGAGTGCTCTGAGAGCAATCTAGGAGTTTGGCTTGACTGTAATTCAATTAAGAAATGAAATAATCTAATCTGATCTAATCTAATCTAATCTAATCTAATAAATCTAAAACGATGATCCCATCTATTCATAATAGCACGAACCCAATTCCCAGGAACACTTCGTAGCGCTCAGAAAACAAGGACATACCGCTATTCAGAGGTAGCGATTGTTAAACGAAGAAAGCGAAGATTATCTGCGAAAGAAACTAATGGCCAGTAACTCATGATCTTTCGAAAACAATCGTGCCGCTATTCAGAGTAGCGTTAGATTGTGCAGAAAGAGAGCGAGATTATACCAAATAAAACTAATGATGCCGCCATCACCACCACCACCACCACCGCCGCCACCACCACCGCCTCCAGAAGGTCCACCACCACCACCACCGCCATCCGCCCAGGAGGAGGAGGAGGAGGAGGAGGAGGAGGAGGAGGAGGAGGAGGAGGAGGAGGAGGAGGAGGAGGAGGAGGAGGAGGTCCGGGAGGAGGTTGCCACCACCACCACCACCACCGCCGGAGGATTACCACCACCACCACCACCACCACCGCCAGTGGAGTTACCACCACCACCACCGCCTCCAGCAGCATAAGTCGTCGATAGCATCCTGCTGTCTATCGCGACGTCTAACAAGTCTGGATTAGCCTTTGATTACTGGCATCAGTTCTGAGCAAATATACCCTCAGTGCTTTAGCGTTAACGCGATGATTTCCCTCCTCGTAGTCAGAGTCCTCTGCTGGGATATCGATCGTATGGTGTAATCGTCTTCACTCGATATGAGGAATCTTCGTGATAGCGGCGGTGTTTCAGCACCACCCAAATTAGCACCGCGCCCGCTCTGTGGAGCACGCGAGTATCCTCCGAGGCCTGCCAGTACTATTCTTCAACCAACCCTCGACCTCTTCGAATCAGTGATCTGGACCTCCTGTGGCGGACAGGAGGATTGGATGCGGTGGAGCGTTCTCGAGTGCTCCCCAGATACTCCTGATTGCTCTGTCGGGTGGGGTGTGCTCCAGGATCAAGTTGCAGAGCTCTGGAAACGTTATCTTTGTCAGAATACCAATGAACGAATTCTGATTTCGTCGATGGTTCCAGTCATAGATACGGGGCGGGGCAACTACGGAGAATGCTCCCAGAGCATCCGGGTCAACCATCGTGACCATTATGGAAGGTCTATCGAGTTCAGCGGGCACTGGGTCCCGTTTACGCTTCTTAGAGCGCCGGCCACCGTCCTCATCATCATCATCGCTCTCGTCAGCAACTTCTCTAAACTCGCGATTCCCCTGCCCCCTCGATAGCTTTTCCTTCTGCCCAACATCGGCAATGAGCCACTTCAAAGCGTCGGCGAGTGCTCTGCGGGTTGCGGTATTGCTTCCGTTCCACATAGGCAAGAAACCGTTGAGAGGGCGCAAGCTCAATAAATGGAGGCAGAGAGCATCGAATGCTGCTGCTCGGAGCGGTTTTGTTGACCCAGCGGTGTTGTGCATCTCGCTTTGAGGCTGTTGCGGACGTTAGTGTCACTTTAAGCGAGGTTGATCAAACCTAAAGTCATCTTTCTTTGTTCGCCTGAGTCGTTGTGTGAGTGTTTTGAGATTGGGGCGATGCTTCTGCAGCACGAGGAAACGCTTCTGGAGGACTGGCGTCGCTAAGAGCCTGTGAGGAGTTTCTGGGGCAGGATCTTGGCCGCCTTTGCCTCTGCTCTGCGGTGGAGGAACTGGGTATTGGTATCCGGCAGGGGCGTCGGAATTGAAACTCTGTGAAGCACTGGCGGCTTTTTGGAAGCAGCCTGAACTGGCTTCGGTTTGACGGACAGGGCAGCGGTGGTAGTGGCGGCGAGCTGCCTAACTCTGAGAAAAAGCTGGAGACTTGTCGAACTGTTAGATTCTCTTCGGGGCTTTGGGCTTGCTGCTGGGCCTGCTGGGCCTGCTGCTGTGCCTGCTGAGCGCTGTTTGGGCTTGGGTGTTGCTGGGCCTGCTGGGCCTGCTGCTGTGCCTTCTGAGCGCTGTTTGGGCTTGTGTTACGGGCCGACTCGAGAGACACGGGGAGCGGGTTCGGGGGTTGTCGATTAGACAACGATAGAAACTGAGTCAGGATCACGTGGGTGAAAACTCTTCACCTCGTGCGGGGTCAGGGTCAGGGTTCGGAGATATCGGGCTTGATACCGATAGATATTATCTGAAGTTTCCTAACGATAACTATCGAAGAAAACGAACGAGAACAGGATCAGGATGGCTCCGCCTAGTATGATATACTAGGTGAGACCAAGTGGTTCTAGGGCGGGGACCAAGGGGCACAACCGAGAGGTTATACAACTTGGATTCGTAGAGGTTCAAAGGCAAACTAAAATGTATTCCTATATAACAGGAAGTTCGGATAAGGAGAAAAGTAAGAAAGAACAAAGGAAATCAGCCATATATATAACCTCCAGAACCCAATGACTAATCCGTGTAACAGAAACCCATAGAAAAAAACCCACTGTGAAAACCTAAGCAAACCTCTATCGAAACCCGATGACTAATCATACTCCTTCTCGAACTTCTCCTTGAGTCTTGGGCCGTTACAGCAGGTGCTGCTGGGCCTGCTGGGCCTGCTTCTTTGTGCCTTCTGTGTTTGGGCTTGGGTCTTCTTGGGCCTCTTTGGGCCTGCTTCTTTGTGCCTGAGCTTTGTGGGCTTGGGTGCTGCTTGCCTCTTGGGCCTGCTTCTTGTGCCTGCTGAGCAGCTTTGTGGGCTTAGGTGCTGCAGAGCCTGCTGGGCCTGCTACTGTGCCTGCTGCAAACGTTCTCTGTCGATCGACTTCAGGTTTTGTCCCCTCCTTTGGGAAAATTCGTGACTGCTGGGGAGGCAGTGGCTGGCGGTGGCGAGTGCTTCTCGACTGAGCGGTGTCTCTCCTATCTCTATTGGGATAGGCTGGGTACCTTCCTGCTCTTTACGAGACGGCGAAGGTGAGGACTTCTCTTTCTGCTTCTGCGCCTTCTTCTCTTTCTCCTGTGCCTTCCTCTGTAGCTCCTGCACCTTCTTCTGCAAAATCTCCAGCTCCTTCTGCTCCTCTATCTCCTGCTCCTCTATCTCCTGCTTCTTCTTCCCCTTCTCCTTCTTCTTTTCCTTCTTTTTTTTGCTATCTGAATCGTCGGTGTCTGGATCATGATCTCGGTTCTTCTGTGAGCTCTGTGGAGTGCTCTGAGACTATAGTGAATATAGAATATTTGATGAGTATGGTTCTGAGAGCAATAGAATTACGGAGGATATACCATCTTATATATGATTCTTTAGATGTTAGAACGAAAACTCGAACTTGAAACTTGAAACAGGCAGTAAACTTGAAATGTGAGCTGAATCGCTTCCAAGAGATATCTTGAAAGCTTTGATAGCAGTGAGGGTATGAAGTGGTAGCTGGAAGAGTGTATTTGGAAGAGGTAGCTGGAAGATGGATGGTTAGGAATCTCTCACGATCTGGAAGGAGGAGAAGATGCTCTTATACCGAATAGAATCAGCTATTCCAGAGCTCATCATGCTTCGAGAGCACCCGTGTGCTATGGAAGCACCCCATGTCTTATCTGAGCACTCTCGAGTGCTCCGACCGGCGCATATGGTGCTCAAGCCGTGCTCAATGTTTGCTCAATACATGGCGTAGATCAATCTCTGCGTCGAAGATTCTTTCTGGTGGTTTGATTCAATTGAATAGCGTAGATGAATCTTTCTGGGCGTCTTCGGGAATCTTTCGATGGTAGTACCAACAAGCGGTATCGATTGGATTCAATGTTGGGTTGGAGTTTCTGTTCTTGTTGGTGTCGAGGCTCTGTCGCTATGAAATGAGTCGGACAGTGTGTATCGTTTGAGCTTCGTAGTCGATATTGGTATTGAATTTTCCGTTGTGAGCGGTTTCTCGCGGTTTCTCGATCTGAATAGCTTTCGCGAGTGCTAACTGAGGATGGCGAATGCTGAAAGAGCAGAAACGGAGGCATCGCTGGTGGCATGATTGCTTTGTTTCCTCTCGTTGCATGCTTTCGTGTTTGTGTTTGCAGTATTCCGTTGGAGATGTATAGCGTCAAAAGTCAGCCTTGCTCTGCTGGAAGTCTTGGCGCAAGGCATACAATCACTCGGCAATACTCTGCTAAGCGAGCACTTTGCATCGTCTGATGACTAATCGCTTGTAGAAGCACTCTGCACAACCTCTTGGCAGCGAAAGCCTCATTGGTGACAAATCGCTTGTAGAGCACTCTGCTGTCGCTTCGGCGGCGCTCTGCAACCAGAACCTCATTGGATGACAGATTGTTAAGTGAAAGCACTCTGCACCGCCTGCAGGAAAAAACCTCCTCGGCCTTGGCAGACTGCAAATTCTTGAGTTCAATGAAATCGTCGTGCCCTTTTTCCAGCAAAGTACAGCTCCTCCGAATTTTGACAGACATCTTGAGCGATACATTCTTTAGAAGCAGATGAATGGTTGAAATCAATATTACTGCTAAAGCGCGATCAATCAGCAAAACCCGGCGACACTGGCGAGAGCGAAGGCATTCGATTGCTATTCAGAGCGCCTTACGATTGAGTCCGACACTTTCCAAGATTAGGGTAACAATTGGACCTCGAATCCGAATCATATTCGTGATGGAGGAGGCGGCGATTCAAATGGGCATAAGGCATCTACTACAGTTCTGAGGAAGCACTTTACATTTCGGAGGACTCGGACGAATGCTTTCAGAGCCTTCTCCGATACCCATGTGGCACCCATTCCGGTCAGCATCTGAGTTCAGAATGGCGCTATTTCATGTCCAAAAGCCTCGCGGGAAACATCGACAGCTTCTTTCTGCACGCTCCGCCGAGCAGTGGCGAAGTGCTCCTACAGCACTGGGCGGGGTTTTATCGAAGGCTGGAGAAATGAGCGACATCTTTCGGAAGCGAGCTGGAATCGTTCGGAGGTGGATATTGGGGAGAAGGTATCTTACTACTACCGGGATCAATGGTAGTCGTCCGATATCTTCTAGAGACAGCGTGCCTTCCGAGTCGTTGGTGTCTTCGCCGTGGTGGAAGCGTAATGAATTCGGCGAGCAAATGTGCGAAATCATCAGGAGATTGGTGGTGGGAGATACAGGTCCGTAAACTTCACCCTGTCAGCGAGGTCTCTATGAGCGTTCGATGATCTTCGAGGAGCGATCGCTGATCTTTCTCGACAGAATCGTTACGGAGGGTCACTGTGGTACCAATTATCTGCGGCGTCGGATGGCACTTGCATCGACAAATTTCATTGAGGACAAAGCTGGCCAATCTATCTTACCATAGGGAACATCAAGTCGTCGGGCGCAATAAGCCTACAGGGCATTCATTCATTCTCCTAGGGCTGCTACCAGTGCCACCAAAGCTCGGAAAGAACACAACACTTCGTTAACTCCGTTTTAAGGCGTCGAGTCAAATGGCACTGCATCGTGCGCTTGGGAAATCTTTCAAAGCATTCACGAGTCTTTCTCAGGAGGCGAGCTAATCAAATCTTGCCGGCTCTGAGCGACTATGCTTTCCGGTGCTCTCGGGCTGGATCGCCGAACAGCGGCATTCAAACTTGCAAAACATCAGCACTAGTGCTTGCGCGATCTTGGTCGAGTTCACAATCTTGGGAACCTTCGTCGAAGCTCTATCTTATGCGAGGACTACTGAGGAGAGGTACAGCTATTGGCGAGACCGGGCAATCTAGAACCGGTGGAATACCTTGTTGCGAGATCCGTCAAAACACTCTTCAATGCTTTCTGGGGTATGCGGGGTTAATCGTCGATCTCAATAAACCGGACATCTTGCAAAATATCTACCTGGGGATGTTGAAGCACATGATGGAGTGGATTCAGGGCTTCCTGAAGAAGCACCACCGATTGGAGGAATTTGACAAAGCTTGGGCCGATTGCGCCTTCTGCGGACTGGCGATCCAAAGCAAGGCATATCGTTCTACCACGATGGCAAAGAAAGATCACGGAACCTGGGGCGGCTCGTTCTAGGATCATTTCATGACTGCTCTGAAAACCGGGAGTGGCTGTCAGGGCGACCATAAAAGCGTTGAAATGCGTTGAAGCCTAATAAACTTCCACAATGGCGCAATATAGAGTCATCTGTGAGCACTGGACTATATGGAGAGCTATCTCGATGATTTCCATAAACACAAGGATATCTTTTTAGAATTCAGAGCGTCTGAAGACGTTAAAGGGCCGAAGATCGAGCAAGCAATAAGTGGAACAAGGCTCAGCGGCGCTCCCAAAGCGAGGCGTGGAGGAGATCCGGGAGATTCGGGAAAGATCACACTTCAACTTCATCAAATTGCGTGCACTACCGGGAACCGCGTTGAGCGCTTTGGGAGCATTCACTCAGTACTCCGCGAGCGTTAGCGAGCTTGCCCTTGTATGCGGCGGTGAAAGAGAACTACTGGCGTCGTCCAAGGTCGGCGCTGCGCAGATACTGGACTATGGAGGAAGGCGATTGGCGTTAGAGATTAATTCTGAATCTGAAAGACATCGTTGGAGGTCAGAGAGCACTGACAACATCCTCTGGAGCCATCGGGATAACCCGAGGAGTTCTTCGACATTTTCAAAATCGAGGACGCAAGCGCCGAATGAGCAGCTCAATAGTAAGCGGACTGCCCTTGAAGCGTCTTTTGCAACCCCTCCGAAATCGGAAAAGACTGTTCAAGCGTCGCAGATGGACTGCAAATGGTAATATAATGACTTTATCGCGCTGATAAAGGAGTATGCGAAGATGCGGAATCTTTCTCAGAAACTTTGCGGAAGCTCTGAGAGCGTTTTGGAGCCGGTGGAGGTTTTCACATGCTTGCAGGTTCGATACCAATCTTCCAAGGCCTGGCGTATCTGAGGTTCACAATATCAGGTGTGCAGGGAACATCATCTTTTAGGAAGGGAAAATAAGAAAGGATTGGGCATGGGTATCGGTAGGTTCCTCGAGCAGTGGGGAGTGTTTGGGGACGCTTACCAGGATCGTGGAGAGCTCTGTTCAAGGTCTTGAGGATAGCACAGGCGTAGCGCATAGACTATGTGTAGTTGAGCTGCTTGAGGCGAAGGATCGTGGTATCGTGATAGCTCATATGGGCTGCTGAAGGTCTGTGGCGGAGGAGGAAGAGGATGTGGGTCGTGAATATTGAATTATATTAGGAATGGCCCATTTATTTGAGGTGGATGCTGGCAATTGGCTGGTAAATACTAGGATAGATTTGCGTCGTGGAATGAATTTAGTTGAATCTTTGTGAGAGCGGTCGTAAGTCTGTAAACGTTCATGAGTGCTATCCAATGATGTGAGAGTATTAGTGTTCTCCAGTGAGAGCATTACGAGTGCTATTGAATGACAGCAGTCGGGTCTTTCCGTGAAATTGGCGCTGTGAGGGCGATGGCGAGTCTTCTGAGTGGAAAGTTAGGCCCAATAGTACCGTCTAATTCAAAATTAGGTAATGGATTCTGCTAAATGCAGCATGCGGATGGAAGAGGGAGGTGAGTTTGACCGCTCAGTATCTGAGTCTGTTATCCAAGCTTTCATTTCATGCGTAATCTTTCTTATGCGTAGAAATGATTTCCAAGCTTTCGCGCGAGTCTTTCTTAGGTAGAGGCGTTGAGCTTTTCAGGCGAGCCGTCTGGCCTAAGCCTCGAAAGGCTTAAATGCCTTTCACGAATCGGCAGAATCATGTCGCCATCGCCAAAGGTTTAGTAGCCATCTCTAGTATCTGCGATAGTCTTTCGTATCGATGTTCGCATTGACCGTTCAGCGTCGTGAAGAATACCACTTGAGATATCGTTTGAAGACTGGCAATGCCTACCTCGCCTTTGAAAAGCGTGTCGATTCATATGGGTCTAAGTGGGGATGTCCCACCTTGAATAGTATTATTAAAGATCTTTCCGCAGCTCTGAGCGTTGGTTAGTCTATGTAAAGCAGCCATGGTGCTCTTTCTCCGCGTGGCAATATCTCTTAGCAGTCGGTGAAAACCTTGTTGACGAAGAGTGTCTTGGCGTGGCGATATGCTCCGTGGTGTCTGGCGAGCATCTCAGTGAGAATGCTCTCCTGGCGCAGAATAGCACTGGCGAGTGCTCTCTGGCGTGAGGATATGTTCTGGCGGCGCGGCGAGCTGCTCGTTATGTTTGATCTCCTGGCGCAGATATTAGTGGCGAGTGCTGTCAGGCGCTGGCGTTGTCTCCTGGCGGTCCCCGGCAGCGTCAGTGATTCGTTGCCAGTCGCTGGGCGGAGAAGTCGTTGTTGATCGTTATCCAGAGCGCAGGAGGCATACCCCAGGCGTGTCATGGCGGAGAAAGCATCGCCGGGTGCTCTCAGAAACGATCAGCACATTGCCTGGGCGTGCCTGGCGTGAAAGGTGACAGCGTGAAAGGTCTTGCAGCAGCGCCTAGAAGATCGCGGAGAAAATTGCTGGGTGCTCTATAGATGTATGTGATATCGCTAGGAAGCACTCTGTGAACAGTAGCATTAGCGGCGCAAAAAAAAGCTCATTAGGACTATTAAATTGCTGCTTGGGCGAGTGCTCTGGTGGAAGCGAGAGTGCTCTGGTGGAAGCGAAGTGCTCTGCTAGGAAGCGAAGTCTCTGTTTGGAGCGAAGTGCTTCTGGTGGAAGCGAAGTGCTCTGCAAGGGCGAAGTGCTCTGGTGGAAGCGAAGTGCTCTGGTGGAAGCGAAGTGCTTCTGCTAGGAAGCGAAGTCTCTGCTTGGAAGCAGTCTGGAATCTGTAGGCGAGGACAGGAGTGCAGACTGGAATTGATCGGCAAATACCCTAGCGACATGTGAGACGCTAGGGCTGGGGATTAGCTCATGAATCGCAACGGGGATCGGAGACTGTGAAGAGGTCTAGGCATAGCCAAGACATAGAGAACCTTCTCGGGCCGTAGGATGTGCTTCCAGGTACCAAGCCATCTTATCGTCCGGGTTGAATAGTCATGACGATAAAGGTTGACAGGGGTAAAAGCCAGAGCAGGGAAGAGCCTACAGGGGATTGGGTAAACTAGGACTCAGGAGCGGGGAGACTAGGGGCTAAGCGAGGATAGGGGTACAGGATGGGGCGGGCGAAGGAAACAGAGAAAGACATGAACAGGGCTTGCAGCCGGGGATGTGACCCGACGGCAAGGAAACAGGGAAACAGAGACAGGAAAACAGGAAACAGAACATGAGAGACAGGAAACGAGGCCAAGGAAACAAGAAACGGGAACAAGGAAACCCAAGACGGGACCAGACTGGGGTCGGTCCCGTACGCCGTTACACTCATGCAGAAAGTCTGAATCTTCAAGTCCGTAGCCTGACATTTCTGGTTGCAGGAAACTCCGAGTCAGGCTTGAATTCACGGTCAAGCTCACCTCCTCTGAGCTTCTGAGGGTTGATTCTTCCGCGGAGTCATCAAAGTTTTACAACTACATATATTTTGATATTGCACGGACCGCTTCAGCCCTTCTTAGCTGTTCAATTTAAGACATTCGGCACTCACACCAAAAAGTCCGCAACTCAGCTTGCCAGAGTAAGGGATAATTCCCTTTACTGGCCGCGCGAATAAGGGCTGCCTGTCGGTAATCAGCCACTTCGTGTTTAGGTATCAGTCTGGTCAACATCTTAGTGACTTCGGGGCGATCGGGGAGCACGGCTCTGAAAAATAGAATCGGAATTTGGGTGCCTTGCAATTGCATGTACCAGTTTGGGAAACGTGTATAAATGTGGTTTAATAATAATTCAAGGACATGGTAATGCCCCCCGGATGCGGCGGGTGCCAAAACGGTGTCGAAGGTGATTGCGGACGCAGGTATTCGCATTATTTGGGCGGTGAGAGCCTCCACCTCCAGATCGTACTTGGGACCACCGCCTGAATCTCTTCTCAGGATGTCCTGAAGGCCCAATTCAGGAGAATCCTTTGGAAACGAGAGACCATCCTTATTATCAATGTAATAATACCTCCTAATACTTCGCCACCAGTGTTTGAAAGAAGAGACTCTCTTCGAAAAATATTGCTCAAGTTCGTTTAAACCTAGGCTGGGCAAATCACCAGTTGCCACTAGTTCCGTGGTGATACTCCGGTAACCATTCGGGATCAAGGATTGGAAATCGGCGTTGACCAGTCGCTCATAGGAGAAGCTGTGTGAACCGTCATCCTTTTTATCCAAGGTGGACAATATTCGGATCCAGAATTGTTTCAAGAGCTGTATCTCATACTTCTCTGGTATATGATCGCGCGATTTTTCTGTCTCTACTGATAATGTGAGTCTGATTATTTCGGAAGCATATAGGCCCCACTCATTTCTTGAGGCCAATGTTCTCAATGGCCGGCCAATGCGGATATGCTCCACGATATCAATCTCCGCCGCGTTGTCTCCTAAAGGGAGAATATCTCTTTCCCCCAAGGCGGCTAAAACCACTGTAACGGCTGTTAGGTCCACTCTATAAACTCTCACAAGGTTAAATAAATGACACTCACAGAGTTGGATTTCCTGGTGATTTCCAAGCCCCGTCTCGCTGATAATGGCGATGAGCTGGGAGAGTGTACTGTGTCGAAACTCCGCGGTGTCGATCCGGTTTTCGTGCGGGATGCGTTCAACTGATCCTAGAATATCTCGAATGTGACATGAAATTGCCGACAAGTATATTGAAAAGATCTCCTGAGAGAATAATCTCTTCATCGACGCAGCTGGAAACACCACGATTGCCGGATCATCGGGTACGGAAGACCTCTTGATACCCAGACGTCCAACAATGCGGTGCATGGGCATTCCGTTCTGGTTGAAATATTCCAAGCTGCTAGGGCGGATATCGAAGTCAAGACTACCCGTCCACATTTTGAATAGCTCTTGATCATCAGCATGTCTAGGCCAACTGAGGACCTTCACAGCAGGGTGAGTATCACTCAAATCAATCTTTTCGGGCATGATACCCCCTGTGCGGTGGTGGACTTCTTCCTCAGCCAAGCGTAGCTTCCACAGGGATAGAATTGACGCGAGGTCCAATTTCGTCTCTTCGCCCACTTTCCAGGTGCCTCTTCGGTCTTGCCTGGACAATTTAAATGGCAGATTTGCATAATGGTTGGCAGCGCTCCCCCCGAACCCACCGAACCCTACGCGTTGAGAGATCATGTCGTCTTCTGCTGGTTCTTCGCATGCCATAACCGGTAAATGCCATTCTAGGGAGCAATCTGTCTTTGCGCTTCCAATCCAGACTATTTCCTTCGATCGATGGAGGAAGTTAATAGTCTTCTCCATTGCAGAGCAAAGAATGCCTGAGATCCCTTCCGTATCACTGTCCCAGTTAGAGAGGTCGCCGAGGCGTTTGCGAACTGCCAAAGTGTTGTAGCAAAGATCACTCAGCTTATCATCCAACCCCATATCCCACAGCCCGGCCGGTGTAACCTTCCAGCCACTACAATGTGTAATTTTCCTCGCCATGTAATCAAGTTCATAGCCTTTAACCGCTCTGATTGTATTGGGCTCTCGAGTCATTCGACGACGAATCAATGAGCGAATAGCAGTGACAATCGCCGTAGCCCCTAATTGTGCAATAGACGCTGACTAGTTCATCCCCCTGAGACCCACAAACTGGGTAACAAATCCTACTACACTTATTGTTGTGCCTCACAACACTAGGAGACGCAACTCAACTTCAACTTTGGGGTCTTTGTGACAGCGGTGAGAGGTTCGGATCTTCTTCTGGCTATTATCTCCGAAGATTACGTAAGGTGCAAAAACCTGATCATTTACAGTCGCCCCCTTCTGAACCCAGCAGACACTGCAGTTTTGGATATCATCATCACAGAGATCTTTCTTGAGCACCCAAGTTTCCTCGGTGGTGACGCGGTCTATCACATAGGAGCAAATAAACATGCCAAGGTTTAAAGCCACTGTCCCGATGCTGCGCATGGGAAGGCCTCTCTATTGGGGTACAAGTCATCTCTGAGGAAGTGTCCCCTGACTGATGGGTGATAGGAGATGAATCCCTCAAATATGAGCACTGCAAACTGGATCACCACAGCTACTGATGCCATCATGATCTTCTCCAGGTCACTGATAGGTTTTCCCCTCGCGTTCAGGGACATGTTTGGCGGGTTTTTATTCTCGCTCGTTCGATCAAGGCTGGTTTGATCACTTTGGTTTGGACGGAGTAGGGGCATCTCGATGTCATAATTATCGTTCCACTGATACTCGGTAACTTCGTTGGACCTAGGCTGAATCCCCTTGGAGCGCTCTGGCCGGAAAAAGTGGTTTTGCTTATCCAGGATTCCAATCTTCTCGACAAATGTCTTCTCGTCGCGAGACGCTGCTGCAGAAGGAGGTGCTGCTGCGTCGCCTTGCCCTGGGGCCTTAAGGGCTTGATCTCCTGATTGACTAGATGGCCGAGACAGGTTTGTGTTGGAGGTTGTATTTATGGGAAGAGAGTGAGTTGCAGACCCAGGGGCCGTTTCCTGACGCTCTGTGGTATGGTGTGATGTCAAATTTGGCGTCCTACTGTAGCTACCCGCCTTCAGGTTCTCAGCTGCATAGACAAACTGGAAGACCGATGGTGTCCCAAGCACCCGGACAATTGCTTCACAGTTGTACATCTCTCCAACATCATGGGAATTTGAAGACATCAGTTCGAGCTCTGCCTGAGCCAGCCCTTCTTTGCCACGACCGAAAAGTGCTTTCAACCATGGATGGCCAGCAACCCTGATCGCACTCACAATCCCTGTGATGACACCCAAGGGGGCCATCGCAAAGAGTATACTGTCTGCCAATCCGGAAGTGTCGCTGAGAAACTGCTTTGCAACTTGCTCGCCGAATAGGGCAAGGATAGGCGCAAGATCGCTGAAGAGATTGTTTGCCCAGTCCTCTCCACCAATGGCCGCTCGCGCCGGAGTGACAAACGAATATAGGAGGATGATAGTGGTCAATTTCTTGTCAACGTAGTTTGGGCGCGATAATACTATATTCTTTGAGGGCGGGCTGACGTGCAGGTGGTCCCTGCCTAAGGTCTTGCAGACTACCCCGCACATAGGATCATCATAACCATAGCCTACAGAAGGTAATCAGTGACAGCCGAAATCAATATTGAATTATTAGGGTGCTTGCATGGAGGCGTTGAAATCGAGTCTCCCTCCCCTTCCAAAGGCCGCAATTGAACCGTACTTGAACAGTCTCTAGTTGATGCATTCCTAAGAACAACATTCTCTTTCAACTCGGAGTTGTCCATGGAATAGTCTCTGGTTGCAGTGATATTTATTGTCGTCTTTGTGGTGACTGGCATACAGCCAAAGGTGCGTGGTTGAGGATCGCACTTCCCGATCGCGGTAAGAGGCGGATTGTTTGGATATATCTGCCCTAAATACAGATCTTATCTATATTTAAGCTGGTATTCCAGAGAGGAAAATTCGTCACGGAGGATTTCAGATAAGAGAAAAGTAAAGCTCACCTCTACCCATATTCTGTCCTTAATCGCCGGGTATAAGTAGCTTAGCGGTTTAATAGGTTGTTCGTTCCGCAAGTGTGTCAGCAATCATTGGGTAGCGAATTGAGCTTGCGAAAGGATCTATGCATCTGACGTACAATTGGGAAAAGCAGTACTTAAACCTAGGTATATATAATCCGAATATCTCAGGCATTGTAAATATCAGTGCTGGTGGTGTCCGAAGCCCATCCGCCACTGATTCGAATAGTGAGACTCAAGGACAGGTTGTTCAATGCCCTCTCGCTGCGGTGGCCCAATCAAACAAGCAGATGATAAATGCGCAGGGATAAGGCTGAGGTTGAGACCGCCGACCATTGTTGGGCTTTAGTGCCAGCGATCGCGAGTCTCCTCGCAGGATCTCTAGACCATGCGCAGGTTGGTTTCGATCATCGTCGGGTATTAGAGACTTTGCGCTGGCTGCAGCCAGCGCCCATTGTGGCCAAGAAACCAGGGTTTGGAGCTGGCTGTCCGTTTTACTTTGCGGTTGCGGTTGATGTATGTGTGATGTCACTCAAGCCGCTTCACCTTCACGAACTCTCAACCTGTCATCTTCACAACTTGAATCCATCATTGGCACTCAGTGATCCACCCCTCTACAATCCATCAATTTACTATACAGGTAATCAATCTTTATCTTTTGTTTAGCGATGCTGTAAGGTACTGACTGTTCAATAGGTGTGATAGCGGGAACGAAACGAAACGAAACAGCGGAACGGAATTGTTTTGACTGTAAGTCATCAGTTCTATCTCTACTACAAGTTGCTGATTATGTATTGAAGCAGGAATACAAAACGCGGTCGGTGCGAAACAAAACTAAACGAAATGTCGCCGAGACCATGAGCTACTTGGGTGTGGTTCTCAACACTGGTGTAGGTTCTGAGGTTGCGGACTCTGAGCCTGTTGCTAGTAGTATTGCTCTAGAGCCGGATAAGAAGCTAAGGGGAAAAGCATGGCTTGCATGGGAAGATAGAGCTTTGGCTAAACAGCTGCTTGCGGATGATCCAATTTTCAACAGAACTGGAAAGAAGGATGAGCGTTGGCGTGAGGTAGCAGAACACCTTGAGAAAAGTGTTGGAATGACTCGCTCTGGTGCATCCTGCCGGAATAGAATGGATCTTTTGGTGGAATGGCATCGGGTATGATAATGATGAAGCTACTTTTTGCGATTTTAGTATAGTTATTTGCTAATATAACTATATGAGTAGAAGGAAGAAACTCGGTGCAAGCAGAAGACTGGGGAGGTAGAGGAGGTCAACGGCCATATTCGCAACATGACGGATATTTGTCTTTTGTTTGATTCTGTATCCACTCATTTGGAAATCAGACACATCAGCAAACTCTGGTATTCCTCAGAGGCATGAGCCTCTCTGCCAGACGCCAAGCGCCGCCAGAATCTTTGCTGCCAGGCGTCGCCAGGGCAGATCGCTCGCGCCTGGCGTTGCCACAGCAGGGTGCCTCCGCCAGGCGTCGCCACAGCATGATGCCAGCGCCAGGCGTCGCCAGCATAATGCTCGCGCCAGGCGTTCAGGGCATAATCTTTCGCACCAGGCGTTAGGAGCATAATGCTCGCACCAAGCGCTATTACGCGCGCCAGCGCCTCCAGAGCAGTATGTTCCCTCTCTGGCAGCACCAGGCGCATCATCGTCTATGTACTCACTTTTCGCTCCAAGCAACACTACGCTCCAAGCAGAGCGCTCCAAACAAACTATTCTCCTAGCAAATCTTCGCTCCTAGCGATTAGCAAACTACGCTCCTGTGAAACACTCGCTCCACAAACACTCGCTCCACGAACACTTTCGCTCCTGAAACTACCTAGCAAACACTCGCTCCAAGCAAACACTTCGCTCCTAGCAAGTCGCATTTCCTGTGAAACTCAGCTCCTAGCGTGCACATTTCGCTCCTAGCACTTTCGCTCCAAGCAAGTACCGAATAAGTCCCTAATGAGTTTTTTTACTTCGCTAATGCTACTATCTACAGAGTCTTTCCTAGCGATATCACATCATCTATAAGCGCAATCTTCTCTCCATGATCTCCTCTAAGCGCGTCGTGCACCTTCCAGCGTCAACGTCCAGAGCAATGTGCTGATCGTCCTGAAAACACCAGCGATGCTCTCTCTGCCATAGCACGCCTGGGGTATGCCTCCTGCGTCTGGATAACGATCAACAAATGAGTCTCCGCCCAGGGACTGGTAATCACGAATCAGCGTCGGTGCCGCCAGGAGACAACGCCAGCCCTGACAGCACTCGCCACTAATATCTGCGCCAGGAGATCAAATCATAACGAGCTGCTCTCCAGGCGCCACCAGAACATATCCCTCAGCGCCTAGAAAGCGTCGATGCTATCTCTGCCAGGAGAAGCATTCTCACTGAGATGCTTTCGCCAGACACCACAGGAAGCATGTCGCTCACGCCAAGACACTCTTCGTCAACACGGTTTTCAAGAGATATTGCCCACATCCGGAGAGCACCATGGCGCTTTCATAGCACTGACCAATGCTTTCGTGAAACTGCGGAAATATCTTTGATAATACTATTCAAGGTGGGACATCCCCACTTAGACCCATATGAATTGATCGCTTTCTTCAAAGGCGAGTGGCGTCGCCAGTCTCTCAAGCGATATCTCACGTGGGTATTCTTGCGCTGAGCGGTCGGTCGCGGAATACTGATCTGAGCACTATCGTGTATACTAGAAGATACCAAACCTTTGGCGATGGCGTATGTATCTACCGGTCGTGAAAGGCATTTAAGCCTTGAGGCTTAGGCCATAATGCGGCTCGTCTGACAAGCTCAATGCCCTACCTAAGCAGCACTCCGGTAGCGAACTGCGGAAATCATTTCCCATGCATAAGCAGCATTATGCTGGTGGAAGCGAGCTTGCTGGATAACAGACTCGAATCTTGGCGGCGAAACTCACCTCCCTCTTCCAATCCGCATGCGTACTAGCAGAAACGACCACGAATTTTGAATTAGGCGGTACTATTGGGTCTAACTTTCCACTTTCGTAGAGCACTCGCCACTGCCTCTGGCGCTCACCTCTGAGCACCGGGACTGCTGTCGTTCAATAGCATTTCGGTAATCTCTCACTGGAGAACACTTCGGTAATACTCTCGCATCGTTGGATAGCACTTTCGCATGACGGTTTTACAACTACGACCGCTCTCACAGCATTCAACTAAATTCATTCACGTCGCCAAATCTATCCTAGTATTTACCAGCCAATTGCTTAAGCATCACCTCAAATAAATGGGCCATTCCTAATATACTCCGAATATTCACGACCCACATCCTCTTCCTCCTCCGCCTACAGACCTTCAGCAGCCCATGTGAGCTATCAGCGATACTGCGATCCTTCGCCTCAAGCAGCTCAACTACACATAGTCTGTCTTGGCGCCCTGTGCTATCCGCACCTTGAACAGAGCCTCCGCGCGTCCTGGTAAGCGTCACAGAACACTCCCCACTGCTGAGGAACCTACGATACCCATGCCCAATCCTTTCTTATTTTCCCTTCCTAAAGATGATGTTCCGTACACCTGATATTGTGAACCTCGTATCGTCAGGCCTTTGGAAGATTGGTATCGGAACCTGCAAGCATGTGAAAACCTCCACCGGCTCCAAAATGCTCTCAGAGCTTCGGCAAAACTCTGAAGCATTCCGCATCTTCGGCATACTCGCTTTATCGAGCGATAAAAGCGTCGTATAGCTCATTGCAGTCCATCTGCGGCGTTGAACAGTCTTTCGATTTCGTGGAGGGTTGCAAAAAGCGCTTCAAGGGCAGTCCGCTTTCTACTTATTGGCGTTCGTTCGGCGTTTTCTTGCGGTCTCGATTTTGAAAATGTCGAGCAACTCATGAGTTATCGATGGCTCCAGAGGATGTTGTCGATCTCTCTGGACCTCCGCGATGTCTTTCAGATTCAGAATTGAATCTCTAGCATGTCGCCTTCCTCCATAGTCCAGTATCTGCGTTGCAGCGTCGACCTTGTTGGGCGCTCTGTGGCCTCTTTCACCTGCCGTCGTGGGCAAAATTTCGCTAACGTCTGTGGAGTACTTGAGAATGCTTTCCCAAAGCGCTCAACGTGCTCGGTAGTGCGTTATCGTGCAATTTGATGAAGTTGAAGTGTGATCTTTCCCGAATCTCCGGATCTCCTCCACGCCTCGCTGGAGTCTTTCTGGGGGCGTCGGTGAATCTTTCTGAGCCACTTATTGCTTTCGTTCGATCCCTCGCGTCCTTTAATGTCTTCTTGTACGCCCTGAATTCTAAAAAGATATCCTTGTGTTTATGGAAATCATCGAGATAGCTCTCCATATATAGTCCAGGGTCTTTCGTTGTATGACTCCCATATTAAGCCATTAAGTGGAAGTCTATTAGGCTTGAGCGCATTCAACGCTTTCTTGAAAGTCGCTCCTGACAACCACTCGGGTTTCTCGAGCAGCAGCGGTGATCCTAGAAACGAGCCGCCCCAGGTTCGCATCTCTTTCCCTTGCCATTGGGTGGTAGAGCGATATGCCTTGTTTGGTACTTGAGTCAGGGTAAAGCGCAATCGAAGCCCAAGCTTTGTCAAATTCCTCCAATCGGTGGTGCTTCTTCAGGAAGCCCTGAATCCACTCCATCATGTGCTTCAACATCCCCAGGTAGATATTTTGCAGTATGTCCGGTTTATTGAGATCGTGCTGGATTAACCCCGGCATACCCAAAGCGATGAAGAGTGTTTTTTGGCGGATCTGCAACAAGGTATTCCACGGTTCTAGATTGCCGGGTTACTCGCCCGAATAAACATGTACCCTCTCCTGTAGTCACCGTGGTTGCGCATAGAAACTTGACGAGTGCTCCCAAGATGTGAAACTTCGACCTCGCGCCGCGAGCAAGCACTAGTGCTGATGTTTTGCAAGTTTGAATCTTTCGGGTTCTTCGGCGATCAGCCGAAAGCACGAAGCATAGTCGTTCGTAACCGTCGGCGCATTTGATTAACTTCGCCCTCCTGAGAAACACTTCGTGAATGCTTTGAAAGATTTCCCCAAGTGCACGATGCAGTGCCATTTGACTCTGACGTCTTAAAACGGAGTTAACGAGTGTTGTGTTCTTTCCGAGCTTTGGTGGCACTGGTAGCAGCCCTAGGAGAATGAATGAATGCCCTGTAGGCTTATTGCGCTCCGACGACTTGATGTTCCCTATGGTAAGATAGATTGGCCAGGCTTTCTTGTCCCCGCTGAAATTTGTCAGATGTGTCTTGTCCGGCGCAGATAATGGTACCACAGTGGACCCCTCGATGCGTATTCTGTCGAAAGCATCAGCGACTGCTGAGCATCATCGAATGCTCATAGAGCACCTCAAGTTGACATTGAAGTTCACGGACCTGTATCTCCCATGCCAATCTCCTGTATGCATTTCCCGTACATTTCGCCGAATTCATTATGCTCCTGCGTACACCAATGACTCCCGGAAGGCGCGTTGCCCTAGAATATCGGACGACTACCATTGGATCGGTAGTAGTAAGATACCTTCTCCCCAATATCCACCTCGAATGATTCCATTTCGCCTTTCAGAGTATGTCGTTCATTTCCTCCAGCCTCTTGATAAAACCCGCCCAGTGCTGTAGGAGCACTTCGTCACTGCTTCGGCGGGCGTGCAGAAAAAAGCTGTCGATGTTTCCTGTGAGGCTTTGGACAGATGTGAAATAAGCGTGCCATTCTGAACTCGTATGCTGACGGAATGGGTCTTGGGTGTCGGAGAAAACTCTGTGAGCGTTAAATGCGTAGTCCTCCGGCGATAAAGTGCTTCCCCAGCGCCCTCGGAAACTGGAGTAGATGCCTGATGCCCATTTGAAACGCCGCCTCCCTCCACCATCACGAAATATGATTCGGATTCGAGTCGAATTATTACCGAATCTTGGTCGAAAGTGTCGGACTCAGATAATCGTAGTCGTCTCTGAATATGTCGGGAATGCTCTCTGAGCTCGTCGGTGTCGTCGGGGGTTTCTGCTGATTGATCGTGCTCTAGCAGTGAATATTGATTTCCCAAATTCATCTGCTTCTAAGAATGTATCGTTCGAAGATGTCTGTCAAAATTAGCGGAGGAGCTGTACCTCTTGCTGGAAAAAAAAGACGATTTCATTGAACTCAGAATTTGCAGTCTCTGCCAAGGCCGAGGCTCTTTCCTGCAGGCGGTGCAAGTGCTCTCTGAACAATCTGTCATCAATGAGGCTCTGGCTGCAGGCTTCGCCCGGCGATTAATGCAGAGTCTCTAGCGATTTATCCAATGAGGCTCTCGCTGCCAGAGGTTGTGCAGAGTGCTCTACAAGCGATTAATCGCGCATGCAAAGTGCTTTCGGCTTAGCAGAGTCTTCGTCAGTGATTGTATCTTCTTTCGCCTCCAACAGAAGCGAAGGCTGACTTTGGCGTCATCATCTCCAGCGGAATACTGCAAAGCATAAACGGCGTCTAGCGAGAGAAACAGCAATCATGCCACCAGCGATGCTCCGTTCTGCTGCCCTTTCAGCGTTATTTCATCCTCAGTTAACTTTCATGGCTATTCAGATCGGCGTGAGAAACCGTTCTAGCGGAAAATTCAATACCAATATCATTCTGAGCTCAAGCGATACACACTGTCGACTCGGCCATGTGCGCGCGACACCAACAAGAACAGAAACTCAACGCGTTGGAATCAATCGATACCGCTGTTGGTACTACCATCGAGCATTCGAGTCTGGCCAGAGCGTTCATCTACGTCGTTCAATTGAATCAAAAACCAGAGTAGAATCTTCGAGTCTTGCGCCAGAGCGTTGATCTACGTCGTGTATTAGAGCAAACATTGGCGGCTTGGAGCACCATATCTGGCGCCCGGTCGAACACTCGAGAGTGCTTCGTATAAGCCAATGGGGTGCTTCCATAGCAGAGGTGCTCTCGGAAGCATGATGAGCTCTGGAATAGCTGATTCTATTCGGTATAAAATACTCCTCCTTCCAGATCGTGAGAGATTCCTAACCATCCGTCTTCAGCTACCTCTTCCAGCGCTACCTCTTCAGCCTTCTACCACTTCATACCCCTCACTGCTATCAAAGCTTTCAAGATATCTCTTGGAAGCGCATTCAACTTCAGCATTCAAGTTTACCGTTCAAGTTTCAAGTTTCAAGTTCGACTTTCAAAAGCTGAACATCTAACAATCATATATAAGATGGTATATCCTCCGTAATTCTATTGCTCTCAGAACCATACTCATCAAATATTCTATATTCACTATAGTCACCTTCACCCGCCCTCAGAGCACTCCATGAGCTCACAGAAGAACGAGATCATGATCCAGACACCGGCGATTCAGATAGCAAAAAGCGAAAGAAGGAAAAGAAGAAGGAGAAGGGAAGAAGAAGCAGGAGATAGAGGAGCAGGAGATAGAGGAGCAGAAGGAGCTGGAGATTTTGCAGAAGAAGGTGCAGGAGCTACAGAGGAAGGCACAGGAGAGAAAGAAGAAGAAGCGCAGAAGCAGAAAGAAGTCCTCATAATGGTGCCGTAAAAGCAGGAAGGTACCCAGCCTATCCCAATAGAGATGGGAGAGACACCCCCGCCCATGATCGTCGGCGTTCGAAGCCGCCACGCCCCTCAGCAAAGCGCCACCGTCTCCCCAGCAGTCGCGAATTTTCCCAAAGTGGGACAAAAAAGCGGCAGCGATAGCGAATCTCGATAGCGATAGCGACAGCGACAGCGACAGCGATAGCGATAGCGATAGCGAGGAAGAACAACCTGAAGTCGAGCCCGACGAGAGCGTTCTGCAGCAGGCACAGTGCAGGCCCAGCAGCACCAAGCCCTGGCGTTCAGCAGCGCAGCAGGCCCAGCAGGCGCAGCCCAAAGCGTTCAGCGTTCAGCAGCCAGGCAGCAGCAGCAATGACTCAAACAGCGCTCAGAAGCGCAGCAATGAGCACCAAGCTGCAGCGTGCCAAGACTCAAGGAGAAGTTCGGGAAGGAGAAGGATTAGTCATCGGGTTTCGATAGTTAGGTTTCGTTTAGGTTTTCGTCCACAGTGGGGTTTTCTTTCTATGGGTTTCTGTTACACGGATTAGTCATTGGGTTCTGGAGGTTATATATATGGCTGCGATTTCCCTTTGTTCTTTCTTACTTTTCTCCTTATCCGAACTTCCTGTTATATAGGAATACATTTTAGTTTGCCTTTGAACCTCTACGAATCCAAGTTGTATAACCTCTCGGTTGTGCCCCTTGGTCCCCGCCCTAGAACCACTTGGTCTCACCTAGAATATCATCTTAAGCGAACCATCTGATCCTGTTCTCGTTAGTTTTCTTGATAGTTATCGTTAGGAAACTTCAGATAATATCTATCGGTATCAAGCCCGATATCTCCGAACCCTGACCCCGCACGAGGTGAAGAGTTTTCACCCACGTGATCCTGACTCAGTTTCTATCGTTGTCTAATCGACAACCCCCGAACCCGCTCCCCGTGTCTCTCGAGTCGGCCCGTAACACAAGCCCAAACAGCGCTCAGAAGGCACAGCAGCAGGCAACAGCAAGCCAAACAGCGGCTATGAGCGCAGCAGGCCAGCAGGCAGCAGCAAGCCAAAGCGAAGAAACGAACAGTTCGACAAGTCTCCAACTTTTCCCCAGAGTTAGGCAGCTCGCCGCCACTACCGTCGGCCCTGTCCGTCAAAGCCCTCTCAGTTCGTGCCCTGCTCCAAAAGCAGTCATGGGTGCTTCGCGAGCTCTCAATTCCGGCGTCGTCGGATACCAATCTGATTCCCTCCGGCGACAGAGCGAGGCAAAAGCGGCGCCAGATCCTGCAGAAACTCCCAGCGTGCTCGGTTAGCGTCTGCCAGTCCTCAAGCGTTCCCGGTCTGCTGCGAAGCGTCGTCCCCAATCTCTCAAAACACTCACACAATGACTCGGCGAACAAAGCAAAAGATGACTTTAGGTTTGATCAGCCTGCCTAAAAGTGTCTAACGTCATAACAGCCTCAAGCGGAGATGTACACCGGCTGGGTCAACAAAACCGTCTCGGGCGGCAGCGTTCGATCTCTCTCTCCATTTATTGAGCTTGCAGCCCTCTCAGCGGTTTCTTGCGCATGTGGAGCGGAAGCAATACCATGACCATGAGCACTCGCCGGGCTTTGAAGTGGCTCATTGCGATGTTGGGCGGAAGGAAAAAGCTATCGAGGGCAGGGAATCGCGAGTTTAGAAGTTCTTTGAAGAAGCGATGATGATGATGAGGGCGGTGGCGGCTCTAAGCGTCGCGGGACCCAGTGCCGCTGAACTCGATAGACCTTCCATAATGGTCGCGATGGTTGACCGGATGCTCTGGGAGCATTCTCCGTGGTCTTACGTATCTATGACTGGAACCATCGGCGAAATCAGGAATTCGTTCATTGGTATTCTGACAAAGATAACGTTTCCAGAGGCTCTGCAACTTGATCCTGGAGCACACCACCCGACAGAGCAATCAGGAGTATCTGGAGCACTCGAGCGTTCACATCAATCCTGTCCGGCCACAGGAGGTCCAGATCGCTGATTCGGAAGAGGTCGAGGTTGGTTGAAGAATAGTACTGGCAGGCCTCGGAGGATACTCGCGGTGCTCCTACGAGCGAGGTGCTAATTTGGGTGGTGCTGAAACACGCCCGCTATCGCGATTCCCTCATGTCGAGGAAGGCGATTACATGATCGATATCAGCAGAGGACTCTGACTACGAGGAGGAAATCATCGTGTTAATGCTAAACTGAGGGTATATTTGCCTAGAACTGATGCCAGTAATCAAAGGCTAATCCAGACTCTTGTTAGGCGTCGCGATAGACAGCAGGATCTATCGGCGACTTAGACCCCTAATCTGCGAGGAAGTATCCTGCTGGGTGTAGGGGTTGCTTGTATAAACTTTTCTGAGGAGTAATCTGGGCGCCTGCGGGATAGCAGCCAAGAGAGCTGCTGGCCTTTTCATGACTGCTGCTGGGCGGTGGTGGTGGTGTGGCGGTGGCCCTCCAGGCGGTGGTGGTGGTGGTGGTGGTGGTAATCCTCCTCCCGAGGCGGTGGTGGTGGTGGTGGTGGCAACCCTCCTCGAGGCGGACCTCCTCCTCCTCCTCCTCCTCCTCCTCCTCCTCCTCCTCCTCCTCCTCCTCCTCCTCCTCCTCCCTCCTCCTCCTCCTCCTCCTCCTCCTCCTCCTCCTCCTCCTCCTCCTCCTCAGGCGGACCTCCTGGCGGTGGTGGTGGTGAGTGGTGAACCTTCTGGGCGGTGGTGAGTGTGGCAGTGGTGAGTGTGATGGTGATGGCGAGCATCATTAGTTTTATTTGGTATAATCTCGCGTCTCTCTTTCTGCGCGAATGCTTACCTCTGAATAAGCAGTGCGTATTGTTTCTGAGCACTTGCGAGTGCTACTGGCGTCATTAGTTTCCTTTGGTATAATCTCTCGTTTCTCTTTCTGCGAACAATCGCTTACCTCTGAATAGCGGTATGTCTTGTTTTCTGGCGCTGGCGAGTGCTTTCGCAGGAATTGGGTTCGGTCTTTATTATGAATAGATGGGATCATCGTTTTAGATTTATTAGATTAGATTAGATTAGATTAGATCAGATTAGATTATTTCATTTCTTAATTGAATTACAGTCAAGCCAAACTCCTAGATTGCTCTCAGAGCACTCGGTATCGCTTCTGAAAGTGCAGTAAAACGAGTGATTAGAAATGGCTGGATTCGGTTGAAGCGGGCGGGATGCGGTTGAAGCGGATCGGCTACCTCTGAGGTTAGCGGTGAAAATTCTTCTTGCTTGGCGGCGAAAACTCTGTATGGCGTTGATTCTAATCAAAACACGCAAAAGAATGCTCTGAGCGCATTGGATACTCTGTCAGCAAGCAGAATCTCTCAACAAAGCGATCCGGGTTCAGCCTTCTTTCATGGCGACCACGACTCCAGTACCACCGAAGAGCATGATGATTCACAGACTGGCCGAGTCTGAAATATCATTCGAACATTGACCGCACTGTCAACCAGCACTCGGAGTAGTCAATAAATAGCCGGAGCAGTCAGTCGTAAGCACCGGAGCAGTCAGTCGACCATCGCCCCAATAGCTCGTAAAGGGCTTCTCCGTTCTACCGACATCGACTGGGCCGAAGCAGCCCTAGAAGGGTAAAATTCCATCTCCCGATGGCAATCTTGACATCGCTGAAGTCACGAGAACAGCGGGGAGGATGTCTTGGGAGGTGGAGAAACCGCCCGATACCAGCCACTCAGTATAATGACTCCCCAGAAGAAACTCAGGAGAGCTCTGAGGAGAATCTGGATGATCCGGAAGAAAGAACCTCAAGCCTCCAGCGAGATCCCAGAGTCTGCAGGGAAGAGGCCTCGTGCAGTACAACCCCCTACTCTTGGGAAGCTGGGCAATCTTCGGAGAGACCAACCGGAGGCGGTAGCGGAGGTTATTCTTCCTCGGCGTCTCGGTGGATGTGGTACAGGTTCGACTCCTCCCACCCATTAATGTCGGCATAACGATTCAGAGGGGGCGTCCGGGTGCAAGGTAAGTCTGAGAGCAGCACCCGTACCAAACAGAATGCATCCGAAGCGCCCACCGCATCCCACAGCTCACTTTGGCATCAATGAAGCATCTCAGAGATCATCGGCATCTCGAAGCGTTCCCGGCATCTCAGAAAGCACCTCCGATATCCTCTGATCCATGCCTTCTTCAGTGCCCGTTTATTCTCGCGATATTGACTATAGCTCTTCCACGGCACATTGATCTTTCCTCGATGCGTTAGTCTGGCGATCCTCACCCACTTACCGCCCTATCGTTCCTCGCCTTTTGAGGCGTTGGCGAAACTCTATGAGCAGTCCCGGATTCCCTCAAGCCTCAGGTATATTCTACCAGAAGCGCCAATAAGATATGATATTGCACAGTTTCCTTCATCTATCGAGGACGAAGGAAATGCTCCTATAACGAAAGTGAGGTTAGTAGTATTCGATAATACTGGCGACGCTTTGAGAGCATCGTTAACGTTCGTCTGATGCTTTTATCTCGAGGTCTTTGTTACCTGCTCGAGGAGTGCAAGCGTTCTCTCAATGCAGGCTCAGAAGGATTGAAAATGAGTGCAAGCAGCTAATCGGGGAGCACACTCTTTTATATGAGCCTTTTCCCCTGCAGCGAGGCTTTCAGTACTGGTAGTAAATATGTGGGCAGCTGCCAGTCGCGAGTGGGATGTGCGATAGATCTCGGCAGGTCGTTATCAAACAGGTGAATCTTTCTTGAAAGCGTTGGCGAGTCTTTCTAGAAGCGTAATTAATGACGATAGGTCGAAGTCTACACTCCGAGTCTTATTTCACTTGATGATCTTGCGAGGTTAAAGGCGCCTGGCAGATTCGACCATCTATGGGCTTGGAAAGCTCTCGAGTCCTGGCGAGGAGCTCTTTCAAGTAGAATATCTTTTGAAGAATGATCGACTTCTTGAGCCCTCTTGCGTCTGAATATGATTAATCTAGCAATGGCTCGGGGGTCTAATAAATCATGACTGCTAACAAACACTAGACCTACGATCTCGGTTTCTTTCTTTGCCTTTATTATATATTGTTATGTATTGGGTCAGGATCACGAGGGTAAAGACCCGAGTTCTAAAGCGGATTACCCTCGTTTATTTGCCTGATATCGACTGCGATTTGGCGTAGCATTCGGGCGTGGTCAGCGAGGAACATCGTGAAGCCTGACCATTTCAGTCGCGAAACGAGAGTGTTGTCAGTAAGCATCCTGATCCCTCATATCACTTAGAAGCGATAGCGAAGTGCTTTGGGAGCAACGGGTGCTCTCAGGGCTATAGTAGATCTCGCGCTGACGTTGAATCTGGTAAAGCGTTCAACAGAATGAGCAACACATGGAAGGGAGGAGTAGGCAGAACCAGGAGAGCGGCGTTGGAGGTGATTAAGGATAACCTCCGGGAGAAGGTATGCTATAGATGGAGGTTACAATGGCAGAGTGCTTTCTGAACACTGAGGCTAACGTTGATGAATCTGAGAAGAAGAAGGCGTCACTATCGGTGATGCGGAAGATGGATTCAGCGAGACGGCGAAGCGTTAGCGGCGATCTTGCGGCATTCGGGCCTTCGGAAAGCACCCTTGAGTGCTCCAGGGGATATCACTGGTTCCGACCATGGTGGCGGCCAGGATGAGGTGGTTCACGCTCAACCGGGGCGTTGAAGCGGAAGAGGAAGGCGAAGAAGGAAGAAGAAGAAAGAAGAGGTGATCGGGGAAGAGGCGAGGAGGAAGAGGATGTGTAGAGCACCAGCGAGTGCTTTGGGGAGCACTACTGCGGCGCTTTGGGCCTTGAAGTGCTTTGGAGAAACACTGGGAAGCGCTTTGGGCGAAGTCTTTGGAGAAGCTGGGAAGGCTGGAAGCGAAGTGCTTTGGAGAGTACTGGCGAGTGCTTTGGAGGCGACCGCTCTGAAGAGCACTGGCTAGTGCTTTGGAGATGGGAGTGCTCTGAAGAGCACTGGCTAGTGCTTTGGAGCGTATCGGCGAGTGCTTTGGAGATGGGAGTACCTATATACCTATATTATATTCAATTAGCGAGTTGAAGACGGTTTGTAGTGTTAGGATTTAGCAATCGAATCACGGTTTTGAATGCTTTCTTGAGAAGCGATCTTAACAAAAAGTAGTATGTATTGTAAAAACAAGCTGAAGGTAAAATCACGGTGTATCGGCTGCTGGAAGCGATCGAAGTCTTTCAAAAGCGATGTGATATCTTGAGTCGTCAGAAACAGGAGGCAGGAGATAGGTAGTAGTCTCCGTGAGAAGCGTTCCGTCGCGAAGCGTCAAGCGAGATAATTCCGTCGCAGCGTCGAAGCGAAAGCATTCCGTCGCGAAGCGTCAAGCGAAAACATTCCGTCGCGAAGCGTCAAGCGAAAGTGGTCGTCGAGATAAGCGTCTGAAGCAAAATAGCTCCGTCAGGGTGGCGTATTCTTCTGAAGCGCACTAGATCGTTAGTCTTGTAGCGCCTGGCGGCGAGAAACTAGTCTTTCGCCAGGGCGGAATGCTATCGCCAGAAAGCGCCAGAAACTCCGTTCTTCTCTGGAAGACAGTTTGTCTACAGCGCCCTGGGCGCCTGGGCGTCCAAGCGTCTGGCGGAGGTTGGAGGTTTCTTGATGGAGTGTCTTCGTGAAGGGCCTCGTGGGTCGTGCGACTAAGGTTCTTGGCAGCGTGGTCGGCAGGAGATGGATTCAGGGCCAGGCAGGGAGGCGGAGCAGGAGGCGGGAGCAGGGGGCCGGGAGGCGAGGGCGGCGATAGGTGGAGTCCTGGGGTTCACGGTGGTCGAGACAGAGGCCGAAGCAGGAGGCCACCGGCGGGAGCGAGAACAGGGCGGGAAACAGGACAGGACAGGAGTCGGTGGCGGCCCGAAGGGAGGCGAGGCGAGAGCAGGGGACCGAAGGGACAGGACAGAAACAGGCAGGTCTTTGAGGTTATTTGCTGGTGGAAGAAACGGAAGCGAGAAACAGGGCGAGGCTCTAAGCCAGAGACAGGCGCGATAGCTAACGGAAGAAGTCGACCTGGATCGAGGGCAACTAGATGGAGGCGATAGCCGAGGCGGAGCAGGCGGGAGGCAGGGCCTGGTGGGAGGAGGCGATGGTCGAGGCGCTTGGGCAGTCAGAGCAGTCAGAGCCGTGGTCTCTGAGAAGCGTCAGGGCTAGTCAAGGTTAGGGTTAGTTAGGGTTAGGCAGGGCTTAGTTAGGGTTAGTTAGGGCTAGTTAGGGTTAGGGTAGTTAGGGTTAGGGTAGTTAAGGTTAGGGTAAGTTAGGGTTAGTTAGGGGTTAGTTTAGGGTTAGTTAGGGTTAGTTAGGGCGAGTTAGGGTTAGTTAGGGCTAGTTAGGGTTAGTTAGGGTTAGTTAGGGTTAGGGTTAGTTAGGGTTAGTTAGGGTTAGTTAGGGTTAGTTAGGGTTAGTTAGGGTTTTTTTTAGTTAGGGTTA